>OY982949.1:29471890-31975640 GCA_963890685.1 Plagodis pulveraria
TTATGAATTTTTACTAAACAAGTTAGCACAACTATTATTACGAAATATGTGAACGGCCAAGTTAACCTGTATGTTTAGATACTGTTTACGTGCAAGTGTGATGAAAAATATAATAGCGTCATTAGACTGATGAGATCTGATGAAAGAGAAGTAGATACCATACAGCCACAGAATAAAAAGACCAGAAGGATCACTCTGCAAAGCCATTCCAACAAATAAGCGACTATAGCTACGAAGCAATAAAGTTCACTTCAGTTTGCACAGCACGTAGTACCTATTTATATTCTCCTACAAAGCGTTTCTCTTTCTATCAAATAGCTCTGATCTTGTCTGACGCGGCACGCACCGTAGAATAATCCCGTCCGGACGGATACCCCGATGTACCTGTAGCTTTATACCTAAAGTGTGGAGTGAGCCAGGTCTGACAATGCTGTGAGGCACAAATCCATCGTAAAATCGAACCCAAGACAGAACCTCTATTCTGCAGTTGACACTCACTACCTGCTATACCTACTGATATTACGGGGGAATTCAGCCAATCAACATTTTATGTCTTACGATTATATAAAAAAACAATACACGTGTATAGGTATATTAAAAAGAGTTGACGTACTATGGGTGTATTCCATTTGACGCCAATTTCGTTATTTTCGATAATTTTTACCACATTCTGCGTCTATGGTTGTGATCACTGTGATTGTTTGTAAATGTTCTCTCCTGTTCCATAAGAACGCTAAGAATGCCACTAAAAATTGCCACTTTTGGCATTAGGTATAGATGTAGGTAATTCAAACTGTTCCAGTAGCTTCATAGCGTTTATGGCGAAAATAATACCAAGACCCAAGTGGCACAACTTTTTGGGAGTGTGATCGTTTTTATCGTTTTGGCGAATTTAACTCCAAATGGTACGCACCCTATCTACCTGTTCATAAGTAAACTATGGATGACGGGAGTTCGGCTGGACTGGACTTCATATCCTTTTTCATATCTGATTCACCATCGTATCTGCCTAGGGAACTTTTCTTGAGGCCTGGAATGTATACACAATTATGGAACATTAGATATCTAATTTTTATACTATCGCAACTGCTAGGAAATGCGGCTTTACTATTTTTTTTATTTTTTTTTTATGCTTTATACGTTAGCTTTGACCACTATCTCACCTGATGGTACACTTACCATCAGGTGAGATAGTGCCGGAACACACCGTTAGGTGCTTGGCGACAGATTTTCTACTTGAGGGTGGTAGCTAGCCAGGCGACGCTATAACGACTGCCATCCGTAGACAAAAACTGGGACCGACGGCTTAACGTGCCCTCCGAAGCACGGAAATGGTCAGTAGTAATGTCACTAGCGGTCACCCATCCTATTCATGACCGCTGGCGACGTTGCTTAACTTTGCTGATCGATTAAGAACAGGTGGCAATAAGGTGGTAGCTAGCCAGGCGGGCATTCGCAAAATACCCTACCACCATGTGGTGAAGCTCAAGCCCGCGGCGGGATTCAAACCATGGACCTGCTGCGCGGCAGTCCATAGAAAGTGCCACTGAGCCATTACTGCTTCAAAAAAAAAATGTTATATAATGACTAATAGAATGGAACTGGTTACTGCTATATGTGTACGATGTAATCCAGGATTATTTGGGTTTTGATGGAATGCCTGCTACGCCTGATATTCGACCGCATCGACACTTTATATCGTTGTCAAATTTATGTAAGAATTTCTACGACTGCCGGCCGTGACTCTCTCAAAAGATTACATAAAGCCATACAAAATAATCTCAAAATATTTTACCATGTCCATTCCTAGGCCTTATTCCACCATGGATCTTCCAAAGTTCTTCAGTAGTCAAATCAGCCCAAGGCTTGATTTCATCAACACCACCTCTCGAATACCGCTCATTGATTTCTTGGAGAGACTTTTTGAAGTTGTCATAACGCGTTAATATTTCAAAAACACTTTCATATTTCTTGTTATGCTCGCCAATAAATTTTGCAAATATCGATGCTGAGTGAGCCAGGTCGAAATACGGCTGTTTAAGTGCGTGGCATAAAGTAAAGAACAGAAGTACACATGGAAAATAATTTTTCATATTTAAATCACGCCGAAATACGACTCTAGTTCAAACGTAAAAAGAGTGACACTTATGTAACTTTCTGTTTAATTTATAATGATAACGTCAATATTTAGAAATCTTATTTTAAAATTACATCCTTGTCGATAAGCGTTAAATTATTTTTAAATTGTTATCATGATCATTACAATAAACACGCATTTCTAAATTCATTATAAAGTTAACATTTTTCAATTTATACAATATAGACTATCGAAATTCAAAAAAGGTCGTAAAGTATGGAATGTGACATTGCTGGTCCTCGTAAACTCACGAAACTTAAAATTCGCGATATTTAGTTTCGATATTATACGTAGGGACAGTCGATATATGGTCTGGTTTTTTAATAATCAGTTAAAAATATCAGACTGATTTTCAGCAATATAGGGTACAAAATAAACTATACGAAAATAAACTGTCTTTGTATCCAACAGAATATGCAACTGTGAAGAAGCGAGGCCCTGACAAGGTTCATTTGTTTCATTCATATTTTTTACCTAACAGTTAAAGGGATTGATTGACCATTAAAATATGACAGACTTTTGGTGTACCTTATAGAAAGTCGAATTCAGTCGCAGTTTTTGAATTTGCTCCGTAAGGTGTATTATTTGAAAAGTGGCTATATTCGTATAAAGATTATAGAGGGATTATATTAGATACCTATAACTCCAAGTTCAAAGATATATTTTTTTAATCTTGGATTAGTTTCTATCCGTTATAGCGGTTTGCAGGATGTCAAATTAAATAAAAGTCAATAACATGAGTAATTAATTTTAAAATTACTGCTACATTGGACATGCTTGGTGTAATAGAATAAAGTATTGAGTATTGTGGGTATCTAAAAACAAATCCTAGATTGGTAAAACAGGTCCAAATTAAACACAAATACAATTTCCTTCAACCTACATTCAATAATAACAAATATTTTTAAAATATTTTAAGAAAACATCAAATTAATATTTTAATAAAACACTTAAAAAATATAAAATATATCTAGTGACAATTCCGCTTAACTTTCCTGCTAAGCCGAAGTGACGTCACAAACGCCACGCAGCCAAACCGGAAGAATTTTCGACGCGTTTCGCTTTCGTTCTCGAGTGGGAACTTGCCACAAAAATATGCTGAAATTGTGTTGCAGCTAGTAATGACATGGTTCAATGTTAATTTTCTTACTCCTAGAAAAAACTATGTACAGTCGCCTGCAATAATAAGTATACACATTGTAATTTTCAAAATTGTGGCAAAGACTTATGCGTTTCAATATGTAAACAGAAGTATATCTTAAAAGCAAAGCGTAAATTGAATTGTTTCACTTATGTGTATATTAACTTAAATCACTAAGAATTTTGTGACATCACATTATTATGAAAATTACGAAGTGTATACTTATTATTGCAGGCGACTGTACATTGCTATTACTCCTAGCATCATCAATACTAACTTCTATATTTATTAAACTCCATAGTGCTGCACCAAATACTAATGGTAAATGTCTCTGTATCGATCAGAGTAATATGTACTGTATCAGGCGTGTCGTCCACTGCTAAACTCAGCCTCCTATTAAGGGGGTATTTGCCATAATCCCCACGCGTGGCAGGCGGCTTGGGGATCGCAGTGTAGGATGGCATTTTTTTAAAACGCGCTGATGCCTTCCTTTCAGTATTTTTTTGTTATCTACTGTCACTTTGATAGCTGTCAAATGCAAAGCCTCTTTTTGGGTATTTTTTATATTATTCGTAGTCAGAAGCCTGTTATGAAACGTTCGCCATTAACGCCATCTATCGGAAGTTATCCGAGTTAATTCCATGACAATATTTTGATATTTCTATTTTTCGGCTGTTCATTTATGTTATTCCTTATTATGATTTTCCTTACCACCCTAATATTGAAGCGAAAGAAACAGTAGTAGAATAATTATTCATATCGGTAGTGGCTTTTTTAAGTTTTTGCGGAACTATAATTATATACAACGCAATTAATTTGTACTCAAATTTTAGATATAAATGCTGCTCTTGCAGGAAATTGATGTGTTCTAGCACATCTAGACATCTATTTCCTGAAAGAGCAGACAGAAAACACCAAACTTCGCTAAAACAGCAGTAAAAATCTTTGCATGGTGGAAGGGCATTTTGCGAATGCCCGCCTGGCTAGCGACCACCTCAAGTAGAAAAATTTGTCGCCAACCACCTTACGGTGTGTTTCGGCAGCTGCCCTTGAGACCCAATAATTCTAGGTTAAGCCTGTTAACACCTTCGACTAGGCTAAGGCACCATAAAAATCAAGCTGGCCACACTTTAAGACCACGTAAGGATTTCCCTAATATAATATATGACTATATTTGTAATTCTATTCACAAGAATTAGAAACACATCACTATATTTTTTTCTCTCGTAAATTTGTAAGTTTTGTAAAGTAGTCCGCAGAGCATGCGTGCAAAAATAAAAAAATACAAATTGTATGAATAGAAATTCATACAAACTTGGCCTTTCTTTGTATCAAATCAGGTAACAGGTTATCAGGTCCATTTTTTGGCATAAACGACCATGAGTCCTCGAAATTTAGATAAGGTCATAGAAATAAAACCTCAATCGTTATAACAAAATAATATTATGACATTCCAAAATAAGATTAAATAGTTATAAAAAGTAATTTAAAAAATAATCGACTCATCAATATGTGTGTTTTGATACGGATGATTAGGCATGTTCATGATAACCTCTAATTCGTCTACAGTCCAATCCGCTAAATTGGTTAAAACTTGTTTTCTGAAATTCTCCGTCGAATGTTGTCCTGAGTTATATTCGTTTATCACTTTTAAACTGGTAATGAAAGCATCGTAGTGAATAAGTAAATCATAGACATTCTCGAAGCGTCTGTAATGGTCCTTTATAAACTGCACATAAAGTGCCGGAGCTTCGCTCAACTTGAAGTGGTGTCTTTGGTACATATCGTCAGCGATAACTGCACAAATTGACACTAAAAACACAATTACACTTGTCAAAATCATTTCAAAATACCAATTTCACTGTTCAAAAATGCGAAGGGATATAATTATCATTTCTTTTATACCGGAATAAATACGTCGTAATAATGTACACGACAATTACCCCTTGCCTATTAATATTAAATTGTTTTTTGTAATGCTTTATGTATGTGAAGAAATAATAACTATTTAATTTGTTGATATAAGCTGTTTTGAGTCAGGTTTCAATCATGCTGCACTATCCCTGTATAGTTAAATTTATATTATTACATCTTTCGCATGACATTCTTAGTCTAGTTCAGATTGCAATCCTCAAATAATATAATATCATCGCTCTTCCTTCAACCTATATGCCATAATAAAATCTAACACCTCATGAAATCGAATGTGATTTGAACTGTATAGTCGAACGTCAAACGAGTTTTTTTTTTATTGTTATGGGTCAAGCTCGAGGCCCACCTGATGTTAAGTGGACTAACCTCTGCCTATAACAGTTGCAATTCATCACAAGTCACGAATTGCACTGCGCCCGTCGCACATTGAGACTAGTTGTTAAGTCTCATTGTGCCTGAGTGGTAGTTAGCCAGGCGGGCAATCGCAAAATGCCCTTCCACCATGCGATGAAGCTCAAGCCAGCGGTGGGGATCGAAGCAGGGTACTGTGGCACGGCAGTCCATAGCTATTACCGCTCGGCCATAATTGCTTCAAAAGTATCAAATAGTATCTTGTGTGTGAGAGGTTCGTTCGATTTTCAAATCTGTACATTCGAGCGGAGTAGAATCAGTGTGTCAAACATAGGGCGCGTTCCGTTTTGCGCTATAAGCGCTAAGAGCGGCGCGGCGTAAGCGTGCCTAAAATCGTTCCGAGATGCACTGACAAAATTCAAGTGAAGTCATCAATCGGTACTCACAACGATCACGACTTCAGAAGTGTGAGCACTGCTAAACAGCTGTCATTGCAATCATAATAAACTACAAATATTGCCGGTTTGTAGGTACTTAAAAATTGGTGCATCATTCCAATATTAAAGTAAGGCTTTCCGTTAAGCTATTAATGTTGAAAAAATCTTACTTATTGATAATTTCATGACTGATGGTTCAGTCAGTAAGTTCTGAATTGCTAATGAGCGTTAGTACTTTATGTTTGAAAACACGGGTGTTTGAGCTTGAAACAACTTACTGTGAGTCGATATCACTATTGACTATGTGAAACGTGACGCGACCGCGGCGGACGTACCACACTCAATATCCTGAGGAAGGCTTCCGGTAGAAGCCGAAACATTGTCGATCGTCATATCGACTCACAGTGAGTTGTTTCACGCTCAAACACCCGTGTTTTCAAACATAAAATATAAATATGAGCGTAAGTTTTTATAATATATGAGCGTTAATACTGTCGTCGACAAACTTTTAATTTCGGAGCAACGTACCAGCGTATGCATTGTATTGTAAGCGCAAAACGCATTATGCCTAAAATTCACCTGCTTATCTGCTGTAGTATTATCTTATCTAACACAACCTTACTTTTCAGTGATTCTAATTCTCGTGTCACAAAGAGCGGAGGTCCAGGTGATACAGCTGTTTGGGCCAGAATGGATGGTGAAGGAATTGGAGAAAGAACTTTTGAAGCAGCGAGGCAATGGACCTACTTACTTGGAATTGGCGGTCGTTGTTTATGTGTTTGGTGAGTTCATCTCCTCAAAGTACTTTTTTTTGTTTGGTTAGATGTCTACCTATGAAAACGGATGAAAAAATAAATCGGCTGTATAGCACCTGCTTCCATAGCATAATTGGAAATGCGACAGTATTCTGTGTTTGTGTTGTGTTCAAGTCCCACTGGAAGTTATATTTTTCCATTCAACATACATTCTGTTTTTTCTTAGCATGCGTAAATGCTGTTTAAACATAACAATAAGTCAAATATGTATCTATTACAAAAAAAACCCGTCTATTTGAAAAATAATAATTGATTTGACAATAAGTGCGAGCAAAGTAAATATTTTCACATGTAATTATATAAGAATATTTTTATATATAATTATATAAGAAATACGAATATTGTACCTTGCAGGGCACCTAGTAAGACACGGGTCGTGACCAACTAGATCATAGACTTATTAAGATAATCGATTATTATGAAAAAATAAATATTGTAACTGGGCGGTTAATAATAAATAAGGCGTAGGTGGCATCGAAAATAAAAACAAATGAAGAACGCGTGAATGTGGTCTGTTATTATATTGAAGAGTTTGTATTTTAAAGTCCCTTATTTATTTTTCATAGTGAGATGAGAGGTATGGTATAACACGGAGGCAAAATATTTTTCCTCGGGTAAAGTATGTTGAATCCCTCTTAGTATTTTTCTACAGAATCCCTATCTATGCTCTGGATTCAAAATGACCGCCTGTAATAATATTTTATTTTATAATTTATTTATTTATTACATAGAACGGCAATGCCAGTTATACTTAGTACATAGAGTGACACTAATAAAATTATACATTGATTGATCTATCAACGTAATTATGACAAATTTACATTCCAAAATCACAAAAAGTTATACAGAATCTACAAAATAGTTAATTAATATCCTACAAATTAAAATAAATTAAAAAAAAACAAGTCAAAAATAAAATAAAATCTATATATAAGTAGTTGCTGTCATACAAATAACAACAATAATGTTGTTATTTGTAAATGGTAATAAAGGTTGTACAGCCTTTATTACCATTTACCATGGCAAAAATACAAATTCAAAAATAATAAAATAATATTGCTGTAATACTATTTAAAATCATTTTACATGTCAAAAAATAAGATAATTAATTAAGTAGGAATAGTTGATGTCATACAAATATCATAATTTTCACAAAATGACAATAATAATTTAAAAATAGCACTCAATTTGTCATTGAAAATATCACATTCAGTGCTGGCAGTCAGGATATTATTTCGATCCTTTGTGGCACAACCTACTATTGTATCATGTACATATTTGTTGATAAAAGTATTTTTTCCGACCCTATACAGGTTTCATCTGGGAAGAGACTCAAGAAATTTATATTGAAGGCATCCGTTCGTACCTTCGGAACATGTGGAACTTCATAGACTTCACTCGCAACTTCCTATACGTATCAGTGGTCATGTTGCGTATCGCTGCGTATATACAGCAGATCTCAGAGATTCGCCGCGATCCGCAGACTAAGTTTATCGCGAGAGAGAACTGGGACGCGTTCGATCCACAGCTGATTGCTGAGGGGTTGTTTGCCGCAGCTAATATATTCAGGTATATTTTTGTATTTTATATTTATTTGTGAATATGTAGCGTATCAGCAACACGTCTTGTAGATACGCCGCGATACCCAGACCAAATCGATCGCAATTTTTTTTTATTTATAGCTTATAGTTATAGCTTTAGATTTAACCACTATCTCACCTGATGGTAAGTGAGGAAGTGGTCGAAGATGTTGTCCAGACTAACCTAGAATAACTGGCTCTCAAGGACAGCTGCCGTTGCTGAACACACATTGAAGCAGTGATGGCTCAGTGGCATTGGCTATGGACTGCCGTGCCGCATGTCCATGGTTCGAATCCTTCAAGGGCTTGAGCTTCAAAGCATGGTGGAAGAGCATTTTGCGAATGCCCGCCTGGCTAGCGACCACCCTCAAGTAGAAAATCTGTAGCCAAGCACCTAACGATGTGATCCGGCAGCAGTCCTTGAGAGCCAGTGAAATTACAGGCACATGAGAATTAACAACTATGTCTCAAGGTGACGGGCGCAGTCCAATTCGTGACTTGTGACGAAATGCATCTGTTATAGGCAGAGATTAGTCCGCTTAACATCAGGCGGGCCTCGTGCTTGATCCGTCACAATTACAAAAAAAAAAACAGTTTGGTGCCTGGCGACAGAATTTCTACTTGAGGTTGGTAGCTAGTCAGGCGGGCATTCGCAAAACGTTACAGCATGATGGTAGGGCCATCATGCTGTAACGACGGCCATCTAAGACAACAACTGAGACCGACGGCCCGAAGCACGGAAGCGCTCAGTAGTAATGTCACTAGCGGTCACCCATCCAACTCATGACCGCGGCGGACGATGCTTAACTTAGCTGAACCGTAAGAACGACTAAGCAAACTTCGCTACTGGCGCTTCAAGTTGGATAGAAATGGAAGGTAGTTCGGACTGAATAAGTAACAAATCCTTGATGTTCCAGTGCCCTGAAACTGGTCCACCTGTTCTCCATCAACCCTCACTTGGGGCCGCTGCAGATCTCGCTCGGACGTATGGTCATCGACATCGTCAAATTCTTCTTTATCTACAGTTTAGTGCTCTTCGCTTTTGCATGCGGTACGTAATCTTCTCATTTTTATCTAGATTGGTTTAGGCAGGTATGTCTGAACGATGATATGGACGCCTTCAATCTTTTCAAATCAAATCAGTTAAAATCAACAATAATACAACATATGACATTCACACATAAAATAATGTTAACAGAACCTATACTAAGTTGGAAAAACTTGTGCTGTAGGTTACTGTTACATCCCTTCTAAAATTGGTATGTATTACTAACTTTATTCCTACTATAATTATGTATCCTTAAAGTACCAAGTAACAGTTGTTTTTAAATATGTTGCATAATTTTAGTCACTAAACAGATTTTTATGGTTTTGTGTCTAATTGTGCATGATGATAACGTAATATGTCGACATGGTACCACTCCAATTATACAGATTGCAGTCTTGAGTAGAGCTATTCTAAATTTATAATGCCCTTTTTACGTAGATCAAGACAAAATGGAAGATTCGACGCGGTTCGATCGTTTAAATGGTAGACTATAAACTATTGGCAAATCGCTACAAACTTGTAAGTAAAGTATACCATTAATTAACAGCTAAAATGTCAATTTTACGGTCATCGTTATATTTTTGACGATAAATGTATGTGTGTTGCTTATTATTTACGTGTTCCACGTATGAGAAGCGATTGACGAATCTCCCGTTGTTGGTTTGATCTATAAATTTTATGTTTTTTTAATTTCTTTAATGTGAACTTTACATTTTGAATATTTGGTTTTATCATCTCTCTGCTGACTCTGAATACCGCGACTCAGTTCCTCACGATATAATAAAATATTTTAGACTTATTTATTCCATAGCATAATATTGTTTAAGTACTACATATTAAACACTACATACTCGTATTAAATTATTTTAGTACAAAATTGTAATCTAAGGCATTTCTATGGAAGTGTATGATTGAAAACTTCTTCGTTACGTAAAATAAAAGAAAGTACTAAGGATACGGTGATTAATATTTGAAAAAAAAAAAATTGTTTCCACGTTAAACGGAGTAAGTTAATGTCTTTATTGTTTGAAATTATTTTATATTGTACGAAATGTAATGTAAGCTCTATTTTGTCTGAATATATACTGCAAACTACAAAATTATATATGTATATAGTACTTGGAAATAATCACTGAACCAATACTTCCTAAACACTAATGGTTCATATTGCCTCGGATACACGATGCTTATAGGTGAAAATTCTACTACTCCCGATACAAATATATTTTACGCATCGTAAGATTTAAAATTAATTCATTATTAAAATCAGTTAAACCACCCACACTCAAAGAATGTTTGTACACGTGATCTTCTGATTAGTTTCCAAGAACTTTTTAGTTTTCTGTAAAAGTCTATGTATACACGTTAATAAATTCTATGTCCTTTCAAAGGGGATTATTCCTTAAAAATTAGCAGCTGAGAAAGGTATTTTTAATTACTAAGTTACAGTGTCACTTAGGGTGCTTACCATTTGAGTGAGATTCGCTAAAAACGCTAAAAACGATCACACTCCCAAAAAGTTGTTCCACATGGGTCTTGGCGTTATTTTCGCCATAAACGCTACATCTAATGTCAAAAGTGACAGAAGTGGCAAATTTTAGTGGCATTATTAGCGTTCTTATCGAAAAATGGAACGGGGATGACAGTTACAAACGATCACAGCGATCACAACCTGTGATCAAAATTATCGAAAATAACGTTCTTAGCGACTAATGGAATATACCCGTAATTTACTAAAAAAATCCTTACTGATAAATTAGATTTATCGTCCAAAGCTTTGATACTCGTACAAATTTTATTCAGTGTCTTAGGTGTATTACTTAGCTTTTAAAATGTACACCATGTTTTATAGAAACGTGGCGTCGAGACCTTATTCTAAATTAGATAATAATATGTATTTGCCAGTATTAGAAGGCCTGAATGATAACTTGATAAGATATGTATAATCAAACCTTAAATAAATTTAAATAATCACAAATATTTTTATAAGCCTGTAAAGCAATCTACCTACCTAACTATTTACAAATTATTCCATGCCAATACATGTCACATATTGCACAGCACTTGGTGTGTAGGGTAACATGGTTAAAGGTCGACTATTTTTTGATCAATATATCTAATATTAATTATTTTTCAAAACCAATTATCAATATCTGCAAATGACATTCTGTGGGCAATAAGAATTAATAATTAAATGTATTAATATTTATTCGAGACAGGACGGTAGTAGAACATGATTGATCCAAGTCACAGTTTAAACTTTGAGGAAACGAGGAAAACGCGTATTAATTTGTTGTGTAAAAGCTAATCATCTGTAAAAATGAGAGATAACATTATTTGGCCCTCCTGAGACTCATCAACCCTATCTATTCTAGGAACATGTTGTATTGACAGGTAGAAAGTATGATGTACTAGAAATGTAAATATCAGATTTTTTTGATGTTATGAAACTTTTATAGTGGAATGGACTTTGCTGTCATAATATGTGCGGGCGGGCACATAGTTGGTAAGGTTTGTCGGATATTTCTCCAACTATGTGTCATTTGTTTTTAGGTCAATTCAGGTTCTGAATAGTCATCGTTGCAAATCATTATGTCGAGCCTTAGCAGAATGCCAATTAGCAGTAACATAGTTTACCGGCGGTATGCCTTTATTAAAATATACTACGAACTATATACAACACTACAGCTACTACAATAAAAGCATTTAGACAACCCATAAGTCATTGCAGATCCACAGGCAGTCCAGCCCACTATCAGTTGGCAGTATTTTTTTTACAAAATCGTAACCATAATGGTCTAAGTATCGCTTTTTTTAGTATTTTATCATCTGTGAAAATTGCAACTGTCTAGCTATCACGGCTCATGAGATACTGCCTGGTGTCGGACAGAGGGACAGTAGAGTCTTACTAATAGGCTCCCTTTTTTAGTCTTTGGTTACGGAACCCTGAAAAGGAACAATGTTATGATTATGACGGATATATTTGTTTTATATTCAGTTTAGAATATATTTTTTTAGCTCTAAATGATTATTATTGTAAGGATCGATATTTTCATTTCGAATCAATTAAGTTTCAGTCACTTGTCAAGTTGAACTTCAAACTACCATAGCGGACGCTCAAAGCCGCCGACCAAGTCCATCGAGCTCTCAGTGCGTGGATGATTGAGCGACATTGGATTTTCGCACCTAATGTGTACTTAATGAACGTGTATCCAAAGTGAGAGATTGAAAATAGTACTATTAGCTCTTGGAGCAGTATGGCATGAATTAATTATGTCTATTTCGTGATTTTAGAACGTAAACGCCATATTGAGAAATATGTCACTTGGATCAGTCTGGTTCTACTATCGTCAGTTTTGGTTGCCCCGTGGTACCCTCTGGTAACTAGAGGATCAAAACATTCTATATCAGCTACAAATAGTGGATCATATTTCCATTACAGTACTGTACAGAAATTATAGCTTAATTTATGTACAGATGCAAATAATTACGTAAATTAAATAACCGTATAATAGTTTTAATACATGTCTCCAGATACGCATGCAGTAAAGCGGTAAGCATGCAGTAAAGTTAGTACTTAGTTAATATCTTCTTTTACACGGCACAAGAAAATTGGTATACCTGGCTAAAAATGTTAACTTGTAAAACAAAATAAATTGCTTTAAACAACTCAACGATTAACTCGTGCGTCACCTACCCAGCAATGCTGGAGTAGAAGCGAGCTTGTAAGTAATAATGGTTCTCTCACACTTTTATTGGCTTTCATGTATGCTTTCGTCATTCACCATGTACCGTGATTCACTGCACAGTTTACACCATGTGACCCTACTATGGTAACAGTAAACGTGTTTTTTGTACTTGACGAATAAGCGGGCAAAGTAGTGCCAAATTACGACTAGATCTTATGGCCTACTGAATAACTTCATTCTTGTGTATTCCTCACATTGTTCTTACATTTTCAAAGTATTTTTAGAATTATACGTACGTATATGTCAAATTTAAGTAGCATGACCTTAGCAATGTAGAATTGAATGTGCGTCCAGATTAATAAATAGTTGTACAATTATGAAATTAGTTAACTAATCGTATTTGTTCTATGAATTACAAAGTGCTGGCTTAAAAAAAAGAAATTCACAGCTATTTATAGTCTTCTACGCTGCATCTGCACTAGATGATTCCTAATGATATTGTACGTAATGTTAAATTATTTCTTATTTTAAATTGTTGAAATGTATGTTTTATTTGTATATAAATTGATAAATTGCACGTTTATCAATAGAAAAAAAATCGTAAATAAACGCTACATGTTAACTAGCGAACACTATAAATAAGAAAAAATCTAAAGCAATAATATTACCCATATCAAAGTTCTAAGTGTACATATAGCTAGAAATTAATATCTGAAATGCCACACCATCCTATGCTATGAACCAGCCCTGCTGTTGTTGCATCTTGCATGAGCAATCCTCTCTAATAGAAGCTAACTTAGGGCCTTATCAAACTGAAGTTCGAATAGACGTCGCTAATAAATCTGTAAGCCAAGAGTAGCTGGGAAGCATATAGCGTCGCTCGCAGTGTCTTACGTAGCAGTGAATGTAAATGCATGTATATTTGTGTTTATTACACACACTTTTTACGCGTGTATAGTACCACCAAATTAACTGTGCAGTTCTCGAGGGCGCTACTGGTCAAGGAAATCAACTACAAACTGTCACAATTTGAAGGAATGTTGTAGTTCTTTTTTTTGCCGCCTGAACAGATAAGTTGGAGGGACTATATATATACTTAGGTCTATAGTGTTTTTTTCTATGACATTTAAGATGCGCGTTTCTATTAGACCAAAGAAAAATCGACTTAGTCCTAGTACTTCCAAAATATGTTATTAGTCACCTACAAGCAAAAATATGCTTTGTTCAGAACCAAGTAAGGAGGTGTGTAAGGAGTTCTGTTTTCTTCGTACATTATCAGTAAGGTACAAGGAAACATTATTCATTATTCAACCGGGTAATGTATGAGGAACTATTTGTTCTTCATACATTACCATGTTGCATAGTGCAGGGATTAGGTATTTTTGCTGCTGAATGAAAAAATTAAGTCTTATGTTCGATGATGTGATATGGCTGTCATGGTAATTCCCAGTTGTAACCTGTAAATCCTGTGGGATAGGTATTTGTTGTGACAGCTGTCAAAGTGACTTTGTCGGTTTCTCAATAGGGCAAAAATATCCTAGATCTAAAGAATGCCCCGTCTTTGTCATGCACGTTACATGTATGAAATTATAGCTTATATAAACTATAGCTATAATTATTATCACTATTACTATAAAATTAAATAACGTCCGTTATCTTCTAAACAAGTGGCATCGAGTTGGAACATACAATGTTTTAGTTGATAAACAAATTAATTTGTAGATGTTCAACTAATATTAAGAATGTATATGACGTATGGTTCAAGTCTCAATTGTATAATTGTAAAACAATTTTTCTGCAATTTTAATTGCAAGATTATATTTTTATGTACATGTAATCAAGCATTTTTATTTTATACACAACCAGTAATTATTTTAGGAGTGAGTAGTTGTACTTACTTTCGAACCTATATACTTTTGTTTGATTCTTATTATCGGCCCGGCTAACTTGCACATGAGAGAATGTCTCTCAAACTATTAGGCTAACCATAGGATGCGGCACACATCAATACCCAACCGTCGGGGAACAGTTGGGTGATGTCGGACTCAGGGTTGATAAGGACCCCACTACCGACTAAAAACCACATGGTGTTTCGCCATGCGCGACTAGTGGCAGGAGTCACGGGGTCGCTGGCGCACTCATTCCACAACCCCCACCGACGTCATTACCCGCTTAAGCGAGCCCAGCCTCTGGACTACATCGTCCCACTGTCACCTCGTGGGATGTCCCGGAACACAGACATCCACACCTCGAGAGGACCTAACCCTGATGGGGGGCGCCGGCTGTCCCCACAACCAACGCCCCAGGCCCTGTGAGCGGAGTCGGAGCTCGATTAGCTCGCCTCCGTGTCCGCGCTCTACGGATCGGGAGAGAGTGAGGATTCCTCTCCCTCTCCCGCTCCTGCGCCTCCCTCTGCAAAACTATTGTTTCGCAGAATGAGGTCATCGCCTCCCATGATGCCATATTGACCTAGGTTAAGGTGAAGTTGTCTTTGAATGACTGACTGAGGGCATAGGACGGAGAGGCTTCGCTTCGCATGCCAGTGAACGTAACAGAACTACGTTTTTTTTTAAATTAATTCATCTAACAGTGAGCTTTTTACATACGGAAAAAATCTTTTGGTAAAAGTATTGTATCACATAGTTACTACATAATTAATTATATAAGTTATTAAAAAAATCAGACTGCAATACAGACTATTTAAGAACAATGTATTAAAAAGATCGAAACAAGATTGAAAATAGAAAACAAAATTAAAATATTATAAACAAATTTAACTGTACTTCAATATAGCAGTTTATATTATGAGCTTAAAGCCTAAGTTACTTAAATATTAATCGCATCGAATCCCTAATATTGCATTTACAAATATATTTTTAAATTTGATTTCAAGCTCTATCACGTTTACACATTTTATGTGTAATGGTGCTCTTACAGTTTGTCCATCGAGACGAGACTGGCAGGTCCAGCCGCAAATGTGCTCAGTGCTCTAAATTTTATTTTAACCGTCTTAGAGGTCGGTGCGACTAAGGGTGCATACCATTTGAAGTTAGATTCGCTAAAAACGATCACACTCCCAAAAAGTTGTTCCACATGGTATGGGTCTTGGCGTTATTTTCGCCATAAACGCTATGAGGCTACTGGAACAGTTTGAATTCCCTACATCTAATGTCAACAGTGACAGAAGTGGCAAATTTTAGTTGCATTCTTAGCGTTCTTATCCTAAATGGAACAGGGGATGACAGTTACAACGATCACAGTGATCACAACCACAGACGCAGAATGTGATCAAAATGATCGAAATTAACGTTCTTAGCGACAAATGGAACATACCCTAAAATGTTTCTTGCTCCTGTGGGTGCGATCATCAACCAGAATAATTATTAGATTTTATACGACTCAAAGAAGCGCTTTTTGTTGACACGTTCCGTAGGTAATTTAAACTCAGATAATCCCTTCTGAAAGAACTTGTCCAATGTTTTTGCAATGTAGGTTTAACCAAAGGGTTTGGTTAATAAAGTTATGAACATTATAAGCCTCTTCCTATAACAGATGCATGTCGTCAAGTGACGAACTACACCGCGCCTGTCACCAGGCAGTCACAGTTGTTGAGTCTCATGTGGCTGTAATTTTACTGGCTCTCAATGACTGCTGCACACACTGTTAGGTGCTTGGCGACAGATTTTCTATTTGAGAGCGGTAGCTAGCCAGGCGGGCATTCACAAAATGTCCTCCCACCATGCGTTGGCCGATGTTACGCAATTAATAAATTCAATTTCATTGTGTGCATGTCCTCCAGCTTACTAAATTGAAATTTCTAATTCTGAATACCAACTCATAATGTAGGTGCCAAATAAACTTCGATCGTACGTGTAATTATTATATTAGTGTGTTAGCTGCTGTTATGGTCTCCAGCTGACACGTTCCGTAGGTGTTCTACGAGGTGTTCCACGGGCAAGTACCGGTTGATTTCAGCTTGTTTTGTGTCTAGCATCAAATAATTTACAGTAGAGAGGCGTGCCCTTGTGGTGAACAGGTACGGTATACGCGCTTTTTTACCGCAAACCGTTCAATAGATATGAATTATGTATGATTCATCTCTTCTCTAATCAATTTCAACGTTCAAACTGTGTTTAATTCTTAAGAACGGCCTTATGTTTTATAGATTAATAAGAATAAACAAATTAATTTCTTAAATATTTATTTTACTATTTTCGAAACATACCACGAACCAAGATGTCCACAAATAAGTACGCAATATGATACTATATAACTAAGTTTTCAAAACAAAAAAGTGTATAAAGTAAAAACAATCATCGACACTGTAGAAATACAAAATATACAAGTGTAATACACTGAGCAATTTTACTCTACAATTCATAAACTGAATAAATTAAAGTTTATAAAAAAAACAAAATATAGATCTACATTTATACTTAATATTTTAAAGTGTAAATATTATGTATCAACATTATGACAAAGTAGGTAAATGTTAAAATACATATATGTGTAGCCAATACTCCTTAATTAACAAATGAGTCGAATTGACTAATAACTATATTATGTTTCAATAATATTAGTTACATAAAATCGAAATTCACGTTGAGTGACGATCAGATAAGTTAAAAGGTCTGTTGAAGTTAGTTAAATTACGAGTATGAGCGGGGTGCGTTCGGGGGCACCAGAGTCTACTGCGCACTGAATCACTGCACTGCACTGGAATGGATGGGAGCGGGAGAGTACAGTGAGTGAGTACGGAGCGGAGGGACGTAGGGGGAATATGGGAGTAGGAGGAGGGTCGTAGTAGATTTAACGACGAGCGCCGAATTCGACTGCGTCGTCGTCAGTAATGTCTCCGTGCCGCCATAATGCCAGCCGCGAGCTCTTCGCGTGATCCTGCGCAGCGCGGTACTCAGCTACCAATCCCGCCAGCCGATGGTCGCGCACAAACTCCATCAGTGCCACGCCTTCTTTGATCAGGTTCTAACGACAAATAAACATTATACTATTATAATAATGGACACAGTTGAAAAATGTGTATGTTTGTTATTCTTTCACGCTGAAATGGACCAACCAATTTGGATGAAGCTGGGAATATAGATAGTTTATGTCTTGGACACATAGGATTCATGTCATCGTCGTCATTACTTTTCATCATTGTCTACTCGGGTGAAACCGCTAGATATTAAATAATATTAATAAATGTTTATTAACACAAAATATTTTTTATCTTAATACAATTTTCACAATCCATAGTTGAAAATAATAGTTCGTTAATGTGTCAGAATATTGTCATTATCGTAAGAGCTTTCTAACACACAGTTGGAATATTGCACCATAGCAAAACCAGTACGAATCTACCGATCTAGGCATCTAAAGGACATTTTTAGCCGATTTAACTTACGGTTTTTTACGTCGAGAAGGCGTCTCGACCGGTTTCGCGACTGTAAGTTAAATCGGCTAAAAATGTCCTGTAGTATGTGTCAAACTTACGTTAGTTTTAATCGATCTAGGCATCATTTATTTATTTATTCAATTAGTACCGCACAAACACGAATTACACTAATGATAGGAATAATGATAAATATGATTAATTATACAAATTAATGATTAATATTTGCACGTCATAGATAATTAAAATATAAATTCTGGATGTAAATAATAAATAATATAAATCATCAAGACAATTGGGTCTATTTATGAATGAAATTCTATATTTCTTATTATCGATGATGCCAATGAATTAAGCACGGTGTTAGTACATATTTTCTGCTTTACCCATTTTGGCCATTTCATTTTACCAACAGACCAATCAGCGGTCTATATCTAGCCTATAAAATACCAACTCTTCCCCGCCAGACAGAAGATGAAGATTGTGGGTATATAGAAAACAGCGACCCGATTAGTTTGTAAAAAAAAGATGAACAACAATTTTAGCACCATTTTATAAATTACCTTTCCGATGTCGGTGTTGGTCGCGGGGTCAACCAGCGTAACGGCGGGCGGGGAGCCGCGTTGTTCAACATTCAAGAACAACTTCTTGTTTAATGTATCGAGACAGAAGGCAGAGATGGCCTCGCTGCGATCGTCGGCATCTGATGGGAACTTGACGCAGACCAGAGTGTACTCCGAAGCATACGGTGGGTCCGTCTCTGTGCCGGCTGGTAGGGCGGCTAGCTTGCTCACGTGGACGGCCTATACAAAAAAGATATTATTTATTAATCAAACACACAGTAATTTTGAAACTGTGGATAGGCTGTTCAAATCTCATCATTATTGGATTATGCCGTAAACTATGATGTATTACAAAATAGAACACATATAATACTAGCTATGATTCAAAAAACATCCCGCATATTGTCTTATTGTGATTAAAAATAGTGTGAGTTATCCATACCTCTCGGTTTCCATAATCGATGAAAAGAATATGTATGGTTTTATCAGCAATCTTTTCAATTTTCCCCCTGTACCAATTATTATCGGCTGAGAAACGAGCAGCGCAGATTGCGCCGCGACGTGGGACGTATGATCCGGGCAAAGGAGCATTCGCGGTGAATTCTTCATGAATCCTGTCCATCAAGCCTTCCAGCCTCGAGCCTTGGTCGATGTTCTGAGCATAAAAGTGGCCCTCTGGTGTCACCTCAGTGACAATAACCTTCTCGTATTTGACAACGCGATCCTGTACCGGAGCATTTTTTTCCTTTTCAGCCTCCTTTTCAACTTCTACGTAGTCCTTCCAGATACCGATGCGTTTCTTTATCGCGTTCTCTTCGGCGGTTTTGATGGCGCGCGCGTACTCTGAAGTCTCCGCGGTGTGGTGCATAGAAGCGAGGCCGTGCTCGACCAAAGATATGGACAAGTTCTCGTTGTCCACCCAAAGCCAACCGATGAAATTGCCGGCCTTGTCCATCTCCTCGATGGTGACAATGACGTCGTGTTGCAACACTTTTTCTTTAGTGAAGTGAAGCGCTTCTTCTCCGAACGGCTCCGCTTGTTGGATTCCGCCGCCACCTCCGATGGCCGGCCGCTGGCCGCGCGGGCAACTAATACCAGCGAGCAAGAAAGTCACCAGTACAGATTCTTTCGGAATGTACAACCTCATGCGAGAACCGCTGGCTACAAATTCTACTGTGGCTTCCGTCTTTTGGGCTCTCTTCAAAAATGGGAAGAATTTCTTAGATTTGGCGGAGTCGCCGCTTGTGTCTTGAATGCGGTGAGTAGGGATATCTTTCTTAGCGTGAACACCAATGCCGGCCTTTTGGGCCTTTAATTCTGCTTCCAGTAGCTTGTCGTAGTGCGAGCTGCGTTGGTCGTTGTCGTTTCTGTACCTTACCACTGTCGCGTATCCCTTCGCGACCAAAGCTTCCGCAAGGTTACTACAGAAAAGAAATTGATTAGTGAAGGAAGAAAGTTTAACTAACAATTTATATTATTTTAATTGTACTTACACGCCACCTATCTGGACAGTGCAGCATGTTTTTTCGGGGAAATTATCCTTAGCTGGTTGAATGTAATCAACGGTAACGGTAACTTTTTTGCCAACCAGTTTCTTTCTTAGAAATTCACGAGCTTCGTACAACCAAGGAATGTCATACAGAGGTTTGAATCCCTTCGGTCTGGGCGACTGTTTGGGCTCTTCGTCGGTGCTGTTTCTGTAAGAAAAGATATAATATTATTATAAAATATACACGAACGTTCTATACACTCAGTGCGTTCGCCACCCCAGATCACATTCCTTAACGACACGAGAATAGCAGACAGTTCCCAGCTCAAAAATACAACATAACGAACTATTTTAGCAGAATGCACCCACATTGAAATAACTAGATTTAACAAGAGCACTAACTTTTCACGCGGCGGCCTGATGCTAGCAAGGAAGATCTTCTTCTGAACGTTATTATTGATCTTAACGACGAGTGCGTCTCCATTGACGACTTCTAGCACAGTGGCAGTGAACTCCTTGTCTTTAGCGGGGATGATGGGCGCATTGCTCACGTAGTTGGCCCAGATGCGCAGTCTAGCTTCCTTTGCTGCTTTCTCGGCTTGTCTTAGAGCTGGTGCACCTGCACACAAACATATGATACTAATGAAGGGTTATATTGTTTCCTGTAACATCTGACCGGTGCTCTGTGTGTATGTTTGGCTCGTTAAAATCCCTGAACCTGGGGCCAATGGGGCCAACTCCCATCTTTTACCAAAACATCATAAAAAAGGAGCGTTTTGTTTCATGCTTAATATAATCATTTGGAGACACGAACTATTACGAACCAAGCAATATTTGTTTGACGCGATTGTGGGTCGGTGGCTTGTGACTTGGTTTGTGGGTGGTGACTTGGCTTGATCCTACTTAATGAACGAATGAAATATGTATCACGGATGAGTAAGCAAGATAAAAGATATTTATAATAAACCGTTATCCCGCTCGCACTATTCAGAACTACAATGATTTATGTAACGGTTTTATCATAGTTTTCCAAAATTTATTGTATGCTGCACAACAGCTGTCTGTGACTTTTTATATTTATTTTTCAGCATTTATTTTAAAGAATAACAGAATAAAACCGTTCTACTTAATTTAACACATGAATTACTTTATTATTTATTTAAGTTTAAATCCGCTGCTAGAACGTAAGTTTTTTAAGATGGATAAATATGACGGATTTGTTGTTGGAACAATAATACTTCGTATCAAATGTCAGACTACGCGAATAGAGTGAACAATTTGTTGTGACATCAACAAAACGCCGAGCGATTCCATTACCGACTGTAAAATGACGTGGATGTATAAAATTTCATAGTGGGATTAAGTTATTACTGCTATAAGAGGTGAGAGTTGGCCCCCTGTTCTTGGTAATGCCTAAACCACGCATTGATTTTATTTTACGATTTATTGAATGCCTAAACCACGCATTGATTTTATTTTACGATTTATTGAATGAAGTGAATTCAGAGTATGAAACAAGTGTAATTTAAAAAAAAGTGAACTTATGTGAATGAGCTAACATACATGCAGGAAAAGAAAAATAGTTATTCTATTAAAGTATGTACGAAAAGCAGGGCATGAAAATTATTTTGTACGATTCTGTCTCTACAGAATATATAATGTTTTTGGAAACTAAAGCGTCTAAATAGGTTATAACTACAACACAACATATAAATGGAGTATTACACTATTTATGGAAAATTACCTCAAATTGTCAATCATGTTTTTAACATAGCCATCCAATATTTTAACCTTCATAATTTTCAGAATTAAAAATCAGCCACAGAATTTAATACTTGCCCGAAAACTTCGATCCCTCTTTGCAAAGTACGGTTTTGAATAGCCTACTTATTTAATTTAACAGTAAGAGGGCGTTCTACCAAAAATTCTGCGTAAACAACCTTTGTTTGAGGGCCACGTGATTCCAATAACATCACAATGTCGCCTCAGCACGTGTAAGTATCTCGTGGGTGTATATTAAGTACAAACTTATTAATTTGTAAAAAAACAATCTATAATATCTGAAGTGAAATGAATGGTGAAAATATATATATATAAGTATTTTGATTTGTGTATTACAAAAAATTATAAAATTTCGTAGTTTTAAAATTAGAAACATTTATATTTATTAAATAATCTCGATTAATTATTATATCGCAAATAAATACTTTTAATGCGGTCAAATAAACTATTCGCGTAAACGACGAAGTGCTGTTTGTCAGATGGAATTTTCCATGTGGAATTGAATTGAACATAATAAGGTACACATCTTAATTAGACATTAGGATAAAATACACAAGATCTACGTTTTGTATTTCCTTTTTCCCCCCTTCAAAAATGAGCCGATTAAATTCCTTTTTGGCAGTAAAATTTAAAAAAAGTTTATATATTTCTAGGCTCTTATTATTTTCTTTTATGTTTAAAACTTTAAAATTATTTGCCGGTCCTCTTATCATGGGGGTAAAACGGGGCATTTTTAGTGGTTTTCGGGGTCATATTGTACATTTCCTTGGTAATAGTTAGTCGCTAAAAAAAAAGGAAATGGCAATGGCGTGTCTATATCAGGCCTAGAGTTTTTTTTTTTTATAAATGCTTCCTGTTGAGCCATTATCTATGAAGCAAATAGGGGAACCCCATACCTTCCTTCGTACCAGTGCAGTTTTCGTAAAATAAAACAGCATTTTTGCACTTAAAAATAACATCAGACACTGTAGCGCATCAACGATGCACTTGGACAGCCTAATTTTGATCATGAATAATTGATGCCTAATTCTTATTAACGTAAAGGGAGGAAATATTGATTATTAAATTTAATGTAATATATATATATATTTTCTTATTTTTATATACATTAGCCATTGTGTACTAGGAAAATGTTAAAATCAATGTAAAATAAAAAAAACCTATAAATACCTTTGCTGCACATTTATTTTAACTACGAGTAGGTACACACATGTTAAACATAAAATAATACTCAACTTGATACATATATATGTAGTTTTTTTTTAAATATCAAAAAATAAAAAAAAACTTTTAATGTTACTGTGAGCTAAGAGCGCCCGCCGCGGCAATATTTTTTTTTTCACACCATAAAAAACCTCTCAAAATGTTTGTTAGGACTAGCAGAAGTCAACCCTAAGAGGTTGTTAGCATTTTAACAATAACCCTATATAAATAAATTTGCTCTGCCGATATTCAAATCCTGGTAATCCAGGTCATACAAGCTTAGTAGGGTTTAATGCCACCCACCTCCCAAATCTACAATGTTGTACACAAAACCCCATACCACACAATGATGCCGAGATCACTATAGATCTAGGTTCCTCCTGTAAGCCCTCACAAATAGTTATTTTCTATTAATAGAACAAACGAACAAAATGGCCGCGCCTTATCGGGCTTGGGGCAAACACACCTGGTGGAGGTATTCTAGGAGACGAAAATCGATGACCTACATAATGAAATAGATACTCGTTGATATAACTTAGTCTTCGTGCACCGTGCGGAGAGCGCTTGCAGTTCGAGCTAAAATAGCCTGGCGTAATATTGGTTTGGATTTTTACACGAATTTTTCGACATTTAAACGAAAATCTCCAAGCCATTTTCTGTTAAGGTTAAGTATTTCAGTTACATGGATGAAGTTATGATTTCAACTTACCAGATTTCATGACAGCCAGCGACCAATCAACGCACTTCGCGAACCCGTTCCTGACGAGCAACTCCGCAATGTTTCCAAATGGGTGGACGATGGTGCCTACGAAGTTATTGTTATTAACCGACTCTAGGATAACTTCCACGTCCTGCTGCAGGAGCTTGGACTCGACGAAGAAACGGGCTTCTTGTGCGTACGGCTCGGATTCGCCATCCGTTCTTATGGCTGGACACTGCAAAAATAATCATTGTTATCCGTAGTTCCGTAACGAAATGGAGAAATAAGACTATCTCATCACTGTTGTCTGTGTGCTCGTCTCGCGTAAGTCATGGGTCGTTCGTAAAGGTAATAACTTCAAATAGTATGGCATATCGATTCGCCGCTATCTAGACTTTTTTTAAGTTTCTGCGCACGATGATTGTTGTATATATATAATATGGGTAGAGGATACTTATACAAACAAAACATGTTAATTAACATGGTACCCTAAAGTGTCACGTTTTCAAAATATTTGGTGGTAGGTACCGCGTTATTAGAACAATGAGAATGATTAAAAATGGAGTATTTACGTTTGTATATTCATATAAGTTTAACCACAAACATAATACCATACATATAAATAATCCATTTCAACACTCAAATAACTTAATTCTGTTTGGGAGACACCGCCATTCGTGTTTTATTGCTTATTTTATTCTTCATAGTAGCCTTGACCACTATCTCAACTGTTGATAAGTGATGATGTGGTCGAAATTGTTGTTCAGGCTAACCTAGCATTACAAGCTCTCAAGGATAACTGCCGGAACACACTGATAGTTCCTTGGCGACAGACTTTCTACTTGAGGGTGGTAGCTAGCCAGGCGGGCATTCGCTAAATGCCCTACCACCATCGTAAGACAACGTGTCGTGACAACCGACGACGAGGGCACGTAAAACCAACGGTTTTACTTGCCCTCTGAAGCACGGTAGCTCTCAGTAGTAATATCACTAGCGGTCACCCATCCAAGTCATGACCGCGGCGGGCGTTGCTTAACTTAGCTGATAGGTAAAGAACTGCTAAGCAAACTTCGCTAAGAGCTCTTCAGGTGTAGTAAATATGATCACCACAGACAAATATTAAAATTTTCTAATTCCGAAGTAACAAAACGAAATTCAATACTGAGTCTAGCAGAATCAGTATCGATATATGAAACAATAAAAGTATCGCTGAAAGTGTCAACATCACAACGTCACTGGAAATCAATTGTGATACAATTATGTATGAGAACTTGCTGGCAGGTATGTCGAACAATAATTATTATGTGCGTCCCACTTACTGTATTGATTCACAATCGGCTGCGAGAAGTGGGTGTTTTAACTGTTTGCTAATGTTGACGCGTAGGCGAGCATTTCCACGGTATGAGAAAATATCTACTTAGTAACATCCTCAGACATTGTTTATTTCATATTTCTGAGGACGAGGCTCTACCCACGACCCACGTGAACTACAGAAATAATTCAATCAATAAATTCTATTCACATGGTAACACCTTAGTCGGGACGGTATTGTGTTGAAGCAACTGTTACTGTTTATAGACAAAAAGGGTCTAGAAATATTAAAGTATTTATGACAGTATTTTGTTCTTGATAAACGTGATTGACAAAGCAGGCGACATCGAATGGGACAGTTCAAAAATCAGGATAAAATCAAGTTCAAGAGATTAAACGAAATATAACATCATAGTCAGGAGTTGGTAATGTAAAAAAAAACTTACCCTTATGCCGGAGAGCATCATTGTTATCGGTATGAAGCCTTGTAGCAAGCACACGCGTACAGTGGACCCATCGCGGACATACTCGATGATTGCTGGAATGGGCTGTCCATTATGCTTGTTGACGAACTGTTTGGGATTATCCACTACCCACTTGATATCTCTAACTTGTTCCTGTGTACAAAAAAGTATTTAATTAATACCTCCAGAAATACTATAGGGCAATGCTGCCAGCATGCTTGGCACGCTGCCAACTGGTAGTGGGCTGCTTGTGAGTCTGCAATGACTTGTAGGTTGTCTAAATGCTTTTATTATAGTAGCTGTAGTGTTGTATATAGTTCCTAGTATTTTGTTAATAAAGGCATACCGCCGATAATAGTTAACTATATTAGTTAACCTGTTGTTTAAGGGGTCCGTATATTTCTAAACCAAGACCTGTGGATGTGGTCAGTGTTGTGTGTCGAGATGATACATATCTAAATCAAATGAGGGTATTTGGAGAAAATAACCGTCATTCAAGACTTTGGCACCCGCCTTTTCAGTCCGCTCGTGACCACGACCAATGCCACTTGGTCGAAACGTCCTGGTATATTCACATGTTTTTATCTCGAAGTCCCGTTAAATACTTATAACTACGTGTTCAAGTCGCGTAAGTCTTAAAGTAACTATGGTTGACGGTAATTTGATCCTCATTCCATCTCCAGAAAAACCGACAGACTTCAATGTAACCGTTATAATGGATTTCCACCAGCCAGTACGACTGGCACAAAGTGGGTTGCTCCTTATCACACGTAGATCCAAGAAGTGGAAATCCATGCCAGAATCTGTTTCCTGACATAAAAACTGAATGTCTTGTCATAAGTAAATACTCTAAAAATAGCGTAAGTTACACTTACATGGGCGTTTTCACTCCAAATGCCCTTGCCTTGACTCTTGGCGACATCTTCAATCTCGATGAACTTCTTCAGCGCGGGGATATTCCGGCCTCCGTCGCGGACTTTCACTAAGCCTTCCGCAAGCAGAGCTTCAGTGACGTTTTCGTCAACTTTAGGATCTTTTCCCGCCCAAACGTTCCCGTATTCCCTGGTAATACAAGATGATTGACAAACAATTTACCAACTATTACAGCTATCGCAATTGCATTTTTACTGTTTCAATATATTCGATTTCGCTAAAGCTAACTCAGCTTTGAGGTAACAACGCTACACACGCAGATTGAAATCTGTTCAACAGCTCTAAAACTGTAATACCGTGTAAAATTGGAGATAATCTAAACAAGTAAATAACAGATATCTTCTAAGATGGCTATTCGAAAGTCAACTATCAAGCTAGTTTATCGAGGAAATTACTTTGCATATAGTAAATGTTTTCATTCAGTCCTTACCTCGTTGCAGAGTTTGCTGGTTTTTCGGCAGTGAAGATCACTTCTTTACCAACCAATTTCTTACGCAGGAACTCGCGAGCTTCCCAAGCATATGCCTCGTCTTTTGTCTCCAAATCACTGTCAACACGGAATAATTTATATTAATGAAAAATAAAACGTTTTAATAAAACATTAAAACTGGCGAAACTAGAAGGAGGTTTGAAGGAAAAATAATGTGCACGATTATATATTTTGTCCGTAGTGCACGAAGAGACTAGAGAAGAGACCATTATTACTACAGTTGTGTATAATGTCACTAGAACATATTCTTGTATTAATATCAGCTGAGAAAATATATGTTTTGTGTTACATTTGAAATAATAGCTCGGTAATATAATAAGAAGGTAATCTACATCATATTATTATGTGAATGATAGTATGTCATATTTCGATTATATAGTTACAAGGGAATAGAGTCGATTGTGTCCTCTTACAGTACTTACACATTCTACTTTCGTAAACTGACCATCGTTCTAGTTACGCCAATGACATATAATAAAACACTCAGGTAATTAAAGCTCTGGGGAAAGTTTGGAACCAATCGTACTCTTCTTTAAATTTAAGAATTTGGCAGATATGCAGCACTAGTAGGTACTAGAATATAGATCAAAGAACGTGCGCCAAATTCTATACTCAAAAAGAAGCGATTGGTGACTACTAATACTACTGTTTTAAAATTTATCTAGAAGTTTGTAATTTTGAGAAAGAGGTTGATATGAAAATATGCTCTCTATATCTGACTAACATACAGTTTTTGACACAGCAAGTAGGCATAATTAGTCTAAGAATGTTAGTTCAAGACGATTGATAGTAAGGAATCTATCTCTTTATCAAAATCAAAAGCCAAATTAACATAGATGCGACATAGATATACATACTGTATGCGTATTCACTAGAGCTGAGATATAGGAAAGCAAAACGAACAAACGTTGATAAAACGTAAGATTTATTTTCCTGCTTCCGCAAGATGTGGACTCGCGAATAATTTGTTCGCTGTATTACTTATCCTTTTCCCAGTTCTAGATTACCGCACATTAAACAAAATATTTCATCGCACAGCCTGATAATAATGCGGAGATATAGATAATACGACGGTAGCTCCATTCCACTTTTGTTAGCACACAGGTGCGGGTTCTCATGCAACTACCTACAACTCTTCAAAAACGGTGCACCACTTAAGTCATTCACCAAGAAGCTAGAACGTTAGTAATAAATAGGTACATATATATTTATTATAGTGAATCATTATAGACAAGAAATGCAGAAGGCGTTCTGCATGAGAATTTATTATGTCCTATAACATACGAATTATACTATTTCAAATAATACAGGATGGAAATTTAAATAGGTGGAAGGAAATAAAGTTCCTAAATCAATAGATTCTGACCGCAACTTCAATTGCGATTTCTAGCATCTTCGATGAAATATACTATATTTTATCAATGATTGACTAAAAACTGCAAACTCACTTTTGCTTAAAAATATAGGTGAACGACGGCTTCAATTAAGAGTAGAATATTATAGCATTTTGAATGTTAAGAAACTGAAAAGGAGTTGCAGAGATACAAAGTCAAGAGCAAGTCTAGCTAAATTAATTGAAAGACATGAAAGCAATGGCAGGAAATTAGCAACGGAAGCTAATAAATAACCTCTGGGGTCGCTTTTGATCAAAGGCTAATCTAGTGGGGATATGATCGGTTATATATCTAAAAAAATAAAAACTTAGCCATGATACTTATTTAATAATTGCATTTTGAGTGGTAGCATTTAATCATATTTTCTACTACGTTCCCTGCATGTTTCAAAAATAATAATAGTAATCGGCATAAAAACGCTAAGCACGCTCGGTAAGATACGTTTTATTCTTCCATTTTCGTTATATGGTTAGAATATCCCTTAAATCATGATAGCTTATTGCTCTTCAACTTTTCTTTCACTGGTTCTACATTTAAGCTTTCTCTGATATACTAAAGCTACACCACAGATCCCACTCTTTATCCTTAACATTCTCATCTATGCTATGTTGGTCGTATGATGGTAAAACATTTTTTCTTTTCCTATAATGAGTCATTTTGGGTTATATTTGTTTAACAAAGATTTGTCCCCATTTCGTCCACTCTGCAGTCATACTGTTCATGAGGAAGTCCCTAGCCACTTGAATATTCCATTAATAACTTTGAGTATTGATGGTGCTTTGAGAATTCTCTTTTGTAACTATACTTTATTTGATGGACGATGTAAAGGTATATTTTTCTTCCCCATTTCACAAATGCGAATAACAAAGTAACTTTATCTAGGGAATATTCATCGAAACATGATCATCACTGCAAACATTATTTCATTTCCATCCTGCATCAGTACATATAAACATTTTAAGAAAATCTGACTGCAGTATTCATAAGAAAAAATACATATCAATATATTGTATAATAACAATTGAAATATGAAACTAAAATCCAAAGAATCTTTTTTTTGAAATATTTTTTCTTTGTATGGAATATGTATGATATAGAAATTGTGAAGCATATACTTACAATAAAATAATATGGGGACAAAGTAGTAAGTATAATCACTACAATACATATATACAAGATACTTATTTCTAGTTTAGTATATTTAATATTTTTGTGATTAACGAGGTCATTGGCGATAAATTGAAAAGCTCGTAGTAATATTATATTTTGTGCTATTTTTGGTCAATGTCTAAGAAACCACAAAAATATTATGAATACACATGTACATATAATTTAACAAGTGCAAGACAGATGCGGCACGATGCAACTTTTTAACAAACAGCTAACCATATCATATATACCGTGCTTACTTAATACAAACAATAAATAATTTGATATTTGAATATTTCCTACTGGTTCTACAATACACAGTCATCGAAAATGCTCACACGACAAGGTTTTATTATTGGGTTCTCATCTTACCCACTTAACCTAACGTGGACACTATTAGAAAAAAAATGTGTATTAATATGGATGTAAATGTGTTTGTGTATAAGGCTTTGGAGTACAAATCAGCGTTGTATGCTGCGTTAGTATTATAATGTACCTAGACGAAAGCCAATATAAAATTCAATATACTAAAATCGAGTAAGTTAAATGCCGCGTACAACGCTTATTGTAGAGCAAGGCCTATTATTCAATTTCTTTAAGTATTTAGTAAATACCAGAAGCTTGAAATTTGTTTAAATTCTCACTATTTCTTTATGAAAGTATGAAGTAAGTGTTTTAGCACTAGAATATTTAGCTTATAAATATGAACTACAATGGGGGGCAAGATCTAGTGCTAATAATATTAAATTACGTAAAGTTAATAACGCGTTACTTCAAAGTTTAGGTTGCAATCAAATAATTTATACCTAAATATTTTAAGATAGGTTCTAAAGTGTGCATTTTATCCAAAAATTTAACAAAATAAATTTGAATGTTTTATTTTTTAATTTAGTGATTATGATAAATATATCCGTCAATTAACCGGAAATATTGTAAGTTTTTATTATTATCCTGTAAAACAACCTACTGGAAGAACTTTACATTAATATTACATATCCTTTCTATAATTACAATTAAATGATGTGTACTTTTCTATAAGGAACTATTGCTTAGCTTAGCATTACCAAATTAGGAGTAAGGTGAACGTATCAAATTATTAAACTTTTGTACATCGATGAATATCACTATCCGTATCTGAGTGACTGCCAAGCAGAATGACTAAGTAGGCAGATCGACTAATTAGTATAATGTTAACATTTTAATAATGTCCAAATAGCTGTGAGACTAAGTAGTAGAATGTCAGATTAGAAATATTTCTATATTCAACTAAGTAACAGAACGTCAGAATCGTAGATTTTGTACAATTATAAAGAAAAAATATTATCAATCTACATCTGTACTTATACAATGGTTTACCTTTGGGGACTGATTGACTAAAGTTGGTAAAATAGTTAGTAAATCCTTTAGAAGGTTCGAGATTAAGAGAGTATGTGTAATGTAAATCCGATTATTATGCTTGTGGTGCATAATTTGAGCCTCTGAAATTATTTTAAAATACAGTATTGTACTAAGGCATATCGCCTGCTCAGTGGCTATGCTTTGTAGGCGTTACGGGCGGCGTCTTTCACATTTTGCTACTTGGGTAAATTGCCATTTAGATGTTTGACGTACTGCTACATAGTCGTTTTGGTTAGCAGTCCTTTAGATAATGACTGGAATAACAATTTACTACAGGAATTTATAACACGCCGAGAGTCTACAGTTACTGGTGAATAATAATGACACTTTACAACCCATTTAGATTCATTATCACTGAGATATTTTTAAATTTCTTTAGAACAAATTTAGAGATATCAGATTTTCCATTCATTTCGCAATTATCCTTTATTGGTCCACACAGTGAACCAAATAAAGTACCCACCAAAGTGATTGTTAAGAGCTGACCAACGAGCAGCCATGGATACTTTCACTTCGGCGCAAGTACCTACTCGTAATACCACTTAAAATATCTGGGCCGTCACATATTATCATTCAATATTCTACTCTTATAAAATTGTGTTCGAGCGTTTGCTGAAGTGCGTTAAGAAAATATTTTAAAATTCAAACTTATTACAATGGATATCAATAGTGATGGTGTTTGAGTAACAAGAAGTGAGATGAGAAAAACAAATATTGTTTGCGTGATAGAAGTTCCATCACAGAACAAAGAGACGGGCATTGCACGCCTGTACAGGTCTACGTGGCACAGAACTCATTGCACTATTTTTTAAACGAAATCAATAAAATAGCGTAACAAAACGTTTTACTATGAAATATTTTTTTTGTTTTCTAATAAGGAGTTAATATAAAGGTATCAGAGGAGCGATTCGGTATCGGTTATTTTAGTAGATATCGTAGTTGCACTTTCCCCTTTCACTTTGTCTTGCTAGTTTTGGGACGGCACTTGCCTAGCTTATGGGTCCGACTGTTTTACGTATAATACTTGTAACAGTCAAGAAATAACTGTCGGATATCACAATGTATAATCCTAAGGCTGAAATATCTATGATAAGTTAATAGAAATATGAAGTAAAATTAAATTAACAACTGTGTGGTAGTCGAGATCTGTTTTCTTTAACTTTAGCGGTGCAAGATTAAACGAAATAAATGAAAAATCTTTTTATAAAAATTGTCTGATCAAATATATTTGAACTCCTATCAAGGTTACAAAGAATAATACTTTTAAAGTTTCTTACCCGTTGAGATGAAATGGGAGAAAGCTATGAAAAAAAAAGGAAATTATGAAAAGCATAATGTATGGCAAATAGATAGATACAGATGCCAAGCCGTGAGGTTACTATTACAATATTAGTTACAAGGTATTAATTGATGCTGCCATTTGGCATCTTAGGACCAAACTCTGAAGATGATAAAAGAACACTGGTGGATGAGAACATAAGTCTAGTGGCACGATTGTTTTAATTATCATTGCTAAAGATCAGCCTAAAAGTAACACTAATGGGAGCAAGCTAAGTTAGCCAAGTTAGCATACAAGTTAATTAGATATTTGACTAATCATTACTATCAAATTAAAAGGAACTTGATGAAGTCAAGTTACGAAGCAGAGATATGTTGTACGTTCATATACACTAAAGATTCCACTGATATGAATGCGGCAGAAATATGCTGTACAAATTAATTCTAATAATATAATAATTGGTTGATCCACTTGCTGATCTATCAACAATTACTGAAGGAAAATTGACGATGCCAAGTGACAGCATTCTTTATATAAACCCATTAAATTTCTATAAACAGCTATTTAATGAAGTAAAGTTTATTTCCAATGTATTGATTACGATTAAAGCGTGAATTAACCTGAGTGCTAAAAAAATAATTACTAATGTTTTTTTGTAATGTAACCTCACCTGAGCCAAATCTATCTACTAGCCAAAATTGAAACATCACAGTACACTTTTCTAGACATATGTGAGTGTATTTACAACTTTAAAGGAAATCCAACGCTTTAAAGCAACTGCTTCTTAACGTAGTGGTCTATAATGTTTTGGCACTATTTTATATAATATATGCATGTATGTACAATTTTTGAGTAGTTTTTGTTTGTTTACAGTACAGTGCTAATTATGTGATGAGAATGTGAAGATATCACAAACCAACTAAGAAGTTCAGACTATACAGGTGCATTTATGTATAAAACCCATGCTCTCCGCTAATTTGTATCTACTGAGATAGCACATACTTTAATGATTACAATTGCTGAGGATGGTATTCATGAACATAATTACATTGCTCAAAAGTGGTTGTATTCATAGAAGGAGCATGTCTATTTTGGATTCACAAAAATTTGTACTTTCAAGTTATATACTTAATATATTGACCCCTTGAGGACGCGGTTTTTAGAACAATACATTAAAGCATTCGTATCTACTATTAATAACTATGGTTAAAAATGATGATTGCAGTCGCGTGGAGTAGAGGTAATTAATTTAATGGTATTAAAGTAGCAGTTATATTAGTTACTAGCGGTAGATCTCCTTTAACCCTAGCTGCTTTTTGCACGTTCTAGGCGTAAATCAACTAAAGCCAATCTAGTATAAAACATATGAATAATTTTGACAAAGCCTTTTCTTCGCAAAAAGCAGTACCTTACACAAGCAAGAAATAGTCCTGCGCGAGATTTTCGAGCATAGTAACCGAAATTGTATGGACGAAAAACTCCCGACAGATTTCGTGTATAAAATGTTAGAGTAGGTACCTACCCACTATTATAAAGTAAGTTCTTTTTTCATACCTTTTTAAACAAATTGTTTGTTTAAAACAAATCCAACAGAATTACATTTACATATACTTGTATGGTACTTTATCAAGAGATATATAATATTTTATTTCTTATTTGTAACTAATCATTAATTAATAGAATGAGCTACATTTGCTAGATTTAAGTGAATAGGTACGGGTTGATACAATTTTTCTTAAGTTTTTCAAAAATTCGTTAATATATAAACATGTAAAATAACTAAGAAAATTCGCACTTTTATCAAACATAATATAACTTTTACCCAGCTACAAAAAATACGAATTTAACACGAAACCCAATTAATACGGCAATATTTTCTTAATTTCGCTATCGGCAGGTAACTACTGATAATGATTTTTTATCGTTAAGCTGAGATAATAACATGGGTAATCATCTCGGCCTTTTTTTATGCTGATATAACATGTAGCATTAACACGAATCATTGCAGGAGTTATACGAAAATAAACTTTAAGTGACGATAATATTATCGTATATATAGTCAAGATGTATCGATGAAAGTGAAAAGTCGTCTATTCTAATTACATTTTTATATAATTTACTGTACGGTTTTAAAGATACTTAATATTAAATTCTATTCGGAAAATCATTGAGATTCGTACAGTAGTCCTTAGGCATGGCTTCATACTAGACGTCTGGTAAAAAGCCTCAGTGATCGACCTAAACATGTCCAAATATACTGTGGCACATAATAATGGCCTAGTTGAAACCACCGAAATGTTTGATGAGGCTATTTTAAGGACACTATTTTTACAAGCTTTGTGTCGTGTCGGGATTTCTTAATCTTCATTTGGTTAAGTATATAATTATTATGCCATTTATTAGGGTTCTATACCCATAGTGCAAAACGGAGACCTGTTTTATGTCCGTCTATATATCATGGGTCTCTAGCTCAAAAACTGAATAAGTTATAGTTTACAGACCTGCAATTTTGTGTAGAACGTTGACCCAAAGATGAACATTGGACTTAAAATTGTAAATTTATATTTCAGAGGGTAATATATAGTAGGATAGTAGAAGGTAGGCGAAAATAATGTTATATGCCCTAGCATTTGGGGTGTTGTCGTCTAAACTCGTTCAGCAGATTTCGAATGTAAAAATACTTTTATATCTAAAAAAAGGGCGGTAGAACGCTAAAGTAGTAAAATTGAGTCAATTTTTGTTACGTGGTCTGAAAAACTAAACTAGTCAATAATCTAAAATCGCGGTATATTACAAACCATGTTCTCAATTTCACCAGCGAATATTAAAAATAGAACAGATTTACTAATGCAGTTTTGAAGATGTGGTCAAAACAAACCTACGTGGGGTGCCGGATTACAATGTCACTCCCCCCATTTCTTCTCGTGGGTCTCGTAAGAGTAGATATACGGGAGAAATACCGGAAGGTGGGAAGCAGCGCCTTTTGGAGAACTGACAACTTCTACTGCGATCCCTAAGACACCTGCCAAACGTGGGGATTGTGGCAAATACCCTCAGAGGGGGAGACCTTGTTCAACGATAGACGTTCCGGTTGATATGGTGGTCAAAACGAACACACATTATTTTAGGGGCTACCCAGGCCCCAGTCTCGCATTTGGCCAGTATATTTTTTATTTGTATCAGATGGTTTTCAGAGAAATATATTCAGAGGCTGGCCTTTAAATTCAAAGACGTTTTGCTTATGAGATATGTCATGAGACATATTTCGTTACCGTTTTACCTACGAGGACATTTTGCTATGAGGACCACCTGCTATGAATTGATTTATTGCCACACACAACTTATCGTTTTAACAACATTGTATAAAAATTATTGCTATCACTTAAAATATATTTACGACAAAGTTGATAATAATTGTAAGTGCAGATTGTGGTGTTTCTAGGCAACTATTTATATATTGAAGAACCTTGAGATCACTATGTTTCTGAATCATAAGAACAAAAAGAAGCCTTAGAGTTTCACCCTATTTTTATAGTCATATCAATAAGGTGAAAGGTAATATTATAGTGTTTTTTCCCGGAATAAAACGTTGAAATTATAATAATAAAAAAGCAAAATACATACGTATTGTCATGACATGAGTAAGTGCTTTTTAAGAGTACATTAATGGTATCATATTCAACAGTTTTAGCTACTTGCGGAACCTGAACAGATACCGGCCTAAGATTCAGGATTGTTCATCTCCTCTCACAGGAATGTTATCACATTACAGCACTCGTGTGGTAGCCGGTATACAATTAGGAAGAATTCCCAAGGAGGAATTAAAAGTTTCCATGGAAAGTCTTGGTTTAGTTAGAGAAGTTTTTCACCTTACGGGTGTGTTCCGGCAGCTGTCCTTGGGAGCAATTCTACTCTCTTTAAGCCTGTTAACACCTTCGACCACATCATCACTTACCATCAGGGGAGTTTGTGGTCAAAAAAATTTCTATAAGCAAGAATAATATAAAAAATACAATTAATAGCAATTTGACATAAGTCATATAAGGGCAAGATGCATTATCAAGCATAATATGTTGAAATGATCTGTACAAATAAGGCTGACCTCTGGATTCATATGAAATCTACAGACTGTGTGTCTATTTGTCATTAATGACCCTTGCATGTCTCCGCTATGGTTAAGATAATTATATATATATTTGTATCTCAAACATTATTATTCTGTTGTATACTTATAGGTAAAAGAAAAGGTTCTTTTACTGATAATATGGAACTGAATAGAAAATCATAAACAAATGTCCAATTTCAATTATTTTCTAAACAATTATTTATTTTAAAATTCTGGTTATATCAATTTTAACTAATTGCAAGAGATTTTATCAAGTCTCAGTGTAAACCGGCAAAACTCCAAACAGCTGTAAATGTTAACTGAGATCCGTGCACAGGCTATCCTAAATATCTTTGAAACGGCAGATCAGATTTTTGTCATGCATGACTTAGGGTATAGACAGATGGACTGCATCCGAACTGCAATATTGCAGTTTGGAACTGCTTAGTAACAGCACCCAGGCCTGGGACTGTATGGACGGATTGCATCCCAACTGCATATATGAAATCCGGGTACAGTTATTATGCAATTGACATAACTACATCATTTGCATCTCGAATTTAAGGTTATTATATCCCGCAGCGGGCTTGAGCTTCACAGCATGGTGGAAGGGCATTTTGCGAATGCTTACTTGGCTAGCGACCACCTTAAGTAGAAAATCTGTCGCCAGGCACCTAACGGTGTGTTCCGGCAGCCGTCTTTGAGAGCCAGTAATTCTAGGTTAAGCCTTTTAACACCTTCGATCGACCACATCAGTTATCATCAGGTGAGATTGTGGTCAAAGGCTAACCTATCACCAATAAAAAAAAACTTAACTGCGATATTGCAGTTGGAATGTAGTCTGCCTGTCTAGACCCTTAGATAACCATTAACATACACCATCCCGTATATTATGTCTGTTTTAGAAATAAAAAAGACAACTGCACAATCGTTTACAATTCTACAAGCCTTGGCTTATAAGAATTTTTTTTTCCATCGGGATATAGCACTATCTTTTGTAACCATACCATAGAGCAAGTGTCGCAAGAACGTTCAAAGACTAACATTTCATAAAGAACTAAGCCAAAATATTGAATAACAATTGTCAGAATTAGCTATGGGCAAGATATCATGTGGTATATTATGAGGGAAACTGTATAAAAGTACAGCTCAGGGACTTAAAGCAGCTGGTACTCAATCCCAACAAGATAGTTAAGAACATGAAATGTGATGATGTATTGTGGTAGATCCAGATTGAAAATATCAAGGAACCAAGGAGAAGGAAGCATGTGTCAAAAACATATCAAGCAATTGGATGGTACTTGAATCCCAATGAGGTTTATGATAATAATTGAATGCATATCACAAGAGAAATATTGTGCAAAATAAGCAGCATGTCAGCTCTCAAGTTTAGATTACGAGCACAACAGGGCTCGTCATCATTAAAACAACCTAATTAACTGAAATCTCTTGGGTATACACTCCCAAGGGGAGGGTTTGGGGTTTTAGTAAGCAAAACACATTACAATATATAACATATTATAACTAATCAATTATTAATTAATTGATAAGCTAATTATTATAACACATCTTTGCCTTTATAAGAGACAAATACCCACTCAATAACAGAAATGAGATAATATTAAGATGATATTATTGTTAGAAAAATGTTTACTAATTAAACTTCATGTGAATATGCACACAAAATGAAGTCAGACAATTTATTATTGAGTGATATATCATTTTTGACCACCAGGATTGCAATGAAATCACTTCAATTGGTATGACCTTATCGTAAGTTCAGTCAGTGTTCAATAACTACTTGGTTAGAGATAGGGTAACAACAACATTTTAAGTCCCTATTAGGATAATATTCTGTAGTAGCTGGATAGTCCGCCTCTGGACTCAATATAATTGGAAATAACGGTATATATGTTAACAGTTCTAGAGAAGATGCTGATGCTCAATCTTTGTTTTTTTTCTTGCTTTTCCTTATCAAGCCCTAAGCTCTACAATCTGGTTGTCAATTAAATAAATTCAATGTGTACATAACCAAAAAAAATTCTTGTCTCTTACACGCATACCAAGAAATGTCGCCCTTTTGCACGCAACATATGCCGATATCAGATCAAGTTATGAACATTATATTTAAAGTTAATTTTGATCGTTAGAAATTTATAAACAATTTAACCTTATCAAATTCAATAGACTGTAGAAGCATCTAGTATGTTTTAAAAATATAACATCTATCACTTGGCTAGGTTATGTTTTGTATGGATGAAAGAAAATTTTGAACATGGCCGATCTGTTTCGGTGATTTGGTGTTGTTTATGGTTTTGTAGATACTTTATAAAAATGATTTTTTATTTAGATGTATATAATATATACATATAGAGAAGACTTTATATCTATATATTTATATGGATTGATTTGTATAACAACTCGTTGTAAATTGAGTGTAGTTATTAATGCCTAAAATAATTCTTTAATTAGTGATGAGAGTGTCCATGCTTCAAATCATCAAAAATAAACACCTTTTAGTATATTGGTGGGTTTTCAGGTTTCGTATCAGAAAAGGTGACTCTATAAGCCTCCGCTGTCTATCCATCCAGTTTATTTTTTTGATCCCGAATACATAGTTTTATATATTTAATAAAATATAAGTTAATAAGGCAGATTGCATATAAGTAAAAATCAATAAGTTACATATTTCTTCAACGATTTTTGTATTTTCTCATTGTAAAATTGGTAAGATATAAACATGCATAATGCATATGCTAAAATCATGTGGAGAGATGATTTTAGCAAGAACTCTAACGTTTAACAAGTTCTAACGAAAACTGGATAAGTGCGAGTTGGACTGATATTGAACTTTATGAGAAAAATATGTTTAATATAGGTACACATAAGAATATTGTGTGGAACAAACCCTCAGTATCCAAGTCCAACTTGCAGTTGGGACACATTTTAGTTTTAAGAGGGCTTCCTAAAATTTGCAATCTTTGCAACTGATAGGATTGTTACCTTCAATTTGTCCTAAAGTTGTATGGTGTGCACAACATGGTGCTTAATATCAAAGGATAAGTTATGCTTATGCAGCATAACTATCAAGCATAAGATATCCTTTAATAAGTTATGTTTATGAAGAAATTAATATGTAATGAAATAGTCTTCTGAGACTTTGAACTCGACTTTGCCGGAGACTTTCAGGACGTGGGCAACAGCTGTACCTAATAGCAAACTGCATTTTTGACACTTCAAGACGGAAAAGATGCCTCGAAAGGCAAGTTTAACCTTTCAGATCAACTGTGCGAATTCGCTTACTTGTTATCCATACACCTAGATTGGCTATGCAACTTCGCTTGATCACCAGAAGGTATTTATATATCTATCATCTTTTTTAATACATAAATTGTTCAAACTGATTATATTTAATTATTTAACAACTTTTTACCTGCTTACCAACCCCGTATTAGCACTAAATTTGTAATATATGAATAAGTACTGAGAAAAAAGAATACTTATAACAGTAGTCTGGGTAAATTATATATTTCCAATAATCTAAGTGCAAATTTTTCACTTTGTGAGATTTATGATAAGGTACCCTCATTTTTTACTATTACAATAAAGAATTGCAAATGTACTGTTAATACACTCACATCATTTACTAATCTACTTTCACTTCATTCTCAATAACAAGTTTACAAATAGCTTCACCATTATGCAAATATTTGATGATCTAGGCACTTTTATTATTTTATGTAATGGAGATCTGGTAATAATAAGTTTGACTACTTTAAATTTAATCTATTGGAAACTGATGCAAAATTGTTTAATTCATATTGCATATTAGCAATATACATAATTACCCTTACATGGAAAATGCAAGCTTAACTATAACCCTGTGCTGGCCCATGCATTCTTGTGGTAATGGGCAGTTCTCACCATATGCATATGGAAGGTGGAAGAAGTTTGATGTTGCTGCTATAAGAAACAACACACTACTGTTAGATAAGGTCTTTTTGACAATCAGGTCAAGGTATTGATAAATCAAGGTATTGAGAATTATACAACATTATACTTAATTCAAATATCTGGCTTACCCATTATATTTAATATAATTATGGTAGCTATGGAAGAAAATGAAAATGTGATATTAATATTGTGTGTTATTGTTAGTTTTACACAAGAAAAATATGAGAATGGTCAGCATGAATACTTCATCAATTATTAAAGTAATGACTTACTTGTTTGGAGTTCTTTGACGCGCGAGTTTTGGAGCAGTTATACCAGATAGCGCAATCACCTTCTCTGGCGGTGGGCCACCCTGTGGTTGCTTTCTTATTACGATGGTGTCACCGGATAATACCTGCGCCATAACATAGTAACTTAATCTTAAACATCTATTTCACATCCAAGGCGCATACCAGAACAACATTCCAAGCAGATTTGACCCCATATACATATATTTATATATTACAATCAAAATCTTAAGTACCTATTCTGTTGCACTTGCAGGATTATAATGGCTGTTGCATAGACACCGACGGTAAGCATTTTATATATAAAGTACTTGTAATAGCTTTGGAAACCCATAGCACGCTTTGTAGTGCCAACGAGGCATCCGAATCGGGAGCCACACGAGGCTTCGCAAATAGCGACCCATACTGTTCATGATTTTTTAATGAAAAACAATAATTTACTGAATTACCTGCTTAACAATTCCGATTTTATACGCAGGACTCGGTGCTGGTGCACTCATTTTGGATGATTTTCGTCTGTTATTCTGTAGAATGCAGTTTATCTAATGTGTATCAATGACGACTCACTACACCGAGAAAGACTGCCAGGCGAAACGTGGCGACTGGCAGGCGGAAGGAAAGTAAAGTGCTGCCAGAGTAGAAAATTATAAGGTTCACACAACTCTCATTCGCTCCATAGATCAATAAAGATTCACTCCCTGTCAGTGCTGCCAACTCTAAAAACGTAAAGTGCCAAAGAATATGAATCGAAGTTTCGGGAAGTTTCCACCTGCCCTATTACACCTACACCTTAAGCCTCGTCAACACACACAGTCTTGCATGCATGTGGTACCGTGTATATAACACAGTACAAGTTCGCACGAAAACCTTTCCTTAAACTTAATAATTTTAATTTGTGTGCTTTTAATTTTCAGATATAAATAATTTAATATATTAGTTAATTTAATTTGATGTAATTTAATGCTCATTTTCGTATAAATAATATTATTACATTGTTTCGAGGGTTTCAATACGCGCAAAATATTCAAATAAAAACGTATAGAAAGATTTAAATAATACGATGCTTATATGTTGTCTGTACAATAGTTTCAATGGACTGAAGTGCGGCCAACATACTTGAACGAGCTACTCTAGTGTTGTACACACGTACGTGGTTCAGATGAAACGGCCATGGTGTTGAATCAAAAGTAGGTTAGTGTTTTAGATTGGTCTACTTTAGGCGCTTGCTACTTAATGACCACAGAAAATTGTGTTTACATTTTTTTGTCGATTTCACGCCGTAAACACGAATTATAACTGCATTTCACATAGTTATATATGTTTTTAAATATATTTTTCAATTATTCATATACTAGGTATGGTAAATTATGATTATTTTTTTTGTGCTTATACAATTATTTGTGCTACTCAAGGAAGACGACATTGTAACAGCAAAAAAGGACTCAGAAAAATAAGAACAGAGTGAACTGCTAATTTACATGAAGATATATATAGGGGTGACCGATAATCACCTGTTATAATATGCTACTATTTGTGACGAAGAGGGTACGGATGGAAACTTTAGTTATTTACAACATATATTTACACATTAAAATTTACAAAATTAAACATATCAATAATCCATGAAAATTGTATACCTATCTCTTGAATAACAGGAAGACCTTTAGAAACTGTTTAACAACACGAATCTCCAACTGCAAGGCGATGAACTAAATTTAATTAAAACAGCAAATGTCGTTGTTGCTTTAGCAGCCAAATGGCTTCTACACAAAAAAAATGAACAGACGTCAGTTTTACAAAATTTACAATGAACGAGGAAATAAAATCTAAGTTTGAAAATGGCTAGGTACCAAGAATTTTAACTTCTATAACCGATCCCGCAATTGTACCCTTGATTGTGGTCAAACGTTCAAAGATTCTTGATATCAGTCCCATCGTCATATTTATGTGTATGGGTGGTGTATACCTCCAAGATGGTCAAAGTCAATGAACTGAAGAGAATATTGGCCTACCTGGATGATTTAATGGTAATTGTAACTTGTCGATGGTAAACGGCGAGAGAATGATTTTAAAAAAGTGTGAATCAGTAACAAAAAAAAGAAAACAACCTACTTTCTACACTGTAGTGAAGTATGAAATAACCTAAGTCAAAGAATGATAATGTGAGGTCAGGGTTTTCAATCAGCAAATTGGATGTCTGTTCAGTTTTTTTTATATTTTCTTTTCTATTATGATATAAAAGAAAAGAAGTATTCATTAAAGAGGTATTCTTTTACCCGATATTCATTGTCATCTCTCTGTCTACTTTTACCGAACGTCTGAGGTGGATCGGTTTAATGTCTTTGTTCGATATTGTCTGTTTACTTTAATCGCCTTCTATTATCACACAGAGAAAATAGGTCATGTAGGCTATCATACCAATGGGCTTAATTTGTACATTGTCTATATTAAGGTTTCCATACAAAACCCTATTACTAAGCTTACGCTGTCTGTCCGTCCGTCCGTATGTTCTACTTTAAAGAGTACTGTCTACTTACTACGGTCTTTCGAACCGTAATAGCACAGATTACCTACTAAGTAATAGGTGGCCAGTAACTTTACAGAATATGTCATTATGATAGCGGATTGCCTAATATATATATATAAAAAGTAAGGAGATAAGGACCCCTTATCTCCTTACTTTTTATATATTTTTATACACTTACAATAAAAGTGTTTACTTCAAGGTTTTTTTTGTTCTGTTGTAACAAATTTGCGCCAAACAAGTAAAACTGGAACTAATCTGATGAGGCTAGACTTAGCCAAGTCTAGCTCCCATCCTCAAGTGGAAAATCTGTCACCAAGCACCTAAAGGTGTGTGCCAGCAGCTGTCCTTGAGCCAGTGAAAAATTACGTGAACAACATAATCGACCGCATTACCACTTACTATCAGGTGAGAAAGTTGTCAAAAAGTTTTTCTATTGCACTTTTAAACTATTAGAAAAAGCTTTTGTCGTGGAACACTGGCTGTGCGAGTCACACTTTCAATTAGCACTTTTTAATTTATAAATAATTTTTCATTGCCTTTTTTAAGATTGTTGGGAAAATACCATTCGTAAAACTCAAACTGCAGGGATGAGCAATTGGCTTCACAATGGATACAATTCAGGATTTTAACAAAATTTATGTTATTTCTTCCCAACCTGGTGCATAATAGTTTTAAGACTTGAGATTATACCACCCACTTCTTTAGCATCTGTTAAAAATAATGATAACGAGCTAGCAGAAACAGACTTATTATTGGTAATCAAAGTAACAAGTTCTGGATCACTTTTATAAAATTTTGCTAGTGTTAAGTTTTGCAAGACCTCTTCCGACGGAGGCAAAAAATGTGTTAACCTCATTCAGAGACTGTGTATTTTTAATATTTAGTAATGAACTTGAAACAACTTATGTTTTACTAAAATCATATATTTCTTTTAAAATTTTCCATGTCTCTTTATGTTGCCTTTACAGTTTTCTAGTTGACATTTATAGTATGTGTGTTTTAAGGATTTAATCATATTATTACAAATATTTCAAAATTTTATAAACCTGATGAATTATGAGATGAATATATGCAATATATGAAATATATTAATTCATATAAGATGAAGTATGTTATGTCGCAGTTCTTTATTGTCACGCAAAGTTTTTTTGAAATAAGGCCTAAATTATTATTTATTAACGAATTTATTATTTCTTTTACTTTCGAGCATTCAACACTACCTCCCCCGCAAATGGGCGACAAGTTTCGTCAAGGAACAATCTGTGAACCTAATATTACCATTAATATTAGGCAAAACTTAATGAGAGTATGCTGTAGGCAAGAAGGTGTGTGTAGCCAGGGCTTTAATCAGTTCTTCCTCAATATGTCCGCCACGACAGAAATGACACTATACCGCAGCAGGCGTGGCTAAAAAAATGTACCGCGCGGCGCTGTCAGTTGGCCGCGTGGGCTCGAGTCAGGCGGTTGTACCGCGGGAATTTTCAACTGAACTTATCAATGTTCTTCTGCGTTGTTTAATTCTGAAAAAATACCATAAAGTGTAGTAAAATGGTAAAGAAGTCATACGGATATAAAAAAATTGGGAATAACTTGTACAAACGAGTAAATAACAATATTTTGGAAACCCATACTTGATTACCCTGGATAGTTTTATGCAACATGAAATTTACATTTAGTCAAAAATAACTTCGGAACATTGTTAGTCTTAGAACATTTTATATGAAAACAATTCCCAATATTTTTTTTCAAATTCATTTTATTTTATGGCAACAAGCATGTGCTACAAATGTCATAAAAATTCTTTGATAAATGTCCTCAATTCTAATTTAGTATTTGTGCTTCTGATGACATAAAAATATCCTAGAAGTAGGGCTTAGATCTGACAACTGTCAAAGTGTCAATTGATGTCGTATTTCTCAGTATTGATTTCATTTTTGGGATACAAAGGATATAAAAATTTGAAATAAATTGATGTTAGGTCTTATAGATGTCATAAGTAAGAGTAATTTCTAGGTACTTTTTACGTCATTTTAATGATGACAGAAACGGAAAAATATGACATAAACTGTCATTTTGACAGCAAAGATCTTTATCTAGATAACTATTATGCCATCTGTAGCCAACATATAAAATAAAAACAGATAAATACTACATCAACTGTCACGTTGATAGTGTCACCTATGGCTGCGGTATTGTTAGTTCCAATAGGTATATATAATCCATCTTCTTAATTTGGTACAATGGTATACTAGAATAATGTTTTTAATGTACTAATTTTTGGCACACACAAAATACGTAGGTACAGGTTTTTAATGTACTAATTTTTGGCTTATGTTTATCTTACCACCAGATATAGTAGAGTAACATATAACAGACAAAAATAGTTAATTAAAATATTTAAGCAAAATTACTCAAAATAAATCATAGTTAACCCAAAAGTAGTAAATGATCACCAAAAGTAGTATATGAAATTAAATTTATGTGGCGCATCGCCGGCCGCTGCCGCGGCACGCTCGCTCGCTCGGCTCGCGCGTTGTTGTAGTCACAAGTAACCTAACGCTCCTCCTCGCTTCGCTCGTCGTCGCACCTAAATATGACTTTGCCCTAGACTAAATGATATTTAACCCGTCGCTAAAATATAGTGAACATTTACTACATTTGGTGTCCGATTAAATTTTTTGGTAAAAGAACTAAGGGTATCAAAGCATTTTATGGTGATCATTATTATAAATCCCTTAGTTTTTTTAAAGCACAATCTCGAAATGAACATGTTTTTTTTGTCTGTCTATTCTTTTTGTTCTTAACTCTATGAAATGAACTCATGGCAACTATAACGGCGACCAATCAGAGGACGGTTCACAATTTCGCGGACGAATATAGATCGTTAGATTATAAACTGCCAGCTAGACATCATGGTCAGTTTATAATCTGACGAAAATGTAAGCGTTAACTTGTAAATTTTAATGTTCGTTCACAATCTATAGACAGTTTATAATCTCACTAGATTTTTTATAAACTAACGTGTTGTACAATTATCCGGTGACATATATACCATAGAAGAAATAAGTACTACGAACAACAGGAATGAGCTCTATCTGTGAATCTTGCAGCTAAAATAAAGAAAATAAAACCTTATGTTAAGGTCATAAGAGTCTTATTGCACGCAAATTAAAAATGAAGCCGAATGAGAGGGAAACCACTGAATCCTGTGTCCCGTTCTAACAGGGACTTAGAGTTGCCAGAGTTAAGTTGTCCTTTCGTTGTTTGTAGAAAAATATGCGATTGACGTAATGTAATGAAGTAAAAACATTTGCTTCTAAAATGTTTCTAAATATATACTAATAATTTATTGCCGACATTTTAAAGAAATATTATTTGTTGCTACGTGTAGCCTTATTATCGCAAAACTTTTGCGATTGGCGTATAGGTTTTCTTTTATTTGTCTGAAATACGGACACCTGACCTGGCAACCCCACATGAAATCGCCGACTCAGACGGTAATGGCGGAGGGTTTCTTGATTTTGTGATATTTTTGAAGAATTTTTGTAAAAATGGGGAGAATTTGTGTCGTGGAGACTTGCGGAAGCGAGTATTATCCTGACTGATGTTTATCTCTTCACAGGTTTTATACAAAATTTGTTAGTTAAGAATTACGGTGACCACGCATGACTATCCAATCGTAGTTCAAGAACAATTAACTTAAATACCTATGCATTTTTTATTCCTTTCTGAATTAAAATAACTTTGCTTCAATTTCAGATTGCCTAAAGATCCTAATGTTAGGGAAATATGAATAAATAAATTTGAGGAATAAGCTGGCTTTGCGGCAGAAACTTCACAAGAGTTTTTTTGTTTAGCAGTGTCTGATTTAGAATTAAAATTAAATGAAAACTTAACTGTTTTTCTTACCTAATTAATTAAATATACCACAATATGTGTAGCTTATCGTAATTTTATCTCAGTCCAGCTGCATGTCGTGTCCCACAAGGACCAGTAGGTAGGTAAGTACCTACCTATATGACGCGAGTGTAAATAGCAAGCAAAAACAGGAATTGTATAGTGCCGCAAAGTGCCAGTTTATAATTAGCATCTTCGATTAAAATCCATCTGAAGCAATGATCTGCTGACGTCAGAAGATAAACATTTTTTTATAATTATTGTCCTTAAATCATATTTCAATATACTCACCATCGCCAGAGAGGGATAAGAGATACAGTTACTGATCTCTCGTTCGGCTTCAATTTTGCGACAACATCTCATTCCTGTTGTACGTAGTACTTTTTATGAATTATTACTTCCATGGTATATACTGAAAGTGGATGCTATGGGCTAATTTCCATTGTACATAAAAAATATGTAGGTTCATATTTATTGTCTTTCCTAGACTGATGTTGTGCCGTGATTATAGTAGGTAACAGCGAATATCCCCAAACTTAACGAGCCGCAGCCACCCACTTCAGCAATCACCGCCGCCAATTTTTCATTCGTGACCGCATCGTCCAGGCCCGTTATCCTAAGATTAGTTGATTTTATTTTACGAGATTGGCAAATCGGCCACCTTCATAGACTTCGCGGAGTATCTCCGCCAACTAGTCAGCCTTTTCTGAGTTTAAGGAGCCAAGAATCTGAACTAGTCCCCGTGGAACCTGGAACCAGGCTCCCGTGGCCATTTGGCGAAAGTGAAGCGTTTCAATCCCCAGCTCCTGGAGATTTACCTTCTCTTGCGCCAATTGGAGAACGGCACTGTGGCCCCCTTTTTCATGGCTTCGTACAGAAATGACAACACACCGCCGCTGGCTTTGAAAGCTTTAGCTCTGTCCTTGCCTTTTTCTTCTTTGTGGCAGTGGCGGAGGCACTAGCCCCAAGTCCAGGCCCGGGTGCTGTCGCCATTTGTTTTATAAAGCCTAAGTTCAATGGAAAAGATATATTAGACGACAAAAATTCATTCAAGCTTAACCAGGAAACAAGGCATGTCATGTTGATGATGAGAGAACTATTTCAAATTCATGCCATATTATATTTTAGCATAGGGCCTAGGGCGCCCACGGACCTCCTCAACTCCCCATAGAGGCCGTCCCAAGCCACCGCAAGCTTGTCACTTCTTGCTTGCCTCTTTAGATTACATTTTGAAGCGCTCGTAGCGAAGTTTGCTTAGCCCATCACAATGCCCGCCGCGGTAATGAATGGATGGGTGACCGCTAGTGACATTATTACTGAGCATAGCAAGCGGAATTCCGCACATGACTATAATTTTTGCCCTCGTAAATTTGTAATTTTGTAATGTAATGCGCAGAGTATGCGTTATTACAAAAATAAAAATTAAAAATTACTACTAAGTGCTTCCGTGCTTCGGAGGCCGAAAGTTCCGATTGTTGTTTTAGTATGGCAGTCATTATATAGCATGGTGGTGGGGCATTTTGCGAATGCCTGCCTGGCTAGCTACAACCCTCAAGTAGAAAATCTGCCGCCAAGCATCTAACGGTGAGTTTCGGCAGCAGTCCTTGAGAGCCTGAACAACATCTTCGACCACATCCTCACTTACAATCAGGTAAGATAGGTTTGCCTTTGACCACTATCTTACCTGATGGTAAGTGATGATGTGGTCGAAGATGTTGTTCAGGCTAACCTAGAAGTACTGGCTCTCAAGGACAGCTGCCGGAACACACCGTAAGGTACTTGGCGACAGATTTTCTGCCTGAGGGTGGTAGCTAGCCAGGCGGGCATATGCCCTATCACCATGCTAAAACGACTGCAGTCGTTGCCATATAGACAACAACCGGGACCGACAGCTTAACGTGCCCTCCGAAGCATGGAGGCTCAGTAGTAATGTCACTAGCGGTCACCCATCCAACTCATGACCGCGGGCGACGTTCCTTAATATTGCTGATTGGTTAAGAACAGCTAAGTAAACATCGCTAAGAGCGCTTTTTCCAAGGCATTCGAATATGTAAAGCACCGCTCTCTGATTTGTATATTTTCACACTATGGTGTTCGTGGAAAAGCTCTCTGAATCTACAGTCATAATATATGTTCTACGAAGAAATAATTATTTATTCGTAGTATCTGTCAGACAGGTTACAGAAGGTTGGATTGAAATAAATGGCAATACGTCTTTCGGGTTTTTGGTAAGAATAGAAATGCAATTTTAGGTTTTTTTCCGTTTCTAGCGCATATTAATGATCGGCCTTATATGGGCAAAGATTTCTGCGATATTGTTTTATTCGCAGATTATACCTCTCTTTATAGTAAAGTACATAGATAGAACATATAGTAAACATCCTAATACCTCTCATAATCTTCTCAAATCAAATAAGACCAAATATTTAAAGTCTTCTTTACCAAATGTTATATAATTATGTTGAACCAAACATTAATGTATTTAATTTTACCTAGTCTGTATGTATTTAAAAATATTATGTATATTTGTATGACGCGCGACGGTGGAGGCCGAGCGCGGCCTGACATTTCTTTAAAAATGTTTTGTGCAATAAATCCAGACAGGCACCAAAAAAAAAACCCTGAATGTCACCCATTAAGATTCATGTATATGCTAAACAAGTGAAAATGTTTACGAAACTTAAAATATTTTGTAAGAAACTTGAGGTGAGTTTGCTATCCTTCGGTATTTTTAAACAAACAAAAATAGGTACCCACGTAAAAGCAGAAAAAATATCCTAAACAGGAACACTTTTTGTAAATTTTGTGCGAAGAGGCGATAGTAAACCGTTTTTATAATACTAAAAAACATATTTATTTATAATACTAGCTGTATCTGCGACTTCGTTCACGATTGCCGTACCTGCAGACTAATTATTTCTATTTTATCACGTTTGAGCTCTGTTTATCTCATATTAAGCAACACTGTGGTCTGCGGTGAAGCACTCTTAGTAAAGCATAGCTCTGAAAAAACCTTTTTAGTTTGGATTTCAAAACTCCCAGGGTGTATTTTTCAGAAGACAGTAGGTAACTCAGAGAATTCCTTTGCGGTTCGCACAATACGAGTAAATATTGAAGAAAAGTACTTTGTAACTTTGGAATTTCGATTTTAAAACGGTGTCTTTTCGCCGATTCTCTCCTTGTTTCGTGATAAAACGAAGATACAATTATTAGATTGTGCTCTTCCATTGCGCAGTCTCCGAAATGTACCGCGCAAAAGTTGATAGTTAAAAAAAAAGTGATTGTGGCGAATGTTCCGTTCCAGATTTTAGAATTTTATCATCAAGCTTGCAAAACTAAATAAGGTTACCAGGCTGCCCGTGGGGTGCCGGGCTGCCCGTGGGGTGCCGGGCTGCCCATGGGGTCCGGGTAGTCCGTGGGGTCACCCGCAATAGTTCTAACAAAAAAATATGAATTAAATCGGACTACGCGTTAATAAATTATATTAACTAAGTGTATACATTTTGACTTTCATCCTCATTCCCGAGGGAACCGTGCTGAATTTTGGGATAAAAAGTATACAATGTCTTTCTTCGTAGTATGAACTTAAATCGTGCTAAGTTTTATTGAAATTCATTCTGTAGCTTTGGCGTGATGCGCGGCCATGATATAAACCATATACAGACAGAAAGAAAGACAAAAAAAAATACAGTGTTGGCATCAGTATCAGCTACAGAGTGTTCTCAAATATTATTTTGAAAATATCTGCAATGTACAGAATTTGACCTTTTACAGTTTTATTAAAAGTATAGATTTGTTAAATATATTACAGAAAGTACCCATCCGATTTCCTTCCACCTGTACCTACACAGGAACTACATTGCAGTTACAACTTAACCTTAAGGAATGTCTCTGGAAAGAAGCTAACGAAGATCACAGGGAAAAGGAACTATTTTCTCGCTAAGCTCAAATTTACAGTTTTTTTTAAATAGGTAACCTTTATTCGACAGTTTGTAGATAAGGTTGCCAGTGTAGAAAGAAAAGTACTACCGTGTGTAGAGGCCAGCAATGTATATGCCTACAACTACGAATAAATATGTAACCTACGACTAGTTGAAGACAGATGCCAGTAATGCTAAAAAAACCTAATATTCTGCATAATAGATGAGAAGGTATACTATCTCATCGAAAAGACAAGATATCCAAAATTCTTGGCACCTCGTTTAAATCTTTACCGGAAGTCTCCAAGCAAGGATTCTCCATACGTGGTTCATCCTATAATAAGTTAACGAAAGACCATAGTGCTTACACATGACGGTTCAACCAATTCTTAATTTTCATTCTAGTCGTGTGCCAGCTGACGCCGTGATGTCGTGCGCTATAGACAAGGATTAATTTGTAAACCACTGTTACTTGGTAACACTGATTTTAATTAATAAGAAATGTTTTTTTTAATACCTGATAGATTACCCTTTAACCACTATCTCACCTCATGGTAAGTGATGATGTTGTCCAGGCTAACCTAGAAGTACAGGCTCCCAATGAGAGCTGCCGGAACACACCGTTAGGTGCTTGGTGACAGATTTTCTACTTGAGGGTGGTAGCCAACAAGGTGGACATTCGCAAAATGCCCTACCAGCATCCTATAACGACTGCCATCCAAAGACAACAACCGGGACCTACGGCTTAACGTGCCCTCCGAAGCAGCTGATCAGATGAAACACAGAAGATTGGGTTGGAAAAATAAAAAAAAATTACCCTAGCATGTGGGGTGCCATCGTCTAGAGCTCATTGAGTAGACACTCAGTGTTGGATTTCGTAGTATAATTATACTATTTGTACTATAATTTCATATTGTGTAGTATGTAGTATCGTAATGTCACTATACTACGCGAAAATACCATAATTTTGTCTTTAGGTCCAGTCGACTTAAATTATTGGTAAACCATATTACTTAATATTATTACTCTACAATATTGTGATTTTATGTATTTACGGCAACATCTACTAAGATCTTGGGTTGATATGTCTGAAAACTATCCCTTTCATAATATTACAAAATTTGCTTATAGATTATAGAATCTATTAAGTCCTAAGTCATATAGGTACAATCAGAATTTTTAATTCTAATTTTATATTCACGATTTTATGTAGTTTTTTTACAAATACCTAAATAATACCAAATGCATCGGTCAAAATTTTCTAACTTTTTGGAAAAAGCTTAGTAAACTTGTAACTGTATGTTGTCTTGTTGTAATGTACTTGTATTGTTTCTGTGCAAAATTCGTTAAATCTTAAATTATTAAAAGTTAGCGTGCAATTTTAACGTACTGCTCCTGGACTATATACCGTCTGACAACATGTTACGTCGTGTCAATGCTAAGGATGAAGTTCCGATTGGCGAGTTAGCCGAGATCAACGTCCACTTGCCTGATTTTGATTGATATGTCAATAGGATTAAGTTGACTGCATAAAAGATTACCCATATATTACCTACGAATTACGAATGCATTTTTATTTGGTGGAAACTCACATCTGAGGCGGGAAATCGCATACAAATTACAGATTTTTCACACTTTTATATAGGTTTCGTACCCAATCATGTCGTGATTATGGTATTCGCATTTTATTTTATATCTTTTATCTATAAAAATTTTAATATGTCATGGTTCGCCAATATTGACAATTATAGACTATCAACGTTACAGGGTCTATATGAAAAATTAAGCTAGTTATTCTGACATATTAGTATATAATGTATCTAACATATCCTCTAATTTACCAAGAAATACTGAAAACGCCGATATTATAATGTAATTTTGTAGCTGTAATCAAAACCATTTTTTTTGTACCTTTTGCATTCTGGAACCCTAAAATAGCGAGGCCCGTCTCGCAGTTGGTCCTTTTCATTAAATGGATGCATCGTCGCACTTTACTCGCTTTACGTACAAACTACCATTATTGAATTTACCAAATGTATGAATGAAAAAATCAGTAGATACTTAATAAGTTAATAATATAATAAAAATACCGTAAAGTACTGTATCAGCCGGATCGTCCACTGCTGAACACAGCCTCCTCAATTATGGGCGGTTTGCCAAAATTCCCACGCTCGGCAGGTATCTTGGGGATATCAGCGTGAGATATCTGGTCCTCAGAAAGCGCTGCGGCCCACCTTCTGGTGTGTTACCCTTGGTCGCCTCTTACGACAACCACAGGTAGAAATGGGAGGGTCACATTCTAGACCGGCACATATCTACTAGTCATTTATTCATAGAACAAAATTTACGTCAACAATACATTAAGGTACAAAAAGTTTATTTTTCAGCTTATCTAAGAACGTGATATATAATATAAAAAAACCGGCCAAGTGCGAGTGGGACTCGCGCACGAAGGGTTCCGTACCATTATCTGTAACCTATGGGAGCCCCCTCAATTATTTGTTTTATTTTATTTAATTATATTTAAAGAGAACATAAAACTAAATATTCTGTGAATAGTCAAAGCGTCTACCAGTCTCCGTTATTAGTATCGAGCAATTAACGATAAAAAATCAAGTTTGTTGTATGGGAGCCCCCCTTAAATATTCATTTTATTTTTAGTATTTGTTGTTATAGTGGCAATAGAAATATATCATCTGTGAAAATTTCAACTGTCTAGCTATCACTGTTCTTGAGATACAGCCTGGTGACAGACGGACGAACGGACGGACGGACGGACGGACAGCGAAGTCTCAGTAATAGGGTCCCGTTTTTACCCTTTGGGTACGGAACCCTAAAAACTCAAACTAAACAATATTGTTGTTTAATCGGTGGTATCTTTGTTTAATAGGTAGTAGGTGGGAACTTCCGTAAACGGTTCTACCGATTCCGATTCGTTTTTCATTATGTAATATAGCTCTGTTCCACTTTTTTGCACAGACTCTAGATTTTGCCTCAAAATAGAATTCATTTGTAAAGAAAATCAGTTAAACTTCTTGTTGGCCGTAGATCAAACTACAGAAACTGGCACTATATAAATTTGACTAATAAAAACTCCGAATTTCGAATTGGAAACAAACAAGAAATGTCAGTTTTCCAAATGCCATTATTTGTTTGCTATCTATCTTGAAGGACTATGTAGCATTTTTCATCGGCTATTGTCGCAGTAGTTAATGATTTTTTTCAAAATAGTGTATTTATATAACCCAGTTTCAAGTTGAAAAAGTGTTGAAATGGCTAATGCAGATTTTAGAAAGGATGTGACTATGCCTGTTCGGCCCCGAAGTGTCTACACGGCTCACTCGTATAACCAGGTGACATTTTAATTTGTATTATCTCTCGTAGGCTTTGCCTAGCCTTTTTTATCACTTTGGAACATATAGTTCATTTGATGCCAATGTCCTGCAATACATTCTATTTTGTGCAATCATCAATTGTTAATGAAAAAACGTTCTAGAACGACGCTAGGTTAAATGCTTTAGAATGTAGATGGTTGAACTTAAATACAACGGACTTAAAGCAACGTTGTGTTTTTTTACAGGAAGAGTCAAACCTCTCTGCTTTCCAAGACTACAGCAAGTTCCTAGAAGGTGGCTTGGGTCAAGCTGAGCTAGTTGGTGCAACTGGATGGCAACCACCTTGGCGAGCGCCGCTGCAACGCAAGGCACCCTTCTACCCTGGAGATGATATCTTCCACGCAGACACTTGGAGGGAACTGGAGGTAATACTAGATATTGTATTGAAATAAGAAGATGATGATGACCGCCGCGACAAAGTGCGGCAACGGCGAACATAATTGGGTCATTACATTGTCTACTATATTATTTTAACAGAAGAGTAAATGGCAAATTACGAAGCTGGTCTTTGCTTCGAAGACTGTTTTGTCAAGCACGTTATTGTTCCATCGTCGCGCGTCACAGAAAATAAAAAGGTCAGTAAACAGATCGTTGCTGCACGGTATTCCTACCTTTTACTGTTACATGTTATCTGTTGGTACCTCTTATTCAAAATAACGAAAGTTCTTTAGGCTCACCCATTGCATTTCGACGTTATTTTCATGGATACTAAAATTCCCGGGACAAAATTTAAAGACTAGCTTTAGCGACGAGGGCTGGTTTGACGAAGAAAGCAAAACGGCTCTATCGTTGCAGAATATAAATAGGTACCTATTTCGTTCGTCGTTGCAACGACTGCTAGTTTTTACAAAGTTACGTGACAGTGATTGTCGCGCCAAAGTTTGTCGATACTACGTTGTGTCGCACCATCGATCGTCGAACAAAAGATCCGTCGCGCTGTCGTTTTTCGAGATGGTGTACTGTCGAGCTCGAGTATCTGTTTGTCGAAATCATGATACGGACCAAATCCTTAGTGTATCATTTTTGTAGGTTTATTCTTAGTCCACAGTTTATTGGGATGCCTAGCCCTGATGTAGCCTTCGTACTCCACCGATAGCCATTCCATTCCACATGAAACCTACAGTTCCCGGCTAAATAATCTAGAGACTGTTATCGTTGGTATACTACTAGCGCGAGCTTTCTCTAAGAGGGTTGGCGATTAGATGGAGGCCGTCCCTAACTCTACTTAGGGAATGCTTTCGTTGGTATAGATACACCGATATGTGGTTCGATTATTATGGGTGCCGGGACGTCAAAGCACCACAGTGAGCGCCTAATGAGCGCCAACACCATATTTACATACCTACTAGGCACTTATATTTAGCATTAGTACTCGTAGGTAATATTTGTTGTCTCTTCCTGTGTTTTAGATTAAACCAAGTTTATATATTTATGGCCTTGAGCAATGTTTTTAAGGGTAGAGGAAACATTACTAAAACTTCATAATTTATTAATATTACTTACAATTTCATGGCTGATCTGATCTGAGAATAATTAGGCAATTAATAAAATGCAAATTATAGAAATAATAATTATGCTCATCGCCCTCATTAAAAGAGAATAAGAAGTTTATTTAACTAGTTCATAGCACATAATAAAATTAAATCGATTTTAAAATAGGGGTGGTAGCTAACCAGGAGGTACAGCATATTGCTCTACCATTGAAGCTGGTATTCTGAACGACGTGGACACTGTTTACTGTAACTGTAAGCACAGTGGCTGTAAGCGATTGTATTCGCTGCAGTACCTGTAATTATGCCGGCATTCCACCGACTGCAGTTGCAATTGCTGAGGCGCAGTTCCTATTCGGCGCGCTCGGATGTCATTCAGAGCAATGCATACAAACCCAGTAGTGTAGCTGCTGAACTTTCATCTGCCATAGATGACTAAATACATCAGCGTTGCAGTCAGAGCGTTTTCGGACTAGTACCATAAGCTAGATCCCGGTAGAGAACGCAAGACGTTTTAACCAACTAGTGTTGAAGCGTGACCTTCATTGTTATAGGATTATTCATTGTTATATTATTATTTCTGCGATATTGTTTTATTCGCAGATGATACCTCTCTGATTTTTAAAGTAGATAGGAAAGAGAGTGAACTGACGCATGTAAATAATGTATTATCTAAGATTTGTAAATGGTTCGCCGCTAATAATCTTCTCCTAAATTCAAAAAAGACGAAATGTTTAAAGTTTTCTTTACCAAATGTTCCTTATGTTGAACCAAACATAAAGCTTGGCCCAGATAAACTCCCTATTGACAAAGCGACAGTCTTCCTGGGAATCAAAATGGATTTCACTTTACAATGGGATCCACATATACATGATCTCTCCGGAAGACTTAGTTCTGCTGCATATGCAGTTCTTAGGATAAGACAGTTAACGGACGTAGCTACTGCTCGCCTAGTTTATTTCGCGTACTTCCACAGTATTATGTCGTATGGCGTATTGCTGTGGGGAACTGCTGCTGAGATAGAGACAATCTTTATCATACAAAAGCGTGCAATTCGAGCCATATATAAAATGGGTCCTAGGGAATCTGTGAGGGATATTTTTAAAGAAATTGATATTTTAACTTTACCAAGTCTGTATATATTTGAAAATATTATGTATGTTCGTAAAAATTTGAGTAAATTTAAATTAAACAGTGACAATCACGATTACAATACTAGGAATAAAGATAAAATAGCGGTGCCAGGTTTTAGATTAGCAAAGACAAATAAAAGGTCCTTCTTAGGTAATTGTGTGCGGTTTTATAATAAAGTTCCCAAACATATTACAACGCTCACAGAAGGGAAATTCAAGTTGCATGTGAAAAACATATTGATTAAAAAATCCTACTACACAGTTTCTGATTACATAAGCGACAAAAATGCCTGGACAATTCCGCCTCCGCCTCGCTATTGCCTGTCACCTACATAATTTAAACAAATATTGTAATAACTCTATTATATAGTATGTATGTAACACATTGTTAAAAGATGTTTAAAAGAATGGCCCCGAGTTTCTTGCCCGTTCTTCTCGCAGTGGCTCTATACAATTTATTTGCTGAACGTGGCAGTACAATGTAGAATATTTCAATACTAAAATTTGTAATTGACCTTCATAAGAGCACGCTAATATATATATAGCACGTTAATAACACACGCTTTTGTAGCATTATGAGACCAAAGGGCAAAACGGAGCGGGAACGTCTTGAGCTCGTAAACGGAATGTCGATAACGAAGCGCTTGTAGCGTACCTAGATCGCTTGGTTGTACATACCGATCTAATAAGTGAAGCAACGTTCGCTGCGGACATGACTTGGATGGGTGACCGTTAATGTCATTCATTACTATTGAACGTTCACGTTAGTAAATTGGACCAACTCTCACCTCTTATAGTCCACGTCAATTAAGCAATCTTACAAACAGTAATAGAATCGCTCGTCGTTTTGCAGCGCTCGTAGCGAAGTTTACTTAGCTGTTCTAAACCGATCAGCAAAGTTACGCAACGTCGCGCGCGGTCATAAGTTGGATGGGTGACCTCTAGTAAAATTACTACTGAACGTTTCCGTGCTTCGGAGGGCACGTTAAGCCGTGGTCCCGGTTGTTGTCTTAGGATGGCAGTCGTTATAGCATGTTGGTAGGGCATTAAGCGAATGCCCGCCTGGTTAACTACCACCTTCAAGTAGAAAATATGTCGCCAAGCACCTAACGGTGTCCGGCAGCTGTGCTTGAGAGCCAGTACTTCTAGGTAACCCTGAACAACAACTTTGACCACGTCATCACTTACCATCAGGTGAGATAGTGGTCAAAGGCTAACCTATAAGGAATAAAAAAAAACACAAGAAATTTATCACTCTTTTCGCGAACTCTGACGTACGAACTGTTCCAGCGACAAATCCGTCATGTTTATCCATCTTAAAAAAGTTACTTTTTAGCAGCGGATTTAAACTTTATTTTGGGTATTTTATGATAAAAATGGGTTTAATTAATGTTTAAATAACATGCAATGTTTTTATTTCTGTTATTCTTTAAAATAAATGCAGCAAACTTCTATGATGAGTGAAACTAAAAAAATTACAGGCAGCTGTTGAGCATAAATAAAATGTCGTAAAACTATGGTAAATCCGTTCCTTAACATCGTAGTTCGGAACAGTGCGAGCGAGATAACGCTATATTATAAATATCTTGTATCTCGCTTGCACTTGTTCTTTAAGTAGGACCAAACCAATATTGCTAGACGCGATTATGGGTCGGTGATAGTTCGTGTCTGCGAATGATTATTTTAAGCATGAAACAAAACGCTCCATTTTCATTATGGTTTCCTAAAAGGTGAAAGTTGGCCCCCAGGTTTATAAAGAAAGCTTACAAATTATAATCGAAACGCTCGGCGTATTGATGACGTCACAACTAATTGTTCATTCGTTCACGTACTCTGATGTAACATTGACGTAACGTGAAATTAGAGACTAAATTATTACCTACTGTTTGAAAAACAAATCCAACAAATTTAAATTATCTATAAAATGTTCCTTTCTAGCAGTTTATTTAGACTTCCCGTTGACTATCGTCACACTATCACACACAAGTCGCTAATATTATAAACACGAAAGTTTATGAGTTTGTATGTTTTTTACTTCTTTTTAATTAAAAGGCTGGACGAATTTTGATGAAATTTGAATTTCAATCATCAACCATCACCACGCGGGTGTGGCCGCGCGGCACAGTTTGTTTAAAAATAAAAATGGTAGTAATGTTTATAGTGAATTATATTAGAAAAGTGAATACATTTTTGTAGTAGGTATTCTTTCAAATGCGGAAAAGTTTTGGGCTCAGTACCGTTAAATCATAAATTGTTGAGATTCTGGATAGCGGACGCATATGAAATATGGTATTGAAGCTGACTACGCTACATCTCTCTTGATTCCGTGTATTTACTTGATTCGTACAATATAAACTTATCTTATATAATCCCTTACGAATTCTATATCGTGCGATAATAATGTTACTTTCGGTATTTTTACCCAATTTTCCTGTGTTAGAAATTATTATTGTATCCTCTTGTTTACTAAAACGAGCGGAATTATTTGGCAAGACTTTTGCGTGGCTGAGACTTGACTATGACTACTACTTATGTGCAAGTTTGTCTTATATCTACCATCAAACTTGACGGTTACTGTACTAACCATAGAAGTCTAATTTAACTTTAAAAAATACAAATAAAATAAAATGTGAGAAAACCGTTCCATTTATGAATTTTGACATCGTAGCATAGAACATAATATTAATATCGTAGCTCGAAACAGTGCGAGCGGGATAACGCTATGTAAGTCGAAGGTTAAAGTCCCACCAACTTATCTGTTCAGGCGGCAAAAAAAAGAACTACAACATTCCTTCAAATTGTGACAGTTTGTAGTTGATTTCCTTGACCCGCTACTGGTCAAGGAAATCAACCCTCGAGAACTGCACAGTTAAGTTGGTGGAACTATACACGTAAAGTCTGGAATCAGTCCAAGATTGATAAATAACAGATTGACGTCAGATCGATCATGGTGAATTGATGATTAATTGCCGACTAATGAATTGATGGATTTTTTAAATATTTCATTATTTACAAAATCACAAATATACGATAAGTCATGTGCGGGATTCGAACCCGCGTCCATCCACCCCTTGAGCCGGGGTATGCTCTAACCAATTGAGCTAACATGACATGTCATAACTCAAATCTTTCCTATCGTTCTTTAACCATCGTATTGGGATATATTTCATTCTTGTCAATCCATACCGTACTAATGACTGAACTAACTTGTGTTCATTCAGATCATTATCTCCCCAGTCACTGTTTAGATAGCGATTGATTCATACACACGTAGCTATAACATATTGTACCAGGGACGAAATCTCGTTGCCTTCACCACCGCCACCATCCTCACCTCGGCTGACTACTAAGCTACCCTCTCGACCTCCTTCAGTTTAACTCAGTAGCATAATATAATGTATTTAGGTACGCCGAAATTTATCTGCTTGTAACTACTTTTTTAACCATTGATGATGGATCTAAAATAACACACGCTTTTTTAGCAGTATGGAACCAAAGGGCAAAACGTAGCCTCTCGGTCTGTCGTCTTGAGCTCGTAAACGGAATTTAGATAACGAAGCGCTTGCAGCGTAGCTAGATCGCTTGGTTGATCTACTATGGTAGATTATGACACAAGTGAGCCAAGTTGCTCATTATACGTAAATCAGCCGAGTGTATAATGAGAAAGTTGCTCACGAATTTCATACGACCTTTTTCAACACCCTTGCGAGGAAAAAAAATATATTGCACAGATGCGATACAAACAACATACGAAAACTATGGAACATAGCATGCAAATTTTTTTTTGCGTGCGGCAAATGTATGAAGTTTGATTACATATAAACGTCTTTGATGTTACATATCTGTATTACCCGGTTAAATTGAAAATGCTCTGTTTACTCGCATATAATTTGCAGTTAGGTACTTAACTTTGTAGGGATAATTCTATTAGGCACTAGTGTATAATATTATTATGCACGAGGGTGATATAGTTCGGTTTATGACCCTAAGAACGATATAATATAACTCACTTTACGAGCAAGGGTGTTGAAAAGTGAAGCAACGTTCGCCGCGGTCATGACTTGGATGGGTGACCGTTAGTGACATTACTATTGAGCGTTCACGTTAAGGTTGAACTGGCTGGCCCGTTTTCCATACAAACGTCGTAGGGTGATATCACTCCCTTATTTGAGGATATAGGTCATGACTTAGATGGGAGACCGTTAGTGACATTACTATTGAGCGTTCACGTTAAGGTTGAACTGGCCGGTCACTTCTCCATACAAACGTCGTAGGGTGATAACTCCCTTATTTGAGATTTTAAGTTCAGACTTAAGCATAATACCGATTGAAATCGTCATTATCTAGGCTCGTATGATGCCAAAATTTTAAAAAGATAATTAATTTTAAGTTATGAACCTCGAAAACTTTATATGAAAATGTTTCGAGGCTCATAGTTCTCAAGTTTATTATTTTACTAGCTGTACCCGCGACTTCGTACGCGATTGCCGTACCTGCAAACTAATTATTCACATTTGAGCACTGTTTATCTCATATTAAGCAACGTTGTGGTCTGTGGTGAAGCACTCTTAGTAAAGCATAGCTCAGAAAGGGGCTTTTTACTTTGGGTTTGATAACTCCTTGCTTGTTTTTCCAGAAGACAGTAGTTAAGTAACTCAGAGAGTTCCTTCGCGGTTCGCACAATAAATGTTGAAGCAAAGTAGGTACTTTGTGCGTTTCTTTGGAATTTCGATTATAAAACGATATCTCTTTGCCGAGGTTCTCCTTGTTTGGCGGTAGAACAAAATATATTAGATTGTACACTTCCATTGCGCAAACTCCAAAATGTATCCGGCAAAAGATAGATAGTTAACAAAATTGATTGTGGCGAATGTTCCAGATTTTAGAGTTTTATCTTAGCAAGCTGGCAAATCTAAATAAGGATGCCGAGATGCCCGTGGGGTGTCGGGATGCCCGTGAGTGCCGGGCTGCCCTTGGGGTGCCGGGTGGCGCGTGGGGTGCCGGGCTGCCCGTGGGGTTCCGAGCTCGCTCGTCACTATTCTAACACAAAAAGAATAATTGAAATTGGATTACGCGTTCATAATGTACAAATAAGTAACATTTTGACTTTCATCCCCTTTGCCGAGGGAACCGTGCTAAATTTCGGGATAAAAAGTATACAATAACGTTCTTCGTGGTATGAACTCAGATCGTGTTAAGTTTCATTGAATTCCATTCAGTAGCCCATGGGGTGCTGGACTGCCCGTGGGGTGCCGGGCTGCCCATGGGGTTCCGGGCTCACTCATCATTATTCTAACGAAAAAGAATAATTGAAATCGGACTACGCGTTAATAAATTACAACTAAGTGTACATTTTGACTTTCATCCCCTTTCCCGAGGGAACCGTGCTGAATTTCGGGATAAAAAGTATACAATAACGTTCTTCGTGGTATGAACTCAAATCGTGTTAAGTTTCATTGAATTTCTTTCAGTAGCCCATGAGGTGCTGCGCTGCCCGTGGGGTGCCGGGCTGCCCATGGGGTTCCAGGCTCACTCATCACTATTCTAACAAAAAATAATAATTATAATCGGGCTACGCGTTCATAAATTACAACTAAGAAGCGCTCGTAGCGAAGTTTACTTAGCTGTTCTTAACCGATCAGCTAAGTTAAGCAACGTCGCGCGCGGTCATGAGTTGGATGGGTGACCGCTAGTGATATTACTACTGAGCGCTTCCGTGCTTCGGAGGGCACGTTAAGCCGTCGTTCCCGGTTGTTGTCTTAGGATGGCAGTCGTTATAGCATGGTGGTAGGGCATTTTGCGAATGCCCGCCTGGCTAGCTACCACCCTCAAGTAGAAAATCCGTCGCCAAGCACCTAACGGTGTGTCCCGGCAGCTGTCCTTGAGAGCCAGTACTTCTAGGTTAGCCTGAACAACATCTTCGACCACATCATCACTTACCATCAGGTGAGATAGTGGTCAAAGGCTAACCTATCAGGCAAAAAAAAAAAAAAAAAAACTAAGTAACATTTTGTATTTCATCCCCTTTCCCGAGGGAACCGTGCTGAATTTCGGGATAAAAAGTATACAATAACCTTCTTCGTAGTATGAACTCAAATCGTGTTAAGTTTCATTGAATTCCATTCAGTAGCCCATGGGGTGCTGGGCTGCCCGTGGGGTGCCAGGCTGCCCATGGGGTTCCGGGCTCACTCATCACTATTCTAACAAAAAAGAATAATTGAAATCGGACTACGCGTTCATTAATTACAACTAAGTAACATTTTGACTTTCATCCCCTTTCCCGAGGGAACCGTGCTGAATTTCGGGATAAAAAGTATACAATAACCTTCTTCGTAGTATGAACTCAAATCGTGTTAAGTTTCATTGAATTCCATTCAGTAGTTTTGGAGTGATGCGCGGCCGGGATACAGACAGACAGACAGACAGACAGACAGAAAGACAGACAGACAGACAGACAGACAAAAATAAAAAAAAATACAGTTTTGGCATCAGTTTTAGCTACAGAGTGCTCTCAAATTTTTTTTTGCAATATATCTCTTATGTACAGAATTGGACCTGTTACAGTTTTATTATAAGTATAGATAGATTAAAATTTCGGCATCATACAAGCCTAGATAATGGCTAGATCAATCGGTATTATGCTTTATTTTGGACCTATATCCTCAAATAAGGGAGTGATATCACCCTACGACGTTTGTATGGAAAACGGGCCAGCCAGTTCACCCTTAATAAGTCTGTGTACTTATGTACGGTGTGCTCTGCTCGCTGTACAAGAGAGCTAGTAATTCTAGGAATTACTAGCCATCCTAATGCTTTCCGAATCACGAAAGCGCTGTACAAGTGAGCTAGTAATTCTAGGAATTACTAGCCATCCTAATGCCTTCCGAATCACGAAAGCGCTCTGTAGTAAGCCACGGTCACCTATACAGCTCATAACCACAGTGGATTCTGTTAACTTATTGGTAGGTTGATCAGTTAATAACTAAGCAAGCTGCGCTACCAACCCTCCCGCTCGCTTGGTGATAGTAACTTGGTTTCGGAGCCCGCAAGCTCCAACCACCAAAGGCGCGCCAATGATTGTCTCAGAATTACAATCCAACTCATAACCGCAGTGGATTCTGTTAACTTATTGGTAGTTTGATCAGTTAATAACTAAGCAAGCTGCGCTACCAACCCTTCCGCTCGCTTAGTGATAGTAACTTGGTTTCGGAGCCCGCACGCTCCGCACCTCCATAAAGCGCGCCAATGATTGTCTCAGAATTACAACAAACAGGCATCACGGGTGTATTCCGATGCTCATCTGGATTTTCCTGTTAACTCTTCGGGACTCCACATACAGTAAATTTAATGAGCGCAGATGAAGCACCGATCTTCATCTAGTGACGTGACCTGTCCTGAATCTGTAGTGCATCTTACCTACGTGTACTCTAAACTCTGTACGATAGACGAGAGTTTGACACATTTACCAATGTTTTTACGTCACATGTGCTGGGAACCTACCGGATACAGTTTCAAATATCAAATAAGTAGTAATATTCTGAACGTGACGATCATGCCACGAACAAGGCTGATATGTGTCGATATTTATGTTTTAGGTGACGGATGTCGTAGGAGGTGCAGGCTACAATGCTTCGGTGACTCCGCATGGTACTGTTTGTCTTCGTCTCAGGGATCGCGTGAAGTGAGTATATTACATTACCTAATGCATATTTCCAGTTTCCACAGGTCAAGTTAAGCGAGCCCTACATATTTACGAGTGACTATAAATAAAATCATAGTGAATCAAATCATCAATTATTTTTTATGCCACGATGGATTTTGACCTGTTCACTTAAAATGAGGATACTATGTTTAGGGTCTTGTGTATAAAGCCGAAGTCTAGATCACTTTCTATCATACATGTGTAAAAATTAAAGAGCACTAATCAAGACTCATTGCATGTGCTCTGACCACTCAGTCATGTTGACTTAGTGGTCAGAGCATGCCCTGGCTACACAGGGGTGAATAGCACAGGTCGACACATGACTATAATTTTACCACTCGTAATTTAATTTTATGAATTAATAATTCCTCAATTTTGCCTTTTAGGGTGGATATGACAATTGATGGTGCCGTCCGTGTAACCAACGCTAAAAACAATATAATACTGGCGCTGTCCCGCTCTGGCGCCGCTGCTGCGCTCATCCACCCGAACGGGCGAGTGTACCATTACGGGTCACGAGTCGAAATCCAGGCGAGGCACCAACAAGGAAACAATAAGTGAGTGAGCCTTAGCGCCGCGCGCCGTAAGAAATTAAATCGTAATGCCTACGGTATATTATTCAATAAGATCACGAAAAGTACGCGTAATATTAATTTCATCATCCATTTTGTGTTTCTACTTCATATATTTTAACCGATTTATTAACAGAGTATGTCGAGCTTATAGTTTTGTGTGCTTTCTTGTACATAACCTCAATAATATCACAGTCAGCTGAACAGAAATATGGGCGCCATCTTGTTATTAAAATAATATACATGGTGTTTAAACGTTTAAATTGACAGCTGATTTAAGCAGGAACACAGAATAAAGCAGTACTTATGTGTTCTCGATAACGTTTATAAGTAAGTAATATTGCTAAACTGCGGCTAAGTTATGCTTAAAGTAGTGTTTATAAAAGTAAGGGCCTGTTTCAGAATGTTCGAGTAAGTTCCGGTTATACTACCCAGAACATAAAATAACAGAATGATAAAAATGACAGTTAACATGCAGCGCGTTTCAAGCTTTAACCGAGGATATGCCAAATCGATGACTGTGAAACGCAAAGATAGTGTTTTATTTATTAAATATGTTCTGATACATATGTGTATGGTAGTATAACCGGAACTTACTCGAACATTCTGAAACAGGCCCTTTGACTGTTATTAGTTACTACGTACTAAACTGCCAGAAGCGCGATTTCTGAAACGGAATGGATGATGGTCGTTATAATCGATAAAATCGCTTTAGCCGGCATGTATCTGACGGCAGCCATACATTATATTGGTATCGTATAAACCAACCACATGCACGAATTCAGTGAAAAGAGCGCATATTTGCGTGATTTGCACCGTAGGGTTAATGTAGTAGGAGTAACATCAAATTGATGTCATCTCAGACATAGCTACCTATGATAAGATCATTGATGACGTCTTTGGCCAGACAACAACTATTGTACGCTGGTTCGGAATATATTTTATGACAAATGAGCGCTGGAAAGTTTCTGCAGTGTCACCAATTTATAAAAGTGGATTAAAAAATCTCCCAGACAATTATATACATATAGCATTGCTTAGTGTCTTTTCTAAAGTATTGGAGAAAATAGTCGACGGCGAAGAGACGATAATTTTTTGGAAAAACACAGTCTGATTTCAACCAGACAATTCGGTTTTCGTAGGGGCAAGTCAACTGAAGATGCTGTTACTAACCTAGTTTCGTCACACATTGAAGTAGACGAAAAATACACCGGTGTGTTTTTAGACCTAGCTAAGGCGTTCGACACCATCTCGGTTGGTTTGTTACTTCGCAAAATGGAGTCCATGGGGATAAGAGGAGATTCGCTTAGCTGGTCTAAGTTATTTATGGAGCCGGGTATAGTTTGTTAAAATAAATTCACACTGCAGTGAACATATGCAGGTAACCTATGGCGTGCCCCAGGGCAGCATTCTTGGCCCAACGCTCTTCATTCTCTACATAAACAGCATAGTCAGCACACCACTAGCCAACGCTGAAATTATTGCATATGCTGATGGTACAGCTATCCTATTTTATAGTAAAACCTGGGAACAAGTTTACTCTGTAGCAGAATCCGGTATCTCTTCTATCGCTAAATTATTAGATAAGAACCTTCTGACCTTAAAAATAACCAAAACCAATTACTTAGCTTTCTCAAAAACAATTGCAGGAAGCCCTGAAAAGCATGAATTAAATCTACACTCATGTGGTCCTAGAGATATAGTTGTTCCACTAAATTGTTCTTGTGGTGCAATTGTCCGTACAAAGACAATACGATATTTAGGTGTCCATCTAGACGAGAACTTAACTTTTAGGAAATACATATCTGACCGCTCTGCTCGCACAAGGAAACTAATATTTATAATGAAAAAGCTCCGTGACTGTACGCGTTAAAATATAATACGTCTTGTGTATTAGCTCTGTGCCAGCCGATGCAGTATTGCATATCAGTGTGGGGTAGTGCCGACGAAACCCATTTTATTGCAATAGAAAGAGCTCAACGCGCATTTATAAAAGTAACACTAAAAAAACCTTCCGCTTTCCAACAGACCTACTCTATTCGGAATTCAATGTTCTTCGGGTGCGTCAATTGTTCATCCTTAAGGGTGAACTGGCCGGTCAGATTTCCATACAAACGTCGTAGGGTGATCACTCCCTTATTTGACGATTTAGGTCCAAACTAAAGCATGATATCGGTTGAACTCGTCATTATCTAGGTTTGTATCGTAACGAAATTTTAAAAAGATAATTATTTTGAGAGTTATGAGACTCGAAACATTTTCATATTAAGTTTTTAAGGCTTATAACTTTCAACTTAATTATCTTTTTAAAATTTCGTTACTATACAAACCTAGATAATGACGAGTTCAATCGATATTATGCTTAATTCTATACCTAAAATCTCAAATAAGGGAGTGATCACCCAACGGCGCTAGTATGGAGAACTGTACTGCCAGTTCAACCTTAATGCTACAACAATAATATACAAAAGCCTTCCAAATCGATCTGACTACAATAAAATTATGACAAAACGTATATTTAGACTTCCGCTTCCTAAAGCTTCTTCATGCTTGGCAAAACGTTGCCCCAGGTTTTCATTAATAAAAACGTATAATAATGTTCGAAAACACTGCAGTATTGCCGACAGTTCGGTCTTTTCCTGCAAAAAAACAGTTAAGCAATGGCTACATAATTTGTCTTATGATGACACTGAGAAGTTAATATAGACTAAAAAATACTCCCCCCATACGCTTTACACACTATTCACCCTATTTCACTCCCTGACCCTATACACACACACTCACATACACTCAATTTTATATATATGACCAGACTTGCATTGTTACCATAATGTGCCAAGAGCCCATGAGTACCTACCTAAAACAAGTAAATAAAGTATATTTTCGGCAATATCGCTCCAGAGCCCCAAGATATAGACCTCGAGCACTGGTATAAATTAATTCTAATACTGTTTGTTCCTCACTTAAAAATGTACTCCTAGTGTAAAAATATGTATTTTTGGGTAATAAAGATTATTATTATTATAATTCGCGACTGTGACGATTCCCGATTTAGACGTTTCGCGATTGTGACGTTTCGCGACTGAAGATTCTTGATTTAGGCCTTTTGCGATTTTGCTTTAAGCGATTCGCTCCACGATTTAAACGCCTTCCGCTAGTTTGACGTTTCGCGATTGTGACGTTTTGCTTCTGTGACGTAACGCGATTGTGATGTTTTGCGACTGTGCCGTTTTGCGACTGCAGTATCGCGAATGTGTCGATTCGCAAATGTGACTTTTAGCGACGTTTCGTGACTGACGTTTTGCAACTAATGGGTTGCAATTTTGGCATTTCAAGAATTTGGCATTTCGCGTATATGACGTTTTGCGATAGTGACAATTTTGCTAATGTGACGTTTTGCAACTGACGATTCGCGATTCTGTAGTTTCTCTATTTTGGCGTTGGTGACGCATTACGACTAACGTGACTGTGATGTTTCTCTAGTTTGACGTTTTTAGATTGTGACGTTTCTTAAAAGTGACGCTTCGAGATTGCGAAGCTTCGCGGTTGCGACTCTTCGCGACTGTAACGCTTCTCGACTGCGACGCTTTGCGGTTGCAACGCTTCGCGGTTGTGATTCTTTGCGGTTCCGACGCTTTGCGGTTGCGACGCTTTGCGGTTGCGACACGTTGCGGTTGCGACGCTTAGCGGTTGCAACGCTTCGCAGTTAGACGCTTGAGGTTGCGACGCTTCGCAGTTGCGACGCTTCGCGATTGCGACGCTTCAGCAGAAACTTTGGCAGCTGCGACTTTGGCAGGTGTGACTTTGGCAGGTGTACTTTGGCTGGTGTGACTTTGGACAGGTGGGACCTTGGGCAGGTGGGACCTTGGGCAGGTGGGACCTTAGACAGGTTTGGCAATTGTGACATTTTACGACTTAACGTTTCGCGACTGACGTTACGCAACTGCAAAGTTTCTCGATTTTAAGGTTTTTTGACGCGATTGTGATGTTTCGCTACTGGGACACGATTGTGACACTTCGCGTGTGCGAAGCGTCTGTGACACTTTAGTGTGTGTGTGTGTGACGTTTGACAGGAGTGACGTTTGGTAGTTGTGACTTTGGCAGTTGTGACTTTGGCAGTTGTGACTTTGGCAGTTGTGACTTTGGCAGTTGTGACTTCGGCAGGTGTGACTTCGGCAGGTGTGACTTCGGCAGGTGTGACTTTAGCAAGTGTGACTTCGGCAGGTGTGACTTTAGCAGGTGTAACTTTGGCAGGTGTGACTCTGGACAGGTGTGACTTTTGGCAGGTGTGACTTTTGGCAGGTGTGACTTTTGGCATGTGTGACTTTTGCCAGGTGTGACTTTTGCCAGGTGTGACTTTTGCCAAGTGTGACGTTTGATAGGTGTGATGTTAGACAGGTGTGACGTTTGACAGGTATGACGTTTGGCAGTTGTGACTTCGGCTAGTGACATTGGCAGGTGTGACATTAGCAGTTATGACTCTGTGCAGGTGTGAATCTATGCAGGCGTGACTCTGGTTAGTCGTGACGTAGGGCAGGTGTGACGTAGGGCAGGTGTGACGTAGGGTAGTTGTGAAGTAAGGCAGGTGTGACTTTGGGCAGGTGTGACGTTTGACAGGTATGACGTTTGGCAGTTGTGACTTCGGCTAGTGACATTGGCAGGTGTGACATTAGCAGTTATGACTCTGTGCAGGTGTGAATCTATGCAGGCGTGACTCTGGTTAGGCGTGACTTTGGGCAGGTGTGACGTTTGACAGGTGTGACGTTTGACAGGTGTGACGTTTGACAGGTATGACGTTTGGCAGTTGTGACTTCGGCTAGTGACATTGGCAGGTGTGACATTAGCAGTTATGACTCTGTGCAGGTGTGAATCTATGCAGGCGTGACTCTGGTTAGGCGGACTTTGGGCAGGTGTGACGTAGGGCAGGTGTGACGTAGGGCAGGTGTGACGTAGGGTAGTTGTGAAGTAAGGCAGGTGTGACTTTGGGCAGGTGTGACTTTGGGCGGGTGTAACATAGGGCAGGTGTGACGTAGGGCAGGTGTGACGTAAGGCAGTTGTGAAGTAAGGCAGGTGTGAAGTAGGGCAGGTGTGACAAAGGGCAGGTTTGCCTTTGGGCAGGTGAGATGTTTGGCTGGTGTGTGGTTTGGCGATTGTAACATTTTACGACTTAACGTTTCGCGACTGACGTTCCGCAACTGCGAAGTTTCTCGATTTTAAGGTTTTTCGACGCGATTGTGACGTTTCGCTTCTATGACACGATTGAGACACTTCGTGAGTGCAAAGCGTTTGTGACGTTTTAGTGCGTGTGTGACGTAAGGCATATGTGACTTTGGCAGTTGTGACTTTTGCAGTTGTGACTCTGGGCAGGTGTGACTTTGAGCAGGTGTGACTTTGGGCAGGTGTGACTTTGGGCAGGTGTGACTTTGGGCAGGTGTGACTTTGGACAGGTATGACTATGGACAGGTGTGACTTTGTGTAGGTTTGACTTTGTGTAGGTTTGACTTTGTGCAGGTGTGACTTTGGGCAGGCGTGACTTTGGGCAAGTGTGACTTTGGGAAATCGTGACTCTGGGCAGGTGTGATTCTGGGCAGGTGTGACTTTGGGCAGGTGAGATGTTTGGCTGGTGTGTGGTTTGGCGATTGTGACATTTTACGACTTAGCGTTTCGCGACTGACGTTCCGCAACTGCGAAGTTTCTCGATTTAAAGGTTGTTCGACGCGATTGTGACGTCATGCTACTGGGACACGATTGTGACACTTCGCGAGTGCGAAGCGTTTGTGACGCTTTAGTGCGTGTGGGACGTAAGACAGGTGTGACTTTTGCCAGGTGTGACGTTTGACAGTTGTGACTGGCATATGTGACTCTGGCAGTTGTGACTTTAGCAGGTGCTACTTTTATCGAGTGTGACTTTTATCGAGTGTGACTTTTATCGAGTGTGACTTTTATCGAGTGTGGCTTTTATCGAGTGTGACTTTTATCGAGTGTGATTTTTATCGAGTGTGATTTTTATCGAGTGTGATTTTTATCGAGTGTGACTTTTATCGAGTGTGACTTTAACGAGTGTGCCTTTAACGAGTGTGACTTTAACGAGTGTGACTTTTATCGAGTGTGACTTTTATCGAGTGTGACTTTTATCGAGTGTGACTTTTATCGAGTGTGACTTTTATCGAGTGTGACTTTTATCGAGTGGGACTTTTATCGAGTGTGACTTTTATCGAGTGTGACTTTTATCGAGTGTGACTTTTATCGAGTGTGACTTTTATCGAGTGTGACTTATCGAGTGTGACTTATCGAGTGTGACTTTCATCGAGTGTGACTTTCATCGAGTGTGACTTTAATCGATTGTGGCTTTAATCGAGTGTGACTTATCGAGTGTGACTTTTATCGAGTGTGACTTATCGAGTGTGACTTATCGAGTGTGACTTGTCGAGTGTGACTTTCATCGAGTGTGACTTTCATCGAGTGTGACTTTAATCGATTGTGGCTTTAATCGAGTGTGACTTTGATCGAGTGTGACTTTGATCGAGTGTGACTTTGATCGAGTGTGACTTTGATCGAGTGTGACTTTGATAGAGTGTGACTTTGATCGAGTGTGACTTTGACCGAGTGTGACTTTGATCGAGTGTGACTTTGATCGAGTGTGACTTTTATCGAGTGTGACTTTTATCGAGTGTGACTTTTATCGAGTGTGACTTATCGAGTGTGACTTTTGTCGAGTGTGACTTTGATCGAGTGTGACTTTGATCGAGTGTGACTTTGATCGAGTGTGACTTTGATCGAGTGTGACTTTTATCGAGTGTGACTTATCGAGTGTGACTTATCGAGTGTGACTTATCGAGTGTGACTTTTATCGAGTGTGACTTATCGAGTGTGACTTATCGAGTGTGACTTATCGAGTGTGACTTTCATCGAGTGTGACTTTCATCGAGTGTGACTTTCATCGAGTGTGACTTTAATCGATTGTGGCTTTAATCGAGTGTGACTTTGATCGAGTGTGACTTTGATCGAGTGTGACTTTGATCGAGTGTGACTTTGATCGAGTGTGACTTTGATCGAGTGTGACTTTGATCGAGTGTGACTTTGATCGAGTGTGACTTTGATCGAGTGTGACTTTGATCGAGTGTGACTTTGATCGAGTGTGACTTTGATCGAGTGTGACTTTGATCGAGTGTGACTTTGATCGAGTGTGACTTTGATCGAGTGTGACTTTGATCGAGTGTGACTTTGATCGAGTGTGACTTTGATCGAGTGTGACATTGATCGAGTGTGACTTTGATCGAGTGTGACTTTGATCGAGTGTGACTTTGATCGAGTGTGACTTTGATCGAGTGTGACTTTGATCGAGTGTGACTTTGATCGAGTGTGACTTTGATCGAGTGTGACTTTGATCGAGTGTGACTTTGATCGAGTGTGACTTTGATCGAGTGTGACTTTGATCGAGTGTGACTTTGATCGAGTGTGACTTTGATCGAGTGTGACTTTGATCGAGTGTGACTTTGATCGAGTGTGACTTTGATCGAGTGTGACTTTGATCGAGTGTGACTTTGATCGAGTGTGACTTTGATCGAGTGTGACTTTGATCGAGTGTGACTTTGATCGAGTGTGACTTTGATCGAGTGTGACTTTGATCGAGTGTGACTTTGATCGAGTGTGACTTTGATCGAGTGTGACTTTGATCGAGTGTGACTTTAATCGAGTGTGACTTTTCCAGGGGTTCTCCTTAGTAGGTGTGACGTGTTACGTTTGACAGGTGTGACGTTTGGTAGGTGTGACTTTGGCAGATGTGACTTTGGCAGTTGTGACTTTGGCAGTTGTGACTTTGGCAGTTGTGACTTTGGCAGTTGTGACTTTAAAAGTTGTGACGTTTGGCAGTTGTGACGTTTGACAGATGTGACGTGTGACAGTTGTGATGTTTGGCAGGTGTGACGTTATTTGGCAGGTGTGACTTTTGGCAGGTGTGACCTTTGACAGATGTGACGTTAGACAGATGTGACGTTTGACAGATGTGACGTGTGACAGATGTGACGTGTGACAGATGTGACGTGTGACAGGTGTGACGTTTGGCAGGTGGGACGTCATGCAAGCATGTTGCAAGTATGTTTTTCAAACATTTTGCAATTGTTACGTTTTTCAAACATGTTGCATGTGTGACGTATAACATGTTGAAAGTGTGACTTTTTCAAACATGTTGCATGTGTGACATAACATGTTGCAAGTGTGACGTTTTTCAAACGTGTTCTATGTGTGACGTATAGCATGTTGCAAGTGTGATTTCTTTCAACTTTGTTGCTAGTGTAATGTTTTAAAAACATGTTTCAAGTGTGATGTTTGTCAAACATGTTTCCAGTGTGATTTTTTTCAAACATGTTTCAAGTGTGACGTTTTTCAAACATGTTTCAAGTGAGACGTTTAACAAACATGCATGCATTGCATGTGTGACATTTTGCAAAGCAAACCAAAGTTGTGGTAGTTTTTAAACGTGACATTAACGGACGAAGACTTAATTAGATTTATAAGCTGATTTCTTTAAGCTCGACGTCAAGTCTTCTTTCAATTCCTTTTTGTCTTGTCCCCTATCTTCGAAGTTCAGGTTCGTAAAAACTTTTCAACAAATATCCTAGGGATGAGGAGGGCACCATTGTGCTAAATGCCGTTCTAAAAATACATGAATTTCGACCAGAAAGTTCCACACCACACCCAAAATGAAGTGATGGTATACATAGTGGCATTCATGCTCAATTTATAGTAAACATTTGACGACAACCTGAAATATACCAAGTTCTCGTAATGAAAATTATATGAACGTTAATGTTTTCCACCTTGTTTGTCGTCTTAGGATGGCACTCGTTATAGCATAGTGGTAGGGCAAATTGCGAATGCCCGCCTGGCTAACTTCCACCCTCAAGTAGAAAATCTGTCGCCAAGCACATAACGGTGTGTTCCGGCAGCTGTCCTTGAGAGCCAGTAAATCTAGGTTAACCTGAACAACATCTTCGACTACATCATCACTTACCATTAGGTGAGATAGTGGTCAAAGGATAACCAATCAAGCATAGAAAAACAATGCAATTAAAAATACAGCTAGGTTTTTATTTAAGTTTTGTTTTGTACTTTTACCCAGATATGCGAAGATGTGGTACAAAGGCGTCTCGTTCACGGCGGAGCAGTGCGCGCTGGTTTACCTCGTGGACGCGGCTGGCACGCGCACCACCACCGACACTTTCCTCGACATGAGTCAGGACTTCACTCTCAACGTTTTCTACAAGTAAGCCCTATCTTGTCAAATTTTCTATTTTTCTAGCTGCCTGCAATTTTGGTCCTTTGAATTATTCGTAGCGGATACCTCAACGTTTACCTTTTAGAAGATGTGTAAAGAGCTTCATCTATTTAAATACCATGCCATAGAAGCTCGTTGCAGGATACCTACGTAGGTAATATACAATATGTAACATAAAAATGTAGTAATACTGAAAGGTGTGTACGGGGAATAGAGTCGAAGTACCTCCAGCCAAAATATATTTATATGTTACAAAATTACAAATTAACGAGGGGAAACTTATAGTCGTGTGCGGGGGACCCTCATCATATTCGTCTCGTAATTTTGTGATGTAATCCTCATAGCATGCGTTATTGCAAAAAATAGTAAAATATATTTAAATGTGATTGATGCAAACTTAGTTTCCCAAAATATGAATGTTATTTTTTACACATCTCTGTAAGGATAATTGACACAGCAAGGTCTCGTGGTGGGTCACATTAATATGATTCTGTAATCAAGCTACAGGTATTTACAGGAAAATATCAAAGTTTGTTTTATTATAAAAACTTACGCTTATATTTATATTTTATGTTTGAAAACACGGGTGTTTGAGCGTGAAACAACTTACTGTGAGTCGATATGATAAAGTATTTTTTATTAAAAAAGTAGTATAGTTAATTTTTTAGACCTTTGATCATATATCTAGTACGTGTCATGATAATTATATCATCTCTAAATAGAATAACCTTTCCGGAAGAGTGCAATAACAACGCTGTTTTTGGTTGCTCGGGTGTAGAACGCAACACATTCAGAAAATGTACGTACTTTTAAATGCTCTCTACATATGGAAGGGCAGAGTAGCTAGAGGGAAAGATAAGGCAGGGATAGCTTATCTCATTACTTATAAGGGCATAGGTCTTAAAAGAATACTAATTGTTGTTTTGCAGCGAGTCTCGTCATGGCCCGTCCTACGTAAACGAGGCAGTGTCTCTCCTACAGGCGGCTCAGTACTGGCTGACAGACGACGGCATCGACAACTGGATCATCAACAACGTGCGCGTCAGTCAAACGGCGGACGGACTCGTCAGGTAACTATTGTGGCGACGTGACGTCACTTACCTTTTCGGATGGTCATATCGTTACGAAGAGCACTTCAGCCAAGTCGCGGACGGACCCTTCAGTTTACCACTGTTGTAAGGTCATATCCTTTTGTCGTTATACTTGTAATTTTTGAAGCGCTCGTAGCGAAGTTTACTTAGCTGTTCTTAACCGATCAGCAAAGTTAAGCAACGTCGCCCGCGGTCATGAGTTGGATGGGTGACCCCTAGTGACATTACTACTGAGCGCTTCCGTGCTTCGGAGGGCACGTTAAGCCGTCTGTCCTGGTTGTCGTCCTTGGATGGCAGTCGTTATGACATGGTGGTAGGGCATTTTGCGAATGCCCGCCTGGCTAGCTACCACCCTCAAGTAGAAAATCTGTCGCCAAGCACCTAATTGTGTTCCGGCAGCTGCCCTTGAGAGCCAGTACTTCTAGGTTAGCCTGAACAACATCTTCGACCACATCATCACTTACCATCAGGTGAGATAGTGGTCAAAAGCTAACCTATCAAGCATAAAAAAAAAAAAAAATGTTGACGCAACCTTATAATTTTAATATTGTGAGGTTTGCAATAACGCCTGCTATGCGGAGTATAAAACCAATAGCAAAATTGGTCTTGTTTGTAGTACAACGCAAGTGGTACTATAGATGTTGCTCCATCCCAATACGATGGTTAAAGAAAGATAGGAAAGATTTGAGTTATGACGTCATGTCATGTTAGCTCAATTGGTTAGAGCATACCCCGGCTCAAGGGGTGGATGGACGCGGGTTCGAATCCCGCACATGACTTAAATTTTTCCTATCGTATATTTGTGATTTTGTTATGTAATCCGCATAGCAGGCGTTATTGCAAACCTAACAATATTAAAATTATAAGGTTGCGTCATCATTTACATGTATAAAGCAATTGCAAAATTGGTCTTGTTTGTAGTACAACGCAAGTGGTACTATTATAGATGTTGCTCCATCCCAATACGATGGTTAAATAACGATAGGAAAGATTTGAGTTTTGACGTCATGTCATGTTAGCCCAATTGGTTAGAGCATACCCCGGCTCAAGGATGGAAGGATGGACGCGGGTTCGAATTCCGCACATGACTAAATTTTTTCCTATCGTATATTTGTAATTTTGTAATGTAATCCGCATAGCAGGCGTTATTGCAACCTAACAATATTAAAACAATAATAAACGTTTTGCGTTACAGGATCCACCGCTGCAGTCACAAATATCAGCTGCGTACGAGCCCCAGCAACGGTTCAGCTTCTATCACTAGTCCCTTCCTGCACTGCACGGCGTCTCTTGGCCAAACTCAACACCTGTTCGTAAGGTAACTACTAAAGATTTTATGCATTCACTCTTGCAAGAATTCTCTGCTCTATAATAAATCGGCATTCACCTTTGATAGATCTCTTATATTAGATTCAGCGTTGCAGAGAGAAAAGATATGGTTAATTCTGTTTGAAGTATAATAAGCATCTTGTCCGAACCACTCGTAAGGTACGGAGACTTCGAGATATCTTAGTGGGGAGCAGCGTTGACGTGGACATAATGGAGTATAGTGTCCATGCCTATATTTCGAATTCACATTAAGGTTGATTAATACAAGTACGCAGTAGCTAGTTAACTAGCCGTCCTAGCGAGTTTTTATGCGCGTTTGGACGATTTGGATACGTCCACTAAAAAGCTATAAGGACCTTTCAGCTTTTTGACGTCCACAGTCGATCGTTTTCGAGATGCGTCTCGGCGCGGCTAGCGTTATTGTATCGCTATGAATGTGGGTAGATTAATATGGAAGGAATAAAAAAAAAATGACATGTTGCTTGTTTAAAATCGGGAATTGTCCTGAAAATACGTACCATCACGGACTAGGAGGGGGGCCAACTATGACGTATCCGGCCAACCGGCCAGCAAAAGGCTGCCGTAATTGACCTGCTATAGCCCTACCATGATATAATTTTGGACGAAATGTATTTACCTGTAGTTTTGCTGTTATGGCATTGTGCGTTACTGGCATTATGCGTTCCATTTTTTAAGGAAGGGGTAACAGCTGGTTTTTGTTGTGCAGGCGCGGCGAGAGGCGGATGCATTTCGACGGCAACTCGTTCATAGTGCGCAACGCGGGCCACTCGGCCGGCTTTGACGACAAGAATCAGCTCAAAGTGTACTGAACACTCGCCGCTGCAAACCATGCGACCATGCCATACTTGAAAAAACACTATTCTTTGTTCTATCTATTCTAGACTTTAACGAAACTATGGGGAGAGTCGTTTATTGAACGTTACCGTGTCCGCTTACCAACAGTGTGTAAAGCTTAAGTTTTTGATATGTTTTTATTTCTATCTAGGATTGTATTACCCGAGTGCCGAGGTACCGGAGTTCGACTAGACAGCGCGGTAGTGATTAAGGTTACAGTTTCATGACCAGTGTTAGATCATCGACTTTTCATATTGTGATTGCTGGGTCCGATATCTTGGATAAAAGTAGAGAATTTATTTAATTTAATTATATCTATTTCTTTTTATAATCATTATATACTTAGTACTTATGGACAGTGAAAGTAGGGACATACTCCAATAATCTTTTCTTATCCTTATGAAGTGAAATAATGACAAACTTTAGCTCGAACAGGGATTTTCTGTGAGCCATCTATTCAAGCTTTGAAGCTAAAACCGTGAAACAGTATTATGTACATTCTTTTTTAAGCCTAATGCGAATTCGAAGAAAATAGTGTCGTCCACCCAAATCCCTCCTCTTTACTTCTCCTTTGATTCTATCTTACCGTACATAGTTACGTATCAATGTGGCTTCAGTGGAATAACATGTTTATATTATATTTTTAAAAGTAAAGCAGGCAATAAATGTTATCGGTCAGTCGAATCCCTCGGTGCGAATCATAGACGTTTATAATCACTTTTGCGACTCTACCCATTAGTTTCTAGTTGTAACTAAATGTTCCAAGTGTTATATTTTGGAATAAAGCTGTGTATGCTATTTAATATTGTTTATATTTTATATTAAGGGGTTAAAATACGGGTGATGCCCCGTCCACCCACTGGACTTTTCCACTGGCATCGCCCAATATACCCACTAAAGGGGAATAATACCTAAATAATTTTACCTATTATAGTTCATTAAAAAGCTTGCCAGTGAAAGGAATACGGTACGTCCACGCCGCTAAGTGGGTGGGAAATATATAAAACTAAATTTTAGTAGTCCCTAGGCAGTTGCCTAAGGGGTCCGTCTCGATGCATGGTGTCCATGTGTCCCTCATCCTAGCGTACTCACCTAAGAAATTTTAGATTTTGACTATGCCATAAAATAGTGCTGAAATAGAGACAAATAGTGCCGTAAGAAAGAAAAATAGTGCCACGAAATAAAAAAAGTTACAGCTATAGTTTGGTGAGGTCGCTAGGATGATATCATTCTGGCTTACTCACCTCTCGTCCGTAAAAACGGCTCAAGCTACAATTAAAATTAATATCTCAAAAAATAGTGCCTAAATAGTGACCACGGTATACCAAGTCTCAAAAATAGTGCTTTACACAGTCAAAAGTTATTCAGGTCTCTTAGTGAGTAAGCTGGGGTGAGGCTCATCCTAGCGTACTCACCTCCATATCTCAGGAATGGCTACGAATTTCAATTAGTTCTTGGTCTCAAAAAATAGTGCTGAAATAGTGACAAATAGTGCCACAAAATAGAAAAAAAGTGCCACTCAATTAAAAAAGTTACAGCTATAGTTTGGTGAGTTCGCTAGGATGATATCATTCTGGCGTACTCACCTCTCGTCCGTAAAAACGGCTCAAGTTACAATTAAGGTTAATATCTCAAAAAATAGTGCCTAAATAGTGACCACGGTATACCAAGTCTCAAAAATAGTGCTTTACACAGTCAAAAGTTATTCAGGTCTCTTGGTGAGTAAGCTGGGGTGAGGCTCATCCTAGCGTACTCACCTCCATATCTCAGGAATGGCTGCGAATTTCAATTAGTTCTTGGTCTCAAAAAATAGTGCTGAAATAGTGACTAACAATGGCAGAACCATCAACTTGGCTCAAAACATAGAACATAGCTAAAAATACATTTGAACTACCACATACAAAATGATCTGGTGTAGTACAGACGATTACACAATATAATACCCTAAAAATGACAGCATTTGAGATAATGAAGACTTGTCACAATCTATTTTATATAATAACTTACATTTAGGTAGGTTTTAACTAAATACGTTAACTATTATAGTTTTTTTTAAATAGGTATCAATACATGTTAATTTCAAAACTTGCATTAATCACTTTTGCATGATGGATGATCAACTGCCTGCCAAGGTACTTATATGTTTTATTTTATTATACTTGAGTTACCTATGATAATATCATATTAGGTACTATTATTTACCTACGTGCCCGAACAACGTTGGGGCATTTCGGCGGTGGCAGCGGCGGCGGCGCGGTCGGTACCTTATTGTAATAATATAATAATAATATTGTATTTATGTAATAATATTAAAAAATAATATATAGTCTTCTGTACTAATTGACCTTTTCATAAACAGTCTGCGCCACTCGGGTGGAACTTGCTCGACAGTGAGCTTCTCCATTATCCAGCATTCCGTAATAGCAAAAATGATGAATGAAAACCGAATACTTAAAAAACTGTAACTTGACCATAAGTATCGCCTCGTGGTGCCTAACTCGGATTGGTTACTTGTTCAGTGCTGGTGCCCACGTACCTACCTACCTACCTACTTTTTGGTAAACTAAAATAGTCACCAGTCCAGAGCTTTTTCCAGTAACTTATAATATCGCCCACGAGCCCTTCAAATGCCATATTAAAAAAGTCTGCATATGTTTTAAAAAATTTGCGGTTTGCAGGAAAAAGTATAGGTATTCACTTTTTGAACGAAATATTAGGACAAAGGTCTCGGTATTCTGCCATTGGCTATAACAGACAGATTTGATTGACAGATATAAATTTTAAGAAAATGGACGTTGGTACGGCTGTTTCACGAAGACGTGGTAAGTAAATCGCATTTTTTTATGAAAATCCAATACCGTGGAATGCGTTTTGATGCAAACAGTTGCACATTAATTATTAACACTTAAGTTGAATCAATTATTTCGATTTTATTGACTAAAACTTCTGCAAAATCTTGGACTGAAATAATCTGACCTTTGTGAAGTCTATTGGGTCGAAGTTATTATAAAAGAAATCTGAATCGTTTTGTCTATTCCTGGTATTATGGAAGTATTACTTCATAGTGGTAACGCGATCATATAACATTTTCAACTCAAAAGCTTGGGCAAAAATGACTATGACAAATATGCGGTACGAGAAGGACAGTCAGGTGATAGTAAAGGACGATGGGTAAAATGAAATCTGACCGGTCGTAAAAATATGCGAAAGATAATTCGCGTTATTTTTATCCAATTTTAGACAATACCTACTTATTAGTATTTATATATAATTTTTATGAATAATGTTTGTTTATGAATACATAATTGTAGATAGATAAATACAATCCGAAACTGAATTACAGCATAGTATGGTGTATCAATGCTCGAGATACAAATTATTTCTGAGTTACGTTTGTATAGAAAATTGGTGATACATTGTAAAAGACAAAACCAAAAGGGAAACTTGGCTTTATTAAACTATAAACCAACGATATATACATTCAATATTATTTATGTATTTAAAATATATATTGAGTTGACAATATGCGTCATACTTAAACGTGGTCTATAATCTCTGAAGTAAGTAAAGAGATCATAATCATAACATTCTCCCATCCTTTATGACGTAACATAGTCTTGAAGGTAGGACGGAGGCCTACACTCCCGAGCAGAACGACGGAGCTGGACGTCCTCAACTATGGATTCCGGAGACGGGTCTTGATTAGTAGACTGACCTTCCTCAGTATCAGGAGTCAGATAGTCATCATCAGATTGAATGTCTTCAGTCACTGGAAGTGGTGCCAGACGTCTGTTTGAAATGGTTGTTTCACGTCCATCCGGTAATCTTATGTAGGAATAGTCAGGGTTGCTTTGTAGCAGCTCGACTTCTTCAACAATCGGATCGTATTTCGAATTTCTGACATTTTTCTTCATATATACCGGTCCCGGTGACAGCAACCAAGTTGGCATAGATTGACCGTTGGCAGAGCGACGTGGATGGTTGAACATTCTTTCATGGGGCGTAGCATTCGTTCCAGTAGATAATAGGGACCTTATTGAGTGAAGTGCTATTGGTATCGCTTTCTCCCAATCTGCAATGTCTCGTTTAGTGGATCGCAGGTGTAACTGAATAGTCCTCCATAATGTTCCATTTAGGCGCTCTACCAAGCCATTTCCTCGTGGATTATAGGGAGTCGTACGACTGCAGGCTACTCCAAGAGATGTCAAAAAGGTTATTAATTTTTCAGATAAGAAGGAACTACCTCTGTCGGAGTGGATATAGCCTGGAGCTCCAAATAAAAAGAAAAGTTCTTTAAAGCATTTTTCTACGGTTTCCGCTGTCATATCTTTACAAGCAAATGCGAAAGGAAACCGACTGTACTCGTCGATAATAGTTAAAATGTACCTGTTAGAAGTACTTGACGGAAGCGGGCCTTTAAAATCTACGTTAAGCCTTTCGAAAGGCGCTGTTGCTTTAATAAGTTGCCCTTTATTTTTCACGTACTTGGGTTTTATTTCAGCGCAAACTGGGCACGCAGCAGTCATTTTTCTTACTTCTTCAACAGAGTATGGTAAGTTTTTAGTTCGAATCCAGTGAACCATTCTTGCTACTCCTGGATGGCATAAGTTGTTGTGTAATTCAGATAGTTTATTTGAAGTAGTATTCATATGAGCACACACTCTAGACAATGCGTCGGCAGCATGATTTTCTTTTCCTGGGCGGTAAATTATGTCATATTTATAACAAGATAGTTCTAGACGCCATCTTTCTATTTTTTCATTTTTAATTTTACTGGAATGTCTCTGATTAAACATAAATGAGACAGACTGTTGATCCGTAATGAGCAAAAAGTGTCGTCCAATCAAGTAGTGGCGCCATTTTCGCAAGGCCTCAACGATGGCACATGCTTCTTTTTCTATCGAGGGCTGTCGACGTTCGGAATCGTTAAGTGAGCGTGAAAAGAATGCAACAGGGCGACCTTTTTGTGACAGAGTTGCAGCAATTGCGTATGCAGAAGCGTCAGTTTCGACGGAAAATACTTCTTTCCCGTCGATTGCGGCGAGAGCCGATTGAGAAACGTCAGTTTTTAAACGAGTGAAACAGCTCATGGCATCTTTAGACAGTGGGAAAGTTGCTTCAACCAAAGGTTTTATTTTTGCGGAAAAATTGGAAATCCATTTTGAGTAGTGAGCAAATAATCCTAGTGTTCTTTTTAAAGATGCAGCATCGCATGGGGCAGGTAGGTTAATTAGGGGTTCCAATCGAGATTTATCCGGCTTAATCGAATTTTTGTGAATGGTATAGCCGAGAAGATTGATAGAATCCGTTTCAAATGTGCTTTTGTCAATGTTTAAAGTAAGTTTGTATTTTTCTGCAGCTTCCATGAATCTGCGTAGATTATTGCTATGATCTTTCTTGTCTATACCACAAATCGTTACGTCGTCCAAATAAGCATACGTACCTGTTAATTTCTCTGTGTTTATGATAAAATTCAGAGTTCTTTGGAACGCAGCAACCCCATTTGTTACACCAAAAGGTATCCTGGTGAACTGGTAAAGATTTCCGCATGCTTCAAATGCTGTATAGATCTTTTCCTTAGGAAGAATTTCGACCTGATGGTAAGCGCTCTTGAGGTCTATTTGACTAAAGCAGTTGTATTTGGCGACTTGAGTAACTATGGAATCGATGCTGGGTAAGGGAAATGCATCTAATTCCGTGTATCGGTTGATAGTTTGTGAATAATCAATCACTAGGCGTTTCCTGTGGCTGCCTCCACCGGCAACTAATACTTGTGCTCTCCAAGGTGACACACTAGGCTCGATTACTTTGTCTTTAAGAAGGTTTGATATTTCATTTGCAATATATACTTCATCTTCTTCGGAGTGTCGTCTGGAGCGAATAGCAATTGGTTTTATATCAGGCGACAGATTGGTGAATATAGATGCTGGTGGAACAGCGGCTTCTAATACACTACATATCTTCAATGGTTCTTTTTCACCTCCAAACTGTAGTTCAAGAGAAGAGTGATTCTTTAGAAGATCATGTCCGATAATTATGTCTGCGCAGAGATTGTCTACAATAAGCAATGGTTGATATTTGTAAACATGGCGATTGATTTGTAAAGTTACGTAGCATAATCCATTGACATGAGATACATGATTAAGTGAAGCAAGAGTTATGGTTTGTTTACAGGGCTTTCTCTTCAGGTTCAAAGTTTTAACTAAACTATTATCGATGAAACTAATAGAGCTTCCTGTATCTACTAAAGCATCAGCATGATAATTATTAACAAAAACTGGTATAGTTGCTCTGCGTAAGCTTGATGGAGAAGCGGCTGAAATGACAGATAAGTGAGAGTTATGACGTTCATCCTCTGATGTAGTAGCAGCGCTCGCTTTTTGTTGCATTTGACTGGAGCGACAAACTTTAGCAAAATGGCCCTTTTTTGAACAAAGTTGACAATCTACGTTGTATGCAGGGCATTTATTCCTTTGATGAATATTGCCGCCACAAAAAAAACATCGCCTGCGGCTATTTTGTGAGTTTGTGGCTGCCGAATTCGGTAATCGTTTTGGTTCTTGATCTACAGCTTCTGTAACACTATTGAAATAGGTTTGAGTTACATTGGACTCTATTTCGCGGGAAGTATTTTCTGCACTTTCAAGAGAAATAGCTAAATTTAGGGTTTCTTCTAACGTCATAGTACATTTCTCCAGTAGTCGTTCTCTTATTCTTTTAGAATTGAGTCCCGTAATGAGCGTAGCACGTATTGATTCGTTTTGGTGTTCTTCGGCAGTTACAGATTTAAAATGACAGTCGTAGGCAAGTAAGGTGAGAGCTCTGGAATATTCTGATATAGATTCACCGACTTGTTGTTTTCTAGAGGTCAAGTGATGGCGTGCTAATGTAATATTCCTTCCTTTCACGTATGCATTATCCAGTATTTTAATAGCAGAGCTATACTCCACGCACTCACGTACAATATTAAATATAGCCGGTGAGATGTGATTTACAAGGAGCTTGAATTTTGACTGTTCACTAGCAGTAGTAGCCTCTTCTGATAAAAAGTTTTCGAAAGAATACCGCCAATGAATCCATTTTAAGTCGGAAGCAACGGCAGCAGACTCCACATCAAAACGTTCGGGGCGTAAGTATTGAGTAATAGAAGTCTTCTTGGTCACTGGTATAAAGTCTTCTTTCGACATGATAATGGCAAATTTTATAGTTTAATAAATTGATACATTGTAAAAGACAAAACCAAAAGGGAAACTTGGCTTTATTAAACTATAAACCAACGATATATACATTCAATATTATTTATGTATTTAAAATATATATTGAGTTGACAATATGCGTCATACTTAAACGTGGTCTATAATCTCTGAAGTAAGTAAAGAGATCATAATCATAACAATTGGGATTTCGCAGTCCTCTTAATAAATATATATCCCTTATTCAGATTTTGTTAAGTATGTATGTTTCATGATATCATGACATCTACTTATTTAAGAGGCCTAAAGGTGGCAAGTAACAGTATTCGTTTTCTGTTTCAGGTATTTTGTCATACGCTTTAATGCATGATGTAGAAGGCACTAATGCAACGTGGAAATTATTTACTGGAATAGAACTTTTTAGTCAAGTTAACACTAGGATATAGGTTGGAAATGGTACGTTGTCTTATTAAATGCAGTAGTATACACCAAGACCGACTTTTATGCCCAACTGAGCAAACTTTATCTTATTATGACAAAAAACATTGTTTTCAGGTTTATTGATACTTTCTTGCGAATACGGCCCAAACCGCAATTCTGGATGCTTCTATTCATACTACAATTTTTATGCCAAATTTGATGATCAGTCTTTGTCACCCTCTACAGCATTCTCACTATGCTGACATATTTTTATGACGTTACAGGTTGATAAGTTATAGTTTAAGTGTGCCTTTTGGTTCTTAAATGGCATAATAATTTTATGAACTTGTGAAAGAGAAACGTTGTCTTTGTAAAGTCTTGATAATCTACCTTGTCACTGTTTGTTAAAAGTTTGTTACAATTCTCCTAACACAGTGCCACATTGCTTAATATATACAAGACATTAGTAATAGTAGACACTATCTCACCTGATGGTAAGTGATGATGTGGTCGACCAAAGGGATCAATTTTGGGACCTTTTCTGTTTCTAACATATATTAATGACCTGCCTTGCATGGTCAAAGATTTCTGCGATATTGTTTTATTCGCAGATCATACCTCTCTGATTTTTAAAGTAGATAGGAAAAACAGTGAACTGACGCATGTAAATAATATATTATCTAAGATTTGTAAATGGTTCGCCGCTAATAATCTTCTCCTAAATTCAAAAAACACGAAATGTTTAAAGTTTTCTTTACCTAATGTTCCTTATGTTGAACCAAACATAAAGCTTGGCCCAGATAAACTCCCTATTGACAAAGCGACAGTCTTCCTGGGAATCAAAATGGATTCCACTTTACAATGGGATCCACATATACATGATCTCTCCGGAAGACTTAGTTCTGCTGTATATGCAGTTCTTAGGATAAGACAGTTAACAGACGTAGCTACTGCTCGCCTAGTTTATTTCGCGTACTTCCACAGCATTATGTCGTATGGTGTATTGCTGTGGGGAACTGCTGCTGAGATAGAGACAATCTTTATCATACAAAAGCGTCCAATTCGAGCCATATATAAAAAAATGGGTCCTAGGGAATCTCTGAGGGATCTTTTTAAAGAAATTGATATTTTAACTTTACCAAGTCTGTATATATTTGAAAATATTATGTATGTTCGTAAAAAATTGAGTAAATTTAAATTAAACTGTGACAATCACGATTACAATACTAGGAATAAAGATAAAATAGCGGTGCCAGGTTTTAGATTAGCAAAGACAAATAAAAGGTCCTTCTTAGGTAATTGTGTACGGTTTTATAATAAAGTTCCCAAACATATTACAACACTCACAGAAGGGAAATTCAAGTTGCATGTGAAAAACATATTGATAAAAAAATCCTACTACACAGTTTCTGATTACTTAAACGACAAAAACGCCTGAACAATTCCGCCTCTGCTAAGCTATTGCCTGTCACCTACATAATTTAAACACATATTTTAATAACTTTATTATATAGTAAGTATGTAACACATTGTTAAAAGATGTTGAACAGAATGACCCTGTGTTTCTTGCCCGTTCTTCTCGCAGTGGCTCTATACAATTTATTTGCTAAATGTGGCAGTACAATGTAGAATATTTCAATACTAAAATTTCTAATTGACCGTCATAATCGTAGACGCCTAAATTGAATAAATGATTTTGACTAAAGAAACTTACCAAATGTTGCGTTGTTTAGGGTACTGTTAACTTTTACAACAACAACAACAATAGTAGGAAAAAGTATCTGTCGCTATTATTTGTGAATATATGTAATAATATAAAATATATTATGATTTTATATGTCATATTTTTATTCTGGATAAAAATATGTGACTATGGAAAGTAGTTATTCTTTGTTAACAAACATTAAAGCTGAAAAGACGACTTAAAAGATAGGAAAATATGTTTTTTTTTTGTGTTTTTATAGTTTATGTGTACAGAAATAATTAGATAGCTCATGTATTATAAGATTTGCTAATATATAACATATTTCTGTTGTATATTGTTGTGGATAGATAGTACGCATATATAGTAGCTTAGCTACAATTACTTATAAGAAATGTTTATTTTCACAGATAAAATAGCATACTGAATGATTTGATCTGAATAGTTTTTTTTAATGAAGGAGTGAAATAAAAATAATAATTAGATCATACATTTTATTTTATGGTGCTCAATTCACAATAATATTTAGTCAGAAGATAGATACTTATGTGAAATGTGTAAATATTGACTGAAATTAATATATTTTATTGCTATAAATGAATGACTTGTATTTTTATTGAAATCAATCTATACCTTTAATAAGACATACTCATTTATTTTTTTCCTAACATAAAATTTGTTTTTAACTACGGAATCAGTGAACGTAAAAAATCATTAATATTTTTTTCTATGGTATTTTAAGTCGTTTTTATTACTCATATTTAGTTTAGAATATTTTCCAATGCATTGTGCTTTGTTTATTCTACTAAGCAAATAAGAAAGTTAAATATTAATTAATTAAATATTTTACATGAATTAGCTATAATAGATACGAATTAGTAACCATGTGTGAATGAAATCAAATCAGAATAATATTGAGGACGGTCATAGCGTCAACAGATAAAACCTCTTAAAGCAATATGTGTCCGACTGTACAAGACCAAACAAAATGTACGTGGGACTTCCAATGTATTTTTAGTTATGTTCTATGTTTTGAGCCAAGTTGATGGTTCTGCCATTGTTAGTCACTATTTCAGCACTATTTTTTGAGACCAAGAACTAATTGAAATTCGCAGCCATTCCTGAGATATGGAGGTGAGTACGCTAGGATGAGCCTCACCCCAGCTTACTCACCAAGAGACCTGAATAACTTTTGACTGTGTGAAGCACTATTTTTGAGACTTGGTATACCGTGGTCACTATTTAGGCACTATTTTTTGAGATATTAACCTTAATTGTAACTTGAGCCGTTTTTACGGACGAGAGGTGAGTACGCCAGAATGATATCATCCTAGCGAACTCACCAAACTATAGCTGTAACTTTTTTAATTGAGTGGCACTATTTTTCTATTTTGTGGTACTATTTGTCACTATTTCAGCACTATTTTTTGAGACCAAGAACTAATTGAAATTTGCAGCCATTCCTGAGATATGGAGGTGAGTACGCTAGGATGAGCCTCACCCCAGCTTACTCACCAAGAGACCTGAATAACTTTTGACTGTGTGAAGCACTATTTTTGAGACTTGGTATACCGTGGTCACTATTTAAGCACTATTTTTTGTGATATTAATCTTAATTGTAGCTTGAGCCGTTTTTACGGACAAGAGGTGAGTACGCCAGAATGATATCATTCTAGCGACCTCACCAATCTATAGCTGTAACTTTGTTTATATAGTGGCACTATTTTTCTTTCTTACGGCACTATTTGTCACTATTTTAGCACTATTTTTTGGCATAGTCAAAATCAAAAATTTCTTAGGTGAGTACGCTAGGATGAGGGACACGTGTCCATTACGTTTAACGTCCAATAGGGACGCGTGTTGTCAAAATTTTTAACAATAATCATTTTGTCCAATACGCTTAGTCATATACGCGTTTAGTCGGGCAATGCCCCGTCCACCCACTGGACTTTCCCACTGGTGGGTGGAAGGGGAATTGAAGTTTCCCCCTCCACCCACTGGACTTTCCCACTGGTGGGTGGACGGGGAATTCAAGTTTCCCTCTCCACCCACTGCACTAGAGTTGGAAATACTTAACACATATACTTATGCTATTGGATTACTACTACTCTGAAGAAAGGCCTTAGACGTGAAAGCTGTTAAAGAGACAGTTGATGTTGCAGTTTTCAGTTTCGTTTCTTGTTTGGGATGTTTTAAACTAATCTATAAAATTAAATAGGTGTGCGGTGTGACAGCTGTCAAAGTGACAGTTTATGTCATATAGACAAGTGTGATTTGTGACAGGTGTCAAAGTGACAGTTGATGTCGTATTTTATGTACTCCACTACTTTTCGTTTTCGTGACATCTGTCAAACTTTTATAGATCTCATAGAGAGCTTAATTTCAGATGACAGTTGTCAAATTAAAATATAATTTATCTCGGAAACTATTGCTCCTAGACTACTAGTTTCTTCACAGATTAGATAGATCTCATAGAGATCTTCATTTCAGATGACAGCTGTCAAATTAAAATAGTGTTTATCTCGGAAACTTTTGATCCTAGACTACTAGTTTCTTCACAGGTATGATAGATCTCATAGAGATCTTAATTTCAGATGACAGCTGTCAAACTAAAATAGTGTTTATCTCGGAAACTATTGATCCTAGACTACTAGTTTCTTCACAGATATGATAGATCTCAAAACCATACAGTCGAGAGATGTACAAAAAATGTTACACGCTTTATTTCACCTCGCAATTAACGCTTACCTTACTCACCATGTTTGCCGCATGGTAAAAGGTCATTTTGCGAATGCTCGCCTGGCTAGCTACAATCCTCAAGTAGAAATCTGTCGCTTAGCACCTGACTGTGTGTTCTGGCAGCAGCCCTTAAGAGCCAGTAAAATTACAGGCAAAAGAGACTTGACAACTATATTATATACCTATGTCTCAAGGTGTGACGATGCAGTGAAATTCGTCACTTGTGACGGAATGCATCTATTATAGGCAGAGGCTAGTCCACTTAACATCAGGTGGGCCTCGTGCTTGTTTCGTCACAATCACGTAAAATAAACAACAATATTCCATTTGTCCAATTCATAACGCCATTACAAGAGAGACAAGAGACTCTTTTCAAAATGCATACAGAATGTGACGTCAAGCCAATTCGCGTCATTCATTTACTCACGGACACTACACCACCGTATTGTGTCTATATGTTGTTCGTGTCAGCTTTACCTATAGCAATCAAAAAATCCAATAACACCTTACTCGCTCTTCCTAGCGTCTACAGAGAAGAGGAAAAGGGACTGTTATAGACAGTACTTCGTCAAGCACCGTCAGGCACAGGGCCTATTCATGTATTATGCATGTTTGCGTTAGCCTTTCCCCTATATCAATCAGAATCAGAATCATTTATTAGTTAATATAGTGGAGTGATCGTACTGAAAATAATAATTACCTATCGATTGTTTCCATGAACCAAAAGTCAATCAAGGTTTTCATTTCATCATAATAACTATGATATTATTAGTAATTCGGTCGGCAAACCATTACTCATGCTTATTTGTGATGTTTAGAGTTTCGGAAATGGATTGTCCTACTACTATTACTGTACTGAACTCACTGTCCAGATATAAATACTATTATTTCAGACGAGATAAGTGTTGCTTTAGTAGATTATGATACAAGTGAGCTAAATTGCTCATTACACACGAGGCTGTGTGTTGCAGCCCGAGCCGTAGGCGAGGGCGTAAATCAGCCGAGTGTGTAATGAGCAAATTGCTCACAAGTTTCATACGCACTTTTCAGCACCCTTGGGAGGAAAAAAAAAATGCACAAATGCGATACAAACAACATACGAAAATTATGGAATAGTTTGCAGTTAGGTACAGGTACCTACTAACTTAACTTTGTAGGGATAATTCTATTACGTACTAGTGTATAATATTATGCACGAGGGTGTTATAGATCGGTCGGACATTGCAGAACTTTAAGTTATATATATATATATATACATAGGGAAAGTATATAATATGGTGAACGTTTGTAATAATGATAATTTTATTAAACTAGATAATATTTAGACTATAAAAGAGCATTTTTATTTATGCGATTTAAGTAAAATTGTCAGATTATCTACGTAAACTGTTATATACCTATATACAATAATCTAGCAACTACTCTTCGATTAAAATGACCCTGTAGCAGCGAGACACCCTTAAAGTATATTATAAATACGAAAGATACCATTATGGGAAAAATATGGAACCCACATGGGTTCCATATTTTAAATCGCTGCAAAATAAAAGACGTGCTATATACATTAACATACTTTTCAGACTGATGTGAAGGTACTTATTAGTTACGTACGTATTATTTAGGTAACAGATAGTACAGTCTGCTCGAACCATTCACGAAATGAGAAAAATACGTGCATCGAACGATTATCGAAAATTACTATACTAAGACAATTACCACACGGACAAAGCCGATGGAGTTAGCTTGTTTAGAACATTGTATTGATACTTTTATTTATTCTGTTGTAAGTGAATGTGAACTCTGACCTCTACATATGAAACATTTGTACAGTACTATAGTAGACAGTAAATCCACTGTCAGTTTTACCCATACAAACAAACTGATCTTAAACCTATTTCTACGCACTATTTTGATCAACATTCTCGTCAGTCGCTTGTCATACATCTCTTTCCTATCAATATTTGACCCCTCACGAGTTATGATTGCCTAGTACAGTTGCTGAAAAACGTGAAGAAATGTGCCGTTGAAGCGACGTTTAGCAACCACAAGTACCAGGCAATCATGTCTCACGAAGAGTAAAATACTGATAGGAAAGAGATGGCACTATGTTTGTCAGCCGTATCATCAATCATCATCAGTCTTTTTTGAAACCTATAGCCATCTTTGTTTAACAGTATGCTTCACACATTGAAATTAGTTCAGTCTACGTTGACGACGCAGTCGATGTGTGTACTTTAAAGGCGCAACTACATGGGCAATTTTTGACCTATATTTGCTTGACAACATTAATTGAATAACCCGGAGCAATTAGTGGAGAAATCTGGAGCAATTTAAAAAAAGCGGCAATTGTTTCATTGGTGCAGGCCGCTGCAGCGGGGGACGTGCCAGTCTCTGTTAAGTAATAATAGACCAACTTTATTTGAAAAGCTATTCAAAATCACTTCTGAACATTCCGGCGACGTTAAAAAAATACCATAAGGTTGCTTTTGTTTTTCTAGAAGCTTTCGCAATAAAATCTATCTATTCCTCGTCTTTATTTTCTTTTAAACATAAGATTATAAAATCATTGTAAGCCGCTGCCTTAAGCCGCGCCGCCCATTGCTAGTGTCTACTGTTGAACTGAATTGTCAGTGTATAAATTACTAGCTGTGCCCCGCGGTTTCACCCGCGTGGTGATGGATGATGATGATAAAAAGTATGATATGTGTTAATCCAGCATCCTTATCTACCTCCATGCCATATATTTGTGTATAAGATTTATATATAGCTAACGCAAATATGATCATATCTCCGCTTTTCGTAATGAGCTCAAGTGGCTCCCTTTTCGTCGTCCGCGGAATGCTCATATAATATTATCTCTCCTTTACAGTATTCTGTTCAACCCTTTATCCCCACGCTACATCAAGGAACAATTTAAATTTCTTCTTTCTATTCATTCTCTGTCGTCACGGTTCATTAGAAAACTTAACGCTACAACAACCTCCCACTAAAATTACTTTCTACTACTATTCATTTGCATTGAAATCTGTTAAGGATCAAGTCAAAAACTATTATGTCTTGCTCTAAATTTCTATAATAATGGACACTGTGGTACAAACATCCTTTTTTAATTCAATTGTGTTTAATATGTATAAAATTGTATATGTGTATATATTCCATTATATCTATATGTTTATATAATATATGTATATATGTGGTTTTTGTCTATTTATTATAATAATATTAGTATTTAAATTAAAATTTATTTCTATATATGTGTATTAATTTATTTACTTATCATTTTTTGGCTAATTCGTTAATAATTTGGTAACATCAGTTATAATTATGTATAGAATTATTAAAAATACTTTGACTATATCTCTTATTGATGGGTTGTCTGGAAAAGATCGCTCTGAAATATAAGACCGCCCATTGATACACTTGGTTTTAAGTTATTTATTTGTAATAAGTTTATTGTTGTTATTATGGTATCTTCAATAAAGAGTTATCGACCTATCTATATATCATACCCAATTTCATCAAAATCGATCCAGCGGTTTGAGCTTGAAGAAGTAATAAACATACAAACACACTCACATACGTTCGAAGTTTTAGTTTGAAAAGGATCGGAATTTTGTTACTACCGAATATGCATAAGAAATACATATTTTTTTAAAAAGTATTTATGGTTTACTATTTTGGCGATAATGGCTTACACATAAAAGATATGTTATCGCAGACTTTTTTGTAGGAAAATTTAAGATAAACATTTCCCTTATACAATATGTTCGTGTGACACTAAAGGTTTTTGCAGCGCACGCCAGAAAAGGTCGCATATAGCTGATTTTTTTCTTACTTACTTGACACTTATCGTTATATTTTCGATAATTCACACAATATCTTTATAAATTATAGCCTATGTGTTATTCTGATGTATAAGCTATATTACTGTAAAGTTTCATTAAAATCCATTTAGCAGTTTTTGCGTGAAAGAGTAACAAACATCCATCCACACTTACAAACTTTTGCGTTTATAATATTAGTAGGAGTAGGATAGTAGGATGTATTGCCTAGTTGCTCCATATTCATCCATGTTACTTCATGTCCCTCACGTGTTGTGTACACATGTACGTGTTGTGCTCTATAAAGTGTACATGTGGTGCTCTATAAAGCAGCATTTCTCAACACAGGATTGCTTGATGGTGGTCATGACGTCTTATTTGACTAATACTGCCTAGAATTAAAGAATTTTAGTTGCTCGTGTAAGTACACCTTAACAGGGTGCAGTGAATCAGTCCCTCCCGGTTGTGCACAAACACATGTTGAAACACCCACATACATACACACGCACACACACCACACACACACACACACAGGTACACATGTAGAGAGTGAAAACGCTTGCTTGAAACTAAAATCGTAATATTTGAGCAGATACAGTTGGAATGGAGTCGACGTCATGTGATCGTATATAGGATAGTCGACTCACTTTTTTTGTTAGATTGAGTTTTAACGTATTGTAGAAGGACTATTTGTGATTTTTATCTGTTATAGCTACTATCAATAAAATCTTCCTGTATTTAACCCCAGTTACATTGTGAAACAAATAATTTTACCTACAAATTAAACCTAAGAAGACTATAAATCCTAAGAATAGTTTAAAGTAGATATATTGGGGCTATCATTTGCTACAGTGAATGCATCATAGTACATTGTACACCAAGGGGTGAAAACGATCTCGATTTTTAACTAAACAAACATACTCTCGAACAGAAATAGAACTTTCGCCCGAGTGATAGGTACATAGTTCTTTATTACTACACCTACGAGGAAAATAATATCATTTAAGTTTTCTCGTATTTCTCCCGCGACTTCTCAGGAAGTAAGTTATTTGTGACTTTAACAAAGTTTTAAATGAATATTGGTACTAACTAGTCTAAATCATAGCAATAAACTTTTTCAACATATACAATTTACTTGGGAGTTTATACGAATTTATATTATTTGCGCCTATCGAACTGCTTGAAGTGTTTTCCATAAAAATAAAATTGTTTTTATTCCATAGGCACATCTAGCTCCAGTGAATCCGTGTGAGTGCGAGTAATTATTGACAAGATGTTAGTCTGGCATCACAACACATACGCAACAGTACGAGTGTGTAGTTTCTGTGAATGTGTGAGAGCACGACACGAATTGGTGTGATGTGGCGGACGTCCATCCTACACGTTATTACGAAAAGAGTCGTCTATCACCTTCGCTCATCGGCAGCGGGATTTGATATCTGGGATTGGGCATTATCAGCGCGACAAAGAGGAATATTAGATGTACCCGTAGCATTAACTGAGGACTTTTTGCAGAGGCCGGGAAGTGGCACTAAACTTATTTCATTCGTGTCTTGCAAGATAGATGGAAATTTGTTTCTCATAGTCAGTTTTAAAATATCTTTGTTCTTAGACAAAATGTTGATGTTGTGCCAGGTCTGACACTGTACGGTGGCTATTCACATTTTTGAATTATCATCACTGGTTTGAGTCATAATACTCGTATGTTCAATGCAAAGTATCGCTTGAAATAATTGCCCTGTTGAAATAAGTACCATGGCTGCCCGCGGCCGGTCACCGTCAATTCTTTCATCATATACTATACATAGTATTGATAGAGATAAAGTCGAAAATGGTTTGACAGTAAAACTTCCGACCGCTCCGCTGCCAGCCGCTGCCACTTCGATGCGATTTCAAAGGCTTGCAATCTTGCAATACCGGGAAAGCAACAGAGATGAAAAGGTCTCTAAAGTCAGGTGCTAAGTTTGAAGAAGTAACGTTAATGTTATTGCATTCTCTGTTTTTCTTACAAACATGCGAAATTATGCTGTTCTTCTCTGCCGTAGACACACAGAAAAATATGCGCATGCGTAAAGTGTAGTCAATGCAGTTGAAGCAAACATTATTTTGTGCTCTCTTTTTTTCAACGCATCTTGGGTAAATCCCGTCTCGCTCGCTTTGATTATACTGCACACCCGTGGGCAGCGTCGTAGGCCATAGAGCAAATTCATAATAGCTATGGTAGTGGTCAGCTCGTTTGTTTGTGTGCAACTACTGTAGTAAATTTCATGCACAGCAGCGTACAGTTACGTACAACGAAAAAGATGGATTTTCTTGCACACATTTGATGTCTGTGTAATTGCATGAATCTGAGAAAGTTGTGTGCGTAGTAAGCGACCCCGTGGTTGAATTGCGTGGGTTTAATAGTGCAGACTTTTTTGCAGTGGGTAGCTGTATCCTTTTAATCGTACCTAGATCTACCTATGTTTTAAAAACTTGACGTGATATATTTGTGAACTTATTTCTAGTTTTTCGATGCTGTATCGTGGCTGTACCGTATGATTTACCTACCTGGCATATCACCTGACTAAAGGAGTACAAGAATGAACCTCATTTTTCAACCTCTGTTTCCTTTAATTGAATCAAGAAGGAAAACTTATCTAGTCCAATGAATGTTATTATAATTTTTCAAGGCATTACAATGGTTTAACCAGTGTAGATAACTGATATTGAGTGATGAAAAAAAAATGCAAATGAAATATCTGAAGAAAATATGGAAAATAGAATTAGGTTTTTTGAAGGGCTAGTAGCGAAGTTTGCTTAGCCGTTCAACTAAGTTAAGCACTGTCCGCTGCTGTCATGACTTAGATGAGTGACCGCTAGTGAGTGGCATTACTACTGAGCGTTCCCGTGCTGCGGAGGGCACCTAGTGTAGTTGGTCTCGGTTGTTATCTTAGGATAGCAGTCGTTGAAGCATGATGGTAGGGCATTTTGCGAATGCCCGCCTGGCTAGCTACCACACTTAAATAGAACATATATCGCCAAGCAGCTGTCCCTGAGAGTCAGTAACTTAAGGTTAGCCTGAACAACATCTTCGGCCACATCATCACTTACCATCAGGTAAGACAGTGCTCAAAGGCTAGCCTTGCAGCTATACCTTTATAAAAAAATATTTAATGGTAAAGTAATAACATTATAACAACAATAAACAATATGTCTTGATAAGAATCCTTAGCAGGATTTGTATGTAGGCACAGTTTTAAGTTTTAGTTTATCTATACAGTTGTGACACGAATGAACTTACATTGAGCAACAGAGGGGCACTCGCGGGGAGTCGGGAAGAGCGGCCCGCGGTAGACCAACTCCTTGAGTTTGTCTACACGAACGAACGTGCATTTGAAACGAATTTTATGAGGATTGTTGAATAGATTTATTAAAATGGTGTACTGTACTGTATCAGCCGGATTGCCCACTGCTGAAGATAGCCTGCCCTGGGGGCGTTTGCTATAATTTGGCAGGTGTCTTGGGGATCGCAGTGTAAGATAGCAGTTCCACAGAAGTTGCTGCTGATTGGTATTCCAATTCCATTAGTTAATTTAGGGTTAAGCACTAAGACCTTGCGCAACTTTGTTGAGGTGCCCAAAATGATTAATTTGGATTTAGAAGGGTATTGAAAGAGTGAGTTACGGTTGAAAATCTTATCAAGGCCTCTAAACTTTTACCATAGTGGCAATTGTATCTGATTAGAAACTATGGTACACCTGAATATCATCAGCATACAAGATAGTTGCAAACTTTTTTGTGTTCAGGCATATCCGCTGCGAAAATTGAAGTTAGGATTTGGCTTAAAATTTATACCTGTGAGCTGCGAGGTACCGTTTGGGACTGGCTCTATTCTATAGAAACATATTTCTTCCCATGCTGGTCCTCTACTTCAATTAATTGTTCTCTACCAATCAGATACGTTCTTTTCTAAACCACTGACATGCGTTTTCCGAATATCCGTAAAAAGAAAGTTTTATTTTTATTGTCTATAGGTCAATAACAATCTTACCTGACGGTAAGTAAGGATGTGGTCGAAGGTGTTAACAGGCTTAAGCTTAAATTAAAAAATTACTGTCTCTCAAGGACAACTGCCGGAATACACCGTTAGGTGCTTGGCGACAGATTTTTTACTCGACCACCCGGTCGCTAGCCTGGCGGGCATTCGCAAAATGCCCTTCCACCATGCGGTGAAGCTCAAGCCCGCGGCGGGATTCGAACCATGGACCTGCAAAGCAATCAGTAGTTTGGACACAATGCAATCAAATGCTCCAGAAAAATCCAACATGACTAGTACTACTCAGTCTGAAGCTGTAAGAATATCATCAGAAACATGTAAATGCGCGGTTTCAGTGCCATTGTGCTTCTGAAATCTAGAATTATACTTTAGTATTATACTTTCCTATGACATACAATTTTCCATTTGAGTTAGTACATCGTATTTTACTTTACTTTAGAAAGTACCGGAAGGATGCTCAGTGGCCGTAGATCTTTTAATTGTTCCACCGAATTGGATATAGGAATTTAATTTTATCACGGACCGCTTCCAGGCTTCAGGGAAAGTATTTGAGATGATTGAGCTATTGACAATGTGGGTGATCGCTGATAAAGATAATATTAATTAGATTTCTTTAATTTATAATTTTGTGACAACCCGTGAACATATACGCGTGACGACATAAATACCTACTTAATTGCGTGCAGTGGGTGTATGTCTGGTTTGTCGCCTGTCTGAGCATGTAATCACCATTTTGTTTTTCTTCACTTCATAGCACCGTGGCTCCATAAAATTTAGTAATACCGTAGCATGTAGAAGTTCGTAAAACTACAGATCGAAAATCTTCGTAGCATCGTATCCCGTAGCACCGCAATTCCTCCGAGCAGCGTCGATCACAGCTGCTTAAGTGATGTAGACCGTAGACCCGAAGATATCCGATTTAATCCTAACCGATACTCGTTTATACTGTCACATTTCCGCTTGCTGGTCTACTTCGCGTTAGCCTTCGTGGGTCTCTAATTCCGGGCTTTTTAGCCCCTTTTTACGGTCGTCGTGTTCGTTCGCCACCTGCATCCTATCTCTGAAATTTTGAGATTGGCGTAGATGAGCTGAGCCGGCGCTGGGCTAAGACTGGTAATAAACCGTCATACCTTACATACTTTGAATCGTAGCATCTCAGCCTTAGAGTTTGTAACTAAGTAAGCCACATCGATAAAAAAATCAGTTGCCGAAGGAGTAAAAGGTTCTTTTGGTTTTCAAGTACCGACTAAAAGACGTAGGTAGGCAATCTAGGTAGGTAAGATGAGTAAGAAGAGCACGATGAGCGTGTATTAAATTGGCTGATGGCATTTATTTGTTTTTAATAACAATGGCTGGAAGGCAAACAGCAGCCGCTATAAGAAGCGCATAATCTTCATTCACTGAAAAGCGGATGAAACTGACCATTGACCTAGAAATGATACAAGAACAAAAAGCCAATGAAAGGCAAATGAGTGTGAACAAGTCAGAAAGAAGCAGTGATGGCTCAGTGGCATTGGCTATGGACTGCCGCGCAGCAGGTCCATGGTTTGAATCCCGCTGTGGGCTTGAGCTTCACCGCATGGTGGAAGGGTATTTTACGAATGCCCGCGTGGCTAGCGACCACCCTCAAGTAAACAATCGCTTATAATCGCTAATAATCGCTATAAGTCAATCGCCAAGCACCTAATGGTATGTTCCGGCAGCAGTCCTTGAGAGCCAATGAAATTACAGGTACATGAGACTTAACAAATATGTCTCAAGGTGACGGACGCAGTGCAATTCGTGATTTGTGATGAAATGCTATTGTTATAGGCAGAGGTTAGTCCGCTTAATATCAGGTGAGCCTGGAGCTTGTTCCGTCACAATAACATAAAAAAAGTGTTGGGATGGTCCGCAACGCCAACAATATTAAACTGGGAATGAAGATCACGCAGCGACCCAGGAACGTCAACGATCGCCGACGCCGGGTCATAGCTTTTCGAGCCGAGGAGTAGATCGACTGTTGGATGGGAGTAGATCGTCTGGTGGAAGGTATGGAAAAACTCATCAACCACAGAACCCCATAATACCATACTTTGATGGAACGGCATTCAAATCGTTTCTCTTTTAGAGCTTCAATGCGCTCCCCATTGAGAGAGTCTGTCCGCATATACGGATTTACCACCGCTGAAAAAATGGCAAAACTAAGAAATAGTCCAAAGAGAGAAAAATGATGAAAATGCTGGAGCAGTTCTTCGGGCAGCCGGTGGTGCTGGCTGATCGAGCGCTATATCGACGAGATGAGGTTGCTGCTGAAGCCTGGAACCACAGGCAGTGAACTCAGCGCGTTTACTTTGCGGGTGCAGAACGTGGTAGGCGTCTTAAAATCCTTAGACAGTAAAGGTTATCTGCACCTGCAATCCCATAATCACCCAGGATTTAATATAAACGCTGAGCTTGCACTTATGATCCAGGTGGTGCAATTATGAGGACGAGTACTGGGTCACCACCGTTCCAGAAATCATCAGCCTCTCTATATAGGTTCCTCAAGCGCGAAGCTGAGTAAGCGATGTCGATCCCGCCGCACTCGTGTAACCGTACACACGAGTGCGGCGGGATCGACATCGTATAATGTGAAAGAGGAGTGTGTCAGACCGAATACTGTATCAGCCGGATCGTTCACTGCTGAACCCAGCCTCCCCTATTAAGGGAGTATTTGCTATAATCCCCACGCTTGGCAGGCGTCTTGGGGATCGCAGTATAAGATGGCAGTTCTTTAGAAGCCACTGCTGGCCACCTTCCAGTATTTTTCCCTTAGTCACTTCTTATGACACCCACGGAAAGATATGGGGAGGTGCAATCATAACCCGGCACCCCACGGGTCCAACCGAATACTATGGGTAAAAAGAAGAAGAAACAGCGTTATACGCCACTCAAGATTAAACGGGTGAAACAGTAAGTTGTACGATGGAGCACATGTTAACCAATAGTCCCAAGTTTGTGTGACTTTATATGAAAGGAGAGATTGTCTATCAAGTAAGCAAGTAGGCATACCCGAGTCAACTGTAGGGCATAACTCCGCGGCCGTGATGGATTTACCTACCAGCACAACATACTGCTGCACTAGAGTCGAGTTCAGGCGGGTACACTAGCTACCACCCTCAAGTAGAAAATCTGTCGCCAAGCACCTAACGGTGTGTTCCGGCAGCTGTCCTTGAGAGCCAGTACATCTAGGTTAGCCTGTACAACATCTTCGACCACATCATCACTTACCATCAGGTGAGATAGTGGTCAAAGGATAACCTATAAAAAAAAAAAAAAAAAAACATTGGAATAGGACCAAACATAAAGGAGCTAAATTATTCCGATTAAAGTGACAGGTCCAAAAGGCAGTATGGGCATATTCGCACTTATGGATGAATTACCCTCCATATCACCATTAGATGAGAGCGTGGCTAACAGGATCGGATTAAAGGGCCATCGAAACCGATCACGACGAAGGACGAGAATATGACTCAAAATTTGGCAAATAAAAAAATCGGATTAAAATGTTTATGATGGCGAGGTTTCAACTCTTCCACCCTCAAGGTAAGTGAGGTTTTCAGCCTGATGGAATCCACCAGATCCTCTGCTGCTGCGGTGAAGTGGAGGTGGGACACGTAGAGGTGCGAAGTCGTTACCTCTGGACGCAGCAGACTATAAGGTCCCTTCGGTATTAAGTGCTGTAGAGCACAGCACTTAATCAGAATCGAGGGCTTCCTTTCTTCGTTTGAATTTTGATGCAGCTTTCCTTGTCGACCTGATTCCTGCAAGGGCTGCAAGCGACCGTAGGTGCACCATAGCAAGAAGGTTCACTAAGGCTCTGCTTTTGCTGTTTTCGGTCATAGTGGTTGCGGAGCAGTTGCAAGCGGGTACACAGCGGAGACTGTAGCCGAAGCGTAAGCACGTTGAATAATTGACACCCTCACGCGATATGGTATCTGTATGGGCAGAAGCGGGCAGAAGTGCGGGCAGCAGGGATAAGGGGCGTTGCGCTGGGGACGGGCGCAGGTAGTGGATGTATTTTTACATCGCTACGAAGAAGTATGAAGATAGTAATTTCAAAACTTCCGTGAGCTGCTTGGGGCAGAACGATGGTTGATCACCTAGATCCGTTTTCTTGAACAGAGTGCTAATGTACTAATGACACCTCATCGATCTCTTCGTCGGGTTAGCATCTGGTCAATCATTATATCTGGGAATCATGATTGATCAATGTTTGACCTGGCATGCTCACGTTGAACTTCTAATGTGTAGGGTTCGTAAATTAATTTGGATTTTTAAAATTCTACGTCATGTTGCGCCAAAAGATTTAATTAACCAAATCTACATATCGTTAGCACAATCAATTCAAAACTATTGTGTACCAGTCTGGGGAGGAGCTATCAAGACAAAATTCTTGGAACTCGAAAGAGCACAGAGATCTTTATCAAAAGTAATATATTTTAAGCCGTACCGATACTCTACAGATGTGCTCTATCGAGAGTCTAGATTGTTATCAGTCAGAAAACTCTACATCCTAAATGCCGTTTTAAAGCTACATAGATCTCTTGAGTGTAACTCTATTAACCTGACTAAGAGAAGAAAAGATAGGGTGGCTGCTAAAGTCTCTACTTGCTCCCGATTTGCATCGAGACAGTATGTTAAGCAATCTGCCTACCTCTATAACACTATAAATAAAACTTTGGATATATATCCCTTCAATAATTATAACTGCAAAAAATCCCTCAATAACTGGCTATTGACACTGAGTTACGAGGAAGTTGAAAAACTTTTAGAAGTTTTTTCATAACATGCATTTCAATGTAAACTTCAAAATTTCATCAAATAATTCACTATACTACTACTCACATCATTATACTCTTACTCACATACTCTCCACCCTCCTAACACACAATTACCCAAGCCTAAACATACAACTACACACTCGCATACTCACATTCTAATATACACATACATACACTGTCTCACACTCCACATATACAAATAAAACATAAATATACTTAACCTAATATAAAAGTATAACATATAAACTATATACCTTAATTTTTAGTATTATTTGATCGTAACTCGCATTTTTTTCACATACTAATTTTAATACCTATGTAATTTATTACTTAATCACAATTACCTTAATACGGAAGAGCGAGACCCTCTAACACAGGTATGTCAAAATTTTGGAGTTAGTTCCAATGCAAGATGAATGATTTAATGAAGATTTTGGGTATTACACATTGATATACACAAGACATAAATAACGCAGCTGAACGCAAGCAGAATTTATTAGATAAATAGAATATTGGATATATAAATACATCTTTAACATTTATACGATTGTAATACTTAATAAAATTGATGTCAAAGTCAAAATCATTTATTCAATTTAGGCGTGTACGACGCTCTTATGAAGGTCAATTACAAATTTTAGTATTGAAATATTCTACATTGCACTGCCAAGTTCAGCAAATAAATTGTATAGAGCCACTGCGAGAAGAACGGGCAAGAAACACGGGGCGATTCTTTTAAACATCTTTTAACAATGTGTTACATACTTACTATATAATAAGAGTTATTACAATATTTGTTTAAATTATGTAGATGACAGGCAATAGCTTGGCGGAGGCGAATTGTCCAGGCATTTTTGTCGTTTATGTAATCAGAAACTGTGTAGTAGGATTTTTTAATCAATATGTTTTTCACATGCAACTTGAATTTCCCTTCTGTGAGCGTTGTAATATGTTTGGGAACTTTATCATAAAACCGCACACAATTACTTAAGAAGGACCTGCATATGCAGCAGAACTAAGTCTTACGGAGAGATCATGTATATGTGGATCCCATTGTACAGTGGAATCCATTTTGATTCCCAGGAAGACTTTCGCTTTGTCAATAGGGAGTTTATCTGGGCCAAGCTTTATGTTTGGTTCAACATAAGGAACATTTGGTAAAGAAAACTTTAAACATTTCGTCTTTTTTGAATTTAGAAGAAGATTATTAGCGGCGAACCATTTACAAATCTTAGATAATACATTATTTACATGCGTCAGTTCACTGTCTTTCCTATCTACTTTAAAAATCAGAGAGGTATCATCTGCGAATAAAACAATATCGCAGAAATCTTTGACCTTGCAAGGCAGATCATTAATATATGTTAGAAACAGAAAAGGTCCCAAAATTGATATCTGTGGTCGCTCCATTTTTACCAATGACCCGGAAGAAGTATTGCCATTTATTCCAACCTTCTGTTGGAACTTGTTACAAAGTTAAAACAAATCTCGATTTCTAAGTACATTTTTTTTAATCTATATACTTATACTTATCAATACTTATAATAAAACTGTAACAGATCCAATTCTGGTACATGGCAGATATTTAAAAAAAAAATTTCATAGCAATCTGTAGCTGACACTGATGAAATGTTTGTCTGTCTGTCTGTATCCCGGCTGCGCATCACTCCAAAACTACTGAATGGAATTTAATTAAACTTAACACGATTTGAGTTCATGCTACGAAGAAGGTTATTGTATACTTTTTATCCCGTTAGTTGGTTACGTAGTTGTAATTTATTAACGCGTAGTCCGATTTCAATTATTCTTTTTTAGTGAGAAAAGTGACGAGTCAGCCGGGCACCCAACAGGCAGCCAGGCACCCCACGGGCAGCCCGGCACCCCACGGGCAGCCCGACACCCCACGGACAGCTCGGCACCCCACGGGCAGCCCGGCACCCTTATGTAGTTTTGCAAGCTTGCTAAGATTAAAGCTATTTTTGCCACAATATTTTTTTTTTATGGATTAAATATAAAGACCACCATAAAATGTTTAATATAATATTTTTTTATGTCTGATAGGTTAGCCTTTGACCACTATCTCACCTGATGGTAAGTGATGATGTGGTCGAAGATGTTTTCAGGTTAACCTTGAATGACTGACTCTCAAGGACAGCTGCCGGAACAAACCGTTAGGTGCTTGGTGATAGGTTTTCTACTTGAGGGTGGTAGCAAGCCAGGCGGGCATTCGCAAAATGCCCTACCACCATGCTATAACGACTGCCATTATAAGACGACAACCGGGACCGACGGCTTAACGTGCCCTCCGTAGCACGGAAGCGCTCAGAGTAATTTCACTAGCGGTCACCCATCCAACTCATAACCGCGGCGGACGTTGCTTAACTTTGCTAATCGTTTAAGAACAGCTAAGCAAAGTTCGCTACGAGCGCTTCAAAAACTGCTTTTACCAAAAAAATTAATCGAACGCCAAATGTAGTTAATGATTACGAAGTCATATATATGTGCGACGACGAGCGAAGCGAGGAGGAGCGTTAGGTTACCTGCCAGCGATGCGCCAGAAGAGTTATAGCAAGATGTAAAAACTTTGGTTATAATTTTATAGTACGGCTCCTTGTCCTAACAAAAATCAGTTTTATGGTCCCATCGTGAAGAAAACATGAAACTTGGCATGAATGTAGTTGTCATATATGTGCTTCAATATAGATATGGAAGCATGTCGAAAAATTGTTTTTTCCCCCCTTTCCCCCCCTTCGTATGTGCTAAATCGTGGTTTTTCTTATTTTCTATGAAAACGGGTACAGCTATCATAAAACTGTCAAAGAACAATTTGTTCTTTATTAAATTCTCTAAAATATTGTCTTTGGACGTATGTTCATAGAACTTATAGTTTACAAAATAATGTACATGTAACTTTGAAGTTTTATTAAAAATATAGCTGCGCGCTACCGCGTGATAGGTATCAGCAGAGCTATGGCGACAATAGGGGCGCGGGGCGGAGGAGCTTTATTCTCAAAACTGTACATCGCCTGTCAGCATAGGCAAGGGAATATAGATGACTTTTTCAAACATGAAAACCGACCGTTTCCTCCGTCCCTCTCTGAGACAGGAAATATAAGATATGTGGCAAAATCGGAACTACTGAAATGTTTTAAAGACAAATATGAAGACAAAGAAGATGAAGAGGAAAATGAAAGTACTGTCATCGAGTCAACCGAGTCATTTAACGAAGATCCCGTAGACTGCACTTCATCGTTTCTAGATGGGCCTGCTGTAGTTCAAATGATAAGACCGGGCAGTAACGTTACATTTGACGATTATCGCAAAACATTTATTAATTATGTTACGAACCAGAATGGAAATCGAGTTGATGTCGTTTTTGATGCATATCATGAAGACAGTCTCAAGAATCATACAAGGGAGAAGAGGGGCACAGGATTTCGTCAAAAAGTTACACCAGCAGGTAAACTTCCAAAAAACTGGCAACAATTTCTTCGTTCGTCACAGAACAAAGTAGAGCTTTTCAACTTCCTGGCTGATGGTCTCCAGCAGGTCCAACATGCAAAAACGATTGTTGCAACCAAAGGGGAACAAGTTTTGTGTAACGAGGCCACCGTAGATTTGTCCTCCCTTAAGTCAAAACAAGAAGAAGCTGATACCAGACTCTTCCTTCATGTTTCGCACGCCGTGCAGCTTGGCCACACAGAAATATTGATTAGAACGGTTGACACAGATGTGGTTGTTGTAGCTATTGCCTTATACAGCGGCCTAAAAGAAATGGGTTTGAACAAATGTTGGATATCATTCGGAACAGGGAAAGCTTTACGTAGTATTGCTATTCACCAACTTGTGAATAAACTCGGCCCAGACAAATGCAGTGGCATGTTATTCTTTCACGCATTTACAGGGTGTGATACAGTATCTGGATTTTGTGGAAAGGGAAAAAAATCCTTTTGGAAAACTTGGAATTCCTACCCTGAAGTTACCAAAGTATTTGAAACCATGTCACGACCTCAAAATGAAATTGAAAGCCATCAATTGGATGCTTTGGCAAGATATGTCATTCTGACTTACGACAAAACTAGCGATGTAGAAGACATTAACCAAGCTGGAAAAGAGTTGTTCATCAAGGGACGGGCAATGGACAGGCTGCCACCAACACTTGGTGCTCTTGAACAGCATACAAAACGAGCTTATTTACAAGCAGGATTGATCTGGGGTCAAAGTCTGATACCAAATCCTGAATATCCGAACTTTGAGAACTGGGGCTGGATGAAAGAAGACTGTATTTGGATTCCATGTTGGAGTACAACCAAAGAAACGTCCGCATCTGTAAAGGAATTGACGAAGTGTTCATGCCGCAGCTGCATTAAAGGACGATGCATTTGTAGGAAGTCGGGCCTTCCCTGTACTGGTCTCTGTAAATGTGGGGGAGATTCCTGTGATATGCATTGAAATAAATGATATATATAATTTTCACTGTATTTTAATGTATATTTCATAAATTTTTTGAAACCCTTGGCTTTAAATCTAAGCAAAACAACATTATCGGAAAGGTGGTATTGTAAAAAGGTAAAAAATGAGTACTTGAGTCAGACGCGGCAAGCTGTAACTCTGGAAGTAATGTCTCTACGACTATGAAATAGGTGTCATTTTTTAGCTCAATGTATAAGGTATATTACTTCTTAAGTCTGTTTTATCACCACTCTTGTCGCTTTCCTATAAATGAAGCAAGAAAAAAAAAGTTTGCCTGTTTTTACAATTTCATAATACGTTGGTGGCTGTAAACAGAAATATATTAATCTTACCATTATATAATGTAGTATCGTCTTGTAGGTAATTTATCGACAATGATTTGTTCTCTGAAGAGTAAACTCCTCAGTCTTATCGTTTTCGTAGAAAATTCGAAAAACCGGAATCAGGGAGATAAAAAGGGGGGGGGGGGGGTAAACATTATTTCTTGACGTGCTTCCATATCTACATTGAAGCACATATATGACAGCTACATTCATGCCAAGTTTCATGCTTTCTTCAGGATGGGACCGTATTTTAAGTTAAGGACCCGTACTATTACATTAAAATGCTGTTTTAATTTTGGTGATCATTTACTACTTTTGGTGATCATTCACTACTTTTGGGTTAACAATGATTTATTTCGGATCATTTCGCTTAAATAGAATAGCGAGATGATAAAACTATGGTTATAAGTTTAAATTAAAATGCGGGTTTAATTTTGGTGATCATTTACTATTTTTTTTTTTGTATTGTGACGGAACAAGCACGAGGCCCACCTGTTGTTAAGTGGACTAACCTCTGCCTATAACAGACGCATTTCGTCAACGACGAATTGCACTGTGCCCGTCACACTGAGACGTACAGATGTTAGGTCTCATGTTCCTGTAATTTTTCTGGCTCTCAAGGACTGCTGCCGGAACACACTGTTAAGTGCTTGGCGACAGATTTTCTACTTGAGGGTGGTCGCTAGCCAGGCGGGCATTCGCAAAAAGCCCTTCCACCATGCATTGGTCTGTTATATGTTACTATATCTGGTGGTAAGTTAAACATAACCCTTTTTTTAAGTGTCTGTCTTTTGCCGGATACATTTTGGAGACTGTGCAATGGAAGTGCACTTTCTAATATATGTTCGTTCTACCACCAAACAAGGATGTCTCGGCAAAAAACGCCGTTTTGAAATCGAAATTCCAAAGAAACGCACAAAGTACTGTTACTTCAACATTTATTGTGCGAACCGCCAAAGAACTCTCTGAGCTACTTAACTACTATCTTCTGGAAAATACAACCTCGGAGTTTTCAAATCCATAGTAAAAAGCTCCTTTTTGAGCAAAGTAAAGCATAGCTAAGGGTGCTTCACCGCATACAAGCGTTGCATAATATGAGATAAACAGTGCTCAACTGTGAATAATTAGTCTGCAGGTACAGCAAACGCGAACGAAGTCGCAGGCACAGCTAGTCTATACTTACAATAAAACTGTAACAGGTCCAATTCTGAACATTGAAGATATTTTGCAAAAAAAAATTTGAGAGCCCTCTGTAGCTTATACTGATACCAAAACTGTATTTTTTTTTATTTTTGTCTGTCTGTCTTTCTGTCTATCTGTCTGTCTGTCTGTCTGTATCCCGGCCGCGCATCACTCCTAAACTACTGAATGGAATTCAATGAAACTTAACACGATTTGAGTTCATACCTATTATAACCTTCTTCGTGGTTATTGTATACTTTTTGTCCCGAAATTCAGCACGGTTCCCTCGGGAAAAGGGATGAAAGTCAAAAGTAAGTGTACGCACTTAGTTGTAATTTATTAACGCGTAGTCCGATTTGAATTATTCTTTTTTTGTTAGAATAGTGACAAGTGAGCTCGGAACCCCACGGGCAGACCGGCACCCCACGGGCAGTCCAGCACCCCATGGGCTACTAAATGGAATTCAATGAAACTTAACACGATTTGAGTTCATACCACGAAGAACGTTATTTTATACTTTTTATGTCGAAATTCAGCACGGTTCTTTGAGGAAACGGGATGAAAGTCAAAATGTTACTTAGTTGTAATTTATGAACGCGTAGTCCGATTTCAATTATTCTTTTTTTGTTAGAATAGTGACGAGTGAGCTCGGAACCCCACGGGAAGCCCAGCACCCCACAGGCCACCCGGCACCCCAAGGGCAGCCCGGCACCTCACGGGCATTCCGGCACCCCATGGGCATCCCGGCACCCCACGGGCAGCCTGGCACCCCACGGGCAGCCTAGCACCCCATGGGCAGCTCGGCACCCCACGGGTATCTCGGCATCCTTGCTATGCTTTACTAAGAGTGCTTCACCACAGACCACAGCGTTGCATATGAGATAAACAGTGCTCAAATGTGAATAATTAGTTTGCAGGTACGGCAATCGCGAACGAACGGTTCCCTTGGGAACCGTGCTGAATTTCAAAGTCAAAGTGTACTCTTAGTTGTAACTTACTAACGCGTAGTCCCATTTCATACATTCTTTTTTTGTTGGAATAGTGGTACTTTAAAGATTATCCTGTAAATATTTCAGTCTTTTTTTTTATTGCCGATAGGTAAACTTTTGACCACAATCTCACCTGCTGTTAAGTGACGATGTAGTCGAAAGTGTTAACAGGCTTAACCTAGAATTACTGGCTCTCAAAGGCAGCTGCCGGAACACACCGTTAAGTGCTTGGCGACAGATTTCCTACTTGAGGGTGGTAGCTACCCAGGCGGGCATTCGCAAAATGCCCTTCCACCATGCAGTGAAGCCAGCCCCGCGGCGGGATTCGATCCTGCTGCGTCGCAGTCCATAGCCAATGCACTGAAACATCACTGCTTCAAAAGTCTTTTTAGTCAACCTAATTATTTCGTTCCAAATAACTTGAAACCCGGAATGTACGGTTGTACATTCCAGCAACAAAAGCTGTAAATATAGGTAATTCGGCTTAGCTTCCTGATAACTCTTTATTGACATTTTGTAGAGTACTCAATATTATTTATGGTTTTTATTACACAAGCAATATTTTTTATTCATAGGTATCGATAGGATAGGATTTTTTATTCTTAGGTTTCTTATATATATATATATATATATATATATATATATATATATATATATATATATATATATTGGCAATGGTATTTTCTTATATATATATATATATATATTAGGTCCTTACATATGAAATTGGCGTTTTTCGTACTGGCCACTTTAATCACGAATTTCTCCTCTTTGGTAAGGAATTCCAAATTCAAATTTGTACAGCTATAGACTCATGTATTTGTGCTTCGATGATCGTCATTCATTTCTTTTTTTTCTTCTGTTTTTTTCTGTTTGCGTCACTCATTTTACAAAATGGAAAACCTTAAATATCGCATTATTTACGAGTACGAGTTCCGCCGTGGCACTAGTGCTGCGGAAACAACTCGAAGGGTGAATGATGTGTATGGCGGTCGTGTTGCAAAAGAAAACACAGTTCGTTTTTGGTTCCAACGTTTTCGTTCTGGAAATTTCGACCTGCAGAACAAGCCCCGTGGACGGCCTGAGACTCAAGTTGATAATGAAGATTTGAAGGCTATTGTGGAAGCGGATCCATCCCAAACCACGTCCGAGTTAGCTGTAGGCTGCAATGTTAGTGATAAAACTGTTTTAATTCACTTGAAGCAAATTGGGAAGATTAAAAAGCTTGAAAGGTGGGTACCTCACGAATTGACTGAAACAAACCGGCAAACGCGCGTCGACTGCTGCGTTACATTACTAAACCGGCACAATAATGAAGGTATTTTAAACCGAATCATTACCTGTGATGAAAAATGGGTTCTTTACGATAATCGGAAGCGCTCAGCGCAATGGTTAGATCCTGGCCAGCCAGCCAAATCCTGCCCCAAGCGAAAATTAACCCCAAAAAAGTTACTTGTAAGCGTTTGGTGGACTAGTGCCGGTATTGTTCATTACAGTTTTTTCAAATCTGGCCAGACTATTACGGCTGATGTCTATTGTCAGGAATTGCAAACCATGATGGAAAAGCTAGCGGCTAAACAACCTAGGCTGGTCAATCGCTCCACGCCACTGCTGCTTCACGACAACGCTAGACCACACACTGCGCTACAGACGGCTACTAAATTAGAAGAGCTTCAATTGGAAAGTCTAAGACATCCTCCGTACTCCCCGGACCTTGCTCCAACAGATTACCAGTTTTTTCGAAATTTGGATAACTTCTTGCAAGGGAAAAAATTCAACTCCGATGGGGCAGTCCAAATCGCCTTCAAAGATTTTATTGATTCCCGTCCGACTGGTTTTTTTAGTAAAGGGATCAATGAACTACCTATGAGATGGCAAAAGTGCATAGAAAATAATGGTTCATACTTTGATTAATTAAATATATTATATTAAAAAATATTCGACTTTTTGTTCCTCCCATACAAAACGCCAATTTCATATGTAAGGACCATATATTGTTAGAAACGGACTTTGCTTGAGGCAACCCTCACTCCACTTGCCTATATAAGAGGGCACAATCGCCGCGCCGGCCTCTTAGCTGGCGTGCGCTTGAACGATACAGTCGTGTTTCTGATCTATATTACTTATTTGTAAAATAATTAATTAATAATGTTTGTGATATACTCTTTGTTTGATAAGTTTTATTAAAGATTTCCAACATCAGAAGTGGGATCAGGAGACGTTGCCACTCCGCCGGTGATATTTTCTGATCCTTTTTTCTGCCTTTATTAATTTGTAATGTCATCCACGTGTAATAAGAACAAATGCCCAAGAAAGCGCACACCACCACCGCCCGACATAGGGCAACAGTTTGGTTTTATTGTTGACAGGTTGATCGTGCTCGAGGAACGCTCTGCATCCGGTGCCAACAACGACGCGGTCGCGATAGCAGCACTAAGTCAGCGACCCCCACAGGCCTGCAGCGAGGCGGGCGTGTCAACGCCCCTCAGCGTGCCTTGTGGCTCGTTCGAGGCTTTGTCATCTGCTGCGGCTGCACCCCTGAGTGCACAACCTGCAGGCCCAATCTGCCTGCTTTGGGCCCCGTCATCGCTTTAGATGCAGCAGACCATGCGACGGAAATGCTTATCAACGCCATTAGCGTGTTAAATCCGGTGAGACCGAACCATTATTGTGTGTCTGATTTCGACCCTTCTATTCATGACGTCAAAGTGTGGTGTGATGAGGTAGATCGTGTAGAAATACGTAATTGCTGGAATGATAACGAGTGTCTTGCCTGAATCTGTAATTTTTTGAAGAGAGAGAAGTGCGTTCATTGCTTAGCCAGCGGGTGCACGCCGAACGCACGTGGTCTAACTTCCGACAAAAACTTTAATTCATTGTGCCCTTGACACGTTGACGTCACGAATATTCTATTCGATGTGATGTGTACAGATTTGGATAAATATAACACTTATGCTGAGTATGCACGTAGGTCTTTGCTCAAATTACGCGTAGTAAGAGGCCTCAGTAATGAACTCATAACCGCAATTATTATCCGTGAAATAACCTACCCTCAAACACATGCGGCGGCTATGAATGCCAAACGTATGATTTTTGATCTATCTATGTCAAACCGTAAACCATACACGATCTGCATAGCTTGAACAGTGCTAGTTGAAAAAGTCCTTATTCTTGTCTACCCTCAACTAGTAAACAATCCGATATGATTCCACATAGTCGCCGTGCAAAAGTGCTCCGGGCGTTGTTATTCTTGCAATCGTTGGGGCCATAGTTATAATGCTTGCCCTACAAAATTTACAGCGTTACCGGCTGCACATTATAACAAACTACGCATAGTTAGAAGCCTGTGTTAGAAAAGTGTTCGTTTTGCAAAAAGAGTGGACATAGTGAAAGTGCATGCTTCGCAAAAGAACGATCTTAGTCGCGCAATAAATGTACTCGTAATGTCAACTTTTGTCGAGATATTGACAGTAATTTTAAAAACCGTGATGTTATTACCGCAATTCTGTGTGGCATTCCTGTCGACGTACTAGTAGACAGTGGATCTTACATATCTTTGATTTCCTCAGATATGTTGAAACACTTTTTTTTTGCAAAACGAGTACGTTTTTTTATATTTATTATTTATTTTTTATTTATTTATTAAAAGATATTTACAAATAATGGTTTTCAGTGTCTACATTCACGTGTTTTCAGTGTCTACATGACATAGGCGGTACTTAGGTATATAAGTGATGTTAAGTGAGATTTCCTTCGAGATTGACTTCTATATTAGCTGCCACGCACGCGGTTGTCTTAGTAACCCCGTTTGGATGCATTACGTCATGTGACGAATTGCACTGCGCCCGTCACTTTGAGACGGAGTTGTTAAGTCTCATATGCCCGTAATTTCACTGGCTCTCAAGGACTGCTGCCGAGCTATAGCATTCAGGAGGGACTGGAACTCCTCGATTCAGTTCTAAAATTAACGGCCAGCTTTTGACTAATTAACGTATTTAAAGGTTTAGTACATAATAACCTATAATACTCACTTATTAACATACCTCTAAAATGTTCAGAAGTAAATGAAATAGAAGGTAGTCGTATGTTGCGTTTTAAAATTATAGTTTCGCAGTTATTCCATATCAGGATACCATATTTTGTGTCTTTCCTCTAAGGTTAGCAACCAGGGCCGGGAACGGCGATAGGAGACTTGGCCCTTATTATAAGATTTATAAGTATTGGCAACGATACCGATTTGTGAAACTGCTGAACAACTGAAAGAAAAATTTATACCAGTATTAATCGTCAATTATTAATTTATCGGTTTTGAATCATAGTTTCAAAGCATAACATTTTTATTGCACGCTGGTATCACATGAATAAAGAACCGTATTATTTATTCATGTGCTCGTTTTGAGGTAGTTCTATATCTTATGTGTAATAATTACCACGTCTAGAACAAATTCTCTAAAATCTAGAACTCAATATAAATTGGTAAAATTTTTTAAAACATGTTTAAATTTACACCATCTACCGGACATTGTAAAAACTACTTTCACTACCAGCTATGAGGTGTGTGTGAACAAAATGTCCAGAGGCAGAGCTAAGACGAGACACAAGCAAAGTAGGTATAATAGGTGTACCAGACCATGATGTCGTTGCAGTACGCGCACAAAAAGTGCGCGGCTTCCACTAAGCCGACAGATGGCACTGCATTTCAAGTTAGCCACTATTTTTAAAAATTAGCACACGTTGACGTTTTATTGATGACGACGATGACTTGGAAACAAAACGTCCAAATAACCAAAAAACTAATTTTGGGTAAGTATATATGTGGACTTCGAAGCGCTTTCCATACTAATGTAGTTTTGCCATATTTTGAATACCAAGGGTTAAAACTCGATGAAATTTTACAAGCATGTCGTTGACCCTAATACCTATCTACGCGTTTGGTTTGCCATTTTTCCGTAAATTTATGTATTATCTAAAAAATTAATTCCAAAATATCATTTGTATTGGATTTTTTGATTTACATTTAGGAGTAAAATAATTTATGAGTTGATAAACTGGCAGTAAGAGTGGACTTTTTATTTTAAAATATAACACATATGTTTTCAGAGAGTAGTAATTTTTTTATTGGATTATAAAGAAGACATGATCCGATTATGTATGGAATAAATTATCAGTCAAATGGCCCCCACGAATCTGATGACAGGCCTTTACTCTTTTCATGAAATCCACCGATGACGAGTTGGATTTCGGATTATAACTCAGGAATTGTTTCTGGTTTATTCGCAATAATAAAAATGATATTTCAGAGAACCTCAAAGAAAAAAATAGCATGGCGTTAAATCGCTTGACCTTGGTCGCCAGTTGACATCAGAATTTATTGAGATAATTCGTTCTGGGCATCGTTGTTGCAATAAATTGATTGTTTCATGCGCGGTGTGGCAGGTGGCGCCGTCTTGCTGACCACATGTCGTCCAGATCCATGCCGTCCAGTTGAGGACACAAGAACTCCGTAATATATCATGCTCCTGCGGTGCTCTTGCAACGAATGCTCAGTCACTTCAATTACGACCTCAACTTCAAAAAAGTAAGGCTCAATCACTTCGCCTGACCAAAATCCGCACCAGACAGTTGGTCTTTGTTAATCATCAGTCTTGAATTGCATGAGGATTTTCTGAGCCCCAAATTTGACTTTTTACGAAGCCTTAGCGATGGAAATGTGCTTCACCGGAGAACATGACTGACGTTTTTTCGAAAAATTGGCATTGACTTCACTTTGCTCCATCACCCATTGAACGTAATGCCGGTACTTTCCATGATCTGCTGGTTTGAACTTCTGAGTAAGCTGAATTTTATACAAAATACAATATTCTTTCTTTATTCTTCTCTCCACAAAGGTATCTTAATTTATTAAAGATTATGTGATACTTATATTTACACGTATTACACGTATACCTGTGTTGTGAGAGACTGGTGCCTGAGTTAGGTTTAAAAACCTGTATTACAAGTCACCAGGGCCCCCAATCCGCAGATTATAGGTGAAAAAGTGAAAAGTGCATTTATGGAAATAGATAACGGAAAGTACAATAAGGAGTGAGTATTCTTATATTACTACATATAATGCATGTTTGAATGTATGTATTTTGTTTTAAAGTGTGTCTGTATGTGAGGGAATCATGTGAGTGTAGAGTGTTGAAAAGAGTTAATGAGACAGTGACAGAGGACGGTTTTTTTATTTTTAATTTTTAATTAACATCTGTTATCAGGAGTTTTAATCAACACTTCCATGATATAAGATTTATGAGTAATTTTGATGAGTCTATTTGATTTACGGTATCGACAATTATGATCAATTTTAGAACTTCAAGTATTTTTTCTGTTGTTTCATAATCGAGGGTTTTTAACAAGGTCGTTATTTTTTTGTTGCAACTATAACTATGTAATGGGTATATTTCTAACCTACTATTAAATTTGTTGTATAAGTATGGACCAAGGAAACAGAAGAAATTATTCTATAGCATGGTACGAAACTTATTCGTAGGACAAACGGTACATGTGCGGCGTTTAACGTTTAAAAGATCCGGCTCGTATCCAGAGAGAGAGTGTTGTTTGAGAATGGTTCTCAATACAAAGGTCTGTCTTACCGTGAGAACGTTCCAATCTTTGTAAAGTTGAGTGGTAGGAAATCGGTAAGGGAGCCCAGCACCAACTTTGAGGACGGCTCGTTGTGCCCTTTCCAGCCTGATTAGATAAGTCTTAGCGGCGCCTCCCCAAGAGGTGATGCAGTATAAGGTGGAGGTCTTTTGTCATAATTCGTTTGCTTGCTTCGTGAAATTTTGAGTTGAGAATAATGCCGAATTGATGTTTTCGGATTTTCGGCGACACTCTCGTAAACATATGTGACAGCTGCCACATTTCAAATCTACCACTTGCACAAAAAAAATAACACTGAACTTAAAAAGTGCACTCTTACAGAAACACCAAAAATATATAATACATACAAAATTTCACAGAGTTTGAAAACTTAACTAAACTGTTATAAAATATGACGAAACCACGTTTGTATAGACTACGTGAACTCTAGCAAAAGTCTAGACAAGGTGTCGTGGTGTTAAGTTTTCTTTGTGGATCAAATGGATAGAGTTTTCAATAGCTATAATGTTACAATGCACAAAAGACCAACAGCTTTTATATCAGAGTGTCTAATTGTACATTATGAATTTATGTCCCTACAATGTACAGATGCCAGAACGCTAATGTGATAATTGAACGAGTTAGGTTACATAGAAATATAATATACTAGCTGACCCGGCAAACGTTGTTTTGCCATATAGATAATTTAAAAAATAAGGGTTGATCGTAGAAGGGTGAAAATTGAGGATTGTATGTATTTTTGTATGTTGTATCATAAAAAAATAGAAATTAAAAATGTTGTCTAAAAAATAAAAAATTATTTTTTGTGGTGGACTACCCCTATTAAGTATTTTTACTATTTTTCATCCCCCTATTTAGGGGGATGAAAAATAGATGTTGGCCGATTCTCATAGATACCGCATAAGCACAAAACATTTCATCAAAATCGGTCAAGCCGTTTCGGAGGAGTATGGCAACGAAAACTGTGACACGAGAATTTTATATATTAGATATTATTATTAGCACTGAAACGACTTTGTGAACCTGTTAGTATCTATAACTTTTTGTATTAGGAAACTTCTAAGCTGATTTAGATAAAGTCCATATTTCTCTTCTCTGCTACGAATTCAATAATGTTACTTTTAGACAAATAAAGCTCTAACTTTAAGATGGAATTGGTATGGTTTACATAAGGAAAAATACAATCGAAGTGTTCAAGTCAATTTAAGCCTGTTGAGTTATGCTCCATAAAAGATTCAACAGGAACTTTTGTAATAAAAAGCTGCCAATTGAGCTTCTTGCTAACTCGGCTTTTAGAATAATTGACGCGTTGACATTTTGTCAGTTTACCAAATTTACTTTTGGCCATTTTAAGTTTGGACGTTTTGTCGTCTTATTTTTCTAACAAATGGTACATTTAACACAGTGCTTATAAACTTATTTGACTTTTCACGTTGGACCAAAGTTAATTAACTGTAATCACGACGACAACAACAAGACTATTTAAATCGCGCTAGAGACCAGTGACACAGTAGAATAGCAGATGTAGCAGTGGTTTCACTTGGCTGTACACGTATATTCATTGAGTAATGACGGTCAGAGGCATAGGGTTATTAAGAAAATGTTCACAAACTAATTTCATACTTAATATAAAAAAGTTTAATCTTCTATATCTATATCTATTACTTATAATAAAACTGTAACTGGTCCAATTCTGTACATATGAGATATTTTGCAAAAAAAAATTTGAGAACACTGTAGCTGATACTGATGCCAAAACTTTTTTTTTTATTTTTGTCTGTCTGTCTGTCTGTCTGTCTGTCTTTCTGTCTGTCTGTCTGTCTGTCTGTATCCCGGCCGCGCATCACTCCAAAACTACTGAATGGAATTCAATGAAACTTAACACTATTTGAGTTCATACTACGAAGAAGGTTATTGTATGCTTTTTATCCCGAAATTCAGCACGGTTCCCTCGGGAAAGGGGATGAAAGTCAAAATGTTACTTAGTTGTAATTAGTGAACGCGTAGTCCGATTTCAATTATTCTTTTTTGTTAGAATAGTTTGGTCTGCCATTTTTCCGTAAATTTATGTATTATCTAAAAAATTAATTCCAAAATATCATTTGTATTGGATTTTTTGATTTACATTTAGGAGTAAAATAATTTATGAGTTGATAAACTGGCAGTAAGAGTGGACTTTTTATTTTAAAATATAACACATATGTTTTCAGAGAGTAGTAATTTTTTTATTGGATTATAAAGAAGACATGATCCGATTATGTATGGAATAAATTATCAGTCAAATGGCCCCCACGAATCTGATGACAGGCCTTTACTCTTTTCATGAAATCCACCGATGACGAGTTGGATTTCGGATTATAACTCAGGAATTGTTTCTGGTTTATTCGCAATAATAAAAATGATATTTCAGAGAACCTCAAAGAAAAAAATAGCATGGCGTTAAATCGCTTGACCTTGGTCGCCAGTTGACATCAGAATTTATTGAGATAATTCGTTCTGGGCATCGTTGTTGCAATAAATTGATTGTTTCATGCGCGGTGTGGCAGGTGGCGCCGTCTTGCTGACCACATGTCGTCCAGATCCATGCCGTCCAGTTGAGGACACAAGAACTCCGTAATATATCATGCTCCTGCGGTGCTCTTGCAACGAATGCTCAGTCACTTCAATTACGACCTCAACTTCAAAAAAGTAAGGCTCAATCACTTCGCCTGACCAAAATCCGCACCAGACAGTTGGTCTTTGTTAATCATCAGTCTTGAATTGCATGAGGATTTTCTGAGCCCCAAATTTGACTTTTTACGAAGCCTTAGCGATGGAAATGTGCTTCACCGGAGAACATGACTGACGTTTTTTCGAAAAATTGGCATTGACTTCACTTTGCTCCATCACCCATTGAACGTAATGCCGGTACTTTCCATGATCTGCTGGTTTGAACTTCTGAGTAAGCTGAATTTTATACAAAATACAATATTCTTTCTTTATTCTTCTCTCCACAAAGGTATCTTAATTTATTAAAGATTATGTGATACTTATATTTACACGTATTACACGTATACCTGTGTTGTGAGAGACTGGTGCCTGAGTTAGGTTTAAAAACCTGTATTACAAGTCACCAGGGCCCCCAATCCGCAGATTATAGGTGAAAAAGTGAAAAGTGCATTTATGGAAATAGATAACGGAAAGTACAATAAGGAGTGAGTATTCTTATATTACTACATATAATGCATGTTTGAATGTATGTATTTTGTTTTAAAGTGTGTCTGTATGTGAGGGAATCATGTGAGTGTAGAGTGTTGAAAAGAGTTAATGAGACAGTGACAGAGGACGGTTTTTTTATTTTTAATTTTTAATTAACATCTGTTATCAGGAGTTTTAATCAACACTTCCATGATATAAGATTTATGAGTAATTTTGATGAGTCTATTTGATTTACGGTATCGACAATTATGATCAATTTTAGAACTTCAAGTATTTTTTCTGTTGTTTCATAATCGAGGGTTTTTAACAAGGTCGTTATTTTTTTGTTGCAACTATAACTATGTAATGGGTATATTTCTAACCTACTATTAAATTTGTTGTATAAGTATGGACCAAGGAAACAGAAGAAATTATTCTATAGCATGGTACGAAACTTATTCGTAGGACAAACGGTACATGTGCGGCGTTTAACGTTTAAAAGATCCGGCTCGTATCCAGAGAGAGAGTGTTGTTTGAGAATGGTTCTCAATACAAAGGTCTGTCTTACCGTGAGAACGTTCCAATCTTTGTAAAGTTGAGTGGTAGGAAATCGGTAAGGGAGCCCAGCACCAACTTTGAGGACGGCTCGTTGTGCCCTTTCCAGCCTGATTAGATAAGTCTTAGCGGCGCCTCCCCAAGAGGTGATGCAGTATAAGGTGGAGGTCTTTTGTCATAATTCGTTTGCTTGCTTCGTGAAATTTTGAGTTGAGAATAATGCCGAATTGATGTTTTCGGATTTTCGGCGACACTCTCGTAAACATATGTGACAGCTGCCACATTTCAAATCTACCACTTGCACAAAAAAAATAACACTGAACTTAAAAAGTGCACTCTTACAGAAACACCAAAAATATATAATACATACAAAATTTCACAGAGTTTGAAAACTTAACTAAACTGTTATAAAATATGACGAAACCACGTTTGTATAGACTACGTGAACTCTAGCAAAAGTCTAGACAAGGTGTCGTGGTGTTAAGTTTTCTTTGTGGATCAAATGGATAGAGTTTTCAATAGCTATAATGTTACAATGCACAAAAGACCAACAGCTTTTATATCAGAGTGTCTAATTGTACATTATGAATTTATGTCCCTACAATGTACAGATGCCAGAACGCTAATGTGATAATTGAACGAGTTAGGTTACATAGAAATATAATATACTAGCTGACCCGGCAAACGTTGTTTTGCCATATAGATAATTTAAAAAATAAGGGTTGATCGTAGAAGGGTGAAAATTGAGGATTGTATGTATTTTTGTATGTTGTATCATAAAAAAATAGAAATTAAAAATGCTGTCTAAAAAATAAAAAATAAATTTTTGTGGTGGACTACCCCTATTAAGTATTTTTACTATTTTTCATCCCCCTATTTAGGGGGATGAAAAATAGATGTTGGCCGATTCTCATAGATACCGCATAAGCACAAAACATTTCATCAAAATCGGTCAAGCCGTTTCGGAGGAGTATGGCAACGAAAACTGTGACACGAGAATTTTATATATTAGATATTATTATTAGCACTGAAACGACTTTGTGAACCTGTTAGTATCTATAACTTTTTGTATTAGGAAACTTCTAAGCTGATTTAGATAAAGTCCATATTTCTCTTCTCTGCTACGAATTCAATAATGTTACTTTTAGACAAATAAAGCTCTAACTTTAAGATGGAATTGGTATGGTTTACATAAGGAAAAATACAATCGAAGTGTTCAAGTCAATTTAAGCCTGTTGAGTTATGCTCCATAAAAGATTCAACAGGAACTTTTGTAATAAAAAGCTTCCAATTGAGCTTCTTGCTAACTCGGCTTTTAGAATAATTGACGCGTTGACATTTTGTCAGTTTACCAAATTTACTTTTGGCCATTTTAAGTTTGGACGTTTTGTCGTCTTATTTTTCTAACAAATGGTACATTTAACACAGTGCTTATAAACTTATTTGACTTTTCACGTTGGACCAAAGTTAATTAACTGTAATCACGACGACAACAACAAGACTATTTAAATCGCGCTAGAGACCAGTGACACAGTAGAATAGCAGATGTAGCAGTGGTTTCACTTGGCTGTACACGTATATTCATTGAGTAATGACGGTCAGAGGCATAGGGTTATTAAGCGTAGTCCGATTTCAATTATTCTTTTTTGTTAGAATAGTGATGAGTGAGCCCGGAACCCCATGGGCAGCCTGGCACCCCACCGGCAGCCCAGCACCCCATGGGCTACTAAATGGAATTCAATGAAACTTAACACGATTTGAGTTCATACTACGAAGAAGTATATTGTATACTTTTTATCCCGAAATTCAGCACGGTTCCCTCGGGAAAGGGGATGAAAGTCAAAATGTTACTTAGTTGTAATTTATGAACGCGTAGTCCGATTTTAATTATTCTTTTTTGTTAGAATAGTGATGAGTGAGCCCGGAACCCCATGGGCAGCCCGGCACCCCACGGTCAGCCCAGCACCCCATGGGCTACTGAATGAAATTCAATGAAACTTAACACGATTTGAGTTCATACCACGAAGAACGTTATTGTATACTTTTTATCGGGAAATTCAGCACGGTTCCCTCGGGAAAGGGGATGAAAGTCAAAATGTACACTTAGTTGTAATTTATTAACGCGTAGTCCGATTTCAATTATTCTTTTTCGTTAGAATAATGATAAGTGAGCCCGGAACCCCATGGGCAGCCCGGCACCCCACGGGCAGCCCATCACCCCATGGGCTACTGAATGGAATTCCATAAAACTTAACACGATCTGACTTCATACCACGAAGAACGTTATTGTATACTTTTTATCCCGAAATTCAGCACGGTTCCCTCGGCAAAGGGGATGAAAGTCAAAATGTTACTTAGTTGTACTTTATGAACGCGTAATCCAATTTCAATTATTCTTTTTGTGTTAGAATAGTGACGAGCGAGCTCGGAACCCCACGGGCAGTCCGGCACCCCACGGGCCACCCGGCACCCCAAGGGCAGCCCGGCATCCACGGGCATCCCGACACCCCACGGGCATCCCGACACCCCACGGGCATCCCGGCACCCCATGGGCAGCTGGGCACCCCACGGGCATCTCGGCATCCTTATTTATATTTGCCAGCTTGCTAAGATAAAACTCTAAAATCTGGAACATTCGCCACAATCAATTTTGTTAACTATCTATCTTTTGTCGGATACATTTTGGAGACTGCGCAATGGAAGTGTACAATCTAATATATTTTTGTTCTACCGCCAAACAAGGAGAACCTCGGCAAAAAGATATCGTTTTATAATCGAAATTGTAAAGAAACGCACAAAGTACCTACTTTGCTTCAACATTTATTGTGCGAACCGCGAAGGAACTCTCTGAGTTACTTAACTACTGTCTTCTGGAAAAACAAGCTAGGAGTTATCAAACCCAAAGTAAAAAGCTCCTTTCTGAGCTATGCTTTACTAAGAGTGCTTCACCACAGACCACAACGTTGCTTAATATGAGATAAACAGTGCTCAAATGTGAATAATTAGTTTGCAGGTACGGCAATCGCGTACGAAGTCGCGGGTACAGCTAGTTAATTAATATGATGACCCCGTTCCGATTGATACGATACCTTTTGCAAATATTGTGCAGGGTTTCTTTAAATAAAAGTTCTTCTTTAAATTTCATCTTTTTAAAACGCTCTCTACTCTGGCCCCCTTTTAATTTTTCCATTCATCAACGGTTTAACGTGCCCTCCGAAGCACGGAAGCCCTCAGTATATTAATGTTACGAGCGGTGACCCATCCGACTCATGACTACAGCGGACGTTGCACGGTTAAGAACAGCTAAGCAATCTTCACTATGAGCGCTTCAAAAACCTTTAATTTGTTTTGGACAGTGACAGTCAAAATACATCATTGTTTAAATTTCAATCAAATTTCAGATAAATTTAATTGAAACTTTCTATAGATTATAGACAGACTTTCATATATAGATGAATAATGAAATTATAAAGAAATTTTTTTTTTGGACTGGCTGAGGCCTATCCAACAGATAACAGTATTATATATCATAAGCATTGAGATGCGTATGTACTTATGATAAGAAAATAGCCGAAAAATGTAACGTAGCATTAGGGGTGTTTGTTGGCTAAAACTCACTTAGTGTAGGTACAACAGAACAAATATAATTTACCTAGATAAATAGATTTTATCTATAACAAAATCAATAATTCTTCTTGCCCGTAAATCTGAAACTTCTAAACAAAACTCTTCTTTTTGGGAGCTTAATTCTCCTAATTCTCTTAACCGCATGGTGCCCTATAACTATGCGCGGATGGGTCACTAGCTCTACTTTATTAGATGTCAAAAATAGGATTGTCTAAGTCGCGGTTTGCGCCGACTTATTGTCATGATGCTACAGGATGAGACTTGGTCGTTTTCTCTTAACTGTTTCAAAGTCACTGGAAATCTAATTATTGTGTACCACTCAATATTCAGATCGATTATGAGCTTGTAAAGGAAAATAAAACAAAGAATAAATACATTTCAATCTCAAAGCGAGCTGCACGTTGCCGCGACGACTTTTTGTTGGTCCGAAATCCACAAAATTAGAAAACGTAATACTTTCACATAGATGCAAATGAAATAGTACATTGTACACCGAGGGGAGAAAACGATCTCGAGTTTCCTGTGAGCTCCCCGCTGCGCGACGGGCGACATACTCTCGAACTACAGAAAAATAACTTTCTCCCGAGTGATACATAGTGCTTTATATGAGGAAAATTAATTAATTCATTATAAGTTTTCTCGTATTTGTCATCGAACTTTTCAGGAAGTAAGTTCTTTATGACTTCTTGAGATGTATTTTTTTATCTCTGGTGGTGTCATCATTATAAAATCGTCGCTTTCACTATCAGATGACACTTTGGAGAATGATTTAGAATAATTAAAAGCGTACTGTTAATTGATCAATTTAATACAAAAAATGTATTTATACCAAACAAGTATTATTTTTTATTAGTGCAGATAAAAGATTTTAACCATTTTTCATTGAAAATCAAGTACAAAACAATCGCATCGCTTTTTTATAATTATTTAATATAGAACATTTCTGAGATTTGACGTTTGTATTTTATATGTTCGCAGCTAAAAAATCCAAAGAACGCTAGCAGGACAGGTATGGATTTTCATACAACATTCCTTCACTGCTACGGAGGGCAGGAATGAAATTCCATATAACTTTTCTCGCCACGCCGCATGAATAAGGGAGAAATGACGAACTTTATAACACGTTTTTGAACGAGCGATGAGACATTCTCTGAATGGATGTGGTATAAATAATTTTTATCAGATTATCTGTTTTAACTGTTAACAAATGATGTATTTCATTGACTTTAATTTTTTTTTATTGTTGTTTGTTAAGCCTTTGACCACAATCTCACCTGATGGTAAGTGATAATGTGGTTGAAGGTGTTAACAGGTTTAACCTAGAATTACGGCTCTCACGACAGCTGCCGGAACACACAGTTAGGTGCTTAGCGACAGATTTTCTTCTTGAGGGTGGTCGCTAGCCTAGCGGGCATTTGAAGAATGCCCTTCCAACATGCGGTAAAGCTCAAGCTTGCGGCGGGATTCGAATTTTTCCCTTCATTGGCTCTTACGACACCCACGTGAAGATATGAGGGGGACTCGCACCCCATGGGAAAGTGGTTGTTGCATTATAATTAGAAATAAAATTGGTTTGTTACGATTTAGTATACCTACTAAGGCTATACCAAAAAAATAGAAGCTAAACTTGATTAAGCGAAATTAAAGAGTTGTATTCATGTTTTTTCCATCAAGAGAAATATTGATAGACGTGTTTTCGGTTCAGGCATAGTATTTATCATATTTAACTTATTCATATATGTTAGGCTCTTATAAAAAATATCTAAATTTGTCTTATAAGACTAACTTTACCTTTTAGATCGTTGTGGAGGTTTTGGAGGTTGAGACTATGAGTCTCGAGCGTAAATCTAAGATATAATTAATTAATTAGATGCCCCTGCACGGAACAATATTCACGTTCATAATTCAAACTCTTTTCCATCTTCGATAAAACTCTATCACTAAAAAGACCTCCTTTGCTCGCATATAAATGTAGCCGACTAATCATTATTTTTATTATTTTTTGAATAAATGGGATTTAAAATAACATAATAACGTTTTAATATAAACTAAAAATAACGTATAAGCATAGGACATAATAATACTACGTGTATAAGTATGTATTCTGAACAGACACAGAAAGAGCGTAAGGATCGGCTGCGATAAAAATGAAAAATAATATTAATCGTAAGTTTTGTCTATGGTGTAGGTAAGAAGTTATAAACTATTGATTATTATATGTTGTTATAAGTACTTTAATTACATAAATAATTTATAGGAAATAAATGGGCTGTAGAGTCCCGTCCTCGTTCCGTAAATCAAAACGGGGCCCTAATATGAGGGTGATTGCCTGATATTAGGGGTTAAAATATGAAATTGCCGATTTGTACTGTTTTTTTTTTAATAATTTAACATAATTATTAAATCAACATAATTACCTTTACTTTACATTGCTGCCATCTAATAGGAACGTAATTTATGCCTTTGCTTTGATCTAGATTCGAAAAACTGTGTTAAAGCATTTTGTACTGCCTTCTGGGACTTTTTATCAAGTAGAAAATTGTCCAAATCACGAAAAAAATTCTCGACATCAGAACCATTTAGTCGGATATCCAATTTTACAACTATTCAGGAGAGCAAAAATAAATATTTAATGTGAATTATTGTTTAATGTTTTTGAGGTTTCTGGAGTAAATCGCTATAATTGTATATGCTTGTTGATTTCATGTTCGTTTACGATTATTTTTAACTTGATTTCTGTAAGTAATCCAGAAAAAAACTAACTTTTATACACTGAAGTAGTTACATCAGACCCGACTTTCAAGGTCCGGCAACAACGGAAAGATTTTTTATTGACAAAATACCATATGCTTCCATGAATCTCACAGTTATATTTGTATACGATGTTGATATCAGGCCATATGGTCTCAAACAATGAATATTAGGTTTACAAATTTGCTGGCTAATATTACAATCAGACTATTTGGTTCCAAAATATATGTGTGGTGTGTAAAAATAATACATTATATACATAAACAGCAGATCATATGGTTCGGGAAAATAATAAATTATGTAGCTTGTTTGTGGCGTTATGTGTAGCTCTGACATTACAAACTCAAAAAAATAAAACATACATTGGTCTTACCTTATTGTAATACCATATGACTCGTATAAATAACATTACACTTTTTCTGACGCTGCACTTAAGGCCGTAATATGCTTTACACGAGACTTTATGGTACTGGTTTAGTTTGATTAGTATAAAGTCTATTGTTAAATAAGTCCTTATAGTCTCTTACATCTTTACTTTGTACTGTATTGTTTAGGTAGGTAAGGCCTACAATAAGTTAGATATTTATAAAATGAAAGTACTTAAGTATATTCGTAATCAGTTTTATTATGTTTAAACCTAATTCAATCTGATAGGTAATTAGTTTATATGCAAAAAAGACAAACAAAAGCACAACAAATTACAAAATGAACATTATTATCAACCTAGCATTGCTTATAATATTCTGTAATTACAAAAATTCAATTCAAGTATTAACAACTAAACAACACGCCACAATAAGAATTAAGTGGACTGTAATAAAAAAAAACTTATTTAATAAATCAATACTTAGATTTGAAAAACAAATAAAAAGAACTGTAATAATTAAATATTTTCTTAGATCTCATCAGTATGGTCTGAGGTATAGAGACATAAAGCAATTCTTGGTGTGTTAGGTTTTTATAATACTCATGAAATTTTACAGGTATCCTATTAGTAAGAGTTCGCAGATATCGGTACTTTGCTGATGAGATTGGTTTTTCTGTTGACTCATGTTTGGCAAGTCAGTAAGTATGGGCAGATTACTCTTTTTTAAGTTGCTCTTGAGAATAACTTCTTCAAAGGCATCATCAATGAATTCTGTTTTATGAAATAGACCCAAGTTTCTCTCTGCGAAACTGCCACCAAACGCTTTCAGATATTTAGAAATCATTCCCTCTTATATTTTTTTTTCGTTGAACGTACGGTCCTGATCTTTTATACAGGTGTGTAAAATCCTTGAAGTAACTCATTTCCATTTCGTTTACATTAAATGGGCTACGGCTGGCATGTTTTTATAAACTGCCATCGATGTGAGGCGTTTCTTTTTTCTCTTGATCATTGAGTGCACATGGTCTACTTCCATGTGCGTACGTCTTAAGAAGGAATTTGTGATTTATACACTTTACATACGGGAACTTGCAGAAAACCAATAGGTAGCATGCTACCACCGTAATGTTGCAATTTTCCAGCACAATTATCTGTCTAAATCTCTTCAATTGAAGTAGTATCTGTAAGGTATTTTTGGCACCATAGCAAAAGGCAGGAAGCGCTTTCGTTACCTCCTCTCCCAGCTAAATTTTCAGGCTAAATAAAATTTTCTTGATTTTGGTCGTTGCGTCTTATATAACTAGGTTAGTGTCCACAGTTTCCTTAAATAAAACGATTGAGTATTCGTATACCGAGGTGTAGGCAGACATTTCTGCGACTATTTTTGTGTTATCATTGTAAGATTTATTTTGATCTTGTGCTTATAAAGAGTAGCCTGTTTGAGCTTTTTCAAATGATCTTCTATATCTTTTTTTTTCTTCGTCTGGTTCATCTTTCAATAATATCTTGTATATATCGCAATCGTCGCAAGTGTCTTCATCAGGCAGTTAAAAAGGAAGATTCAACTATGTGTTGAAAATTTCCCTATAGAGCCGTTATTTTGCTTGTCCTTCCTCACTTTTTTCCCTGCACCATTTTAAGTTAGTACCGTTTGAACAAAAGAGCGATGTTGAGTTCAGCCCCAAGGCAACGCCGCTTATTCTTTTCCATGGTGTAATGGCTTTTATAGCTCAGCTATGAAGAAATATGATCTTTAACCGATTGAACAATGGCAGTAATAGTTCTGTTTGAAGGGACTTCTTCCTCTCTTGCCATTTTCTGTTAGCGTATTTAAAAATATCACTTTGCATACACTTAAAATTTTGTCGTTAACTTTCAGACTGTAGTTATAATTGAATTTTCTTTTGTCCGCTTCAAAAAAGCTGTGCACTCTTGTCCTTACTTTAACCGTCTTATTGATTCTGTCTGCAACATATTGCCTTCTTTGTTCCCAATTTTTGCAATCAGATCAAAAATTGTCAAACACTATTTGTCTTACCTCTTCTCTAAGGTTTTCATAGCATTTGACTTTATATGCACAAGCTGGCTTAAGAGACCTTGCTTTGACTTCTTTATTCTTCTTCGCAACTTTCGAATGTTATCCCTTTCCTAACAATCTAGCTTTATTTACATTTTTTTTTTACTAGTTGTCTTCGTTCCTTTTTTTTTTCAAGTTTTTTTCTTATCGACGTTTCTGATGGTGGACCGGTTGTAATTATCGGGCTTTGAAATGAGACAGTATCATCAACAATATTTTTATGGTATTACTTTGATCGTGATTTGTTGGTTCAACACAAGTCCCAAAACTAATAAACTTCACTCGATCATGTGTTGTGTGGCTTTGAAATAACGCAGTATCAGCACCAACATTATTTGTAGTTTAATTATGATCTTGATTTGTTGGTTCAACAAATGCTCCAACACTATTAGATTCCACTTGATCATACGCTTATTGTGTGATCTTGGGGAAAATATGATGTACCAGCATATTCATTTACGCTCTCAGATACTTCAAATAAATCTTTAAATGTGATAAGATCGGCATCCTCCTTAAATAAGAACCTTTTCACTTTATCCCTTTTTTAATTATGTCCTATTTCGGAATCCGATGAAAAAAGACTGAGACAGTAATATTTATCAGCCACGCTATCACCGCTATTTAAATCAAATCTATTATTACTATTCATCGTTGATGGGTACTGCCACTTAAACTAAAACAATTACTTGCACATAAAATTTAATAACTAATCCGAAACAGCACTGAAATCAAATCATCAGATTCAACTAACCGCCTAAAACAATGCTAGAACTGGCGGTGGCATTGGTGGTGGGCTAGGAGGAGCTGGTCGCATGTTTATGTTTTGTCTCGTTGTCATGTTCTGCCATTAATAGTTCTTTCTTCTTTTTTGGTGCGTTTTGTCAATTTCGTTCGAACCATAAGGACTTTTCTTAAAAAATGCCTTCACGGAAGCAAATAATTTTTGAGCCATGAAGTAAGTTGTTAAAACGAGACCTACAGTTCAATATTTTTGTACTACTGATCTTTACATAAGACCAAAAATAATCCTTGTTTCTGTTTATCTCATGACCATATACTATGAAATGAATTTAAGACTGTATGGTTCTAGTACACTCTGGATATCCGACCATTTCTGTGTAAATCAAATAATTAGTTAAGAGAGATAAAAATATATTACCTAAACAGAAAGAAAGAGAAACAAATACTACAAACCAATATGTTAAAAAGTGATTTTAGCAAAAATTGGAGATCCGACCAGATGGTTCTGATGTCGAGAATTGTAGTCCGGTGGAGCAAGGTCTGGCGAACACGGAGGGTGACGAATGGTTTCTAATTGCAGTTCCTGTAGAGTTAAAACGGTTTCTCGCGCTGTATGAGGTCTCGCGTTATCATGGAGCAATAATGGTGAAGATCGATTCATGAGTCGGGGTTGTTTCACTGCTAGTTTTGCTATCATTAATCAGAGTTCGGCACAGTAGACACCTGCCGTTATTGCTTGACCAGATCGGATAGAGCTATAGTGAATAACACCATGCTGAGACCACCAAACAGTTACCATTACACTTTTTATTGGTAAAGTTTGCTTTGCGTACACTGTAGCGGCGTTTGACCTGGAGTCAGCCATTGCAGTTTTCACTTACGTTTATCGTAAGGAGTACACTTTTCATCACATGTCACAATTCGATCCAATATTTCTTGATTTCTGTATCGATTCAACAAGGCAACATAAGTTTCAACACGCGTTTCTTTCTGCAGATCAGTTAAATCATGAGGCACCCGTTTTAAATATGTTTTTAATTGATTGATTTGACGCAAATGAGTCAAGATTGTTGGTAAGATCACGTTAAACCATTCCTCTAATTCCTGGGTATTTTGGCTCGAATCGGCTTCCACCATCTCTTTCAATTCATTGTTATTCATCGGTGTGGGCGGACTTCCACGAGGTCTCGTTCTCCAAATCAAAGTTTCCATCACGAAAGCGTTTATACCAAAATTGCACAAATGAAATGTGGAACATGCCTGAAATTTTGATATGTTGGGTGCAACGGGTAACCAAAGATGATTATGGAATTCATGGGCGTACCCCATGTATAGCTTCTGGCTCAGGGGGGGCAAAATAAGGAATTTCTTACAGGTAGTCAAATAATTCTTTAATAAATAAAACATGACAAGTGCGGATCGCGCTTAAATTCTTAGTTTCTCACGTCAATCTCTAATCGAAACAAACCGGAAGAAATAAAATACTGGAAAAACTATTTTCTTTAAGTGATAGTTTCAGTAAGTATTTGATTAAATAATTATAAGATATGACGAAAAATTTCATTATGTACTGTTATTCCAGTTTAGATTATGAGATAGCGAGTACCAAAATCTGGTAAAAATTTACTCCGGGGAAAAAATAACCAAATGGGGGCTTTATTATTACTACGTTATAGAAGCTTTTTTCCAGCACCTAGAATTTTTCTAGGCAGCCAAGTTATTTCGCGTCTAGTACCACTGTGACCTTCGGTACGCTCAGGATTCTATATTTCAGAACAGTACAGATCGGGAATAACCCAATTAGGGCACATATACCTAGTGAGTAGCGAAAATACTCGCTTAGAAAACCAGCTGGATGATTTGCCCTTTACCTATTGTTGGATGCCCACAGCACATGAATAAAGTACGGTTATTTATTCATGTGCCCACAGTGCGTGCGTAGAAGAAGCAGCTCTAAATTTAAAGCTACGGCCATTTCATTGGCTGATTTGAATCCTCATTTTCTTCTTCGGCATAGTTAAGGAAGTCACAATAATCTCACTAATACTGAGGTGGAAAACGGGGCTTAGGCAATAGTTGTACAAAAACCCTGCAACTGGTGTATGGGGTGCTCTAAACATTACCCCCAAAAACCACTGGCCCCCAACAAAATATTATTTCCGTTTTTTTTTCTCCTACGCTGAATGCTAAAGTGGCACTGAATGCGAGTTTTGATTCAGGCAAAGAAAGTGGAATGTATGATATGAATAAATATTTATATCTGGACTAATGCAACATCCCCTCGGCGTTATTACTATGAAATTCTCTGACATGGTCCATTATGGGGCTCCATAGGGCTAGTAAGTTAGAACGTATTTTTCTGGGGAGCTCCAATACTAATTAAGAAGGTTGCCGACAACAAACTCATTTAGTAGAGTTTAAACATAATTTTAATATTTTAAATATACCATACCTACCAAAATATACCATTTTTGTTTGTCTCAAAACTTTCTTACAAATTATAGTAAGTACTCGTAGTTGGAAAATTGCAATATCCGTAAATCATGTACGTAGATATTCTTTATCCTCATATTAACCCAACAATACTGAAAATGTCGGATTATTATGTACTTTTGAACTGTGATTAAATTAAATAATTATTTTTTCTTTTACTACTATTGCAATGCGGAACCCTGGACAAGTGCTAGGCCTGACTCGCATTTGATTTTCTTATGCTGATAGTTTATCCCTTACGCTCAATCTCAACTGATGCTAAATGAACATAAGGTCCAGGCTTAATCTAGAATTATTGGCTCTCAAGGAGAGCTGCCGAAACGCACCGTTAAATGCTAGGCAACAGATTTTCCACTCAAAGGTGGTAGCTAGTCAGGCGGGCATTCCAAACATACCCTAACGCGACGCAAATGAGGCTCAAGCACGCAGCGTGATTGCATCATGGACCTTCTTCGCGGCAGTACATACTCGTAGCTATTGCCACTGGGCCAACAGTTCTTCATTAAATCTGTAGTATATCATTATAATTAATCATACCAACCGCTACAATACCTACGAGTTTAATATAGTTTTTAACAAAATAGCTAAAATACTTGTAGACAAAATGGGAGGTCATCCAATCTGCATCCAATTATTCCAGCTGCTCTCTACATAGTAATACAAACCCCTTTTGGTGAGACCTATATGAGACAGGTAGGTATGTTAAAATGTAAGGTGCATGCTCTCCGCACGGTGTGTCGCACCAGCCGCGGCGACGGCGCGGCGACGAGAGCGCGGCGGCACCAGGTTAGACGGAACAGGAGCGCGGTAGCTGCGATGCGCAGCGTCCGGTGCGCAGTGTATTGATCGAGTCGGAGGCGGTGGTGTCGGTGGCGCCACGCAGCGGCCGCCGGCTGCGCACTCTCGCCGGCTAGGCTGTCAAACACGTGACGTAACGCTAGGGCGGCGAACACACCGCCGTCGGCAGCCGTCTGTTCAGTACGTCCGTGTGTCCGCTCCGCCCGGTCGCGCCTCCTCCGTGTCCGTGGTGCACTAGTCGCCATCGCCGCGCCGCGGCTTGCTGCACGTTCACAGCAGCCAGCGCCGCGACAGGTGAGCTAGCATCCTCGCCCGCCGCCGGCTCCGACCGCCTGATCGCGCGCTTCCCGATGTGCCACTCGAATATTTCAATGTTTATAAACAGCCGGTCGCATCCACTCGGTCTCTCTTGTTATTAGCGAGCGTGTCCCTGACAGCGGCTTCACTCCACGCGCGCTATAAGCCCTTGCTGCGCGCTGCTCGCTGATCGTATGTATCTACACTTGCACTTCTACATTGTCCCTTTTACCCGAATTCCTTTACATTTTTGTGACATCTTAATACCAACATGCTGTTTAGATATAATGTAGACATAGACATGCATTCCCGTAAATAATAGGACATCCATTGTTTTCATAATGCGCAAATCAAGTAGGAATTATAAGCACACGTATAGGTATTTACTGTATATGTAGAGGCAGGTCTAAAGGTTTTGATACCTATCTGTTCTAACGTGCCTCGGTACCTACATATCTGCCTAGTTTTCTCTACAATTTAATTTTTTACGAATAAGATGATAGCTACCTGGGTATACTATAATATAGATAATGTTTTTTAAATTGTGAAACAATTGACAGCAAAACCGGCTCATCATTTTAAATGCGCTGCGTTTGCGTATGTTATTGGTGGAATGCAAAATTGCTGACTCTACCAATGCAACGCAATGTATTTAGGTGTGATTTCCTCAAAGGTTGTGATCAATTGCGCAACAATTAACTCGTTTCGACCACTATTCGTACCTACTCGTGGCATTTTCGCCTCATGAACTGAATCAGGTAGGTTACCCATTCCATGTCTGCTTACTAACTGAATCTGTTGGATTATACTGGATAATGTTATGGAAAATGCTTTCGGAAGCCGATACATACATATTTATACATATAACAGGGAGTTGAATGGAACCATATGTTCGAATTAGATCAATTATTGACGCGTGAGATCTGTTAGTAACATTATCTGTGTGTTGTTTACAATGCCGGCTTCAATTATCCGCATACCCGCGCGACTACGGCAACCACCTCCGCCGCTAACTGCTGCCGCCGCCCGCCGCGCCGCTGCGTCGGGAGGCGCGCTAACCTACTTACCATTGTTTTTAGTTGAACTGCAAAACATCGGCATCGTCTGAATACTAACGACGACAAAGAGCAGCTAATCTATCACTTTTGCCTCTGATCTCTGTACTCTATAATCTGCGCAGTTCACGCTAAGGTCGCAAGTGAATTATTTATGAGATTGGTTCTTATCTGTAGCTCCTACTTAGTTATTTCGTTACGAACTGTATTAAAGGTCGAGCCGTGTTTTAGGTAACGGTGATTTTCACACTTAGATTCACGATTTAGATTGAATGAGTCACTAAATTATGGACATATCTTAAGAAAGTTATAGAGTAGGTAGCTTTGTGAGACTGATATCTAGTTTTCAATGGTTTAATAGATTCAGAATTCAGATAAAATTTTGAGGTAGGCTATTCATAGACTCCCTGCGTGACTAGACAGTTTTTAACTTTTGGATTTGATATTATAATTTTGAACATAATTTTGAACACAGTATTGAACATTTTCTCATTTCGACGGAATATACTCTAAGCCATTTTTACGGCGCTCGTTTTCTGTGGTTGGAACTTCTACATTTTCTGGAACACTACATCGAGGTCTGCGAAGGTAATGCCATTAGTTGATGCCAAATAGGTACTCACCTACTACACATCGCGACCTACTTTTCGTCGTTGATTTGGTGAGGTCATGTCCCAAACAATATCTAAGTCTGACTGATGACAGGAAACGTGCATTTTCTTACGCTTCTACAGGTTTATCTCTAAACGTAGGACATCCTGTATTTGCACATTTGCCTGTCATGTTGAGTAATAGATGAAAGTAGGACAAGACAAGGACGTTATTTTATTAAAATATGTTGTTACAAACAAAATTACTTTTGTATAATAAAATAAGAGTTTGAGAAATGTGCACTACCATTTCGAAAATGTGGTTTGATAGAATTGAGCCATGTTGGGATGATTCAAACATGGTAAGCTCAATGCGGGCAATGAACCATCTTTTCCGTTTGAAACCGGTAACTAATCTCTTTGATGAGATGACACCTTGTTCTTCATTGTATTTATCGTTATATTCATAACTGAAAACATAAAAAATAAACAATTGAGCTACATAACTATCTGCTAGTAGATTTCGTGTATTTTAATGCTGCTGGAGCATTGACTGATTCCAAATGGAGGCAAAATGTTTCGTAGTTTATTTTACCTATTGACAAACTAGGTCCAAATTTTTGCTCGATTTATTAACAAGAAACTCAGCTCTTCTTTGCTAAATATAATGTTCGGGGACTAATAAAAGACCGACCTCGTTTATGTTACTGATCGAAAATAGAAAGAGTCACGAGTCTCAAGTTCAATGGTACCCGGTGCTTTGTTATATTCATAATGGAAGCGGCTTCAATATTGCACGGTGACATTTCAAGCTAATCACAACATCTGCGCGTACAAAAGAAGTAGATACTCTGGCTCTATCTATAGAGATTATATCGTGCAGTCCGAGTAGAGCAAACGCAACCATGCTGGAAGCGTTGAATGGCAAGTTTTCGACACCACAGATTTTAATAACAACGAACGCCGGCCGGTGTTTACTTAAATGGAAACATTTGTGGTTTCGACGGAAGTGGCTGTTCAAGTCATTACTTTGTGGTTTTATTGCTCTGGGATTGAATCATCGCCGATGGGAATACGGCATGCCAACAAAGGTTAGAAGCTCACTTACATTGTGTCGCTGCGAACTATCACACGATATCACATTGCGACTGGCAGACTGGAGCAGTCTCACTCGCGGATCAGATTCTTCTTGATTCCTATGAGATACTTTATATCCACAAGCTGTTTAAACGTAAATGTACTAATTTCGAATACGCGCAAAATTGAAATAATTATAGTCAACCGTGTTTAAATTTGTCGTCGCATATATAATAACGCATCATTTACAATAACTTTAAACTGGTCTAGTCAGTCGATAGCAAGAAAAGAATCACAGCCTACGAATAAATTTATTCGTAGATCACAGCATTCTTTATGGGCAAACCATAGGCTTAGGGCGTAGCGAAAAAATCCTAGGTCTGTGGGGCAAACCATGATGATTCAATGATAGAAGATCTTTTTATACTACAAAAAAAATGTATCCGTATCCTTGCCAACATCAAAACCCCCAATATTAGTAAACCATACTTTCATAAACCATTTTTTATAACATATAAAATTTTAACCATCTCGTCCATATACATATTAGAGACTTGTAAATTGGTCAAAAAATACACCTTCTTTTTTAAAAAGGAAACTGATATGCCACGTAGGTACCCAACAAAATTTCAACACAATTTAGTGATGACGAAATCTAGAGTAAAAATGCATATAGCTCCAGCCCAAATTCAATGGCCATTAAAATATTTAACAAATTACCAGTTGGATTAAAAGAAGAAGAAAATGAACATACATTTGAAAAAAGTCTAAAAAACCTATTAATTAAAAAATCATATTATTCTCTTGACGAATTCCTTAAAGAATAATGTAGTATATTAATGATTGGAAATAGACCGGCCCACTCCTTACCAACATTGCTACACCCAAGTAGGGTAATTATGTGATACCTATAACCTTGTGTTTGCATGTACAACCACATAATTCTGCAATAAAATATTTGATTTGATTTGATCACTATACTTAATTATGACACCAATATGAATGCGTTTGTTATGTATAATACTGATGTTTATGCAAATTAATGATTATCTTATCTTATGACCGAAACTTTTGATCATGTAGGCTATTGTAGACAACAAAGCTATAATATGAAAAATATAAATTAAATATAGAAATAGAAAGGAAAGTAATCTCATATTAAGCATATGCATTACATATGCTACGCAAAATGGTTCTTCTCAGTGCGTATCTTGTCTATGTTGGCTCCACACTATATATGGAGATCTTGTATGGGGGAATCCTAACGAAAATTAATCTTTATGGCCAAAACAATTAAATTTTTTTATGTTTTTGTGACGGTATAAGCTCGGGGCCTACCTAATGCTTAGCGGTAATAGATGCACTTCGCCAAGTATAGAACTGCACTACGCTCGTCACCTTGAGACAGACAGTCACATGTGCCTGTTATTTTACTGGCTCTCAAGGACTGCTGCCGGAACACACTGTTAGGTGCTTGGTGACAGATTTTCTACTTGAGGGTGGTAGCTAGCTAAGCGGGCATTCGCATAAAAGCCGTCCCACCATGCAATGAAGCTCAAGTGGGGCTCCAACAATATGCGGGGAAAATACTTTTGCAAGCACTAATACTATTTTTTTTTACTGTTGAACCTTCTTTCGGTATACTACTACGAATCGGCTATAATTGTTGATAATATATAGAAGACTCGAAGTGGTACGATGTATTGTAAAAAAGTACAAGGGTAATTTGCATGACTGTATTGAGTAATGTAATGACATTATCAGAGTAAAGATTTTTTTAGCGATAAGACATATCACATTTCAAATAATTGTTTAAATGATAAAATTTATTAATTATAATACGGTTTGACGGTATTTCTGTAAATCACAATTTTGTTACAATGTAATTATACAAATGAAATATAGATTTTGCATGCCAAACCGGCTAAAGCATGGCGATCTGGAACGACTTATTACTGTTAATTTATTATATGGTATAAACCCAAGTTTTGCGAATGAAATATGTTGTTATTGAATTTTAATTTGAATTCATTTTCTGTTATCATCTCTCTCTATAGAAATTTAATATTAGGAAATCCGTCCGAGATACTCTCATAGAACTCTTGGCCTACATGTGACGCCTATATGTAAGTTTCCTTTAGGTAGGCTTTGCCAGTCGCCCACTGGACAATACGAGGCCAATAAACGTCTCCGCCGTGTTACAGCTCGATGTTCAGTGAAGTTACGATAATAATAGCTAAAAATCTCAATAGTCATGGTGGACTTCTAAATAAAGTGTAAATTTTAATTAGCAATAATTTTATTTTTTGATTGTGACGGTACAAACACGCAACCTGATGTTAAACAGTAACCTCTGCCAATAACAGATGCATTTAGGCACAAGTGACGAACTGCACTGCGCCTAGGGTTGCCAGATAATGGTATATCAATTCCTGGACATTTCTGGGGTCACGAAGGGTCAAGTTGGTACCTTGACCAATCTCCAGTCAAATTTCCAAATTAATAATATAGACTTCTATTTATATATATGTATATAGTGGTTTTATTATACCTAGGGAAAAAGAAACGGCAATTATAGTTACACATATTTATTTGAGAAAAAGATAATATGTTACCTAAATTAGAAAATAAATCGACAAACTTACCTAACATAAAATTAAACTATAAATAATATTGAGCCACTCTTTAAGGCTAACAATTCACTTATTAGGAAACCTTGGATAAACTTAAAAGAAAACAATTAAACTTTTTAATCTTATTTAAGTAGGCCTTTTAACTAACTTTGAAATAACACACAGCCGGCATGCGCCGGGCGTAGCATAGTATTGGTGTCCGTATGTTTGAAAAAACCTAAAGTCGAGAATTCCGGGACAGTAAAGCGAAATTACTGGACACGGGACAAGACACCCCATTCCGGGACAATCCTAGATTTCCCGGACGTCTGGCAACCTTAACTGCGCCCGACACCCTGAGACATAAGTTGTCTCATGTGCCTGTAGTTTTATCTGTTTTACATACTCTTTCCTCATTGAACGGCTATTAGTAAATCATATCTATCAGTTTTATCAGGTATGTCTCGTAAACTCGAGTCCGTCTTGATGGGTATCACCGCTGTGTTAGATATTCAACCTCGAACCAGGATTGACTTTATAGCCTTGAACATCAATGTAAAATTGCCAGCTTATCAGTATTTTGTAGGCTGCATATACAGGGTTATTGGTAAAATGCTAACAACCTCTTAGGGTTGAATTCTGCAAGACCTAACATTTTGAGATGAAAACTTTTTTTGTTAGGACTAGCAGAAGTCAACCCTAAGCAGTTGTTAGCATTTTACTAATAACCCTGTATATAACCTTATTTCCTCATTTCATTTGTTTTTCAGACAAAAAAGGCGTTTAAAACGACGTTAACTCGGAGCTTGCCTAGTCGTGCATAACTGATCAACTTTTTTTTTTATGCCTTATAGGTTAGCCTTTGACCACTATCTCACCTGACGGTAAGTGATGATGTGGTCGAACATGTTGTTCAGACTAACCTAGATGTCAGTACATCTGGGTTAGTCTGAACAAGGAGCTCTCAAGGACAGCTGCCGGAACACACCGTTAGGTGCTTGGCGACAGATTTTCTACTTGAGGGTGGTGGCTAGCCAGGCGGGCATTCGCAAAATGCCCTACCACCATGCTATAACGATTGCCATCCTAAGACAACAACCGGGACCGACGGCTTAACGTGCCCTCCGAAGCACGGAAACGCTCAGTAGTAATGTCACTAGCGGTCACCCATCCAACTCATGACCGCGCGCGACGTTGCTTAACTTTGCTGATCGGTTGAGAACAGCTAAGTAAACTTCGCTACGAGCGCTTCAAAAAAAACTAAGTTAAGAAACGAACGTTGTGGTCAGGACTGGATGGATGACCGCTAGTGGTACTATAAATTATAATAAACGCTTCCGCTGCCTCGTAGGGCCCGATAAGCCGTTGGCCCCGATGGTTCTCTTAGGATGGCAGTCCTCTTACGTAGTTATGTTACCATGGCGGTAGGGCATTTTGCGCATGCTTGAAGCAGTGATGGCTCAGTGGCATTGGCTATGGACTGTCGTGCCACAGGTCCATGGTTCGAATCCCGCCGTGGGCTTGAGCTTCACCACATGGTGGAAGGGCATTTTGCGAATGCCCGCCTGGCTAGCGATCAAGTAGCAAATCTGTCGCCAAGCACCTAACGGTGTGTTCCGGCAGCTGTCCTTGAGAGCCAGTGAAATTACGGGCACATGAGACTTAACAACTATGTCTCAAGGTGACGGGCGCAGTGCAATTCGTGATTTGTGACGAGGTTAGTCCGCTTAACATCAGGTGGGCTTCGTGCTTGATCCGTCATAATAACATAAAAAAATGCCGGCCTTGTTAACTATCACACCAAGTAAAAAATCTGTCGCCAACTAACTAACATAAACTAACACCAATCGGTGTGTTCGGGCAGCTGTCCTTGAAATTCTAGGTTAGACTGAACAAAATCTACGACCGCGTCATCACTTACCATCAGGTGGGTCAAAGATATATCTACATCTACACTTAATAATTATCTATACTAATATTCTAAAGAGGAAAGATTTGCACTTTTTTATGTAACAAATAAACATAAAAAGTACTGGATAGATTTGAAAAATTTCTAGGCCATTAGAATCTTACATTATCCATGATAAACAGTGACTATAGAATATAAGAAAAAAAAACAGATTTTTAGTTTTGATTTTTTTAATACTTGTGTGAAGGCGAAGAGGTCCCCTAGTAAGCAATAAAAAAGAAGATCGTAATACTCAAATATTATTACTTTACATATTGCCGTTGCAATACACTTTTGTTTCCAAACTAAGTCCGTATCAAAGTTGAGCGTAAAACTGTATTTACTACAGAAAACACAAGCAGTAAGAGGTTCAGTATGTATCTACACATAATATAGATACTTTATATACCTAGATATAAAGTTGCAAGTAAACAGACGGACGACCTTGTACTTATATGATCGTTTTAATTCATAACCTCTATCAGATACTTAATGCAAGTAGTAGGGGACCTCGCGAATGCATCATAGGCTTGCGTTGATGTCCCCGAAGTCCGACAATAGCGCCCTACCCACCACGTGGGCACATGACAAAGCTGGGCGCGGCTCGTCCATTTCCACATGCGTTTATTGTGCCTATATTATTTGTTGGCCGATAACTGCTGCTCTACAAACTGAGTATGTACACAAATGGACAATTACTGGTGAATAGCGTTCAATTTAAACGCGACTACAGATTTATTTGTAGGCTCAAATCGACATACGTGTAACCACAGAGTCTAGAAATGCTAACAGGCTTGTTGGAAGGGTATATTGTCTGTTAAAGCACTTTGGGACATATCGTAAAAAAAATATTTTGAGATTGAAAAACAATTTCCTTGCTGAATAAATTTATTATTATTATTATTATTCTTAATTAAAGTTTAACTTTTCTCGGATTTAAACCGTAACTGTAATAACGGGCATTGGCCGGTGGTAGAAATCACTATGGGGACTAATTATTATTACTATCGTGTTCTTGTGAGGGTTATAGGTAAGTTCGCTTGCTCGTGAAGAAATAATGTATACCTACTCAAATATCATTTTATATAAATGACACCGTAAAGTTAGATGATAAAGTATTAAAAATTGGATACCCCTAATGAATATTCCCAATGAACTTGATATGTAAGTTAACCTAATCAGTGCCTTCGAGTACTTAACTATCAAATACATACTTAACACGCGCACGGTTTTCAAAGCATTTTTTCAGCAATTGTTTTCGTGAAAAGTTTCTTACTTCATCGTAAAGCTTATATGATCACTATTATAACAATGTAAAAAACATATAATATGAGATAGTTAGTGTATCTTATATGAAAATTTCAGTCACTAATTATATTTATGAGCGTGAACTAAAAAAAAACTAAGTAAAAAGTACCTTTTAAGTGGTATGGCTCCTGGGGCAGACATATAAATATATAAATTGGCAGTATAGTCAGTAATTATAAGGGAGTAAAAAAAATCTAACAAATAATTTCACAAATTGTTTTAATCCCTCAATTAATGTTATATATGTATGTTTCTTCTAATCATGTTATCGTTTTCAGTAAATATTATACTAAAACTACTATTTTTTTACTTTTCTCACGATTTAATTGAAAAGTAGAGTGTCAAACACGGATGTAAGTTATCGACTCCTACTTGGAATATAACTGCATTAATTTTAAATATTTTAATAAATATTATAGAAAAACTATTTTATATTCCTTATATTCGTAGTGAAAAGTAGACTGTTTAACAAGTGTAAAATTCATCAATTCCTATTCGGACGATCGCCGTCCGTAAATATTGCAAGCATAATTTAACTTTAAAACATTTCTAACATCTCAATTAATTTTAAGTAGGTGCTATTCATGTCATTATTATTAATGAATAATTTAGAAAAACTACTATTTTTTACTTTCCTTATATTCGAAATGAAAAGTTAGTACTACTTAACACGGGCAAAAGACATCAATTCCTTCTCGGACTATAGCCACCCTCACTACGCTCGGGCGTCTAAGTATACCTCGCATGGGAATCGATTCCTTTCGACCCTTTTATAACAATCTACTATTTATTAGTTACTTAAACAAAAAATCATCTTCAGCCGGAATAAGCCCACTTTTCAATAAATGTCTTTATAACGCCACAAAGAACGACTATTAGCCACTTGTACCTATGGGTTACATGGCCACAACTTTTACGATTTTGACAGCCCACCTACCGGGGGTCTACCTAGTCTAAACAATAATCATAATACTTAATACAAATTGCATTGTATTTGTAATACAAAGTACCAAAGGTCTAGAAATACCGATTTAAAATAAAGTATATGTAGATATCATCTACCAAGTTTCCAGAAACTATAAAATAATAATAATAAAATATATCATAAATCGCATATTTCATTCTGGTCCCTATTGTTCTAGTAAAGAAAAATGCCGTTCCAATATTTTCTAATATTCGTTGCTTTCACTATTACAATAATCCGGGCTACGCCTGACCTAGACCTACTATTATTTAATCTGTACTATAGTTAACAGGGCTATAAAAATGGGACGGGGCTTTAATGGAACTGCATTTCTTATCTGAATTTTACCAGTGTTGTTGAAATGTGTTATGTAATGATATTCGAGTAACTTATAAAATCGCGCCGTCTTGTCAATCATAATAATTTTCTTTTTTTAGAAGGTTACTTTATATAAGTGACTTCGTGAACACCTATCTGCCTCTCTCTCAAGAATGAACTTACACGCTGATCGTCCCTGTGACAAAATCAACTCCACCGGGTTTCGAGCGAAATAAGCGGGTGAGTGCTGAAGGCATCCATGACGGGCGTAGAAGGCGTAAAGAGTCTTCTGCCTCCGTCGTCTGCGGGAGCGCAATAAAGGGAACAAATAAATTACTCGACAACGGGCTCAAGGGCACCACTGTGGTACGGACCTCGGCTTGAGTCGTTACCGAGCCTATTTTGATAGATTGAAACTACTTGCTCCGGTACAAAAGTGTTGTACCGTTGAGAGTGGGTCCCACTCTTAGATCTCTTTGCCATGTCGCTATTTGGGGACACGAATCAGGACTTTGTTTGTTTCGAGCTCGGCGTTTGATTGTGTAACCTCTGATTACCGCTGACCTTGAAACCTTCCCAATGTTACAACGACCGGGACGACTGTCGGATGACGTTAAAGCTGCCAACGTAATGACTGCGATGGGGTCAGCCGCCGGGCCGTCTAATACTTGCCTAGATGGGACAAGGAATTTAAAGTGTTGATCGGGAGAGACAGTCGAATAGTTCGCAGCCTGGACAAACCGAGAGTTTGGGTGGCGGGGAGCCTTGTCAAAATACTAATGAGCGTAGCTCTTCGTGAATTGAGTGGGGAGGTTGAAGTCTCAGTACCATAAGTACCACGTTGCTCCGGCTGCACCGCGAAGGAAGAAATTCTGAATTACTTGGAGTTGATGAAGCTGGGGTTCATTAGCATTACCGAACACTACTGAGGCGTAGGCCATGATAAGACGAAATGCCTTAGTTTAAAGTGCAAGCCATTCCTCAATTAGCCATTGATACGAAATGAATGAATTAATAGTGTAAAGTGTCTTCTTATTTCTATGAGACAGTTTAGGTACTCTCTTTACGGACTAGAGGACCAAGGCGACCCATGACGAAGGCTGCCCTGTTGCGGACAGAGTAATGTGATCGGCAATAGTTAGATTCTGATCAAGGGTCTCTCCGAAGTATTTGGTCGTTCTCTCCCAAGGAATGGGTTCATTGAACATGACGATAGATTTCAGATAACGGTGTGGCCTTTCTCAATAAAGTACCTACATACTCGTAGATGTACCTTTACTTGGATTGTCTAGGAGCTGTGCATGTCATATGAGATTATAAATTACCAATTCATGAGTGGGGAAAAAAACTGCATAAGTGAGTGCACTTTAACTGTATTAACTTTATGGGAATATATGTTTATTGATAAATTAAATATAAATTGAGGATTTAAATTTTCAAGCGCTTCATGAATAACCGTTTTATAAAAATTAAGTGAATTTAAGAAGAGAATGCGTCTTCCAGCCGCTACTCGGACAGCAATAATAATATATAAATATGAGCATTTAGGAAGAGAAGCGTATTTCTCATTTATGTTTTTTATTTTTGGGACATTAATTTTAACTGGGGATATTTATTCGATCACGACCAGTCATAAATAATCTCCTTTACTATTATTTTGTTAAAATCATCGTAAATAAGTATTTAACTAATCATTTAAGAGGGAAGGCGACGTGTAATTCACCATACCAATGTATTCCTTATTTACCTAATTCCTGTGTAAATATTTTTTGTTTTTTTTTTATGCCTGGTAGCTTAGCCTTTGACCACTATCTCACCTGATGTTACGTGATGATGTGGTCGAAGATGTTATTCAGGCTAACCTAGAATTACTGGCTCTCAAGGACAGCTGTCGGAACACACAGTTAGGTGCTTGACGACAGATTTTCTACTTGAGGGTGGTAGCTAGCCAGGCGGGCATTCGCAAAATGCCCTACCACCATGCTGTAATGTAAGACAACAACCGTGACCGATGTCTTAACGTGCCCTCCGAAGCATGGAAGCGCTCAGTATTAATGTCACTAGCGGTCACCCATCCAACTCATGACCGCGACAGACGTTGCTAAACTTTGTTGATCGGTTAAGAACAGCTACGCAAACTTCGCTACGAGTGCTTCATATTCTAGTTTAGAACAATCATTGTTTATGCATAAAATCTAGTCTTGTTATGGACACGTCATGTTTTCAACAACTTAATATTACTAAAGAAAATATGACACTGAAACTCACTAACAATATCTCGTTTAGCGCCATATCAGAAAACCACCAAACAAATTTGAAAAGTAGATAATATATAACATAGAAGAAAATTATAGGAGCACTAAAGAATCATAATTGACAGTAGATACTACCTATACTACAAAAATCTATAGAAACCTAGATACTTTATCAGCCGGATTGTATACTGCTGAACACATCCTCTACCAGCCATTAAGGGGGTTGCCGTTACCGCCCCGCTTTGTTGGCATCTTGGGAGACCTATACCATACCAGAAAGAATCGATAAAACAGCGTCCGGAATCTGGTTGACGGTCAAACTATAACTAATTAGAGCTATTACCCAGTGTGATTAGATAAGTAACAGAAGAAACCCCTGGAACCAAACCAATACTTACAGGATATTTTTTTATCCCAATCAAAAATTGCTTACCAAATTTGAAAAACTTGAATTTCCTTTTTTAAATAACGCGGTAGAGTCAGTCACGGCTAATACTGTTTTTGCAAGTCAGTAACGCGCGTGCACCGGTAAACTATCATTATACTTTCGAATTTACTTGGCCGAATTTCAATTCACCGAAAATTTGAAGTGTCAGAGATACTTTTCAACAAAAATGTTTACTCCGTAAAGATACTGTACGTGTGTTTCATTCGTCATATAGATATTCCGGTTTGCAGTTTCACGTTTTATTTTCTATTCATAACATAATTTTAATAAAAGTTACTTTTCCATTATATAAATAATAATATTAGTAGACAAACATTGCTAGAATTTTATTGATGTCTAAGTTTTGTTTATTATATTTTTTATCATAAAGGTATTTCAGCAAGTAAAAAAATAATAACATTAGTTTAAAGTATCAAACTTATATAACCCGAAACCCGATGTCTAGAATCGACATGGTTACCTGTAGTAAAAGTATTTTTTTTGGACATCACACCGATCTTTTGCGAATGCTCGCCTGGCTACCACCCTCAAGTAGCAAATCTGTCGCGAATCACCTAACGATGTGTTCCGGCAGTTGTCCTTGAGAGTCAGTAGTTCTTGGTTAGCCTGAACAACATCTTCGACCACATCATCACTTACCATCAGGTGAGATAGTGGTCAAAGGCTAACCGACCAGGCATAAAAAACGAATAAGCTTTTTATACCTTAACCCTAGGAGATAAATCTGATGATGTTTTAAAACCGCCATGGTTCTAAATGATCTTATAGAATCGCCAAACCTTAGTTAGGTATTTTTTTTACAATTTATCATATTATGTTTTTATTTTTTTATTTACCCCGGAAATGGGTGAACAGAGCTGACATAGTCATTGATTTATATATAAATATTTAATTAAAATACAACAGGAAATTAGTCCTTATTTAAGAAAAATAAACTATACAATATACATATTTTTTTTAGTATGTATTATTTTTTGATTTAGTTTGCATTTACCAAAATATTTACTTATTCTAAACCACTATACTAAAGAATACTCGATACATCGAATAAACTTATATCGCCTAAATTTTATATAATATATAGTAATTAAAAATACTCATTATGCATTTTACTATAAGGCTTCTTATCGGTGTGATAAAAAATAAACGTTATGAATTATGAATTAGTGTTTTCAGTAAAACCATATTCGGAAATGAAAAAATCGACGGTATGGTTGATGACCGCATGCACAATACTCTCTTGTAGGTTAGGTATTGTGTTTAATGATTTACGTGCCTGCCGAACTTTTTGTCTGTGAAGTATAAGTAAATTGGTTGAAAGTGTTCTGTTTTTGTACTGGACAGTAGCTTCTCTACTTTTATATAAGGCTGAATGAACATAGCCTGGCATATACCTACGTGTTCACGGAAACAAAAGAACAACAAACACATCGTTCAAAATGGAAATAAAGTAAATTGAATTGATATGAAGCCGTAGCGAACGAAGCCGGCCGCTTCACAGAATGGAATATTTGATTTGATTATTATGAGCACAGAATAGCTTTATAGTATGTAGTGGTATTGTATATGCGCTTTATTGGAGAAGTCAATTGTGGCTCTAGAAAAAAAAGAGAGTTTATAGATTATGGAATTTGACATCTAACAAAACTAAACAATAAACATCCTTACATCATTCGAAACTAACGGTACCGGTTCATTTTAGTAAATATGGCAGTCGATAAGGTATGTCAGAAGCATTTACATAACACCCTTAGACTTCCAGTTTAGGACATAAGGCTTGGCCGGTGATGTGGGGAAGGCAGTTTTTTTTATTGTTATCGAGGCCCACCTGATGTTAAGTGGACTAACCTCGGCCTATAACAGACGCATTTCGTCAACGACGAATTGCACTATGCTCGTCACACTGAGACGTACAGTTGTTAGGTCTCATGTGCCTGTATTTTTACTGGCTCTCAAGGATTGCTGCCGGAACACACTGTTAGTTGCTTGGCGACAGATTTTCTACTTTAGGGTGATCGTAGCCAGGCATTCGCAAAATGCCTTCCACCATGCGATGAAGTTTAAGCCCGCGGCGGGATTCGAACCATGGGCCTGCTGCACGGCAGTCCATGGCCAATGCCACTGAGCCATCACTGTTCTTCAGAAGTTGCTGCTGTCCGCCTTCTGGTAATTAATTCTTTAGTCGCCTCTTAAGACTGCCACAGGAATATATAGGGGGTTCAATTATAGACCAGCATCCCATATTCAGACGGTCTGAAAACTTTGACATTATAGGGCTAATGCCTTATTATGTAGCCTATCCAATAAGCAGTGCTGAGCCCACGTGGTAGATTGTGGCCAATTCGCAACCCATACTTCTCTCTTACTGAACCAAAGTCCCGTGTCTCAGTAGGAGGCACATGATGGGCTGATACCGATCCACTCTACTATCTCACTGCGGCACACACACACATACATACATAAGCATTGGTTTTCCTTTATTGGTTTAGGCACAGAAAAGAGAAAGCAATATATTTCTCTATGGTTTTAGGTGACGTTTCCTTTTATGAGAATGTAATGTACAAAGAAAAAAGGAAATGGTTTTACATTTGAGCTTAAAAATATATGAATTGTTAAAATTGGATGGGTAAGAGTTATGTAGGAAATAATATGCTAGGCATATTTGTTTGGTACGTAGTGATGTAAGAAAAGCTTTTTTCATTCTTATGTGATAGGAGTAAAACAGTGTAGATGATGAGTAATAATAATAGATGAAGCAGCCCGTGATCTAAAATAAATGTTAGCTTAAACTTTGCAATGCAACGTGGCAATGCATTCTGGGAACCTTGCCAACTGGAATCGGTTTATAGATTAGAATTTTATGTTATTTTATTGGTGTATTATAGCATATTTTTTACTGTAGAAATAATACAGGCTTAGCGGCTTGTATATGTAAAATGTGTATTATAAAATATTTTGTATACGTTTAATATAATATGTACTAGGTACTTATATCTGTCCCCCTTTTCAATTTGTTAGCCCCCTGATATTGCGAATGCGAGGGGCCGTTCGTTATTTGCGCCACATGTCTAATCTGTAGGGTAGCACATTTTGAACAAATATTACGACGGTATCTTATTGATTATCTTAAAACGAATTCTCTTAATGCGTCTTCTCATAATAAGGTTTCCATTTTTTTTTCATTATATCTGAGTCTTGTTAACTATCTTTCCGTTTTCGTGTTTTTCTTGATTCCCGATATGTTCAGTTATTTTTTTTGTAAATGACAAAGATTTTTTTGCGACTATCTCATTTGCATTCGTATATATTTATAAGTACTTGATCCCTGGGGGGTCAGACCAAACCCCTAGCTGTTTTCCGGCATGATGTCTGATGAAGAAGAATGATGATTTGGAAAGGTGCGTCGAAACAGCTGAAAATTACGTGACATACTTGACATACACTGGCTACGTCGTGGAGCATAACTTAAGGCCACGTGCCGGGGCGTGCGTATTGATAAGCGAAAACATCTGTTTTCAACGTCTTCGTAATCTTGAAGATTCCATATTCCGCGTTCTCTGGTTATTGGTGGAAACGTGTGGTGGGCGTAGAGTGAAATACTTTAGGATGACGTACTATTGAACACCAGGAACCAGGAAGTTACCGATCTCATCGCTCGAGTTATTCTTCGCTCCATCCTTCGTGGATGTGGCGGATGCGGTTTCGGGCGTTTGGTGATCCTTCCCGCAGTGTTCTTTCGCAGATCGCAATCGTGCAAGCTGGTGCTTGAACAACATTGTCGATCACATCATCACTTACTATCAGGTGAGATAGTGGTCAAAGGCTAGTCAATCAACTATAAATAAAAAAAAGGTATCACGGGGTATTGGAAGTCGATACAGTATTTTTAGTTCAACGAAAGTGTCATCCTGCGAGCATATTGGTGGTCCTGTGTCGCTCATTAGCATATAATATGTTCTATGTCATTAGTACATATTAGGGCAGGTATTTGACATCTGACCCGTCGCAGGGGGACCTTGGGCGTCGGAAGCGGGGTCGTCTGACGCCCATTTGCGGGCTTGGTCCCCGGGTGGTAGCGACGTGCCATGTGTTCTGGTGCGTCGTGAGGGGTAGCACCCCAGGAGGGGTCCGGCAACGGACAACCGTGGCGGGTTCGTGGTTGAGTGCTAAAGCGACCCTGCGATCCCGCCGAGAAGCGGTAGAGATGGAACACCGTGTGTTATTTAGTCGGTAGGGGCACTTGCTGCTGTGGGAGTAGTTGGTGTCGAGCCCGACATATCCCGGCCACCTTCCCCGGGGTGGACGGGAATGCGTAAATGCATTTTTCACACGGTAAAAAAAAAAAAAAAGGTATTTGACATCCAACTTATAAACAAATCTATAGGTCTCGACTCTTTAAAATACATAACCATGCTTTGGCCATCAGGCTCAAACAATTAGAAGTAATCAGATCAATTTTCCTGTATTTTTGCCAGCATTCCAATTGCCTTTAAGAAATGGAAACAGATTTATAAAAAAACTATTTTGACACAACTTTGACGTGACAATAATTTGTCTCAGCATTACTTTCATAGTACAAGGATAAATAGTACTCATGCCTAACTCATGTGGATAAATGTATATTGCAGTCGCAGTTAAACAGGGCTGATGATAAGATTTTATCAGAATAATTGTATTTCCCTATGGGAAAAATAATAATGTGGATTAATTCCACAAATTCGTAAAATTAATAACGTTAATCCCGAAAATCGAGACTATAAAATAAATAGATTTTGGATGAATAATATTGTGGACAGTATAAGAACTTGGACATATATAATTTATACAATTTTTGAAGCAGTGATGGCTCAGTGGCATTGTCTGCCGTGCAGCAGGTCAATGGTTCAAATCCCCCCGCGGCCTTGAGCTTCATCGCATGGTGGAAGGGCATACTGCGAATGCCCGCCTGGCTACCGACCACCCTCAAGTAGAAAATCTGTCAGCAAGCACCTAACGGGGTGTTCCAGAACCTATACTTGAGAGCCAGTAATTCTAGGTTAAGCCTGTTAAAACCTTCGACAACATCACAACTTATCATCAGGTGAGATTGTGGTCAAATGCTTACTTATCAGCAATAAAAAAATATATAATGTCAACATGACAGCTGTCTCATCTTAACTAAAGTTTACAAAGTTAAATATGTTGTGAATATACTCCATAAATATTTAAAAGTCAAATCAAAATATTTTCTATCGTGTGATAAATAATGTAGACTGATTAAATTTTAACCGAGCAGTTTAATAACAAATGGATATATTTTCTTCATAACAACCAACTTCATTCGTCTTATAATGGTTGAGTATTAATTTATTAGGTAGTATTTGTTCCGTTAATTAAAAAAACCAGGAGGCAACTACTATATTCTTATGGAGGTTACAAAATACTCTACTGCCGCGTTCAGCAAAAAGAGTATACAGCCTTGCGAGAAGAAGCGAGCAAGAAATTAGCCATAGTTTTTACCAGCCATTGAAATATTTTGTGAATTATGTCTATCAAAGTATATTGTTATATTTATTTAGATTACAGAGGTGACTAACAGACGCTTGTAGTAATTGAGTTATTGCCATAGGTCTATACACTAATCAATTTGGCTGGACTCAACCGCCCGATGCGGGACTCGTTTGTGGGTCCAGTCAAAGTAGATAATCTGTTACTTCCACTGAATACAGAGAGTACATAAATGATACTAAGACATTTTTTTATTACCAAGCCTCGGCTGTCTGAGGACCCGAGGTTGCCATTTGTGATTCTCCAGAATATTATATATTGTGTTATACTATTTCCATTTCTTTATTTTCTCGATGACAGCTCCTGTGAACACTTGTAAAAAAGAACGCTCGTTCAAGTTTTCACAGGAGCTGCCATCGAGAAACTAAAGAAATGGAAATAGTATAGTATAGCACTATAGATAGAATGCACCCCGCTCAGCCATCAGCCTTGGACTAGAGGGGGCTTTTTCAACAAACACCCATTCATTTCTTGTGAACGATGAGTAAGTCTTCTGCTAGGACCACAATATAAACATAAGTAAACATTAAGTCTTTTGTTCCATTTTATTATTCATTAAAATTAAAGCCTCAGTATCGGCTACGCGTATTTTTATTCTTAGTTTTAAAAAAAACTTTTTATGTTCACCCCAAATTTGACTGGAGTGTCAACAAACACTAATGTTAAGAAAAAGGGTAAAACAAAAGGAGGCGCTCACCGAGAGCTAGCCCCGCGAGTGGAATGGTAATTTATCGATGTTTTTCAATTCATAGGTTGCTCTTTGGCCTCAATCTTACACGATGTGGCCAAAAGTGTGAACAGTAATCTAGACGTACTGAATCTCAAGGGCAGCTGATGGAACACACCGTTAGGTACTGGGCAATAGATTGTAAACTTGAGGGTGGTAGCTAGCCAGGTGCATGGACATTTTTATATGCTCTATTACCATTCGGTAAAAGTCAAATCCGCAGAGATTCGAGCCTTGAAATTTTTTGCGGTAATGTATAGCCATTGCCGCTGGGCTATACTACTTCTAAAAGATATGAAGCAATGATGGCCGAGCGGTAAAAGCTATGGACTGTCGTGCAGCAGTACCCTGGTTCGATCCCCACCGCCGGCTTGAGTTTCACCGCATGGTGGAAGGGCATTTTGCGATTGCCCGCCTGGCTAGCGACCACCCTTAAGTAAAAAACCTGTCGCCAAGCACCTAATGGTGTGTTCTAGCTACTGCTAAGGACTACTGTCCTTGAAAGCCAGTGAAATTACAGGCACATAACACTTAACAACTAGGTATATCTTAAGGTGACGGGCGCAGTACAATTCGTAACTTGTGATGAAATGCATCTGTTATAGGCAGAGGTTAGTTCGCTTAACATCAGGTGGGCCTCGAGCTGGTACCGTCACAATAACATAAAAAAATGTAGACGAATCTAAACAGATATCGTACAACTTATTCTCACATTTCAATGTACAGTTTTGCCTCAAATGGTTATTAAGATACCTCTTCTATACTGCCATATTTAACATTGAGGTATTATGAAATAACAATTTATTTAATAATACCTCAATGTTAAATATGTCAGCATAGAATAGATATCTTATGTATTGCTCAAATTGAAATATCAACGCGAGGCGTGTGCGAAGATTCCGTTTCAAAATGCTTTCGTATGTCTGTCTAGTTTCCGGATTTTCGGTTGTACTTCTTTGCAGGTTGCATTTTACAACCGATTTTCATTCAATATTGTGAGCAGGTTTGATGTTTATATAGATTTTTGTGTCGATTTAGATTATATATATCTTATTAAAAATTTAAAAAGTAAAAAAAAAAAACAGTTACTAGGCACTACTAATATAATATTTTACGATGTTTATACTTTTTTATTCTTTCTTACAATTACAACTTATTCTAGGTGGTAAAACTAAAATGTAAAATTAAATTGCAATTGCAATAAACAATTTGATTTGATTGGAAAAAATATATATATGGCAACTTTAAAACGACGTTGATGTTTATTTAAACAATGATTGAAAACGGTGAATTGTTCGTGCTATTTTAAAAGTGTAATTAGAATTACGTATAGTCCTTAAAAATCAGATGGTGAAGTTCTAAAAGTATTCATTAATGAATCGAGAGTATTGCATGGAATTTTCAAATCATAACCCACCCCAGCCAGGGTAAATAGTTTGAATTAGTAAATGTATGCACCTTTGGTAAATCCTTACAACGTGTCACACAGATAGTAGTTTGTACCGTCTACCTGTCTTCTTATAGCCAAAAATTCACACTCAACGCTCAAGATGATTATTGTTAAATTATGTAATATATGTATTATAACAAGATATTGATAGTATCGATATCGATTAAATTTGCACAAATATTACGTCCCATCCCTATAAGCCATGTGGCTTAGGCAATTAGAACGCGTTTTGATAAGAAAGAACATTTGGCTGAATTTATTTCGTACAAACCAAATAGCATTGCTTCTCTTGGGGTTAGTTTCTTAAGACTGGAGGGAAGTCTCGAATTTTCATACAAAAAGAGAAAACGTGTCTACCCCCTAAACAATCACCGATTTTGATGATTTTTTGGAAATGTTATAGATGTTATCAATACCCAGGTTTATAGGTTTAGATTTTTATTATTATATGAAAGAAATTTGAATGTCTGGGTATTTAAATACCGATAATTTCTCAAAATTTGTATCTCTAGTTTGTGAATTATTTATAGGAAAATTAATGATAAATAAAGAAAAAGGAAAACCTATAAGCCTAGTTTATTCTGTTAGTTACAAAATAAGACCAGCATTTTTAGATTTAATTAACTGATGAGATGAGATGAATGATTGATGAGAAGATGCAATTGTCCTTATTGCACTACTCTGTTTGGGCGTTTAGCGGCGAAACAGCATCACTTTGTTAAATTACCTATTTTTCTGTAGGTACTTCTCTTCCCGTTCCTCTTAATGGGGGTCCCCATACAAGTAGTATGCTTTTTTAACGTTTTATGTTTTTGTTCTGTAGTAAAAACGGTAATACCTATGTGTACATATACAAGCGTCAAATTTGGTATTATTATAAAATATAATCAAATATCACTGGTCCGGGTTTATCTAAGGTTACTTGCATTATTATATATCTGCCCTTATCAATCACCAACACTCATGTGCAGAGATATACGTACAATATGTTTTCTAGCAACACAAAAGACAAAACAAGAAAAAATCACACATGTTATGTAACTACAAATGACAATACATAGAAATGACTCAAATAGTTTATGGCTTCGGTCTTATGGCCGCCCGCCTTTCTAACGCACACTCGTTAGGACGTTTTTGTTGGTAGTATACCCGTTACCTGTCGGCCAATCAGGGCGTTAAGATGGTGCCCTGCTGTGCGATGTACAGCAACAGCCTCTCCCATCAGTATGAGCCATGTTGTGCAGCGCATTTTCATATTGAGTCACCTTTTACGCCAACAGTAGTTTATGAACAGTCCTTTGTACTATAATAGATTTTATTTCCGTAAATTGCCGAAAATTACAGTGTAATGGAAAGGAGTCGGTAGATAGGACATTAATTCTATGTCCAAACATAATTCAATTACAAACGGACGGCCCTTATGCAACATATTGAGTTCTATTAATGCAATAAACATATAGTATACGGGGGTCAAGCGGAATGACATTGAATTAAGTAAATAGATAGTTGTGATGTGTGTTGTGTGTAAGTATACGTTTGCTACGGGCTGGTTAGATAACTCGTTAGCAAGTAGGGATTACATTGTATGTTTATATACCTATATATAAACATACTAGTATCTACACTTGGAAGCTATATCAATACAAACATCCTGAATATTTAGGGTTCCACATTGCAACAGCATGTCAAAGATTGAATATCTATACGTACTTATATTCTATATAAGTATATAGAAAAGTGAATTCCGCTGAGCCTACGCTGTCCGTGCGAGGCTTAAACATGCAGGTATCTTTTGCTTGTGGCGTATTGCTCAGGCAGTAATATTTGACGTCGTATCGTCTTTTCATGGTCGTTCTCGACGTGTCTGTCATAATACGTCACGTCGATACGACGTACAATTGACGTTCAAAGTTTACAGCCCTATAAGACGTATGTAAAATAAGTCATTATTATGTCTTAATAAGACGTGTAAAAGACTAAAATTGTAATTATTGCGTTGACGCACACCAAAGAACAATTTTATTTTGAAATATATTTCTAATTCAAACACTAGCACATTCATATTTCATCAATATTTATAAATTATCAATGCTTTAAAAGCTTGCAGTTTTAACAGCGCCGGAAAAAGATAGGCGTTGTACTATTTTACCAACATACAGAAAACGTAAACATAATAATAATTGATTTAAGATACAATAGGAGCAAAATATATAGGACTATATAATATATATATTTATATAGGATTTATTTCAATAAATTTCGCAAATTGGCAATAAAACCTTTGACCATCTCACTTGCCGGTAAGTGACGATATTCCCAAATTATTAAACAGGCTTGATATAGTATCGAAACCGGCTCTGAAAGCCTGCTGTAAAACTGTTAGGTGCTTGGTCACAAATTTTCTACTTATTATAATTTCCGGGAAAATTAAAATCACATAGATGCGTATACCTGGTATAGCTCGTAGTATAGCTCCTATTCTTTAACTGCTCTAATTAATTTGAATAAAGCGGAGTATAACGATCTACGAGAATAAATTAATTGCTGTATTTCCTCGAAGTTGCTTTGAATCGAGTTCTCTTCACCTTAACTGCCTGCTGCGATGTATAACAATTTACCATGCCTTTATGATGTTCAATTCTACGATACCATTCATTGATTAAACGATCGTTTAGACTCTACGCCTATGTAGCATTTGATACCTCATGGAAGAGGAACCCTGTTTTTTTTCTCTTTTTTTATGTTATTGTGACGGATCAAGCACGATGTCCACCTGATGTTAAGCGGACTCACACGAATTGCACGGCGCCCGTCACCTTGAGACATAGTTGTAAGGTCTCATGTGCCTGTAATTTCACTGTTTCTCAAGGGCTGCTGCCGGAATACACTGTTAGGTGCTTGGCGACAGATTTTCTACTTGAGGGTGGTCGCTAGCCAAGCAATTCGCAATATGCCCTTCAACCATGCGGTGAAGCTCAAGCCTGCGGCGGGATTCGAACCATGGACCTGCGGCACGGCAGTCCATAGCCAATGCCACTAAGCTATCACTGCTTCAAAAGTTAGTTTTTAATGCAGATAGGCTTGCTTTTGACCACTATCTCACCTGATGGTTAGTGATAATGCGATTAAAGATATTGTTCAGGCTAAACTAGAATGACTGGTCTTCGAGCTGCTGGAATACCCGGTTATTCATTTCGTTTTGTTTTATGAAAAACGTCGTCTCGACGCGATGTCTTTGTCCCTAAAATTGCCACCTAGATCCAGTCCGCGTCAGACACTTCAACAAAGGAAGCTCAACTTGGTGCAGATAATAAGAAAATATCTAGACGCACAACTTGCTCCTGGACTGTTATCTTGCACCTTCTTCAAAAGCTTAAGTTCTGATCTACAGCTTACCGGTCTAGACAAAAGTTACTTCTCGTATAGGGCTCTTCTTACAAAATGTGCAACATGCTCAGTGAAGCGGCGCGAAGCTTGACAAGGCGCCCCGCTTCTGCAATGCAACCTCGCACCTAGGTACTTGGAATATTTGTTCTGGTCTATTGCGTTCACGCCCAGGACTAGATTAAACAACAGTAAGCCAATACTGTGGCCAGAGCCAGTCTTTTAAACTTTTGAAAGTCAATAGCCATGTGGGATTTTATTTTACATAAAGTAGCAATGGCGTTTTGCCTTACAAATGTTAAGCATGATATAGAAAAAAAGAGGAAAGATTTGTATTTTTGTATGTAACGAATAAACATTTTAGCAGGTCCATGGTTCGAATCCCGCCGCGGGCTTGAGCTTCACCGCATGGTGGAAGGGCATTTTGCGAATGCCCGCCTGGCTAGCGACCACCCTCAAGTAGAAAATCGGTCGCCAAGCACCTAACGGTGTGTTTCGGCAGCAGTCCTTGAGAGCCAGTGAAATTACAGGCAAAATGAGACTTAACAAGTATGGGTCAGGTGATGGGCGCAGTGCAGTTCGTCACTTGTGATGAAATGCATCTGTTATAGGCAGAGGATACCGCTTAACATCAGGTGGGCCTCGTGCTTGTTCCGTCACAATAACATAAAAAAAACATTAAAACTGCTGGCCTTATTTTAAAAATTTTCATCATTAGAATCCTACATTATCCCTGATGAACATAGGTTACAGAATATTTGAAAAAAAAAAAAAAAATTTTTTATACCTTTGCGAAGCTGCAGCAGGCCGCTAGTCTATGATATGATTATTTTACAACAACGAGTAAATACTACTACACAAACTATTCCTGCACGTTGAAGCTTGTAAGTATAATAAAAAACACAAACAGAATATATTTTGTAGCAGACAGGTATTATGAGTAGAAAAATTCTAGATTCCTTACTAGTTTAGTTTGACGTGTTAACAAAAATGGTTCACCTTTTTCCTTATAATTATTGACAAAGAAAAGTGCAACATGCTCGAGATGCTCTGGACAATGGATGCTCGGCTACAAAATTTAATTACAGCATTATTTAACATTGACATATGCTAAGCAAAACATAGAAATTATTCAGGTATTCAGGGGTTGCGCGTTCATGTACCTGTGGAAGATAGCTGAAGGTAACTGATGATGTGGTCAAAGATATTGTTCAAGCTAACCTAGAATTGCCGGACAGTTAAAAAGACCTGCCGGAACACACCGTTGCGTGCTTGGTGATAGATTTTCTGCTTAAGAGTTGTAGCTAGCTAGGTGGGCTTTCGCAAAATGTCATACCACAATGCTATAACGACTGCCATGCTAAGACAACAATCAGTATTTTACCGTCCGAAGCACGGAAATGCTCTGAAGTAACCCAATGCCACTAGTGGTCACCCATCCAACTCACGACACAGCGGATCTTGCTCGGCTAAGTAAACTACGGTACGAGCACTTCAAGTTATCTTGTTCAGTCAAATAATTTTATCCAGTTTGTTAAGGTGCCTATACCACGGGGCTTACTTACTCGATATATTGTAATGCCAGTTAAGATTGGTGTCTTCGTAGCATGTTCCATACCACTTACCCAAGGAAAATAGAATCATCTTGATTAAATGATCCAGTAAAATGCTGTGCGTCGATTTGTGAATCCTTTTGTTTATCGAAGTCGGTAAAAATATCCTTTATTCTCAAAATATTAGATACAGGAGACGTCTTCTGACTGAGTTTCAGTAGTATGGGCAAGTGCGTCTACTGCATGGTTTTCTTGTCTTTGTCATTAATTAAAGCGCATCATATACATGTAGCTATGTGCATTATATGCTTATGTTAAATTTTCTCCACATTATATTGTCGTGATATTAGAGTGTACCCTACGAATAAATATTCGTAGAGTGTACCTTATCTTTCTTATTTTATTTAAATCAATTTTTAAACCCGTTTAAATTCATTCTTATAAACCAATTACAAAGAGCGATTATTGCAGGAAAAATATCATATCTAATACTTATAAATGTTATATAAAACTCATGTAGCAATGGTGGCGAGCATTGCTCGGTTGCCCAGTCACTTTGCCATGATACAAAGGACCACTCGGAGGCTTAGAAGCGTACTAGTTGTTCAGAGTCAGACCACTTAGGGACCTACTCGTATATCCTTTAGTTAGGCTGTCTAAGCCAGCCCTCGTATGTGTCCTCAGTAAGCACTTGCCAACACCACCGCTAGTAAAACCAACACTTCACAAGTTTCAAGGCTGTGACTTAGCTTTTTTATTTTTGCGATGAGGGTTGCGCTTATTTTTGAGAGCAGAGTTTTGACCAAAATTGTTCAAGTTTCCTAGACACTAGGACGAATATCTGACACCACATGCAACACGTCATATCTTAGCAGTTAGAAAGATTAGGAATACTCAATATAATTACAATATTAATATAACTGCAATGACTTAAGCACGTGGAGTGCGGGGCTAGAATGTCACCTCCCATTTCTACCCGTAGGTGTCGGAAAAAGCCACGAGACCACTAAGGGTAATACACCAGCAGGTAGGCAGCAGCACTTTCTGAAGAACTGATATCTCATACTGGGATCCCCAAGCCGCCAGCCAAGTGTGGGGATTATAGCAGACCCACCCATATTGGTGCTGGCTGTGTTCAGCAGTGGACTATCCGGCTGACTTATAGGTTGTCTAAATGCTTTTATTAGTTAGTTGTAGCTGTAGTGTTGAATATAGTTCGTAGTATTTTGTTAATAAAGGCATACGGTAAAAAAAAACTACAATAGATGATAATATATCTGTTTTTAACGTCTTTTTTACGGGTTACGGTTGACGTCGTTTCACTTAGCAAATAACATTGAAATATCCGTGGTGTGCACGCAAAAGAGATTATATTAAGCGCAAAAAAGATTGTGCATGTTTTGTTAATTATGAACTTAATGAGTCCGAAGTCAAAGCGGTAACTGTATATCAGAGTTACAATTCTTTACATTCGTAGGGTAAAATAGAGAATGCTCATATCAACATATATCTTTAAATATTATAAATTAAACCGGCAAAAAACACTCACGTTGAGGATCGAATACGTCGACCCGGGTTTCGAGCATATAAGATGCTCATCATCAGGGCGAGTGCGCAGCTGCGTCTGCGAGCTCCCGGCGGGCACTATGTCAGTGCCCGCTCGAAACCCGGGTCGACGTATTCGATCCTCAACGTGAGTGTTTTTTGCCGGTTTAATTTATAATATTTAAATATGTGTAAAACTCACGAGAATTTCAATTCAAAAATCAACATATCAAAAAATAAAAATGTTTTTATCTCAGACAATTATAAATCCATTGTTTAGTATAGTGCAGAACTTATTTCTAAAGGTTAGTATCACATTATAAATAAAACAATGGAAATGCACCACATCGCACGGAACCCTATGCGTATACATGTCGATTTGTATGACCGAGTATACATACAAAATGCCGCATGACGGGCGAGTTGTAGCGTTCAGCCACGGTTCGCAGAGAACTGTTGGGACTGTCTCGCACTCGCCAACACAGAAGCCGTCTTCTTCCTGAGGATGGCGTGGAAGCCATCCGTCCGAGCCTGAGCAAACATCTCTGAAACGAGACAGACTCAACCGCATTATGAACGCATTATTATATTGGACTCGTAAGGCATTTAACGATCTTTGATATATGGTTGATCCATAGATTGCCGGTGTAAAAATTTTGACAGTATGTCTTCAACATTGTGATCTTAGCTTCGTCACTAAACCTTATAGAAGCACACATATAGAAGTTAGTAATATACAAAACAGAAACAAAAGTTCTTAAGGGGGAACTGGCCGGCCCGTTCTCCATACAAACGTGGTAGGGTGATCACTCCCTTATTTGAGGATTTAGGTCCAAAACCAAGCATAATACCGATTGATCTCGTCATTATCTAGGCTTGTATGATACCGAAATCATAATAAGTTAATTAACTTGAGAGTTACGCGGTTCGAAACATTTTCATATAACATTTTCGAGGCTCATAACTTTCAACCTAATTATCTTTTTAAAATTTCGGCATCATACAAGCCTAGATAATGACGAGATCAATCGGTATTATGCTTATTTCTGGACCTAAAATCTGAAATAAGGGAGTGATCACCCTACGGAGTTTGTATGGAGAAGCGACCGGCCAGTTCAACCTTAAGTACGGGTATGATGAGTTTTTCCGCGTATGCTCTTTGACGTCGCCCTTACCATTACCGGTGAGACCAGACAAGCATCACAGCTAATTATCTAACTTGCAAAAATGCACGGCAGTCATCAGCGTGAGCTCTCTGAGGCACTTCTGCAGTGTAGTTTTGTGCGGTTGTCACGACTGCACTTGAAGCAAGTACTTCATAATGCTGCCGTGTGTTTTATCACTCAACTCTGAAACTCTGAAACGGCTAAGGGTTTTAAAATAACTTTGGTAGAGATCTAAAAGACTGGAACAATATAAGTGGAACGGTTTCCCAATACGATGGTTAAAGAAAGATAGGAGAAGTTTGAGTTATGACTCATTGTCATGTTAGCTCAATTGGTTAGAGCATACCCCGGCTAAAGGAGTGGATGGACGCGGGTTCGGATCCCGCGCATGACTTACATTTTTCCTCTTGTAATTTGTAATTTTGTAAACAAAACTTCATCCAATCCAATTTAGTATGATGGAATTTCAACTCTTGGGCGCCTTCGAATTTGTAAAAGAAGGTTCAACTAAAAAAATTACAAGCAGGTCTTACTGTACCATCTTAGTACAGCTTTTGATTGAATTCCTTTGATGGGCACGCAAATTCCTGAGAATGTTAGTGTTTCTTCATTCAAACCAAACATGTTATATTCACACAAACTAAAACACACAGTACTTATAGAACATAAGGTACCGTGGCAAACAAACATTCCTAAATACCTCATATTAAAAACAAACAAATGTTACGACTTACCAGATGAATTAACTAAAAATGGTTATGTAGTTCATTGATATCCTGTACAAGACGGAGCAGGGTGTATACCAGCGAAATCCCTCTATAACCTGCTAAAAGACCTTCGCCTGTCAAGAATAACCATGCATAACTTACATCCTAGAACGCGTATTAAAAGCGGCATTTGAAGGATCTTTCCAAATTTGGCTTCCAGGGGTAGAGGCTTGATGAAGGGAAGGGAGCATTGATGACGTCGTATAATGGGATCCCTTAACCCTACTCCCTGGATTGCAAGTCATAGACACTTGCGACTTGAGCCTTCTGCGACGCGATGGACCTAGCACCCGCACGGTGAATCCATGGAATGCTAAATAATTCGTCTCACTCACTCTTACAGATAACTTGCCCAAACCGTCATTCAGTCGGTCAGGGATAAATGTAACCAGTTTTAAGAAACTTGGATGACTCTATTGGCATTTTCTGTAATGAAAATGAGGATATTAAAAGAATTGTATGTATGGAGCAAAGACAATGCTTCAACTACAAATTTTGCATACAAAGATACGTAAAGGCACGTCTGCAATCCAGCGATCTCGTTGCCAAAGAGTCTTCAAAAACTTCCGTAGTCGTTTAGCTAAAAGGAGCCAATGTCGGGACAGTAGTTGTTAAGACGATATAATTTTTAAAATATAAATTTCCGTATGGCTTTTCTATGTTGACAAATTCATGGCATATATAAAACAAGTTTAGTATGTCCTCCTGTAACACCATAGTATTAGTAGTGCATTACGCAGCCAGGGCCACAATTCGGACCTCTTATAGAAATAATAACTTTCTTATTGCAAAATTTTATACATCTACTTAAATTAAGCAAGCTTACAAACTTTATTGGAATAGCTCAGCGTTTTGTTTACTCTAACGTAACATTTGATACAAAGTAGTACTGTTCCAACGACAAATCCGTCATATTTATCCATCTGAAAAAAATATACTTTCTAGCAGCGGTTAAATTCATGTGTAAAATTAAGTACAATGGTTTTATTTCTATTATTCTTTTAAATAAATGCAGCAAAATGAAACTACAATAAGTCACAGACAGCTGTTGTGCTGCATACAATAAAATGTCGGAAAACTATGGTAAAACCATTCCATGAATCATTGTGGTCCGGAAGTGTGCGAGCGGTATAACGCTATATTATAAACATCTTGTATTTTGCTTGCACATCCGTGATTTCATTCGATTTTTAAGTAGGATAAAGCCAATATTGCTTGACGCGATATTTGGTCGATGATAGAGGTGTCTACGAATGATTATATTAAGTATGAAACAAAAAAAAACTCCTTTTTATGATGGTTTGGTAAATGATGGGAGTTGGCCACCAGGTACGATACCTACATAATAAATCCTATTAATTCTTTTGGCTTATGTTCTAAGACTATAAATTTACAGTAAACAAATAAATATTCCCCGTGACATTCTAACCTGTAAACAATTATGAATATCAATGAACGAGATTGATATTTACTTATATTCATGTATGATTTCAGTCTGTTTTATATTTTTTAATTTTCTTTTATTGAATAGGAGGGCTAACTACTGGTGGCTCACTTGGTGGTAAGTGATCACCGTCGTCCACGAAACTGTTTTATATAGAATTTTTGTGACGTAATAGAGTTTTATTTTTGTTTGATTTTTTGCAGTCACAAGTTTTCCGGATACTACTACGAGCATGTCTCATTCTTATGGTCCTAGGTTTACCTAGAATAGACAGTTCCACGCTCATTTAGAATATATTTCACCAAGCACCTAACACTTAGTTACACACTTAGCGTTTAGGTAGGTACTACACTAAGTAAAATAAAAAAATAAAAGAAGCGCTTCAAAAATATGGTCATAGTAGCAATGCTTCACTACAGATTAAGAATAACATTTGTTTTTACCAAAAAGTGGAACCAACTTCAACACTCAGATGTGTGAAATAACTTGTGAAGTCGGTACCATGATGATTCAAAAGTACCTATTATCATAATATTGAGCACTTGGTACCTACTTCGATAAGTTATTTCACACATTTGAGTGTTGAAGCTGGTTCCATTTTTGGTAAAAAAAATATTTTCGGGATATGGGATCGATTGTCATTCACTGTCAATGACTGTATCAAGATAGGAAAAGATTTTTCAGTTATTGGAATGTAACTCAAAAACAGCTTGATCAATTTTGATGGAATAGAAATGGGATCGCACGGCAAGCATCAGCAAACAATAAAAAAAGAATCATCAAAATCTGTTCTTCCAGTCAAGAGGTCTGTGGTATTTAAAAAAAGAAAAAAAACATTAGCAAGTTCTATAAAACATCGTCTGGGTTCTCAGCTCAGCTGTTGGCGGCGCTAACCGCGTCGTTCCCCTTCCCTACTGCCCCATTTTAATAGCACTCGGGGTCAGAAGGGGAACGTCCGAGTCCGTTGACAAACACATATTGGCGTTCACAATGGCAGTGCTAAAAATTATTACAATAGAGCAATTTGTGAAATATGTTTAGTTGCACAATAGGGATTTCTCATATGAGAAAGATTCATGAAAATGAGAATTCTCAAAAAAAATGCGAGTTAGGCCTTGCTGTAGTAATTATAATTATTATAATAACAATTACATTATAATAACCCGCAAAAAATAATGATAATGATTAATGATAAACGATTTATTTTCTTGTGGTTCTAAGTATTACATACAATGTGGTGTCAAATAAATTAAACATAATTCGCTAGATCCGCATTAGCATACAAGAACTTAACATAAAAAATAAATTTGAAAAAGAAACAATACATAATGAGATGCAATTACAATTTATTGTCGTAACTTAATAGCATTATCAAAGATTCTCTAGTAAAATGTCAGAATAATTATTATGCATTAAAAATTAAATGGATGGGGTTGATCACTGCTGAAAACTATATTATGAATGACTGTTCCATTCAAATTGAACAGTATCTGTTGCATATATACAACTACTTTGTTTCTATGATGTCAAAGGAAAATGACATAATAAAAACAAAAAGTAGAACCCAGAACAGGTAAGAACACCCATTGGAACAGGTGCAGTGTGCACTGCTATTTCTCAGTTTGGAATAAAAGTGACATATTAAAAATATATACATACCTACCTTACATATGTAAAAGGAAAGCTCAATAATATAGTTGTTGTCTTGTCTAGTATTTATAAGTACCTACTAATATTGTACAATTACTTCTTTTATTTAATTTCTTCAGAACCTCGTGATCCATTTGATTTCAATATACAGTGTTATTGGAAAAATGCTGTCAACCTTTTGCCACCGTCTAACACAATAAACAATCTTAGATCTGCGACTTACGCCAAACCTAAAACATTTGTCAGAAAAAACATCAAGCTTTTCACTGTATGACACTTATAAGTTCTGCATATCGTAGTAAAAGAAAATGCCAACAATGCTTCCCCCGAGCTTAGCACGGCCGCCGTATCAAAATATAGTGATGACTTCCTATACTTCTAAGGTGCACATAAAAGGAAACTTAATTCATCTGACACCTCATTACTTCATAGCAGTAGATGTAAAAAATGTTAGTCCTCAATACGTCACACCCAAGTAGCTACAATTGGAATTATTATAGTGATATGAAAATCCTTTGAATATCTAGCTTTTGCTATTCACCATCAGATGGTCTTAGTAATAAAGCGGAGTCAGGTGAGCATTCCCTCAATCCGCAAATTGGTGACAAGTTTCGTCGAGGTATTGTTTGTGAACCGTATAGCTCCTCTCCCTTCTTTCCTTTGTGGGGCCCCCTTAGTTTTTGCTTATAGTCTATTCTATTCGTTAGGTAGTAAGTATATCCAATAAATGCATAGAATATATATAAAAATAGAACCGTAATAGAATATTACGTTATCCACATAGAATATTACGGTGCTAAAAGTTGGACGGATGGACATTCGTCGCAGGGCTAGTAATTGGGTCCCTTTTTTACGTATCGAACCCTAAAATGACCTGATATCGTTCCGTACTGCTAATGTTTTTCTGTCGCTACTATATAATATCAATATATGGGCGTGATTATATTATGACAGTAGTATACGAAAGCTGTCCAAAAAAATTATGCAGAGGCTGAACTCTCTCTTACACGATAGTTCAAAATAATAATATACTTTCTCCATCTGTTTCATCTTTAGCTACAAAAATTCTATGTAATTAAAATTAGACTACTCAATTTGTGAGCCTCCTATACAATTGGGCTAAAAATACCATTCCATGTTAGATGCCATTCAGCAATATTGGTAAAATTTGGAACAGGCACCTGCTTATATGACACACTCTACTTACCTACTAATAACTTTTGTTTAATTGAAATTTTGAACTTTGGTATGTTTTCTCTTAAATGATATTTTTAAATAGAAGGACATAGAAGTAGAAATATAGTAAATAGCCATACATAATACTTTTTTTTTGCATATTCTGGAGCCTGGATTGAATGGCAAAATAGTTAGCATTCCTGAGAGTAATACATCATACAGTAGTTATAAAGATGTATCGGTGTGATTGGCCAAACTGTAAAGATAAATTTTGTTTATGTGACAAAATTAAACACTTTTTGAGGACACTGAACTTACCCCACTTGCAGGAATGTCTATTATATTTTCATAGCCGTTCTCAGACTTGATTTCCTAAAAACGCGTCGCGGAGTTGAAATGCTGCCATAAAGTTTGCCAAATGTTTCGGTATTTTGACCGTGGAAGATGTGTTTGATTGTACCAGAGATAAACATGTTTCCGAGTATGGATGGTATTAACGGGTTCAGATCTCAGATTGTTATCCGTAACGATCACGCCAACTTGTTGACAAATAAAAAGTAGGTTGGACTAATATTCGTATTAACAGATACCTACATTATACATTTTATTATACCTACTGTATTTTTTAATAGTCAAGCTATTAATATTTTTTCCAAGTATCAAAATACTCGGGGTTTTTCGCAAGTCATATTGGTTACTGTAAACACTTTATATTACCTATTTCCACAACAAATATATTGGGTACATTTAATATTTTTTTGGATTTCCAACACGTTTGGTTTTATAATTACCGCTAGGGACATTAGGTACTACTGAGCGTTTCCGTGCTTCGGAGGGCACGTTAAGCCGTCGGTCCCGGTTGTTGTCTTAGGATGGCAGTCGTTATAGCATGGTGGTAGGGCATTTTGCGAATGCCTGCCTGGCTAGCTACCACCCTCAAGTAGAAAATCTGTCGCCAAGCACCTAACGGTGTGTTCCGGCAGCTGTCCTTGAGAGCCAGTACTTCTAGGTTAGCCTGTACAACATCTTCGAACACATCATCACTTACCATCAGATGAGATAGTGGTCAAAGGCTAACCTATCAAACATAAAAAAAAATTGCTAATTTTTGTTTGGGTGTAGATTATAGATTCTGTCTTCTTTTACTATGTGGAGACGGGAGACACAGCTTTATATATGGTCCTACTTTATTTGACAGTAAAAGAAATAAAGCGTTAACCGAGCTTCATGCTGCTAATCACGACTCCGTCCGTAGGGTGTTGTTGCACACTGGTGCACAAATACAGAATTCCTTAGGGGGAAAGATGTGAGGCACGCGGCCTGCTAAAAACCGATAGCAAGACCAATCTTTCGATCTTAAATTAAATTGTAATATGTATTATACAATATCTTCTAGTGTCCTATTTTGTGTTATATGGGAAAACATGTTTTTACAATATTTATTACAGGTCGACAAGAACAAATGTCGATCATAGTGTAATTAGAGAATATATTTTACTGTACCTACAGATATATATTAATTTATAAATACGTGTCGTACCCATTTACCTACAGAGGTACAAAGTGAAGGGAAGTTACTCCGACTTACGTCTTAAGGAAGTGCAGTTTGTCCCTGTTGCATAACAGATGCAGGATGTGAATTTAGTTCCTATACATACTTACAGTTACAGTGAATATACCTGTACGGTTCGCAGCATAGCGCATTATAATAACTCTAAACGAGGAAATGGTTTCGCACGGACCTGAATTGTGAGACAATATTACTGTCATCAAGTGGCAATGACATAGTTTGATGACATGTAGATTGTACGTACATAAGTCTAGATGGTTTCCGTTTTCTTAGAAGCAGTGATTAGATTGTCTGCTCTACCTTGGCTGGTTATAAATTACAGTGCCCAACTAGCAATTTCATAAACGTTTTACATGTCAATTTTTAAATACATTCAATTTTATAACCTGTTATTATAATATATATTTAAATAATTAACACAAAAAATTCATGCTAGAGCTAACGTAAAATAAATCAAGTACTTGCCACATAATTTTGAGATAGGTATTGATATTTTCTTAAACCATGTTTTAGATGTATCGTGTATAAGACGTTACCTTGACTAAAAATTACTTTTTTAGAGCACAGAAAGCCTTGGAAAATAATCACAAGTAATTAGTAACACTTGAGGGCCAGATCAACAGTACCTATATAAGTGTCTATTTGTGAACGAAGTAGCTAATTTGTTCCAAACTCCCGCAGCTAGTTTAACGGATCTGCCTAGATTATTATCTGCTCGTATTTTTTTCCATCATCAAATCTCCATTAAATCGGAAACCGAGAATGTTTCTTCGCGTTTAAATAACTGACTTTTGTTATTGAACAGAACTTTGCCAATAGTCTATAGAAGGGCATTCAAGCTATCTTTTAACCCAACTCAATACATAGTTTGCGAAGGACTGCAATAACAGCAAATTTGCACGCATGTCGCCTTAGGGTAGTGAGCTAGTATCTAAATAAAATGTTATTTAAAATAGATCAATACCGATGACGCAATATTTACTCCGCATCTGGGCCACGCAATGTTTTGGTGGGACGTCATAAACCTCGTTAAAGCAATAAGTATATTTAGCTTTTCTTGCTAACGGCACTGGCAAGGTCATAAAGTGACGTAACAACGGCGGCGCCAACTGGATACATGCGAATTTATACATCGTGATATAATAATGCGATGAATTTAAATTTAAGCTAGTACATAAAATCATAGGTCCAACTTTTACCGGCGGTAAGTAATGCGTTAATCTAAGTCAAATTTTCGTCGAAAGTTTTCGAGATTATTTCATTCATTTCCGCTAACTTTCTGGAAGTAGAAATCTAACAATGTCTAAAGTAATGTTGTCTAAGGTTTCGCAATTATTACATTACCCATAGGAATTAAACGACTGTAAACTAAAATCGCATATATATATATCATTATTTTTGTCCCGATGTTGCAAACACTTTGCAGTGATCGTGGTCATGGGCTGACTAATGTGGTAATTACTAACCGTCTAAGGTGTTTGGCTATAGATTCAAATCACTTTAGTATAAACCTTACATACCTACTACCATGTCAAGAAAGTCCCGCGAAAAGATCAATAATACACAAATTGTTATTTATTCATCTAAATTTATTTTATCAATTTCAAGACATGCTCCTTCAGAAACGATACACGAATAATCCGATCATTAAAACATTTTTCAACGGTTTTTCCGCAATTAAGTTCAGTTTTCAAGGAATTTTCAAGGAAGTATGTACTGTAAAATAATAATTTTCCCCGGGAGAATTAATTCCATTATAATTTACAAAACAAATAGCTTAGTAAGAGGATTTTTATTTGGCTAGCTCTACATATCTCCATCCATACAAAAGTATACGGTGTTCAAATGAAGCACAAATTACATTAACTGGTTCCAATTGAGTCAATTTTGCTATCTAAATTGAATTTTAATAGCTAAAAGAATCATAATGACTCACAAGTTGCCTAATACTTGGGCAGCATTCTTCATAAAAAGTATGAGATATTTCAAGTTGAATCTAAATTATGACCTATTATTAAATTAAAATATAGAGGTTGTTAAGTAGGTATACATAACAATAAGAAATAACCCATTGTTATTTTTTTTGTTTCAGGTTTTAAGCGAAAAGAAGTTACGCTGGCATTTGATCTGCAAGGATGATGTTTTAAGATTAAAACATATTGGTAAGTGGTTTGTTTTTTTTCGTGAACATATTATTTAAACAAAGAATTTTGCCTGTGGGCGCCATAATTGCACCTCCTCATATCTTCCTGTGGAAGTCGTTAGTAGGGGCGAAGGGTTCCCCTTAGACACGAAAGTGGGCAGCAACACCTCATGGATGCCAATGACTACGACAAACGCCCCCTAATAAGGGAGGAACCTTTGTATAACGGTGGATATCTTCCGGCTGTTGAGGATGTGATATCATTTAAAACAATTATGAATGTTAGCCCCCGTGGGGTGCCGGGATAGAAAGTCACCCGCGCATTTCTTCCCGTGGGGGTCGTAAGAGGCGACTAAGAAAAAATACTAAGGGTGGGAAGCAGCCTCTTCTGAAGAACTTAAAACTTCTACTGCAATTCCCAAGACGGCTGCCAAGGTGGTTGGTAAAACCCTATGGTTTTCTTTGCAGATACACGTTATATTTGGACGCACTCAATAGCAATAATATTTTTTAGAATAAAATGTATTTTCTTATAAAATTATCGCAAATGATAGATAAATAGCTTTCAATAAATAACTGATAATATTTCTACCATACTACACAATCCAGGACTCAGGCAATAAAATAACCTAAAGTTAACAATGAATGTAAATAAATGTTGAAGCAGTGATGGCTCAATGGCTTTGGCTATGGACTGCCGCGCAGCATGGTTCGAATCCCACCACGGGCTTGAGCTTCGCCGCATGGTGGAAGGACAATTTGCGAATGCCCGCCTGGATAGCGAGCACCCTCAAGTGGAAAATCTATCACCAAGCACCTAACGGTGTGTTCCGGCAGCAGTCCTTGAGAGCCAGTGAAATTACAGGCACATGAGACTTAACAACTATGTCTCAAGGTGACGGCCGCAGTGCAATTCGTGACTTGTGACGAAATGCATCTGTTATAGGCAGGGTTAGTCTGCTTAACATCAGGTAGGCCTCGTGGTGGTTGCGTCACAATAACATAAATAAAAACAACTTTAATTGCATACCTTATCAGCGTTATTTATGGCCATTAGACAGGCGAACAATGTTTAATTTGTAACAACACCTAAATTGTCTGCATTTAATCTGCAAATAAATGATTTTTATTTCAATTTGTAGCTACATTTGTTAACTATCATTTCTTACGAACGCAGCAATACTATAGTTTTGTATAAGAATTTATATCTCAACACCCCAAAACATGCGCAAGAACAGAAAGAAGCGCTCGTAGCGAAGTTTACTTAGCTGTTCTCAACCGATCAGCAAAGTTAAGCAACGTCCGCTGCGGTCATGAGTTGGATGGGTGACCGCTAGTGACATTACTACTGAGCGTTTCCGTGCTTCGGAGGGCACGTTAAGCCGTCGGTCCCGGTTGTCGTCTTAGGATGGCAGTCGTTATAGCTTGGTGGTAGGGCATTTTGCGAATGCCCGCCTGGCTAGCTACCACCCTCAAGTAGAAAATCTGTCGCCAAGCACCTAACGGTGTGTTCCGGCAGCTGTCCTTCAGAGCCAGTACTTCTAGGTTAGCCTGAACGACATCTTCGACCACATCATCACTTACCATCAGGTGAGATAGTGGTCAAAGGCAAACCTATCATGCATTAAAAAAAAAAAAAAAAAAAAAGAAAGACATAACGGACAAACATGCGGGTGACATTCGAAGTTAAAAGGGCTCAAATTTGCTCTTTGTTAGCGGGATTCTTAAAAAATATATGGTTCAGATGTGACACCCTTCGAAATTAAAAACATGGAGGTTATACCTTATCAGAAGTGACCATCCACTATGAGTAGCGACTAATCGGGTGCATATTTCCTTTAATCGGAAGGCTTGGTACGAAGATTGGGTCTTATACCAGCTTAAGATGTTTTATTTATTTATTGTTATAAAACGAAACATAGATATTTATGGTCAGAACCTAGAAAATATGTTTCTACCTACAAAGTGTTATCGCATACTTATGTCGCACCGTGTGGGCGCTTTACCCAAAAGTCAAGACTTTTTACTAGAAATCAGGCTTCTTGTCAGGGTTTTATAGTTATAGCTTATGGCAACCCTAGTTACAATAGCAAACTGTGTATCAAGAGACCGTTCATAAATAACTTTAAGGTGAAGGTGTAATACAAGGTCAGGCGAGATTTTATGAGTCACTGAGCTTTCGTGCATAATCTCTAACAACTTACAACCAGCACCTGGTAAAATAAATAATTAAATTTCTAATAAGTATTCAAAACAACCCTTCGATGAATATACCCTTTTTCTTAGATTTACTGTAGCTAAGCAATTACAGTACTTAGGTACATTGGCGGGTGTTCCATAGGTATTTTTTCCGCATCCTTAACTTCTAGTTTAAATGACTTTAAAAAAAGTATAAAAACGAAATTTGGTTTTATTTACTTGGATGACATATGTATATTTACACCTTACTTTTCTCTTTACTGTTTATTAAAAAACTAAACTACGGGAGTGATTTTGATGAAACTCCTATATGGGACCAGTATGAAAGTGGGTTTATCCTTCCAAATAAAAACCATATATTTCAAAATAATTTTATAAACATAGCTGTTACGAGGTAACAAACATAAAAACGAATATACGAAGTATATTGAGAAAATCCTCCAGTTTCTAAAATCGGTTAAAAAGAAATGAGCTAAAATTATGTAAAACTAGTGGAATATTCTGTAATGATAGTAAATTTTGCGAGAAAAAGCCGAGTGTCAAGCTGATGTGTCACCGAGTCACTTATAAACACCACTTCGTAAAAGATCACAAAATGCGGAAAGGTCGTTTATATTAGGTATCTTATCCTTATGTTCTATGATTCATCGCGGATACCAGTTTACTCGTGTATATACTTATTAAAACAAATGGGAAATTATAGATGCCTTTATGTAAATATAAACAGTTTTAAATTTTTTTTTATATTTTTTCTATATCTGATAGATTAGCCTTTGACCACTATCTCACCTGATGGTAAGTGATGTGGTCGAAGATGTTGTTCAGGCTAACCCAGAAGTATTGGCTCTCAAGGACAGCTGCCGGAAAACACCGTTAGGTGCTTGGCGACAGATTTTCTATTTGAGGGTGATAGCTAGCCAGGCGGACATTCGCGAAATGCCCTATGTTCTATCTTATTGTCTATATAAGATAGAACTTACAGACTTATAAAATTATCAGTGTGCTTATTATAAATTAAATTTCTTTAACCTTTATCTTGATTAGGTATATATAACGGGTGTAATTGTATAATAAGTAGTGAGTAAAAAGCTTACAATAAACTTTTCTTCTTATTTTCTGGTAATTGGGCGACGAAACACCGATCGCTTTTGACTTAACTGTCTTTCATTAGACCTAAGTAGGTCCTCATAGATATAAATTATAAGTTTTAATTCAATGTTACTGTTTATGAGATACAAAGCTTGATGGTACTCGTACTCGTTAGTTCTCATGTCTGGTTTGCCCAGTAATATTATTTGCTACAGTGTCCTTCACGCCATACCACAATATTTATACACTACCGATTCGAGGCATAATATCTAACATTGCTGTGGTACACAATAAGGCGGACTCTTGCGGAAGTGACCTACCTTCTGGCAAAGTTATCTTTTAAATGTTTCTCGTTTATTAGTATTGAAAAGATGTACAACTTATCAGAGTGCTAGGTCGATGTGACGCGTGATCAAAACGTTAATTTGTCATGGTACCATTAGACAGTACTTTGATGGTACCACGGCAAATCAAAATGCTGTGGTACTTATTTGGCTAAACGAATAAGCATTGAAATCCAACGGGGTACTGCTGCTATCATGCTATGGGCACGCTGCCAACTGGTAGTGGGCTAGGGCATTTGGACTGACTGTAGGCCTGTATTGGCCTCTAGGTTGCCGAAATGCTTTGGTTATAGTAGCTGTAGTATTTAGTTTGTAATGGGTTGTTAATATACCTATTTGGGCTATTTGCAAACACTAAATTTAAATATATTTGATATGTTAAGTTGTTTTCGATGTCAGAACGGTATATGGAATATTTTACTTCTATATAGCCTAACGGTAAAAAGACCAATCCTATTTCCAAATATTATTTTTGAGCAATAAGGTAATTTTATGAGTCCGCGAGAAACAAGTTTTGATAATAAAAAATTAAATAGGTACTACCTACCTCTCATTCGTATTCTTAGGTACAGTTCGAGTGACATTTCGGTTGCCAAATAAAAATGAGTATGGGTTTTTTTTTACATAATTTTTATCTCATTGATATATCATATTTACACTTTGCATATATTGTATAGTTACAGGTAAGCTCCCTTGATAGTACCTACATATTTACCTAAATAGGTGCATAGGTATAATAATTCTGAAAATTTATAACATATATATATTTTTTTATATTAGTAGACACCTTATTTATTTATACTGTATATATTGAATTTGATTGGCTCCTTTAATTTACATCATATGACATTTTTAATGTATAACACCTACGTGTAGGTAACTGGTTAACTAAATATTTTTTTTTTTTTTGCGGCAGTAATATGTTTTCTATGTCGACATTGTTAAAAAACTGAATCTTCAAAACCATTTCATATAATTATCGAAACTGCTAACAAGATTTCAGGAGTATCAGTTAGGAAAGGAGACTTCTAGAGGAGAACAACCGGAAATCTGGACAAATATACGAAAGCATTTCAAACCGGTATATTACTTTTCTCTATGATATTAACACAAATATGTCCGTAAATATTGTTCATTTTATTGTTTCAACTTGTAGAGGAGAACAACCGGCAATCCGGACAAATATACGAAAGCATTTCAACCTGGTAGATTACTTTTCTCTATGATATTAACACAAAATTGGTCGGTAAATATTATTCATATTATTGTTTCAGATCTCAAGGTGTCGGAGATCGAAGGAGGTTTATTGTGATATGAAAGAGTATTAAAGGACTGTTTGTAAAGAAGACTGAGAGTTTAATGTCAATAAAGAGAAAGGAATAGGTGCGTACAGCGATGCTGTCGTACATGGTGCCCGTTGAGGAGAAGCCCCCACCGGTGCCTGGCAAAGGGCGGCTGGCGTTGGAACTGGTGGGCAGCCCCGGGAGCCCGGAGTCGGCGGCGCGCCGCGCTCGTACCAACATCTCCAAGGAGTCGTCGACGAGCTCATTCGCCAGCGACCTCACCGTGTCCTCGTCTACCCCGACGGGACTTATAGACAAACCAAAGCACAAGCTGCTCGGCAATGGCACTAAGCACACTACGCTGAAGAGGTAAGTCTTACCAATTTTGTGATCTCTTTCTAAATAAAATGAACTAATCCATTTTATTTTTTCTTTGAGAGACTATAATTCGTGTGGTAGTAACAATCTACTAAATCTAGTGGTTTTTGACATTGATTTTGATGGTATTGAGAGTTGATGACTCAAAAGATTAAGGATGTTGACCATGGCGGTTGTAGGTTCGATTTCCACCATGAACTCTTAACTTCACAGCATTTCGCAGGTGTTCCGCGGGAGGTTTTTTAACCGCGAAATACCCTGAGTTTTTCCACGGGCAAGTATCGTTTTTGCGAGCAAGTTTCCTTCTGGGTTCGCTTTTTTAATGCTTTTTAGGGTTCCACAAGCGATGACCAGGCAGCAAATTAGGTCCTACGTATGTCTAGGCTGATACCATCATCAAGTACCTTTATTTATTCATGTGGTCTAATTACACGAAGAAAACTTTAGTATCTAAAACCAACCAAATAAGATAGACCTTTGTCATCACAGTCGTCGAATGATTTTGCATTATTTTAAAACCACGGTAGCAAAGGTATAAAATGTCAATAGTCAACAGTCCTTGTAAGCTATTAAGTAATCGTGAAATTACAGGCATATGAGCTTTAACATTTGTATGTCTCAAGGTGATTGGCGCAGTTGGGATGTAATGCATGTTATAAGCAGACCTTAGCGCTTAACATCAGGAGGTATTATAGTATTATAGATATATATATACTATATTATATTAATATATTATATAGTAGACGTTCAGTCACATAACCATTGAAAAAATTGCTGCGTTTGAATTTTGTTTCAGACAAAAGATATTTTTACTGCCTTCACATAATTAATATAGTTTATAGTTTCTACCTTCACCAAATTAAATGCACTTCGCAGGTATATATATACTATATAGGTGTCTCGTTAGACTTTAAAGAAAAATACGTTCCTTTGCCGTGGTACCATTGACTCAATGGTACTACGAAAATGCTGATTTCTATTAACCGTGGTACCATTGAATCGTTAGACTAAATATACCCTTGGCCTTGCTTAATTAAATGGAAAAGATTATAATATAGAACTATTTTTATGTTAATTTTTTTTATTACAGTAACGTTAATGTGACAGCTTTCAAATGTGACAGTTGTCAAAATGACACTTGATGTCATATTTCCCGATTATTCTTTCATTTTGATTGAAAATAATCTTAAAAAATATAAGCAAATAGGTATTAAATGTGTCAGATGTCAAAGTGACACCTGATGTCATAACCCCGATTGAACATTTTGGTTAAAAAGTTTTCTAAAAATGGCTATTTTTAGGTATTTTTAGTCTAACGATTCAATGGTAGCACGGTTAATAGAAATCAGCATTTTCGTAGTACCATTGAGTCAATGGTACCACGGCAAATTTAATTTGCCGTGGTACCATCAAAGGAACTATCTAATGGTACCACGGCAAAGGAACGGAAAAATAATATTTTATTATAATCGTCCTGCTAAGTATGTCGATACTGCACATTTAATATACAACAGTTTCTTTTGCTATCACAACAATTATACCAAATATACCATAATGTATTTTTGGATTCATAAAAGATGAGCGGCAAAACGGCGGCCGGCCATAACCCAGCCCAAAATTGTGTACAATTTACTATTGAATTTTTGGGTTGTTTGAAATGACATATTGTGTTGTAACTTATCAGTATGTTCTTGTATTTTCCCATTTTGTAAGAGACGCTACATAAAATGGGATTAGAGCAGGGCGATGAAGGTACTACCAACGGCAATAAAATCGAAACAAAACGAAAATTTTCCAGCAACCGCTTGTAAAGTGCCCTTCATATGATGCAGCTATTTCTGTAATCATAACTTGCTACCTGTGTGATACTTTTCATCTGGACATGTAAAGCAAATTCATCCCAGATATCTGTAATGCATACTAAACGATAAGGAACGAATTGCAATTTAATTCCAAAGATAAATTGTAATATCCAGTGCACGGCACTAATCAAATGAAATTGAGTTAGTAATCCGTGCAATTAAGTACAGAGTTCGATGCACTTTCAAAAGGAATTTATTCTCGGAGCAACTTCACAAACAAATACAGATACCAAAACGTAATGGATTATTATTAACGTTTATTTTAATTCTAAATTTCCCAAAATGACAAGCAAATTCTCACGCTGTAAAATGGTGGAACTGCCTGCCAACATAAAAACTAAGGCCGATCATTTTCTTAGTTTGTAAAACGCATGGAAGAGTTCCATATAACATTGACATTTTAGTCACTTTCCATGTAGTATATTTCTTAATACAGAAAATGTGTGGATGTGTACACATATCATACATACATGAGTACTATCGAGCAGTAAAGGAAACGACCAAGAGCGAATCGTATTTTTTTCTCATTACGATGCGGAAATATTTGTCTACCGTATACAAAACAACTCTACTAACTTTAGTTTATTTTTTGAAATGTGAAAAATGATTAAATTTTTGGACGGTTATTTTTTTTTATTTTATCGACAAATTATACAATGATATAGAGTCATAGATAGGTAGATAGATGTGACACTTTATTGCACTTTTAAAATTATTAAAACTAGTACCAAAAATAATAAAAATAGTACAATCGGCGGCCTTATTGCTATAAGGTAAATAAATAATATAAAATAATAATATAATATAAATAGACAACTTAAGTTAGATTAATAGGTTCTGTTTTGCCCTTAGCGACGGAAATCTAAAAGGCAGCATGACTGTCGGTAGAAAAATTACGATAGGTCACACCAGTGTGATAAATTCAGATTCAATATGGTGTAAATGTTAAAAATAGTGTACCTAATATGTGTAATATAGAGATAACATGTTTTTTTTTTAATTTATTCCATTTAAGAGTTGCTTGCAATCCAGTCATTCACCAACATTTAGGAGCTAGAGCCTAAAGTAAAATCAACAGCGCTGGGGCTTACCTAAACATTGAAAGCGGTACCAAGCCACATTTTTTATACTTTAAAGGCTATTACTTAACCACTATCTCAGCTGATGGTAAGTGATGATGTAGTCGAAGATGTTGTTCAGGCTAACCTAAAATGACTAGCTCTCAAGAACCACTGCTGGAACACACCGTTAAGTGCTTGGCGGCAGATTTTCTACCTGAGGGTGGGATCTAGCCAGCCACGCATTTGCAATGCCCTACCACCATGCTATAACGACTTCCATCTAAATATAACAACCGGGACCGACGACGGCTGTGAAGCCCCAGAAGCACGGAAGCGCTCAGTAGTAATGTCACTAGTGGTCACCCATCCAAGTCATGACAGTGGCGGACGTTGCTTAACTTAGCTGATCGGTAAAGAACGTCTTAGCAAATTTCGCTACGAGCGCTCCAATATTTTTTTAGGTAATCGTTACTACCATAGTAAAACCAGTTACTACATAACTAAAGAAATCACTTGAATACAGCATAGAATAATAGGTTAAAATACAGAACGGTCACAATTTTGAATTATTTATACCTAGTCTCGCCATTTACGTCATGAATGGCATGCCACATGTTCATGTTATGCCTTTACCCAGTGGTTTTTAAAGATTTAATCATTTTATAGTCCCATCGGATTGTTGCAATAAAACAGTAGTTACGTTGTGTTTTGTAATTGTTCAATTAACTCGGCATCAAGTGTTGAATTAAGCCATTAGTTTGCACGTAACTGAAGGAATTTTAAGGTGAATGTGAACATCTAAGTAATGGGAGAAATTAGAAGTTATACCTATGTTTTTTCTATTGTTGCTACGTTTACTAACTATTAAATAAATAAAAAATCAATTCATTGCCTTCACCATATGTACACGAAATAATACTTAAAAACTATATTATTAAATTTTGGGCAACAGGGTTATGCCACATGCATAAATTACGGTTATTTATTCATGTGGTTATGCTCAGCTTGTGAAGCTTTTGTCCCTTGTCACATGAAAAAAAGCTGCGCTGTTTTTCAGCATAATATTAGGTATTGAGGTACTTCACCACGCATAACACGTGAAATACGGAGAACTTTTTTCAATATCTGTTTTATATATATAGTGGAAAGTTGGATATAACGTGCCGCTATTTTAATCGTACCACTTCAAAATTTCCTACTAAATATTTTTTTTTCTTCACTGAATACACTAAACCGTGCCACGACACGGTCTCTCTACGCTCCGCCATTTGCAAACAGCGTCTGAAGAAAACTGTACATGGTATTAAACAAAATCATTTGTTAGTCAGTACCGATGAAAAATTTCTTTGCTCTTATAAGAACATCACTCGGAAAGGAACTAAGTTAACAATTACTCCATAATATATAAAACAAAGTCGCTTCCCGCTGTCTGTCTCTATGTAGGCTTGGTTCTTTAAAACTACTACTAGTTAATAATGTGATGTCGTAAAAAAACACATTTTTTTGCGCTTACATTGCAAACGCTAGCACCCTACGAGATAAATCAAAAGTATGTACATACTACAGTATCCAACACCTAAAAAGTGCGCGATGGTGTATGTCTAATCCAATTAAGTACCTTGAATACATTGTGCATTTAATGTAGATCAATAGGCCCTATACAGCATGTACCTAATTTAAATTAATATTTTTGGAGATATTACAGATTATCTAGTATCAGCATTAACGACCCGTGAGAAGCCGGAGCGGGTCGCTAGTTAGTTATAAAACCTACAGGGGCCATTGTATTGTTTAAATTTTAAGCACAGATATCAGAACAGCCTCAGACGTAAGTTTTCATCCTGTGGTCAACGTGACTATACAAGAATTTCATTACTTGGAACTTGGGTCCATGTGACAGATAGACAGGATTGATTTAATTTATTTCTGAGTAATAGTACATATTGTAATTACATAGGTGACATATTTTCGAGAAATATTTGTTACTAAAATGATTTTCTATTTCAAGAAAGTTTACCAAAAAATCGTATATTGTACACGTATTGGTGTGTAAACGATCCCAAAGGTAGAGGTAAAATGATCTTTGGAATGATAATGCATTTTACATCGAAGATTTTTATGAAACTCATCTCAAATTTTAAAATCGTGTCAGATTGTACGTATATTATATTCGTGTATTATACATGTAAATTTATTTTAAAATGAAACATTACGTCCATTGTTGACGAGTGGTTTCCTTTAGCTCAGGTTTAGGTTTCAGCAAGAAAAAAGTAAATATTATCAGTAAAGAATGAAAAATGAATACTTAGGTAAGTAAAATGATCCCTGCAATCCCTGGAATTGTTACAACAATTCCAGGGACTGTTGTAACAATACTGAGTAAAAGGCGCCGTTTCTTCCTAAGTGCAATTTTGCATACATATATTGGTATAAAAATAACATTAGAATGCACCACGTAAACGAAAACACATACCTACCTATTAATTAATTTTATACTAAGGCCGGATGAAAAAGCTTGCAATTCGAGCCATATATGAAATGGATCCTTGAAAATCTCTGCGGGATCTTTTTAAAGAAATTGATATTTTAACTTTACCGAGTCTGTAAATATTTGAAAATATAACGTATGTTGGTAAAAAATTTAGTAAATTTAAATGAAACAGTGACAATGATTGTCACTAACGATAAAATAGTGATATAACACTAGGAATAAAGATAAAATATAGCGGTGCCAGGTTTTAGATCAGCAAACACGACTATAAGGTCCTTTTTAGGTAGTTGTGTGCAGTTTTATTCTAAAGTTCCCAAACATATTACAACGCTCACAGAAGAAAAAATCACAGTTATTACAATTAAGAAAAGTAAGGTTTACGTTTTGCTGTTTATGAGTTTGACTTACATTTCTTCAAATATTTATTCGTAGTTAAACTTATATTGTTTCTTCCTTATGCTTTATCTAGCAACATCTATCATCAGATCGTTTGTAGGGATAAATATCTATTAATTTTACTGGTATCAACATATATATGTTCCAATTTAAATAATATGAATCAGTCTTGTAATGGTAATTTAATTTATTAAAATGTAACTTTTTTATTACTGTTTAAGATTTATTAGCAGGTCCGGTGTAATCGTTATGATCCCAAGCATCGGGTAGACGGACCGGGATTTTGCTAATCCACGACGTGTAGATCTCTAGCTGACAATCAGGCCTGAGAACAAGCAAACGCAGCATTTAGTAGTATCAATAAAGCTGGGCCATTTACAGCTAGACAACAAATAGATGAAATACTATATAAGGCAATATCAAGTAGAAAATCTGTGGCCAAGCACCTAACGGTGTGTTCCGGCAGCAGTCCTTGAGAGCCAGTGAAATTACAGGCACATGAGACTTAACAACTATGTCTCAAGGTGACGGGCGCAGTGCAATTTGTGACTTGTGACGAAATGCATCTGTTATAGGCAGAGGTTAGTCCGCTTAACATCAGGTGGGCCTCGTGATTGATCCGTCACAATTACATAAAAAAAAATTTGATAGTAGTTAAATGTTTTAATTATTAAAGGTTCTATTATATAATAGCTCTCAGGGAAGTTTAGGTAAGCGTCATTCGCGACGCTTTTACGCACAGTTTTAGTACAAATTCATCCTTAACCTAGATTGGTAACCATATTCTGGAAGAAACTAAACATTATTTGTTCATACGATTCTTTCATATAAAATAAAATATTATCTTTTTTCAAGGTTTTTTCAACAAACGTAATATTATTAAATATATACAATATACAAATTCATAAATATTCATCATGAAAGCGATCTTTACTATCGCCAGAATTACAATAATCCTCTTGAAGAGCTTGTAGGTCAGTTTGCTTTAAGGCAACGTCCACTGCCGTCAGGACATGGATGGTTGACCGCTAGTGACATTTACTACTTAGCGCTTAAGTGCTTCGGAGGGCACGTCAAGCATGTTATATTTCGCTATAGCGTGGTTTCCCCTCAAATAGAAAATCTGTCGCCAAGCACTTAACGGTAAGTATGGCCTCGAGAGCCGGTAACTCTAGGCTAGCCTCTGAAGAACATCGTCGACTCCATAATCACTTAACATTATGTGACACTGTGCTCAAAAGCGAGATACAGCCTGGTGACAGACAGACAGACGGACAGTGAAGTCTTGGTAATAGAGTCCCGTTTGGGTACGAGACCCTAAAAACGCTTTGTGCGGTCAGTTTATATATAATACTAGCGGCAGACCCAGGCATGGCACGGGTATTTCAAAAAAACATAGTTTTAATTACATGCCTATGTTCCTCAGGGATAGTGTAGGATTCTAATGGTGACCCCCCGAAGGGTTCCCGCCTTGTCGTGGCGGTGGGGCTTAGTAGCCGTGGCTTCGTCACCCACGGTGAAGCGAAGAGGAACCAGGGGCCGTGCTGGCTTGGGCAGTCGGCCGGCCCCAGAGGGGCCGCTCCACTGGGCTTTGCCTCTAAGTCCAGACTGGAGCGGCAACGGGTAGGCTGCGGTGCTGTATGGGCAGCACCGCATCTGAGGCGGGCTGTGGTGCTGTATGGGCGACACCACAGCTGACGGTGAGGGGCCACGGCGGGAGAGGAGTGCCGGTATCACGGTGCGCCGCTCTCCCTACCTTCCGTGGCCACGGCGGGGCCGCCACCGTTGGATGGCGGACGCGGAGGGGCCGCAGGGGAGGAGGAGTGTTGGTATAGCGAGGCGCCGCTCTCCCTATCCTCTGCGGCCGAAGTAGCAGGCGACGGGGCTACTCATCTGACCCGTCGCAGGGGGACCTTGGGCGTCGGAAGCGGGGTCGTCTGACGCCCATTTGCGGGCTTGGTCCCCGGGTGGTAGCGACGTGCCATGTGTTCTGGTGCGTCGTGAGGGGTAGCACCCCAGGAGGGGTCCGGCAACGGACAACCGTGGCGGGTTCGTGGTTGAGTGCTAAAGCGACCCTGCGATCCCGCCGAGAAGCGGTAGAGGTGGAACACCGTGTGTTATTTAGTCGGTAGGGGCACTTGCTGCTGTGGGAGTAGTTGGTGTCGAGCCCGACATATCCCGGCCACCTTCCCCGGGGTGGACAGGAATGCGTAAATGCATTTTTCACACGTTAAAAAAAAAAAAAAAAGGATTCTAATGGTGAAAGAATTTTTCGAATCGATCCATAAGTTTTTATGTTTATTCGCTACATAAAAAAGTACAACTATATAAATCTTTCCTCTTCATAATATAGGTTTTTTTACATGGCGGTATTGACGCTTGTATGTGTTACCGTTTTTAAGACAGAGCAAAAAGAAAAAACGTTATATATACGTTATTCTTGTACGGGGACCCCCGTTTAATTTTAACTTTTTGTTAGTTAGCCCCTGGGGTGCCGGGCTAGACTATCACCCCGGCATCTCTACCGTGAGTGTCGTAAGAGGCGACTAAGGGTAACACATCAGAAGGTGGGCAGCAGCGCTTTCTGAGGAACTGATATCTCACACTGCGATCCCCAAGACGCCTGCCAAGCGTGGGGATTAATGCGAAACCCCCCATAGTAGAGGAGGCTCTGTCCAGCAGTGGACGATCCGGCTGATACAGTACAGTACAGTGTTATTTCAGCCTTTTATAGGTCTTAAAGACAGACGGGTGTATAAACAGACGGACAGCGGAGCTTTACTCATAGAGACCCGTTTTCTAGTACAAGACCCTACATTACTTCATCTTTATGTTCCGAAAATCATAGATTAGTTAGAAAAGTCCGCGTTGTAAAGAACATATTCTACTTCACAATTACATCATTTTTGATGCGCTCGTAGCGAAGTTTGCTTAGCCGTTTTAAACCGATCAGCTAAGTTAAGCAACGTCCGCCGCGGTCATGAGTTGGATGGGTGACCGCTAGTGATATTACAGCTGAGCACTTCCGCGCTTCGAAGGGCACGTTAAGCCGTCCCGCAGTTGTTTCTTAAGATGGTAGTCATTACAACATGGTGGTAGGACATTTTGCATATTCCCGCCTGGCTAGCTACCACCCTCAAGTAGAAGTAGAAAATCTGTCACCAAGGACCTAACAGTTTGTTCCGGCAACTGTCCTTGAGAACCAGTAATTCTAGATAAGCCTGAACAACGTCTTCGACTACATCATCACTTACCATTAGGTGAGACAGTGGTCAAAAGCTCGCTCCATCCCAATACGATGGTTAAAGAACGATAGGAAAGATTTGAGTTATGACGTCATGTCACGTTAAGTCAATTGGTTAGAGCATACCCCGGCTTCGAATCCCGCAAATGACTAAATTTTTCCTATCGTATATTTGTGATTTTGTAATAATATTCTAGTAGAGAATTTCAGATTTATAGAAAGCATTCTGGTATTGAGTCCATTATTACTTATTTTATAACAGTACATAGCAGTATTAAACCAAGTTTTCAAAAGCATCCATTCAGTGAATAAACACTAAGAAAATAAAATTGCACTGAATGTGAAATTGTAGAGCATACAAATTCAAAGTATTCCTAAAAGTAACGCGTCCGATGTTCAAAATTTGTGTGACATTCAGTCGTGCGATGCAGTTATAACTAACCCGTTGTTATACCGTGTCACGTAGCGACATGCAAAATCACGAGAAACGCGAAACGAGAGCTATTCATACCGTGCTCCAGATATCCTTTCATAACACGGTTCACTTTGAGTTTCCAGCTGAGAAACATGCCTTTTCACGAGACGTGAGAACTCTGAGCTCGTTCACTCAGACACTGCCGTAAGTACTGTCAAGTTTTACCTTTATATTGAAGCAGTGAGCGCAGCAGGTCCTTGGTTCTAATCCCGCCGCGGGCGGAGCTTTTTTGAGCTTCACCGCTCGGTGGAAGGGCATTTTGCGAATCCCCGCCTAGCTAGCGACCATCCCCACCCAGCACCTAACGGTGTGTTGCGGCAGCTGTTTTTGAGAGCCAGTAATTCTAGGTTAAGCCTGTTACACCTTCGCCCACATCATCAGTTACCATCAGGTGAGATTGTGGTCAAAGGCTTAACTATCAGCAATAAAAAAAAAACCTTCACTTAGTTAGCGAAACTAGAGCTACTTAGAGCATTTATAGTAAGTAAGACATTTTCAAAACCCGCTAGTTCTGACACGAACGTCACGACATTTAAGCGATTTTTAAAGAAGTGACTAAAATCTTTCTCATCTCTCGAGCACGTACAGTCGTGAGCCGAATGCTTATAAGGTAACCCGGATTTAATTTTGCTTTTCTGTGCACGTTTTGCCTACACGGTTAAACCTAGCAAGAACCTGGGTTCAAGAGTTGTTTTCATTATTACAAAACGAGTGCTATATTCAAAGAATATATTTTTTTATTCAAGTAAGGCTTGCGTTTGCTAGCAATCTCACCTAAGATACGACGGAGTTGAAAATGATACACGCTTACCTAAAATATGCCTACTCTTGCCTTAAAATAAGGTACCATGCAACGGTATCGCATTGCCGTCTGTCTGATTGTCCGGAGATGGAATAGGTTTGGAAGAATTATTTAGTAATTTCAGGGGACATTGTCCGATACGCATCCAGTAAAACACATAAACTAGCGACTCTGCGTCGCGGTACTCAAGTCTTCAAAGTAATTTTCTAACTGGTGAGTCGTTAGGGTTTTGGTTCTTCTTTCAATTGCATCTATGCGAGCTGGATTAGTATGTCATCCCCCCTTCGTCCTCCCCTTTCTTCCCGTGGATGTTGTAAGATGCGACCAAGGGTTAAAAACTGAGATGCAGGGCCTTCTGAATATTAAGGACTGACAAGTTATACTGCGATCCCCAAACAGCCTGGCAAGCGTGGGGATTATGGCAAATACCCCCATAGAGGAGAACATGTTCAACGGTAGATATTGCGATAAATGGGATGATGATGGACCGTCCTACTGGTGCTCCACTTCACACATAGAACCAATCTTCAGAACTCGTTCTGATTTTAAGAACGCTTCAATATGCCTAGCTTCGTGAGCTGAGTCTTAGACTTCATGTATTAGAGCCATAGTTGAGAGTCGACATCGAAGTGACACCCAGGAGTCCAAAGATATAACGACGCGTAATCAAAATGCTGACACCTATTTGGTTCAAGTCGGCTCAACGAATAAGCATTGCATTTCAACGGGGCAATGCTGCCAACTGGTAGTGGGCTGGACCATTTGGACTGCCTGTGAGTCTGCAATGACATATAGGTTGTCTAAATGCTTTTATAATAGTAGATGTAGTGTTGTATATAGTTTGTATTATTTTGATAATAAAGGCAGACTGCGGGCTAAAAAAGAGATATAGCTATCCGTTACCGACATAGCAATGGGATAGGAGGGCAAACGAGCAGGCAGCAAATTTGGAAAGTAACTCTATTTCGCAGAGAAACAACATAGATTATTGCATTGGTCATGGTTCATGCACTCGAGCATGAAGTTGAAAAAAAGACAACGAAATTGAATGACGCACGAGGAAAAATAATTTTGTTGCCGAGTGATATAAAGTCACTAATACTATGTCAATAGTCTGTTGGTAGCTTGTTCCATAAATATTATCTATATTTATGGAACAAGCTACCATCTATATTTAGTTCGAATACAATATTTAATGTCCTCTGGCCGCGGAAAACTGAAATATGATATGAATATTGATATTTTTAATTTTAAACTCATTTGTTGCCATCTATAAAAATTACTTTGCTAGCAATCATTAAAGACTCATTCATCGTTAAACGCATAGTTGCGATATACCTACTGCTATTTAATTGTGTGTATTTAGTATGACGTGACGAGGGGATAATTTTTAAAACGATGGTCCAATTATTTATTCATAAAGGAGAGAAAGCTTTGTATGTAAAATCCTAACACTCAGCAGTCACCGGAAGATAAATAATATGACGGCTATGTGACACCCTCTTCTATCTATTTTCTCCTATAACAAAAAGATGTAGTTCACGCCTTTTTTTATAAGTAGTATAGGTAGTTTATATATATATATTTATAAAAAAGGTACATACGCATGGCGGTACGATAGCCATAACATTGTTCATACAGCACCTATTTTCTTTTGATCTCTTCAGTAGCGGACTCTAGGATAGGATGGATAACTATTATTGTTACTATAATCGAACCTCATTTCTGTCCACTCTAAAAAGTTCTTCATGAAAAGCTTGAACTGTGGGCACTTAAACAAAAACCAAACATCGTTTTCTAAATAGATATAGCAGTAAATACATTAATATGATTCCATATTATATAAAAATCAGCACTTAGCCGCTTAGTAGTTATGAAGCTGATACGGGTAAGGCCTGAGACAAAAAACGAAAAATAAACAGTACCGACATATTATACCTCACAAAAATTTTAAATCATCTACATGACTTGATTTGTTCTGCAAGATTTGAACGATCTTTATCCCTCCAAATCACAGATTATATAATATTTACTACGTAGCAGAGTATCATGATATGAAACACTATATATACTTGCATGCATAAGTGACTATGCACTTGTCGTGAGTGAGTCGCAAAGTGCTCGCATCGCATGTCCACTTCACATTTTGTGATGTAGGTTTTGACGGTAGACTAATGAAGGTATATTTTGGGTGTGAAATAAATCTACTGATAAAGAAACATCACACATGCGTGTCGTACTCATAATAAGAACGAACCGTTCATAAGGGTCATTCATTCCGATTACAATGTCCAAATTGATCCCTATTTATTTAAATAATATATTTATTTAAAATATAGATATATGTAGCCGATGAAATTCCGATTATAGTTTTAGAGATTCGGGGACCAATTTTTATTTTATTCCCTTTTTTTATAAGATAAGATGTGTTACAAAGATTACATTCATAGTCTAAATTACCTAGCACAAAATATTAGCCTCGTAGGTAATAAGATTTTATTATCAATAAAAAAATTAGATTTTTTATTTACCTTCTAGCTAAACAAGTTAAGGCGGGTGCAACGAGCTCAATTTAAAAATATCATCGAATAAAAAAAAAATATATGTTATTGTGACGGATTAAGCACGAGGCCCGCCTGATATTAAGCGGACTAATCTCTGCCTATAACAGATGCATTTCGTCTCAAGTCACGAATTGCACTGTACCCGGCGTCACCTTGAGACATGGTTGTTAAGTCTCATATGTGCCTGGAATTTCACTAGCTCTCAAGGACTGCTGCCGGAACACACCGTTAGGTGCTTGGCGACAGATTTTCTACTTGAGGGTGGTAGCTAGTCAGGCGGCATTCGCAAAACGCCCTTCCACCATGCGGTGAAGCTCAAGCCCGCGGCGGGATTCGAACCATGGACCTGCTGCACGGCAGTCCATAGCCAATGCCACTGAGCCATCACTGCTTCAAAAATACATTTAATAACGCGGGTCATCCGATATTGGTCCTTATATTAATTCATATATTTTTACCGTAATTGGGTCATTTAACTACTTTTTAGTCTGAAAGAAGCTGTGACCAGATACGGTGGAAGGAGACACGCAAGTGATCCTAGGAATCCTTGTTTCATCGAATGTACGGTACGCTAGAATAAGCTTAACACTTTCCAATGAATTCAAACGCATAGCATGAGCAACTATGTATATAGGAAGTGCTTAGTGCATCGTTCTTAGAACACGTACGACCCTGACCGTGAATTTGAGCAAAACAAAGGTAAGGGCGAGGCTACAACCGCTTACAGTGGCCACGGTCACGGTAAAATTAGCTTTTGTTTGGAACGAGGAAGGCAAAGAATGTGAAGAGATCTTCATTATTTATACTTTGTGTCAGTCGTATCAATGTGTTTATGTGTTCTTATACTACGAATAAATAAGTGCTTATAACTATTTATAGGATCAAAATGATTCAATATTTATTTGCACCCGCAAGCTCGGAAAATTTCATTAGGTTTTAGTAAAAATTATAAGTAAAATGATAAGTTAAATTTAAAATTGGTAATAAACTTATATCTATCTCAATCTCGAAAAATTAAATTACTTGAAATAATTAATTTTTTGAGATAGATATAGATAGAAGTTCGTATTTAAAATTATTTTCCACGCTATTGTATAAAAAGCTAAGGTGCTTTGTATATAATAGCAACGCAAATTACGAATGATACACAACACCTTTCCGAGCTTATGAGGTGAAAAAGTGGATGACATTATACTTATATCCAACTGATCTAATAATTGCAACTTTTTCCGATGACTACCGTTGTAGGCGAATGACAAACGACCCTGTAAGGGTATATTCCATTTGTTGCTAAGAACGTTATTTTCGATAATTTTGATCACATTCTGCGTCTATGGTTGTGATCACTGTGATCGTTTGTAACTGTCATCCCCTGTTCCATTTAGGATAAGAACGCTAAGAATGCTACTAAAATTTGCCACTTCTGTCACTTTTGACATTAGATGTAGCGTTTATGGCGAAAATAACGCCAAGACCCATCTGGAACAACTTTTTGGGAGTGTGATCATTTTTAGCGTTTTTAGCGAATCTAACTTCAAATGGCTAATTGGCTTGCATCACAAAATTGATAGAAGTATTTTTAACCTACTTGTTACAATGAAAAATATGAAATAACTAGCGGAAGTCGGACATTGAAAAGAGTTCAGAGTGTTGTAAATCGGCATGGACTTCAAATTCTTTAGTACATTGTGTATTAAGGGCAGTAAGTAAGGAATAACGATCTAGTAGAAACCTGAAGTCGAAAACTGAGGGCTTTCTGAGTCGAGGTTCGTAATTCCCGTACCGCCCGTGAAACATACTATATTTTTCATCACATTTGCGAGTAAATAAATAATTATGAATTTTAACTTTAATGCTCGAGTCAGTACAACTATTATTACGAAATACGTGAACTTTTTTATACCCACACCACAGATTATACAAATGTTTCGTTCAGAAACGTTAAGGGACAAAAAGGAAGCTCGATGGTTTTATATGGGGCATTACGGCCAAGTTAACAAATGTTTAGATACTGTTTACGTGCAGGTATGATGAAAAATATTATTCGTTTTTTGAAGTCAGTTTTGTTTATATTGTACACACAAACAATTATCATCATATAGTTATATTCAGGGATTGTAACGATTGATTGCCGATCATAGGCGATGCCGATGGCATGTTCGAGGCCTACACCGAGATTTATTACAGCATGGTGTGTGTTGAGCTCGCTATGATCACGTGGTCCGATCGTTATTCAAACGACTGGAGTCCATAACTTCTTGCCCAGTTAGTTCGAAATTTGCCATGGTTCGAACAATCAAGATTCATGAACCCATGAAATATTAACTGCATATAGTTTCCACTGCTTAAAGAAAGAAGCAGTGACTACCGTAACCAACCTAACAGTATATTCCTGCATCAGAAGTCTCTATAACCTTTAAAGTAATTGAGCAAGGGAGCGCATATATGCCACACTGGAGTTACGTTACTACGTCATGGTCGGGTACTCAAAGATCTGGGCCGTCTAATCCCGCGGCGCATGCAATTTGTTTCCTCTCCGAAACGAAACGTTCTCTAAAGAAACTCTTCGAAACGTTCAGCGATAGAGATATCATTTTCATGTGCCTTACCTTCTACTCGTATATAAAATACTAGAAGCATACACCTGACTTTAATAAGCTAAGATGTTTTTCTTTTCTTAGGCCCCTATTACGTTATCATATAATTTGATCATATACACAGACAACATAGGACGTCATATCTGGTTGGAAAACTGAGCCATAATTATGTGGTCATATCTATGATTACATTAACTTTAACATATGAGGTCATACTTATATATGGTATCCTATATGATATATGTGATAGTGTGATGAGGACCTTAAAAGAGTGGAGGTTTTTACATATTTTGGCAAAAAAACATGGGGTTAAGAATTCGGTAGGTACACATAACATTTTTTAATTTACGTTTATGTACGTTTATATTAATAACGTATAACTTTAAAATAGGAATGTATAAGTTACCGCACAACTTACTAAGTAAGTACATCCTTACATAATCTCCAGATCTATGACACAAAAATAAACACCGGATGAATGAAAATTGATATTATGTAAATTTTCTTTCATCCGATATATTGGACCACCCATTTATTAATCGTGGAGTTCAAAACCTCGAAGAGCAAACTAACCTTAACCTTTGTCCACTTTTACACGTCCTCGAATAACAGCGAAAGTAATAGCAATGGACTGACCCAGGGCTATTATTGGAGCTCTATTTCCGGCTATAACCGGCTTTTAGGTCTGCGTCAAACGAAGCGAATATGAAAGACGTGTGAAAAGGAACGTAAGTTTTTTATCTATTTTGTACAGAACAGTACGTAGACCTCTAATTTGTCTGTAACTATAGTTCTAGATAACTAGTTTTGATAGTTATCTAGAACTAGTATTTAACTTCAAGTCATTTTTACAGCAAATGTATATTTTGTTAAATTATGAAAATGTTCATTGTCATTAAGCACCATGGAGTACTGAATCAGCCGGATTGTCCACTGCTGAACACAGCCTCCCGCTGTAAGGGGGTGGGGGGCCGCTATAATCCCCACGCTTGGTAGGCGTATTGGGGATCGCAGTTTAAGATATGAGTTCCACACAAGGCGTTGCTGCCCACCCTTCAGTATTTTACCCTTAATCGCCTCTTACGACACCCACAGGTAGAATAGAGGGGTTACATTCTAGCTCGGCACTCCATGGGTATATTACGACGTATCTACTTGAGATGACTAATACGTTACTATACAGATGGTTATTACTTGATATTCAAAGCACAAATATTAAAAAACATCTATAAACTGCTGCGCAAATATGTACCAGACGAAAATCAATTATCACAGAAAACTTTGTCTCAGGATGTGGTTTTTGAGAAACTATATTATTATATAGGTTGTAAACAAAATTTAAAAAAAACCTTAGAAACAAATCGTAAACAATCTGTAACTTGCTCATACAATGTTTGTGATTGATATCTTTGATGATTGGAACTTTTACTAAAAATATCTACAGTCTAAATTCAAATCGCTTTTTGTCCCTCATAGACCAGTGCAGAAGCCTTTGAAAATGGTAAAATGTGAATAAAATAATAGTAGGATTAAACACTCTCAAATATTATATTATATTTTATCCATATCTATAAGACGTACACTCTTCCTTATAAAATATGTTTAAATGGCCCTTTTTGAGACTCACTTCACTCTAACAAGTTATCTATTACCGTTCCAAAGTCCTTTAAAGATTGGACGAACGGAAGTTGAGTCTAACCATAGTCCCTTAGTCTATAGGGTCCCGTTTTCTAGAACCCTACAAACCATCAGCACGGATTCATTGATTTCAAATTATTTGTAATGCAATATGTCCTAACATAATACGTATTTTTTCTAAATCCAAAATATGATCATCTGAAAACGAGTCCACCTTCACAGTGACCAAAATCACACAATCATCGCCTTAACATCTCATACTTACTTTACTAGCTATCTTACTCGTGTCGTATATTGGAAGGAAAATACAACACTGCCATCGAGAGTGGATAGTCGGTTATTTTTGTGTAGTTAGCGATGGGACTGACCCTATTCTATTTTTAAAAGGTTGTTGTAAAATTGTATACATACCGCTTAACGCTTGCCAGATAGGTCACTGACATGAAAAAGGTCAAAGTTAGACGCAGATAAGGTTGGCACTGCCTAGATATTTTCAAGGGCTTGTTCACAAATCCTATTTAATGTTTCGCGGTCGTATTTATCCTCACGGTTGGTTTTTGCTCACATAGATCCTGGCAGTCTCCATAGCATAACTGCCAAATCTTTCAGCATTTATCATTACACCCGATGGAAGAGCTTGCAGTATTATGTAAAGTCGTTTAATCAAATTTATATCCACTCCTGTAATTTCAGTACAGCAGATTGCATCGTGATAAAATCTACTGGCAGTATTACCGTCATTAAAGTTACTTGTCTTAGTTTGTCGATGATCAATCCTAGCTCTTCACGGAAACGCCTTCGTACCAGGGTTTTCTTCTCTTGCTAGTCGTTTCTTTTCTTCGCTTGTGTCTGACCATGTTTGGAAAGACAGATTGTAGGAAATATGTAAAATAATTTCCATTCCACGAATCCAGTCATGCAAAGTAGACAGTCCGTATTAATAAGAATCTTCATTTTCAGGGCTAGCAGTCATTTTAGTCAAATCGTTAATTTGGCGTGGAGTAGCTCAACATATTGTACATGTGGAACCCGAAGGCGTATCTGTTAATACCTGAGCTACTTTGCCATCTACCATTGTAAGAAAGAGATCATGCTTCACTTGCACTCCCTCACCTTCTTTGTTAATTAATGATGGGCCCAAAGAATTTATTTGACCTTTTATTTCATCCACGACAGCTTTAGTTTTCTCGGGAGTTTCGTTACGAAATTCTATTTATATAAGCCGGCAAAAACGAAAACATGATGGTACCGGATTTTGCCAGACAACATCACTTGTTAGTTCGTTAATTAACTTAATAGACACCAAAGAAGTGATAAATAAATTTGTATCAGAAATTAGTTCAGACTCTTCTGGCAGTTTCTGTTTTTACTGGCTTTGACCAGATGAGCCATCACAGCTCCATTTACTGTATAGAAGCAACTGACCGTTGGGAAGAGGAAGCCTGCACTAGATCAGTTTGGCGTTCTAATGTCAAGAAAGGTGTTTCTTCCTTTGAGGACGCTCGCCTTTCTGGTTTAGATTTGAAGCGTCAAATTAGAAAGAATCAGCCTAAACCCTCTTACCACTACACTTACAACACCACGGGCCAGCTTTACTGCCCGACTTGTGACAGAGTGTTCTAGACGAAGTTCGGCTTTGCCAGCCACGTTTGAGCTCATGCCAGGAGATAGCCAAGGTCGCCATCGTCGAACTCGACGCGGACGACATCATCATCGTCATCATCAGAAGTAAGTTATTCAACATTGAATCAATTGTCAATATTCTAGCTGCAGTGTAATCTAATAAATCTTGAAGTCTTACTATTTTTGCACTTGTCTGTAATTTCTATAGCTGAAGATGGTGGATAGCAAGTAGTTTTAACTTTTTGCACTTTGTAATATGGTGGAAACATAAACCATTTTCGTACGTCTGTTATTTTTCTCAAGTACAAATATTGAACTTTCGTTAAACCCAAGTCAATAAATACGCTCAATGCTTCTTCATCCGTTAACATTTTTGTCTGCCTTGCGTCTTCTATGAGACTCGAGAATAAGGTCTTGTTATCCCTGTCAGCAAACCTTAATGTTTCCACAAGTTTAGCTACTGTTCCTTCTCCTATCGAACGTGACCCTTGAAGATATGCATTATAGACGTGTTCAACCCCATATTCATTAAGTAATATTATACATAATGAATAAATAATAAAGTAATATTGTACTTTTTCTTCTTATACTGGTTTCTGACAAGTCTGGATAAGATACGCACGGTCTCCCACGTTTTCCAGAAGAAGTAGAAGGTGGAGAAGGTTGTACATATATATACTTATCTGTGAAGCTTATGTCCATCGTTTATAAAAAGCGGAATAATATATCTTTGAAAATCACTGAGGATGAAACATAAGTCGTCTTTAGATACATGATAATTTTCTTTTAAAACTGTTGATAATGCCTCCATTATTTTTTTCCTTCGATATACGAAAGTATTATTTCACGTTTAGAATACTTGTAAGTAGACATTTTGAAGAGTCAACAAAACACGTAGTTTTATTGTATTCGTAATAATTACACTTCTGTTTATATACTATATGAAATATGAGGGTAGGTGCATCTTGTTGATTTATATTTTCACACGCAACATGAGTGCATAAAATATAAATGCCTTAATATCAATGATAAATTACAAAACTTACCGCAGACTATTGATGTAAACATCAATATTTGAAACCGCAATAGATAACGAGCGGTTTTCCGTTGTCTGCCTTTTATCACATTTTTACTAATTACTCCGAAAACCGCAAATATCCGCAGCTTTTTTTATTACATCGTGTTTATGGATAACTAGGCTACACATCAACATTAAATGTAAAGCAGAGGCAAACGTGGGCAACTGTCAAAAGTCTCGATGAACTTTAAAAAACTTTTTTTTCACCATATTTTATTTTGTAATTATTTTTAGGTAAACGTTACCATTAAATTAAATACATATTAATTTTTTCATATTCTTCAAAAGACAAGGTTTCCAGAAATTTATAATACACCCTTTCCTGTAACGTATAAGAATAAAATCAATTTGAAAGTGATGAAGTGAACAGTAAGTAACATGGACGTCCTTTAAAACTACAAAAATTGCGATGTTGTAAAAAATCATTACAAATAATATGTATTTTTATTAGATATTATAGTTTAGTTTGGTCTAAAATAAAAATAGCATGCCAGTAGCGACATTGACAAAAACCATTTTTAATCAGCAGTTGTTCAACGATTTTCCACAGTGCGGCGCGACAACATAACCTCGAGCGACGTGACCAATCGGATGTGATCATTTCTAAGCGCCAAATCAATAAACCAATTGAATTTGGAAGAATGTGCCCGTTTTGTAAATTGTGTGCTTGATGAGACGAAACTCATAGCGCTTACTGTAAGACAGTTACACTTCTCTACATATTTATGAGTAGGTACTACGTACAATGCCCACAGACATTCAAGTTGCGTGTGAAAAACATTTTTGAATAAGAAAGCCTCAAATTTCTGCCATTGTCAAGCTTACTGTCACCTAATTAATATAAACAAATATTGTCATCATATTATAATATATTTAAAAATAATCAATACTTATAATAAAACTGTAACAGATCCAATTCTGTGCATGGGAGATATATAAAAAAATTAGAGCACTCTGTAGCTACAGAGTGCTACAGACAAAACAGTTTTGGCATCAGTGTCAGCTGACACTGATGCCAAAACTGTTTTGTTTTTATATTTGTCTGTCTGTCTGTATCCCGGCCGTACATCACTCCAAAACTACTGAATGGAATTCAATGAAACTTAACACGATTTGAGTTCATACTACGAAAAAGGACATTGTATACTTTTTTTATTTCGAAATTCACCACGGTTCCCTTGAGAAAGGAGATAAAAGTCAAAATGTCGAGTGACAAGTGAGCCCGGCACCCCACGGGCAGCCCGGCACCTTTATTTAGTTTTGCGAGCTTGCTAAGATAAAACTCTTAAATCCGGAACATTCGCCACAATCAGTTTTTTTTACTATCTATCTTTTGCCGGATTCATTTTGGAGACTGCGCAATGGAAGTGCATAATCTAATATATTAATCAAACAAGGCCTCGGTAAAAAGACCCATTTTGGAATCGAAATTCCAAAGAAACGCACAAAGTACTTTGCTTCAACATTTATTGTGCGAACTGCGAAGGAACTCTCTGAGTTACTTGACTACTGTCTTTTGGAAAATACAACCAGAAACTTTTTAATCCCAAAGTAAAAAGCTCCTTTCTGAAAGAATGCTTCACCGCAGACCACAGCGTTAAACAGTGCTCAAATGTGAATAATTAGTCTGATTCGCGAACGAAGTCGCAGGTATAGCTACGATTCTAATAATAGCAAGTATATAAATAATTTCAGTTGGAGTGTAGGAAACAGGGCACTATGGAATTGGGACTTCTGGATCAAATAATTTAGGTACAACTATCCCCTAATTTTTTGACAATATGGCGGATTTACATGGCAAATTTAAATATTTATTTTTTTCATATTACCACGTTTTGTATCCTCCGCTTTGCATGATGTGGACAACTTAATTTGACCAGATCATTAAATCCTGAACATATAAAATGTAGCCGACTTCCAACTACAGCGTTAAGAGTCGGTTCTGTTTTTTTCTATATAGTATTTTTCACTTTTTTCAATGATGCTGATCACAAGATCGATTGTGTCAGTCGCTCACAGCACTGTTAACCATCGGCAAAAGTTTCAATTAAGTTAGGCATATTCGCAAATGAATGTACAGTTAATTGAGGAACTACTAGAATTCTATAATGATGAAATTTATATGGGACCAACTTGGTAGTATCTTGAATTTCGGATCAGGAGGTATTGGAAGCTAAACGTTCTTGAGTGCACATCGACTGTAATATAAAATGCTCTGACAGCAAAACTTCCTCAATTTAAAATGATTGCTAGTTTTCAGAGCATAAAGTCCTTTTTACTGTATATTTTCAATGAAAAATGTCATGAGAGTTCAATGTACTTATTTATTAAACATCATAATAGTTAATGGTCCATAATTCGAAATGTATTTATGCCACACGTCTTTATATCCTGTCTGCCTAAATCCCCTTTTGAGAATACGTGATATACTGAAGATATTAGAATGATATGAGAATGATAATGAGGCAAAATGGCAAGGTACCCTGAAAGAGGGATTGGTCGTCGCGGCCGGGTGACGCCTGCCTTATAGCCTGGCCTCCACGGTCCCACGACCTAAGCCCCATTGATTTTTTTGTATGGGGATACTACAAAGACCTCGTCTACTCGAGAGAATGCCGCAATTTGGACGAGTTAACCCGGAAATTGAGAGTAGCAGAAGAAACGATTAAAAATATAGAAGTGCATTCAGACGTTTAAAAGACAACTTTTTCCGGCGATGTCGCACTTGCATTGAGCAACAGGGAGGCCATTTTGAAAATGTATTGTAATTAAACACCTTTTAATTGGTTTTACTTTACATGCATTAATCATCATGTATATTAAAATTTTGCACTTACCACATTTAGATAAAATTTATTTTTGAACCCTTATGAATAATAAAATGAAATTTTCAGGGTAGATACCTGATAGATAGAGCAAGTTTTTAAAAGCCAAACGGTTTTCTTTATGTGATTTTTTTTAAGGTCCCTTGAAGTTGTGAACATACTGGGTAATTTTATCTTTCTTGGCATTAAATTTTTTTTTTATTCTATTGATAGATCTAATGATAGTAAATGTTACCATACTGAATTGGCCTATCTATCAGCTTAGCACACATAAAAATATCAAGCATTTACCGCAATAATTCACGTCACCATAAATAAAAATCTCATCTTACTCGGCGACAGGTGAAAATTAAAAAAAAGTCATATCTCCGAAAATGCGAAAAATCGCGGAATACACATGGGGTTGATTCAGATAGCCTTCTAGGTCCTCTACCTCCCAGCTTCAGTATATCACTACTTTTTGGGACACCTTGTATATCGAGTGTGAATGGTTCAGGGGAAGTCCTCGGTGAATATTCTATGACGAAGTTGGAGATGTTCTCAAGATAGGCCAGATCAGAAGTACCCTAAACCGACGAACATGTACGAAGATTGTGATGATAGTTAATGAGGCAACGGAGGTATGCAAGGAAAGTAGTAAGTAGGGGAAATCTGTAGTGCACAACAGGTGTATGTATGTACCTATGTTCAAATGCGTTAAACTTATTTTGATTTGAAGACCAGCTGTACTAAATACTTTCTGAAATAAGGACGAAGTGTTCCATGGTTGTTTTTCGTAATAGTCAAATTAATTCAAAGACATTATGACTAGTGGACTAACAATCGGAAGGGCCATTTAGCTTCCCAAACGATTTTAAATTGAGGACGTTTTGCTGTCAGAGCATTTTATATGACAGTCGATGTTCACTCAAGAACGTTTAGCTTCCAAACCTCCTGATCCGAAATGGTATCTACTTGGAAACTTTGGTTGAACTTCTGCCTTACTGACACAGTTATTAAAACCATGGAAAATAGTCATGGAAAAAAATTATCATAATAATAGTGTGGCTCAATTTCTAAGCACAAAAAGGTTAACTAAATGTCAATCTATATTGGTGATGTATTCACAACATGTATTAGATGTAGGTATGTACAGGGTTTTTCATTAAGAGCGCTCGAAATTAAAAATAAAATAAAAATCTGTTTATGTGTTATTGTCACAATTTTTATTTAGTTTAAGAGGCCTTTTACCTTTTGAAGCCCTCTCACTCGCACTTTTAAAGATAATTTCAAATAGCAACAATATGGTTTATATTTTTTAAAATGCGGTCAATCATTATTTCGCTGCATGCAACTATAGATGTTCTCTACTAATTTTCATTTTGATATCTGTAATGGGGGATCCAAAACGCGTAATTTAGTTATTTTAAATTTTGGGCCTCTAATTCTAATTGGACTCAACATGTAACAAAGTAAAAATATGTTGAGAACATCTATAGTTGCATGCAGCGAAATAATGATTGACCACATTTTAAAAAATATAAACCATATTGTTGCTATTTGAAATTATCTTTAAAAGTGCGAGTGAGAGGGCTGCAAAATGTAAAAGGCCTCTTAAAGGATTTTCTCTGTCATTGTGTATGGAATATAATTTCAGCCAAATGGCCGCCGCGACTCCGCTGTAGGTGGTGTATCCTGGTGGACCAATTTTGGCATACATTTTCACATAAATGGGGCTCAATATCATGAAGAGCGCGAGTTATGTTGGCCTTCAGGGTGGCAATTGACTGAGGTTTGTCTTCATAGACTAGAGACTTCACGTAACCCACAGGAAGTAGTCGAGCGGTGTTAAGTCACACGATCTTGGTGCCCAGTTGATGTCGCCACCACGCAAGATGACGAAGCCTTCGAATTTCTCATCCTATAAATTGAAAGTTTCCTGTGCTGTATGGCAAGTGGCGCCGTCCTGTTGGAACCACATGTTTGTGAGATCCATAGCATCTATAACCTAGGTCATAAAAAAATTGTTATCATCGTCCGATATCGGTCTCCATTGACAGTGAGCGGCTCCTTGCGCATCTTCGAAGAAATAAGGGCCGATAATACCGCCGAACCAAAATCCACACCAAACAGTGACTTTTTCAGAGTGTAGAGGCACCTGATGAATCTCCCGTGGATTTTTATCGCTCCAAATCCGGCAGTTTTGTTTGTTAACTAACCACTTTAAAATTTAAAAATGGCCAGAAATGAGCCTCATAACTGCAGAAGTTTTTTTCTCCGCAGGGTCAGCCGCTAAGTGCTCTAAAGCCCAATCGGCGAATACACGGCGCTGTCTGTGGTCGTTAGATTTTAGCTCTTGAGCTAATAATTGAACTTTGTATGGATGAAAAACCAAATCTCGACACAAAATCCGCCAAGTTGATATCGTAAAAAGACCCACCTCTTGCGCACGACGCTGACTGTCTGGGGTTTTCTCGCACACTGTCCCGAACAGCAACAATCTTCTCCAACGATCTTCCGTTTCTTTGACGTACAGGCACTGCTTCATCGATCACCGACCAGGTTGTCTCAAATTTCTTCATTAAACGACGGATTGTAGACTCTGCAGGACGGCCATGAACGCCATAAATTGGACGCAATGCACGGAACGTTAGGCGAATAGAGCACTGATTATGATAATATATTGTAACAATTTCTACGCGTTGTTGAAGCGTGGTGAATGGTGAAATGTTACAACTAAATATGTATGCTTTACCAAGATGGCCGCTATGCGCTGTCAAAGTTTGCGCGTCCCTACTGAAAAACCCTTTATAGGTAAAGAAATGTGGAAACCAGATTAAAATAGCTCAAACTCTTTCGAACACAATAATTTGCATCGTTAGCGTACTTCTACTCAATTGATGAAAATATGGAACCGACTACCAAATGCATTTATGACTACAGAAACTGATTCAGCTTCATACGCACTTGAATAATTAAACGTTAGTAAAAGTTAAATAAATATATTACTTTCGATACCATATGATATAGAGACATATCAGCAATAAAGCTTAGGCTTATAAACAAATACTAGTATTTTATTATGCAAGGCTGCAAAGTTCCTATTTATCGCGGGTAGGTACTGGTAATGAAGCCTGAGGAAGCATTCTTAGATTGAAAATGAGCGTTCAAATATGGAATCATGAGCGTATCGAGGGTTTCAAAGTTACAAGAGGCAATATAGCTTTGCTGCCGAGCGAAACACACAACTTTTATACTAAGAAACTACAGCGAGGAAAATGCTAGGTTCAATAAAACCCGTTTAAATGCTATTGTAAATTATCGTTATAATATATTAAAAATTACACGTTAAGATTATTTAACTATTACTATAAATATTTTTTTGGTACTTTTACAAAGGTTGCCGTTTTAGAAAATCTAAACTTAAAGCACTTTTGCAAGCAGATTTCAAATGATAAACAAAATTTGGACTACATTATATACATATACTCGTAAGCTGTTATTCAACTAGCAATTTCCCCACTGGAGTGAGGTGATAAATCGTGTACAGCTAAGTTATTTTGCACCTCGTCCCTTTTAAACCTTCGGTACGCTTAGGGTTCTTTATTTTAAACCACTTGCTTTGTTCATCGTTCAATCCTGGGACCTTTCGCTTCGTCTAAAAGTACTCGCGCCATATACCAACTTTTCAGCCTTGCACAACAAATAACAATTTACAGTTAATTGTAAGTAACTGAAAAACTACTTACCTGAAGTACCTACATGAAATATAAGAGATCAACTTGGAAGTATACTCTACCCAAAACACAAAAAAGCACATGTGACAGGCGATCCAGTAAAAAGTTAACGTAAGAAGTCTTTGTTTTGGAAGTCGCCATAAAATTACTTCATAAAATAAAATTATAGTTTACTAACTTTGTAGAGACCCAGCCGATGAAACCGTGGGTAGTGACAGGAACGGGCTTCAGACTCTTGCCGAGATCGTGTTTATGTTCTGTATGAGGCAGCATTGCAGCAGTTTCCTGCCGGATGGCATCCGCTTCTGCGCGGGTACGCCTGACACAAACACAAAAGTCATTATATTGCCAACGAACTACAAACTGGCACGTTTGCAATATCTCCGTTGAGAGTTCGAGTTAGTTGAAATAGAGAGGAGACTGAAGCAACATGGACTTTTAACTTAACTATTGAAAACTAGACATGAGTCTATAAATACAATGAGATAAATTTCACTGCTAGATACGCCTGCCTTTGAGAATTTAACACATTTATTCAGACGATTCTTACTTCGATAAGAATAAATCCGTTTTCGAGGGTCTTGTATTATTTCAAAACAAAGATTGTGAGAGGCATTTCGTGGCATTTACAAAATGTAAACAAATATATACGATATCAATAGAATGATTAAATTTTTTGCAATTATGAATTCTATCCCATTATAACAAATACGAAAGTTGCTCTGTGTTTATTACCACTCACCTCTGAAGGGAAAGGGAAGAAAGGGCGAAGAACATTTTAATGAAATTCGGTATATGAAATCCATAGGCAACAATTATAAGTCTCAGGGTAATTGGCGCTGAGCAGTTCACCACTTGTGACGAACTACATCTGTTATAGGAAGGGTTTACCACGTAACACCAGGTGGACCTCGTGCTTGTTCCATCATCACTACATAGTATAAAACAAAGTCGCTTTCTCTTTCCCTATATCCCTATCTATGCTTATTATCTTTTAAACTACGAAACCGATTTTGATGTGGTTTTTTTTAATAGATAGAGTGATTCAAGAGAAAGGTTTATATGTATAATAACATCCATTAAATAGTGGAGAAATACTGTTATTTTTGAGGTTTCTAATGTGATGTCGTAAATAATTACATATTTTCCGCTTACATTGCAAACGCGCAGGCTGAACCCTACGAGATTTATCAAAATAATGTACTAAGTATTGTACACATTGAAAAGGTCTACTTAAAACTCCGCTATGGTGTATGTCCATCTCTTATGGATATCCCACAATAAAAAAAAATGACATTTACTTTTTACGACAAATAATGGCTAATTTTCGAAGCGATTTTACCAATACAGCATGAATCCTTACCTAATTAAATACCTTCTAAATTTTTGTTATCTTCTTAATCTTAAATAATTTAATAAATCAAAACTACTGGATCGATTTTTATCATTTTTTCAGTGAATGACTTAGGCGATAAATTTTATGGTACCCGTGCGAAGCCGGAGCGGGCCGCTAGTGATAGTATAAAAAAAACATATCATGAAAATCTAAATACTAGGACGGGGTAGTAAGGTGCGCATTTTCAAAATGTGCTATCACTATTATAGTATAACTGATGCCCACGACATGCGACAGGATATTTGAACCATGAACTCCACTATGTTGAAGTCCATAAACAGGCAATAGACTGTTCCGTAGATTGGGTATATACTATGGTATATACAGTCTACTGGTGACCACGGTCAATGCAACTTGATCGGAACGTCGAAGTTAGTCAAAATATTATTATTTTAATGTTAATTGCGTGAATAGTAATAGACCCGTTTACGATTTAGAAACATGTGTGGATACTAGTCCTTATGTCAATGCCAATGTACAAAACCATCGGCCATCATTTTTGTAAACTATGAATTTAAAATGTTCCTTAAATTTCTTATTTATATAGCCAGCCCAAGCGAAGGAATACCCTACCGCTAAGCAGTGAAATTAATCATCAATAATACTTGATGTTGTAACTAAGACTAGCACTAAATACAATATTATAAATATTTTAAATTATGTTATGATTTTTGGGGGAGGGCAGGAATCTGTCTTTTTCTAGAAATATCGTTTTGAAGCGTCTCATGTTGGGATTAAATTATATTTTTGAATATATGAAAAAGCCTTTAACAAGTATTGAAATTTTTGCTTTTTAGCTCTTTATGTTTCGTTGAATCTTTTTGGTTGAAGGAAAGTTATTAATTATCTACATTTTAATCACGTAAATTGGGACAGAGATCTTCAGTGGGCTGGCCAACCTTTACAGTTGGAAGCCGCTTGCTCGATTCGTCATATATTTCCTAAGAAAAAGTATCAATCAGCATAATTTATTTCGCCAAAGTTGAAGTACAGCATCACAATCAGAACATAGCATGCTATAACAGTCGTGCGAACGTGATTGCCACTCCCGTGTCGGCCTTATCAGTCAATCACGAGAGTGCCGTTATATGTAGGTTATACCTGTAGGTATTAAATTGGCTATTCGTGATGCTGCTACATTTTTTTTATTCTAAAAACTAGGTAGTGTCCAAGCTTTTTTAAACGTACACTATTGTAAGATATTGTAATATGAGCGATGTTGTTTATGAAGCAGTGATGGCTCAGTGGCATTGGCTATGGACTGCCGCGCTGCAGGTCCATGGTTCGAATCCCGCCGCGGGCTTGAGCTTCACCGCATGGTGGAAGGGCATTTTGCGAATACCCACCTGACTAGCGACCACCCTCAAGTAGAAAATCTTTCGCCAACCACGTTGTGTTCCGGCAGCTGTCCTTCAGAGCCAGTGAAATGACAGGCACATGAGACTCAACGACTATGTCTCAAAGTGACGGTGCAATTCGTGACTTGTGATGAGTTGCATATGTTATAGGCAGAGGTTAGTTCCCTTAACATCAGGTGGGCCTCTAGCTTGTTCCGTCACAAGAAAATAAAAAAGAGCTCGAAATCTGAACCTCTATCGTACAAAGGTGACTAACTATCGACACCTTGCAGGAAGAAGACGATATAGTCCAATACAATATTTTTCCTGCTCTTATCACCGCCTAAGTAGAATCAGTACAACAAATGCTTTTCTTTCGGTACTAAAATTTTTCATGCACATAGGTATCCTTCCTATTTTTGACCACATCAATACTCAACACTCTTTTAGTCTGTGCTTAGTTACGAATACTAAGGTATTTCATCCCTCCTTAAGACACGCCACGCTAATTTAAAGTAGTTTTGTCGATCGACAAACATAGTTGTACAAAATTTACCTATCTTGAAATTAATCCTTTTTAAAATTCCTTTACTAATAAGAATTAACAAATATCAGAACATGTATATTATTGAAATAAATATTGAAAATCAAAACCGGCATGAATTGTCCAAACATTAATGTTTAAATCCAAAGCATCTTGCATATAATATTTATTTATAACGGACATACCATTTACAATAATTCATCATAATCAAACTTACATGGTCACAAAATATACATTAATAGTCATTCAGTCAACAGATTACAATCTAGAAGAACATATTTAATTTTATTATAATTAATTAACAATTTATTACAGTCACGTTCTTAAATAATAACTAATATATCCTTAAATAATTAAATTAATTACATAGACACCACAGATAATGTAGTCAATCAAATAACCCGCCCCTTAGCATTCCAGGTGCAAAAGTACCCATAACACTCGCTGCATTGCCGCGCTGGATAGCAATGGCCATCCTTTGCACCAGGAATGATCCGGAGCGGGAGTCACCCGACCTTTCGGCCAGCCTACGCCCTAATTCAGCTACCAGACTTATGGCTTCAGCCCCCCAACTGCCCATAGTTTCCACAGCGATGGGCACAAAATAATAATGGGGTTCCAGCGTTGCGTATTTTATCCGCTTTTTGGTAGCAGCATCTTCCGCTGCCGCTGCCGAAGTGTGCATGGTGCGACCCAGGTGGCTGGCGGCGACAGTGTTGACGCAGGTGGCGTCCCACACCAAGCACTTCCCGTTCTTCCATGGCACCAAGGTCAAACCATCCGGTCTTTTACCGTCGGACCTACTCAGACCCGGTGGTTCCAGCACACAGGGCACGTTAGCCGAGACGAACGCCCTTCGGACTATATCATTGAGGGCATGGTGACGCGGAAACCTGCCTGTGGAACGACGACAGCTCAGTGCGTGATGGCCATTGGCCTCCACAAAGGAACCGCAGGTGCATCGATGAGGTTCACACACCTTGCCGCCCAGGCGGAGGGCAACCGCCACCCGCAGAGAGCTATCATCCAATAAAGTTCCCAGGTGAGGTGAAGGCAACGCGTGCAACCATGCCCCGGATTCCGACCGCGACACTGCCTGCAGCCTTGCTAAATCTGGCCCTTCAACACTATCTGTAACCTCGCTGAAGATCCTCTTTGCCTCAACGTCATCCCAGGCCCGTTGGACTTGGGGGGTTTCTGGGATTGAAACACCTGGATTGCGGGTAGACCAAGCCGACAACGCATCGGGCACATAGGGTATGTTCACCTTGTCACCATTTGAAGATAGAATAGAAGTGACAAGGTCGACCACCCCATGCGCCGACGCCAAGAAAGCAGGCAAACCCACATCCCGTACGCTCCGCATCCCGAGACCGCCGTGCCGTATCGGCAAGGATGCTTGACACCACTGTGACTCACTGAGGGAAATGTTGAGGATAGATTCGACCGCAGACTTCAAGGTATTGTCGAAAGACGAAACCTGTTCTGGACAAAGCCAGGTAGGAGTAGTTCGTAACAGGTAAGTCATTTTAGGTAAGGCAAAACACGTACGTAGCAGAGTCATGGCAACATGGGCAGTGAGATTTTTAAGGCGTTCCTGTGCAAAGACGAGAAGTTGCTCACGGGAAGATATAGCTTCTGGAACTCCCTGAAGAAAAATGGGTGAGCCCAGTAGGTTAAAAGTGGTTTGTGAAAGTAGCCTTAAGCCAGGTAGAAGAGAAGTAAAATTTGGAAAATGTGTAAGAGCTTCAGCGCTGCAAGGATAAAACTCGCATTTGGAGGGATTCACCTCAAGACCCAGCTTCTCGAGACTTGGGATCAAATCCAGTAGTCAAAGTCAAAGTCAAAGTCAAAATCATTTATTCAATTTAGGCGTCTACGACGCTCTTATGAAGGTCAATTACAAATTTTAGTATTGAAATATTCTACATTGTACTGCCACGTTCAGCAAATAAATTGTATAGAGCCACTGCGAGAAGAACGGGCAAGAAACTCGGGGCCATTCTTTTAAACATCTTTTAACAATGTGTTACATACATACTATATAATAGAGTTATTACAATATTTGTTTAAATTATGTAGGTGACAGGCAATAGCTTGGCGGAGGCGGAATTGTCCAGGCATTTTTGTCGTTTATGTAATCAGAAACTGTGTAGTAGGATTTTTTAATCAATATGTTTTTCACATGCAACTTGAATTTCCCTTCTGTGAGCGTTGTAATATGTTTGGGAACTTTATTATAAAACCGCACACAATTACCTAAGAAGGACCTTTTATTTGTCTTTGCTAATCTAAAACCTGGCACCACTATTTTATCTTTATTCCTAGTATTGTAATCGTGATTGTCACTGTTTAATTTAAATTTACTCAAATTTTTACGAACATACATAATATTTTCAAATATATACAGACTTGGTAAAGTTAAAATATCAATTTCTTTAAAAAGATCCCTCACAGATTCCCTAGGACCCATTTTATATATGGCTCGAATTGCACGCTTTTGTATGATAAAGATTGTCTCTATCTCAGCAGCAGTTCCCCACAGCAATACGCCATACGACATAATACTGTGGAAGTACGCGAAATAAACTAGCCGAGCAGTAGCTACGTCTGTTAACTGTCTTATCCTAAGAACTGCATATGCAGCAGAACTAAGTCTTCCGGAGAGATCATGTATATGTGGATCCCATTGTAAAGTGGAATCCATTTTGATTCCCAGGAAGACTGTCGCTTTGTCAATAGGGAGTTTATCTGGGCCAAGCTTTATGTTTGGTTCAACATAAGGAACATTTGGTAAAGAAAACTTTAAACATTTCGTCTTTTTTGAATTTAGGAGAAGATTATTAGCGGCAAACCATTTACAAATCTTAGATAATACATTATTTACATGCGTCAGTTCACTGTCTTTCCTATCTACTTTAAAAATCAGAGAGGTATCATCTGCGAATAAAACAATATCGCAGAAATCTTTGACCATGCAAGGCAGATCATTAATATATGTTAGAAACAGAAAAGGTCCCAAAATTGATCCCTGTGGTACTCCCATTTTTACCAATGACCCGGAAGAAGTATTGCCATTTATTCCAACCCTCTGTAGCCTGTCTGACAGATATGACTCTATAAGATTCAGAGCTTTCCCACGAATACCATAGTGGGAAAGTTTACGAATCAGAGTGCAGTGCTCTACACAGTCGAATGCCTTGGAAAGATCACAAAATACGCCAATAGCATCATGTGAACTCTCCCAGGCTTCCAGTATATGCGACATCAATTGAACACCTGCATCTGTTGTGGATTTGCTCTTGGTGAAACCAAACTGATTCTCATTTAATAAATTATGCTTGTTAAAATGGGATAGTAGTTGTTTGAGCATAATTTTTTCGAATACTTTACTCAGAACAGGTAAGATGGAAATAGGTCTATAATTGCAAGGGTCAGATGTAGACCCCGACTTTAAAATTGGAGTGATTTTACTTTGTTTCATTAAATCGGGGAAGTTTCCACTATCGACACAAAGATTGAATATTGTTTCTAAATATGGTGCAATAATGTAAATTATAGACTCTACCACTTTTACTGACATACCCCACAAGTCTTCAGTACTCTTTATGTTTAAACTTTGAAATGTTTTTATAATTTCAAATCTTGTGGTGTGTCTGAAAGAAAAGTCCGGTGATTTGCTTGGAAAATTATTTTTTAACATAGTTTCTGCTACATTGGGACAAGAATCCAATGACTTAGTGGCTTCTAGGGGCAAGGTAGAAAAAAAATTTTCAAATATATTCGCCACTTGTATTGAATCAGAGATTTGATTTTTATCAATAGTTAAGACATATGTTGAATCTCTAGGTTTATTTTTACCAGTTTCACTATTTATAGTCTTCCAAATGGTTTTTATTTTATTTTTAGACTTGCTAATTTTGTTTCTAATAAAAAGAGATTTAGCACACAAGCAAACAGATTTGAACATTTTTGAATACTTCCTAACATAATCATGAAACTGTTTGCAAGATGTTAAATTTTTCCTACGATACATATCAAACAAATAATCTCTACTTTTTCGAATACCTGTTGTTGCCCAATCACCGAACTTCAACTTTCCATCTATTTGTTTTTTTATTTTTGGACATACTTTTTGAAACTCAGTGTTTACTAAAGAAAATAAGCTATTATAAATGTCATTTGGGTCACTATGAGAAAAATTTGTAATGCCAAGCTTAGCTTCTATGTTGGTACTGAGTATTTCCAGCCTACTAGTTGTTAATGGTCTATGTTCAATTTCATACCTCTCTGTTTTTCTGATTCCATCAAATTTTATCGCTAGGCCCTCATGATCAGATCTAATACCCTTCATTATTGACTTTTCTTTAGTCTTACAGTTTGAGTATATATTGTCTATACAGGTAGCTGAAGTGTCTGATATCCTAGTGGGCTCACAGAATAGAAATTTCAAATTAAATGACTTAAACAATGAAATAAGATCAGTCTTATTTTTAGTATTCAATAAAATATCTATATTAAAATCACCACATACAAATATGGGTTTTTTGCATTTTGAAATTTTCTGTAGTATATTTTCCAAAGTGGATAAAAATTCTGTAAAATTTTGAGCACGACCTTCATCTGTTGGTGGTCGATATACGCACAACACGAGATGCCTGTCCACCTCCACACAAGCAACCTCACAGACACGTTCGACAGAACATCTGACCAAGTCACGGCGTTCTTTAAATTTTAAATTATTTTTTACAAGTATAATACACCCTCCTCCTTCTGCAGATGATCTGTTAAACGCACTACCCACACTAAAATTCTTAACATTAAATAACATTTTATCTGCTCTAAGCCAAGTTTCAGTGAAACATAATATGTCAAATGGATATTTATCTAAGAATATTTCAATTTCAAGTATTTTGCCAGGGAAGCGATTTATATTTTGGTAGTATAGTGCTATGTCAGAACACTTCCCTGTTGTCTCTCTTAAAAGTTTAAACTGTTTGACTGAACATTAGTACATGTACTAAAATCTGTAGCGTCAAAACTAGACTTAGTTATATTTCCTATAACCGACTCAATATTATAAGCTACCAAAGTAGCAATTAAATTTTTATATTTCTTAGGTAGGTACATCCTATCCTGAGTCAACATAAAGTGAGTAATAAATTTATTACAGTCAAAAAATAAAAGTTTGTCTCCATGACGACATGTCATATTATATAAAATTGTATTTAATGAGTGAATATGCTCATTCTGGCTTTGAGTCAGTGCATCTGAATAGGGAAATGCACATAACATGATTTGATACGCATCAAGATTTAACAATGAAGTTATACTTGCTATTAACTGTTTCCTGTCAATACCCAAACTTTGGCCTAAGTACACAATAACTATGGTATTTTTATCAATTTCAGAAGCCATAATTTTCTCCTCAATCTGTGCATAAGAAGCACCAGGCATGCAGTAATTTCTAACAGAGCAGTTTAATGAATTACCAAGTAATGAGCCAACATTACTTGGTAGATCCTGCTCTACAACTTCCGGTCTTCCGCCAATGGTGCCATCATCAAGGTACCACAAGTTTAGATGTGACTTGAGCTCCGTAATAATTCTGTGGATGGCTAAGCTGAAGACTAAAGGGCCCAGAGGGTCCCCCTGCTGAGCTCCTACTCGTGAAAGGATGAGATTATTTTTGAAATAAAGATTTGAAGGGGATTCGTAAACTTGATATAGGTAGGGATAAAGAGCTGGAATTTTGTCTTTAACTTCAGTGAGCAAAGCGTCCCTCTCTAACGAATTGAAAGCGTTGGAAATGTCTAACTTCAACACAATACAGTTTGAGTTGACTGGATCCGACACAAATGCCCGCGTTGCATGGATAGCTGCCTCGCAGCCTAGGCGTGTACCGAAACCAAGCTGATGGGGTTGCAGGTATTCGGACATAGCTTCCCTTACAGCACGGCACGCCACCTTGGCAGACAATCTCCGGAACACACTGCCGACTGCAATAGGTCTCACCCCCCCATCCTTTTTTTTTAATGCACATAAAGAAGCACCATAGAGGTATGGGCATACCTCTCGATTGAGTTGGCCACTGAGTAAGAAGTTCGTAAGCCGGGTCAGACTCTCGATCAAACGCTGACCATTATCCCCTGCCGAGATAGAAGTTAGCTCCTTTAGGTGTCCTGGGCGAATTCCATCTAACCCCGCTGCTGACCCGCTATAAAAGGAGCTGAGCGCTAACGCCACCTCATCCTTCGTAACTGAGACAAGTCAACAGATTATAAATTATATATATATAAATATATATATATATATTATTATATATATATATATTATTATATATTATATATACTCAGCGAGAACCATTGTAATATGATACGCGGTGCGATATTATTTCTATATCATAGGGTTAATAACCTAAATGGAGTACAGTTAGTATAGCTTTAATTAAACCTGTATGTCTTGAAACAGCTGATTCAGTTTTAGACAGAAATCGACAATCAATAAATATAAATAAGATATCGGACTTATAAAGTGTATATCCAAGTCAATGTATAGAATCTTAAAGTGTGTCTTCTTGTAACCACCGCCTTATGTACGGTAAATGCCAGTTATTTTATGCATACAGCAACTCGGATCTCCATCTCCGGGACGGAAATCCGAGTTGCTTTGTACGAGGCACAAAGATGTTTCAAAAGAATTTTCAGTCATTCTTTCACAATCGTAACGTCCGACATTGAGCGAGGTCTCTCTTATTTGCCTAATTCCCACGCCTGCCGGGCATCTTGAAAATCGCGGTAGAAGTCGTCAGTTTTTCAGAAGGGGCTGTTTCCCATTCCCACGACACTCGCGGCAAGAAAAGGGGAGGTGACATTATAACCCGGCACCCCAAAGGGTTAAAGTATTAATCTCAATAAATTATTATAAGCTTTTTGTTACATAACTGGCTTCCTACCTTTTCAATTTGCCAGTCATGCCATTTTGGATACGTTTTAGCTGGTCGTAAAAGTGTATAGCTATTTATAACTTCAATTTTCCATTCAACACCGCTCTCTGCTTTTCATTCCGCGTACCTAAATAAAGTTTCCTTCGCTTCACCTTCTGGAACGTTCGTAACGTCACCCCCACCATTCTTGCAGTACGACGCATACTGATGCCCAGTTCCAAAAAGTCATGATCCTACCACATTCTTCATGTGAAAGAGTCATGATAAAAAAGTTTTATTGGTTTGTTTTTTTTTATTTCTAATAGGTAAGCCTTTGACCACAATCGCACCTGATAGTAAGTAATGATGTGGTGGAAGGTGTTAATAGGCTTAAACCTAGAATTACTGGCTCTCAAGGACAGCTGCTGGAACACACCGTTAGGTGCTTGGCGACAGATTTTCCACTTGAGGGTGGTCGCTAGCCAGGCGGGCATTCGCAAAATGCCCATACACCATTCGATCAAACTCAAGCCCACGGCGGGATTCGAACCATGGAACTGCTGCGCGGCAGTCCAAAGCAAATGCCACTGAGCCATCACTGCTTCAAAATATGTTAACTAATGTGCTGATTGTCTAACTTAGCTTTTGTAACAAGACTCATCGATAAAGAAAAAAATTGAAAACAAAAATAGGTATGTACAAAATATGAATGGTAAATATTGTAATTCGAAAAGAACTATTTTTAATTTTAATTTTTTTTGCGCCATTTCTTAAAAAAGTTAACGACTATGAAGTTTTTATGTACAAAATTAAACTCTTTTTCGAGTACTTTTTGTTTTGAAAGAATATATTTTGTACTTAAAAAGTTATTGCAATTTAGGCATTAGTATAATCATTGTGATACAGGCGTTCTTGTATACGAGTATATTTTCTCATTTAGACAATACTATTTTCACAATATCATGTATAGATAACTAATTGTATTATTGTTCTACATTTGTATGACAAAGAAGGCAAGGACATGTTCACAAAATTACCTTTTTATCACATGTATTCGAAAAAAGCTAGTTTATTCCTCGTAAACTTAATAGCTTTTTAATCCCTGAGGGTCAACAAGTGATTCAATTTAGAATGTGGATATTTTTAGTAAAAGTTCCATTCACCAAAGATATCAATCACAAACACTGTATGAACAAGATACAGGACGGTGTTTTGTTTGTAGGTTTTTTAACCAATTTATTTTACAACCTAAAAGTAATAAAGTTTCTCAAAAACTACTATCCTGAGACGAAATTTTCTAAGACTACTAATTCTCAAGCTGTACATAAATTGGCAACTGTACCGGATTTAAAATTGTAATGATGCAGTTCCATAATTGTTAAAACATAAGACTCTTACTATTTTTATGCTATGTCTTATTTTTCCTAATTATATGTAAATTAATATACGTACTATTCTCATTCATAAGTTGCACTTACTTATTATCTCTTAGAGGAGGATAAAAAGTAAAGTGTCCACCTCGGGAGACAAAAACTATTTTAAGCTCGAGTAACTTTGAATCCCTCGCTGCACTCAGACTTCTACTTTAGATTCCCTCGCTACGCTCGTGATTCTACTCTAAAATCCCTCGTTTCGCTCTGGATTCAATAAAACACTCTCACCTTTAAAATGGTTGTTTTATCCTTTGGTTAACAATCAACTATTTAAGTTCAGTACGTTTTGTAGTATAATGAATACCTACTTAAGTACTGTTTTCCCAAACAAATAAATATCTTCAATCTACGTGATTATAGTTATATCATAAAACACAGGTCTCAAAATATTATAGTCAGATTAAAGTAGAGATCTTCTCAGAGAATTCCGCTTGGACATACGAGTAAATGAGACAAAAGTAAGTAGTGGATGCTGATGCATGATAATAGCCTGCCACACACGGCTCGGGTCGTGCAAGAGTATATTCAGGAGGTTGGTATCAGCGTGATGGATTGGCCATCAAGATGTCCTGATCTCAATCCAACTGAACACGCCTGGGATGAGGTAGGGATGAGGAGTCAAATGCCGCAGACCACCACCTACCTACCCTCAGGGCACCAAATCGACTCGAAGCTAGAAGCTGAGCCCGAGGAGGCAATACAGGTTATTAAAAAATAAACAACATATAGAACATACTTGTAAATGTTAATTGAGTTTTATGACACTAAGCTAAAAATGGCAATTTTTATTGTTTTATCTTTGTTTAGACTTTAAAATGTTACTAATATATAATTTACTAAAATTTTCAAAGAAAGTTGATAAAAATTGCTATATAACGTTTTTACTTTAAATCTCTAACTTGTAGACCTATTAACAATGAAAATTAAATGTAGTACGTATTGTACGCAGGTCAGTGTCGATATAAAATTGTATCTACATTTATAATTGTGTCATTATTGTATTTGGGTTTCACGTACGCAATCGCTCGTAATGCTGTTCACGAAAAAACTTCTATTTAACGATTATATTTTAAGATCTTGTTGCTAGCGGGTATACGAGCAGTTTGGTAATAAGTACCTATATAGCTAAGTCGATAAAGCTCGTAATACTTAAACAAGTAAAACGTTAAACATTCGCCATAGCTATCGCATCGGTCAGAACTCAGAAGCAATCGTGAGCGTCTGTAACGATCGTGCTTGACATTGGATCCGCATTAATATTTACTCCCATTTATACAAGTCATAGCAAAGCAGATTGCAGTAGCTCAAATTCTTTCCATCTAAATATTCACTACTGCATATATAGGTACTTTGCGTAATTATGATTATAAATGACATAAGTCCTTTACATAGACCTATATTCAGATCCATATACATCATTATTTTGAAGCAGTGATGGCTCAGTGGCATTGGCTATGGACTGCCGCGCAGCAGGTCCATGGTCATAATCCCGCCGCGGGCTTGAGCTTCACCGCATGGTGGAAGGGCATTTTGCGAATGCCTACCTGGCTAGCGACCACACTCACCTAACGGTGTGTTCCGGAAGCTGTCCTTAAGAGCCAGTAATTCTAGGTTACTAGTATTAAGTCCACTATTTATTCTACTCTGTGTGTCCTAACACTTGGATACATTATCAGAGTTGAGTTTGGTACTAAGCGCCGTGGTTCGAAAACGTCGGCAGTACACTGCCATAGCAGGCGAAGTACTGATCCGGGACAATAGCTTTTCTTTGTTCTATAAAATAAACGTAAGTTGGACTGTAGGTATCGCTCCATCCCCATACGATAGTTAAAGAACGAGAGGAAAAATTAGAGTTATGAGTCATTGTTATGTTAGCTCAGTCGGTCAGAGCATAACGCGGCTATAGGGGTGGATGACGCGGGTTCAAATCCCGCACATAACTATAATTTGATCGTTTCGTAAAATTGTAATGTTTTTAAATATAATTTACTGTATTTACAACATTCTGCCATTTTGGAGGGGCCGCAAGGTTTATCCATGAATATAATATCCTTCTATGAATGGATAACTCTACTGTTGTGTATATTCCAAGACATCGTCAATTGATTGTATTAAATTTGAATGCTGAGGATTTTTGCTACTTTGTCATCCAGATTTAATTTGAATCCCCAAAAATTTTGCTGCTGCCCGTAATCCAATGTATTTTGAAGACTGTTTACGAGTTCTTTAACTCCAATAATAATCATATAGACCATATGCGGAGTTATCCATTTTCTTTATTTGTTTTTCAAATAAAAACGATTGGCTACGTAAAAACAGAAGATACTAAGGGCCTGTTCCAGAATGTTCGAGTAAGTTCTGCTTATACTACCCAAAACATATTTAATAAATAAAACACTATCTTAGCGTTTCACAGTCATCGATTTAGCCTATCCATCGGTTAAAGCTTGAAACGCGTTGCATGTTAACTGTCATTTTTCAACCAGTGACATGTACTGCGGTGTACAGGGTCGGATGGCTACTCTACTGTACAGCCACTACGATTTATGACGAGCCGATAGCGGTGCCCTTTAGCAGCGTGCCTTTGATAAAATTCGCGCAGCATGTACTTAGATACTTTCCACTATCACATTACTAAATTGATCGTGACGTCATAGTATCGCTATTAGAAATCGTCCTTTCCTACACAGGCTGTACGTGTGTAATATGTATGTGCGCCTTTGGAACGCTGAGCAACACACTTGATTGTATAAGCTATATTACGTGCCTAGGCATAACCTGTATCGAAATTTGTTTTTTTTCCGCATACGTGATTATTACTTTTCAATTTAGTTTTAATAAGAAAACCAAGGAGGTTATTATGTTTTATTCAGTTTTCCTTAGAAAAACAATCCATAGAGCTCCTCACTGTAGCAGTTAAAAAGACGAATCGCTTATTAACCCTGCTGGCTGTATGGTACGATAAATTCCCATTGTTCCATATTTTTTTTAATTAACTTCGCGACCATTTATTTGTAAAGAGTTAGTGATATATTGAAAAATTTACTCACAAGTATACTTCAATTTTGGTACCAGTAATAAAAACACTCCCCGTGGGGTGCCGGGTTATAATTGACCCTCCCCATATCATCCCGTGGGTGTCGTAAGAGGTTACGAAGGGAAAAATACTGGAAGGTGGGCAGCAGCGCCTTTTAAAGAACTGCCATCTTACACTGCGATCCTTGGCAGGTGGCTTGGCGCCTGCCAAGCGGGCGATTATGGCAAACAGCCCATTAATAGGGGAGGCTGTGTTCAGCAGTGGGCTATCCGGCTGATACGGTGCAGTACAGTAGAGTACTAAAAAACATACAGCCCTCTCTGCGTTCGTAAAAAGATATAGTTGAAACTATTGTCGGAGCTATCTGACTTATTCACTTAAGTTGTCTTATATTATTTACTAAAATTTGGTATGGAGTGAACCTACTGGTACGAGCTTTTATATTGAGTTCCGTGCGGAGTAGCCAAGATACGTACGTCCAATTTCCGTAGCGAATGTTCTTCGGAATGGCTACGTTTTGGCCCGACTACTGTTGTACGGATATTAGTTAGGTACTCGTAATTACGATAGCTGAAGCTAATCTACATTCCAATTCGATATCCCAGCTACACGGAGTAATTAAGAAATGTACGTCTCAAATTTATCTCGTAGTGAATCTATACCAATATGTGTGAATCGTGGACGCCATTACATAACTGACTTTGACAATGAATGATTCTATAAAAAGTTTATTTACACGTTTAAACTGCTCAAAGCTTTTAGAAGCAAGAGGCAAGCCTTATTTTGACCTCTTTCCACGCTGGATTGGTTCGGCAGAATATTCCACCGAGATAACAGCCGTCACCACCGTCAGTATTATTAACTCCTTAGTAATAATACAAAACTTTTGTCACTGTCGCTTTGTTCAAGTTTCTCTGATGTACTCATTCCTCATATTTCCCATTCTAATTTCATCACACAGCGAACTATGCATGTGCATATTCTAATTGTTATTGTTTCCCAACAATAAAATCCATAACCCAAGACGGGTCTAGAAAACTTTTCGTCATTTCATCATTCTGATGCTTACCTTGTTCTTCACGTCTTGGTCAATATCTTCAGTGGTACCAAGATACCAAAATAGGAGCAGAAGGGCAGGATGAACCGATAAAGACTTATGTTGCGTAAATAGATTTTTAGCTGACGTTCGAAAAATGTATGGAATCATTTATCCAGTGCCGCTTGGCGGATGCTCTTGTTACCGAGTCTGGGTATGATTCCAAAAAGATCTTGCAGGTTCTGGTGACTCATGTATGTTCCTTATGCTAATATAAATTAATTAAAGATTTGGAGAAGATACTTTTGTATTTCTCCGCGGTTTGTGTCAAACGTAAAATATTCAGCGAAGGAGAAGTTGCTAGGAAGATGAATGTCGTAAAAGTAGTTTTGTTTCTGTTGTGATAGGTGGCAGCGCTTGAGGCTGCTGGGAGCGTATACATCCTGAAGATAGTGCAGATGCTTAAATTTTATGATCCAATACATTTCCATATACAAAAGAGAAGCTGGGTGTTACTTATCCATAAGAGTTTGAGAAATGCTGGTGGAAATACGGAACAACTTACCATGTACTGTTAACCTGTTCTGGTTTAATTGTTGTTTTTTTCATATATTTTTCATGCCCTTTCAAAGGTTAGAAGTATAAATATCTAGTTATCGTTGAAGTCGCACAACTGATATTCAGTTTTCGTTCTGCTGATTTTCAATCTGACGTTCTCCGATTTTTGCCGTCATTTTCTTAGGTTGACCCGACCATAGACCTTATAAAGGTCTACTAAAAAGTCCGCGATGGTATATGTCTATCTCTTAGGGATAACCTACAATAACCATATTTTATCTTTTACTTTTTACGAGAAATGATGACTTATTTGCGAAGCGATTTTAAGCAATAAAACATGCCTTAAATTCATTGTGCATACTTACACCTTAAAAAGCTCTACATAAAAATTCCGCGATGATACACCTATGCCTATCTCTTAGTCATAACTTCTTAGTACTTTTTCTAAAATGATATATTGCTGTTGGTCTTCCTAAGATAAATAAATAAATAACCCACAATAACTATTTTTTATCCTTTACTTTTTACGAGAAATAATGACTTATTTACGAGGCTACTTTAAGAAATACAGCATTTAAGCTGGATTAATATAGCCTTGTACAGCATGTAATTTAAATGAATATTTTCAAAGATGCAGGTCACTTTTAAAATGCAGGGACATAGCGGTTGCGGAGAGATCAAGATCAATTCAAGAATAACCTCTAAAGAAAACATGTTTGTGAAGCAGTGATGGCTCAGTGGCATTGGCTATGGACTGCCGCGCAGCAGGTCCATGGTTCGAATCCCGCCCAGAGCTTGAGCTTCACCGCATGGTGAAAGGGCATTTTGCGAATGCCCGCCTGGCTAGCGACCACCCTCAAGTAGAAAATCTGTCGCCAAGCACCTAACGGTGTGTTCCGGCAGCAGTCCTTGAGAGCCAGTGAAATAACAGGCAAAAATGAGACTTAACAGGTATGTCTCAAGGTGATGGGCGCAGTGCAGTTCGTCACTTGTGATGAAATGCATCTGTTATAGGCAGAGGATACCGCTTAACATTAGGTGGACCTCGCGCTTGTTCCTTCACAATAATATTAAAAAAAAATGTTTGTATTGTCTAATGACAAAAAAGCTATGAACGTTGTATATAAAGAAATTCTGTAGCTATACTTACTCGTACATATAGAATCAGTATGGCACCCGTGCGAAGCCGGGGCGGAGCGGATCTACAGTTCTGCTATATTTGCAAGTGTCGTAATTTTAAGTAAAGGTTTTGTTTTGTTTATTTGACGTTTTGGAGTTTGATTTTGAGATCTAGGTAATGATAATAGACGGTCTTGCGAAACTTTGACTCGGCGGCTGAAGTTTTTTATTATGTTTAATTTACTTCTTCTGAGGAGAAAGTATAATCTTTTCGGTGTGGTGATTGTTGCTATTGTAAGTAATAAAGCGATGTTATTTTTGGAAATAATTACTCATTGGCTGATCAAGATATTTAGAAAATAAAATCATCTATTTTAGCTGTGATATTCTAAAGGTTAGTTTTAAAGTATCAAACTTGAACCTATAATAATCCACGTACAAAGATCTGAACGTATGACTGCTGTATACTAGGCACCTAACTTATCTATCGCTTATACGAGTATACTATACATCATCTTCATTCTCTATACGACTTAATAGAGCTAACATTATATGTAGTAATGAAAAGCTGATGAAGCAGTGGTGGCTCAGAAGCAGTGATGGCTCAGTGGCATTGGCTATGGACTGCCGTGCAGCAGGTTCATGGTTCGAATCCCGCCGCGGGCTTGAGCTTCACCGCATGGTGGAAGGGCATTTTGTGAATGCCCGCCTGGCTAGCGACCACCCTCAAGTAGAAAATCTGTCGCCAAGCACCTAACAGTGTGTTCCGGCAGCAGTCCTTGAGAGCCAGAAAAATTACAGACTAATGAGATCTAAGAACTGGACGTCTCAGTGTGACGGGCACAGTGCAATTCGTCGTTGACTAAATGCGTCTGCTATAGGCAGAGGTTAGTCCACTTAACATCAGGTGGGCCTCGGGCTTGAAACGTCACAATAAAAAAAAACTCTATTGACATAAAACTATTTCATTTGAAATTTTGTCAATGACAATAAACACTTATTTACTATACGTATGTAACTACACCTGTATGTGTGTTGGTACTTATTATCTCCAAGCCCATTATTTTATTTAAGATTTATTACGAAAAACAGCAACGTGACCGGAACCATCTCACTTACATAACTACTTTATACCTATGGAGCTCTACCACTCTTTTGTTGCCGTCCTAAGCCTCTATGCAGACGTTTTTTGAAGTATAAGCAACCCAACTAGTTCTTACTTCAAGAACTTCTACATAGAAGATTGGTATGGCAGCAGTAGAGAGGTAGAGCTACATAGGCTTATGCCTATGTAATGTTAATAGGTAGTTTATTTAAGTTCAGCCAAAAACTCTATTATTTTCAATCATTCGTAGGTATATTTAATTATGGATAAATTTTCTTGTATTAATAATTTATTAATTAACTTAAGGACAAAGTTAGAAGACCTTGTAAGGAAATGTGCCCTATAAACCTATGCCCAAACATAACAAAAAATGTATAAAAACTTGATATCATTTGATCAGGTAGTGAAGCGAGAAGAGCAAAGGAAATCGTAGGATCAGATGTCATGCGAATCGGTTGCAAATGTTGAGATCAAATGTTATATCCAACTAATTAATTTTCCCATGCACTATAACCAACACATATTTATATATAATTTTTCTCGAGCAGGAACCAAACCGCCGCCACCGCGCCTTCCGGTTCTACGCACCTGATGCCCTTATCTTTGGAGATTATAAATTTTGTCAAATTATTAATTAGAGAAAGATATGATAACATAACTTTTATGATGATAACAAAGAAATCCTAATTATCATTTGATTAGAAATACCGAATTTCATGATGTTGGTGTTGATCGCTTTTAGAACGTTTGGATTTTAAAATACTTGAAATGCGGTTATTATTTCTAAATACCCACATTTGGCGATATACATTACTAAATTATGCCCGTACACACAAACTAACAGAATCTGTACTCGCTTGTGAAGTATCATCGTGTCGTTAACTTAACACATTTTTGTGATTCTACGATGCCGACGAACTAAAGGATTGCAAGTTTTGTTTTTCTAGATATTGAATTATTTTCACTGTTCTCTGACATTCTACATTTTTTTACTGGAACGTTGGTGAAGGGTGATCCTACAGTAAATCTCACCATAGAGTCATACTGTACCAGTTTTTGACGATGATCCACAAAATGGTGGGAATCCTTCACAAAATAAAAGAGTTGCCTATCAATGATTGTAGCCGTTAAGGATGCAACTTGCTTCGCGAGCTAATAAAGTTAGAAAACAGAATAATTCTCCGAGTCGCAACGCATTGCATACGAAATAAATGTAAAAACAGAAAATGATCTAAGTTTAATAGAGAAGTTTTCCGCCTCGGTGTCGACTTGATAACTTTGCAACTAGAACGCGGCCTTTACCGGGAAGGAAAAGTACCTGCGTATAGGTATGTACCTACGGTTCTTTTCTGATTTCCCGTAGGTAGGCGATCAAATTGTGCTTTTAAAAATGAAAATGGAACAATTTTCGCTTAGTCATCGTATGGTGAAGTTTTATTGAAACTTCATAGAAATAGCTAATAATTATACTAGAAGTTACAATGATAGTTTTGTTTCAAAAGAATATTTAAAGAAGTGTGGCCATGGCCTGTTATTATGTACTTCATTTATATTTAATAGATAATAGATTCATAGCAATATTTTCTATAAATTAATTACAAATTTAAGTCCTTATGTCTGGTACTAAGAATAAACATGTAAATAAATGTAAGTCAAGCTCAGAAGCAAACAGCAGAACGAAAAAGTTACTGTTGAAGGCGTAGTTAATAAAGTGAACCGCATACTCAACAACATTACCTTGACGCGACTAATCAGATGCGATAATTTCTAAAATCCAAATCAATAACAATGCTTATTTCCCCCATGAAGGGTTTACCATAATCCCCACGATTGGCAAGTGTCATCGGGATCGCAGTTTTAGATAGCAGTACCTCAGAAGGCGCTGCTGCCCACCTTCTGGTATTTTTATTTTAGTCGCCTATTACGACACCCTCAGGTAGCAATGGGGGAGGGGGGGAATTTCACCGCCCAACCCGGGGGGGTCCCCGGGTTGGGCGGTGAAATTGCAACCTACGGGGCAAGTTCATTTATATGAGTACACATTATTTCAAAACTAGGTAGATGTTAGTATTTTAATGTCGATAGGCCATGACCATGTCTTTGACCATGGGACCTGGATCTCAAGGAAAGCCGGCGGAGGCGTTAGGTGCTTAGAGGCAGATTTTCTGCTTAAGGAGCTACTAAGGGAAGCATTTGCAAAATAACCCGTGAAAATACCCTCCTATCATGAAATCTTTAATAGATAAGTACAAAGTATATCAAACTTTAAGCAGTACATAAAACATCCGAGTTCAGTGTCCTCTGAAGTCTAGACGCGAATTAAATTCAGATTTAACTATTATTTTCTATAACATAGAGTCTCCAAATCGTGAGATATTCTCGCGCAACCGAGATAACGTCATGGTCTTGGTTGATTTTTGACAAAAAATGTTCTTAGGTATGAAAAACAAAAGGAAATTCGTTTCAGTTGCCCCGAAGGTTTTTTCCGGTAACGTCAAAATAGGAGATAATATATAACCGTAGCGATTCTGTTTTTGAACATAAGATACATTCAAATTAAAAATATATATGGGTGGGTATATACAAAAGGTGGTTTTCTTCAAAGAACTGAAAATCGCATTAGACTACTAGGCGAGAGGGATATTTAATTAATTAAATTTCTGCATAACTACGAGAATACTAATAACCTACATTATATAATTAATGAGTAACTGCACAAGCTGAATAAATAGGTACTTAAACATACAGTCCATCAAAACTAAATACAGGCACATGAGACTTAAGAACTATGTCTCAAGATGACGGGCGCAGTGCAATGCATGACTTATGACGAAATGCATCTATTATAGGTAGAGGTTAACCCGCTTAACATCAGGTGGGCCTCGAGCTTGATACGTCACAATAACATTTAAAAAAACACTTTGACAGGACTTAACGATCTATATACCAAACCAGAGTACCTAACTTTCTTATCTTACTTGATTGATGCACATATTATATCCTATATCCCATAAGCAATAAATATTCCGAATAAAAATTAGGGATAGATATTATATTAGTTTCGGGTTTTAAAAGATGTAGGAATGCCTCAGGACAGTTAATTTATGTAATCCTTACTTCTGTTCTTCGAGTAACCAGAGCCATCGATCTTTCCATTGCTGTCTGCAGCTAGCTGCCTTTTTCCACTGAGCTCGCATCTGGAACGCCTCAGTGTTAGGGTCAAACTTCGAACCCGTCGCCTTCTCCATTGTTTCTGTGATATCAAAAGATTGATGATGATTTACATATCCTAAATAGTTATTCCATAAATCCCTACTAAGAGATGTGGTTGAAAAAAACGTGTTTTTTATATTTCTGGTACGTTAGCCTTTGACCACTATCTCACCTGACGGTAAGTGATGAAGTGGTCGAAGGTGTTGTCAGGCTAACCTAGAATTGTACATGTAATAGGAACTATACCTAGTAATGTTAACAATTGAAAAATATATTTAATAAAATTTACATGCGAAATGTAATGCCATCGGCTGTTGATTTGATCAGATGAAGTTGATCAGAACTATTTTTGCGAGGTAAAATGCAACACTTCAACTTTGCGACGTGAATTCGAAGATGTGTTTATAGTCACGATATTTTCAAACGTGGTTCATATGCAAGCGCCTAGAGAAGACTAAGCTGAACCACGCCCCTACCATTGACGTCGAGGCCGACTTGATAGAGACAAGGCCGACTTACATATTACTACTCCTCTCGCCCTCCCTCCTTCATGATTCTAACATTGTAATTTTTGCATTAACCTGCCAAGGGAATGTGAACCACGAGGGATGGCTCAGTTGGCAGAGCTTGTCCCGGCTAAAGGGCCAACTGAGTGAGTGAGACATAGCTCAAATATATTCTTCCGCTCCTATCGTTTAAGGGTGAACTAGCCCGCCCGTTTTCCATACAAACGTCGTAGGGTGATAACTCCCTTATTTGAGGATTTAGGTCCAAAATAAAGCATAATACCGATTGATCTCGTCATTATCTAGGCTTGTATGATGCCGAAATTTAATAAAATAATTAACTTGAGAATTATGAGATATGATGACATTTTCATATAAAGTTTTCGAGGCTCATAACTTACAACTTAATTATCTTTTTAAAATTTTGGCATCATACAAGCCTAGATAATGACGATATCAATCGGTATTATGCTTAAGTCTGGACTTAAAATCTCAAATAAGGGAGTGATCACCCTACGACGTTTGTATAGAGAAGTGACCGGCCAGTTCAACCTTAACCCGGCTATAGGGACGGTGGATCACGTATTTGAATCCCGCTCGTTTTCCTTTCGTTGTAGATTTGTAAGAATGTGTATACAGTTAGTTTTTTTTTTTATTGCTTATATATAATCATTTGAACACAATCTCACCTGCTTAAGGCATGATGTGGTCGAAGTTGTTAACAGGCTTAATCTAGAATTACTGGCTCTCAAGGACAGCTGTCGGAACTCACCGTTAAGTGTTTGCGAGAGATTTTCTACTTGAGGGTGGTTGCTAGCCAGGCGGGCATTCGGAAAATGCCCTTCCACCATGCGGTGAAGCTCAGCCCGCGGCGGGATTCGAACCATGTACCTGCTGCGCGGCAGTCCATGGAGAATGCCACTGAGCCATCAATGCTTCGTAACTACAATAAAGTAGGGTTATCCACATACCTATTTAATTAATGTCTACAAAGTTAACATTTTATGATACATATCTTCAATGGAAGAACATTTTATAGCTGACTGAACGTTCAGCTCTCCCAGCCGCTTATAATATCTATAAGTACTTAATATTATAAAGAGGAAAGATTTGTATTTTTGTCTGTAACGAATAACCATAAAAAACTACTTGATCGATTTGAAAAACTCTTTCACTTTGCTATATATTTTAAAAAATGGAATTGTTTTTATGAATTTTTGTTAAATCCCCGCGTAAAGTTGGGGCGGCCGCTAGTGTTATATAGGTATTTTTCCTTTATTAACAAAATACTACGAACCATATACAACACTACAGCTACTACAGTAAAAGCATTTAGATCCCTATAAGTCATTACAGACTCATAGGCAGTCCAAATGCTCCAGCCCACCACCAGTTGCCCGGCGCAGCGTGCCCAGCATGCTGGCAGAATTGCCCAGTTGAATTGCAAAGCTTATTCTTTGAGCCAAATAGGTGCCAGCATTTTAAACACGCGTATATAGTTATTTTTGAAAATTATGACAATGATAATACATTGAAATAATTTCAGGTGGGAAGTAGCGCGTTTTGAATGGAATTAAAGCAAATACATTTTGACCGAAGATATATTATAAAAAGTTTACGTTTTCTGCAAGACTGCACGGCTTGTCTTTAAACTGCTATTCGGAGAGAAGCGAAGTGTTTTTTTTTGTTTTCGTTGGGATTTGAGCACCGTAAGACGTTCGTACGCAGAATTAGATCGTGGCCATGTTTCTCCATTATGAAATTCGTTAAGATCATCTACGATCTCTAAGGAGTATGTGGATACTTTAACTAATTGAAGATATCATCGTCAAGATATCACCTGTGTGGAGATTCGAGGACATTTAGGGCTTGGTTTCAGACAAATTACAAAAATCTTACATCAACATTTAAAAGTTAAGACTTTGTAGTCACTGCATTCCTCATGAACTCACCCCTAGAACAAAATGGCATTGATTGGTGTAAAGAATATGTTGTTAAAGTACAATCATAGACGTTCAAATACTGTGTATGACATTGTTACAGGAGATAAAACTAGGATATATTGTTAGATGCCGGATACAAAGTAGCAATCCTCCGTATGCGTATTCGAATGCGACAGCAAACTACCAAAATTGAGGCAATCGAGATGCATAGAAAAAAAATATTGCATTTTTTATTTTTTTTATATATTATTTTTTTCGGGTCTCATCAGTGCGCTCCTGAAGAACAAATGACAGTTAATATATTTTTTTATCACCAATGTCTTTGAAAAAGTTAGGGAAACTACAAAGAAGTATTATAATGTACCACAGTGACAATGCTTCGGCGCACCCAGCGAACAAGGCAGTCATTTTGCTTTCTGAAAAGGTAGAGCTCTCATTGCCCAAGACGAAACGTAGCACCACGCGATCTCTTCATTTTCCCAAAAGATAAAGAATTCGGGGCTGGCAGAGCCTCTGATAACTTTTCAACGAGTACGAAATGAAAAACAGGCTAGGTTAGGCACATATTTACCAGAAGACTTGAACGAATAAAAAAAGCGTTTAAAATATAATTAAGAATACTTTTGACTCAAAACATACGAGTATACTCGTATATAACGTTACATGTAAATTGAAAATTATATGAGCTAAGTAACGCTCAGTGTACCCCATGACATAAAACACATTAAATGTCACAGTATATTTAACGGTAACATCAAGGAATGCTAGAAAATAATACAGAACAATATGCAGTGATCTAAACTAGAGCCAGCTAAGGCCAAGTGGGGCAAAGCAAGGCATACAAGAGAATATTAAATAGGTAGATATGTTTAACAATGTCACAGAATACTTGACAGTTACTTCCCTAAACTTAGTAGCGCAGTTAGTAGCCATTGTAACGCTTAATCGATCATACTACCTTATTTGGCGATCAGAAAGTTTTATCAAATGTTCAATCAGAATTGTTAGGATAATCGGAACGTAAGTTAGGTAGGTATTAATACAAATTTTATTACTTAAAAAGTGTTCCAGCTAATATGTGTTTAGGCAATTTCTGGATAGAGTTCGGATAGATAGAGATAGGCAAGGATCGTTTCGTTTAATATGCTAATATGGTTGTAATACTAGGAACTAGATTGTAGTTTGTGTATCATCAACGTGTTGTTTAAGTAGGTACTATAAGTCTTATCCTACCCATACAGGTAAGGCCTAGATTTTGCCCCTTTTTGGCTCTGTACACTGAGAAAAATCTAAAGTCAAAAGCGCCCTAATGACGGCCAATTTATATGGTATAAGGCAAAAAACCGACCAAACGTACAAAAACGCCTTCCAACTAGAAGGCGTTAAACGAGGTCAGTGAAGGCGAATGTTTCTTTTCGTCTTCATTTAAGGTGTATTTTGTGGTCTTTTTTAAATATTGACTTTTCGATGAGGCTTATTAAATCGTACGTTATAGTGATAATCACCGTATATAAACCGCCGTAAAAGTAAGGTATATTTTATGGTCAATACTGCATTTATTATCGTATAACAAGTTCAATTCTGAAAATACCTTACGGAAGGCGTTTTTTGACGGTTTTGTTTATTATAAAACATGGTACATTTTTATTGATTGGTGAAAATCATCTTAAGACTTGTGAATTCCTTGCGTAGTTACAATTCAACGGTAAGAGGTCAAATTTGATTTAAGCTTAAAAGTAGTTTTTCTCAGTGTATCATGATGATTCGTCATTCATTTTCGATCTGTATGGTAGCTATCCCCTTATTATTTGTTAAATCTTGTACAATAATATGCATTCTTGCTAGGCAAGACATTATGTTACATTATGTGACCAACAAGAGTTCCTATTACGTAAGAATTTTCTTGTATGTCACCCATTATATGTAGATAACCAGTATGCTGCCTTTTGAACAAACAATATACATATAAGTTTATATTTCCACCATGGCAACACTTAAATTGACAGCTATGTAATTTTTATTAAATAAATTATGTGTGCAGAGTAGCTTTCCCAGGAATTACCTACTACATATTTAGTGAGTATAGGTGACATAGCCCATCATTGCGTAACACTTACGTGACATTTACGTGGTACATACATAAAGTGATGACAATAAAAGTAAAAATACGTCACTTTACCTAAAACATGAAGCTTTGTTGCATTTAAGATCGTAAGCAATAGGCTTGTTAAATAAATAATCGGAAAACTTATAAAATAACAACACCTAGTTTTTTACTGCAAATATATTATATAAAAAGCAACAGGCCGCGCCTTCTCCCGCGTTGTGTTAATTTATCTATAATAAATCGCTTACCCTTAGGCAGGTACCTCAACCTTTAGCTCTATTTTGAAATTCGCTTTCCCATAAATATTTCATCAATCCTCCGTTGGAGATTCCAATATTGTCATAAGATAGAATTAGTAGGCAGTTTTGGATTTTAATTATATTAGTTTTGTCATACCTATGTGTTTCTATTATTTTATTTGGCAATCAATATCTACTACATTACGTTTAAAATATTGCGCATTAGTGAAACCTATGCTTTACACTGTTACAAACTTTTATTTTTAAGTAACATAATAAAACGCACTTGTCATATGTGGCAAAAACGCCGATCCTGACCCATAAGTGAAACTTTTTTTATACTAGACGTTATAGGGCACTGGATATTGTATGGGGAGTATTGTAGTATATATGTGTATGTATAGATATTGTAGTAACCTAATAGGATACTGATAGCTCTCTCTGGAATATATACATATTGTACCAGACTCTCTAATAGATTAGATATATCAGCCTGAACGGTATAATAACTAAATAATCACTTTTGTTCAATGACTCCAAGGACGTCTAATTCAAGAAAAATTGGGAGAAATAGGCAATGCTATTTCAAACGTCATCGACCTATTGGGGTGCTGCAGCGCTTTAGATAATACTATTCCATTCCTTTTTGCACCCTTGTGACTTGCCGACTAGTTGAATTGACAACAGACAGTTGGAATTGACATTTGGAAAAGCATTCGGCCGTAAAATTGGAGGCAAACTTTTAAAAGTACCTTTACTAAAAACATTAAACATTAACATAAACTTACGTTTATGTGGTTTTGTTCTTAAGGATATCTTAAACTACGATCTCCAAGACGCCTGCCAAGCGTGGGGATTATGGCAAACCCCCTAAATGGGGGACGCTGTGTTCAGCAGTGGACAATCCGGCTGATACAGTACAGTACAGATGAACTACCTTACCTAGATTACTATAGTAAAGTAGGCAGATACCTAGTAGAGATCTTTCAGTCTAAAAGTGATTATTTAGATATGTGTGCGTGCAGTGGTTTTATTGTGAACTCGGACACGTTCACGGAGATCGCATACACATCACGATGATTTGAAAAACCAATGATATTAAAGAGGTTGCGTGTATTACGTATATATTATACACTATTTTGCACGTAGGGGTATAAGCATTAGAAGGGGTTTTTTTATTGTAACGCGGGAAAGAACCCGTAAGTAGATAGGTACCTGGTACTTACATATTAGGAACTTTTTTTTTATCACTTACCTATACCAAGTTTAATTACGGAATGAGAGCCCACAAGTCAGAACATTAACACAGGTTGTAGGTAGGTACTAGGTTCAATTGAGGTACTACAGTCATTGACGTGTAATAATATCTCGATGACTACAGTAGATATAGCTTGCAAGATGAAAAGCTCTGAATGCAGAGAACAAACTTTGAATTCTGAGAGGAAATGGTAAAATAAATAAAGTCTCAGAATTCTGCTACTTTGCTCGTACTTACTTTATGAGATGTATATAAATAAATTTCGACTCTCTTCAACTTGAAGTCGTATAAACTTTAAGAAAATTAAATAATTTTTAAATAATTTACCTCAACAATGTTACAATCAGCTACTACGTAAGGCAACGAAAATAAATGTTTCCTAGAATTATATTGACATCGAAAAGTTCATCAAAAGTCAATCTCGAAGACGTCAAACTTGTTCAGAGCTTGAAACAACAATGTAAAGAAAAGACGACCAAAGAGGACGCTAGGGGCACAGATAATAATGACAATAGATAATAGCTATAAATAGGGGTGAATACGTATCCATAAAAATGTATTATAGGGAATTTAAAGGTCAGACAGGTGTCTTTTTACCGTTGTGCAAGGAAGTGGAATGGTAAACAGGGATAATTGCTTTTATTTTCCATTTGCAAAACAAATTATTTATTTATTCAATTAGTACCGCACAAACACGAATTACACTAATGATATGAATAATGATACATATGATTACTTATACAAATAAATGATTAATATTAGGTCCTTACATATGAAATTGGCGTTTTGTATGGGAGGAACAAAAAGTCGAATATTTTTTAATATAATATATTTAATTAATCAAAGTATGAACCATTATTTTCTATGCACTTTTGCCATCTCATAGGTAGTTCATTGATCCCTTTACTAAAAAAACCAGTCGGACGGGAATCAATAAAATCTTTGAAGGCGATTTGGACTGCCCCATCGGAGTTGAATTTTTTCCCTTGCAAGAAGTTATCCAAATTTCGAAAAAAATGGTAATCTGTTGGAGCAAGGTCCGGGGAGTACGGAGGATGTCTTAGACTTTCCAATTGAAGCTCTTCTAATTTAGTAGCCGTCTGTAGCGCAGTGTGTGGTCTAGCGTTGTCGTGAAGCAGCAGTGGCGTGGAGCGATTGACCAGCCTAGGTTGTTTAGCCGCTAGCTTTTCCATCATGGTTTGCAATTCCTGACAATAGACATCAGCCGTAATAGTCTGGCCAGATTTGAAAAAACTGTAATGAACAATACCGGCACTAGTCCACCAAACGCTTACAAGTAACTTTTTTGGGGTTAATTTTCGCTTGGGGCAGGATTTGGCTGGCTGGCCAGGATCTAACCATTGCGCTGAGCGCTTCCGATTATCGTAAAGAACCCATTTTTCATCACAGGTAATGATTCGGTTTAAAATACCTTCATTATTGTGCCGGTTTAGTAATGTAACGCAGCAGTCGACGCGCGTTTGCCGGTTTGTTTCAGTCAATTCGTGAGGTACCCACCTTTCAAGCTTTTTAATCTTCCCAATTTGCTTCAAGTGAATTAAAACAGTTTTATCACTAACATCGCAGCCTGCAGCTAACTCGGACGTGGTTTGCGATGGATCCGCTTCCACAATAGCCTTCAACTCTTCATTATCAACTTGAGTCTCAGGCCGTCCACGGGGCTTGTTCTGCAGGTCGAAATTTCCAGAACGAAAACGTTGGAACCAAAAACGAACTGTGTTTTCTTTTGCAACACGACCGCCATACACATCATTCACCCTTCGAGTTGTTTCCGCAGCACTAGTGCCACGGCGGAACTCGTACTCGTAAATAATGCGATATTTAAGGTTTTCCATTTTGTAAAATGAGTGACGCAAACAGAAAAAAACAGAAGAAAAAAACAAATGAATAACGATCATCGAAGCACAAATACATGAGTCTATAGCTGTACAAATTTGAATTTGGAATTCCTTACCAAAGAGGAGAAATTCGTGATTAAAGTGGCCAGTACGAAAAACGTCAATTTCATATGTAAGGACCTAATATTTGCACGTCATAGATAATTAAAATAATAGAATCTTATAATGCCCGAATTGGGGTACGTATGGTGCTACAAAATTACATAATAAAAATTAACATGAAAAATTACCAATAATTAAAATACAGATTCAGGATGTCAAATACAATTATTATGATTCTGTGATGTGTTTTGTGATGTTTGAACCGCTTCTAACGGAATTTGCCTAGTCCTTATTAAATCAACGACTAAACAAACTCAAAAATTGCTAAATAAAGAAATTTTAATTGTAACAACAACTTTTTTTGTTCACAGGGTGTCATTCGGCAGTTCCAAAGGGTCCATGGTAGAGACCCTGATCTACGAGAGTCCCCTGCAAGAGGAGCCGGAGAGCAGCCCTCCGCCCAGGGTCCAGGAGACAAACTTCCCATACACTCCCGTTGAAGACGAGTACGTTATATTCATTTCATGAGTATGTCATTCTATTTTCATTTGGCCATTTTGTGCGAATTTTTTTATACAGCCCGAGCACGATAGTTTGCTTCTTATTTGTATTTGCTTTGCTGTAGAAGAATTATGTTTAGAGATTAACAATAATTAAAGAATAATAGATAGTGACGTGTTCTTTGCAAAAATTCGATATTTTGAAGAATTCACTGGGTATTTTGAAAGAATTCTTTATAATACGAAAAGGTACTTTCTTTTGTAGTTAAGCTTCCCGGTTTAACTTGCTTTGTTACTAGCGTTTCTATTTACATCATTCACCTTCGTCTCGTTCTTTATTTTATAGGATTCGTATCTAATAGGATTTGTACAATTCACCTCTTCATTCTGGGTACCTACTTTTATTTGACCAGGTTTAGTTTTCATAAAAGCAGGTCATTCGTCTTTTCTTTTCACTAGTAAGTACATACATACACGCACCAACACATTATACTTACCCATAACAGGTAGATATGACATAAGTATTCCGAATTAGTTTCATTTTTGAGGTAGACCCATATACTTACAAAAAATGTCTTAGGCTAGGTTGCACCGTCTCCGGTTAACGTCAAATCGTTAACCGATTTAATTATTCCGTAGGAATAACACAGAACGCCTAAGTAAGCTACAATACGAGCGCACTTAACAGCAAGAAAACACAATCAGAGAGGTAAAATATTATGTCTAGGACTATCCACCTATATAGAAGATATCTAAGTAGAACGAGGTGTCACTTTCGTCACCATATTAGGTTTAACCCCTTTCGGAGCGTGACAGTCAGTAAAGAAGACCGATGCTTTGATCAACATTTGAACAGTAAAAAGAGCTATCATATTATAACAAATTTGTACAAGACTCTTAAACACTCCCAACACAGCGTGTCTGTCAGCAGTCCCTATTGGAAGAGGGTTACCTTGAAGGAGTACCTAGATGCTAATGGTATTAAATCTTTCTATGCAGTCAATTCTAATAAAAACGAAAGCTCTATAATCTACTTGTATGCTATGTGTGATTGTACTTATGTTTGTATTTGTTACCTTTATTAAGACATATCGGATAATGACTTTATCATATCATTAGCTCGGAGATGTGTTATTTATCATTGGAAAATTGCGTGGAAAAGTGTTTTTTATCCGCTAGCGTGGTTAAAGGCTTTTGAAATTCTAACCTCCATAAGAGTACAAGAAAAAAATAATTTACTTGAAATATTATAAGTAATTTTACTTTTAATTTTGATTATAAATTAACGCAAATTCACTACGTTATAAATAAAATAAATCTTTTTTTCTTACACCTAGCGTAGCACCTAGCATATGCCATTCGGATAATATGTCAAATCAAATTGTGTTGTAATGACATTATTCCCTTCTTTAACATACATCGAGGTGAAAGGCATGACATGACATAGTAGAGACTGGACCCCCATGTACCCGCCTACTGAATCAATAAATAGCTTTGAATGCCGCTATGTGTCTCCCCTCTTCATTTTCTTTACGTAACTGCAAAATACAAGGGCGCACTAAGGCACATGATTAGGGAGAGGTTACCTAGGTAGATAGATAGACAGGGTACCCAAAAGGCATAGTCCCATTTAAATTTAGTAGTAGTGTTATTATAATTATTATCCCGGCCGGGATCTCCTCGTATTTTCCAAAACTTATATACTACAGAGCGCTTGGTCGCTGTGATGCGTGGCGTGATCAAAATGCTGGCACCTAAATAGAGCCAATTGGCTCAACGAATAAGCATTGCAATTCAACTGGGCAATGCTGCCAGCATGCTGGGTGCGCTTCCAACTGGTAGTGAGCTGGAACATTTTGACTGCCTGTGAGTCTGCAATGGCTTAGAGGTTGTCTGTCTTAATGCTTTTATTGTTTTGGCTGTAGTATTGTAGTATTTTGTTAATAAATACATACAGCCAGTGAAAAAAAAAGTAGTGTTATGCTACACTCAATTAGCAGGAAAAAGTTTTTGCCAATATTTCTACACCTGGATGATATTATTAATGGCAAATATAGCCGATGGTGACCAGTATTGTGAGGGAGTGACACCATCGATCCTGTAAGCAGTAAAAACATACTAACGTCTTACACTGAGAAGTGTAAATAAAACAACTCGAGGAAGTCGATGATTAACATGTGGGTTCAATGTTTGAATCAGAAATTTCTCATATAATTTTTTCATATTTTCAAGTTTTGGACGTCAGTTTCACTTTTTCTAATCATTTTAGAGCGTCAAAATATACGAGACTGATAGAAACGAGATAACAACTTCTTTGATCTGGTATTTTCATAAATGTAGGCAAATCCCATTATGTAAGGGATTATAAACAGTTTGAATAAAATTTTATAAAATGACGAATTATTCAGGTTGAATTCAAATAGTCAAACTCAGTCTAATACTATCTTAACAAGAAGTAAATATTCTGGCGACACTTGTATATAATTGTTTATTTTATATATTACTTTTTTGGAATCACCGTTTAAAATTTACTTTATTAGTTTATTAAAGTCAGGTTCATAAATAATAACTGATATATCCTTAAATTATTAAATTAATTACATAGACACTACAGATAATGTAGTCAATTAAATAACCTGCCCTTAGCATTCCAGGTGCAAAAGTGCCCATAACACTCGCTGCATTTCAGCGCTGGATAGCAATGGCCATCCTTTGCACCAGGAATGAGCCGGAGCGGGAGTCACCCGACCTTTCGGCCAGCCTACGCCCTAATTCTGCAACCAGATTTTTGGCTTCAGCCCCCCAACTGCCCATGGTTTCCACAGCGATGAGCACAAAATAATAATGGGGCTCCAGTGCTGCGTATTTTAGCCGCTTTTTGGTAGCAGCATCTTCCGCTGCCGCTGCCGAAGTGTGCTTGGCACGACCTAGGTGGCTGGTGGCGCCAGTGTTGACGCAGGTGGCGTCCCACACCAAACACTTCCCGTTCTTCCATGGCACCAAGGTGTCCGTCCGGTCTTTTACCATCAGACCTACATATATTAATTGCAGACAAAATAAAACAAAAAGTTTCATAGTATTACGTAATATTGTAAAATTTTCACTCATTTCAACACCTACTTCTCTCCAACCCAGCGTCGCTCGGTTGCCAGGCTATCATAATAGTAATCCAAAAGCACGTCAAAACATTATTGTATGCTATTAATACTGGTTATCTGCTCTGCCATCTCACTCTACAATTATTGAAACAAAATCAAATGTTCACTCTTAGATAATATATTATAACCCAACAACTCACACTAATTGAGCCTGAGTGCGTTCCTTCTTATATCTGTGTAGGCTATTTCTTTATTGAATGCCACAGACGTATACGTCTGTGTTGAATGCTATTCAATAAACCCTTTACCTCAAGATATGACACCCACACCCGTAATTATATTATATATATTTTTTTCTACCTTTGACCACTATGATGGTTAGATATTATGTTGTTTTATTATCAACTATACTCTGGTTTTTAATTCGAGATCCAAAATGTAAACAAAGGGGTTAACCGTGCAAAAAACTGACAAGTAGGTATTTAGTAATTATACAAATTTTGGAAACCGATGAAGCATTTTACATAAAAAAAATATTTTATGCTATAATTGATTACTTTAGTATTCACTAATAAAAATTTTTTTTTATGCGCGGACATATTTACGCGTATATTCAATCCTGAAATAAATAGTGTAAGATTTTTTGTTTTTAGTTGCTACACTGGCGGGATCGTCGACATTTTCCAGCTAACGCCATTTTTGCTTGTTCGTAAATCGTATTTAGATTCGAATGTGTTTCTCGACGATCATTTTTCTTGTTATTGTGAATTTCCTGGTTATTTATTATTGTTTTTATCGTTTACAGTGATTTTTAGAGAGTAGTGTTCAGTTTTTGTTTATTGTTACGATTATTCGTAATATAGAGGTTCCTAGCCAGAGCTCTAACCAGGCTCTTCAACAACGAAAGATTTTGTAGAAACGTGTTCGTAAATTTTAGAGTGCTTCCGAAAAGTTGATGGTGATGAAGGCGTATAAATACACATCTATAGCGTGGCCAAAAGACGAGTATTGCTCTTTTTTATGTCATTGTGACAGAACAAGCTCGAGGTCCACCTGATGTTAAGCGGACTAACCTGTCTAAACAGTTTTAATATTGTTAGGTTTGCAATAACGCCTGCTATGCGGTTTACATTACAAAATCACAAATATACGATAGGATAAATTTAAGTCATGTGCGGGATTCGAACCCGCGTCCATCCACCCCTTGAGCCGGGGTATGCTCTAACCAATTGAGCCGGGGTATGCTCTAACCAATTGAGCTAACATGACATGACGTCATAACTCTAATCCTATCCTTCTTTAATCATCGTATTGGGATGGAGCGACATCTATAGTACCACTTGCGTTTTACTACAAACAAGACCAATTTTGCAATTGGTTTTATACTTGTAAATGATGACGCAACCGTATAGTTTTAATATTTGTAGGTTTGCAATAACGCCTGCTATGCGGATTACATCGGTTAGAGCATACCCCGGCTCAAGGAGTGGATGGACGCAGGTTCGAATCCCCCACATGACTTAAATTTTTCCTATCGTATATTTGTGATTTTGTAATGTCTATACAGCCTCATGTGCCTGTAATTTCACTGGCTCTCAAGGACTGCTGCCGGAGCACAACGTTAGGTGCTTGGCGACAGATTCATAAATATAATTTAGGTAATTAATACTATTGTACTTTCTCACCAAAATAAGAAAACATGTACCTCCTCAAGCACAAGTCATACAATCAAATCCGAAACTTCCACCGTTGAACAAGGTTCCAATGGGGGGATTTGCCATAATCCCCACGCTTGGCAGGCATCTTTTGGATCGCAGTAGAATTTGTTAGTTCTCTAGGAGGTGCTGCTTCCCACCTTCCGGTATTTTTGTAGCCCAAAGTCCCATGGGATGCTGGGTTATAATGTCGCCCCCGTTTCTTCCCGTGGGTGTCTTAACAGGCGACTAAGGTAAATATATATACGGTATATAGGTGTGGAATTATTTCAATTTAATAAAAATGTGTTTAACTTAGCGCAGCAGGGAGCGCCGCTACGGATTACGTAAAAACATTTTGAAGAAAAACTATTGAATACCCCTGACCAGTCAGTTTGACAATGACATATATTAGGTCCTTACATATGAAATTGGCGTTTTGTATGGGAGGAACAAAAAGTCGAATATTTTTTAATATAATATATTTAATTAATCAAAGTATGAACCATTATTTTCTATGCACTTTTGCCATCTCATAGGTAGTTCATTGATCCCTTTACTAAAAAAACCAGTCGGACGGGAATCAATAAAATCTTTGAAGGCGATTTGGACTGCCCCATCGGAGTTGAATTTTTTCCCTTGCAAGAAGTTATCCAAATTTCGAAAAAAATGGTAATCTGTTGGAGCAAGGTCCGGGGAGTACGGAGGATGTCTTAGACTTTCCAATTGAAGCTCTTCTAATTTAGTAGCCGTCTGTAGCGCAGTGTGTGGTCTAGCGTTGTCGTGAAGCAGCAGTGGCGTGGAGCGATTGACCAGCCTAGGTTGTTTAGCCGCTAGCTTTTCCATCATGGTTTGCAATTCCTGACAATAGACATCAGCCGTAATAGTCTGGCCAGATTTGAAAAAACTGTAATGAACAATACCGGCACTAGTCCACCAAACGCTTACAAGTAACTTTTTTGGGGTTAATTTTCGCTTGGGGCAGGATTTGGCTGGCTGGCCAGGATCTAACCATTGCGCTGAGCGCTTCCGATTATCGTAAAGAACCCATTTTTCATCACAGGTAATGATTCGGTTTAAAATACCTTCATTATTGTGCCGGTTTAGTAATGTAACGCAGCAGTCGACGCGCGTTTGCCGGTTTGTTTCAGTCAATTCGTGAGGTACCCACCTTTCAAGCTTTTTAATCTTCCCAATTTGCTTCAAGTGAATTAAAACAGTTTTATCACTAACATCGCAGCCTGCAGCTAACTCGGACGTGGTTTGCGATGGATCCGCTTCCACAATAGCCTTCAACTCTTCATTATCAACTTGAGTCTCAGGGGCTTGTTCTGCAGGTCGAAATTTCCAGAACGAAAACGTTGGAACCAAAAACGAACTGTGTTTTCTTTTGCAACACGACCGCCATACACATCATTCACCCTTCGAGTTGTTTCCGCAGCACTAGTGCCACGGCGGAACTCGTACTCGTAAATAATGCGATATTTAAGGTTTTCCATTTTGTAAAATGAGTGACGCAAACAGAAAAAAACAGAAGAAAAAAAACAAATGAATGACGATCATCGAAGCACAAATACATGAGTCTATAGCTGTACAAATTTGAATTTGGAATTCCTTACCAAAGAGGAGAAATTCGTGATTAAAGTGGCCAGTACGAAAAACGCCAATTTCATATGTAAGGACCTATATTAACATTTCTTTGTTTACCTTTTTGATCTCGAATTAAAAACCACAGTATAGATTCCTGTTATAGTAGGTAAATTTTAACCAGGACATATATTCATCTAGGGTTGTAACATACCTATAAGTAGTAGCAAAAGTATAAGTTTGTTTAAAAAAAAATACTTACTAAAATTGAGTCAACTCGGCTGTTGACATTGCAACTTTAATAATATATAGCAATTATATTAATGTATAGTTGCATATACATTATTGGCAGAGTGGTATAAAGGAAGTTGGAGTCCCCCTACTGTACTGCGATGCCTGTGGTAAACCGCGCGCTGCCGCCCGTCGGCGCCGCGCCCGGCTCTGCTTCTATGGCGTGCCGGTAGTCTCATTCATGAGTGTCAACTAAACGAAATCGAACGAAATTGCTTTTGCCGCTGCCACAAAGCAATGGTTTATTTACTCTCTGTGATGGCGCGCTCTCTGTAGAGTGCAATATTACTGAATTAGGCCAGGATGACCCATACTTAATAGCTGTAATTCACCATTCCTACCTATGTTAGAAGGATGAGCTGAAAAACCTCAGATTTTTTTTAAATAATGAAGGTCTGTCTTTTACGAGCTCTTAGACTATAAGTAGTTATAATAAGTAATATAAGATAAATATAGCTATATTACTCAGTAGCGCCACAGAATAAAAAACGGTAGCGCCTAGTATTGTAGATAGATTGCTACACTGCGCTGCGGTTCTGATAGACTGAAAATTAATAAAATCATACAACATTAATGAGTTTTTCGTAGACTCAGTGGTGTGGAAAATTGAATTGAGTTTGATTGTTTAATTAATTGATTCTTGTTTGTTGGAACTACCTATATTTGGATGTGCTTGAAGTAAACGATTAACTTACCTACCTACTATTTATTAGGGTCAAATGAATCCATAACTCTTTAAATGAACCATCTGAACTAGGTTCATGGGTTACCACTAGGCTATGGCTTTTTGATTAGAGAAGTACCTACTATTAATAACGTAGTAGGTGCCTATTTACTATACCATACTACTACAAACTAATAAAAATAAAACTTAGCTCGTACCTAACCAGGATTTGTGTCAAAATTAAAAAAAAATACTTATATCAATCCGTAAATTTATTTAAGGATTGATTTCTTTAAATATGTTTTGATTATTTTTTCATAATTCTTTGTTTTCAGGATAGTAGTTGTTTGACAAAAGCACAAATGTTGTACAACTCAATACGCATAGTACAAGGCATTCGACTGTGTAGAGCACTGCACTCTGAGTCGTAAACTTTCACACTATGGTATTCGTGGAAGAGCTCTGAATCTTATAGAGTCATATCTGTAAGACAGGCTACACAAGGTTGGAATAAATGGAAATACTTCTTCCGGGTAATTGGTGAAAATGGGAGTACCACAGGGATACATTTTGGGACCTTTTCTGTTTCTAACGTATATTAATGATCTACTTTGCAAGGTCAAAGATTTCTGCGATATTGTTTTATTCGCAGATGATACCTCTCTGATTTTTAAGTAGATAGGAAAGACAGTACCTAAACTAATTCATGTAAATAATGTGTTATCTATTATTTGTAAATGGTACGACGCTAATAATCTTCTCTAAAATCCAAAAAATTACGAAATTTTTTAAATTTTCTTTACCAAATGTTACTTGTGTTGCACCAAACATTAAGCTTAGGCCAGATAAACTTCCTTAATATAATAAATAGATTCAGGCGTTACTTTGCGGAAATCCATATTTAATAATAACAAATATTTTTTAAATATTTTATGAAAACATCAAATTAATATTTTAATAAAATACTTAAAAAATACAAAAATATATCTAGTGACAATGCCGCCTAATTTTCCTGTTAAGCCGACGTGACGTCACAAACGCCACGCAGCCAAACCAGAAAAAATTTCGTCGCGTTTCGCTTCTACACGAAGCATGCTCAGGAGGTGTTGACTCTACGAGCGCACGATCGAGAATGAGCGGCCGGCGGCTTAGTCCGCCTTTATATAGACTCCGGCTGAGTCAGCACGCCTTTGTCTAGACTCAAGCGTGAGTCACTGCTCTTTGTTGTAGCTAACAATTGGTAAGTGATACGTTTTTAAAGTGACAATCACATCATAATGGCAATAAATTGATTACAAATAATAATTTTAAATATATATACTATGCAATGCGTTTATGAATATGAATAATACCGTAAAAAAAAATGAAGTTAGTTCAATTGATCAAAGCCAGGCTCACACGTTTCACCCACTGGTTGAAAACTTAAGTAATACCCAATTTCAAACGTCAGAACTTTCTCTTTTAGAAAAAGGATTGAAATATAATCTTACAACTAATTTGTCACAGTAAACTTTGTTAGTAGATTCTGAAATATCTTGTGTAAGTATAAAGTTAAATAAAGTTGATATTGCAGTAAAGCACCAAATAGCTGTTCAAATTAAAAAAGCTTAATTCTCTAGTAATCACCATAGCTCTGAGATAAAGCAGTTTCATTCTTTAAAAGATAAATTAAGCCAAAACAATCTAGTTGTTTCCAAATCACATAAAGGCAATTATAGTGTGGTTATATTAGACAAAAAAAATTACAACCAGAAAGTTAATGATATAATCCAAGGTGAGGAGTTTGATCAGTTGAATTCAGACCCAACTAAGAAATTCACTTTACATATTAAAAATGCAATCAAGGCTACTTCATTTATTCCTACACATTTACTCAATAATATAGTACCAATGAACCTTAGGTCCCCCTGTCTCTACGGTTTACCAAAAACACACAAAGAGAACATTCCTATTCGCCCCGTTGTCTCTTATGTTGGCGCTCTCGCGTACAACCTAGCAAAACATCTCAATATTTTGTTATGTAGCAAATCATCTTTCGAACCCAAATATAGTTTAAATAATAGTCTAGATCTGATACACAAAATCAAAGATATTAACGTTCCTCCCGATGCCAAATTATTATCCCTTGATGTAGACAGTCTATTCACCAACGTTCCTTACGAAAATTGCTTACGCGTCTTAGAGAATCACTTTGAGAAACAACGATTACATCCCGGGGACTTCCCCTTATTGATTTAACTACTATTTGTATGAAACAAAATTACTTCAGGTTTATTGATGATTATTATTATTATTTTCAAAAGGAAGGATTAGCTATGTGGTCACCTTTAAGTCCACTAAAGGCCGAACTTTTTATGGACGACTTTGAGCGTAAACACATAGTACAGGAACCTAATATTCTATTTTATTATAGATACGTTGATGATATAATCATTTGTTGGACTGGCACTTCTCGCCAGATTGATATCTTTATTAAGAAACTGAATAATATATATCACAAAATTAAATTGAAACTGGAACTAGAATTAAATCAATCTATCAACTTTTTAGATTTAAGGCTTACAAGAGTTAGCAATAAATTAGATTTTCAAATATATCGAAAATCGACACACACAGATATCGCTATCCCCTTCTCTTCTTGTCATCCGATTCAACACAAATTAGCAGCTTTTCGAAGTTATGTCCATAGACTGTTATCGGTTCCTCTTAATCAAGAAAATTATAATAAGGAACGTAATATAATTGTTTGATAGATTAATTCATAATAAAATATAGCTATGTCACTTCTATATTCTTGACCTACTGATAGAAATATCAAGTACGTAGGTAGCATAACTTATATGGTTCCAATCTCTCAAGAAATCTCCAATATATTTAAGAAAAACAACGTCCATGTAGCTTTTCGAAGAAACCAAAATTTACGCTATTCATGTAACGGAAAATATCGTTTAGAAAACAATAAAAAATCCGGTGTTTACAAACTTACCTGTGACGAATGTAACAGTGTTTATATTGGTCAAACTGGCCGTAATTTTGATATTAGATATAAAGAACACAAATCCGCGTATAGGAACGACCATCCCGAACAGTCTCACTTTGCAAAACATTTAATTGAAAGCGGTCATCAACTCCTTGATAGTAATACCTTTAAGATTTTACATTATTGTGATAAGGGATTTTGATTGTGTGTATTGGAAAAGTTAGAAATATTAAAACATAGTACAGGCATTGCACTGTTGAAAAAACAGACGCAATTGGTTTCATCACCACTGTTACGTATTTTTAGTGATAATTTGCCGTTACAAAATAGTTAAACATGTATTTGTTTTAGAAGTAATGTGTTGTTTTTTTTACGGTATTATTCATATTCAAAAACACATTGCATAGTATATATAATTTAAAATTATTATTTGTAATCAATTTATTGCCATTATGATGTGATTGTCACTTTAAAAACGTATCACTTACCAATTGTTAGCTACATCAAAGAGCAGTGACTCACGCTCGAGTCTAGACAAAGGCGTGCTGACTCAGCACGAGTCTATATAAAGGACTGAGCCGCCGGCCGCCCATTCTCGATCGTGCGCTCGTAGAGTCAAGACCTCCTGTGGATGTTTCGTGTAGAAGCGAAACGCTTCGAAAATTCTTCCGGTTTAGCTGCGTGGCGTTTGTGACGCGACGTCGGCTTAACAGGAAAATTAGGCGGAATTCTCACTAGATATATTTTTGTATTTTTAAGTGTTTTATTAAAATATTAATTTGATGTTTTCATAAAATATTTAAAAAATATTTGTTATTATCAGATAAACTTCCTATTGACAATGCGACAGTCTTCCTGGGAATTAAAATAGTTTCAACTTAACAGTGGGATCCACATATACCTGATCTATCCAGAAGACTTAGTTCTGCTGCATATGCAGATCGTAAGATAAGACAGTTAACAGACGTAGCTATTGCTAGCTTAGTTTATTTCGTGTACTTCCACACACGTATTTTGTCGTTTGGTGTATTTCTGTGGAGAACTGCTGCTGAGATAGAGACAATCTTTATCCTGCAAAAGCGTGCCATTCAAGCCATATATAAAATAGATCCTAGGGAGTCTCTGAGAGATTTTTTTAAAGAAATCTATATTTCAACTTTACCAAGTTTGTATATATTAGGTCCTTACATATGAAATTGGCGTTTTGTATGGGAGGAACAAAAAGTCGAATATTTTTTAATATAATATATTTAATAAATCAAAGTATGAACCATTATTTTCTATGCACTTTTGCCATCTCATAGGTAGTTCATTGATCCCTTTACTAAAAAAACCAGTCGGACGGGAATCAATAAAATCTTTGAAGGCGATTTGGACTGCCCCATCGGAGTTGAATTTTTTCCCTTGCAAGAAGTTATCCAAATTTCGAAAAAAATGGTAATCTGTTGGAGCAAGGTCCGGGGAGTACGGAGGATGTCTTAGACTTTCCAATTGAAGCTCTTATAATTTAGTAGCCGTCTGTAGCGCAGTGTGTGGTCTAGCGTTGTCGTGAAGCAGCAGTGGCGTGGAGCGATTGACCAGCCTAGGTTGTTTAGTCGCTAGCTTTTCCATCATGGTTTGCAATTCCTGACAATAGACATCAGCCGTAATAGTCTGGCCAGATTTGAAAAAACTGTAATGAACAATACCGGCACTAGTCCACCAAACGCTTACAAGTAACTTTTTTGGGGTTAATTTTCGCTTGGGGCAGGATTTGGCTGGCTGGCCAGGATCTAACCATTGCGCTGAGCGCTTCCGATTATCGTAAAGAACCCATTTTTCATCACAGGTAATGATTCGGTTTAAAATACCTTCATTATTGTGCCGGTTTAGTAATGTAACGCAGCAGTCGACGCGCGTTTGCCGGTTTGTTTCAGTCAATTCGTGAGGTACCCACCTTTCAAGCTTTTTAATCTTCCCAATTTGCTTCAAGTGAATTAAAACAGTTTTATCACTAACATTGCAGCCTGCAGCTAACTCGGACGTGGTTTGCGATGGATCCGCTTCCACAATAGCCTTCAACTCTTCATTATCAACTTGACTTAACTTCATTATCAGGCCGTCCACGGGGCTTGTTCTGCAGGTCGAAATTTCCAGAACGAAAACGTTGGAACCAAAAACGAACTGTGTTTTCTTTTGCAACACGACCGCCATACACATCATTCACCCTTCGAGTTGTTTCCGCAGCACTAGTGCCACGGCGGAACTCGTACTCGTAAATAATGCGATATTTAAGGTTTTCCATTTTGTAAAATGAGTGACGCAAACAGAAAAAAACAGAAGAAAAAAAACAAATGAATGACGATCATCGAAGCACAAATACATGAGTCTATAGCTGTACAAATTTGAATTTGGAATTCCTTACCAAAGAGGAGAAATTCGTGATTAAAGTGGCCAGTACGAAAAACGCCAATTTCATATGTAAGGACCTAATATTTGAAAATATTAAGTATGTTCGTAAAAAAAATTGTAAATTTAAATTAAATAGTGACAATCACGATTACAACACTACGAATAAATATAAAATAGCGGTCCTAGGTTTCAGATTAGCAAATACAAATAAAAGGTCCTTCTTAGGTAATTGTGTACGGTTTTAAAATAAAGTTCCCAAACATATTGCAACGCTCACAGAAGGGAAATTCAAGTTGCCCGTGAAAAACATACTTATTGATTAAGAAATCCTACTACACAGTTTGTGATTACTTAAACGGTAAGAATGCCTGGAAAATTCCGCCTCTGCCATGCTATCGCCTGTCACCTACATAATTTAATCAAATATTGTAATAACTTTACTATATAGAAAGTATGTAATACATTGCTAATAGACGTTTAAAATAATGGCCCAGAGTTTCTTGCCCATTCTTCTCGCAGTGGCTCTATACAATTTTTTTGTTGAACGTGGCAATACAATGTAGAATATTTCAATACTAAAATTTGCAATAGTTCTTCATGAAAGCGTCGTAGACGCCTAAATTGAATAAATGATTTTAACTTTGACTTTGATAGGAACCTTATAGGAATGAGCACAACAACTCTTAACTATAGGAGTCATGATAACTGGCAAGACTAAAATATTAGCCCACCTAAGAATGATAAATGATAAGTAACTACCGATAATTTAATATTACATAACAATTTGCGGAGTGAGGGAGGTTGGAATGCTCGTCAGTCCCCGTTTTATTACTAAAACCATCTGACCTGATCTGAGCAAAGCTCGATATTTAAAGGATATGCATATCACTATAATAGTTTCATTAGTACCCACTTAGGAAGGGATCAATATTGTTTACTACTACTGGTACTAAGGTTTCGTGTCTTTGTGTAGCGTCACAGGGGGTACAGAGGAACGAAAACCGTGTTTACATAAAAAAAACTTATATTATTTTATTATGATGTGAATACTAATTTCTTAAGAATGTGTTTGCGATTCTGGCATAAATGAAATACTTAAGCTGTTTTTAGTAGATATTGCGATCAATTGAAACCAAAACTAGCAAAATTAACATTTGCCACAGATAGTTCTTTATCTGTAAAATGTAAATAGAATAATAAATAAAATGATTTTAATAATTAACAAAGATACTCCCATCACCTCTTCACATAAAATTTACGAAAAGGGGTACTGTATGGATTTATTGCACAAAATGTTTCCATATTATGTCAGTCCGCGCTCGATCGCCGTCGTGAGTTACTGTCGCTCATTAGCAGCAGCTCGTGTTGAAAAATATCGCTGTACGAACAAAATATATTAAAAAGGTACTTCAATTTACCATCTTGATATTTTTCGCGTACTGTCCAATGCCACTGAGCCATCACTGTTTTGAAGCAGTGATGGCTCAGAGGCATTGGCTATGGACTGCCGCGCAGCATGTCTTTGGTTCGAGTCCCGCCGCGGGCTTGAGCTTCACCGCATGATAGAAGGACATTTTGCAAATGTCCGCCTGGCTAGCGACCACTCAAGTAGAAAATCTGTCGCCAAGCACCTGACGGTGTGTTCTGGCAGCAGTCCTTGAGATCCAGTGAAATTACAGGCACATGAGACTTAACAACTCAATGTCTCAGGGTGACGGGCGCAGTGCAATTCGTGACTTGTGACGAAATGCATCTGTTATAGGCAGAGGTTAGCTCGTTTAACATCAGGTGGGGATCGAGCTTGATCCGTCACAATAGGAATAAAAAAAAAATACAAAAAAACTGTACGGGCAACTTGCAATTTTTTATTACGAAGCAATTTTATAAATTTTTAATTTGAAGTAATGCATTATATTTTCATGTTTGAATCTACGAATAATAATGAAAAGAAATGTAATTCATGCTCAAAAACAACACAACGCAAACTATACCGCAGCGGGCGTGGCTTAAAAAGTGTACCGCGCGGCCCTGTCAGTTCGCCGCGTGGGTTCGACACATGCGGTTGTAACACGGGAATTTTCAACTGAATTTATCAATGTTCTTCTACGTTGTTTATTTCTGAAAAAATACCATACTATGTAGTAAAATGGTGGAGAAGCCATACGGATATAAAAAAATTGGAAATAACTTGTATAAACGAGTAAATAACAATATTTTGGAAAGCCATACTTGACTACCCTGGATAGTTTTATGCAACATGAATTTTACATTAAGTCAAAAATAACTTCGGAACATTGTTAGTCTGAGATTTTTTTTTGTGAAAGGAATTCCGTTTTTTTTTTTGTATGCTCGATTTTTTATTTCTAACATGTACATGTACTACAAATGTCATAAAAAAACTTTGATAAAGGTCCTCAATTATAATTTAGTATTTGTGCTTTTAATGACATAAAAATATCCTAAAGAGGGCTTAGATCTGACAACTGTCAAAGTGTCAGTTGATGTCGTATTTCCCAGTATTGATTTAATTTTTGGGATACAAAGGACATAAAAATTACAAATAAATTGATTTTAGGTCTTATAGCTGTCATACGTAAGAGTAATTTCTAGGTACTTTTATATCATTTTAATCCAAAATATGAAATAGAAACGGAAAAATATGATATTAACTGTCATTTTGGCAGCTGTCATGCTTGAGATCTATATCTAGATAACTATAATGTAATTTGTACCTAAAACATAAAATTAAAACATATAAATACTACATCAACTCCCACGTTGATAGTTGTCAGTTGTCACACCTATGGCTGCGGTATTGTTACTTCCAATAGGTATATATAATCCATCTACTTAATTTGGTTCAATGGAATACTAGAATAATAGTTCTGGGTATGCTGGGCACGCTGCCATCTGGTAGACAGCTGGAGTGCTTAGACTGCCTGTAAGCCTGAAATGGCAGCTAGGTTGACTAAATGCTTTCGTTGTAGTACCTAAAAGTATTTTATATAGTTTGCAGAATTTTGTTCAAATACAAAAAAACTTGATGTACTTATTCATCTAATACACGCAATAAGACATTTTTAAAATATATTTTAATTCTGAGTTATATCCTACTATCAATATTGCCTTAAATAAAACATTTTTACTAGAAATCCATTTCTTTTTTTCAGCGCATTATATGTATATACTGACTTTTAAATTATAGAATATTATTTCCAAGATAGTAATTCCAATTTACTGAAATAAATTGCATGAAAAACCTGAAATATTTTAATGAAAAAACCTGTACTTAATAGAAAATGAATACGTAAACAAGCTTACTAACATATTGTAGCATAACGCCATCCACGCGTATCTAAAGCTGGGAACGCACTACGGAGTTTCGTCGCGAAGCGGCTGTCACTACCTAATATGCATTTACAGAGGTGGAGAGCAGTGCTGCAGCTAAGTGCCGCGATGTTTTCGTTCACAATAGCAATACGGCGTAGCAGAACGGTTTTTCCAACTAATTGCAAAAATTCGAAATGTATGAAGTCGTCGATGTAAAATAATGGTGGTGGCTTGCAAAGAAGCAGATTTAGCTGAAAATTGAATATGTGTTATATTTGGGTGCAAGATATAACAAAATTCTCATTCTAAAAACTCTTTTTTACGACTCATCAGAGATAATGATCGATTTCACACAGATTTAAGAACCTAAAGCATAGAATATAAAATAATACTACGTATAGAATGGACACTCCTCACCCCGCACCAAAACGAGCCTTCCTCGCCCCGCCACCGATTCTGAGCTGTCGCTGAGCTGACTTGAGTACGGGACGCGCAACTCGCGCACGATGACGTGACGATTGTACGAGTATTTTAAAATTTGAGAATGGGGTACTCGTGTGCGGCTTACGGTTGCTTATTAACTAAACGAGAAAAGGATAGGAGTTTTTATAGATTCCCTAAGGATAAAACGAGGTAAGTCATTCTTGGTAACCTACACTAAGTACCTACCTATTTATCGTTCTTCAGTTATACAGTAGGCAACTTATAAAAACCGGTAATTTACAGTAGGTATTGAAAAAAACATAAACAATATATATAGGTTGGTAAGTACAACAATAATTAATCATACGATGACAACCTTAGACTTCACGCACACATTTACGCGTGTACAAAAACATCGTTTGTGTAGTGTCTGTGTAATAGGTAGTTAGAACGTCGAGTGTCCAGGCTGTGCCTAAAGTAAGGTCTTATGAATTGTTGAAACGTGGTTGGAACGTGAAATTACTAGATAATTTACTGCACCGCGTCTCTCCTCATAGTGCGGTTTACGCCATTTAAAAATCCATACAAATTAATATTTCCGAGCCGCGCTGTTCCCCTGCCGTGCTCTGTACCGCAGTAGTGCGGTTTGACCTTAGGCAATGACGGCGTTGACAACATCACTTTGACTCGACCAATCAGATACGGTCATTTCTAAGCGCCAAATCAATTAACCAATCCAATTGAATTTGGAAAATAGTGCGTGTTTTGTTACTTGTGAATTTGATGAGCGAAACCGAAATCAAAGCGTTCACGGTATCAGAGTTATACTTCTTTACTTTATTTATTCGTAGGTTTGAATATTACCTCAAATCGAATTCCAAGATGGCGTCGATAAAATTTGTTTTTATCATTCTGGGTGTCATTTTCATTGTTTTCATTGTACCTAATAACGAATCTCGGCTCCTAGCTTAACCTGTCTGCCTCATTCGTCTACTCTACATCATAACTAATCGAACGAACCCAAACTCGATTCCACTAGCATCTATCTCATTAACCCAATAGTGATCTACAGAATCCACTACCAGGTCAGTTTTGTAAGTTCAGCCGAAACGTTTCATCATCATTGATAAAACATGTATATATATACATAACTCAATGCTTTTAGCACCACCTATCTCGCATTGCCAGTTATTGTTTTCAAGGTCTACCATCAGCTCAGTTCAGTCAGTCTAGCAGAAAGCGAGTCGATATATTGACCAAATTCGATACCACTGGCTCCACCTATCTCGAAAGTCCAGTATTGACCTCAGGTTTTGCCACGAAGGGCTTTCACCAAACCGGACTAAGCCGGACAACAGCCGGACGAACCGGAGCATTTGCAGCCTGAGCCTCCACGTATTATCCACAATTGCATTATTTACCTCAAATTGCTCATTGCTTCAACGATATCTTTACATTGAACGGAAAACATGTAGGTATAAGTAGATGTAGATTGTAATCCTTATAAAAAAAATGACCACGAAAAATATTAGTAATATTAGGTATTGTTATCATCACATCGATGTTGACATCAGGATGTGGTTGTAATTCGTGGTAAGACTGAACAGTAGGTAGGTACATGGACGATATGCTGACCGGAACGAATTGATCGGGATCGGAAATGCTACTCTATAGGTACACTGATCAAAGAAACAACCCTCTAAAGGTCGGATGGATACACGAGGGCTAGTAAACAGGGTCCCGTTTTAAATAGGGTAAATATTTTCAAAGGCTTGAAATCTGATTAAAATTTTACGAGTACTTAGGTACTAAATCTTATCTGATATGGGAAATTTTGTGCTCTTAATATTTGTAGTAGGTAACCTACATTGATTTTAACTTAGCAAACGATGATCATATATAGAAATAAGATTTAAGGATCGTTTACTTACTCTACCAAAACTGGCGGAGTGGACTGTAGACAGTCACAAAATAGTGGTGTATGTTATCAGTTTAATTTAACCTACCGTTATTTCTACCCGTATGTACACCAGACGCCCGATAGGACTCGAGCGAGTCGAGTCGTTCCGTTCACAGATCAGTTGTTCTATTTCGTGTTGTTCCGTATTAAAGTGGGATGTAGGTAGATAATCTGTGTTTGTACTGAGACCGAACAGCTCCTCGTCCTCGCGCGATTTTGTAGAGGCAGTGCGTCCGCTCGGCTCGAGTCGGTTCTATTGCGACGAAGCGAGCGCGGTTTCGTTCATTCGTTTCATTCTACAATCGCTAACGCCACGAAGCTAGCTGTCCGTCATCCGTGAGCGAGCGAATCGATGCATGTTTAGTGAGTGGGAAACAGTGTTTGTGGAGCGTCAAACAGACCGAACATTAAACCGCTAACTACGCCGATGTTTTTATTCTTTTGTTATTTCTGCTAAACTAACTGTAAAAGTGAACTGATTCGTGCAGTTATCAGTGAAATACAGACATAGTGAACACGGAAAAGGTAGTGTACTTACCTATTTACTTTAATCACGTCATACCATACTTGTTGTGCGTGACGTGAATTGGGTGTTCCTTCGCTGATGGTCTCCAGATTTTTGGTGTATTAAGAGGAAACGTGTCAAGTTTTCATAGATACAATTTGAAATTTCTAGTTTTGGGTTTGCGTCAGCGTCGGAATGTCCTTTCAGATTTGTGGTTTTATGTGAATAATTCGGTCGCAATGACGTCACAAGAACTGATTTATAAACATAAAACGACTTTCGGTTCCATCCAGCAATCGGGATAGCAAGGTCATTAGTCCGCTCATGCGAGTTGTAAACATGCATTGGCAATGGTTTTGAAAGCTCTATTTATAATGTGATGTATCAGCGCTGTTCCCCTCGGAGGACCCGCCCTTCGCGGACTGCGTCGCCACAGACCGCACGCTCTTCTAATTAGACTCATTGAATCTTACAGACTATACTATTGAATGTGTTCTGCTACCTTACTGAATTTTGTGTAGATAATATGCCTATTAGGTAGACCTAAAAGCATGTTGCAAGAATCAAGAAAATAATTTTGTCATCAGTTGATGACAAAAACTGACAGTGTGAATCAAGCCTAGCTCTTTTAAAGTTTAGCATTGAACAGCCTATAAATAAAAGTTAATTTTACAGCTTCTAAAATACATTATACATACAGATGTATAAAGTTATTTTTTTATAATGGTTATAAAGATATATGGTACACACATTAAACTGAATTTTGAGTTATCTAATAGTTTTCCTTTTTGGTGTTTGTGATGTCTCTAGCATGAAGACCCCCGGTCTTAAGTACCTAGTAATCTCTGCCTATAACAGATATTTTTTATAAGTTGTAGAACTGTACTGCACCCATCGAATCGCCCTGAGACATAAAATAAAGTTGTTAAGTTTCATATGTCTGTAATTTCATCAGCCCATCAAACAAATTAGTTTTTGAGATAGACCTAATATAAAATGGTCTATATAATTGTCAACTTTGACGACACCTCTGGGCTAACTAGATGTGTACGAGGAGTAGATCATGACATTTGCCGATCTTAAAAATAATTGAATTAGCAGTCCCATAGTCTTTTAGTCAACATTTTATACAAAATGTCCACATTTCTGGCTTGTAACTCATTCTGTTAACGAGTTAGAGATCCTTTACATATGGTGGATGATGGGACAGATATTGAAATCTTGTTAATAGGGCTCCATTTTGCCCTTTGAGTACAGTAACTGGGCAAAAATAATTTTATTTTTATAGACATGAAAACAACAGCTGTAAAGCTACCAATACTAACTATATGCACACCTATAAGAGCAGCATACAAAATTAGACTTCACATCACAGACAACCAATCAAGTTACTTATCATGGAAAATCATTCAATGTCACTTAATCGTCCAAGTATAATCAAAACCATTGTCAAGATGCCTTATGTCTGAAATCATACAATGTATTGGCTATGCCTCACAAATTAGTAACCATATAGGCTAATCTATCCTTATTATATTTATATATTTCTTTGTGCACACTAATGCTAGCTGGGTACCTTCATAAATTATTGATAGCTATTGCTTAAGGGTGAACTGGCCGGCCCGTTCTCCATACAAACGCCGTAGGGTGATTACTCCCTTATTTGAGGATTTAGGTCCAAAACAAAGCATAATACCAAATGATCTCGTCATTGCCTAGGCTTGTATGATGCCGAAATTTTAATAAGATAATTAACTTGACAGTTATGAGCTTCGAAACATTTTCATATAACAATTTCGAGGCTCATGACTTCCAAAATAATTATCTTTTTAAAATTTCGGCATCATACAGGCCTAGATAATGACGAGATCAATCGGTATTATGCTTAATTCTGGACCTAAAATCTCAAATAAGGGAGTGATCACCCTACGGCGTTTGTATGGAGAAGCGACCGGCCAGTTCAACCTTAAGATAATTTCCAAAATGGTACGACTTTCCATTGACGGCCGTCGAATCCAGGGGGTAGAGGGGGTGGGGAGAGGGGGGGAGGGGTACCACTCCCCCCTCTTCAAAGGAAAAGTCCCGCATCCCCCCCCTTTTTTACTTATTTTAAATTTTCCTCATTTTCTGGATTAAAATAATAATTTTAAAATCGATTGCCATTAAGGAGGGCAGTGGAAGGGGAGGGTCATCTCTTCCCTTTCCCACCACTTTTATTACAAGGTAATGCATAGTTTTCGAGTTATGCATATATTTGTAAAATCATCACCTCACTTTTTGTAACACTTCACTGATCAAATTTATTGTTTTGTTGGATGTGTAACAGATCCAACAAAACCATATTAGCGCTTCGCCGGCCGCTGCCGCGGCACGCTCGCTACGCTCGCTCGGCTCGCGCGTTGTGTTGTCGCAGTTTCAACCTAACCTAACCTGTTTTTTTAATACAAAATGTTACCGAACGAATTCCACTTGACGCCAATTATTATCGCCGTTATTTTCGATTATTTTTACCACATTTGTATCTATGGTTCATATTAAATGTGGAACCATAGACGCAAAATTATCGACAATATCGAAATTAGCGTCAAGTGGAATACGCCTTTAACCGTTCATAAAACGAAACGTTCATTGGCGAGAATTCTATATTATATAGCATTAATATTGCAAAATAATTAATTTTCAATATTTTTTTTCTCAAAAACTACACATTTTCTGATTTTGAAACTTTGCAAGTGTGCTTATAATAATGTAACCTCTTTGTGAAAAAAATATCAACCCTCAATCCGACGTCAGGCAATGGAAAACTGAGCCTAGATTTCTACAAAGTTGACATCATACTTTCTTGAGTTTGGTTCTTAAATATGCACATAATTCTTTATTTGATCAATAGATATGCTATCAGAAATAGGTTTAGTATTCATGAGAACATAAGGGTGCATGACCCACATTCAGCGGCTAGCATAAAGCTAATGTATTGTCATTCAATTAGGCTTCAGAGCCATTAAGGACAGTATTGGTGCACTGGCCTCAATTAAATTTGTTTGAACCTTCACCGCTGCTCATTGTTACTATGCTCTATTTATTAGTTTGATTTGCTGTGCGTTTCATTTCTTATGGGTTCAAAACATGTATTTCTTTTAACTGCGTTTGAGTAAATGTTTTTTCATGTATACTTTGATCATGATTAATGCAAATACTTCTTCAGAAGAACCTAGGTACTACCATAGTAGAATTTGCATTAAATTGCTTTACTGACAGACTTGGCATACAGTAGAATCAAGGTTTACTGTAGTAGTATCTGCATTAACCATGTAAAGAAAAAAATAATACCTAGTTAGTTAATCACCCATCCACTGATTTGGATGCTATGCTTCAAAAGTAATAACCATATTGTTATAGATTCATTTGTATAGACCATTATATTCGTATTTATTAAATCTTTGTGTATTTTTATGCACACTTATGTTAGAACACAATATATTTAAATTTATTGAAACCTAGTGCTTAAGACAATTTCTCCAAAATATTATTATTATGGTAATTTTTTGCAGCAATGTGTGCAAATCTCAGTGTATATGATATCCTCATGGAAAAAGGTTTGCAAGAGTAGCTACAATCCCTTATGTTAGGGGAGACGAATTACTTAGCTTTCCATCAATTCACTGTGCGGGTGCCGGGTCCATAGCGTTGCAGAGGCCAGAAGGGCCTGGGACTTGCAACCCAGGAGTAGGGTTATGGGACCCCTTTATGATATATCAAAGCTCTCATTCACCACTCGAGCATCCTCCCCTACCTAACCAAATTTGGTAAGATCCTACTAATGCCGCCTTAGATACACATTCTAGGATGGAAGTTACGGTTGTTCTTGGTAGGCCAAGGTCTTTAAGTAGATTATATAGGGATTTCGCTGGTATACCCCTTGCTCCACCTTCTACAGCATATAAATTAACTACATAACCGTTTTTGATTAATTAATTTGTGAGGTCATAATATTTCATAGGTAGACAAGTTTTCAAATGAAAAACTCATAGATATATGATTTAGTCATTTAACTCCTATATAATTCCCGACTTAAGAATCCTGTACTGTATGATATCCTCTCATTGGATTCCCATTTACATATTAATATTGAATACTTAGTTTTTCTTTTAGCCTATTTTATTATAAGAATAGATGCTTATCATACAATATGTAATTCCATACAGCGCCCGGCCTAAAAATATAAGGACTGTTCCATTCCTGATGGATATCTTAGGAAAAAAGCTCATAAAATTATCATCATGCTATTACTCACCATCAATTTGAGTAGGATGTTGCTTTTCATTATGACCACTTTACTATAAAATGTAAAGGTAGCGGGAGTCTAACACCTACCCTCCTTGAATAGCATGCCGGCTTGGTATACTGTAGTTGTTAGTTAGGCCAAGCCAAACTATGTAAGGTATTCTGTTATATCAATTGTGTAAATAGAAGATCTAGCCAAGCACTACTTGGATTCACATACCAAAGATTCCGATTCAACACAAAATTTACCATAAAATCATTAACTTTCTAATACAGTTCAAGGTCCGAGGAAGTCTGTCCTGCACTTGGCCATTTTTAATTATTTGATGTTATATCTAAAGTAATGGACTGTAAGCTTTACTCTTGCAGACCAAGTTTGACTATTGCAGGTATGTGTATGCTTGCCATTTTAACAGTTGAGGAAACACAAAAAACATTATAAAACAGCTTTTTGTAAGGGCCCCCCCCTATTATTCTTAACTTATTTATTGGCCAATTCCCCATATACATATCACATATTCTGTGAAAATTTTACATAGCTACAAGTCGCATTTTTTTGTACTGAAGGCTAAAAAGCATAATGTACTGACCCTACCCTTAAGGGATAGGGTAGGATGACAGATGGTCATACAATGTTATTATAAAGCACATTTTGTTGTGGTTAGTGAAGTACCTAACATTGATAAAAATTACTACATTATGTATTAAAGTTAAAAACTTTTGTTTCAATATCACATACAAATTACTGTAAGGTATGTAGCTCGTTATGAAGCGCTCGTAGCGTAGCTTGCTTAGTAGTTCTTGAGCGATCTACAAGGTTAAGCAAATCCGCTGCGGTCATCACCTGGATGGGTGACCGCTAGTAGCATTACTACTGGGCGCGTCCGTGCTTCAGAGGGCAGGTTAAGGCGTCAGTCCCGGTTATTGTCTTAGGATGGCAGACGTTATAGCATGGTGGTAGGGCATTTTGCGAATGCCTGCCTGACTAGCAACCTCAAGTAGAAAATCTATTGCCAAGCACCTAACGGTTTGTTTCGGCCGTTCTGGTGAGCTTGTAATTCTTGGTTAGCCAATATTCTACCACATTATCACTTACCATTAGGTGGCATATTGTTCAAAGGCTAACATATCTATATATAATATAAAAAAAACATGCCAAACTTCAAAAATTCACTTATATCTTTTTTGTTTCTTCTCTGTCTAATACAATTTTCACTTATTTCTCATCACATAATAATATACAATGATCTTTTGTTATGGTGTTTACTGCACCCAAATTGCATGGAAACCTAATCACCAGAGCATAGCACCTTTCAATGAACACATTGGGCAATTCTATACCCATAGTTGTAATGTAAAAAAACTGCACAGAATCATCCTATGAGATCAGTGTTCAATGCATCGTCAAAGTGACCTCGTTTCCCACAATGCTAGTCCACATTATATTGTCTCAATGACCTTGGTATCCATGACAATTAAGCTGGCGATGATATCTCTCTATTTTTACCGTTGATTCATATGATATTAAGGAATGTCTGATGTCAGATTTTTGTTCCCACATGGAACGACTCTGTAAGCATTTGAAACTAAATGTGGGTGTGAATTTTCTAGCGTTGAATGAGGTAGAACCATGTCATAAACGTCTCTATTATGAGTCAACTGTTTATTTTTTGTAATTTTATTTAATCTTACTTGTTGGTAAGTGATAATGCTGCCGATAATGGTCAGAAAGGAAGCTTGCCGTGAAGATCCCTTAGTAGGTTGCATTAAAACTCCCAGCCACTAAGCTATCAGTGCTTTGAACCTGCTTTGTAATGTGAATCAAAGTTGTAAAAAGGTACCCTGAACCGAAGGTGTTTATTTTCCTTAATGCAAATAAGAGATTTAATAAAATGATTACATTGGTAATTATGCGACCAATTTAAGTGGTTTGTCGAAATCTTGTAAAACCGACTATATATATATATACAAATGACTCTTCCTGCTGTATATATTAGAAAACGTAATTACTAACTGTATGTTCCTAACAGTTACGAGAAGAATACTAACAAGAATGTATTATATTATTTACATATAAATATGTATTCCTCTGTTTAAAAGTATAGTGGAAACAAAGTTGTCTACTCTATAGGCACACACATTCCTTTATCTTGGCAATTTCCAACGAGTCAAAATGTTAACAAGGTGTGCAGGGGCTAGCTAAATAGCGCGTGGGCGGCTAATATAGTCATCTGCTAATAAAAGAGGAGCCCGATTGAATCACCTTCAGTTTTAATAACGAATTGTACTGGCGGCCGCGGCGCACCTCTCTCCAACTAACTCTGTTTAATCTATGGTATCTTGCAAGGCGAAATGTTTATGCTTACATAATATCACCCATTATACTTAAACCAATTGTGAAGAAATACCCTACTTTTTGAGTACAGAACTCAACACGAAATTAAGGTTCTTCTGAGGCGTTTTAAATACGTTCTTCCAATCTTATGATAAGAATTTCATAGATATCATAGGTATAGTTGCAGTTAGAACCAGAAGCTATATGAAATTCACTGCATGTATAGGTGCTTGTATAAGCTATATACATTTAACTATTATATTTTTATTAATTAATACCCTCCTGCTAAATTTCCTTATTCGTAATATTTTTCACTACATCTTTCTTTCTTCAGATCCATAATGGTTTATTTGCTTTATTATTTGAGGTAGTAATATTGAATAACTGTTAATATTAATGTATTGTAAAAAAGGTAGGTACAGCGAATGAATTGAAGCCTTAATTACCTACATACCCAGTCGTATAGATTCATTGATCTCGTTTGAATCGGTAGAGTTCCCATTATTCTTTTTCAGAAATCTCGTGAGCAAAGACGCGGTATTATAAAATATGTATAAGCTATGAGATCATAACGCCGTCTTGTGGTTAAAACATTTTTTTTTTGTTTGTATACAGCATACCTACGGCATGAGTGAACTCGTTCCATATTCAATTCTAAAATTACTTGCGAACATACGTTCGCTACCTGTTTCACATTTGCGTTGATAAGGTTGAAATTGTTATCAGTTTGTACCTACTTAAATACACATTGAATAGACGCTACCTAATCATGTTTGTAAAAAAATATCTTATTGCTTAGTGATTTCTCATATAATTCATTGAAGACGTGCACAATTGATGTTGTTTTACAATTATCGTATTTTCATGTCACAGTGGCACCCGATGGTGCCAAATACAAACAGATAAAAACTTATAAGTGATATATATGTAACGCGATAAAATTGATAAGCTAGTGTCAAATCTTAATTAATACATTGGAGAAGTGTCCCGTGTCGTTGAAAATTTGTGTTATAAAGTCAAATTGGAAAATGTAACATCACAAATACTCTGTCTGAATACCTGCTAGCTAACTCGTACCCTCAGTCATCCGATTAAACAATGAGGGGACTGGATGAGGGATAATGATGGAAGCTAATAGGTGAGTAGTCAGAGTCAGCCAACTGCAAAAAACGTAATTATAGTTATGCAATCATAACGACAGGTAGGTTTTATAGTTCTGTTCTAGTATATCGTGGAGTTTGAGTGTCATTTATTATGTGGTTACACTTTATTTTATTGTTGTCACGGCTTTGGCGATTATTTTACTGTAATCTTAGGTGTTGATATCAAGTGCATCTTTGTTTATGTAGACTATGCAGCCATTCTTAAACAGAGAAATGCAACACACTTGAATGTAACATTTTTTGTATTCGTACAAATTTTTGTTATTGTTTTATATAGTTGAGTTCTCGACTGTTGTGTAAATCGTGGTCTACTTTTTCATATTCTTATTCCACTCTTCTCTCTTCACACCTTTCATCTCATCACATCATTCATCAGTTGGCGTTCATCTACTCCTATGTTCATGCACGTAATCATCATACTCAAAACTTGTTACATGTTTTTTTATGCCGCCTCATCATATACATACTATCATATACTATTCTAATTACTCTTTAACTTATCCTTCATTGGCGTCTCTGTCTTTCAAGTTTCTTGTGATAAATTGTTGCTTATCATGTTAATTGTGGTTAAACAACATATTTATCTAAGTATTCGCATTTCTGCTGCACTCCTCTTCCGTCCGCCTATTCATTTGCCCAACATTGAGATCTATACATTACAGTAGGTGATGCAATTTTGAAATACACTATACGATGGTACCTAACCTAGGTACTTGTTGGTATATTCTTTGATCTATTCCTTACAAACAACGCATACTATGACACCAATGCTATCTTCTACATGTAAGCCTGTCGTTTTTGTAATCAAAGAGGGCATCATATTGGTAGAAACTTTCTTCTGAGGTTAAGAAAAGAAAGAAATTCCTACCTATCAGTTTAGTTTCTTTTTGTCTTTCGATTACATTCTTTTTTATAGGTAGTGTTAAGTTTTTGTTGGATTATTAATAAACACAGTATAGGTAGGAAGTAATTCGTATTTCAGTGTAGGTATCTATCACACATTCGCATGTTGATATTCATATCTGATATAGGATGTTTAACTGTGAAATAGGTATAACATATATAAGTTCCTATGTTGTATCCTGTGCTTTATGTGACTATTATCTATTGTACGTGGCTGCTGTATTATAATATAGCACCTTCCATACAACTATATCTTGGTAAGTGTTGTATGTGTTGTCCTAGAATAGCTCAGAATGCACATTCGTTCCGTATTCTGAGTTGAATAGGCAAGTGAAGTGACTACTGCAAGCATGGAAAATTATCGACAATGCAATAGAAAATCCCTCACATAAATTTTCATACGTGAAGTAATTGAATTGCCATAGGTATTGCTGTGCATTTTGTTATTTTATAAACTTCCAACCAATATGTTGTTACTTAGTAAAAAACTGTGTGATAGTTGATATCAAACTGTAAATAACTTATTTGTGTTGTGTTTTTCAGTTCGGAGCGTTCGAAAGTTCGTGTTTCTTTCTACCAAGGGGCGCGGCCGCAGTGCTTGTCCCCTCCTCCAGCTCAGCCGGAGTCGCACGTATACTACGCGACTCTGCTATCCAACGCTGCCCAAGATATGGCCGACCACACTATGTACAACCGACAGATCAGGTAATATACCCTAGAGCTTTCGAAGCGCTTGTAGCGAAGTGTACTAAGCTGTTCTTAACCGATCAGCAAAGTTAAGCAACGTCGCCCGCGGTTATAAGTTGGATGGGGGACAGGTATTGACATTACTGCTGAGCGCTTCCGTGCTTCGGAGGGCACTTTAAGCCGTCGGTCCCGGTTGTTGTCTAAGGATGGCAGTCGTTATAGCATGGTGGTAGGGCATTTTGCAAATGCCCGCCTGGCTAGCTATCACCCTGAAGTAGAAAATCTGTCGCCAAGCACCTAACGGTGTGTTCCTGCAGCTGTCCTTGAGAGCCAGTACTTCTAGGTTAGCCTGAACAACATCTTCGACCACATCAACTCTTACCATCAGGTGAGATATCAGGAATAAAAAAAAGCTAGACTAACGTCATCGTCAAATAGGACTGAGTAAGTTAAAAGAGCGCCAAAAGAAAATCCAGCAAAAGTAGAGACACTGCATTTAGTAGTTATTTGTTTCTTCGCTGCTATATACACATGTGTTTATTGCTTTTACCTACCTACTTCACCTGGGATTTTCCCAGGTAACGACAGAAAAGACCAGCAATAGTAAATTATCTAATTTACGCTCACAGGGAACTTAAAGAAACACACGACGGCAGTATCGCCGTGGCACTTAATTAGCACTTATGTTTTTTTATGTCGTGCCCCACCTTGGCTTTTGCCAAGACAACGGAAAAGGGCAGCAATAGTAAACGTTATATTATACGCTCACAGGGAAAGTAAAGAAACTGCAATAATAGAAATGCTGTAGTACTTAACTTGCTCCATTTGCTGCTACGTTACTTAGTTCTTGTAAATACTATAATATTTTCTGTGTCTTGTCTTGCAAGTAGGCTTTTCTCTGGAGACGACAGAAAAAGGTTCAGCAATAGTAAATATTATTTTTAACGCTCACAGGGAAAGTAAAAAAACTAAGAATAATACTATTAGCTTTTAATATACGTACTTAATGAAATTGCATATACACTTTGGAATAAACTGAATTGTTCTACGTTGATGATCGATATATTATACTTCTCTGTTTTGTCAAAGGGAAAATTATTTAAATATATGTTTATGCATAATATGCAGGAGTCTTATTAAATTTACCTCAGTCCCTTCGGCGGGAAAAAGTATTAATTTAGACCGTGCATGACTCTTCCCGAGTTCGATGTGTGAAAAATTAATTATATACTGCAAATATTACTAACGGTCATAATATATATATTTGCAACTCGTACTGTCAATGTTTACCTCCCGATTGCAATGTTTAATAATTTCATACAGATGTGGTGCTGGAAAAATATATTAAGTGTAGCTATATGGTGTAGCTGTAGTATTGTGCAGTGAAATGATCCTTGAATGTAAAGCTCAATGGTTTTATCCTTCCTGGCACTGCTTCTTTCATCGTCATATCATCATAACTAAATTCGTGTTTCATATGTAAATATTTCACATATGCTCTGGTAACTATATAGGTTACAAAATTACAAATATACGATAGGAAAAATTTAAGTCATGTGCGAGATCATCACCTCGCGTAGCAGGCGTTTTTGCAAACATAACAATATTAAAACTATATAGGTGTTGTCGGCCTGAAATAAGGCAAATTATGCAATAGGTTTTCATTAATCTATGGTCATCAGGGTCCACTGAGCTCTTGCTACTCATCATGCTGAGTGTAAACCTCTTTGCATGGTTAGTAAAAATATACCAATACGTATACTAATTGACTAACAATTTTAGGGAATACGCCTGTTTAATGCGCAAATTTAATGGTAACATTTGCGGTCATCAATCAAGAGTTATTTTCAGAACGAAATCGTACCGCACATTATCTGACATAACTACAGTAAAGCCTGATTGTTCAATCATCAGATAAAAATATCAGAACGATAACAACATTTTTACTTTTGATATTGGTTGTGTAATACATTTATTCTTAGGTCCCTGATACACTATCATATTTTTAGGATCATAGTTATAGCTGTCTCTCTACCAACAAAAGTTCGGCACTTTCCGTAATGTAATTCTGGAAATTGTAAACACTTCGTAACATAACTACAAAAAATCCATTTTTGTGTCTCCAACACGTGGTGGTGGCAAAAGTTGACAAATTGTGTTTGCAGATTTTCGAGTTGGCCAACTTTGGTTTATGGAAACACAGCTTCAACTATCAACCTGTAATTATAGGGTATTATTTGGCCTTTGGAATAATAACTATCTGTTGATTGATAAACCAGGCCTCAGATTTGAACGATACCATTTCCTACTGAATGGTAGTAAAATGATAAATTACGTAACCGCCTGCGGTACCATTATGTAGGTAAATATCTATAACAAGTTATGTAACCGAAATGCACGCCCTTCCAGAGCCAGTCTGCAGCCTGATGATTCATGACTTTGAACCTTAACACTTTACGTCTCGTTCTTCATTTTTAATCCAACCTTGACAAATTTAAGGCGAAAACGAACTGTATAACGAGGAATTCAGAAAAGACAAATATTTCGCGTTTGTGGCTATATTTTTAAAAATAGAATTTACTACATAAAAAGTATATTAGTATTTTGAAATAATTAAACCATTGCTAGTTTCTTATAGTTGAGGTGAACTCAAATCTAACCTGATAGTAAATGATGAGATGATGTATAATGATGTAGAAGGTGTTCACAGGCTTATCCTAGAACTATTCGCTGTCAAGGATAACCGGAAAACACCGCTAGGTGTTTGGTGACATATTATTATCCTTCAGGGTATCAGCCAGGCATTAGCAAAATGCCCTACCGCATACCGTGCATTTTGTGAATGCGGTGACGTTCATCTAACCAAGTTTATATTACGCGACAGTCCATAGCCAAAGGGACATCACTGATGCTAAACTCGATTAATAAAGTTCAACTTGATCGTTTCATGTTCTGAAAATTACGTTTACAATTAAAACAAAATCATTAGCTTATTATAAATCTTCAGTTCCGATTATTCTTCGATTCTAGCGCACACATGATTAAGCACAAACGTTAACTAACCTAGCTACAAAATAAATAAAACAAAGCCGGCTATAGACGTCAGTAGTCACTTTAAACGACGCACATACATAATATGCAAGACATAATACCTAGGAACAAGACATAAAACCTAGTGACATTCAATAATTTATTAAATGTACTAAAGTAGTCCTATATTTAAAAGCTCAATCAATTAAATAATCGCTTTCGAAGACGATAAAAAATAAATATCACTCGTATCATAATAAAGCACTTCCGTTTTATTCGTTCGCCGCACTCTAGATATAAAACGTAGAAACGTACTGAAATAGAGATCGTTTCTCACAGACATGTAGGAAAACAGCGTACGGCATATATTATACAGCTAGTTTCCAAGTTATTGTATACTCAGAATTATGATGTCACCTCACACATGTTGTTCTCGTGAACATCGGTGTTTAGGAATACATTATACATATGTACCAAACATATGTGTATATGTTTGAGACTGAGAAGTATCTGCTACATATCAATCTCCTCTGGTATGTTTGCATTGGACTAAAGACAATTGGCAAGGATCGCCTTAATCGATGCTGATCGATTTCAATATAATTATATCCAGTCTTGGGTTCCTTTCTATAAAATCTTATATCCTATTATGATGAGGTTTAAGCGTTGAAAGTTTGCCAGAATATGTTTTATTTTGGCGGAATGATAAATGATGAAAAACATAAGTTACTTTAGGGGGTTTTTGTATAAAGAAATTATGTGTCTTAAAACCGTTAAACTTTGCATAAGTATCATGGTAACACTACTATATAGTGTCAGTATGGAACCTTCGGTGTGCGATTTTAATGCGCACTTGGCTAGTTTAATTAAAATAATTAAAACATATTTATTTATTATTTCTATTAAATACTCATTCTAGAAAAAAAATATAGTTTGGTAGGCCTTTAATGTTGTGGGCAGAGGAGTTTTTTTATATATCTGATAGGCTAGCATTTGACCTCTATCTCACCTGATGAGGTGATGATGTGGTTTAAGATGTTGTTCAGGCTAACCTAGAATTGCTGGCTCCCAAGGACAGCTCTCGGATCACACCGTTAGGTGCTTCGCGATAGATTTTCTACTTGAGGGTGGAGCTAGCAAGGCAGGCATTCGCAAAATGCCCTACCAAGCTATAAGACTAAGACAACTACCGCAACGTGCCATCCGAAGCACGGAAGAGCTAAGTAATAATGCCACAAGCGGACACATGTATAACTCATGAGTTTTACGGCGCAGCGGACTTTGCTTAACTTATATCAGTTCAGAACGGCTAAACAAACTATGCTACGAGCGCTCCAAGATGCCGTTTAATAATCACCTCTATTTTACATGCTTCTAATTTCTCTGACTGTTTTTTTTTTGTAATAATGCCTATTCGGCGTCCACCATTAATTCACCGGCATCGATCGTTAAAATAGTACCCGGCATCATAAAATTAAATAAAAATTATACATTGCGCCGCACGATAGAAATTGAAGAAGTTAAAGACATCGAAACTAGGTAGTTAGGAACAGTTAGCGCCGAAAATAAAACATAGTATTAATTATACATTGTATTTTAATAAGAATTATAAATCGTGAGTCGATACACTACATAGAAATATAATAGTGTTTAACAAAGCCATGTAAATCATGGCATGGCATAGGTCTTCTTGCAGGCGACTGTGCAGAGACGATAATAATACTAATTACGCGAACCTGTGATGAGCTGCGCTGATGCAAATATGGATGAGATCTTCGGCGGCGGCGGTGAATATTTAATGTTGAATGAATAATTTATGACTATATAATTTGTGTCTGTCGTTTATGACCTTGGGTTCTTTTTCTACCGAGGGAAACAGGTGATATCACTTTTCCCGGTGACTTCGTAGAAGAATCCACTTGTTTCATAAGGAATGTAAAAATATTACATCACTTCTATCCTCGTCATAATTGGGTCTTTTTTAAATTATTACCATTGTGCGGAAAAATCTGACACGAAACACTTTTATCATAAATTTAAAATTATCTAGAAATAAGTAATTAAAACACTTGAGACATAGAAATTGTGATCTTATTTAATCATTTATTTTTTAGGGTTCTGTAGTAGAATTACTAAGCCTCCACAATCCGTCCGTCCGGCCCACAAGGTGTCCGTTAATTTGGTATCGTTATAGGTACCCGGTTGAAATATTCATACACTATGAGCAAGTACTGTGGATTGTCTAATAAATATTATTAATATCAAAAATTCAGAGATACATCAGAGACCTTGTTTTTTTATAGCTTTTTGTTTTTGTTCTATGCTGAAAATGGGTCACACGATTTATCGTCAAACTTGATATTATTAAAGTCCAATATCTAATGTAAAAAAACTAGTCAAGTGTCGGACCAGCTAAGCATCTCAAAACTGTATGAAAAGTGAAAACAGCGATTTTTGGTAAATTTGTTATTTTTACGTACGGAACCAGTTCGTGAAAGTCCGCCCCACACTTGGCAGGTTTTAAATAATATGTCATCTGGTAAGTGATGATATTATAGAGATAGTAAATACGAGTAACTTTTGGTCATACTTAAAAAAAAGTTTTGTGTATCATCTACATTTTTATCGCTTTTTTTCTCAAACATCATTGCATGGTGGTAAGGCATTTTGTGAATGCCCGCCTGGCTAGCTACCACCCTCAAGTAGAAAATCTGTCGCCAAGCACCTAACGGTTTGTTCCGGCAGCTGTCCATGAGAGCCAGTAATTCTTGGTTAGCCTGAGCAACATCTTCGACCGCTTCATCACTTACCATCAGGTGAGATAGTGGTCAAAGGCTAACCTATCAGGCATAAAAAAAGCATCACAAAACTTGATATTGATTTTAATGACTGATAACTAAAGGTTCTAAACTAATGAAATTAAAGCCAGAAACACATTTCGACTGTCCCTACGTATACTATCGAAACTAAATATCGCGAATTTTAAGTTTCGTTAGTTTACTAGGACCAGCGACGTCAAGTTCCATACTTTACTACGCTAAAACTGAATATATTAATAATATTTGAAATAAATTTTATCTACACTGCAATATTATGTGATAGAAACAAGTTGCGATGGTAATAAAAAAAAACTTTTTTGATTTTCGATAGTCTACGTAGGGACAGGCGATTTAGTGAAACTTCTCAATAGAGTTTTTTCCAAAGTTATCTTTTCCCAAACACGTTTTACGTTTATATTCAAAATCATGAAAAGATTAACTGAATATTTTATACAATTGTTATAACAATAACTAGTCAATAGAAATAATTTATTTGCTGTAATTTGCAAATAATAACGTTTATTAAATTTAATCAAAGGGGGGTGTTTTGTGAGACACCCAAAAACTCATAACAGGAATTAAATTGAGGAAATAAATGCTTTTGAAACCCTAGAACATGTTTCTATGAAGCTAGGAGACCATGAACAATAAAATGTACTGCAAACGTAATCAAACACTGACCAATTGAAACCAAATGTCCTTTATTGTTCATGGGTAATGAAGCGCATTATTGCCAATATTTCGTTGTGAATAATTTTTGAATTAACTCCTTGCGGGCATAATTCAATGTGTCATCGATTGTAAACCTTAGAGTATTATAAATTTCAATCCTACCCTGATCAACATTAAAATAATTCTACATATACTTACTAAAGTTTTGTAAATTCCCTGATCCTATTAAATTCCACCTTTCTACCTAACTTATAAACGTGAGCTACAAATGTAATACTCAAAATATGTTTTATTATTTTATTGTTATGTATATATGTAATATTAAAAAAACAATATTACAGATTTTCTTGAAAAAATAAAAGGAAAAATATATTTAATAACAATTACTATTTTCAATGCAAACTACTTCATTCATGTGAAACTATTATTTTCTATATTTTTTGCGCATTTCCGACGGAGCGATAGCTCGTTTCGGATCCGCGGCAATGAACCGCAGGGTACCTTGCTTTACATGTAGTTAGTGTGATGTTCGTACTGACCGACTAATTGATTATCTAGGTCGGGCGAGGTTGTTCAAAATGTGTATTGTAAATATTATAGTCTTCCTTGACACGGTTATATTTAATTATTACACACTATTCAAGGCAAATAAATAATTCAAAGTAGAGACATTGGCTCCGGGAGTCCGGTGGTGAGGACCGGGTGCTCATACTATTTTCCAAAACTTATCAGAGCGCCTTTTAGATGGGACGCGTGATCAAAATGCTGGCACCTATTTGGCTCAATGAATAAGCATTCCATTTCATCGGTCCAATGTTGCCAGTATGTTGGGTACGCTGCCAACTGGTAGTGGGCTGGAGCATTTGTATTGCCTGGTGTCTGCAATTTATATGTTGTCTGAGTGCTTTCATTGTAGTAGTGTTATGTTTAAAAGCATGGCCACCAGCTTCTTGCCCGTTCTTCTCGCAATGGCTTAATACATTTTTGTTGCTGAACGTGGCATTACAATGTAGAATATTTCAATATTAAAATTTGTAAATTGACCTTCAAAAGAGCGTCGTGGACGTTTAAATTGAATAAATGATTTGACTTTGTTGTAGAATTTTATTAATAAAGGCATAATAAATAATTTAATACATATATATTTAGTTATATGTGTAGAACGAGTAGAAGTCACAGGCTTAACAATATGTAGGTAATTGTGGATTACAAACTTGTAATTGGCTATAGCTATATATAAGTGTTGGCCTTTGTTTGCTCTTTAGATACGTAGAGACTTACTCTCTGTATATCACGTAAGTTCGGGAAAAGCAATAGTGGACTTTAAAAGAGCAGGCAGCTCTTACATATTACGGATTTTAACAATAGAAACAACAAATGAATGAAGTAGGTTGCTTATTAGTTATGTAACTTATGTTGCATCTTAGTGGATAGATATAGCAGCAGAGCGTGCTCTATCTCGAATCTTGATAAAATCAAAGGTTTTGATGTGATAGTGGCGAAGCCTGTGAAGGAAGACTTTACGAACTCGATATAGCGAAGTAACGGTGTACGCTCACTGATAACGAGATATTTTGATATTTGGTTTTCTAAAAGAAAAGAAAGTTTTGAAGTGCTCCCATTGAATGAGATGCATATATTGACACAAACATAGAGTGTTAACTAAACATGTGTTATATGTATAGTTAACACCCCATGTCCATGGAAATTGTAAATAAATTAATTTTGGACACAGTGGCATAAGCAGCCTGAATATATATTAACATAATAATGAATTTTGCATGGTGGTAGGGCAATTTGGGAATGCCCGCCTGGCTAGCTACCACCCTCAAGTGGAAAATCTGTCGCCAAGCACCTAACGGTGTGTTCCGGCAGCTGTCCTTGAGAGCCAGTACTTCTAGGTTAGCCTGAAGAACATCTTCGACCACATCAACACTTACCATCAGGTGAGATAGTGGTCAAAGGCTAATCTATCAGGCAAAAAAACAAATAAAAAAAATATTAATTAATTGAAATGGAGCCACAAATTTATGATGTTTACTATGTGGCGCCGAACCTAATTGAGTACCTATAGTATTGTATCTCGCTTTTCGATGTCATTCGGCTCCAGGTGGTTCTTCCAAGCCTTTGGTATTTTGCTTCCATCTTGCAGTAGTGTAAAAAAAAACCGACCAAGTGCGAGTGGGACTCGTGCACGAAGGGTTCCGTAACTAAATATTCTATGAATAGTTAAAGCGTCTACCTGGCACCGTTATTAGTATCGATCAAGAAATAGTAAAAAATCAAGTTTGTTGTATGGGAGCCCTTAATAAATGTTATTGGGTCCTTAAATATTTATTTCATTTTATTTTTAGTAGGTATTTGTTGTTATAGCGGCAATAGAAATAAATCATCTGTGAAAATTTCAACTGTCTAGCTATCACCGTTCTTGAGATACAGCCTGGAGAGAGACAGACGGACAGCGAAGTCTCAGTAATAGGGTGCCGTTTTTACCCTTTGGCTACGGAACCCTAAAAACGTTTATATGCTGACGCACGAACAACGCCAATTGATTCATTCGTGCAAGTTTGTTACGAGCGTATAATAATGAGCTTGTACATACGCAAAACGCACCGGAAATACGCTCACTTTGTAAGGCACATTTATTGGGTATGAAAATTAGGTAGGTAGGTTTATAGGTACGGCTCGTTACCTTACTTTCACGTTCATGATCTACTAATATGTTCACGGAATTTTTAGGTTTATTTTGTGACAGGCAAATTCTTTGTAAGTACAAATACAAATACAAATTGTTTTATTTCCCATAAAAACAATACATACAGGCTATAAATAATTACTTTAATAACAAAGTCCTAAGATAATACACAGTATACCTATTTAACTTACATTAGCAGCCGTACTAGGTTAACCTGTGTTACGACTGCTAAGTGTATTCCCACAAATATGTAAATTACTAATGATACGTATACGAGTATATACGTATCATTAGTCTCCTACTTTAATTTTCACTCTTACTTTATTTGTTACCCAGTATTAAATATAAATAAACACACGAAAATGAAGGCAGTTTGAAAATTCACCTTTAAGCCAAGACAAAATGATGTAAGTATTCGTTATTTAAAACAATTACGAGTATAGGAAAGTTTTTAACCGTAATGAGTACATTACTGGTGACTTCGGACTATGGACTGACTCCAGGCGAAGCAAAGCGACGCACAGTCGCCGCCGCGCCGCCTCTCTGTCACCATAACACCTGCTGTTTTCCAACACATGACCGACGACATACTTGGTTAGCCGAGTATTATTTGCTCCAGATCTGAGTGTTATTGTTAGTTTAATACCAATATAATATCATACATGAAGTAAATGATGGATGAATCGGACAAAATGATTATTAATAATCATTGACCTATATATACTAGACGCGACATCTCAAATAAAGATAGTCGACCAGTGCAGGTATGCCGGCTGGCATACTCTCCCCCACACGCAACTGGGCACTCGTAGATATTACACGCGCTTTACGTTCGAATATTGTTTATTCAAAATACACAATTTTCGAACCAGTTGGACAGTTGTACCATGGATCATAATCATAAATATATAAAAAAAGAGTTGAACCATGGGTAACTTTACTTCTCAGTAGTACAACCAGTTGGACATCGCAGTTGTACCACGGGTCGGTCTCGATCACGTCGGCTTAACAGGAAAATTAGGCGGAACAAATTCCCAACAAGTTCTTGCGCAGCACTGCAATTACATTCACTGTATAAGTCAGGCGCTCACTGTTCAGAAATCAATGTTCTTATGCAGTCTTGCTTCCAGATTTGAATTATATCCCCGCTGTATGGTACGTGTATGATAACGTTTTAGTATTCTGTATTGGCAAAACACTAAAGTTTAGATTATTTTGTATTGGCGTTTAGCCAAAGTGGTTTGTAAAGCCACAATGGGTTATTAGATCAGATTAGTCTTTACTGTACAGTTGCAGTAAACGATATACTAAACGATTCCAGACATCTCAAGTGGACTGTCGTTACGTAAAGTGTATCTCTCGAACTATTAGATAAGATAACCGTCATAATCATCTATCATATCCGGAACTTGTCGTAATCATATAATCTTGTCCGAAACAGCCCATGTTCGTCGCCAGAAACTAAGTATGGCGTTGCTGGAATTTCCTTTCAGACCTTACTCGTTGAACATGAGAATACTGAGTAACGCTGCTTTGTTTTTTTTTTTTGTATCTGTTCGGCTAGTTTTTGACCACTACCTCACCTGATGGTAAGTGATGATGTAGTCGAAGATGTTTCAGGCTAGCCTAGAATTACTGGCTCTCAAGGACAGCTACCGGAACACACTGTTAGGTGCTTGGCGACAGATTTGCTACTTGAGTGTGGTAGTTAGCCAGGCGGGCATTCGCAAAATGCCGTACCACCATGCTGTAACGACTGCCATCGTAAGACAACAACCGGGACCGCCGGCTTAACGTGCCCTCCGAAGCACGGAAGCGCTCAGTAATGTCCCTAGTGGTCACCCATCCAAATCCTGACCGTGGCGGTCGTTACTAATCGATTAAGAACGGCTAAGCAAACTTCGCTACGAGCGCTTCGAAAGCTTTATCCATTCGAGATATTAGACTCATTGTTTCTCATGGAAATAGACAAATAAAGATAGATAGTTACTAATTCCCATATTCTGTTAATTTACAGCACGGAAAGTGGTTGGGACAACCCTTTCCGGCCGGATGGAGACCTGAGCCGTGAGGCGGATGAAATCGTCTCTCTGATCAAGGGCGGGAAACCCATTACTCCCACTCCGACCGCCCTGCCTCAGTTGGCGGTCGAGGAGATAGAAGAGAAGTCGCATGCAAACAACATCAACGTGAGTATACAGCTTCTTTGTTATTAGATTATGTTTACAGAATTGTTCGCTCGCTGTACTGGCTATCACAATCTCTCCCATGCCCCATGGAAATGTACCATGCAAATAGCATCAACGTGAGTAGATTTTCTTCAACGTTTGTGTTGACTTTTGGCTCGTCAAGCTGGTCATCTAGTCTCAGCTGTAGGTCGAGAAGATTCTGAGAACAGAAGAGCAGATCATCAAATCACAGCCAAAAACACAATAAGCCCAGGAACCGCTTATTCTCGCGGTCGGGGAGATTGAGAAAAACTCACATGTGAACATCGACGTACAAGTAGGTACTGTTCCTTCCATAGTTTTGGGTCGATTTTAGAGAATCGTTAACTTTTTTGTCTCGCTTTTTCTCGACTAATAGTTGACGAGAAGAAATCGCATACGAACTTCGTGGACGCAAGTAGTGTTCCTCCTACAGATTTCGGACCTGTCCAGGGGAATTACCTATAGATTTATTTTTATTCGCAATACAATAGGTACTAAAACTATGCATTCTTCATATCCGCGATATTTATTATGAGCTCCCGATTGATCCCGTAAGTAATTAAATAATATGAAGAACCCCGTCGTTTTCTTTTTATCAGCAACTAATTATAACTAAAGAAAATATGACATAATCCAAAAATGGCCTGTTTCGCCGCCATGTTTAGAGACCAACAGTCCATTTTAAAAAGTTTTTAATATAAATGAGAATGATAGGGTCCTAGATATACACATTCTTTAAATTATAGATGCCTGGAAATAACGGATTCCGCTCAGTTTTTTAGGAGAAAACAAGAGAATACGAAATCACAGAATAAAAATAACCAGTAGGATCACTCCGCAAAGCCACTCCTATAAAAAAGCGACTCTAACTACGAAGCAATAAAGTGCACTTCAGCTCGCAATGCACGGAACACGTAATATTTATATTCACCTACAAGGCGTCTCTCTTTCAGTCGTATAGCTCTGATCTCGTCTGAGGCGGAAATCACCACCACCACCAGTACCAGTAGCTTTGTACTAAAGTGCAAAGTGAGCGAGGTCTGACGGAACGTCAATTTTGTGATTTTTCTTACTATATCTCGCACGCATATATATCTTGTTGCCTAAAAAGTATCATCGGTCATTATGATTACCATCCGGAATAAGTCCACTGTTGAACAAAACCCTCATTGCAGTGTGTTTGCCACAATCTACACGCTTTCAGGCGTCTCGGGGATCGCAGTGTAAGACGGCTGTTCTTCAGAAAGTCAGTCCACCTTTATTATTTTCCCTTTTTACTTTTTTTAATTACCCGTGTTAAAATGTACTTTGTCCAATATTACAGGCTTCCCCGCCCTCGCCTCCGCAAACCAAAACTGCGAGCCCCGTGCAACAGAGCACTCCGAAAGCGATGAACGGCACCAAGAACGGAACAGCTGTGCCGGAGGTGCGTCCAGGACAAGTGGAGATACAACGCACACTGCCGCAAGAGCCGCAACAGCCAGAACACGTTACCATCAAGAAGAAGCCGAAATGCAAGTGCTGCGTTGTCCAGTAAACTATTCCTATACGGCTATCGTCAATGACGCACTTTCTAATATCCATGTTATGTAACTATCGTCACAGATCATTGTCAACTCTCGTAACTTATTTCTTTATAAACTGCTGTAGGTGGTTACGCGTCAATTTTATATTGCCTCTTCAAATAGTGATGACGTCACATGTCATATGACATTTATCGATAATAACTATCGAATGATTTTTGTTAATAATCTATCAATGTTCATGTGACTTAGGCCTGAAACATACAGGTCTTACAATTATTGAGTTGTCGGTGTGTGATCGGAATCGGAGATAAGCTCGTTGTTGTAAAATTGGTAGTAACGCATACATTCCTGTTGACTTTAAGTAAACTATTAGCTTCTAGTGCAATTACCTTGTAGTCTACGTAAACATCACAATCGATATAATATTTTTGGAATGCATGTGTTGTTCAACTTCAGAAAACTATACATTTTGCAATGAGTTTGTACGTGAACCGTAACCGATACCAAAGTGATCACAACTACAGTAAAACAGTTCTAAAAATGTTACTTAGTGACAACAATGTATTTTAACGTTTCCTTTTCTACTGTTCATCGCTTTACCAAGCTATGTACGTTACTTCCCTTAGCCTAATACCTATTTCGGAGCAGAATAATTTGCGTATAATTATTATTGATCATAAAATGATTGAGAGTTCGAATTATGTGATACCACTGGTAAGCAAGTATTACTATATTGTTCCTTGAAAGTATTCCCTCGTACCAACCGTAAGCGTAGTCTAGCCACACACACACGGACATATTTGTTCTATGGCACAGAATAAACAAGACCAGAAGGATCACTCCGCAATGCCACTGCAATATATAAGCGGCCTTAACTACGAAACAATAAATTGCTAACAGAGTACCTAATATTTAAATTCATACAAGGCGTCTCTCTTTCCATCACATAGGCACGCATAGCTCTGATCTCTTCTGACGCGTGTAATAACCCCTTCCGATACGACGATGTACCAGTAGTTAGTTTCTAAAGTGCGGAGTGAACCAGGCCCGGCTGTGGGCGTCAAGCGCTATTCCGTGATAAGTATGAACGCATCTCTTAACTTAATAATCCAATTGTATCTAAATTTCATGTTTCTGTCCTACATGAATGGTCCTCAATATAGTGTTAATGCACGCAAAACCACTGCGCTCGAGTTAAACGATACTTGTGCAAAACAAGTACCAAACGGTATTATTGCCTTCTAAATAGCGATAGATTCTGTGACGATATCGAAAATATGGCAGCAAGTAAGCTAGTAGTACAAACCACAAGATTTATGCTGCACATTACATTTGATAATAGTTCTAAACGCTTGCTTAGTGCCACAAATAGATTACTGTGATTAAGTTTTGTAAACTGTGACACAGAACACACGTCAGTCTGTTATTTGAAAACAATAACCGTTAACTTAATAAAATACATGACAGATACAAGCCGCCTGGTTTTCCCATCGAGTTTATGTAGGATTCAGAATTGTAACTGAAATTATGATGAGATTATTTTGAGATATATTTTAACCTGTTTAGATTTCCGTCGATAAAGTGATTGCGGTATTTGTTTTCATGTCACAGACTCGCAGTGGGTTGCAGTTAGATGCGTTCGAAAGTGGTCGTTGACGATTGCCGTCCTTTGTCGCCGTCTACGTTACAGCTGCATGGGCCACGGTGTTATTGCGGTGCTATTTCATTTTCAAACCCCATATCCATGGTACAGATGCCTATGTGTTCAAAGCACTGTTTACAAAGTGCATTGAAAATTTGCAACAAGTTTTTTTTTATTGTGAACATCCACACAATACGATTCGTAGCGCGGCATTTCATTTTTTTTATCTGTTATATTGTAACTTAAGAATGTTTTTGATAATTTTATGTGCTAAGTTTTTATTCACATTTAAGGGTACAAAAAGTAAAAGTATTTATTTTCGTTTAGCTAGTCTGATGGGAAATTATTTAAGACGGAGGTGTAATTACATTGTTCAGAACCAATTGGAGATACAGCACCGTGTGCGGACGCGAAATATCTTTGAATAGAATCTCAGGAATAACGAGAGCATGCTTGAGAAAAAAAAAAACATTAAACAATTATGTAAGGACTTCATTTATATTATGACTATGGTGGTTAACAGCGGCTCGGTTCAAATTATAGTAAATAAATATCATTGATATAATATTTATTTTTAAACTGTTACTTTTGAAGTTGAATCTGTGTTGAATAATGTTTAATTACATAATTTAATTAAATGTATATTTTTTATATTTATAAACAACAATAATAAACGTTGCAGAGTGGCTATGTAGGTTGGAGTTTATAACTTGATTAGGTACTGTAGAAGAATTCATTGGATGTATATACGTTACAATACGTTATGTCTGTCTTATATACTTGAAAGCTGTTGGAGTACCTAAATTATCAATAGTAACTGAAGTAATACATAAAAAATACTAATAGATTCCTTAATGGTAACAATAAAACACAAATACAAGCAATATTAAAACAATAAAATCTATACATTACAACATTGTTATTTGTGTAATAGTTGATAAACATACCGAGTCCTCGCTATATTAATAGAAATAAACAAACAATTTTAAAAACAATAGAACTTATGTATTTGTATAAAAATACATAGCTGTAATTCTTTAATAGTCGTTAAACTTTCTGAGTCCTCATTACGTGATTTGTATATAATTTGACAAATGATAGTTATATGATATAAAAACAAGCAATAGTAAAAACAATAAAACCATACATCCTAATAGATACATAGCTGTAATTATAGTATAGTAGATAAATATTTCGGATCATCAATACACAAATTGAATTCTAATTTCAGCCATCATACTGCCCGCCTATATATAATAATGAATGATTAATCTTGGAATACATTTTGAATATATGCCAATTTGTTGTTCAACAGCGGTCAAGTGTGCACGTATAATGATTCACTATTAAATTACATTGTATGGAGATTATACTGTTGTTAGTGTTAAAGATAGCTTCCTATACAGTCACGCTTGCGTCCATTTCAAAATTTCTGACAAAAAACAGGTGAGACAACATGAAAAGCGGTGACGTGTTAGTACAAAACCATCAACATTTCCCCTGATTCGTCGTCAATCGCACTAACTTACTACCCGCTTCTTCATTATGTTTCATCTGTTCGACTTATCAGTTCACGTTATATAGACGAGCCTATTGTTTTTTATTTTCTTTTAATAGTACCAATATAAGACTGTATTTGTTCGCTTACGATTCTCGGGTGCTTGACTAACGCATTCGACTAGTTTGTGACAAAGTTTGCTCCCTAGTGTTATAAACAGAATATGAATGTTTGTAACACTTGGCAGGCGAGAAGTGATATGACAAGTTGAACTAAGCTTATTGCCAGGAAACTGTTAATATTCTTATATTATACCAGCTATTTTCCTCTCGCATTATGGATAAGCTGAAATGTAGCAAAAATCAGACGTAGGTGCGGAACGGTCATATTATATGTATAGAAACGATCGGAAACAGTTCCGTTGTAAGAGAAATAGCATTGATAAGGTAGCTAGGTGTAATTAGTCAGGTCAATAGTTAGGATATCCGCGTTACTTTGTTATTTAAACAGATAAATTATTTTTGTTTAGGTTTTGTATTAGTAGGGTGGCGCTTGCGTCGCGGATCACACGGATCCGATAAGGGAAATGATACAATCTTGAAAGAAATAGTTTCCGGAGTTTGGTAGGTAATCTAATCATTATGTTGGAGGAAATATTGAACGGCTTGAGGTCCATAATCCTTTGCAATGCAAGCTGAGATAAGAAATTGTACGATGTTGTAGATTTGGTGTTCAATTTTATTTTCGAATGTTATGCTTGCGTCTGTTTGCTTTGGGTTTTGGTACTAATCGTCAAATTACCGTAATGGTTTTCATTTGTCGATTAATTGCATGTTAATCAGCAGAATGGAACTCATTTCGTGTATCTGACGATCGTGTAGTGCAGCGTTAGTCGCGTATAGAAGAACCACCCGTAGAATAGCTTGGAATAGTTCAGCTACAAAGCTTGTTTCAAATGTCGTTTCATCTAGTTGAAATCATTTTAAATAGTATTCTAATACATAGTAATTGTATCACTAATAAGCACTAGTTGTATCTTAACCGTTTTTATGAAGGCATCTATTGCTCCATCTCTGAATTAGTGATGTCCAAGTATTAGTTGTTCAAGGATACTAGATTGCGCATTTCATATCGAACCTTTACATTAATCTCATTGTTCACGATCTTTTTGACTTATACGATAGTGCTTGTTGTTGTATTGTTATTTTTTTACTAGATACGTCATATTTATACATACGTTTGTTTGGGCACAAAATTTATTATATTTTCTTTATCAGAGAGATACTTAATACGGACTTGAACTATTGCAGTAATAGATGTGCGGCGTAGCGGTTATGATAACTTACCCATAAAATCGTTTAAATAAACGATTCATGTCAAAAATACCTAGACTTTTGTGTCGTATATTCTTAGTATCGTATCTCTCTCGAAGTAATGTAGAATGTATGTTATAGTTGTTAGAACACCCGTTTATATCACCTGTTGTTATTCCAATTATTGAAAATATGTTCCTTAATAAAGTTTTTTATTTATAAGTAAAATACTGGCATTGAGGTCCCATAATTTCTATGAGTAGTTTTCAATGTGCAAACAAGCTTTGGTGGAATAAAATAAAATCTATAAATTCTTCTTATACCTACTTAAATATTATTACATTAATCGAGTCTAAATCATAATGTGAAAATACATATTGTTCTTATTTCCAATATATTTTACAATGTTATTACCTACCTAGCTAATATGTGTAATGAAAAATTAAAATGACATTATATTTGTATAAAATCTTTACTTTCTATTATATTATTGTCAATCAATAAATATGTACAAATCAATGATAATGTTTTTATTATTTAAAAAAACTGAGAAGGCTATTGAGGCTATTGCCGGTAGCACATACAGGTGTGGTACCTAATACTCAGCGGTAGGTTTTTGGCCGATACATTTGATCCGAAATCTAAGAAACGACCTTATAAAAACCTTAAATGCCTTCACATCTTTTACCCGCCGAGGCAGGACACTTAGTGCCTCAGCCCCATGCGCCTGAAGCGACGTGGAGGACGCCCCGCTAGAGGATGCAGTTAGGTGCGAGTAGTTGTAGCACTGAACTCCACTGCCATTTGCCAGCAGCGCTTTAGCTGCTGCAATAGTGCATAAGACCAGGGCGGAGTAGCGACGGATCTCCCTCTACCCTCCCGCATCAACGTAGCCAACCGTGGCCCACGTTCTATGGGCTAGTGCATTTGGCAGCTTCGTGGGCTTTTTGTTTCCTTTAGAGGTGGACGGACCACAACCGCTGCCACTGAAGAGGTGTGTGCACTATGCGGCCATGCTATGATGTGGCTGGTTGCCCCCATTGTCGGCGCGCTAGAGGTCTTGTACAGGCATCGGCTTTAGAGGTGCGGTGTCTACCACCGTCTTCTTGGTATACGCTCTCAGAGGGCGGACAGGCAGAAGACGATCCTCGATTATCGCGAGAAGAGCATTTAATATTAGCGCGATCTCTTCAGCTCCACTACTAATTCAACAGTACCCAATTTCTTGTAATTTTGTAAGTACCCAGCAGGGTTGTGGGGGTGTCTGTGTTAGGCACCCTAACGGCAGCAGTCACACCGGTGGTGGCAGCAGCAGCGGCAGCCTGTTGTGGCGGCAACAGGCAAGGTAGCAAAATGTCTGTTTTTGGTCGTTTTATGGTCAGTCATTATATGTCCTATCAAAAATTGTTAGGTACATCATTGATTATTATTTTATACGTCTATTAACGATATTGTTAAGGCGTCCATGACTGGTACCTTATAGGTCGGTATTTTATGCGTCTATCAATGACGTATTTCAGACAATTATAATATTTATGATGGTGTTTTATTCGCTGTAATAAGGCCATACTGATGTCCACATTTTGTCCTTTAAAAGTCGGTGCTTTAATTATGCCTATTAACGACTTTGTTCTCATATTTACAAATGGTAAATTTTTTAGTTTGCCTCAATTTGATCACATTAAATTTCCAAATAAAAGTTTAATTTATGATAAAATTGAAGTTAATAAATAAGTTGAACGTACAATGGGAGGACTTAGCTGCCGGATTGAAGTATTAGGTGTTAAGCGACAGATTTCATATCTAAGGATGATACTGTAATTGTGTACTAGCAAGTCCTATGTCAGACCGTGCAGTTCAAATGTATAGATTAGCAGAGTTAGCTTTACAATAATTAGTTGGTAAGTTTGTATTTTAGCTTCACTGGGCGATGTGGTCGCTTAGCGACAAAGCCCATACAAAAATAAATAAAAAAAAAAAAAAAAAAAAGGATGATACTGAAACAATTTAAAGCAGGTATACTAGCCACGAGAAATGTTATAATTAAGAGAGGTGTCGGGAATGCGGCCGTCTATAACCGAAACCACTTTTACACGATGCCCAAAAAAAGGAGTGTTGTTTTCAGGGTTCATGTATGTATGTATGTTTGGGAGTTTATTTATTCCACCATAATTTCTAAGCGGCGTAAGCAGTGTATGAGATATCGTTAGATTCGTCTTGGGGTATATTCCATTTGACGCTAATAACGTTATTTTCGATTATTTTGATCACATTCTGCGTCTATGGTTGTGATCACTGTGATCGTTTGTAACTGTTCTCCCCTGTTCCATTTAGGATAAGAATGCCACTAAAATTTGCCACGTCTGTCACTTTTGACATTAGATGTAGCGTTTATGGCGAAGATAACGCCAAAACCCATGTGGAACAACTTTTTGGGAGTGTGATCGTTTTTAGCGAATCTAACTTCAAATGGTAAGCACCCTTGAAAGCACAAGTGACACAAGGTGTGCATATTTTTTTTATCTGGCTGATTTTAAACGCCATATTGTGAGAGATAATTATTTTTTTCTTCCAAACGCATCTAGTGATGTTTCAAAATGAGGGTCTTTAAAAAACAATTCAATAACTTGCAGTTTTAAATTCAATGGAACTTTAAAACCCATAACGAAAATAAATAATTAGCAGTGTAGTTTTTTACTCTTTTAATATTTTTTTATATTCCTGATCGGTGATCCTTTGACCACTATCTCACCTGATGGTAAGTAATGATGTGGTCGAAGACGTTGTTGAGGCTAACCTAGAATTACTGGCTCTCAAGTACAGCTGCCGGAACACACCGTTAAGTGCTTGGCGACAGATTTTCTACTTGAGGGTGGTAGCTAGCCAGGCGGGCATTGCCCTACCACCATGCTATAACGACTGCCATCCTAAGACAACAATCGGGACCGACGGCTTAACGTGCCCTCCGAAGCACGGAAGCGCTCAGTAGTAATGTCACTAGCGGTCACCCATCCAACTCATTACCGCGGCAGACGTTGCTTAGCTTTGCTGATCGGTTAAGAACAGCTAAGCAAACTTCACTACAAGCACTTCAAATTTATACTTGTTACTTTATGTTCTTGTATCGATCTGTGTAGTTAAAGAGGGCATATTTTATTGACCACCAATCAGGATAAAAATAGTCTACTCCCATTTGTTTGACCCACGCCAATCAACCCCAAGGTGGGATATGACCCATGGACTTCCTGCATGATACTCCAGTCATTGGCAACATGCTATCACTGTTTCAAATATTTGCCTATACCTAATATACGTTTTCAGACATCTATTATTGGTCGTGTATAGATCGGTACCTTATTCGTCTATCGATGACGTTCTAGTCTTAGTCGAACATTATTGTTACTCAGGGTAAAATAAAAAGCTTTTCTATTTTTCAAGCATTTCTATACGTACTTAATTCTAGGCGTAGTGGTTCTTGGTGTCTTGTCTATGACAGACTTTCACACCAAGGACCAGAGTTCGCGTCCCAGCAACCGATAAACTTTTTGTAAGTACTACAAACATTTCGTGAAGTTGTAAATTGTCATCATACTATGTTTCAATAATTCAAAATACAATCTTGGGGTGAAGTCTACGGTGAAGTCCTATGTTCAACTCCACTAACGATACATGGTATGACGTCATTAAGAAATCGGTCAGGGACACATAAGCTACTGCTAATGTTACGTTTTATTTTTGATTGTAAGGTTGTTACTTGGCATACGTTTACGCAATTTTTTTGTTCTGCATGACTTCTCTGGGACTTTTTATGTCATAAGGTACGAATTTACGTTCAAAATCGCAGCAATAGAACGTTATGGGGATGTCCACAGGAAGTCCTATACTGACGGCATATATGTCCTTAATAAAACGTCACAGTACGATTTTTGCGATCTGGGAGCGGTGCCGAGATAAAGAGCGAGCGACGAGCTCTGTCTTCAGCAGCAACTTCTCCTACGCCTTACAGGTCTCGACCTTGAGACGAAGGCGAGTATTACTCCCGACTCTTTTTTTTGTGTTATTGTGACGGAAAAAGCTCGAGGCCCACCTGATGTTAAGCGGACTAACCTCTGCCTATAACAGATGCATTTCGCCACAAGTCACAAATTGCACTGCGCCCATCATCACCTTGAGACATAGTTGTTAAGTCTCATGTAACTGTAAGTTCACCGGCTCTCAAGGACAGCTGCCGGAACACACCGGTAGGTGCTTGGCGACAGATTTACTCTCTCTACTTGAGGGTGGTCGCTAGCAGTCCATAGCCAATGCCACTGAGCCATCACTGCTTCTTACGTTTCGCTCTTACACACCAAGTCATCCTATAAACCTTTAAACCATCATTTTTACTAGGGTTCCGTACCCAAAGGGTAAAAACGGGACTCTATTACTGAGACTTCACTGTCCGTCCGTCCGTCTGTCACCAGGCTGTATCTCAAGAACGGTGATAGCTAGACAGTTGAAATTTTCACAGATTATATATTTCTATTGCCGCTATAACAACAAATACTATAAATAAAAGTGCCACTAGGTGTTGCTATATGAAAGTAAATCTAGCGTCCCAAATTTTTATTTTGTATATCTTATTTGGCTAAGGGCCTGTTTCAGAACGTTCGAGTAAGTTCCGGTTATACTACCCAGGAAACAAAATAACTGAATGATAATTGCGCGTTTCAAGCTTTAACCGATGGATAGGCTAAATCGAAGACTGTGAAACACAAAGCTAGTGTTTTATTTTTTAAATATGTTCTGGGTAGTATAACCGGAACTTACTCGAACATTCTGAAACAGGCCCTAAATGTATAATTATCTCGTTGATATTATAATATTACTTTAGACATCTATAAGTATAATGCCCCAGGAACAAACTGGTCTACTTAATAAAAGAAAAATGTATTAAGTACGTAAGTTAAACAATTTTTTAAGTGAAGACCAATCACTAGAAAATATTGTGCGCATTACACTTTTTATATTTACTTATAATAAACAATAACGTAAAAGCCCGTGGTAGAATCATAGGCTTAGGATGTACGTAGCGAAAAATCCGAAGTCTATGGGTAGAATAGCTTCAGTTATTGTGAATTGTTATGTTGTAGTTTATAATGAGCTGACCAATTATAAGCTCCGTAAAAAAGTAAAAACATGTAAACGTTTTTAAGTTTTTCTAAAGTTTTACTTCAGTAGGTAAAAAACTCTTTGGTTGGTTTTTATATGAAAAACGAACGAAACAAACTACAATCTCCTTAGTGAGATGTGTGGAAAAGTTGTTTTTTATCTATTTAAAATACTAGTGCGGTAAGTAAAACAAAAGCACGAGTGCGTAATATAGGTACTATATTATGACACAAATGACGAGCGAGTGTGTTGAAAAGACTACATTATTATATGATAATATTTCATTATTAAAAGAAAAAGTTGTTTGATCTCCCTACTCTCGATTTCCTTCTCCGACTCTGACTCGTTGGGAATAACATTAAAGTTGTTCCATCGCGTAAGTGTGACAGTTGAGGATGTTTACCTCGAGGGAAAAACCTTTCATCAATGTAGACAAATCAAAAACAGAAATATACGTGCTAAAATATTTCTTTATTCATGTAATACTTAAAAATTAAAACTATTATAGTACGTATTGAAAACAAACTAAAGGTACAATATTATGTATTATATACAATATTCGATTAATACATTACGAAATTGTTAAATAAATGTCTTGAATAAAATGTTATATTTTACGTAATAGGTAGTTTAGGTCAGAGTACCTAAGTAAGAAATCATTGCAGAAAAAAGATTGGGACGTTGCACGTTTTAATATTATATGCCTATACTTTGAATACTCAATGGATATAACCAATATTATCCAATATAAAAAAAAATCTAATGATATGAAATAACTTCAGTCCAATGTTTACTTATTACCAAACTTTGAAGGTTTCACAATAAACGTTTTGTTCAAATATTGACGGAAGGATATGATTTTTGTTATTGTCACAATCAAGGTATAACTATACTATTACTTCAACCATAAATTTGTAAATTTATTAATGGAAATAAATTTAATAATAAAATCTACATATTAAAAGCATTACACTAATCAAATATAATTGATTTTTACTGGGCATTATATAACCCTGTAACCTTTTTTTTATATAATATCGGTAGCGTAGTAAAAGGACAAAACTATTAAAAGTTGGTGCGTTAAGGTACAAGTTGGTAGCGGACGACATGAAGCTGCAGCAAACGACGTGTCGCAGCGACACTACTGGTTTCTACTTATTTCTATGAAAGTCCCTCCGTAGTTAGCGACATGAAGCTAGCGACGCGTCGTCGAGCGGCAGACGGCAGTGTCGCCGACCGCAGATCAGTAGTGCCACTGACGCCGGAAAACGACACGTCGAACGTGTTTCTTTTCAAAATGGATTTCTTTCATATCGCTTTTCAAATGGTTATTGATCACTATTGAATAAGTTCCCTCACTTGCTCTGCATTTAAGCATAGGACGTGTGGCTTTTCGTCTTTTTCAGGATAATAAAAACAACACATCATCGTCTTCTTCCTCTTCTAATAAAAGATATAAAAAATGCGATCACACTATTCTCGAACACGTCAGATATCTTGTTTGACGAAGCACTCAAAACCAACTGGATGCCATATGCTGTTGCCGTTTGCAGTCGGATTCGAAATCAAGACTGCAGCGACATGACGCATCGACGTGTCGTGACGACATGAAACGACGACATGTCGTCTGCTGCTGCTGCGTGCAGTCGGCTACAAACTTGTACCTTTATAAAAGTACTTATATCGATATACTACGTACTACTTTCACGCTTCGAATGCTCTCTTTTCGACTGAACAGTAAAGATCAATACACGTTATTTTAGTGTGGCGTCGGCATTTATGGAGTGTGGGCACGTACGCAGTGGTACTATTAATACAACTCAAATGACGTGTTATTAAATTTAAAAATAGAGAATAAATAATTATTGGCAAAATAGAAAAAAAACTACGTTTAATTACCACGCCATCTGCAATCATAGACTAAGAAGCGAACTGGCTCTAAAACTGAAAGCGCTTCAAGTTTTAATACTTTGTTTAGAAGACATCTAGCGCTGCAGACACTTGTCAGTCCACGACTCACTCGCCCCGCGCAGGCCCTGCTGTCATAAAGTTGCGACACGATTTTTGTTTAGAATATACATTCTCTAGTGCGTAGTACATATATTGCAATGATACAAAAAAAATGTTAAAACAAACTCCACTTAATTCTACCTGACAGTACTACTCTGATCCTTAAAAAACAGTACGCCAAGAAATATCTTGCAAAAATCAGCTTGCTGCCAAAAAGACAAGGGTCTCTTGCAACATCAATGAGGCGGTTCTGGTCCTGCAACCTACCTAGCAAACTTTGTCCCTATTCAACTGAAACTTGGGAAACTGGAAACGCAAAACGCAAAACTTGCGTGTCGTAGGTAGCACGGTGGCGGTGGCGGCGCAGATCTGGTAAAAACGCTTGGGGGGCAACTACCAACTCTTAATTCAGTCTTATTTTAACCTTACATTTCAAATTTATGGTACGCACCAAATATCATTAGGGTGAACTTACATTAAAACTTCAAAATTAGATCGGGCTGCACGCATTGAATCAAGTAATTTGTGCGCTATAGGAACATAATTGTTTCATGAAAGTCATGGAAGGTTTATAGAATTAATATTTTATGCTTAAAAAATTACGTTTGTTTTCCCTAAAAGCTTTTAAGAGGTGGGAGTTGGCTCCTGTACTGATTGGTGAGCGCAACACCACGCGGAACGGCGGCAAATAGATGTATGACGCAGTCATCGCACCTGCGCTCCTAAAGAAGTAGCACATGCTTTATCCGCGAAAAGCACGCCACGCCGCGGTACATACCATAAATATATTGTGCAAACGTATTATACTTGCAAGATTTTGCGTATATAGTTTATAATAATACACTAAACAATAATCAAGTCTTTAGGGTCTTCTTTACAATTCAGTAATTTCTTCTCACCAAAAAATAGTTATTTATGCAACTGTTTTAATACCTAATTATGTACAGTTGCATACAAGACTTTATCTACCCATTATATGAATCCTCTATAAAAGTTATGATACCATAGAGTGGTGTAGTGTTGAACGAACTGTATGCGAATTCATGGAAAGTTTATTTGCTGAATATCTAATACAAACTATGTATAGGTAATGATAGACTTATTTATTGTAATAATTATTTACATTTTGGATCGTACAATGATTGAAATGCACTTGAATAAAAAATAATACATTAATAATATTTAGGGATGAAGAAAATAAATGAAGAAAATATACTAAAAGCAAAATAACAAACAGTCATTTTCAGGTCATCATCATTTTCTGATGATGAGCTTGAGAAAAAGATGTACTACCTTTGATAATTTCCAATTCATGAGATCTTGGTACCTACGCCTTTTCATTTTGTTTTCTCGACTTTTCTGGTAATGATTGGTTAGAATTGTCCCTTGCTTCCTACGAATAAATAATAATTTCTTCGTAGCTTGCTGCATTAGAAATATCTGTATGGTGGTGTGTTATCAAAGCTTGTATCACTCACTTTTTTATTCAAAAACTAATACATATTTGCAATACTTATATCGAACAAAAATGGCGCGATACGACGTGAATTCGAATTACAGTTCTTTTTTAAATACGGCGAAAGGCGTGTGCCTGATTATGTTCTTTTTTGAAAAAGGAGTAGCATTATGAAATTTAGTATAACATTTTAACAGTCGTTTGGATGACAATATGTTAAAATGTTGGCAATAAGCTAGCTGTTTCAAAAACTTTTATAGAGGATTTATAAAATAGGTGTAGAATGTAGATAAATACATTAAACTAACAAGCTTACAATATACAATAATAAGGGGACAAGTAATTATGTCTCTTTATCTTCAATCATGTAACTTTGTAGCAATCGACTTCTGATTGTTTAAGGGCCTGTTTCAGAATGTTCGAGTAAGTTTGGGTTATACTACCCCAAATATAAAACAACCGAATGATAAAAAAGACAGTTAACATAGAGCGCGTTTAAAGCTTTAACCGATGGATAGGCTAAATCGATGACTGTGAAACGCAAAGATAGTGTTTTATAACATATTTAATAAAGGGTAGTATAACCGGAACTTACTCGAACATTCTGAAACAGGCCCTAAGTCTAATAAATGGATTTCATAACATGTTACTAATTCCGATAGCTTTATGTGCACACAAAACTTGACCGCTATACGATATGCTAATATGACGTGACATATATATTCAGTTTCATTCACAATAATTTAGCAATAATAAAATTTGTAGGTAGGAATACATAACGAGATCTGTTACAGCGGTTGGTTAGTTCTTACTCCGTCCAAAAGATGAGTACACCATTTAAATTGGTCTGACAACCCATATCTCGCATGAAATTTTCTGTGGAATTGGACACATTGATACTTTGAAGATAAAAGCCACAAAATATCGATAGCTACAAGTTTGCTTTTAGATAAAATACGTTCATACACGAAGTTACATAATTAAGTTTATCCATTGAAAAAAAAAAAAAAAACTATATTACACAAATAAAAACATTGTAATCAGTTTCAATAGTATATGGATAGTTTTAAAAGTTACTTCATTTACACACGTAGGTATATACGGTTGAATAAATACTAAAAATATATATTACATAGGTATATCTTACGAGCTTAATAATATCAATGGGGTATTGTACCTAATGTAAGAAAAATACTGGAACTCAACTTATTAAAATGCAAAAATGTTTTTATTTAATATATGTTCGTCGTATATATGAAACAGGAGTTGCCTTCATGTGACTTATATTATGATTCTAAAAATTACCCCGCAAAAAAATTACAATGTGAAATTCAAATGCATTTCTATGGCACTTACCGAACAAATAAAATTATATTATAAATTTTAGTAGTTCATTGCCTTTGACAGTGGCCACTAGAGTATCAAAAAACTTTTTTTTTTAATTGTTTCTTACTTACGAATAAATATGTCAAGAATGGTGGCTCTTATACAGTTACCGCTGTGACTTCGGACCCATTAATTCGCTATTAAGAAAACACGCACACTTCCAAATTCAATCGGATTAGTTAACTGATTTGGCGCTTAGAAATGATCGCACCTGATTGGTCGTGACAAGGCAATGGTGTGCCGCACGGTATACTTTTTAAACCACTCCCGCGGTGGTAAGGTTTGCGTTCAGCTGTTTTTGACTAACATTTATTTACATATTTATTCGTAGTTTCGTACCCTACTGCTTTTATGGCATGCGTAAAACACATCCCACAATGAACACATATATTGGAATAAGTATTTAATTTTACTTTATTCTATGAAAATTAGATTATGTTGGTACCTCCCTACATCAGATAAAATTAACCCATAACTAACTAAACATATTAATGGCATACCTTAACTAATCTTTACGTTATAAACTAATCCTTATCTACACAATAATAATATAAATATTTACATACCGTTATTATATATGTGTAAAGTCATAAGGTCATATAAGTATAGAAAAACAAACATTATATACAAACTCATCGATATTTACACAATAATAAAATAATATTTACATACAGTTAAAATATACATATTCAAGTGGAGGATAATAAAGATTTACATACTTATAATTTACATTTATATTAAATCAAACGCTAGTATAAAATACAGTTACTGTATCAGTCGAATTGTCCACTGCTGAACACAGCCTCCCTCATAAAGGGGGAGTTTACCATAATCCCCACGCTTGGCAGGCGTCTTGGGGATCGCAGTATCAGATTACATTTCCTCAGAAGGTGTCTTTGCCGTCTCTTACGACACCCACGGGTAGAGATGGGGGTGATGTTCTTTTCCGGCAAACCACGGGGTTATAAAATACAGTAGGATTAATCAATATTTTATATATAAGAAGTACAATACACACACATATATATATAGAAAATGTTGATAGCAAAAGTTTGGATAGTTTAGGCATAGTTTGTATGTATTTTCATGAGATTAAATGCATAAATTCGAAAGTTACTAATATTACTCACAATAACATTTAGACGCATGTAAGATTATTTGTAAATTTATTAATAACACTATATATAATTAGGCGTTAATAATTAAGTCCGAAATATCTTAATTGTGCGCATCAGAAGCACATACGATTAGCCAATCGACATCAGTTAAATAATTAATGTCATTATTAATATAATCGGTTACTTTCAGAGAGGCGTCACTTACCGACGATAATCACTACAAATATGACGGAGGGAAGTTTATGAAAATCAAGTTTAGTATGAACGTCTTGAGCGGGCACAAGATAGTATATATTAAAATCAAAATTTAAAAACTCACTGGCTGACTGTCCTAGAAGGAACCATGTGGGTAAAAGAGGTATGGAATAGCTGTTGGGAGTGTTTTTATTAGTATGGAAAAAATCCGCGAATAATAGCAATATCTCAAAAACGATAAGGAGTCTCATTCATTAACTCCCAGTTTCTGGAGCGTTTGTCAAAGCCTTGATCAGTTAACAGACAAAATACCGAACGCTCATTGGTCACATATCGCGTCATAGATTACCATTGACCAATCAGCGTACAGTATTTAATCTGTTAACTAATCAAAGCTTTGGCTAACGTTTCAGAAACTGGGGGTAAATGCTCATTATCCACAATACATTTTTGATATCATACAATCCAATTTACTTTCCTATACCAACCAGTAATTACATAAAATTATTTGCTTTATTTCCTTATATTTCACTTTTTTAATGGGATTAAAACCACCTGATGTTAAGCAGTAAGGTGTGCCTACAACAGATGCATTTCGACACAAGTGACGAACTGTACTGCGCCCGACACCTTGAGACATCAAGTTGTTAAGTCTCATATGCAATTTGCGTGATGCGGGTAATTGTTGTAAACCATATATATAGTATACATAATTATATAGTTTACAACAATTCCCCGCATCACGCAAATTGAATATTGGTAATTGTTGTAAACTTTATATATAGTATATATATATATATACACATATATAGTTTAGAACAATTACCCGCATCACGCAAATTGCATATGAGACTTAACAACTTTATGTCTCAAGGTGAGATATATATACAAGACGTCCCACGGCGATGCCACATGGAGGGATAATACCTTGAATATTGTAGATGGAACATTTTACTGAAAGAACACATTATTTAAATCTAAAAATCAATTTAAACCGCATTCATAGATATTTAAATAATTACATGGTTGAACCGGAAATCAAACCCGTTACACGAGAAAAAAATCACCTGTAGTTTTATCATACCGATCGAAAGATTTCATCACAAGGATTATTTTTTGCTAAATAACATAGTATCGGAAATAAAAGGAAGACCATGCATTTTAACATTTGATTTGAAATTTGAATAATTTTATAATCGCCAGCCGCATTGCGATGGACATAATAATTTACGCGCCTTTCAGCTCAGGATACGGCTCATAATAATATTCATACGGTTTTATTGTTTCTACAAAGTTTTTGTACAGCTCACGGGAAACAGTGATGGTGCAATACAGACCTATATATTACAAAATAATGACCATAAGAACAATATTCATGTAGGTAATTCCTTATTATTCAAAATCTTTGAGAGTAAATTTAACCAATCAGGTTATATCATATAAACTATATGTTTTAGAAAAACAGACTCATTGATATCACTTGTACCATAAGATTAGGTAAGTAATGAAGATTTCAGTGCGGATTCTGATATCACTTATGCACCCATCATATAACAAAAGTGAGATCTTTCAGATACTGAAATTGCTCCAAACAATGATGTTTCATCAACTAATCCGGCATTGTGTAAGTAAGCCAGAAGCATGGAAAGTTAATGTTACAAAGTATCAAAGATATTGTGAATGTGAAAGAATGTCTGCCATAAAAAAAATTAAAAATAGATTTCTGTGCTTAGACTCGAACACACTGTACAAAATTGTATATACAAATGCAGTAGTAACTTCACTGATCAAGATAGAACTGTAATTTTCAAAGCTTATTGGGAATTTTCATATAACACAGACTACAGGATTTCACATTGATGTATTTATAGATAGAAGAACCAAAGCCAAATCTAAGTCTTACTATTGAGGAAATGCTAAGGGCAGAAGACACAGTATGGAAAGAATATTGCTTACAATTAATAAGAAAAGGAAATGTAATGAAGCGAAACAGAATGATAATCTGAGATGTAAACAGGATCTTTCATTTGTTACTTGCACATTTGACCTTCAAAGTAATCTCTAACTTCCATTTTCTGGAGTTTCCTTGTTTTATTCACCAAACCACGATATTATATATAGCAGTAAGTTTTGATTTATAGTTTTTCATTTGTTCGTTCATAAACAACACTTAAAATGAAGAAGGATATAATATTCGACAAGTGGACTTCAGTGGTGTCAAGTGTCATATTGGAATTATCCCGTCCATATCCGGGTCGGATTGGAGTTTTCTGGCAAGAAATTGTCAGTAGCAGTCAGGAAGTGTGCATAGTTAATGGAAATAATGTCATGCGAAACTCGGGTGTTTTCGACCCTGCCTACTCCTTTGGGGATATACTATAGGTGGAACATTGAACCGTGTCCGTTGGCTTCCGTTATTGTGCTAGTATAAATTTACAGTGTACAAAAACCATCGCAGTATTATTTACGAAAAGTTGAAAATTGTCATGATCGATATCACACTCCTCAGCTATCAGCGAATACAAACAATAGGTGAAACTAATATCTATAAAACTGTCACAAATATGGTGTTTGTTAATAATATCATTATATATTGGTCATGAACATATTAGACAGAGCCTTATATTCACATATTATGTGAATTAAATAGTACTAGTGAGTCAACTCGACACGAGAACGCGGCGCGGTATGAAAGATCAGAGATGGCGTTTACGTCGTCGACGTCGTTACTTCACATTGGATATCCTTAGGAGTCGCTATAGAAAACTCGCTAATTAAGCAGCAGAGCACTACTGCTCGGTTGTACATTAGCATAGCGTCTATCTTTATTCAGGTAGTAAAAAAAAGGGTAGCGGGTACTTATATACAGGATTATTGGTAAAATGCTAACAACCTCCGAGGGTTGACTTCTGCTTGTCCTAACAAACATTTTGAGATGATATTTTTTTATTTCAAGTTTTTTTTTGTGTCTGTTTATGTGTGTATGACGAAATAAACACGAGGACCACCTGATGTTTCAAAGACGCACAAGAGACTTTATTTTTTTTTCTCATGAAAATAAAAAACAAATACTCCAATAAATAAAATTTAATCTCTAAATGTTTGTTGGGACTAGCAGAAGTCAACCCTAAGAGGTTGTTAGCATTTTACCAATAACCCTGTATGACTAATGAGGATTCCCGTGGAAGGTTTTTTCTAGAAGGGCGGCTTTCGAGAAGCAGAAGCCAAAATCGATAAAAAAACTTCCATATTTGCTGGAAGTGGTAGTTTTCCATGTTTTTTTTTATCGCTGATAGTTTAAGCCTTTGACCACAATCTCACCTGATGGTAAGTGATGATGTGGTCGAAGGTGTTAACCTAGATTTTTTTGTAATTTCTTTGCAAGCATTGTAATAAATCAATGTCATCATTATTAAATATTCAACATAGCATACCATATGTACAATATTAGGACGATATACAGATATATTTTTGTGTCAATCATTACATGCTTTCACTGATTGATCTAACCAATAGCCACGAAGGAGTTGACTCGCTAGTAGTAGTCATTATACATACGAATGAGCTAATAAGACAATATATGCTGTCAATAAAAGGTTTACATTGTCGTTCAAGTTGCTTAACCTAAGCTGAGTAATAGTTTGGAGTAGTACCCTTGAGCTTGTGGAAGAGCTATATATGCATAGTTTTACAACTTGCCGGAATGTTTTAACTATTGGAAATCTCCACCGCCTTCTTGAGAATCAGAGATACGTCCATCGGAGGGAAATTTTGAAGGAGTTTTACATTTGAAGCAAAATCACCTTGAAGGAGATTGTCTCTCACTAATCTGCAAAGAAAAGAAATAATGTTAAGATCGATTAAGCTGTACTGACATTACTTTTTTTTTATTTGATGGGATTGGCAGACATGTTAAATAATTTTATACTGGATTGTTTTCACTCGTTAATGTGCAATAAAGGTGAATTATTAACCGTGAAATGTACGACTGTACGCATATTGCAAACTAGCATGGAATGTAACTTTTTAAAATCTAGTCTAGCCTGTGATTACTATCGCATCTGGAGTTCCAAGTCCGAGAGCACCGGTCGATGATGTTGTTCAGGCTAACTTACAGTTAATGGCTCTCGAGACTAGGTGTTTGGCGACATATATTCTACTTAAGAGGCCTTTTACATTTTGCAGCCCTCTCACTCGCACTTTTAGAGATTATTTCAAATAGCAACAATATGATTTATATTTTTTTAAATGTAGTCAATCATTATATCGCTACATGCAACTATAGATGTTCTCAACATATTTTTACTTTGTTACATGTTGAGTCCCATTAGAATTAGAGGCCCAAAATTTAAAATAACTAAATTACGCGTTTTGGATCCCCCATTACAGATATCAAAATGAAAATTAGTAGAGAACATCTATAGTTGCATGCAGCAAAATAATGACTGACCACATTTTAAAAAATATAAACCATATTGTTGCTATTTGAAATTATCTTTAAAAGTGCGAGTGAGAAGGCTGCAAAATGTAAAAGGGCTCTTAAGGATGGTAGTAAGATTTGCTAAACGCCCTACAACTATGTAATAACTACTGCCATCCTAAAACAACAACCGGGGCGGAGATGCGTCGAGTCCTCCAAAGCACAGTAGCGTTTCGTGGTAATTACCAGTAGTGGTCACCCATCCAAGTAATGGTTAGGAATGGCTAGGCAAGCTGAGCTGCGAACGCTTTAGCTGGTTGTGGCCACAAGCCGTCAGATGTCGGTACGCCAAAACGGGATATGTGAAGGAACTTATCTAAAAAAATACTGTAGCTCTTCTACAAAACACCCAGGTTGCAGCTGTACGAGAGTGGTGTGCTAGCCCATTGCACAAAACGTGGCAAGCGTATCACACTCCCATCACTTAATTTATTGTTTGTTTTATTTCATTATTATTATTTATTATTTTACAATTCAATTTAATGGTTTTAATATTTGGAATGTAATATTAATGTCAATAATATACATTAATATGTATATTTTTATGGATGCAAGTCTGGAATAAAAAACATTACTTCCAATGCTTGTACAGGAAAAATACAATTACTCAATATTACAATTTTACCTTTTGGGCCAACAGGAAGTATTTTAGTTAGTTACAGCTTCATTGAAAACTTGCATCAAATGTAGTTATTAAAAAAAATCACGAAGAACATCCTGATCACAGTCTCTTCGAATATTCCATAATTTTTATTTTTTAATTCTTGGACGTAGGGGGTTTATGGTGCTCTTTCAAGTTCACCGATCTAAACTTTGGTTCCTTGTTTGGCTGTAGAATATCTCTTTTACTGTTTAACTTGACATTACGTCATTTAGGGCTTTAAATTGATTTTTACCTTTAAGACCTTAAGAATCTGAAGTAAAAGGCACACTCAGATACAACTCGCGACCTCGTCATAGATTTTTATAAGTGCTAACTTGTAATAAAATGGCAAACTTATGTCTAAACACATATAGTCTTAAATTTTAAGAAATATTATATTCATATAATTCTGTATGCATTTTTCTACGTCTTATATATATTGAAGAATTAATACCAAGCAAATGATACAATAATACCAACCGTCTTTTCTATTGAAAATGTATTTGCTTGTGGTTTAACTCTTAGCATGAAGCGTTTGTATAATCATTTTAGCACCTGATTGAAAAATTCTTATAAGATTCTGTTCAATACAACGGGACCCTGTTACTAGGCCTACGCCTAAAGACCCTTCCTAGCATGGAATCGACTCATAAGAAAAGCTCCGGGAACACATTGTTAGAATAACGGGAGTGTCTAGCCTGGCAAACCATCCCATTGGAACGCTCACGACGAAGCATAGGCAACTGGTAAGTACGGCAAAGCAAACTTACAAGATCATGGCACAGCAGATATGTATAAGTGAGTTGAAACGATGAGGGTCCGCGAACAGGCTGTCCCAGATACGCTCTACATCCGGCAACGAAAACTCCTGGGATAGCAGCAGGACCAACCATCTGTAACACATATGCACACATTAAGGACAACGCAGACGTACCGCTTCAGCTCCGTATCAACGTCACTGAAATACTCGGAAGACCTAATTAATTATATCTGCATTTATTCTGTACTGGTAGAATTGTTATTTTCTTGTAGCTGACATAAAAATGGGGATATTCAGTAAATATCGTCCTATTCGATATTATTATATCTGTTGTACTCTTATCACGTTTGCTATGTTATAATATGTATCGTCAGAATTCTTGCAGCTAGTTATAATAGAATTTTGATAATAGTTGATTTCCCCGTGGGGTGCACCTCCCCATATCATCCCGTGGGTGACGTAAGAGGCGACTAAGGGAACAATATTGAAAGGTGGTGCCGCCCACCTTCTGAGGAACTGCTATCTTACACTGCGATTCCCTAGTCACCTGCCAAGCGTGGGGATTATGACAAATATCCCCTTAATAGGGGAGGCTGCGTTCAGCAGTGGACGGTCCGGCTGATACAGTGACAGTAATAGTTTATAAATTGTCTACTTTCTTGGTTGTGTTGGTTCCGACACTAATTATGGTTGTGAAAGTTGGGTATGCCAGAAAAAGCATGAAAGTATATTAAATGCAGTGGAGATGAGAGCACTGAGAAGCATGATTCGAGTCAAATGGAGTGGCAGGCCAAGGAATAGTGTGATAAGGGAACGATGTGGTGTGAATGAGGATGTAGTGACAAAAGTCGAGAAAGGAATGTTAAGATGGTTTAGAAATGCGGAGAGAATGAATGAAATGAGAATAACTAAACAGTTACCAATAACTTCAATTTGTAATTCTGTAAGGTATACATGGGACAAGAGAACGGATGTGTTGGAATGGGAAAACCTAGGTGAACGTTCCAAAATCAGGTTGAAGATGTTCTGAAAAAAGGCCAGGGTGTACCCTAAACCGACGCTGATGTTTGAAAGGATTAATGAGTGTATATGTAGCAAGAGATATGTAAGGATCGTAGTAAGTGGAAATCTGTGGTCTCTGCCTACCCCTACGGGAAAGAGAAGTGATTTTATGATGTATGTAATATATGCAGATATGATGTGATATGATACGATGCAGCATGCTCTGCCATTTGAAGTGGATGTGGGCTGGCCACATTGCAAGGAGCACAGACGGACGCTGGAGCGAATGTATTTTGCATCGGTGTCCACGCGACGATGCAAGGCTTAGAGGTAGACCAAGACGGAGATGGCGATATGACGTCGTAGAAATAGGAGGCGATACGCGGACGAGATTTGCGCAAGATAGATTTAAGTGGCAACTTATGGAGGAAGCCTACGCCCAGTTTTGGGTGCCCGATCCTAATAATTAAAACTATAATGTAAATAATTAGAGCAAAGTGTATTCATATAAATGTATTTTACTACTGTATAGTGATATTTTAGGAATAGAAGGCTTATTTATTTATTTATTATGTAATATATATTTAGCAAAATAAACACGAACTTATCTATATGCCCCCGCACTGACAATCCATAGCAGACTGGAAAGTGTAGCCGGTTAATGCTGACACCAATGACCGCCACAGAAAAAAACCCTTTTGCGCGCGTTATGTAACATTCGCGGAATGTCCCGCTGTCGTTTAAGGTCCCTGTAGCTGAATGTCCCTCTCGCTGAAGACCATACTCGCTTTATGTCCCTGTAGCTAAATGTCCCTCTCGCTAAAAGCCACACTCGCTATAAGTCCCTGTTGATAATAGCCAAAAAATAAAAATAACAGAACTATATTTGACTGATTTCATACTTTTTAGTGTTGGAAGTCGGTTCCGTTTTTTGAAAACAATTTCTATTTTACTTTTTTGGTGATGCATAGTGCTAACAAGATTCATTCATTCGCATAACGATTTTGATTAAATATGTGGAGCTACCTCGGAAGTATACTGTACCCAAAAAAGAAAGAATCATCAAAATCGGTTCACAATTGGCGGAGTAATCGAGTAACAAACACACAAAAAAAAACATAAAATCGTATGGAGAACCTCTTCCTTTTTTGAAAGTTGGTTAATAATGTAATAAAAAATGGATATTATGTACTCTAATAATACGAAATTGAGTAATGTACCAGGAGACAAGAAACTCATAGGAGGTAGCTGTATGAATTATTCTTTGATATAAAAAAAGTATAGTAACATTCAATGACATTAAAGATTCCTGGTACATTTTATAATTTATACTAAACATTTGAGAACCTCCTCTTTATTCGTCGGTAAACGCAGAATGAGACATAGCGCGAGTTTGACACAGAGCGAGTGTGACATTGTGCGAGTGTGACACAGAGCGAGTGTGACATTGTGCCAGTGTGACATAACGCGCCGAGAGGACAAAATCAGCTTTAATGACATTTGTTTCAAATACTGTCACATTTACTTTACTCTTAGCGCTGGTCTATCTCTCTCATCTTTTAACTTCATATCGTTCGTCAATTCAATTATTCCGTTGAAATAAGTTATAAGAATAAGGTTGAAGTTATAAAGTTTCACAGATTTAACCTAAGTCTAAGTTAAACAGATACTACTATAACTCTTATTATACATTACCTGAAGCTATAGTACTGCGGCCTTAACTCCTGCTGCTCTAGAAGGTTCCACACGGCAGAATCATGTTTCTTTAGGCAGTTGCTAAGTCTGCCCATCATGTAGTTGATCCCAGTTTCAGTCTCGTCCAGGGTGCGGATAAATGAATCTCGAATCTCTGCCATTAGGTTTGTGAAACAGAAGAAACAATCGGCCTCGGCGTGCTCTGGAAGATAATTTATTAGTACCGTTATAATTAATCTAATATATAAAATTATCGTGTCACAGGTTTCGTTGCCATACTCCTCCGAAACGGCTTGACCGATTTTGATGAAATTTTTTGTGCTTGTCCGGTATCTATGAGAATCGGCCAACATCTATTTTTCATCCCCCTAAATGTTAGGGGTAGTCCACCCCAAAATTTTTATTTTTTAGATAAAATTTTTAATTTCTATTTTTTTATGATACAACATACAAAAATACATACAATCCTCAATTTTCACCCTTCTACGATCAACCCTTATGTTTTAAAAGCCATTAACGTTTGCAGGGTCAGCTAGTAAAAATATAATAATTACATTTAAGATTTAATTCAAATTAAGACTGCAGTACCCGTCAATTAAGGTCTTTGATTTCAGGGAACTGCGTGGTGGCCTCAAGCTTAAATATTAAGTAATTAAATATATATTAAGTAATTAAATAAATATAAAGTCTACAAAATGGGGAGAACCGGATAAAAAATGTACTGCTAAGTTTCTACCCAATTATCACCGTATCAAATTGTGTCCCAATAACACCGAGTTTTTAAACGCATATTAGCGATATAATTACGCATACATGTTTGTAAATGTCAAACACAGATTAGGTCGCTGAAACCTCCAAGTAATTTTGTCAACACCAATGACAAATCTTCGAGTTAATAAAAAGAAGTAGAATCAAGTAGTTTCTATTTATAAAAGACTAGCGGTAAGCCGCGGCTTCGCACGGGTATTTACAAAAAATTCGAAAACAAAAACAATTATATTGAACATATTCTGTAGCTTATGTTCAATTATGCTTAATAATATTATTAATGTAGATAGAGAAGTAGGATGAACACAGCGTGTTCAACACTACTAAGTGAATTACAAGAAACAAAAACAAAAAAATATATTATATTGATAGAAAAAAAATATCTTTGGTTATCTATAAATTGTAACTTAAATCGATCTGTTCCACATACAACAATCTCAGAAAGGATCCCATTTACGCCTATTCCTATAGACACTATTCTTCGACCACTTAGGAATTGTAAACATATCTTGATTGGAAACGTCTATTGATTTGCTCGGTTTGGTGCACGTGCTTCTAGGGGAACTCTAACGAAGAACGTTGCGTTGTTTGTTGGTAAGCGATCGGCCTAAATAATCTCTGGTACCATTATTTTGAGGCGCTCGTAGCGAAGTTTACTTAGCTGTTCTCAACCGATCAGCAAAGTTAAGCAACGTCGCGCGCGGTCATGAGTTGGATGGGTGACCGCTAGTGACATTACTACTGAGCGTTTCCGTGCTTCGGAGGGCACGTTAAGCCGTCGGTCCTGGTTGTTGTCTTAGGATGGCAGTCGTTATAGCATGGTGGTAGGGCATTTTGCGAATGCCCGCCTGGCTAGCTACCACCCTCAAGTAGAAAATCCAAGCACCTAACGGTGTGTTCCGGTAGCTGTCTTCGAGAGCCAGTACTTCTAGGTTAACCTGAACAACATCTTCGACCACATCATCACTTACCATCAGCTGAAACAGTGGTCAAAGGCTAACCCACCATGCATAAAAAAAATATAAATTATATGAGCTTGCCACGCTGTCGGGCTCAAAAAGAAGATACTGCAAACTTATTACCTGGATGAGGAAGCGTGGTAGCATACTATAAGATAGACACTTACGTCTGTATTCCTTATTGGAGTCGGTAGCAAAGGTGTGGTAAATCGGTCCAATGATTTCGTTCATGCCCTGCACGTATCCCTGGCCAGGGTTCAGCTTCGCGTACAGGAACAGCATACGTTCCACCACCTCCCAGTGCGCCTCGCACCCTTCGTTCAGTGGAACGTAATCCCCGTTTGTTACACTGTCCGACCGGCGGATTTCGTTGCTTAGCTGGAATCAGAGAGATTACGGTCATCTTCCTTTCCGTATTCACCGCAAGTAGAGTCGGTAAGACATATCTTTTACTAACAACGGCGCACGTAACTAAAGCAATATGTATTGTTTTAGTTATGGCGTTGGGTTTAATTCATTCAATAACTTTTCCAGACGAAATTAAGACAGAGGAAGACAATCGGTGCCCCCAAAACGACTAAAAAAACCGATAGCATGCAGCTTCTTATGTGGGACACTCAGTAAGTTTTTTAACTATAAAACTGTTGCATTGAGCACTTTTTCAATGAAATCATTTCAACGTACTCTCCTCCATTATTAAAAATATATTGTTTTCAATACTCTCACACGTCTCTTCTATTTTTTTTGTATATTGTTAGGTTTGCAATAACGCCTGCTATACGGATTACATTACAAAATCACAAATATACGATAGGAAAAATTTAAGTCATGTGCGGGATTCGAACCCGCGTCCATCCACCCCTTGAGCCGCTCCATCCCAATACGATGGTTAAAGAACGATAGGAAAGATTTGAGTTATGACGTCATGTCATGTTAGCTCAATTGGTTAGAGCATACCCCGGCTCAAGGGGTGGATGGACGCGGGTTCGAATCTCGCACATGACTTAAATTTTTCCTATCGTATATTTGTGATTTTGTAATCTCCTCTATAGCCTGCTCGGACGCAGCTCCCGCATCTTGGCGAAGCAAACTGTATCACTGACTATGTTTGTACTTTATTTAATTAACAAATCACACGGTGCCAAAGCAGAGCTGTAACGAGGATGGTACAGAAGTTTAATTGGTGTCGTGTTCAGGGAGTCCCTCGTTTCATACGGAGAATGCGTTGACGCCTTTTCGAGGTGAAGCCGCAACCCGCTGAGCCTCAAGTTGGTCGTTTACTGTTCAAACCAGTGAACGCTTTTGGCAAGCATTTGTAAGTGTATAATCGATATTAATGCCCCTTTGATCACTTTTGAAAATAACTAGCGATATAAATATTCCCTGCGCTTCTCAGTAGCGTCGCTTCGGTAGATCTCGGACAATTTTAAAACAACTTAACTCTCGACATGCGCTTCTTTTCTGTATCGTATTGATAACTCCAAGATTCATTTTGAAGCGCTCGTAGCGAAGTTTACTTAGCTGTTCATAACCGATCAGCAAAGTTAAGCAACGTCGCCCGCGGTCATGAGTTGGATGGGTGACCGCTAGTGACATTACTACTGAGCGTTTCCGTGCTTCGGAGGGCACGTTAAGCCGTCGGTCCCGGTTGTTGTCTTAGGATGGCAGTCGTTATAGCATGGTGGTAGGGCATTTTGCGAATGCCCGCCTGGCTAGCTACCACCCTCAAGTAGAAAATCTGTCGCCAAGCACCTAACGGTGTGTTCCGGCAGCTGTCCTTGGGAGCCAGTACTTCTAGGTTAGCCTGGACAACATCTTGGACCACATCATCACTTACCATCAGGTGAGATAGTGGTCAAAGGCTAACCTATCATGCATAAAAAAAAAAAAAAAAAATTACCTGTTACAATATCGTAAACACGCCGAGACAAGCCTGCTTCAAACTTAGCTAACATATAATATTAGCATCATTCCACGCGAAACCCGCTCCTGAGCATTTCGGTGAGAGAGTGCGATACCCAGCACGAAACTATCCTTCTCTCGCAAAGATGCACATGTAACATTTTTTGATCGCTTCCTGATGCTATCTTCAAGATATGGTCGATCGCTTCATATGAAATTCGCGTATTCTATGTGATAAAAATTATAACCGACACGTTTTCTTCTGTAGCCGCCGTCAAAGAGCGACCACCATCCTTCTTCATCGGCCAAAGTTGGATGACCTCGCTTTGATTCGTTGAACCATCGATGAAACCTTAGTAGGGCCTTCAATCCCGGATTTGAACTCTAAGATTAATCCGGTATTAGGCCACATTTGAATTCTTAAACTATCAAAGGGCTTAAATGTTTTCTAGGCAGGTAGGCTAAGATTCAGAGACAAGTCTAAGCGTGAACTAATGTTTTCTTCTGTCAAAATGTAGTGCTTAACCGCATAATTGTATTCAGAGATGTCTTGTACAGCGCTTAAACTTAGCGCGTGCTATGCTAAGCCACGTAGTGGAAATCGACTGCTTTGTCCTGTCTCAAAGCAGGAGTGGCGCCACCAAGTGAGACACTAAGGCGCATGGTGCAATAATATCGTCAAGAACTCTCTTTCGTAAGTTTAAAAAGGCACTTTTCTTGTTCTATTTTTTTATCATAAATCCTTCCAACTTCACAATTTTTTAAGTTCATAACTACGAAGAAATAATAAGTAAGGAAATGTAACTGCGTTAAAAAAATTACCCAACAGAAGTCGTGCCCAAGTAGGCTGGGCTTAAAAGTCGTGCCCAGCGCGTCCTCAGTCGGACATGCTTCTTGCAAACGAGCACACGTTAAATATTCGCGTACGTTTTCGTTTTTATCATTGTGAAATATAGTGGTGAATCATCATGCCAGCATGTGTTGTGAACTAGTGCAGAAGCCTAACAAGATTAAAATGTCCACCACTTTTCTAAAATGTCCACTTTTCACTAATAAGTAATCAAAATATTCAACGATGTCCAGATACGTTGTCAAAGCGAGATTGTCAAACCATGCAAGATGAAGTCAGTAAATTTTTCATCTAGAAGGTTCGTTTGCTTCATGATGAAATTTTGAAATGTAAAACGATTAAATTTATGTATTTTAATAACGTTAATGTATTTTGCTTATTTTTTATGTTTCCCTGCCGATCCAATTCGGCAAATTAAGTGGATAGCTGTAGTAAGGCTAGAAAGACATGAATGTGGATGCATTTGAAAACCAGCAGAGTATGCTCCATGAATTTTGACGAAAACGATATTTAGAAATCATTAAAATAAGGTACAAGCTTCCATGTTACATAAAACTGCAGTTTTCCAGTTGTATAGTAATTGCATATTGTTTTATTATTCAAAAAATATTTTTTATATATTAAATCTGAAAGTAAGCTACTTCTGCAATCAGATGATTAGTCACGAAAAACGTCAACCTTTTTAAGAGATACTATAGAAAATGAATAAAGAAAGAACGATAAAAATTGGTATGTTACATAGGTTTGGATTTTGTCTCATGAAATAACTATACCATTAAAACAGTTTCTTGTTTGGTCTAACTAAAGCACTAACAATTTTGCAGGCTAAGGAAAATTTACCCACTGCCAACTTTGAAGCAGACCCTCAAGCGCATTAGGCACAAAACATAAATTACTGAGGTTTAACTATATTTTTTTGCACATAATCTTGAGGTATTTTTGTTTTTTCGTAGATTTGAAACTGATTTTCAATGTTATTTTCAGGAGAATAATACAAACGCTAAATATAGTGACAAACAGCCAATAAAAACAAAATTTAAAAATTATCTTGTTACAAAAAGTGCTGCAAAGCACGAATGAAAAACTGAAAAACAGTCACCAAACAATTAACAGTCATCATTTGTTTATATAAGAAGTATTATCTCATATAAACAAAATATTGGCTTAGCCGACGCTTGGATAAGACTGGTCTTTGACAGTCTTACACAAATGTATCTGAATCTCAGCATTAATTTTATTCAGCGAGTTACATTTACTCTTAGTTCGTAACAAAATGTGAAGAGTAATTTGAACTTTTGTATATTAACTCGTATATGACCCTAATTTCAAAAGAAAACTATAACCGGCCTGTGTTTCTACGGATATAACACATTTTTGAAGCCTTTTGTACAGACCTGTCTACTCAGTAAAGCACGCCCTTTCACAGTAAATTACTGATGCACAGTTGTACGGGTAGGCCTACTTTATTTTAATCTTACTTGTTACTAGAATTAATAATTTTAAAAGTGCAATAAAGTGTTATCTATCTACTTTTTGCACAAGTTTAAAGCAATAAAATGTTATATTAAGCCTATTGTCCAAAAGAGCACAATAGATCTTTTGACCTTTGGCCAAAAAATTTTGGGCTAAGCATCGCAATGAAAGTAAAATATCTGTACATTCCATATCTTTTAAAAATTTCGCTTGTGCATCCCATAATATTTTCTCTTTTCTTTACAATTCTTCCTATCAACACTTTTCCATACAATTTGCGAACTAAGCACAGTACGCTAATGTCTCTCTATTTTTAGCAGTCTCGCTTCGAGCCTTTACATTTATAAAGTGGATCACAGGTTTGTATCATTCACTTGGGACAAGATAGGCGTTCCGGCAAAGGTTAAAATTAATATATAGTTGGCATCTACGACGCTATGTCCAGCTTTCAGCATCTCGTCCTGTCATACGCCACAGCCATTTCTGGTTTCATTATTTTCTTACATATTACTACATTTAACACCGCTTTTATACATAGTTGAGGAAGGATTGCCTTCTCTCTTTAAAGCTTTACAAATACTCTTTTCATATCTTTAATACGCTCTTTTCTTCATTCACTACACTTCCATTATACTGTCTAAGATTGAGTTCAGTTCAGTTCTCTAATCATAGAATTATTATTATGTACTAAAATAAAATACGTATGTGCTAAAATTAAATCATAATGTGCGTACCTTAACAACACCAAGCCCTATTCGCTCAACGGTGGCATACTTGAGTGCCGATTGTTCAACTCTTTTGTGCAGTCGTTTAACACCGTTGCTGTTCACTATCTGAAATTGTCAAAAGGAATAGTTGAGATACAAAAAGAAAATATTTATTCAACTATGAAGGTGTTTATTACAAAAGTTTCTAAGGTGGCAAGGTATTTTCAACATTCGTTTTTCTAATTAACATCAACAATTTAAAAAAATCGTTCGCCAGTATCTAATAGTATATTCGGGCAGATGCTTATGAGAGCCATACAGACATATTTCTAGGTTAAGGGTGCGTACCGACCAGAGATGTGCTAGAAATACGAGCGTGTGCGCAGCTTTATCCTGCTTTCCTTATTAAATCATTAATAACAATTTGGAAATAGTGATAAGTCTAATTTGTGATCTGCAGAAAATGTTTCTTTTTATTATTTTACGCGTACAATAACGGAAATGTGTTAATGTTATTATATTGTTAAATTACTAAATATTTTAATCATAATCGTTCATTGATAAGGTCGAGAACAAACTTAGCGTTAGAATTTTGAAGCATTTACGAGTACTATAATGTTCCCATGGAATTTTACCAGGTGGGTTTTGAAACGGTCCGTCTTGGTGGGTACCACCGCAGTGTCAGATAGTCTGCCTCCATGAGGTAGTGTGCATACAATACTATGTTAAACAGGAAGGAGTGTAGCAAGTGAAATTACTGAACGGATTACAACTGTAATGGGCGTGACACATAAGGCAAGCCGGCGACTTGCACGTTGTTCGTCGTCACTTGACATTTACAAAACTCTTAGAGACCAGTATTAGCAGTCCAAGAAATTATAGAAAACTTTCTAGCAGTATGTAATATCCATGAAGCGGTTAAGCTTCCATGTGACTTTTGGTTGACAGATCGGGCAACTGTGGATTCGAATCACGAGCTTCACAGGGAATAGGCCACGCCTGCATAGTTATATTTTGTAATATAAAAATTTCGCAAATTAGTTAATTAATTTACGCGTAACTTTGCGGAAATCCATATTTAATCATTCAAATATTTTCAAGACGGCTCAGCAGGAAAATTAGGCAGAATTGCCTCTAGACATATTTATAAGCGTATTATTTTTTAAATTTCATGTTGTGTTAATATATTTTTTCAATAATTATAATTATTGTCGCAAAACACCCAAAACGCAAAGTTCCGGGTGCTGTCCCTAGGAGCTAGTTTCCATTTTATGAACAGTCAATACCTATTGATACATTCGCAATAGATTTACACACATAATAACAGTTAACAAAGGAAAACTATTCTGCACAGTGCTACTTGACTATTGATAAAGTTACGGAACAATTATAAATAATCATGTTAATGTAATAAAAAAAACATTTCGCAGATGAATTCGCGAAGATTCAGTGTCACATTAAAAAAATCTAGCCAGGGCCACATCGCACGATAAAAAAAACTGTACTGCGTACTGTCAGCCGGATAGTCCACTGCTGAACACAGCCTCCCCGAATATGGGGGTTTGCCATTGTCCCCATGCTTGGCAGGCGGCTCGAGGGTCGCAGTGTAAGATATCAGCTCCTCAGAAAGTGCTGCTGTCCACCTTCTAGTGTGTTACGTTTTACCCTTAGCCGCCTCTTACGACACCCACGGGTAGAGATGGGGGGGGGTGACATTCTAGCCACCGCACGGGACGATGAAATAAGAGGTCAATTTTTTTTTATACCTGATAGGCTAGCCTTGGACTACTATCTCACTATAACGTAAGTGATGGTGGAAGATGTTGTTCAGGCTAACCTAGCATCCTAACATTAGATATTCATGAAAATTACAGCAGCATAAGTTCTTAATTGGATACATTGTCGTTCCAGCTTCAGCTTCCACGTTAGTAAGTTCTGTATAATGTGTACAGTAATTTTAAAAAGAGTGTAGGTATATAATTATGTGTTTGAATCAGTGAACGACGAAATTTTAATGGAATTTGGTAAATAAATAGATTATAGGTCGAGGTATAACAGATATGATTTTATACGTATCCATTTTCTCCACAAGGCTTGTGGAGGTTGATTAAAACGTCGCTCTTTCCGGAAACTGACTACTGAGAAAATGGATACGTATAAAATCATATCTGTCTTGTCAAGGTCGAAATAGCACTTTAGGGAGACTTCAACCGATGACTTTTCGCTAACTCGGGTCGGTATGATACAAATGTCAAATGTCAAGACCTAGTATGTCGTTCAAATCCAGCCGCAAGCTTAAGCATCACCGCATGGTGGCATTTTGTTAATGCCCGCCTTTCAAATAGAAAATCAGTCGCCAAACACCTAACGGTGTTCTTTCGAGCCAGTAATACTAGGTTAGAAGATGTGAACAGGCTTGTTAACATGTTCTACCAAATTATTGCTTACCATCAGGAGCATTGTGGTAAAAGACCATTAGAAATAAATTTCAAAAAGCAAATTTTCATAACGATGACTTCTGGATAGGTACAACTTTTTTGACATTAGCATTTTTTTTAATGTTATTGTGACGGAACTAGCTCGAGGCCCACCTGATGATAACCGGACTAACCTCAACCTAGAATAGATGCATTTCATTACAAGTGAAGAATCGCACTGCTCCCGCCACCTTGAGCCATAGTTGTTAAATCTCAGGTGCCTGTAGCCCCAAGCACTGCTGCCGGAACACACCGTTAGGTGCTAGACGACAGATTTTCTACTTGAGGGTAGCTAGCCAGGCGGGCAATCGCAAAATGTCCTTCCCCTCAAGCCGGCGGTGGGGATCGATCCAGGGACCTGCGACACGGCAGTCCAAAGCTATTACCCCTCGGCCATCATTGCTTCAGCTGCATAGTCACCATGCAGGAATTTCGAAAGTGTTCCTGACTGATTTTCAGGAAACCTAGTGTAATTATCGCTACGAGTGATTGAATAGAAAATATCCTTTGTTTCCTTGAGCAGATCTAAGGGTAAGAGAACTATCACGACCATTAGCGATCGTCAGCTTTCTCATTTCCGGCATTTTCACATTCTGTATAGTTATAATGTGACTTACAGCCTAAACCTTACGTTAGCAGTAATTCAAGATTTCAAGATATTACAAATATTCGCTTTTGGCAATCGCAAGCTGTCATTATAATTAATTAAATGTCATAAAACCATTAATATTAATCCTGGTGATAATATTTGGTTAAAATTGTTAGGTGTCATATGTTTTTTTTTATATAACGGACCTCATTATATCATATACGGAGGGAGCTTAAAGTATTCCTGATATCTATTTTTGTTTTACTAATGCGGAAAGTTTTTGTCTATGACATTATCCAAAATGGCTAGTTCTATGGCCGATAGCTTTCCTAACACTGAGCAATATGTTCCCTAATGTCATCCGTCCTTACGAAATATGTAAATATGTATAATGTTCTCGTTAATAGTAAATCTTTCGGTTAAGAAGGGCGTTAAGATGGCAAAGAACCCTTCTATGCATCTCATGTACAGTAACGACAATGATATAATATTACGATACTGCGAATAACGATAATGCGGTTGATCGCAATCACGAACCGTCGTTATTTTAACGCGAGGCATTTTACTGCGAAATCCCAAGGCCAGTTGTCATGGTGGCACTTCCAAAATAGCACTTCTAAAAAATATTTTGACTGTAAATTATAGTAATATATTTTAAACTAATATTTTGTTTACGAACGTTCCTCGTTTAAATGATATATGTATTTAAATACTTTACTATTTTATTACTTACTATTGTTTTCACATCTACTTTCGAAATAGGTATTGAATGTTTCATAAAATATGTTTGTTCTAAAATAATACATTTTTGATTAGGAATAATTGAAAAACACATTATATTTATTGCAATAAATTAAAGTTTTCACGACAGATTATGGTTTTTTATTTTCACGCAAAACATTCCTTATTTGTTTTTTAAACCTTATTTAAATCCCACACAAAGTCAAAATCCTTAATAATTACGAGTCAACTTATAAACGTTAGCAGTAAAGTGCGTCGCAGTTTTTAATTATGGAGTTTTAATGATTCGCAATACCACAACATAGCAGCCCTTCCGTGGTCTTTGGTTTTCGCGGTAACGTGCGTCGCAATGACAATAATAGCAGGCTGTTATTTGCAGTAACTTAATATACTCATTTCTACTCAGGTAATTGTAGCTCTTGTTTTAGAAAGGTGATAAGCATCATTTTTTCAGACTGGCGATAAGCTAAAACCACTACAACATCAGTGTTATCAGCTGGTATTTTGCCGGCCCAGAGGGAAATTTGTCGACCCTCTTTTAAAGACGCCCTTTTTTAATCTTTTTATACGTAACCTTCTAATAATATAAACTTACTTCCGGACAAGGGAAATCAGTAGCCGATTGAAAGAAAGAGATGTCAGGACACAGTCTGCGAACATCCTTGTCTATTTGTAGTAATACTTCATTGTCCTTGAAATACGTGCACCATGATGAATCGGGGCTAATGCTCAGAGGGTGGTCACTAGGGTCTCCGGGGGTTACAATCACCTCATCTGAAATGACCATAAAAAAGCATTAAATAGCTGGTATATTTATAATCCAAAGCATTTCCAAGAAGAGTTCGGGTCTGTACAACCAATCATACAACCCAATATTATTTTTTTTTATAATATGAGCATGTTGGATAAACAAACACATTATTTTTCCAACTCCATCTCAGAGTCAGAGGTATAGGAATTGGGTAGAGAAACAATATAAAAGGATAAGGTATAATGGGCTATAATAACAAATTGTAAAAGTTGAGATAGATTTTTATATAGAGGTATTTATTTTATCAATGTCAGGTAAGTAGTTTACCTGTTAAGAAGTAACAAATAGAAATACTAACTACATCATTAACAATATTTTTGTAAAGATATAATCATACCATTTGAGCTGAAAATGAAACCATATGTAAATCTTTCCATTATTTTCCATACTCATACTGTGCTGTAAGAGAATTTGACAATGGTGCTGCATCTCAATCAATGGTTAGTTCTGAATGTGTACATTCTTAAATAGACTAAACTTGTTAGCCCATGAATATATGTTATAAAAAGTGAATTCAAAGCGTAGATGCCTTGAATTAAATCATTCATACATTTTATACACACTCGGATTTAACGATCGTGTAGACAAAGACGATACATAATTAGCCAATAAACTGAGAGGCTAGGCCTGAAGGCCTGCTATTTACATAACATTTTAGGTTCACGATAAACAATCATTGTTTTATCCAACTTTCACATTTCACCTGATGTATGTGAAATGTGAATGTAGGAGCAAGTTTATTTAGGTTCTGAGTGAAGTGATAGGGTTTCCCTAGAACTGCTTAAAATCTTTAGCTATATTTTTATGTTGGCGCACAATGATCCACCCGGGGTATCGACATCGCTTCAACTCGAGTCGTTCAATATTGTTCGTTGGAACCCGATACTGCATCGCACACTAGTGAACGTCGTATCATAAGCTCGCGAGTAGTCGTGAGAATGAGGCCATTTCGATACGGTGCCGTAACGATACGTATGCGTTTTAATTTTAGGTTTTATTACGCCAGCAACGTGTTCTGTTTATCCATACATAATATCATAAAACATAGAAGTTGAATAATGTAACACATACCAATAAGCTGTTTGTATAGCTGCCTTTTCTTATGCAACATCGCTTCTTGGGCCGTCTTCTTAGTAGGCAAGTAATGGAGTAGGATCTTCCATACAAGGGAACGCAGTCCCTTCTCATCTGGGACACCTAAAATAAAACTTGTTGTTAACACAAGAATTTTATTATCCATTATATTAATGGATATTACTTTTTATCAAAATTCATACTTACCATTGAATGCCAATCTTTGAAGGCTTGCCATATCAATGTCATCTTGCTCCAAAACTTTTTCAAATGCTTTTATTCTGAAACATTTTCATAATTTTTTTATATTTCATAAATTATTTTATTACCTAACTATAATAGTGGAAAAATGATACATTATAAAAGACTTCATACAGTATAACTTCATGAAAGGTACTTTATGATAATTTTCAATTTTGGAATCCAGCCATATTACCAGATATCTACAGTACCAAAAATAAACACAAGAAAAAAAACTATAATAACAGGTAAACAGTTTTTCTTAAACAAAATTTTTGAGTCATAAAAATTTCTCCTAGTCATTATTACCTGTTTAAATTATGGAATGCAATGGTGGCTGTGGTATTTTTTTGGATAATTGAGTGCAAGTGGTATTTACTACAGAGTACAAAGTGCTTGCATGGTTCTGACGGCATGTTAAGTCAGTTTCGGTTGTTGTCTTAGGATTACAGTCACAGAAAAAATCTTAGTACACTCTTAATATTAGCAATAAAAACTACCTAAAATGTCTTCTTAAGGTTCACTATTTTTGCGTTACTAACGAGGTATATATACTATGAATAATCCACAACTTCTGCTATTGGAGCCGAGCAGTTTGTTATGGATTTGCAGATAAAAACGTCTGCCAACGAGATTCAGTGGATGTCAAGTTGCAAAGACGATTAAGGGACCAATATAATTTTGTTGCTATATCCTACTCACTCTCGAGGCAACTTATAGTTACCTACGCTATACGCGAAATCCGCAATACATCCGAGGTCCCTATAGCCAAATTATTTTAAGGAACTTAGGTATAACGTCGCTATAACCAAAAAGTTTGCTACAACCAACGTCAACATAAATAAAATCACTGAAAAAAAATTAGCTTCAATAAATTTTTAACAACAGAAAAGAGATCAGTGTTATAATTGGACATTTCAAGTACAAATGCCTACACATTTTGTAGGCATTCAAACTGATAACTGCTCAACAGTATAGAGTACTATTCTAAAATTAAATTTAGTAAACTAGTGGTAGCATTATCTCAATATCAAGGTCACGGTCAAAAAACTGAAGGTCTAGTTAGGGCAATTACCTTGACATAAAGGTCATTGGTACAATCTTGAGGTAGTGCACATAGGGATTGCAGACAGGCACCAATTTGTATCTGGTTGGATCCCTGAGTTACACAATATAAATATTTTGCTTTTTCATTCTGATGTTAGCTATAAAAACTAAAATATACTATTTAATGTGTAAAAAATTCATTTCTTATGAAATCAACTTTATTTAGAGTAAACTGGTTTTGGCACTAGTTTTGAAACTAGTTCTCCTAGCGCATTCTGCAATATGTAAAACATATACATGTGAATATTTTTACATTTATTGTAATAATTATGTAACATCTATAGTTAATTAAAGTAGTAGAAGTCTAAAAGTCTGTACAAGGAACAACTAACAACTTACTAAACAAGATCATAGCATTTTGGAAAAAAAAATGTATATTGGTAGGCATGTATCTCGTGAAAACTACTGGGGGCCAAATCCTACCTTTTACGAAACCATCTAAAAAAGGAGCGTTTTGTTTCATGTTTAAAATAATTATTCGTAGACACGAACTATCACCGACCCACAATCGCGTCAAGCAATATTGGTTTGATCCTACTTAATTAACAAATGAAATATGTATCACGGATGTGCAAGCGTGATACAAGATGTTTATAAAATAGCGTTATTCGGCTCACACTGCTCCGAACTACTATGTTACAGAACGGTTTTACCATAGCTTTACGACATTTATTAAATGTCACGTCAGAGTTCGCCCAGCGTGAACTATTTGTTGTAACGTCATCAAAACGACGAGCGATTCTGTTACCGTTTGTAAGCTTGCTTAATTGACGTTGAGGTATAAAAATTAGCGGTAATACTGTGTTATTATTACTACAAGTGGTGAGGGTTGGCCTCCTGATCTGATTTTAAATGTCTATGATGAAACAAGACGTATTTAGTCCAATGAACATAACAAGGCAATTTTTATTATAGTTCCTTACCAAAAAAGGAACCCATTTACTAAACCTGCGACTATGTCTACCTTACTGCCATAATATACCTTTTAAACCATCATAGATAGCCAGTTAAAATATTAATAGAATCATGGTTCTTCTAGTAAAGTTCTAAAAAAGTCTAAACAAATTGTACTTCGTAAATTAACACAAAAAAATTTAGCGGTAATAAAATAAAAATGAAAATAAAATAATAATGTGATCTTTTATTTTTGCCCCATTGGAAAACGGTATTAGGGTATTTGTGCTAGTTTCCTGTCCACTTCTACACTTGACAGAGTTGATTTAAACAAAAGCATAGAATAGCATTTCAGAACTAGATAAATATTACATGCTGGTAATTCTTAGTAGCCTTATAACTAAGCTGCACATACTCGTATTAATTTGCTTTCTAATAGTATTATTGAAATATATTGTTAATAATATTATTGAATAAAGTCGTAAAAAGCAGTAAAGTAGTAAAAGGGTAGTATGAAGCAACTTTTATAACATATTTCATTATGTTTAGCACTACTAATACTTTTAAAAGTCAGGGTACAGAAATGCCCTCCGACTACTTTATAAGGTTTATTACATCATAAGGTACCTAACAAGGCTTGTTTATTGTATGTTTTGAAACGTTTTTTACTATATTTCTAGTGATAAAATAATAAGATATGTTAAATATCAGTTGTTGTCTGACTGGACGAAAACAGGTTAGATTTGTTTTAGCTTCTCAACTATCAAAGTTTGTAAAATGTCAATGCATTTAAATTGTATATGAATTTCAATGGAGCACTAAATCCAGTTTTTAGTTTATGTCCACTATATCATGAGCTATAAAAAAGCAATAAAATTTTGTCATTTTCTGTTAACACCATTTCCGTTCATTTAATTTTTAACAGGCAAAATATGAAAACATTTAGGGGTTTTTAACTACTTGTTGTTCTTTGTGACTCTTGAGAGGGTGCTGAAAAAAAATCCAGACCTGTGGATTAAAACTTAGGACCTTTTGATTGCAGGGTTCACTATTCAACACATATCAATGAGGTATTTCTAAATGATGTTGATCAGGCTAATCTAGAATAACGGGCTCTCAAGGACACAGCTGCCAGAATACACTGTTAGTTGATGGGCTACAGATTTTTAACTCAAATTCTAAAGATCCAGAAGGCAAATTGTTATACCTGCTACATCAAATTCTGCATGTGACTTGCAAGCTCGATCTTTAGAGGTAAAGGGTGGTAACTAGTCAGGCTTCTGCCTTGGCAAAATGTCCAACCGCAATTCAAACATCATGATTTTAGACAACTACAAATGTGCTTTTGTAGGTCAAAATAAATATTTTATGTTGTTTTCCCATACAATAAGTATGTATGTTAAGGCATAAGAGAAAACCCAGCCAGAGGTCTAAGGATGCATTGCCGTGCATTGAGGAGATAATATACTCTTTTCTTTGAGGTTCCTTCATCTGGTGCAAAAGCAACTGTAGCAAGTGAATTACTGGACGAACAAGACATAAGAATGAACACCTCAGAGTAACAAGTGCAGTGCAGTGTCAAGCAGAATAAGTACTTCGACACTATGACTGTAATAGACAGTTGTGAAGATTACATTGGCGACTTGTCCACTGATTTGTTTCCTCGACTGCATTCCTAAGTTTGAACACACATCCATCTTTCCCTCATCTAATGGTCCCTAAAACTATTTACATTCTCATTATTTACGAATTTTGTATATACAAGAGCCTAGTTGGCAGAGGTTTAGTTAATTATTCAATTTGAACTAAAATTGAAATGTGGTAGATATTTAGAAATAAAACTTATCTTAACTGAGAATATGGGTAGTTATAAACAACAGTCACACCTTAGTGTAAGACAAATAAGCATATTGTTTACTTTATATATATGTAATTACACATTTGTAGGTAGGTATTATTATTTACTAGAAAATCATGCTTGTTGCATGCATGCATGCATGCAATTTCGGGTGTGTAAGTCAATCTCGCACTAGGTTTAGGGACCATAGTTACTTAGTATATAGGTCATTTTGCATTATGGTATACTGGCGGGCTTTAACGCAAATAGCCCGAATGCAGAGCTACTATATTACATTTAACCAATTATTGCATTCACCTACCTTGCTTTGTGTAAACTCATTTTCAGTATTCGTATTATGTACCGTAGCTATGTGGTTGCTGTAATTTCTAATGTATTTTGTGGATTGATTCGTGACGGACGATGTGGAAACGAAAAAAGCAAAACAATATGGCCGCAGCTATTTCCCCGCAGTAATTTTAGCACAGACTAAATATACCTGTTCGTTCTTCAGTGTAATGTTACCATTACTAAGATTTTCAAGTAACTCAGTATTGGCCATACAACTGACTTGTAACCGTGAATGGGATGCTTTGCAAAGCGATTTATTATCTGTGTTAAACGTCTGTTTAAGATTAGGTTTGTTTACATTATTGTATTTTATGAATTTCTGAAGTTCTCTAAATATAAAAGATAATGTAGATTGATTGTTTTAGAAATCGTCCGTCAAGTCCGATCCCATATCAAATGTAAGTAAGCGAGTATAATACAACAAAACGTCGTAATGAAAACCTGTAACTGTTGCATGGTAGGAATCACTGCAAATACTAACAATTTGCCATTAATAAAGAGATGCTTTTATTTTTTAATAATGAAACGCCCTCCTAATCTCGAAATAGGTCAGTTGAAAACGTTACTAATAGTCAATTGGTCACCTATAATAATATAACCTATATGGCCAGTGTCGCAAAACTTGCCATACCTATTATCTATCTTATTATAAAATACATATGAGGTTATAGCTTCGCGATGTACTAATGTATTTCTCATATCTGGATTCGTCTTCCTGTAGGCTGCTAATTCTTTGTTTCTGCTTCGCCTTGGTTATGGGTTGTTGTTGTGTCTCAGCCTGCTCTCTACATCCACCTCCTATAGATATTAATGCAAGATGAGTATACCTAATCACCCATCCTGCCGCGAAGTCACGGTAAGCCCGTGGCGCTCCTTGGTGCACTACTTGGTCAACTGCAAACATAACTAGTATCAAGGCAATGCCTAAAATTCAATCACCGTCTCGCGATACACGGATTAACATACAATCTCACTCTCAAAGGCGCGAGTGATATACCAGACGTCTCCGGTAACCCATGAAACGTAAACTTGGTCAAGTGGGCAGCTTAAGATTCTGAAACAACCCAGATCTCACCCCTCGCCTTGGAGACGAGATATGTGCCTGGGTCAACTTTGGAGCTGTAGTTAGCATAAGATATTCATCTTATGCTAACTACAGCTCCACACCAGTCAGGATTGATCCCACACAGCGTGTGCAGGCAACCATCCAAAATGGCATTCCTAATAAAGATGAAACAAGGGACAAGACGATTTTACTTAGCATTCCATGGGTTCACCATGCAGGTGCCGGGTCCATAGCGTTGCAGAGGAAGAGGCCCAAGTCAAGGTGCCTGGGACTTGCAACCCAGTGAGTAAGGTTAAGGGGCCCCTTTATGATGCATTAATGCTCCCTTTCACCGCTCGAGCCTCCTCCCCTGCCCAACCAAATTTGGTAAGATCCTACTAATGCCGCCTTGGATACACGTTCTAGGATGGAAGTTACGGTTGTTCTTGACAGGCCAAGGTCTTTTAGTAGGTTATATAGGGATTTTGCTGGTATACCCCTGCTCCGACTTCTACAGCATATAAATTAACCACATAACCGTTTTTGGTTAATTCATTTGTTAAGTCATAATATTTGTTAGTTTTTATTGTGTGGTCTTTAGGTATGTTTGTTTCCCACGGCGCAGTAAGTTCTATAAGTACTATGCGTTTTAGATTTTTTGTGTATAGAAATATATCCGGTCTGGATGATGAAACACCAACATCCTCAGGAATTTAGTAATGTTTTTCATACATGTCTATCAAAAGAGTCCAATCGGGAGCTGCGCCTAAGATGGAGTAAGGCTAACTTCGACAGCATATAAATTAACCAAATAACCGTTCTTGGTTAATTCATTTGTTAGGTCATAATATTTGTTTGTTTTTATTGTGTGGTCTTTAGGTATGTTTGTTTATCATTATCATCATAAGCCGAAGACTTACAATTTTGAACAAATGCCTCCCCCATCCACATATTATGTACTATTACATTAGATTGCAGTAATTATTACATTAGATTGCATATGCCGGGATTTTGTCCTTGTGTCTGGTCTAAAACTTATTCAAGTTTGAATTAGTGGAATCAAGCGTCTTTGTCAGATAGATTTTAATAACAATCAAAACCCTTGTACACAAGTTTTTTTTACCATGGCAGAGGTTATTTACACATCATTTTCTTTAAAAATGTATTAAAAAATGGTCAACATGTGTTGATGTTTTGTTACATGTCAGTAGACACACACTCATATATAGTATTTTAGTCGGCAAAGTACTTAAGTCAATAACTTATTTTAAATTAACATTTGAGCTAAGTGCTTTCATTAACTATAAGTTCAGTGTCAGTCAGAACATGTAAATGAAATAGTCTATCAGGCAATGTTTCAAGGTTCTTAGAACTATTTACAATAATTATATAAATAGGTACTTATTTTTGTACAAGAACTTCAAGTGTATTAAATGATTTACCTGTATTTTGATTCGACGACAATGGTGTTTGGTGTATGTTGTGAATTTAATCACTACTGCCATAACGAGGGTACTTTTCCAATGTTTTAATAAAATTACTTGTAGAAACGTGTTGGTAGAAAGATATTGTTTGTATTTTACACTAATTCATGTACAAACAAAAGGAACGAGATTTTAAGCTAATGTACTTTATACTGCATATCAGAAGTTTTTTTAGTTTTTTTTATGCTTGATAGATTAGACTTTTGACCACTATCTCGCCTGATGGTAAGTGATGATGTGGTCGAAGGAGTTGTTAGGCTAGCCTAGAATTACTGGCTCTCAAGGACAGCTGCCGGAACACACCATTAGGTGCTTGGCGATAGATCTTCTACTTGAGGGTGGTAGCTAGCCAGTCGCCAACGTCCGCCGCGGTCATGAGTTGGATGGGTGACCGCTAGTGACATTACTACTGTGCGCTTCCGTACTTCGGAGGGCACGTTAAGCCGTCGGTCACGGTTGTCGTCTTAGGATGGCAGTCGTTATAGCATAGCGGTAGGGCATTTTGTGAATGCCCGCCTGGCTAGCTACCACCCTTAAGTAATGTAATCCGCATAGCAGGCATTATTGCAAACCTAACAATATTAATCTAACATAGTTATGTATATAGGTACAATTACTTAATCTGTGATTTGTTATACTGTTATTCATTAAACTATAGTAGAGCAATATTAATGAGTTTTTTGTTACATTTTTAGGGTTCCGTAGTCCTGACAAGGAACCTTTACTTAGGGGTTTCTGCTTCCTCAGGCTGCATGTCTAGTAAATAAGGTGTTATTACAAAATCACAAATATACGATAGGAAAAATTTAAGTCATGCGTGGGATTCGAACCCACGTCCATCCACCCCTTGAGCCGGGGTATGCTCTAACCAATTGAGCTGTGTGAGTGGTTGTGTAACTCCGCCTCATAATGTTCAATTTTGACAGTTATGATGCCGGTCCTCAGCCCGGACAAAGGAGGAAGGCACACACTTACTAATCATCCTACAATTACTGGCTCTCAAGGACAGCTCTCATTTTGCCAAGCACCTAACATCTGTTGCCAAGGTAGGTGCTTGGCACAAGATTTTCTACTCGAGGGTGGTTGCTAGCCAGGCGGGCATTCGCAAAATGCCCTACCAGCATGCTAAAAACAAAGTCAAAAGTATTACTTAGTGCTTCTTCATAATGGTATGCATACTGTGATTGTGGAATGTGTACAATAAGATACCATGTAACCTATCAAAAGGTACTATGTTAAAGTGCAAAACATGGTTTCATTGTTGTACTGTCACGATTGATTTTTATGTATAACCACGCATAGTAATGCATCTAGGTTAGTTAACTACACTAACTGGATCATATGTTTTTGGTGATATTTTTTGTGGGCTAGATTATACCTTCAGTATTTCTTATTAACTTTATCAATTTAATTTCAATAGTCTATAATAGTCTATAATTTCAATACTCTATAATTATGCTAATAAACGTGGCTAGGTGATAATGTAATTGCTATCATTAACAGACATACATATAGTAAATAATATTCATACATAGGGATAAATGAACTTAAGTTAACATCTGTCACAACCGGTAGATTGAAGTGGAAACCTTGGTAGGGGTAGGTGTACAAGCCGACTATAATGTAGAGATTTTATATTCCAGTAACGTAAAACCAAAACCGTCACTCCAGTAACAAACCTGGAGTGACGAGGGCAGAGCAGTGCACGCTCGTATTCAGATCTAAGCTCCTGGGTGACATTGCAACGGGAGCACGCGTGGTGCTTAGCTTCAGGCACAACTTGATGCTGCTCTACAGATTTTATTACGCCAGTTGAATAAGATGTGTGCTATTGCTCTAGGGCTATGATAGCAGTGGTGTGCTGTGATCACATCGCAGCTTTGTATGCAGTCAATAAGAACTTGTTGAGACATAGGTACTGATGAATATAATTTCCATTCTTTTTCAGGAACGTAAAATCTTTCTCCATTGACGTCTTCAATCAAGTCTTTAGTCAAGCCTGTGTACAGTCAAGCATATTCCTGTAACGTTTTTGTGATAATATCAATGTGCCTGTGTTTCAATACCTAAATAATTTACTATGTAGAAATTCTTTATAAATATTAAACTCTTCCTGTAATAACTGCTTTATTTATTCCTTTTCCATTGCCCATTAGTAGTATGACATCAACAAAGTGTTATCCATATTCCGTTACCATTGTTTAAGCATATAAGTATCATGTTTTAATCCCATAACTTATCTTTGGGTAGACTGATTTAGATAAAACAAAAACCTAAACCTCATGACTCCTATAAATATATAGGTATTAGAAATAAGAAAAAATATTAGTATCTAACCTTCCTATTTATTAAAAAAGATTTTTGTTGGTATATTACCAAGAAAAATGTTTTTAATATTTTTTTTATATCTATGATAGGCTAGCCTTTGATCACTATCTCACCTGATGGTAAGTGATGATATGGTCGAAGATGTTGTGCAGGCTAGTCTAGAATTACTGGTTCTCAAGGACAGTTGCCGAAACACACCGTTAGGTGCTTGGCGACAGATTTTCTACTTGAAGGTGGTAGCAAGCCAGGCAGGCATTCGCAAAATGCCCATCCACCATGCTGTAACGTGGGACAACAACCGGGACCGATGGCTTAACATGCCCTCAGAAGCACGAAAGCGCCCAGTAGTAATGTCAGTAGCGGTCACCCATCCAACTCCTGACCGCGGCGGACATTGCTTAACTTAGTTGATCGATTCAGAACGGCTACGCAAACTTCGCTACGTGTGCTTCAATTATCTGTCATGTATAGACATGACGTTTATTACAGATTTATTACATGTATAGATGATAGCTCCAAACGGAGAACTCACTTACAAGACACGCGATTTCACAGGTTCAAAGAAGTAAAGAACTTGAAACAATTTAGCCAAACATTGTTATTGTCATAAGAATGTGCGTGTAGTCACGGAAAGAAGGCATAACTTTTAACAGATTGTAGTCAGATTTCAATAATTCTTTTTTTTATTAGAAAGGATATACCATTATGTTGGGCCCGTATAAATTTCATTAAAATCGGTTGAATAGTTTATAATTATGTTATAGTCAATTAATTGAAAAATGTATTCGCTTACCTGGATGATTTAATGGTATTTGCTATTGTCGACGATGAACACTATTTTAGGCGAGTGAATGTTATTAGAACTTCATGAGTTTGACCTACAGCTTCGTTAGTTACTATCATCAGCTTTTGGCGTCGTGTCGTCGATTGAAAGCTCAATAGTTTTTTTTTTTTAATGTTATTGCGACGGAACAAGCTGTGTTAAGTGGACTAACCTCTGCCTATAACAGACGCATTTTGTCAACGACGAATTGCACTGTGCCCGTCACGCTGAGACGTCCAGTTGTTTGGTCTCATTAGCCTGTAATTTTTCTGGCTCTTAAGGACTGCTGCCGGAACACACTGTTAGGTGCTTGGGGACAGATTTTCTACTTGAGGGTAGTCCCTAGCTAGGCGGGCATTCACATAATGCCCTTCCACCATGCGGTGAAGCTCAAGCCCGCGGCGGGATACGAACTATGGACCTGCTGCACGGCAGTCCATAGCCAATGCCACTGAGCCATCACTGCTTCAAAAAAGCTTCGGCCCTGCTATAGGTAAACCCCATAAATATCTTATATTAGTAAGTAATGGATAATAAGAATATATTAGGGTTTGCATATAGAGCACATGGGGTACTTATCTTCCCGGAAGAGTGATGTTGTGGGATAGCCACAGCCTATAGTGCATAGTGCACGTGTATGAAGTCGTGGGTGGAAACTGAAGCATTGTGACTACATAACTTGTGAACAAATACATAGATAAAATAAATTATTACCATTACGTAATGTCAAATGGTTTGAATTTCCAAATATCGAACATACATTTACATCTTAACAAGTCAGCATCGGCACCCGAATTCAGGCATAGGTACATATGAAATTCAATTGTTTTCATTACCTATGATGCGCAAGAATTAATGTATTCAAAAATACCGGAGATGCCTATGAAATGAACAAGATAGGAAAAAGGCCATGATCAACAAAAAAAACAGTAAAATATATACATTTTATTTCACTAGTGTACACAAATTCTCACTACCCTATTTGTATGTTAATATAATAAAACATTTATGTATGATTTTTTGATGGGATAAAAATACTCAAATTGTATATCAATCGAACTAAATTGAAACTAAAATAATGTACGTAATGAAAATATCTAATACTAGCTTTCCGTCCGCGACTCCGCCCGCGCGTAGGTATGTCAGTTATCGTTTTGCGCAATTGGAAAGAACTATTCTACGTCCTTCCCTGGATCTCTTTTACCAAAAAATGGAACCGACATCAACACTCAAATGTGTGAAATAACTTGTTGAAGTCAGTACCATGATGGTTAAAAAGTACCTACTATCACAATGTTGTACGCATGGTACCGACTTCGACAAGTTGTTTCACACATTTGAGCGTTGAAGTTGGTTCCATTTTTTGGTATACATTATTTTTCACCCTTTTTAGTGACCCTTGCTACTTATGGGATCGATTGTCATTCACTGTCAATCACTATATCATCAAGATAGGAAAATATTTTTCAACTATTGGAGTGTACCCCAAAAAAGGCTGATCCGATTTCTGATTTCCGATGATGAAATTTAAATGGCACGACACGGCAAGCATCAGTTTTCAAATAAAAACAGAATCATCAAAATCGGTTTACCCAGTCAACATTCTGAGGTAACAAACATAAAAAATAAAAATACTGAAGAATTGAGTACCTCGTCCTTTTTTGAAGTCGTTAAAAAATACGGCTGTATTTTGAAAATATCAATATAGACCAAAAGATTGTGTTTAAAATTTGTTAGGCAAGAATAATAAATAAAACAACAACGAAATCAAGAAATGTATGTTTGGAGTTTTGTAATTTTTTTTGCCAACATTAAAAAAAGGAGGAAGTACTCAATTCATATATATTTTTTTATTTAATTAACTACAAATAATATACGGGCTACAGAAACATCATAATTAAATAATTGATTGTACAAGAGAGAGAGAGAGCCTATCACTTATAGGCATCTGACGACGTGCGTATCCGAGACATTGCCATTAAATATAGCGCAGGAGTTAATACTTTCAACACCATAATATAATGTATAATCATAATATAATTTACTTTACCTTTCTGTACACACATTATGTTAAATTACAATCTAAATCAAAATTTGTATAACAGTTATAATTGACATAAGATAATGTATGACATAATTATCTGTGATTTGTTTTGTGTATCTAAATAAATGAAATAAATATTTCGGTCATTATGAAAAATTTCCAAAAACTTAATCGTAAAAAATATTTTATGGACTTATCAAACCTGCTCACAAAATTTCGTGAGAATCTGTTGAGAAATGCGACCTTTATAGAACAACCGGACATACGAAAGCATTTGTAGCAGCGACGCTTCGCTTGAATTAAGTTCTCGGTCGGTTAATTAGTGTATGTGTAGTGTATATCAAATTCTCATGTCAAAGTGTTAGTAACCAAACTCTACCGAAACGGCTTGACCGATTCCTATGAAATTTTGTGGGTATATTCAGTAGGTCTGAGAATAGGACGTTAACTATTTTTCATACCCAACATTTTATTTTTATCTTTCGGACAAAAACCCTTTTTTTTAATTTATCTACGATTTGGCATTAAAATACAATAAACCCTAAAATTTCACCCTTCTACCACCAACACCTATTTTTAATAGCTATACAAGTAGGTACTTTAATAATTTTCTACTCTCGGCGGTCGATAATTGATCAGGAAATGAATTGCCCAGAGATGAATTGCTGTGGCCGTTTTAGGGCTGCTATTACCACTCGTTCTGTTATTCCCGCCAGGCGTCTATCGGTGTCACTTCTCACCCCGTAAACAGCATTGAGTAGGCAGGACTCCTGTCTTATGCACACAATAAGCTTCCTATCACTTTCTAAAGTTTAGGGCTTGAACAGTTTTATTTCCTAAAATTTCACTATCTATACGGCACAAAAGTTCACGGATATCCAAAATAGCATAGCATGTTGAGTACGATGAGGAGCAGCAAACTTGCAAGTAATTGTGAATGAAAGAATTAACGCAATACAAAATAAGGCTGTATTTTGTATTGAAAATATCAATGTAGACTAAGAGATGTAGTTTAAAATTTATTTGGTAGTTAAGATAATCAAAGGACAATGAATTCAAGAAATGTATCTTTGGTGTTTTGTTATTTTTATATGCGGTTATCGTTAATAGCGCTTCTTTCCTCTTCCTTTTTTTACTTACTTACATAAAATAAGTTAGTCATTTTTATGTGACTAACATAATATTCACTAGTTAAAATTTATATGGCAAAACAACGTACAGACCCACCAACTTATCTGTTCAGGTGGCAGAAAAAAGAACTACAACATTCCTTCAAATTGTGACAGTTTGTAGTTGATTTCCATGACCAGTAGCGCCCTCGAAAACTGCACAGTTAAGTTGGTGGTACTATATACCGGGCCAGCTAGTATTCATATAATATTATGTCTATAGAATTTCTTATATTTTCTAAATTTACTTTACTTTAAGTATACATTTATACCTAATCCTTTTAAAAAGCCATTTACATATATTTACTAAAACAAAATTCGTAAAGAATAAGAACAACTCTTCCGTGTCACGGAACGTATATCTTCGTAAGAACGTAAAAGCCTTATACATACAGCACACTATAAAAGAACCAGTCTAAAAGACCCCTACAATCTAGAAAGGCGAACGGTGACAAAGGTTATTTTATGCTGGTACTGCGGGGAAATAGCCAAAACATTGCCCACGCAGTAGCACACATACACAAAAACCTTAACACTTTCAAAGAAATACATACACACATACACATATTTCTGACACTCCGGGCACCCATATTGCCATTTTTTAGAATATTCAGATTTCGTATTTATCTAGGACACTGTGAACATAATATGTTTATACAAAAATCAAAAGGAACGAAAAAAGAAGCAAAGGGAATTGTTAATGAAATATTTTTCAATAACTTTGGGATATTTCTATGCTCCCACAGCTATTTTTCGTCAGTAAAAAGCAAATAATTAAAACTATTAAAAGCTGCCCATTCACGCACTCAGTTTTACAGGGTTCATTCAATCTTTTATATTATCTATGCAAGGTTCCACAGATAATATATGCCTGTCATTTACTGCGGGGAAATAGCTACTGCGAAACAATATGAAGAAACCCCTCTTTTTTTGTACCTACCTATATACACGAGAAGAGAATGCAATATCTAGGTTATTCCGATACTAGTTAACACGAGTAAGTACTCGATACTTTTCTTAATTTACTTTTTATATTCAGCCTGCGTTCATTCTTGCGATACCTCTGAACCGGAAAGACAGTACTTGTGTCGAATCGAGTAAATAAGACTATAAAAACATTGCTGATTGCATCCCAAAGTCCCACTGAATGAACAGACCACGTTATTGAATATAATGAATTCTGTCCCACTCATAGGCGTACCCAGCTTCTGTTTCAGGGAGGAACCACCAAAAATTATACTAAAGCATCTGCATTTTTTATCGATGTCATCAATAAGTATTTGTTATTTAAATAAAGGAAATAGTGCATTATGTAACTAAATTTCAGTTAAGATTAAAGATAGTTTCGTTTATTTTTCAGGTTACAAAAATAATTATTAATATTGTGATCATTACAGTTCGGGTTCTAGATGATCTCTCTCGCTGGGGTGCGTAAAGTAAGTTTCAGTTTCGGCTACCTTCTCATGTATTGGAACCCCCCAGAAAAATAATTTAATTGAAATTAAAAAGTCTTCCTGAGAACCAAAATGGATTCAAATTCATAGTGGGATCCACATATATATCGTCGGCTAAAGTGTCAAAACTCGTAACTCCATTTTTTTTCCGAAAAGACATTTTTATACCATTTTATTACTAAATTCTGAACGCATCCTTGGCAAAACTCTTAAATACTTTTAAAAAGCCGTTCCGGTTTAAAATGATAAATAGAAAACCACGTAACTCCGGTCCACCATTTTGTGGAAAGCAAACCACGTATTTCCCCCCGCTCAGTACTGCACGATAGAGCGTAGTAATCGTACGTCAATTTTGTGTCTTATTTTGAGCCAATTATTTTTCATCAGTCATCATAAGAATGTTGGAGTTGTTTGTACAGAAGCACAATTTAAAAGAAGGTGCAGAAATCACTATTTTCAGATCACTGAACCTGATTCACTGAACCATCAGGTTATACATATCAAAATAGAAATGTTACTTTATCAGATGCACTTCTCAATTTTGCTGTTCAAAATAAAATCAAAATTGTTCAAAAAGTTTTAGAAAAAGGGCATACTCAAATGGAGGCTGATTCCATGCATTCAGTAATTGAAAGACAGGGCAAAAAAAAGAAAATTAACGTCCCAGCAGACTACGTAAACATTGCCAAAACAGCCTGCAATAATAAGCTTTATCATGTCAAATAGTTGGAGCATACATTCTTCAAGCAATTCGATAATTTGAGAACATATAAAACGATTAGACCTGGAAAAAAGGCAGGGGATCCTGTTGTGACAGATTTGAGCTAACATATTTTCCGGAGGGTAATATCTTGTACCGTCTGGGATTTACTGAGGAACACGAAGAAAATCCACTGCCAATAAGAGCAAAGTTAACTGATCCAGTCAGCATGCAAGACTTGCCTAGGCTTTATTCTGAAAGATTGAAAATCAAGAAGTCTAAATTTGAACAGTTAAAAATGGTCATGGAAGCGGATTACCACCCATTTTATGATGCTATTCCTTATGAATAGACATACGTTATTTATTTGTATTCGTGCCTTAACAGCCACTAATAATTTAATTTCCTTATTTAAGTATGAATATGTAAATCTGATAGAAAGACTGTTATTATTTAAATAAGTTGAATTTGCTACAGTACATACCTTTTTTTTTTTATGCTTTATAGGTTAGCCTTTGACCACTATCTCACCTGATGGTAAGTGATGATGTGGTCGAAGATGTTGTTCAGGCTAACCTAGCTAAGGCTACCTATTTAGATTTCATTTATAAAATATAAGAAATTGTTTATTAATTTTTCTATTTAAGTAAAGTTTTACTTTGTCTTGTCGCACCACATTATAGAGATAACAATATTTAGATTTTTACAAGATTAAGTAGTCTCTAGAAGGATAATTATTTACTACTAAGCATAAAGATATCATACAAAATGTAATATTCCTGGTCATAACTAATTCTAGAACTAGGTTGACTAACTAACTTGATTGGTAACTTATCCTAAGCGATTACAAAAATATCCACTAGCTATTATTTTAGGTCAATAGCGGTTATTTTTGATTAACATGATTAAATTTATAATACTTATTTGTTTTTTTTTTTTATAGCAATGCTCGTATCTCCCCAATTATAGAATTATTTTTTTCAGGAAAATCTCGTAACTCTATTTATCGACACATGCCGCTAATATGTATCAAAATTCATTACAGAAAATTATTGCTATTATTTTTTATAAGTATTTAATTATAAAATGAAAACAATTCTTTATACAAAATTTTTCGTTATGAAGTTTTTTGTGTCTCCTGTATAATTTGCTCTGATGGAGTTACGAGGTCTGACACTTTAGCCGACGATATGATCTATCCCGAAGACTTAATTCTGCTGTAGGCTGCAAAAGCCTGTTGCTGTAAACTGGTCTAGTTTGTGATATATCAATCAACTTTTAATCTATCTATAAAATATTTATTTAATGGCACACAATGTGAACCTTTCTAGTGCTGATGACATTATAACAGTACACATGTGAGACTTTAAAGAGGTCACAGCTTTTATTTAGAGTTTCAATGGTTCACTGTAGCTGGATACAATGTTCACCATTTTGTACATACAAAAACTATAAAATTCATAAATTAATTGTGACTTTATCACATACTAAGGAGTTTTCATAATTGATTTTGTGGTTAATGTCCAAATACGAAATCATAAAACTAATTTGAATGCTATAAAAATACATATATAAAATAATATATTGTTCGCCTTGCTTTATATAAGCTTTATATTATGTTGCCCTTGCTTATCTAGAAAGTATTTTTTATAAAACGGAATTATTTCTGAGGCGCACTAAATATTTTATTTATAAATATGTATATACTTAACAATAAATTTAAATTACCCATACTTTTAACACAATAGAATATTATAAACATAAGAGTCCACACCAGTAATAATTAATGGCACAATAAAAATGGCTGTTTAGATTAGACACTCACTAGCAAAATACTATAATATATTAATTACAAAATGAAGCTATATATACGAGTATTAGGGTACTTACTCTTGTGAGCTTAATACGAGATAGAGGCTGTATATTATAACTCTCATTTCTGTATGAAGAACCACACGGTATCATATATTTTGCCATTGATCAGCTTTAAGATCACTTGCCCTCTTTTAAACTGCCGTTAAAGTGCTGCTATTCAGCTACTGTGTACCTTTTGTAAGCTTAAGGCTGAATAATTTGTGCCCAAACCGGTAGTACAAGGGATGTATAGCGTGCTATACGTAGACAGCGTATAGAATAAATGCGTACCAATAGTCAACCGATAGAGAATCTCCAATGCTACTTGGGAAGTTACAAGTAGTTAACTCGATGATTGTTCGACAACAACTATGTTAACATATTACATGACGCTTAACCTTGATTAACAGACAAGTGTTGCACTCAAGAGAAATCCCTCGTTTCGGCACGCAGACTTAATACGTGAGTGCTGGGTAAAAGTGGATAGAATTTTATTTGAGTAGAAATTGATAATGTTATAGTATTTGTTGAAAATAGTTTTATTACTTGTAATTTCATAGTCTATGATTAGTAACTAAGCAACGGTTGTTAGAAAATTTTCTTATTGACTGATGTAATGTTCTTCTACAAATAAAAAACGTTTACAACTTTATCACAAGATTTTAATATCTTATTGGCCTTTTACTGCGCTGCTCCCAGCCCATGTCCATCAGGTCATGGCCCCAGCCATAGCCAAGTGATAAAGGTATTGAATAACAGACATGCAGAGTCCAAATTTTACAAAGTTGTCCGGCCAGTCCAACTATGGCACTTGGGCATTTGCCATGGAGATGTTCCTGATTGACTGTGACCTATGGGACTGCATACAAGGTACTGTAACCGAAGTAAACGATTTGACAAAGAAGCGGGATGCTAAAGCTCGATCGAAAATTTGTCTAATGTGTGCTGAGAGTATTTATCCTCTTATAGTAAACGCACAAACAGCCCAAAAGACGTGGATAGCCCTAAAAATTACATATGCAGACAGTGGATTGATACGAAGGTTGTCGCTACTACGAAAATTATTCAGCATTAAATTAAATGACTACCCGAACATAGAGGTTTATTGTAGGTACTGAAATACAAGCAACTCAGCAAGCCCTACAGGCTATAAAGGCAGGTTTAGAAGATGAATTTATTGGAATTATAATGTTAGCTGGACTTCCAGAAACGTACAATCCATTAGTAATGGCTTTAGAGCATTCAAGTGTCAAAATCACATCAAGTAGCGTTGTGGCTGCCCTATTGAAGGAGAGCCAACGCAAGGTACATGATAGTGGTGATTCTGTCTTAATGTCAAAGACAAATAGGAGCCTATGAAGAATAAGAAGGTGATAACATGCCATTTTTGTAATAAAAGGGGGCATTTCAAATGGCAATGTAAGCAGTACCAGGAATCCAAGAAGGGAAGAAATACTGCGACTACTGCTGGACCATCTACAGGAGAAAAAAATATGAGTTGTGCAGAGACAGCTGCCATTGCTAGACAGTCAAGTGAGTGGATTCTTGATTCTGGTGCGTCATCGCACATGACTTATACATTACAGCCATATACATGACTTATAAAAGAGATTTGTTGACAGATGTTAAAAACGCCCAACGTTGCATCAGTACAGCTGGTAGTGAAAATGTTGTTTCCAGTTTACAAGGGAACATGAAAACAACTGTAAACAACGACGGACGACATGTCAACATAAATTTTAGAGATGTTTTGTATGTACCAGAAATTTTGATGAATTTACTATCTGTGAGTAAAATTGCGGCAAATGGTCATATTGTTATTTTTGATAAAAAAACCTTGTAGAGTTTTTAAAACAGAAGATGTTTCTTTACTTGTAGGTAGTGCATTGTTAACAGCATCAGTTAAAAACGGGCTCTATGTTTTAGATCAAAATATTGATAAAGCAATGGTTGTTCTTGATGACAGGGTAAAGATGAGTGCACACGAACTATGGCACCGAAGGCTTGGTCATCTTTCCAGAGTACAAATGCGTAAGTTGAAACCATTAGTACATGGGCTTAACTTTGGAGCGGAGAACACTGAACCATGCGGAGCATGCTGTAAATGGAAACAATGCCTAAAGAAATTCCCAAAACGAAAAGCGAACAGAGCCAAGGAGCTTTTGGAGATAATCCACACCGACCTAGCAGGACCTATGGAAGAAGTGACATGGGGTGGAGGTAAATATTGCCTAATTTTTGTTGACGACTATAATAGAAATGTTTTTGGCTATTTACTGAAATCTAAAACTGAGGTACTCAGGAAATTCAAAGAATTTAAGGTCTTGGTGGAAAATGAGACGAACAAGAAGATAAAATGTCTCAGAAGCGATAACGGGACTGAATATGCTGGAAACGAATTCCAAACGTATTTGAAAGAAAATGGAATACGTCATAAGACGAGTGTAGCTCACACTCCTCAACAAAATGGAGTAGTGGAACGCACTATCCGTACTATTGTTGAGAAAGCGAGGTGCATGCTTCAAGATGCGAAATCGCATAAGCGTTTTTGGGGTGAGGCAGTCAACACAGCCATATACCTAAAAAATAGATCACCTTCAATGGCAACTTCGACTGTACCTGAAGAGATATGGACAGGAAAGAAAACAAGATGTGTCTCATTTAAAGATTTTCGAAAGCAAGGCACATGTTTTAATAAAGGGCAATACAAGAAAGAAATTTGATTCAAAGTCTACTGAAATGATTATGGTTGGCTACAGTGAGAATCAAAAAGGATACAGATTTTTAGATAACATTAATAATGTGAGGCGAGTAACTGTTGCTAGAGATGTTGTATTTGTGGAAGGAATGTCGTGCAACACTGAAGTATCAGATGAACAAACACCTCAAACCGTAGATATCTCAGAAATCCTAGCAAATAGACCTGAACCACTAAAAAGTATAATCCCAACTGAAGTTACTGAAATCGAATGTTCAGAACGGGAACAGGTGAGAATAGAGAGGGAAGAGAGTTCATAGAGAGATGGAGAAGACGATTCTGATGATTTCCAGGACTCGATAGATAAAGGTTTAGATCAGCAATTAATAAATGAACATATTATTACTAATTCAAATGATACTGAAATTGAAGAAGAGCCTGAACTTCGTGAAATCGTAAGTGATCGCCGGTATCCACTACGGGAAAGACGCCGAAAGGAAGAAAAAGACATGGTCTATAACTTTCATGTTTCGGACGATCCAGACCCGCAATCCTTACAAGATGCTATGGACAGGACTGATAAAGAGCTGTGGTTTTCAGCTATGGTGGATGAATATAATTCTCTGATCGAAAATGAAACTTGGCATATTGTAAATCGACCATTGGACAAAAATGTTGTTAAATGCAAATGGGTCTTCAAACTAAAAGTTGGAGCAAATGGTACAGTGCAGCGTCATAAAGCTCGATTGGTGGCACGAGGCTATTCTCAGAAGTATGGAGAAGATTATTATGAGACATTTGCCCCAGTTGTTAAATTGTCATCCATACGTCTTTTGCTCGGACTTGCAGCTGAAATGAATTTGGATATTCACCACATTGACGTCACAACAGCGTTCCTAAATGGTGACCTCAATAAAGATATTTACATGGAACAATCTCCGATGTTTATAAAGAAAGTTGATGAAGGAAAAGTATGTAAGCTCAAGAAGGCCATATACGGATTAAAACAAGCGGCTCGTTCATGGAATGTAAGTACATGCACACATTTTAGAAATTGGTTTTACAAGATCCAAATATGATCCTTGCGTTTACATAAAGAAAAGTAAAGAAGTTTTTATTGTTATTGGTCTATATGTTAACGATTTTTACATATTTACAAATAATGCTAGTGAAGCTTTACATTTAAAGAATGAACTAGGTAAATTTTTAAAATTAAAGACTTAGGTGAAGCCAAAGAGTGTCTAGGAATGAGCATTGTGAGAAACCGTCAAGAGGGGGAAATTTACCTAAACCAACGAAACTACACAAGGAAATTATTGCATAAATTTGGAATGGAAGAATGCAAACCAGTTGAAACTCCAATGGAATGTAACCTGAAACTTGCTAAAGGGAGTAATACAGAGAATACTAGATATCAAGAAATAATTGGATCTTTAATGTGTCTGTCTACTTGTACGAGGCCAGACATATCTTTTGCGGTCAGTTATCTAAGCCAATTTAATTGTTCCAATGATAACATGCATATGGCAGCATTGAAACGTGTGTTACGATATCTCAAAGGTACAATGGATTATGTCCTTTGTTACAAGAAAATAAACAAGCCTCTGGTCGCATATGCTGATGCAAATTGGGGTACCAATTCGGACGGCCATTCATTTTCTGGTTACTGCTTAGTTTTTGCTGGTGCTGTAATCTCGTGGCTTGCTCGCAAACAGCAATGTGTTGCGTTAAGTACTGCTGAAGCAGAATTCATTGCTCTCTGTGAAGCTGCTAAGGAAATTGTTTTTATAAAGGGGATTTTTAATGAGTTGTGTACTAATAGTAAGCCTGTAACTGTTTACAGTGATAGTCAAAGTGCTAGCAAGATGATTTACAATCCAGTCACTCATAAGAGAAGTAAGCATATAAATATAAAGTACAATTATGTTAAAGAGTTAGCTGAGGCAAAGGAAATAATAATAGATTACTGTGAAACTAGTTCCATGCCTGCTGATGCTTTAACAAAACCTGTAAACAGGGTTAAACATAATTTTTGTTTTCACTATATGGGATTACAAAGACTATAAACTTAAGTGGGGGTGTTGAAAATAGTTTTATTACTTGTAATTTCATAGTCTATGATTAGTAACTAAGCAACGGTTGTTAGAAAATTTTCTTACTGGCTGATGTAATGTTCTTCTACAAAAAAAAACGTTTACAACTTTATCACAAGATTTTAATATCTTATTGGCCTTTTACTGCGCTGCTCCCAGCCCATGTCCATCAGTATTCATATGATTACTACCTATCCAATAAAGATTCGAATACTACTCACATCAATTGGTATCGATACTTTAGTACTATTGGAACATCTGTAGCCAATACCTACGGAGAAATATACTACTCTTTACTTTTCTTCAATGCATAGAGAATATCACGTATCACAGGGGGCCGTTCAGAACCTTGGTTACAGCGCACTCGGAGTGCACCTTTTCACTCGGTGGTCACATCTTGGTCGTTCCAAACCTTTGAGGGTTGCAACTTTTTAACTATCAATATCGGTCGTTAAAAGGATGCATCTTTAACTGAAATGATCTCGACATTTGTTGATGAGAGAATTATAGGCACTCTTTTGTATATTGCATGTAACGGCAGTTATTGCTTTTCAAACATCATAAAATGTCTAATATTTCTAGTTCCCCGCCAAAAATCTATATTTGAGGTTATATAAAACAACTGAGTCGTTCCGTTTTTTTTTTGGCATGGGGAATTGTTGTTACGCATTGCCGTATGCGGGGGGGGGGGGGGGGGGGGGGCATACGGGGTATGACGGACTCGGCTAAAGGCGCCCATACCGTCTAAAACCCCACGGTATTCCAGCGTCTTCGGCTGATGACGGGGGGCGTGGGACCGCATTATTCTACCACAGCCCCCGTCGACGCCGCTGCCCGCTGTAAAGTGTCTCTGAGGGGTCCGGATGCCCCCGAGAGAGAGGGACTCCCTCCCTCTCACGCTCCGCCGCCTCCCTCCGCGAGACAATAATCTCGGCTAGGATGGTCGGCAATTAGAGATCCGTCCCTATGACCGCGACCAGAGCCTGTCGCGGTTCGTCCTCTCCAGGGCATGCCTCCAGTGCGTGCTGGGCAGTGTCTACTGCACAGCCGCACTGGTGGCATGCCGGGGAGGCTTCTCGTCGTGCGATGCGATGCAAGTAACTGAAACCCGAAACAACCATGTCCCGAGAGAACCTGCGTCAGCCTAAACGAGAGCCTCCCGTGTCTCCGTTCGATCCAATCTCGGAGAACGGGCTGGATAGCGTCGAGGAGTCGTTGACTGCTATCCCCCCTCTGAGTGGACCGTTCGCGGAGTCGTCCCTCCCACCTCGCGAGAGCCAACGCCCTAGCGTTGTTGCGCCAATGCGCTTACTCTCGCGGCACCGGTCGCTCGTCTTAATTAAAAATTAAAAAACAGAGTAAGTATAGTATCATTGGCTATACAACACAAAAAACGCATCACTCTACAATAACGCAAAGTTATTCAAATCGTGAAATGAAAATAAAAACCTTTCACACGATACATTTAGCCGCGCAAACACTCACCTATAGAAACTTGCGCAATAAATAATCTCGTAAGTACTTTTAAACTACTAAACCTAAGAATCTGTCATAATTCAGGTGTAAAGCAAAAGGCACGGCTTCACCAATTAATATTGTGTCATATTTTATTATGCAATAAACTATTTTGTATTTGTATTGTATAGATTTAATACATGCAAATAAAGATATCAAACGAAGAACCAAAGACGTAGGTAGCATCGAATTTGAAAAAAAAAAAAATGCACTTTTAAATAGTTTTCCGGCAAAATTCTTAAAAAAAATCGCGTTGTTTTAATCTCTTAATAATTTTAAAATATTTGGCCTAAAAATCTGTAATAGGTAATTCATGGGTAAATAATCATATTAAAAGAAGAATCTAAGCTGCAGGTGGAATAGTTTCGTATAAAAACGGATGTGCTGTTTTCCGCCATATTCGTCGTGGGCAAGCCCCTTTTCCTGTAATATTTTCATGAAATTTTCATTTCTTGTCCCGTAAATCTTATGAGGATTGCATTGGAACCAAGAAATTATTATTATATGCATCAAGTAAACCCGATCTAAAATAAAACTATTTAAGTACATTTCGCTATTCGGTCTACTCTAAATAAATGGATGATATGTTATATTGGTATTGTATAAGTGATATATTGGGGTAAGTGGAATGTGGACATGAGGGTGACAAGTTTTGGTATTGCAAAACGTCTTAGTACTAAAATAAAACGTCATGGGGCGTCGAAGGCTAAAACAACCCAACAAAGAAAAATCATCAAAATACATAATTTCCAGTGATGGCGTAACAAACATAAAAATAACATATCTAGAATTGAGAAACTCCTCTTATTTTGAAAGCTGATTAACTATGTTACAACGTAAATAGTAAATAAATTAAATATAACTGGAAATACATACATTGAAATTTCGCAATGTGCAGGTGATAACTGTAATGGATGGTAAAGCTCTTATAAGCCATACGTAAGGTACGGAAATCAATACGTATAATAAAACTGTAACAGGTCCAATTCTGTACAATGCAGATATTTTAAAAATAATTTTATTAGCTGACTACAAAATAATGTGTTTGGTGGTAAATTGTACCAGGAATAAAAAATTATGCATTAAAAAAAAACATAATTATAAACTGTAAAGCACACGTAACTTATTTTTGCCTTAGAGAATTTCCTAATGTGTTTTTTTTTCAGTGAAAAAATATCTTAGGCGTTAATAAATTTTAGGCAATTACTAGAAGGTTTTACGTTAACCTTTTTACATGTGTAGCAACTAAAAGCTCTTGATTTTTTTTTTCGATTCAAGAGCTAGTCTCGCTGAGCTACTTAAAACGATAAGTCTGTTTTAGCAGCTGTATTCTATGCGTAGCGTAGATAAATTATAACAAAATAAATAACAATACAAATGGACAACATCGTCCAATGCGGATCCTAAGATGTCACGGTCATTGCGAGGAGTACTTTATGATTTGCCAATCCCAAAACAACCGCTGCGTTCTAAGCTTTACTTTGTAGCTGATACTGATGCCAAAACTGCATATTCTTTTTTATATTTGTCTGTCTGTCTGTATCATAGCCGCGCATCACGCCAAAACTACAGAATGAAGTTTAATGAAACTTAGCACGATTTGAGTTCATACTACGAAAAAGGACATGGTACACTTTTTATCCCGAAATTCAGCACGGTTCCCTCGGGAAAGGGGATGAAAGTCAAAATGTACACTTAGTTGTAATTTATTAGTGCGTTGTCCGATTTCAATCATTATTTTTTGTTAGAATAGTAACGAGTAACCTCATGAACAGCCCAGCACCCCAAGGGCAGCCCAAAACCTCACTTGTAGCCCGGCACCCCATGGGCAGCCTGGCACGCCGCTCTCCCACGGGCAGCCCGGCACCCTTGTTTAGTGTTGCAACCTTGCTAAGATAAAACTCTAATATCTGGAATATTTGCCACAATCAGTTTTATTAACTTTTGCCGGATAAATTTTGTAGACTGTGCAATGGAAGTGCACAATCTAATATATATTTGTTCTACCGCCGAAAAGGAGAAACTCACAAAAAAACGCCGTTTTAAAATTGATATTCCAAAGAAAATCACAAAGTACTTTGCTTCAACATTTATTGTGCGAACCGTGAAGGAACTCTCTGAGTAACGTAACTACTGTCTTCTGGAAAATACAACACGCGAATTTCCAAACCCAAAGTCAAAAGCTCCTTTCTGAGCTAAGCTTTACTAAGAGTGCTTCACCGCAGACCACAGCGTTACTTAATATGAGATAAACAGTGCTCAAATGTGAATAATTAGTCTGCAGGTATAACTAGTATATTAATAAAAGTATAAATCAATTTGTGTTATGAACAAAATATTGAACCTATTGTATTAACATTATCTTCTTTACGATAATCCTTTTTCGCTGTCGATTGCTACGATTCGATTCAGATTCAGATAAATTTATTGCACATTTTTTTGATTGTACATTGTATTGTAGATTCTATTCCCGTTCTATGGTTGCATCAGCCACATCCTATTGAAGACATCGTGTAACAGATGCACTTGATTGTCTTTGCGCTTCACAATACCATACAACGAGTAAATTATTGTAAATCATCATCGTCATCTCTTATTCCATTATCCCACTATTTGTGTGGGGTCGGTACAATATGTCTTCCCCAACAATAATATGGACATCTCAAAATCATATCAAAAATATGGTTAATCTAACAACATAAGGTTACTGCTTGATGGTGGTAGCTCCGTAGAGGATCATAACAAACCTCCCAATAAAAAAATATTGGGACTGGAGTACCTGCCGAAATACTAAACGGTGCTTGGCGAAAGATATATTACTATAGTATTTTTTTCTTTATTGTGGTAGCTTTCCTTAGGTTAAAAAAATATTCGCTAGTCATCTTATATCCAAAGTGTTCACTAGTTCTTAAGGACCTCAAATGATATATCCTTAATTCCTTATATATATCAAACCTCACAAATGTTTTATATTTTATGTATATAAAATCCTGGCTAACATTAGTAGCTCTGAACATGCATCATATTTATGTGGTGTTCTCTACTCATATTTTGGGCTGTACAACCTATCGAGGGAGGCCTAATACCCGTCGGCCCGGGGGATCAACCCACTGATGAGTTGTGAGAGAACTGGTAATTTTACTTAGATACCGGTAGACCTATGACACTTGATGTCGCAATTCATTAAGAACTTTAGAATCCTAACTATCTTGGATATTAAAAGAAAAAAACGATGAAGTTTACTCATATAACAAAATATATTATGATTGTGGTCATTCCCCCACGGGGACTTATGTCCCTACTGCCATATGATAGACGTTTTACCACCGCCTGTAGGCAGTTCATAGTGTTGAATAGTAAAAATCATTTTTTTATTGTAAAAGTTGTATCTTATTGTAACTGTTTCGATTTTAGCGAACATAAAAGGTAAAAGTCAGTCAAATAGAAGGATTTCCATATTATTTTAATAATGTACAAAATAGCACGTCAAAAATAAATCTATCGAATACAGAGCTGAGCTCAATATAGAGAGGCAACCTTTGTTTATAGATTCATGTTTATAGCTTTGCAAATGTGTAAACTGTATAAAAGCTAAAACACTGCAGATTAAGTTGCATAAAATAGCGCTTATCAAAAAACCACCTTCAATGAATATGTCAGATTTTGTTTGTATGCCTGCTTCGATGAGAAGTCCCAGCGTCACAACTATATACGCACCGTATACTCCGGACATTATGAAATGAGGCGTGGCAGTGAGGTCGTAGCACTGCCAGTTCAAGAACAAACCCACCATCATCAAGATCACGCCAACACCTCGTAAGCCCAGCTGCACTATTGGGAATGACATGAGTAAAGAAGTGCTTCAAGAGAAGAAATAGTATACAAATAGCTCAGCTGTAAACTTACACTGTAGAGAAATATTTGTAAATTTATTTATTTAAATATTGTATATGCGTATAAACGTACAATAATACAATATATACGTGATATATCAAATCAGTTGCACGATGATGGGTAAACATAATATAGAGAAAAGTAACACCGGAAAACATATATAGAATGTTCAAAGAGTCAATATCAACCTTCTGTTCTTCTTTGACAAAATATTCTCTTTGGATAATATATTTTTGACAAAATATAATCTGGAGCGATCTGGAAGAAATCAAAGACGTTTTTAAGGTTCACTTCTAGTACCTGATATTTATTTCCCCTACAAGGCGTCCTTCTTTCTATAGCATAGCTCATTATTATAGCTATTCCATCCCACTGTGTAGCTCGTATACGTGATGAGTTTGAAACCTGAAATGTTGATACTTGGTATATAACGTTGACCTAAAAAATATTAAACTAAAAATTTCATTAATTAACTTTTCAGGGGGGCTCCAATAAAAGGTGACTAAGTAGAACATTGTTTTTTTGTGCCATATAATGTGGAATTCCGTGATCCAAACTTCATTGAATATATTTTAATTTTCGAATCTAAAAATAAATAAATGGAAACTGTCAAAGTTGTAAATTTTAGATAATTTTTGGTATGATGTCTATTTCAAAAATTAAACTAGAATCTAAAATGTCGATGTATTATGTTGTACCATTTACTTTTTTTAACATCTAATTGGTGAGAACGCCGCTAATTTGTTATAGCGTTCCCATGCGGAATTGAAGTGTGGGGAAAAAAGAGCATAACTGCGGAACTGCTTAATGAGCGGGACTTCAATTGGGTCAGTTTTTAATCCTTCTTCAACCATTAACTTCAACTATATACTAATGTAGGTACTGTACTGTATGTTATATATCAAAAACTAGCTTATAAGATCTTTTTCAATTTGGATTTTATTAAGTATCTTTTTTTTTTATTTTTTTTTGACCCGGGAAAATCCTTTATTGATACCACCCGGCTGGAGCAGAGTGGTTATGTGGGAGTCCTCGCCTGAGGGGCCTTACTACCCCCACGGGGGGGTAGTAAGTAAGGTTACCCACTAAAAACCCGGGATGAGCAGTCTGCCGCCTAGTCGGGGCGAGATGGGGTAGCGTTAGCATTCACCATCTCGCCCCGGGCTCCGGCCAATGGAGGGATGACCCAGCTCATTAGGGCCATCCCCCAGACGTGTGGGATCGTGCAAGCCAGTGGAGAATCCCCCGACTCTCCACCGATGATCCGCACAACACTAGGATAGAGCGAGAAGGCGCCCGAATCGCCTTCTCCTTCCACCAGTTCGTCTACGCCGGAGCGGGTCTGAGAGGACGTCGTCCTCCCTCGCCCGCTCCGCGGCCTCTTTCTGCGCCATCACCTCTTCGCAGAAAGAGACCACCGCCTGCCACGATCCGTCGCTGCCGTGCATAGCGTTAACCACGCTCGGCAGCGACAGATCTGCGCCTATGACCGCTGTGAGGGCGCGCCGCATGGGACTCCACGCGGCGCACTCCTCCAGCGTGTGGAGCGCCGTGTCTTCTGGCGCTCCACACTCGTGACAGGCGGGGGTCGCCTCACGTCTTGCGATGTGATGCAGGTACCTTCCGAAACATCCGTGTCCGGAAAGCACCTGCACCAATCGGAAGGTGAGCGACCCGAATCGCCGCCCTACCCACCTCCGAAGGACCGGGCGAATGGCATCCACCGTCCTCTGTCCAGGGACCGGTGGAGCCAGGTCCTCCGTCCACCGCCGCAACAGGGCGGCCCGCGCCTGCCGTCGCATGCGCGTGACCTCCTCCCACGCTGGAGGCTCCCCGCGGGATCTCCTCGCCGCCACGAAGTGGTACACTTCGGCGAGGATCTCCGCTTGGAGCTCCCAGGGGGGATCACCGGCCAACACGCATCCCGCCGTCCAGGACACCGTCCAGTACCCGCGTATCGCCCTCGTCGCGATGACCCGCTGCGGACGACGCAGCAGGGCCTTATTGGCGCGACCGAGGGCGTCCACCCAGACAGGTGCCCCGTACAAGGTCATACTCCGGATCACTCCGGAGTACAGGCGACGACATGTGGCGCTCGGGCCGCCCACGTTGGGCAGCAGCCTCCCAAGGGCGGCTGCGGCGCCTATGACTCTTGGGGCCAGTTGAGTGAAGTGGGCCCCAAAAGTCCACCGCCCGTCCAGGATAAGACCCAGGTACCTCATCTGGGTCCCAACCCGGACCAGGACCCCGTCCAGGTCTATCCTCGTTCCTGGAGGGGGTCCCCCCCGAGGCCCATGGAACATTAGGGCCTCGGTCTTGGAGAGGGCGACCTCCAGCCCCAGGGCACGTATGCGGCCGACCACGAGTGTTGTGGCCATCGTGGCCCGCCGCACCGTCTCCCCGAGGTCCCTCCCCTTGACTACGACTAGGGTGTCATCCGCGTAGCACGCAACCCGCATACTTGCGGGAAACGTGCCGCGGAGCACCCAGTCGTAGCCAATGTTCCACAAGAGCGGTCCCAACACGCGACGTCGCCTCAGACCGTCGCGTCCCTCCACCAGGACCTCGCGGTCCCGGAGGTAGTCGGCCAACAGCCCACGCAGATACAGGGGCACTCCGTGATAGCGGAGCGCCTCCCGTATTCGGTCGGACGAAAATTCAGTATTGACGAGTATGTCGTGAATCGTTACTCCCACTATATGGAATTATTAAGAATAATATTAGCACACAATCGTGTAAAGTCATCCACACTAATATTACAAAAGTGAAGTAACTTTATTTCTCTGTTTAAAACCCTTTTTTTTTGGTCAAGGCACAGGTCAGGGGTTATTATGTCATATGTTAGTTAGATGTTGGAAGAGAAAATATCGTCAAACGTATAATCTCACTAACGTGGCCTGTACACGCTACTTTTTACGCTAAACATACGGACGTATACATACCTATATTTAGACTACTTACAATGATAGGAATTTGTGAAATTTGTAAAATATATCATGCTCGTAGAATGTGGAGTACACAACATTATGGACCTACTCGTATGCTTTTTTAGCTTCCCTTTGACCACTATCTCACCTGATAAAGGTGATGTGATCGAAGATGTTGTTCAAGCTAACCTAGAGCTACTGGCACTTCATGACTGCTGCCGGAACACACCGTAAAACTAGCCAGGTGAGCATTCGCAAAATATCGTATCATGCTATAACGGCTCCTATTCAAGACAACAATCGGGATGGACGTGCCCTCTGAAATACGGAGCGTGTTTTCAAACATACGTATGTACTTACTTGAGCTTAGTGCAGTTAGTTTCATCGGAATTATCGCGGCAATCGTTGTCTCCATCGCACACCCACTGCTGGTGGATGCACAACCCGTTGGCGCACTGGTACTGATCAGCCGTGCAATTCTCCTCGCCACCTGACATTTCATTGATTAATCCTCCGTTCTCATAAGCTTGAATGTCCACCGATATCAAGTATTTTTTTTTTATTAAAGCCCTTCCTATTTGTACAGTAGGCTTGGGTAAACAATAGCAAGCAATGATCTACGAGACACTGTTCCAAGAAACTGTCCATTCCTCGGCACCGTACCACAGCCTTCAAACGAGGGTTCATTTATGTGACGAGCGAGTGCTGGCACGATTTTTGTGTGTCTTTCGGCAACAGTCCTTTAGAGCCAGTTAAAAATTTTGCATGGTGGTAGGACATTTTGCGAATGCCCACCTGGCTAGCCACCCTCAAGTAGAAAGTCTGTCGCCAAGCACCTAACGGTGTGTTCCGGCAGCTGTCCTTGAGAGCCAGTACTTCTAGGTTAGCCTGAACAACATCTTCGACCACATCATCACTTAACATCGGGTGAGATAGTGGTCAAAGGCTAACCTATCAGAAAAAAAATACAGGCACATGAGACTAAACAACTGTATGTCTCAGGGTGACGGGCGCAATGCAGTTCGTCACTTGTGATGATTTGTTATAGGCAGACGTTGCTGCTTGACATCAGGTGGTAATCGTGCTTGTTCCGTCACAATAACATTTAAAAAAAATTACATATTACTTTAAAATACTAAGTACAGCTACTTAAAAAAAATGTTTGGAAGCTTATTGTCTAACATTTTATCAGGAAAAGAACAGATTATAATGCTCAAACGAACTAAGTGGTTATGGTGCTGATACCGATTTTATACATATTTTTCAGTTTTATGCTTCATCGGTGAGCTTTTGACCACTATCTCACCTGATGTTAAGTGATGATGTGGTCGAAGATGTTGTTCAGGCTAACCTAGAATTACTGGCTATCAAAAACCTACCTACTTGGTGACTCATATTGTACTATTCAAAAATGACTATAAAGTAGTAGGTTTCAAGTATAATATTACCCTGGCAGCGGAATGACTAGAGACTTTTATAGGTTCTTAAATCATAATATCGATTGTCAATATTCAAAGTCAAAGTCATATTGGTTAATATTGATAGTTTAGTGTTTCACACGAGATTAACGTTTTTTAAGTCTTTTGCCTATAAAACCTTCACTGGGTTTAGTATTCTATTACGAATCACTCTCTTAGCTCGAGACTCAGTTTTAGACTAATTCAATGGGCGTTTTTCCATTACCCGGCCCGGCAACGGCACGGCGCCGGCGCCGGCGCCGGTGCCGGTGCCGGGGAAGCAAAAATGTATGAAAATGTATGGCTCGCTTTTTTACTTACCGGCGCCGGCGCCGGCCCGGCATTGAGTCCTGCCGGCGCCGTCGCCGTCGCCGGGGTAGCAAGCTTCCCACCGGTGCCGGCCCGGCAAAATTGCATGTGTAATGCATATTTACATGAATTGTAGCCGTGTCAGTGTGTAACTGCGCGGGGCGGGTAGGAGGGCGCGGAGCGGAGGGACTCGTATTTGGTTTTTGGTTCGCTTACAGTGCGTACGCGTCAAGGTCATGGCGTTCAAATACGACATCGTGACTCTTATCGTCGTAGATGTAAAAGATATAACCCCGCACCTCGGACAGGACACCGCGGAGCTTATCTGCGAGCCTGTCCGCTTTATCACTGCTTTGGGAACCAGGAATTTCGAGCATCCTGGCTCCCGTGGCCGTCTGGCGGAAGTGGATCCGGTTGATCCCCAATCCTTGGATATCGACCTTCTCCTGCGCCGTCTCAATAATGGCGCTGTATGTAACCCCCATTTCCAAGGCTTCGGGCTGCAGCGTCAGCACAACAGTCGCGGATTTGGAGGTTCTAAGCGCCTTCGCCTTCCTGGGCCCGGGGGCAGCGGAAGCCTTTTTCGTTTTAGGCTTCACGGCGGAGGAGAGAGCACGAGCTGCTGGGACAGGAGCGGGAGCGGGCGTTGCTGGAGCGGACGATTTGCCCTTCCCTTTGCCTTTCCCTTTACGTACCACAGTTGCCCAGGTTCCTTCCTGAGGGTCAGTGGACGGGACAACCTCGCTGGTAATTTGGGTCCCTCTAGAAGTAGAAGGGACCGACAAAGCTGAGGGTTTAGCGGCCGGCTTCGATGCCGAACCAATCGGCTTGCCCGCTTTGGGTGCTTTTTTGTGTGCTTGCTCGGGAGTTGGCTTGGGCGGCACGGTAGCCACTGCCACCTTCCTAGTGTCTGCTCTTAGGGCAGGGCGGACTATCGGTGCAGGCAGGAGCCTGTCTTCGATCACCGCGAGTCGGGCACTTAACATTTGCCCGAACGTGGAGGTCAAAGAGCGTCTTAGCTCCTCAACAACCTCGGCAGCACCTAATACAGTGTCGGGGGGTGCTTGCGTCCCCGTAGCGGCAATAGCGGCAGCGGTAGTAGCGTCGGCTGCCTCCGTCTTGGCTTCGGTGAAGCCGCGACGCAGCGCCTTCACCTCCGCCTTGCCAGACTCAACTTCAAGACGCAGGCGATTGTTCTCCGCCCTTAGCCTCCGCGTCTCCTCCGCCTCGCTTCTGCTAGCCAGGGCATCCACAACCTCCCGCAAGGTTGACGCGGATCTCTTCAGTCGGCCGACAAATTCGCCTTTTAGGTTGCCGGACTTCTTAGCTACCTCTAAAATGCATGCAAGCTTTTCGCCAGCTTGCGCTCGTAACTGCTGGGCATTCATTGCGCTGAAATCGTCAACGGCGATAACATCGGACTCACTGCCGGCGTAAATCGCAAGGTCAGCGACAGCAGCGGCTGGGCCCTTCCTATACTGCCTGCGTAGCAGGATTTCATCCAACTCGCTGTCAGATGGCACAGGAGAGGGTTTTAAAAACTCCTCTCGTGAAGGTCCTGCCTTGGCGGGTCTCCCACGTCCTCTCCTTGAAGTCGCCACCTTAGCGGCCGCCGTGCCTTCGGTCTCCGTGTCCGAGCCTAAATACCCGGGCACGAGGAACGAAGCGGCCGGCCGCTTTCGGCGGCTAATATCCGTCTCTGTGGTCTCAGCACCGCTGGACAGCATCTCTTTGCTGAGCGTACGCTCCAACACGACACGAACTTCCTTCGTGTTCACCACTTTCCCTACTTCTTCCGGGACCTGCCGGTCTAAAGAAGAATCTCGGGAGTGGCCCTGAAAAGGGCCTTTTACAGAATTCCCCAATGACATTGGCATCGTCTTTCACAGCAAAATGCCGGTGATAGCTGTGAATGCAGAGTATTGGCCTGCCTGGACACCTGCGTTACCGGGTCCAGGACAGTTTCCAGGGGCACCACGTGGAGGTTCTCTGCGCATTTGGGGACAGCCCACTTTTTTTTTTTTTTTATTAAGTACCTACTGTAATATATGCTAAGTTGCAGCAAGAAACATATAAGTCACACTTTATTCGATTTGATTCGAATCAAAATATTTTGAATCTAGCAGAATAATCTCTATTAGATCGTAGAGTAGATTCTATTTCTACCAATATGGATCTTTTATGTACTATCAGGCCTGGCTCACTCCGCACTTTAGGTACAAAGCTATACATCGGCGTATGCTTCCGGACGGGACTATTCTACGGTGGGTGTTACATTAGAAAAGATCAGAGATATCTAATTAGCGGCGTTTTCAGAAATTTGATGGTAAAAAAAGGAAATGGTACAACATACATCGAAATTTTAGATTCTAGTTTAATTTTTGACATAGACATTACACCAAAAATTATCTAAGATTTACAACTTTGACAGTTCCCATTTATTTATTTTTAATACAAAATGTAAATATATTCAATGAACGTTGGATCACGGAACTCCACATTATATGGCACAAAAAAAAAACAATGTTTAACTTAGTAACCTTTTATTGGAGCCCCCCTGAAAAATAATTTAATGAAATTTCTAATTTAATATATTTTAGGTCAACGTTCTATACCAAGTATCAACATTTCAAGTTTCAAAATCATCACGTACACGAGCTAGTAACCGTTAAAAATATCTCAATCACGATGTAATAAAAGAGCTTACTGTTACTTATGTAAAAATGTCAGCAAAACTTGATTTGACACTTTGTGTCGATATTTTATTTATATTTTAGAGGTTGTAGAGTAGGCCTACGCGAAGCAATTACGTGCGCTTCGCACGAAAGGTCTGATTGAAACTGGCAGTCGAACTAGTGGGGTAGTATAATTCATAAAACAAACCTCCTCGTTAATAATAATGTAAAACAAAGTAGCCTTGAGAGATGGTAATACCAGCTGTGTCTAATAAATAATTAAGAAGCTTCAACACGTAACCTAACACTTTTGAAAAGATCACCAGACAAATAACAAACAGGCAGTTTGCTATTTTTAAATGAACGATGGAAGTTTATTTCATTACTAGGATTATCCAACAGAACCCTACTGTAAATCCTACGAATAACAATATTTTTCGTAGAGTAAATCGGACATTTATGAAGCAACCATAGTGATTTAATGTCTCAATTGTTTTGATAAAACATTATCTTTGCATTTGTAGCGTCCACTTATGAAATTTAAGATCAGGTATTTTTTATTTCAGGGGATAAGAAGGTAAACGAGCATGCGGCTCACCCGTTGAGATGCGATCACCGTCGCCAACGGACTGCACCAATTTTGATGTTATTATATTCGAAAGCTGATACTTGTCATGAGATCCCATTCTCTGAAATTCTCGAAATCTGACGAGTAGTATTTGAGTTAAACCATTTAAACAATTCATTGCTGTCATAATAATTGTAGGTACATTACATATTTTACATAAATGAGGTTCCAAGTACAATTTACTTTTACGATTGCTCAGCTAAATTATTTATAGGGTTAAGTATCAAAATCCACACGCATTAAACTTATAATGATTTTATTTTCCTCGTAGGTATAAATCTATATGTATCACTCGGGAGAAAGTTCTATTTCTGTTCTCGAGTTGCCTTTAAGCCCTCCGCTGCGCGTCGAACTTAAACAAACTCTCGAACAGAAATAGATCGTTTTCTCCCCACGATGTATAATGTGCTATTGTGTCGTTAAAACATTTCCCTAAAAGCCATGAAAATAACTGTTTTTTTTAATTTTGGTAGAGGCAGCTGGGTTACCTCTGTAATAAGGATACACTCTCACAGACATGCGGAAAATGCTTCCCATGCCCATGTAAGGAACATGGGCATGGGAAGATATAACACACTTATTGGGATCATCGATAACGATAACAATAGAATTTCATTTATAAATAGACCCAAGTGGTCGTGATCATAATAATTTTAATTATGATCATAATAATTTTAATTATGATCAGGACAAGTGGTCTTGATCATAATAACTTTAATCAGGACCACTTGGGTTAATAGTCTAAACGAAACTTAAGGGTAAAAAGTTTATGCCTGAATCGTTCTCTTAGTCGTTCACTGTCTCTTTTTTTTTACATATACTGATTCTACCTCGCTTTAAATTTCCCCACAAAATAATACCATAGCGAAGATGATTGGACTGCACATAGCCATTGATAGGCTGTTTTCTCATACATATTTACAATTCTCCACAAAGCATAAATATATCTATTCAATTTATTTGTTTTATTTTCACAATGTTCTTTCCAATTCATATGCCGATCAACTGATATTCCTAGAAATTAAAGTGTACTAACCAATTTAATATTCTTCCCTTTATAAAGCAAATTGAGAAAAGTCACGGGTTTTTGACGATAAAAGAATTGCATGTATTTAGTTTTTTCAACATTCAACACTAAATTATACTGCTGCGTCCATTATACAAGTTCATCTATAGTTAAATTTACGTTATTTTCAAAGTCCGATATATTCTGCCTTGTACAACGACCACACTGTCATCAGCAAATAATATAATTTCCTCATCTGTAGCATTTGGCAAATCATTTATATAGAGTACTAGCTGACCCGGCAAACGTTGTTCTGCCATATAAATAATTTAAAAAATAAGGGTTGATCGTAGAAGGATGAAAATTGAGAATTGTATGTATTTTTGTATGTTGTATCATAAAAAAATAGAAATTAAAAATTTTGTCTACAAAATAAAAAAATAAATTTAAGCGTGGACTACCCCTAACATTTAGGGGGATGAAAAATAGATGTTGGCCGATTCTCATAGATACCGGATAAGCACAAAAAATTTCATCAAAATCGGTCAAGCCGTTTCGGAGGAGTATGGCAACGAAAACTGTGACACGAGAATTTTATATATAAGATTAACCTGTTTAAACAGTAAAACATTTGGACTCATAGGGAGTCCAAATGCTCTAGCCCACTGTCAGTTGGCAGCGTGCCCAGCATGCTGGCAGCATTGCCCCGTTGAATTGCAATGCTTATTCTTTGAGCCAAATAGGTGCCAGCATTTTGATCACGCGTCGCATCGACCAAGCGCTCTGATAGATTTTGGAAAATACGATGAGCTCCCGGTCCCCACGGCCCCAACGTCTCTACACCAAACGGCTCAAATATGTAACCCATACCGAGGTTAGCATATTTGCGCCGCTTGAGTTGCTCTGCCGAAGTAGCCGCGGCGCCAGCCCTCACGTGGGTTTCAGAAAGGTGTGACCTGTTTAATATTCTTCCCTTTATAAACCAAATTGAGAAAAGTCACGAGTTTTTGACGACAAAGGAGTTGCATGTATTTAGTTTTTTCAACATTCAACACTAAATTATACTGCTGCGTCCATTATACAAGTTCATCTATAGTTAAATTTACGTTATTTTCAAAGTCTGATATATTCTGCCTTGTACAACGACCACACTGTCATCAGCAAATAATATAATTTTCTCATCTCTTGCATTTGGCAAATCATTTATATAGAGTATAAAGAGCAATGGTCCTAAAATACTTCCTTTAGCAACGCCGTGTAGTTTTCTTCTAAAGTCAGACCTATGTTCTATTGCTGTATTTGTTTTCGTACACCTACTTTTTACTACTGTGGATTGGACTCCCTGTCAGGTATGATTGTATCCATTTTTGTGTATTCCCACGTACGCCCTAATAATGCGTATTTTATGTTTGAAGTCAGTTTTGTTAGAATTTTAGATTATCTAATTTTCACTTTTTATCAAATTGATGTACTTATGCTAATTATTTTTAGAATCCAATAAATAATTTTAATGAATAAATTTGCTTAACATAGTTTTATAAACCTAATGAATAATTTTGCTCAACATAGTTAAATACTGGTGCTTACCTTGTACCTTACGTCGAACATAAACGACGTCCATACTTTATCTTAAGATGAGAAATTGACGTCGTATTAAGTCTTGAACCGATTTAATTTTTGCGTTAAGTCTGCCAAGAAACAAGCTTAAAGTGAAAATAAAATACAATATTCAAACCAACGTAACATAATAACGAATGTGTTAGTGAACTGGAAACTTTATCTGTAAAATCAAGTGGCATAGAATTTTGATATAGAACTTCTTCCCAGCTGACGAGTACGTCATTGGAGCCCCAGTGGCTGGTATAATTCTTGTTTCATTCCGGAATTTTTAATGCCAGTTGCAGGGGTATTAAAAAAATCGGCAACTTCACGTAATTTTTAGAATAGGTACCTACAGAAAGTTCGGCTACTGAGACGGAGACTCTTCGTTTCAACGTGTAACTCGACTACAGACACACGGCGGCGGTGCCACGATTGAATTAATCAACAGCACGAGAAAGAACGAATTATTGTTATTTAACAAGCGCTTAGGGCTCACGTAATATTTACCGGTAAACTCTACAACCAGTTTCAAACTTATTTGAAGTTCTTCGCCTGGGAGTTACGACTCAAGCGCCGCTGTAGCTTAACGTAGTTAAGAATTGGTTAAATTTTCATTAAATAGCACGCGAGTTCTAGCAAGTTGCAAAATAATAATTATGAACAAAATCGCGATAGTTTTCTAACTTAAAGGAGGGATGGACAGCTAGTTAGTTCAAAAAGTCGAAGTTCAAATTATGCTATTTTTATGTTACCAGGTAAAAATAATCAATTTCTTTTTCTCTATAGATTGGCTAATGCTTTGATTTCTTAAAAGTGTCTATGTGCGTTTTTCTTATGCCTGAAATTCCTTTAATCCATCGAATATAAATTCATAAGTAAGTAAGTCCATAGTACGGCAAAATATTAACAAGAAATCCCTAAATCCACCATTTTACCAACGGTTGAACTAATCAGGTGTACTAGTGAGAATGACCCGAAGGAAAGACCTAAGTTGTTGTCAAGGAAAGTTCAAACCGTTTTATATCCAACAAAACCAGCCAAGTGCAAATTTTCCTTGTTTGTTGCTATATGTACGCTAGATTTTGAACATTTATAGTAGATAATCAAATAGAGTTTTATACATTTTAATGATTAAGGACAAAATAATATTATATAGATGCCGCCACTAGCGAAGCAAGTAGGAGCATTAGGTTACGAGTGTAAGTACCTACTGCATAAATAACGTTGTATATAATATAAATTAGTATTAATAAAATCCGGTTCATATTAGTAATTCTTATTTTCAGGGTTCTGTTCTAGAAAACGAGACTGTATTACTAAGCATCGCCTGTCCGTCCGTACATCCAACATATTATGTAGGACAATTTCTTTGGAACTGAATAAGGTAAAATATTCATTGGTACGGCGGATTCCGTTATCAAATAACAATAACAAAATGTAAAAAATAGGGCTCACACACAATAACCGTGTTATTTATTACGTTTTTATTTGCTCTCTTGTAAAAACTATAAAGGTACCTCACACATACATACGTAGTAGTTGTAGTACAACATCTACCGTATAGTAACATATAATAAAAACCGGGCAAGTGCAGTTCGGACTCTCGCTGAGGATATGAAACTGTATGAAAAACAAATATTTAAATAATCCACACTGACTTCTAAGATTGAAATGCGGAATGAAGCCGTGGAAGTCAGACCATGTAAATGTGAAGTCAGTGTATTAAATTGGCGATATACCTACCGATTAATGTATTTTTCCGCCGTTTTTTGTAATGATGCATACTCCTTACAAGATCATTCACTATTGACTGGAGTTGCAATTTCCATTCAGGTACTTATACGCAATTAGATTTTTTAGTTAATTGACTGTAACTTAAAAACAAAGATATTGTTTTAAAATATACGATGGGAAAAATATTTATCCTATCGTATATATATAATTTTGTAATGTAATCCGCATAGCAGGCGTTATTGCAAACATAACAATATCAAAATTATAAGGTTGCGTCATCATTTACAAGTATAAAACCAATTGCAAAATTGGTCTTGTTAGTAGTACAACGTAAGTTCTACTATATCCGCCGAGCGGGAATGTGCATGTGTACGTGCATATCGATAGAAAACGTAACTCCAGCCGATCTCTCGTATGTTATTAGGCGTCTTATCTACGGGCCCGGACGGTATACTAGCGTTTATTGTAAAGGATTGCGTAAGTGCGTTTCAAATACAACTGCTTCATATTTATAACCTTTCGTTAAGAACGTCAATTTATCCGGCATTATGGAAAATATCTCGAGTCACTCATACCTAAGAATGAGACCAAATCGAAAATTGAGAACTTCAGGCCTATAGCCGTTCTCTCGGCATTTGGTAAAGTTTTTGAGTCTATCCTAAATTGTCGTACATCCCTGCAAATTCGATGCTCGCCGAGTGAAAGTCAGCACGGCTGGAAAGTCCACAACTACCAACCTGATCAATTTTGTGGACTATACGACGATCGAAATAGGCAGGTAGATGCAGCATACTTTGATCTCAAAAAGGCTTTTGATCGCGTACATAATGACACACTTTTAAAAAATTCGCTGAGATTGGGTTCTGTCCTAATCTACTTAAACTTTTTAGCAATTATTTTATAACAGGATACTGAATTACACTGATACAGAATTTATTCAGTACCTAAGATACCAAACAGATCCATATGTCACTCTTTCAGGAGTCAGCTAAGGAAGCACACTAGGACCGCCCCAGTTCTCAATCATGATCAACGATTTGCCTAATGCTGTTAGAACGGCTGGATGCCGTATGTTCGCTGACGATTTGAAGTTATTCTTAGGTATAGATGGTGTCGCCGACTGTGAAGCGTTGCAGCGCGATATTGATAGTGTTGTTGAGTGGAGTGACAGAACAGGTTAGAATTTAATATTTCAAAGTGTAAAACAATAACTTTCACAAGATCACGCTCACCCCACATCCATAATTACAAAACGTATCGGTCCCCGCTGGAGCCCGTCACGGAGACGCGAGACCTGGGACTCACGCTCGATACTCAACTCACATTTAATATCCACATTACGGAGTTGTGTAAGCGAGCATATAAATCATTAGGATTTGTGATGGGACAATCGGCTAGATTCAATATTAAGAGTACTATATTGTCTCCTATTATACTCTAGTGCGCAGCAAATTATAATTTAATTCGTTTATTTGGGACCCACACGCAAAATAGTATACGCTGTTGCTAGAACGTCTTCAAAGGAAATTTGCAAGGTTTATTTATAGGAAGATCTATGGGTACTATCCCAGTTGGTCATATCCCTCCTTACTTGTTAGTGGTATGGTATGGTATGATAGGATTGCATACGCTTGAGTTGAGGCGAAAGCGTGCACTCGTTTTTCATTACTACCAGCTCTTAAATAATGAAATAGATAACCGTACCCCGTTGTCTCAATGTGGACTCTTTATACCTGGGAACGTGTCACGTGTGAGATCACAGATGCGTGGCCGTATTGCGCCCCTTCTCGCGCCGCTAGTCACCCCGCTCACAGACACTTCGCGACACGCGCCCACACATTACGCACTCAAACTACTCAATGACCTCATAAGCCGTCAGCCAGATATCGATTTATTCCATACTAAATTTAATGTTACATTGAAAAATTGTATACGACACATACCTGACTTATGATTTTAATTCGTAACTATAGCTCATAAACGTTTAGGTCCTGGACTGTAAGTTTAGATGTAAATAAATGAATAAATAAATATAGATATCGCTCCATCCCAATACGATAGTTAAATAAGGATAGGAAAGATTTGAGTTATGACGTCATGTCATGTTAGCTCAATTGGTTAGAGCATACCCCGGCTAAAGGAGAGGATGGACGCGGGTTTGAATCCCGCACATTACTTGAATTTTCCCTATCGTATATTTGTAATTTTGTAATGTAATCCGCATAGCAGGCGTTATTGCAAACATAACAATATTAAAAAGATATTGTTGGAAATTAAATGGGAATCGAAACTTCAATACTCGACCTAATAAAAAACAATCATCAAAACCAGTTTATCATTGGAGTAACCACGTTACAAATATATAAAAAGCCCTCCCGGTTTTATATAAATAGCTTTTGAAAGGACATGATTTTTGTCCCACATTTTGTACGGATGCTTCTCGTACCTTATATTGTTACTAGAATAAGATATTTATCTCATCATGTCACGACTCCTTTCAATAATAGGTATACTAACCTGTGTACATTCATAGCATCTTTGCTTAGTTTGCACCACAAATCTCGCGTGAACGAGGCTGCTCCTCCTAATGAATAAAACTCGGACAGGACACCGATATCGTCGGGCTTCTTTAATTTTTCAGCACTACTGGTTGAAATACCTAGTGGGCCTATTTATAATTTGTAGTTCAATTCGGAATGGACCCAAATACCTACATTTTATAGTTGCACCTTTAGCGAGGCAATACATCACTTGAATATTTCAATTCAATTATTTATTGTAACAATAGGCAAATACAAAATCAGCTAAATATAACACTCCGGTCAACATAAAAACGAAAGCTTTCTGCATACCCTCAGTTGCATAGCTGTGGCTTGCCTTTTGGCTAGCCTTATGTTCGTGTATTCTCGAAAATGATAAAACACTGCAACAGCTTGTTGACACAACTGCAACGGAGAGAAAAGCAGCTTCAATAAACTTATTTGAGTGAATATGCAGGGCAGCTTCAATAAGAAGCCCCGTTGTTATAACTATGTAAGCACCAAACACTGCTGATATTATAAATTCTCGCCAATTATTCAATTCCTTGCACTCCCAATGAAAAAACAATGCAGTCAACAATAGCATCAAGGTTACTCCTCGTAGTGCCATCTGAACAGTTCTGTGTGTCATATATGTATTAAATTTTTCTAGTGTATCTATTCTATTATCTTATTATAATACAAGTAAGTAATTGTACATGAACAAATAACGGTTCTTTATTAATGTGGTAATTGTACAAGTATAGAATTATAATTGCTTCCATAGACTTGAATTTTTTCGCTACGTACATCCTAAGCCTATGATTGCTTCATTTGAATTGGAATTGATGATGTCCGTACCATGCATTATGCCAAAAATCATCCTTATGCCGTTCAGATATGCCACCAGCCGCTTGAACAAGAAAAACCGGTCCGAGAGAGATATTCATAACTGTCATGTTTGTCTCGTTTTATCAGTGTACTTAGGGTTACTATTTAGTTTTTTCTTCATTACAACCAATTTGGTAGTATTTTATGCAGACATTATACTTAAACACAACACAATGGGAAATGATAACTTAATCATCGATGCATTGGTGAATTGATCCACGTGGCCACCGATAATTTAATTTATGCGAAGTATTAACCACGGTTTATATATAAATTGGATCCTTGTTTTAAATATAGCGAACATCTGTAATGTTCGTAAATGAAAGCTCGTCCCTACACTGTAACAATGCGCATTTGTACGGTTAGGCCTTGGTACCTACATAACATCTTAGTCCTATCCAAGCAATCATATATCATTTACACCCGTGAATGCTACATGATCGCTAGGGTAGGCAGTAGCTACTGCTACTACAATCAAAACAAAAGAAGGGTGCGCCTTCGAAAAGGTAAATTTTATGGAATATTTCCGTACACAAATATTCCATAAAAATGGACACTCATCTGCATTAAATTGTCAATAATTACCTTTACTAGTCTTAAATGTTACAGCTGCCACAGAGACATAATAATATAATTTCGATTAATACTGAAAAGCGTCATGGAGGGCCATGGTTGACGTCAAGAATGCCTTACAAAATTGGTGAAGCTGAAGCCCGCAGCAGGATTTTAATTTCGAACCATAGATCTTCTAGCTATCACAATCCACATTCATTGACAGTGTGCCATCCTTACTTTATTAAACATAATATGATATAGTATCCACATTTATTCAATTCCTCTTCTACCTCTTTCTATCTACCCTTGGCCCCCATGTCACAATGTCGTCGGCTTACCACAAAGCCGCATCTTTGTTTTTATTTTACATAAGATAGACAAGCGTTTCACTGTACCTGGTACAAAGTGATGCGTGGCTTGACTTCGACTACTTAGGTCCAACTACGCGAACTGAACTTTAAAAATGAGATGTTTTAAAATTATCAAACATCGACAAAATACTCGTGACATAACACAATCTTTAAAAAAGTTTAGTGAAAAATGAAGATCAAACCTTTTTGGTAAAAAATCGCAAAATCTATTGTAGTACAAGAAAAAAGCCATGTTGGAACTTCTATATATTTTGAACACTTTTTGGTAAAAAAATAACTCATAGGTTGCAATTTTAAACTTCACATGAATATTAGGTGAAGTCAAGTGACATACATTATAGTAGCTACTAGAACAAGATGTGAAAACTACTAGAAAAAGTTTATTGCCATATTTTCATCATCCTTACTGATATTGAATTGCGAAATACTGAACCAGAAGAAGTCATATGCAATCATTGTCAACAAGAAGAATTCCTAAAAAACTAAAGGGTCCTAAATTTGACATAAACACTGAAGGTTGCACTCTTTTTAGGAATACTAAGTCAAGTACGACAGACGTGTAACCTTTGCCGCACAGCTGCTTCGACTGTTTGATAGAATAATACTAATATGAAATGTTGCAAATCCAAAGATTTCAGTTATGGGCTGTCATCTAGAGTTAATTTCTTGAAAAAACAGTATTGTCAGCCTTGTCAGTACAATGCGTTGAGTTAGAACAAGCCCGATCCAGTTATATTAATTACCTAAACTATCTTTGGTAGGTACATAATGAAATCATTACATACTCATTGCTGGGGTCAAACGCATGTCAAAGAAAAACACACTGTAATCTTTGAAGAAGAATTTCCGGTATATTACTTTTTTCATATTACTTTTCTCTATGCTTTTTTCTATGAAGAAGAATCATGAATTACACGTTTTAGGAAAACATACAATAGTGATTTTTTATAAAAATGCTCATTATCAGCTCTATTTTGATATATTTATTTATAGATCGCGCGTTTACTGAAAATAATACAGCCGACTATACAGATGACTATGACTATTGTTCTCATCCAGACTGCTCTTTGAAAAATCAGCATACAATATGCGTTGCATCTACAAAGCAGAGTCCAAGGCTCTATGCTTCTGGAATGACTACTTGGATGCGGCATGCCATACTCCTGTTGCACAACAGGCATAGAGACAACATAGCCATGGGTCTCGAACCCGGCCAACCTCCAGCCACAAACATGCGCAAAATGTATTGGGACTATGAGTTAGAACATATGGCTGAGGTTTGGGCCCGCCAATGTCAGAAGCGACATGATGAATGCAGAAATACAGTTCGATTTAACGTCCTTCAGAACATGGACGTGCGTCACGCCCGCCCTAGAATGACAGAAGCACAACTTCTCGCAGATGCAGTAGGTGCTTGGTTTTCTGGTTCGCGCGCATTGCCTGTGGAACACGTATGGTCATTCCGACGATCTAATTGCAGCGCTCCAGGTGGATGTAATGCCCACTGGTATTCAGCGGCAGCTTGGGCTTCGACGTGGCGTCTAGGCTGTTCCCAGGCTCTATGTACTGCAAAGAGGCGCTCGTGTATCTTATTCCGGAAGCGACGACGTCGAGAGCAGCCAGATAACAATGAACAAACTTTTAACAACGTAACAAGCTCTACCACTGAAAATTTGCTACGTAGAACTAAGTACATGACCAGTGAACTAATGACTAGAATTGAAGATTTCACAGCAACCGACAAATTGAGTACAATAGATTCACCATTGCATCGCGGGGTGTTGGAAGACAGTAGTAAGATACAAAAGCGTCGAGAGCCAACGGTAGTTGCCTACACATTTTGCAACTATGGACCTGCGGGAAATATAGAAGGTTTTCCAATATATGAGGCTGGAATGACTTGTAGCAGTTGTCCTCAGGGAACTAAATGTGGCGATAACACGCATCGAGCGTTGTGTTCAGTTATCGGTGATCCCGATGCCGCTAATTGATATCATAAAGCATTAATTACCTATTTAGTAGACAAACAATTGCCTGTATCTACATAATACCTATAATTATAATAGATTTATACGTGATCCCAATGTTTCATTAAGCGGTATAAGTATAGTAGTATACCATGGTAATAAGTATCTCTCGGTGATCTAATCAATATTATTCAAGATTCATGGTATAATTATTTCACTTGCGGAGGTAGGTAGGTACATATAACTACTTGCCTTACTTTTTACCTAGACTTCTGATAAATAAAGCATATTAGATGGAGCACGCGGCGATTTGAGAATCACAATCTCGTGTATCGTAACGAGATTGGGATTCTCAAATCGCCGCGTGTTTTATTTTTTAGTGTCTTGCAAAGCGTAATAGTGCTCGATGTATACAATATATTATGTAATATCAATATAAAAGTATAAATAGCCAATCCCTGTTCAGGATAGCCGTTTGGGCACACGTAAACATGAGATCGAAACAAGCATTTCACCCGCAGTTCTTAAACATATGTCCCTTAGGAGTAGAGATACGGCGATATCTTTTTTTGTTGGCTAAAAAAAGTAAACCTCTCGTGTGAGGTATAAAATGAAAGGGCTTTTTGTACCAATGTTAAAAATATGCCACATCATTACAATGTCAACTACTTGTTTTAAAACAAGTATAAGTTAAATAATATTGGGCTCTCCAGATACGATACGATTGTATTATTTATTATAAATATACGTCAAATTATCCTTAATATCCTAAAGAGGATTTAAATATATACAAAATTGCTTCCGTGAGATTTCACGGAAGCATTTTTGTATATATTTAAATAAGTTATTTTTCATTTTTGCAAAGTGAGACAGTTCCATTAACTTTCACAGAGAGCTCCAGTATTTTTTGAAACTTATATAAATTATAATTGCCAAGTGTCTCACACGTCACGCTGGAAGAAAGGGGGTTGCATCTTAACTGACATCCACACCTAGGTATCTAGCTTCTGCACTGCTTGCCAAGTTTGGTCTAGTTAAGTCCAATTAGGCTGTAAGGAATTGTCAGCTTTTCTCTTCCTTATCTCCACTTCTCCGGAGATGGTCGCTTTACCATGCTACCTTCCAAAATACGGCCCAAAATCAATTCACCGGTATGGTATGTGGGAGAGACCAAACTCTGTATGTTTTGAAAATGTTTTCTTTTTTCATTTAGAATAAGTAGCTAATATGTAAAGATATGGTATATTTTTAGAAGCAGCACAAAAAGAACTTTCATATAAACTCGACACGATGGGCTAAGAGAAAAAAAATATTTTATTCATATAAAAATAGATGACGTCCTGATTTTTCTCTTATGGGAAATATTTTGAAGAACTGCGCGTCAAAATGATTGTTTTGACCTAAAATATATGTGTGCTATACGGCTATCCTGTACATCGATTTGCAGATTTTCGTCGATGTGGGGCTCGTACGCCAGCAGCTATAAGTTTCCATAATCATCTAGCTTGTTTCTAGTTTCTTTTTCATTGGCACATTCGAGGTACCTAGTCACATTAAAATTTCATCAGCTTTCAGTCAAGCAGCCTACGAATTTATTCGTAGCAAACAGCATACTTATTTATCATATATATGTATATGCCATAAGCGACTTGGACTTGGACTGTTACCGATGTAGAAGATTTTTACATTTGTGAACAATAAAGGTATGATAAAGGTAGAACAAGCTGAGGCCGTTCAGGCACATCCAAGAAGAAAACTTTTCAGTTAGAAGAAATAACACTAAATTCCGGCAAATTAAAAGAAGTCTTTATAGAGGCATTTGCATCAAAGACCTAATTCGACTGGTTTACGCCTGTGGGAAGGTCTGGTTTACTCCGCACTTCAGGTACAAAGTTAAAAGTACATCTACGTATCCGCCTGGACGGGATTATTCTACGGTGCGTGCCGCAGCAGAAAATAACAGAGCTATGAGTGGCTATCCGAAAGAAAGAGATACGCCTTGTAGGTGAACATAAATATTAGTTACTCCGTGCTTTGCGAGCTGATGTGTACTTTATTGCGACATTGCCAGAGTCGTTATTTATTGGAATGGCTTTGCTGAGTAATCCTTCTAGTCCTTTTTATTCTGTGCTGTCGGTAGAGTGTAGAATATTCTGTGGTAGGTATTTACACAGTCTGGTTATAAGTCGCACCGTTCTCTATGAATGCGAACACCAATTTAGAATCTTCAATTTGTAAGGTGGTATTTGTTTAATTAACAATCCCATGCAATGGTTGGAATCCAGAAAATAAATAATACGATGTAAATATCTATGCATCTTTATTTTGTTGAAAACTTAAAAAGTTTTACCTTACAAGCCATAAAAACAAATATAACATTAATATTTTCTAGACAGTTTATTGTTTCTATATTTTTATATACCTAATGTGGCTGTGGTCCCGTTGGGCCCACGAACATCAGGTCCACGTGCAATTTTATTTACCGGTTAACTAAAACCTGTAGAAATTACAATTCCAGTAAAACTTCAGAATTCTGACTATTTATAGAAAACAAAAATCAACACTTAGTCACTGTCGTAATTTTCTTAAAATAATAATCCTTTAAAGTAAACAGAGTATGACCTTTAATTATTGAATTAACACTGCACACAATCCAGCCTGCGTAGAAATGGGATATGCCGCACTGTCTCGAGAACTCTATTATACATAATACAATAGGACAAAAGTTTCAGAATCTCAAGGTAACCTAATAGCACAGAGGGAGTAGATGTATTGTAATACTGTGCTAATAGGTTGGCCCACGGCTTCGCCTTGTACTCCAACTTCGGTTTAGCACAAACATCATTTGATCTTCGACTCGGCAGTTTCTCATACTCACTGCTCATAAGTTAGCATTGGTCATGCTGATGATGCTCATGCAATAGCATGCTGCGTTGCTGTCTGAGTCTGCAACGACTTGTAGGTGGTCTACATGCTATTATTGTAGTAGATGTAGTGTTCTATATGGTTCGTAATATGCATACCACAATTAATGACTATGATATTGATATTTTTATTATCATAGTCAACATAGCATTTGTTGCCAAGTTACAAATTATACAATCTGTGACTCCTAATATATTTAATGAATACTATAAAAAAAAATATTGTTACAATTCATTTTTTACCTATCTTATACATTCACACGTTCTCAATGTACAATGTACATTGTACATAGTGTAGATAGGTAATTAAATACAAATAATATAACTACATATGCACCTATCTACTAATTAAAAACGGAGCAAAGTAATAACTACGGTATTTCTGAAAGTTTTGTAATCTAAATTGATGTTTCAATTACACTTTGGGTCTACATCGCACATAATTTTTTTTTTTTTTTTATGTTATGGTGACGGTACAAGCCCGAGGCCCACCTGATGTTAAGTGGACTAACCTCTGCCTATAACAGACGCATTTCGTCAGCGACGAATTGCACTGTGCCCGTCACACTGAGACGTCCAGTTGTTAGGTCTCATTAGCCTGTAATTTTTCTGGCTCTCAAGGACTGCTGCCGGAACACACTGTTAGGTGCTTGGCGACAGATTTTCTACTTGAGGGTGGTCGCTAGCCAGGCGGGCATTCACAAAATGCCCTTCCACCATGCGGTGAAGCTCAAACTATGGGCGGGATTCGAACCATGGACCTGCTGCACGGCAGTCCATAGCCAATGCCACTGAGCCATCACTGCTTCAAAAAAAGTTAAGGTCAAATAGCAATAATCGATCGTGGTCACGAGCTGACTCCTTTCTTTAGAGTCAGCTCATGACCACGATCGGTACAACTTGTACGAAACGTCGAGGTTAATAAAAATAATCAATTTTTACCTAATTTGTGCGCGAAAGTGTAATTCAAACATGAAGTAATACTAAGTTTACTTTTAAGTACTCTTTGAAACGACAAGCGTTTCAAAGAGTACTGCGCGAGTGACTCCCCAACGAATTAGGGAGGAAGCGCGTGATCTGCTTCCTCTTTCCCTGCGCTGGAGTGGTTTCCTTCTGCGTCCAAACCACTTAGTAAAATTATATAATCGCCTGCTACGTTTGGCAGGCGTTTACCAAGCTGCACAAAGAGAAATCTCCGGCTATGGCTCCTCACACTCGTGGCAGACTGGGGTCACCTGTGGTCTTGCGATCTGGTGCAGATACTGTTCGGACAACGATAACTCGGGATTTCTAAAAATTCAGATGAAGGAAAAACCAGGCTCCCACTGCTTTCATCCTATAACTCCTCCTCCTATTGATGGAGTCAGATCTATCGTCAAACGCCACTACAAGGTGGCCCTCAGCTGCCTACTTAAGTCACTGACATAGCTCTCAGAATTAGCAAGTTGAAGTGGCAATGGGTAGGCCACATTGCTCAACGAACCAAGGACCGATGGTGAAGAAATTTTACATTATACGGGATGAGGTAGAGTCGGTAGACCGCTTACTAGGTGTACAGACGACATCGTAAAATCGCGGGTAGGAAATAGTTACAAATGGCAAACAGTAGTTTATTATGGTGTTGTATGGCAGTGGACGCCTTCCGTCTGATGATGACGATGAAGACTGTAAAATTATTTTATAATAAATTGTTTAACATATATTATCATAATAATAAGACATTTTTTTAAGTAAAGTACAAAAACAGTGCTTTACATTAAGAAACTATCGGTCGGTATATCAGTCATCAGGTTATCACCATTATAATCATTAGTACTAATTTTCCCGTGTTATGTTTATCAGTCATCTAAAGGTCACGTAAAAATCTCCATAAGACTGCAAACGATGTTTCTCAGAAAAATGTTCCGACGCCATTCTACATATATTTTTCAATACAAAAGTTGCTGTGCCAATAGTAGCTAGTTCGATTGACCTAATGGTATTAATATTGTACGCACAAATACAAATAAAATACCTTACTCGGTTAATAAAGTGTAACTTTAAATTTTGTGGGTATACTTTACCCAAAAATAATAATTATCAATGGATGATAGATTAATTATTGGACCAGCGTTCATATCCTTGCTTTTGGTACAGCTGCATTCAAATAAAGGCCCTAATCATCAGCCGGATAGAAAGCAAGCAAACCATTTGCACAAACCTTCAGGCAGCCCGTAAGATGACAATTTCACCAAAGACCCCGGTGACAAACCCGATTGAATGCCTTGTCTAGGCTGTCAGTGCCTCACCTCGACTCTCCATGGCTGCAGCCCATCTGTGGGTACGATACACTAGAACATTATCAACCATGGCGAAAGCCGTATTGGTGATAGCTAATCAAATCATGTTTCATAATTACATTGCGAGACGATATTTTCGTGTTTTCATATATTTTAATATAAATTTCAGGTCCAATTGCGCCATACTAAAGGTGCATATCATATCTCTGTATATAAAATGTATTATGTGGTTCAAATCGCTTGTTTGAGTTAACTCGATGAGGGTTTCCGTTTCAGTAACGTATAATGTACCAATGGGTAAGTAATAACCTACGATTATTGGTATTTTATTCGTAGGTAATGTAGTTAATGTATGTGCTATTTAATGTACTTTGTGCTGACAATGATCGATACAACTTATATTTATAAACGTTATATCTGTGGTATAAACATGCGCGAAGGAAAGTTGTAAGGAAATCCATTTATTACGTGTTCAGCGGGAAGAAAAAGAATCCATTGTTGACGTATTGTTTTCTTTAATTAATTGTTTTTTTGTATGTAACCTATTTTAATATGACTTTAATATCAGTCTGTAAGTGATATTGGCCACTAGTTTTATCTAAGAAAAGAACCAAAAAAGTAATACACAACAAAAATGTTACTTGCTCAGTGATACACCAGTGAACATCGCGCACGCTTAGCACGCTCATTGCTTATTGCCCCAACGTAAATTCGAGAATCAAAGTCGGGTTAACTTGGTTTTTGTATGACAATTTACACTTAATTCGAGTTTAACTCGCGTTTCTCCGTTGACACAATTAGGCCTTATTATGCTTTCTAAGTTTTATATGAATAACTGAATAAAGCCTGATTTAGACAAGGTAAGTAAACTGGTCCACAGTCAGTGCTTGCGCGTGGGGACTGACTACACTGTTTACATGCAGTCACTAGTCGAGGTGATTTCTTCACAGTGTAGGTACACAAGTTATATGGACAGGGAATTCAACAACGATTTATTAGATATAAATATATTTGTTGAAAAATCTTTGCAATCTTCTGTTGAAGGAGAGTTTAGAAAAAAAGATATTTAAAAATAAACGAGTTTGGATAAGAAAATGGATAGAAGAGAAACTGGAGGTTCTGCTTTGTTGTTGTCAGAAATCATTCCGCAGCGTCTTCTAATCAGTTGAGATTTGAAGACCCTGCGGAATACAAAATGACTTTAAGAATGACACCGCCGAGTTTTTATGTATTCCTTTCATTGATAACAAGTTCTATTCAACGATAAGATATATTCAACGATATTCATTGTCAGCTAAAATAAAACTCGAAATAAACCTGTAATTTTTGGCTTCAGGCATGTCGTATCGGAGCTTCAGCCACTTTGATCGTGTCTCAAAACCATCTATTTACAAATAATACCAAAAGTATGCATTGCAATACATTTATTTTCTTTTTTATTCCTTATAGGTTACCCTTTGACCACTATCTCACCTGATGGTGTGGTGATATATGGATAAGGTTGAAGATGTTGTTCAGGCTAACCTAGAAGAATATGAGTATATAAGTATATGATAATAATATATGAGGAATAAAACATATATAATATATAAGTTATTTATAAGTAATAAATAAGCAAAAATATTTAAAGTAATAGTCACATTCAATCAAAATAGAACCTACTCCTACTAATCTTTTTCAAAAGCATAATAAATTATGTTAGTATTAGTGTTGCTTTCAGTTTCAAGTTCGTTGTTATTCATGGTTTTCTGGTCAGAACAAAATCCCAAGGAACAGTTGCTTGAGCCATCATTGGTTTGAGGAGGGTAGAATTCCAAGCTACTGTTGCTGCTTACCGTTCCTGCTTGTGGCGGATGAGTGAATAGATAGAAGAAAAATTTGCATTTGGAGAAACATTTATATTGTTTCTCGTTTGTATATCAGCCAGTCTACATTTAGATCATATATTTTTAATGTCCTCCTGTGCAATTACAGATTGTTCTTCTAAAAGCTTTTTTAACTGAGCCGCCACATGTTTTCCGTAAATATCGAAGTCAATCAACTGACTTAAAGATATTCAAGCTGGAATATGACTTCTCTCGGTTTTGGAGTCAGTTACTTACCCTGTCTAAATCAGTCTTTACGTTAATTCCAATAAAAAATACTTCTATTTGCCTTTCGTAAGTTCCTATAGTTCAATGCAAGTATAACTCGGTGGAAAGTGCGATTTCCGAATCGGTCACATTCTTCTTTCGGTGAACAATGTACTATTTTCCACTTGCATATTTCTACCCAAACCGCTGCGAAGCGTGGTGATTTTGGCCAAGGCGGTGTCAAATACACAGCAGACGATCCGAAAGTAATGTCGTACCTTCTGCCTCATTTTATAAAATATTTATAATGTAGATAAGTTATTTTCCGAGCAGGTGAGCAATATTCGAAAGCAATTAGCGGTAGCTACTAATTTTCTAGCAATTTGGCGGAATCTCATCTCACCGCGCGCGTCGTCACCGTCCGAGATTCCTGTCTGGCACTTAATAAATTGCTCATTAAGGTATACCCGGTTAGTTATTTAGTATCAAAGTGAGATAGGAATATATATTTAGCAACGTAAATATAATAACGTTAACAGCTATTTTGATTATTCCATCAAGTGCATCGGTCATAGGTCGGCTTTTTCTTTACCTGATGGAATTGCTTTTGACCACTATCTCAACTGATGGTAAGTGATGATGTGATCGAAGATGTTGTTCAGGTTTATCTAGTATTACTGTCTCGAAAGGACAGCTACCGGACCACCCTGTTAGGTGCTTGGTGACACATTTTCTACTTGAGGGTGGTAGCTAGCAATCCTGGCATTCGCAAAATTCCCTACCACCAAGCTATAACGACTGCCATCCTAAGATAACAACCGGGACCGACGCGGCGACGGCTTAACGTGCCCTCCGAAGCACAAAAGCACTCAGTATGTAATGTCACTAGAGGTCACCCATTCAAGTCATGACCGCGGCGGACGTTACTTAACTTAGCTGATCGGTTAAAATGGCTAGGCAAACGTCACCACGAGCGCTTTAAACAATCTGTCAGATCCATGAAAAGCCCGAAATCCATAAGGGTACTCCTAATTAATTGGCGATCTATGACAGGACTCAAGAGTGATGGGTATCAATAGCAGTAAACTTGTATATAATGTAGTATCAGAAAACAGGACTTTATTACCTAAGGCTTCGCTGTTCATACCATAGAGAAAATGTGCATACGTCTATCCGACCTTCAATCTTTGTAATATTTATACGAAAATTTAAAACGAAGGCACTTTATACATATACCCCTGTAGTTTTTTAGAAACCACTCTTGGGAAGAAAGTAACGGAAGAAATCATAAAGTAACCAATATATAAAAACTTTTCGTGGTCCTGAGCGTATGGCCAAAATACAGGCTCCTTTGACTTTCTCGACGACCGAAGAGAATACAAACGCTAATGTCAATGCAAGATGATGTAAATGTCAACGAATAAAAATATATTTGTTTGTGAGGACTTTTTATAATTTTATTACTCAATTAAAATATTTCTGTATCAAAATGTTATCTGCTGCGAAAGTTCGCATTCATGGAATGCAGGACGAGAACTGGGTGATAAAAGATAAAATCAATCAGTACCGAGGCCTCATAAAGTTGTATGGTAAGTAAAAATAGACCGTGCCCGTGGGGTGCCGGGCTAGAATGTCAGCCCCCCACCTCTACCCGTGGGTGTCGTAAGAGGCGACTCAGGGCAACACACCAGAAGGTGGTCAGCAGCGCTTTCTGAGGAACTGATATCGCATATTGCGATCCCCGAGACTCCTGCCAAGCGTGGAGATGATGGCAAAACCCCCTTGGGTGAAAATGGGGGAGGCTGTGTTCAGCAGTAGACAATGCAGCTGATACTTATCTACAGTAAGTAAATATAAATAAATAAATGGGTATGCATGATTATTAATAAAGTAACTACCTTACCTAATATTCATAAAGTTAAATATTACGTTAGATACGCCTTTTACCCGGAGAGTTTGGCAGACCACTTGCTTTCTTCAGTGTCATAACTTCTTCAATCCTTTCTTTTTCATGATCGCTGGAATAAAACTGCAATCGCATGATTTTTTTGACAAACTTTCGGATTTATTGAGGGTTAGTGAATTCTAGATACCAAGACAATGGGGTACTCCGTATCTGAGAAGACCAGCCAAACTGTCGCAAACGGCACGAGTGGCAAACTTGCACTGCAGGGATTTGAGTTATGACATTTAAGGTGCTAAATAGCTTGACTTGAACAGGTTTATCGTTAACTTTATCGAATTTTTGAAGCAGTGATGGCTCAGTGACATTGGTTCAAATCCCACCGTGGGCTTGAGCTTCACCGCATGATGGAAGGGCATTTTGCGAATGCCCGCCTGGCTACTGACCACCCTCAAGTAGAAATTCTGTCGCCAAGCACCTAACAGTGTGTTCCGGCAGCAGTCCTTGAAAAAGTCAGTAAAATTACAGGCACATGAGACCTAACAACTGTACGTCTCAGTGTGACGGGCACAGTGCAATTCGTCGTTGACGCAATGCATCTGTTATAGACAGAGGTTAGTCCACGTAACATCAGGTGGGCCTCGGGTTTGTTCTTATACGTTGATCTTGATTATATTCTCCAGGCCAAGGTCATTCTGAATCAAGTTTGATATTTTTCTATAGAATAATATTGCAAAATGAACTCCGCTTTTATCGAAAATATATTAATTACTTATGTATGCATATATACAAATATACGGACTCAACGGTACACCATATATGTACTATATGACTACTATACTATGTTCCTCGGTTAGTTGATCGGTTAAGAACGGCTTGGCAAACTACGCAACGAGCACTTCAAAAACATCAACGTATAAGAGATTATTATGTCTATTTTGAAATGAAATTCTCGTGAGTTTCACACATATTTAAATATTTTAAATTAAACCGGCAAAAAACACTCACCTTGGGGATCGAATACGTCTCACGGGTATCGAGCACATCAGATGCTCATCATCAGGGCGAGTGCGCAGCTACGTCTGCGAGCTCACAGGTCGACGTATTCGATCCCCAAAGTGAGTGTTTTTTGCCAGTTTAATTTATAATATTTAAATTATTATGGCTCTCAAACAGCTTAAGAAGAACATGAGAACTTCTGTGAGACATTGGTAAATTCGTACTCTTAGTCCTCCTGAAGTTATTAAATCCAGTCATCCTCGATGGTAAAATGCCAGAATCATTGAGAGAAAATGGTCCACTACCATTTCCATACTGTACTTCTAAAAAGGGGCAAGATCTTGTTGATAAATTACAGGCTCATCTTGCTTCTGAGCCATGTTTATAAGCTGTCCTCGAGAGCCATTACAAATCGATAGCTCGTAAATTTTCATATTTAGCACATTTATGCTAGTGTGACGTAATATTGTCGGTTACAAAATCTGGGTTCAGGTCCATTGGAAGCTAGCAGCACACTTTAAAGATGGCACCTTTAAATTATTAATTTTAATAAAAATAATTTTATACTAACCAGAACGTGACCGCAAGATTCATGAGGGTGACTTGGCGAAGCAGAAGAAACGTTACTCAAGGGACATCAGGCAGCTGCGTAAGGACATTAGCACAAAAAGATTGGAGCTTGGTGTGGCTGTGTATGGAGACAAGCAGTTTCTTCGTAATGCCTTTCAGGAACATCGGAGGCTACAGCTAACGTACATGAACAGTCAGGCTGATGTTAGTAGTGGCTGCCATATCAGCAACCTTTTATTGAATTTTTTATATGACCGTTTCACCAATTGGTAAGATTATGATGTCTTTGTTCTTGTTAGTCTACCAAACGCAGAACTGGGTCACAAAGATATCAGAAGATGTGTGAAAGATTTTATATGTGTGAGTAGTAGCTAGGCAACCATTTGAAAAATATATTTTCACCATGCGGTTTAACCGTGAAGTCCAAGACTGCCGTGGGATTCGTAAAAATCCTGACATCCTGTTCGACAGCCGTCACCTTTACATCATAGAGCTATAATCGCTTTTAGCTAAAATTTATTCTTATACTACGGCCACATTATACGGCAAAAATTCGAGTTCCATCTCCGACGAATTGTTTCGCTACATTTGGAAAAACTTCGTAATGACACGATAATTTAAAATTATGCGATGATTCATTCTTACGGAAAAATATCAAAGGTGCAATCTGCTCCTCCGTGGGGTGCCGGGTTAGAATTGCACCTCCCCATATCATCCCGTGGGTGTCTTAAGAGGCGAGTAAAGGAAAAATATTGGACGTTGGGCAGCAGTGCCTTCTAAAGAACTGCCATCTTACACTGCGGTCCCCAAGCCACCTGCCAAGCGTGGGGATTATGGCAAATAACCCTGAATAGGGGAGGCTGTGTTCATCAGTGAACAAACCGGTTGATACAGCTATCGCTACAAATAATTATTTATTCATCTTTATTCTATGAATATAATAAATAAAAGAGTAGAGAAAAGAAAATCCAATTAATATTAAACACAAAAGTACTTGCAAATTACTCGGCGTCTCGTTTTCAACAGAGTGCGTGAAGTGTAGTCAACCACTCGAATTATGCCGCCATAAAACCCCTTGATGTGCGGCAACTTATCAACACGGCACGAATGGTAGATATTCATGTTCGCGATGATGATTTACGAAAAGACGAATTGCTTGACCAGACTTGCCATTGCAACTCTTCGCGTTATCGCGAATGTGTGGCCGCAGCATTACAAAATACATTAACGGAGATTCAAGGTGCGATAAGCATTTAACTTTTCAGGCAGTTTTTTCTAAACTATTATTTATAATACAACCAGTATCACTTGACATAATGTAAGTATTTTAAGGATATCACTTCCAACACTTCCAAATCTTTTCAAATATTTTGAAGTTGTGGTGACTTAAGGAAACTCACATACACGAAGTCAAAGTAGAAGTCGAAAGTGAAAACTTTTCACTTCAATTTGAAAATACGTGCGTTGGATTAGCAAGTTCTCTTTGACGAATTTTATTGTATTTTAATTTTTTACAATGCTCCATTACCTAGTTGCAATGCTTCCGAGGTGACATAAGACAAGCATAATGTATACTTTTATCATCCAAGTGAACATAGTGAAGTTCATAAACCCTTGAAGTTGGCTTATACAATATTACTTTTAACCGCTGATTTGCCTGCGTTTCCTTGGCTTCTTTGAATTTTTATTATACATTTTCGTATTAACATTCTAATTCGTTCTGAGTTAATGTTCCCCGTAGGGTGCCGGGCTAGAATGTCACTCCCTCGTCTCTTCCCGCGGGTGTCGTAAGAGGCGACTGAGGGAAAAATACCAGAAGATAGGCAGCAGCGATAATTTTTCTGAGAAATTTACACCTGTAACTGCGATGCCCAAGGCACGCCAAACGTGGGATTGACGGCATAACCTGCGTTTATGGCTGAAGCATTTGTTCAGCAGTGGACGTCTTACGGCTAATGATGATGATGTTGATAGCATTTGTATTAACATTTCAATTTACATTACCGCAACCTTGATTTTAATTAATATCTACGTCTACCTTGACCTCGACTTTGACCATTAGGTATCATTATAATTACCGCACCCTAAGTTTCACCCTAATTAACTTCTACCTAGATACTATCATTCGTATTTCCACCTTTACTTCCATACCCCTTAATGCTGCCCTTTAAAAAGTAATTTTGTTAGGCGTACAGACCATATTATCAGGAATGTAGTGGCCCAGTCTTAGCCTAGGAGGTTCTTATAAAATTGTAACCCCTATTAATGACTTTTATTTCGTACTTGCCTAAAAATCTTCGTAGAATATACTTTCTTATTGTATATCACAAACCTTACTAAACATTTTATGCTTCCAACTTCATAGACAGGATTATGATTCAAATTTTCCAACCCAACTTGACGCCCTTAATGCTACCCTTTCATACAACCTGTTCTTAACTAACGGCTGTTACCTATAAACTACATACCTTGACTGGTATTTCATTAACTTTTAATTTTAAATAAGACATGGAACTTTTACCCCTTTTTGTGTCCCTTAATTCGTCCCTTTCGTAAAATTTTAGTTCAGTACTTTTTCATTTATATCAACTGAATTTCATCTTGAAGCTGTGATGGCTCAGTGTTATTGGCTGTGGACTGCCGCGCAGCAGGTCCATGGTTCGAATCAAGCCGCGGGCTTGGGCTTGACCGCATGGTGGAAGGGCATTTTGCGAATGCTAGCGACCACCCTCAAGTAGAAAATCTGTCGCCAAGCACCTAACGGTGTGCTCGTGTGTCGTTGAGAGCCAGTTACTCTGATAACACCTTCGACCATATCATCACTTATATCAGGTGAGATTGTGGTCAAAGGCTTAACTATCAGAAATAAAAAAATAAAAAAAACTTCTCAAACATAGGGCCCTAAGATCAATTGTTTCATGGTACAATAAATAGTTACAATACACTTAGCACGTAAAAAGACATAACTTTATAACCGACTTCCAAATTAGGAGAAAGGTTGTCGTCCTGTCGTTCAGGGTGTAATCTTGCGACTCAAATTTGGAGCACTTCCCGATTAGTTTAATTCTTTTTAAGGCGCATAAAAACGTGGTTTTTATACTAAGTTTTTAATTTATATTTAGACTACAACCTTCTTTTTTAATCCCTTTTTAACCCTTTGATAATCAACACTAATATTATAAAGAGGAAAGGTTTGTATTTTTGTTGTAACGTATAAACTGAAAAACTACCGGACCGATATCAATAAAATTTGGTATGGAAATAGTTTGAGACCCGGGAAACGACAAAGGATAGTTTTTATGCAAAAAGAGGTAAATGGTATTGCGCGATAACAAACGTACGCGTGGAAGACGCACTGAAAAACTGTTGTTAAATTTTTTTATGGTGTAGGCGTATGTCAACCCACGGCTTCGTTAAGCTACAGCGCAGCTAGAGTAACGCTACAAATCTAACTAAATTTCTGAAAAAATAAATTGAAGGCAGTTTGTGTAAACAAATCTCTGCAATAATTTTCGTGAAAGTGCAATTTTCGTGATATATCAGTGCAGAATACATTTTCAGTGCTACGATATATAGCCTGTATAGCCAGAATTATAAGCTGAGTTTCACAGATGGATTGAGTTTACTCCAATCTGTAGGTACCACAAGAGTTTGAGCTTCAGTTACCACGAGTATGCACCGCTTTAATATATTTAAGGGATTCAGATTTGAGACCAAAGGATGGCTTCATTCTTACTCCGCCGAGATCGACGGAGATCTCTAAATTTAACTTGGAATATGCAGAAGTAATCTAATTGAAATAGGAAATTCAAATATGCTGCCAATGACATTGTCTTAGGATTGCTATCGATTAATAAAAATGAATAAAAATAGTTCACTCCCAACTATGAAGCAAATAAATAATTAGAGGAAATATTAGTATGCAGTGTTACATGCAAGTTAATCTTCTATCAAGTTCGTTGTTTCAACCCCATCAGTATAGGAATGAATTCGTTAGTGGTATATCGTCCACTCTTTCTGGTAATCATGGCGTCAAGTTGGTATTAAGTCTCGTTGTCTTTTTATAGCTGATAGGCAAGCCTTTGTCCATTATCTTACTGATATACGTTATGATGTGGTCGAAGATATTGTTCAGGCTAACCTAGAATTACTGACTCTCAAGAACATTTTCCTAACACACCTTTAGGTGTTTGGTGACAGAATTTCTACTAGTGTAGTATCTAGCCAGGCGGTCATTTGCAAAATGCCCTAACACCATTTTTTTGAGGTTAGGAAATGCTTTTGCTCTGCACTTCCTCTACTGTGTTGGTGGAAGGGCAAGCCTCCCGTGAGCAGCTTGTCTTACTATTCACCGTCTTGCCCCGGCGGTAGGCCCGAACTCAGCACACTTGTTGTGAATAAGTGTGTTGAGTTCAGGCCATTCCCCAAACGACCACAATGCTCTAACGACTGTTATCCTAAGACAACCACCGAGATCGATGGCATAACGTACCCATAACGTACCGAACACAGATTATCCCTATTAATCTGTGCCTCCGAAGCACGGAAGCGCTCAGTAGTAAAGTAACGCCGCGGCGGAAGTTGCTTTACTTAGCTGATCGGTTAAGAACAGCTAAGCAAACTTCCCTACGAGCGCTTCAAAAAGCCGTGAATGTTTGGTATCTTGCAAATATTTATATGCATATATTTTCTCTTAGTCCTCGTACATTACCAAGTTACATTACCAGTAATTAACAATGTTATATTATAATTAGTAAGGTGAACTGACCAGTACTGGCTTCCAAGCCTACCCATAAAAAATATAAAACGTTCAAAACACGTAAATAATCTTGCCATTATTATTAGAAAATCCTTCTTCTATATGGTTGTTAGAAATATACAAAGCGTAGCCTCGCAAATGGCTTCCTATTATCCTCATTTTTATTTAATTGATTCTTTGTGGATGCGATATGAGTTCCCTGCAGGTCTATCATTAGAACATTATATATTCCACAATTAGCCGTCGAGGCGTTGATACGACACAGCAATGTGCTTATAATCATAAACTATTTAGAAATTGAAATATGAACGTTTGTAGATGGAATGAAGAATCAGATCAAAGGAAATAAATATAGAATATTTTATGTACCATTTGAGCGCTCGTTTTCCTTGGCACAACTGTTTGCATCAACCTGAGTGTCATTGAGTTTTTATCGATTTCTCGAGGCTCCTCTTAGTAAGGTTAAAAATAAACAACAATCAGCAGATTGGATTTTTGATTGCATAATAGAAATAAAACTTTATAATTCCGCAAACAATAAGAAGTGAGAACATAATACAAATATATTTTTAATTAATATGGAATACGTGTTTACAGTAATAAAAAAAGATGGTGGCACGTTTTATTCTCTCATATAAATGAAAATAAACGTACTTACGTGTTTTTATAAAACACTATCTTATAATAAGAATAAATATATTATTATAAACAATACACAAAGAGGAGAATTACCAGTGACAGAAGTTCAATCCATGGGGTTAGTTTCTCGAAGATACTATGTAACTAATGTAAAATTCGTACAAAGCTCCTAACCTACTACCTAGTAATTTATACAATTAGGTAAACAAATTTACTTAATAATTTTTACGTGTGTCAAATTTTAAACCATATTTAACTCATCTGGAATGATTGTTTCAACGTTGCAAGTCTAATGTTCAAAATGTCTTTCACGACTTTTGTAATATATTATACTAATAAATTCATCAAAATTCTGTTCGTTTGCCGTGGTCATTGATATTCTAAAACGCCCTTACTGTTCTTTAAACTTTCGAGAAATAAAATTCCCTTCTGTTGCCTGTACAATATGATAATTGCTTTTAATCCCTTCGTAACGTGGAGTGCAATTTCCCGCGTAGTGTTGCCAGGTACGATAAGGCTTAGGGTGAATATAACCAATCTATTTAGTTTAACTAACATCTACGTCGATAACTAGATATTATACATTTTGAAAATGTGATAGGCCTTTGCTTTCATAGAACTTGAAACCTAGAAGCAGTTTTTAAATTGGTTGGATTACTATACTGGACAAAAGAAAACTCAATGGTTTAGCCATTATGACATGTTACAGCTGTAGACATTGAGATGTGTACTATCATATTATCAGCTATAGTAAAGGAACATTTTTAGGTTTTAGATTGTGGAGCTATACCACTATATCAAACTTTGTAATTTCTTATACTTGGATTATATTTTTTCCTTTGCAACAACTGCCTGTCTGATAAAAGTTGTTACCATGCGGCAAAAATTCAGAGTACTCGTTCGTAAACATCATTAGACATGTATGCTGACAAACCCTATCATATTTTGTTGATTACAGAGGTTTACAATTATCCACGTATAGTTAGTTATATCCTAGATTTGTGAAACGCACCCTTAATATACCTACAAATTGAAATTAATTAATTAAAGGTGAAGCTGAGCTCTGCAAATCAAATTATGTCATGCATCTCACAAGCTCATTGTTTCCGTCCACTGGCTATTTCATTTATTACAATCAGTTTGTGTGACGGGGAGTATCCGGCCCCTCGTATTATCTTCATTTCTTGAACATTGGAACGTATGCATTCATTCATTAAAAATAAAAGCGCTACACCGATCGCAATTTGATTATGTAGGTGCGTAAAATCATATGTCAGATATGTGGTATTGTTTTTAAAACAGATTTTTTGTATGTTTGCGTGTGAATGTTATGCACTTATCTAATCTACTGTTCAAAAAATAATTTTGGAGCATTGATGTCCCAAGGCAATTAAAACCTTAACCTCTTAGGGTTGACTTTTGACAGTCTTAACAAACATTGCGAGAAGGTTCTTTTTATGTTTGTTTAATGTTTATTTGACGGTATAAGCACGATGACCACCTGATGTTAAAAGTCTCGTGTGCTTGTAATTTAATATTCTTATTTTTTATTACTTAGTTCGATGTAAATATTCAAAACATATTCAATGGGAGTGCGGCGCGGTCCAGTGTTGCCGAGCGCTCTTGGCTCGGAGTAGGCATTGTCTTTTACTATGAGATACATCGTGCTTATTCCGTCAAATACACATAAACAAACACAAAAAAACATCTCATAATGTTTGTTAAAACTATCAGAAGTCAACCCTAAGAGGTTGTTACCAATAACCCTGTATAGACTGCTGCAAAGGGCTCCATGGTTCGATTCCCGGGGTGAGCTTAAGCTACAATGCATTGTAGCAATACAACCGGTTCTAGGGCAATTTGCGAATGCTGGTAATACTTATTAACATGATTAATTAAAAACTCTGTCCCAAGCATCTAACTTTTGTTCCCGCAGCCGTCTTTGAGAGCCAGTAATTCTTGATTTAGACTGTTAATACCTTCGACCATATTACACTTATCATCAGGTGAGGTTGTCGTCAAAGACGAACAGTAAAAAAAGTATATAAATAAATATGGTTAAGCAACCGGCTATAGGCCTTGCGTAATAAGCCGGTACAAATATTGTCTGTCATTTTTCAAAGTAATTTGATAATCTGGGAAGAATTTCTTATATACAAATAAATATCACCAGTGAAAACTAGGAAAAGTGACAATACTTTTATTCCCATTAGCCACCGGTGCTGTAATAGCTATTTTCAGTAGCAGCGTCGTTGATGCATTCAGTAAGACCATAACGCGAGCACTAGATCACGGGTTTGTTTTTCCTGTTGGACAAAATGTTATTGATCGTATACACCAAAATTGACTTCAACTTCAACTTTAATTGTATGGCCTCTGCGGGGTTTCCACAATTTCGCCAATGTCATGTGGATAGAGTGGAAGATATACACTGGAGAATTATGGGAACTGTGAAACGTTCTAGTTGGTTTGTAGTCTGAGCTTGAATTCCATGTTAATCTAAAACAACCAATAAAATCACCGGACAAACACAAGACGCACCAAAATTGAAATCGTAATCGAAAACTACAACACTGACTGTCACTTTGACAGCTGTCACACCTTACGCCCACATACAAGTAATTATAGTTGAAAGTATCCCTAAATATAAAATAAAACTAAAACATATGAGACTGACAGTCACTTTGACCTTTGTTACCACACATTACACCGGAACCAAACAAATAATTTTCACTGGTGGCAACAGAAACTGGGCATATTAACAGCTATTCATAATTTCCAGGATTTTTTAAGATTGGATGTTTTTGCATATAACTCCCAGTCACTCATAAGATCACATATGATAGGGTGAATAACACTTTGCACTGGCAACCCTGATCAGATAAACGCAGTGTAGTGTAAATAAATATTATGATAACTAGCAAATTTCATTTGTAGAAAGTACTGGAGAGTGTCTACCAAGAGAACTTCAACAAGAGGAAACAACTCGATAGAATTAGATACACGAAGAAAAAGAAAATGGAAAAGTTCCGTTTGACTCAGGTATGAGGGAACAAAAGAGATTAATATTGCTTTAAATATAATTTTACTGTGCGAGTCTATCGTGCTGCAGAGGATGGGGCTGTGGTTGGCTCGCAACCGTATTAGGCCCAATTTATAATGTCAAAAATTACCTTTAATGCCTGGATTTCTCCTCTGACAGGTTAAATTTGTTTTGATCGTACAAAATCCCATTATGTAAGTATTTGTATTTCTTTAATGAGGAAGATAAGCAATGTTTATTACATCTGTTTAAACAAACAAGATATAACGAAAATAGTAATGAATTTGGACATATGTTTATAAAATTTCTTCGTTCTTCAAAGCGTGTGCTGACATTGATAATGTTAAATTATTTTACAAAGTTTTTGAATAGTTTTTTACTATTATTTATTATTGCACGAGGTGATGTGTCGGTATAACGATGTACACTAACACAGTAACTATTAAACTAATTTGTGATGCCACAGCTAATTAAATACTCAAATTTATAACTTTTTAGATTATGTGGTAGTAAGGAATGTGATTATTTTTCCATTGCTAAATTATTAAAACTATATTTTTTTAAATTTTGTTATGTATTAGTTCTTAGTTTGTAGTTGTTCTAAGATTTTAACCTAAATTCACATCTTCGTCATTCATTAAGAAACATATTATGTGACGAATACCTATTCAGGGTTAAATTAAAATTGTGTTCCATTCATAGAAACTATCTACTTTTAGTGGCTGAAAAATATATTAACGCTATACGCGTGCTATATATTTTCAAATATTTCGATTAAAGTGAGCTCACATGGAGGTCATTATTAAATTAAACAAAGTGTCCTGGAGAAGTATTCAGAGACTATGGATTTAGACCTTTAAATTTTATTCACTCATAGTGCGCAGGTATATCTAACATCTTCTAATTCTTATTATTCCCATCACAGTTAGAATCAGCAGAGCTCCGAGATCGATTTTTTCTTGAGGTGGGAGGGAAGCTACCAGCTGAAAAGAAGGAACAAGCAGTGGCAAATTACGTTCAAAGAGCGAATATCAAGAAAAATGCGGCACTTGCCATCAAAGTGATGTATAAGAAGATTTTGGACATATTGAAAAAGGTTAGAGGATTAAAATGTATTTTTTAATATAAGATATAGAGAATATTTCTTAGAAGGAATAGGAACATGTCCGTGAAACCAGCCATAGCAAGCTGGAGTTACACACCGAGGTTTCCAAACCAATTCGATAATACAACAAAATCGTTCAAGTGCGAGTCGGACTCGCGCACGTAGGGTTCCGTACCATTATCTATACAACATTAGACATTATATTATACCTTTTTTATTAGTTTTTCTTGCACAAGTTCGACTCGTAATTTTTTGGATTTGTTATTATAGCGGCAACAGAAATACATCTTAGTTTTTTGTTTAGCTATCACGGTTCATGAGAGACACAGTGGAGTCTTAGCAATAGTGTCCCGAATTTACCCTTTGAGTACGTAACCCTAATAAGCATTATAATTATCTTTCTTATGACTTGAGATCCTTAGCTGTCGTCCACCCCGACCTAAGCCAGTTTTTATTAATTGTTAGTAATCAACTGTACTTACTTATATTCTGTGAAAATATAAACAACTAATTTTATAGTTCCTAAGATACAACCATTTAACTGCTGGGGATTGACTGTGATTATATTCACAACAAAACATATCTATTGTTATGAATTAGATACCGACATATAAGGGTTAAAGGTCGGACAGACGGAAGGATGGATAGAAGAACAACAGAGGGTTAATAAAAGTGAATTTTCTCAGCAATGTGTAATAAAATTTCAATGGGCCTTCTAAAATGGTTTCCATAGTTACAGCCGTATAAAGGTAGGTCAGATTTACGGACTTTTAAAAGAAACTCTAAAATTTACGTCAGGCGTAGCTTTTTTTTATGCTTGATAGGTTACATTTTGACCACTATCTCACCTGATGGTAAGTGATGATGTGGTCGAAGATGTTGTTCAGGCTAACTTAGAAGTGTGAAAGCCTGAGCTTTCACTCCTATACTGTTCTATACAAATGTACAAGTCAAGATATACATAACAACACGCAAACGAACTCGCAATTCTTGGATAATATATAAAATTAAATTTGTTAATTTATCTTTCCAGGATTCGTCATACTTTACTGTGGTACTGGAAGCTTTAAAGTTAGACTGTCGAGCTCAGGGCAAGTGCCTAATGGGGGCTACTGAGATGGGGCAACTGGCTATGGAGTACCTCGACGATAGGAAGTTCGAATTCAGCAAATTGGAAAAAGAGGTCAAAGCTAATATGAAAGAAAGGCAAAGGACGCTTAAGCTCGCTAGAAGAGAAATCGCTTATTTAACGGATTCATTCCCAGAACTTATTAGAAAAGAGGTACGTTAACTTTGTACTTAAATATTTATATATCTGCGTGCACGGCAGTGCCTCTACCAAGTCGAGCTAAATAGCGGCACGGCCGTACCATCCTTTTCTTGACGCAATTTAGGCCATTTCCCATCCCCATAACTTTGTTGTGTTTAAAACTATAAGCCTGAGTTTTCAGTCCCCAAGCAGGCATTGTATAAACACGGTATATTTCAAATTTCATTCAATTTGAACCAGTAATTTAGGAATTATGACTAGTCAGTTTCTTAATTTTGACTGACTGTTTTTTTTATGTTATTGTGGCGGAACAAGCACGAGGCCCAACTGATGTTAAGCGGACTTACCTCTGCCTATAACAGATGCATTTTATCACAAGTCACGTATTGCACTGCACCCGTCACTTTGAGTCATAGTTGTTAAGTCTCATGTGCCTGTAATTTATCAACACTCTAGGCACTTCTAGCAGACATAGCTTATTTCAGACGCATGATAACACAATTTATCTCATAAATAATACATATTATATTAAATAACAATGTTTAGTGTGATTGCCAAGTCAATCTATTTTATTTGAAACGTAAAATATTTCTAATACTGATATGGTCACTATAAGATGTTGTTAGCTTAGCTAATTACGTAATAATTTAAGGGCCTGTTTCAGAATGTTCGAGTAAGTTCCGGTTATACTACCCAGAACATATTTAATAAACAAACACTACCTTTGCGTTTCACAGTCTAGCTAGGTTAAAGCGCGCTAGCTTGAAACGCGCTGCATGTTAACTGTCATTTTTATCATTCATTTATTTTATGTATTGGATAGTATAACCGGAACTAACTCGAACTTTCTGAAACAGGCCCCCCCCCATTGTTCCAACATTTCGCAAGAGAAAAGCTGAGGGTACAACTAATGCATATCCATTTTGTCCTCAAATTTAATATCCGCCCTTGTCCTCAGCTAAAATGCCGTATATTTGGTACGCCTTGTAGATATAATAATATTTTTTATACCTATATTGAACAAAAAACTTGGCCAGCAATTGTGCAAAATCAAACAAGAAAATAATTCAACGTCGCAGATACACAAAATGCAATCAAAAGAAATGCTTTCTTATCAGTCATAATCCCTTTAACGCGCGTCACTAAAACAGTAAGCGCAATATTGTTTTGGTACGGATTCATCTTACTGCTTGTACAAGCTAAAAGTTTAACGTACGCTGCATGTTATATTACAGAATTTCAACCACGTACCATAATAATAATAATAATATAATAATAAACAATTTATTTCAGGCAACTTAGCATTATAAATAACACAGGCCCATAAAATATATACCTTAAACTAACATATATAATAATTTATATGATGAAATTTAATCACGTTTTTCTGCTGACGCGATGCGCGAGGCGTCAGGTATCCGACCGAGGAAACGCCGGTACTTGACACCCTTCGGCCAAAATTCAGGTTCCATGAATTTTTGGAGTTCGCGAGTCGGCACTCTCACCACAAATGACTTGAAGGTCACGTTGTGACGAGACTCCAATCGCTGAACTATTGGATTTATATTCGTTTTGAGCGCGATGTACTCCACCAGGTCTTCAACTTGCGTGGTGTTGTGCAAGCGAGAAACGTAAAGCTGTGTTGACGGCAACTCTGGGCGCAGCAGATGGTTATCGCCGGTAGGTGCAGTACCACTCTTATTCTGAGAGGAGTTCTTCTTCTTCTTTTTCCTCTCTACTTTTGTGTATCCGTCTTTATCATATTGGCTGTTTTGCGGGCGCAAAGGCACAGCCTTACGAACTGGGTCGCAGTGACCCAATTTTTCTCTCCTTCCCTCAGTTCGATCCGGGGTATGTCTGGCAACGACAGCGGCGTAAGCGCGTTCCGGCGTGGACGCGGAGACGCATGACGTTATCGGCACGAAGGGGGCGCGGGGTGCGAGGCGCGGTGCATCGGTCAGCGTCAGCGGCGGCGGCGGTGTGGTGACGACAGCGGGCGGCGAGTCAAATTTTGCTGACTCGAAACTCGACGACACGTTCTTTCTACCACCGCGATGTACGTTAATGTTATTGGCCTCGGGTGACCTACTTACTGAAATAATGTTTTTCAAAGCCATTACTTCAGCACGTAGGTCACTGATGGTGGTTTCAGAGGTCTCTAACTTACTCGAGATTTGGCTCATATTGCTCTTCAGAGCCGTGACGTCCTTTAACAGCCTCACGCAGTTAAGACTCTCCCACGGAACTGAAGGCAAGCGGCCCAACTCCTTCGCACAAAATTCAACTGGCACGTCGTCTGGGTCAGTCACTTTGAGTAGGTTGATGATATCTTGGAGACTCCTTTCGCCTCCGTCCCGACGCCGAGCTGGCATCTGGTCAGCCTTTCCAAGCACCTTGAAGAGAAGCGCCTTGCCACTGCAAATTTCCTCTTCCTTGAAAGTGGCCTTGCAGATCTGCAAGATGCTGATCTCGTCCATGCTGTCTATTGCGTAAGTTATAAACGCCAACAATTCGTTGGCTACGAGTTCCGGAGAACCCATAGCTACAATAAATTAAGCGGCGGCTAATGCCGCGCGATTCTCAAATTACAATTTGTGAATTTGACCGTCAGCGATACACGTCCGTTACCGAGCATGCATTGCAATGCAATGCATGCATTGCAATAATATACAACTATTTTAATTTAACGTCGGTACCTTGTGATATTTGCTACCTGGTTGGAATCTCGGAAGTGTTTACAATGTTCGACATTTACATTAACCCAAGTACACATTTATGCACGTTTAATTATGTAAGGAATTTGTGGCCGTGCACTAATATTAAAGAACTTTTTAACAAATTCCGGATTGTCGATTACGTTGAGCTTTTTAGCAGGCTATTAAATCCTGTAGGTAATGCCTTCAAACCGAGAAAAATGTGATTTGACGCATATTATTTCTAAGCGCTTTGTGCTTATATACCTACTCTATGTTTTCGATCACATTGGACTTCCGATTCCAGTGTAGTGTGTATTAATATAGAATTTTATATTTTTCTCCTCACCAGCTTGAAACAGTGTTGTTTTTCATTCTAAATATACGTGGAGAAGTGCTTTTTATCCGCTAGCGTGTAAAACTTTTTTAAATACGAACCTTTTTGACAATTCTAGATAGTTAATTTACCTATAATATTACATGTTGCATTCATTTCACGTTAATTTTTAATAATAATTAACAACAATACCATAATGTTGTCTTAGGTTTTCGCGATTATTACACATAGTAATTAAACAACTTTAAACAGTTAAAATCGCGTATATTTATCATTATTTTTTCGTTTATTTTGTCTTTATTATTTAGAAGTTTCGAACACTTGAAACGTCGGGACAAAAATAATGATAAATATACAGTACAGTGATAAATTATATTAGCTGTATTTAGCACAGAATAAGGACTCTTTGGTGAGGTGAACAATTGGGTGCATCGGTCGATAGCAAATTTTTTTTGCGTCTTGTACCTTTGAAATTCTCGTTATGCTCAGAATACGGATCTACACTTGAACTATTCGCTTTAATCCTAACTAGCTATAGCTCATGGTTCAATTCTAGAACCCTTCGCTTCTTCAGGATGCAGTAAAAGTACTCGAGCCAAATAACAACATTGCAGCCTCGCATAACAAATAACTGTTATTACATTTCCTAAAAATATATATTAAAAACCGGCCAAGTGCGAGTGGGACTCGCGCACGAAGCATTCCGTAGCTAAATATTCTGTGAATAGTTAAAGCGTCTACCTGTCGCCGTTATTAGTATCGAGCAAGAAATGGTAAAAAAATCAAGTTCGTTGCATGGCCCCCCCTTAAATATTTATTTAATTTTTAGTATTTGTTGTTATAGCGGTAATAGAAATACATCATCTGTGAAAATTTCAACTTTCTAGCTATCACCGTTCTTGATATATAGCCTGGTGACAGACGGACGAACAGCGAAGTCTCAGTAATAGGGTCCCGTTTTTACGGTTTGGGTACGGAACCCTATAAAGATAGCTGAAACACAGCACAATAGTTGAGTTATTCCGTTGTTGTCTTGAAACACAATATCGGTCGTATATACCTAATTAAATGACTCTTGTTGTTGTTCTCTTTGTGGCAATAAGCTTTTCCACGTATTCATAACAGACCTGAAGTTCTGAGTAGCGGTGCTTAGCCATTTTTTTTCTACAAAGAAAGTCTTATTACAGTTTCTATTAAAATAATATTCTACGTAAAGATTACAAATACAAAGTCGCTATTGTTTTCCTATTTTAATCATAATAAGTATACATAACGAATCTGATTTATAATATATAGATAAGTGCTTATAATAAAATAACTGCCTGAAATAAGCACTGAAACAACTAATTGATCAACAACCGGAGACGTTTACCATTGAACGAATGCCTGCATCATTTAGGAGGGTTTCTTATAATCCTCACGCCTGGCAGGCGTCTTGAGGATCACAGTGAAGACGGCAGTTCTTTAGAAGGCGCTGCTGCCTGCTTTCTATGTTTCTTCTATTGTCGCCTGTTACGTTACTGGCTATAACGACTGCCATCCAAAGACGACAACAAAAGCCTTTGACTACAATCTCACGTATTGTTAAGTGATGATGTGGTCGAAGGTGTTAACAGGCTTAACCTTGAATTACTGGCTCTCAAGGACAGCTGCCGGAACACACCGCTAAGTGCTTGGCGGCAGATTTTCTACTTAAGGGTGGTCGCTAGCCAGACGGGCATTCGCAAAATGCCCTTCCACCATGCAAAGATGCAAGGTTCTGGGAAAGTTTATTATTAAATTATTGGCTATTGTTCTAAAGTATTTTAATCATAAAAAAATAGTAGATTGTTATACAAGGGCCGAAAGGAATCAATTCCCATACGAAATATTTAGACGCCTGAGCGTAGCGAGGGTGGCTATAGTCCGAGTAGGAATTGATGACTTTCACCCGTGTTAAGCACTCTAATTTTCATTTCGAATTTAAGGAAAGTAAAAAATAGTAATTTTTCTTAAATATTTAAGCATTTCTTAAATGATACATTGCTAACATTAATAAATATTAACATAAATAGGCACCTATTTAAAATTAAGTCATTGAGATGTTAAAAATATTTTTGAAATTTAAAGTTAAATAGTGCTTACAATATTTACGGATGGCTATTGTCCGAATAGGAATTTATGACTTTCACCCTTGTTAAAACTCTACTTTTCACTGCGAATATGAGTAATATCTATAAAAAATGTTTTTCTATAATATTTATTGATAACAAGAACATGAGTAGAAACTATTTAAAATTAATGCAGTTATAGTCCAAATAGGAGTTCATAACTTCCGTGTAAGTAAAGTTATGTAAGTGTTATTTTAATTTACGCTTATAAACATAGTGACTAAAATGTTCATATAAGGTACACTAACTTGAGAGAGTTACATTAATTCTGTTATAAACTAGTTCTCTTAGCCTTTACATAAACACAAATGTAGTCGTAATTAGTTTTTAAAATACAGCAAAGTATTTATGAATGATAAAATATGGACGTCTAATTTTGTTTACAACCACGGTTGCCATGGTTACAGTTACAGCAGAGTACTTTAGAACGAAAAAACATAAACGTGTAATCTTGTTTACAACGATGGTTGCCATGGTTACTAGTCGTTCCGACCCAAGAGAGGGAAGCATTTACTATGAGTTTTTCCCACCCTTAGGTGGGAAGCAGCGTCTCCCACCCGCTACTCAGATCAAATAAACACTACTTTCCGAGTATGAGAAATGAAAATTATATTGCGTATACAGTATATCGTGACGCAATCTATCAAAATCTCGAATAAGTGTGCATGCAGAGAACAGTCTAAGACTTATCAAATCATACATATAAAAATATATGTAAGAGTAGTATATTACGTTATAAGTATCGACTTACAACCCAAAATTGTAATTTGTGGCCATCATACGGTGGTAGTACGTCGTGTGGGTGGGTTTCCGTTTTTAGAAAAGTAGTTTTTCTATAAGGATAAACCAAACAAAATATTTTACTTTACTATTCGAAATGATAACTATCGAATTGATTGTATCAACAAGTTGTCAGAGGGTAATACGGGTAAAATAAGGGTTCTATTTAAAGAATTATGCAACAGATATACTGTTTTAACTTTAAATGATCAGCAATGATGTCGATTGGCAACGGATTGATCATTTAAAACAATAAGTGAACGTGCAGAAATGTATCGAAGTTCAAATTTATTGATCTCGGATGTACTAACTGTGATTGCTTTTAATATTGCGTCGTTATTGACAGTTTTATTATTTTGATTAAGTACCAATAAACAGTGCTTCACTTGCTGTCATGCACATTTGTTGCTTTAACACGGTTAGTGCATGGTTATCATTTCAGATACACCGGGTGCATTGTTCCAGGGGGCCAACTCTCACCTCTTATAGTAATAATAACTTAATCTTACTGATACATTTTATACCTCCACGTCAAGTAAGCAAGCCTATAATTGGAACAAAATCGTAAAAACTGAACATTAAGTACATGTTCAGAATTATATATCAGAGTATGAGCACTCCTTTAACCTAAGGTGACACGAAGAGGGCACGCCAACGGGTGCAAAACAACTCGACTGTTCTATCGACGTATGGCAGTTTCCGAAATTAACTATTTCGTTAGCACCTGAAAGTCAGGACTAAGCCCCAAAAGTGGTTCATGGCAGCCTCGCCAACTATAAGGCGGTACATTGTGCCCATGAAATCATTCACTTAAGCTAAAGCCGTGGTAAGCACCTTCATTTCGACTGGATCACTAATATACCGCGTCAGCTCAACAACAAGTCTTTTGCTGCTTTGACGATAACGCACCGACAGATCATGGAGCATTCTAACCAGTATATATAAGATAATGCTCGCAGTTTTACCCGCGTATTAATCATATTGCGCCTTGGAAGAACTACCTATTTCATTCATCATTCATTCCTCAGACAAGTACACCGTATAAAAAAAACAAAGCAAATCGTTGCCCGTCTTCGGGTGCAATTGAGGGGAGGCCATTGCACTTACTATTTGTTTTTTCTTTATGACTTACGAGTTAGAACTAGTAGCGTCACGGGGAGTGTTATTTTGTACCACCAGATATCAACCGAACTCTTTGCAGCATGATTGTATAACGATGACTTTGTATGACACTTAAAGACACATTTCGCCTAGCACGATTCCTAATAATTAAGAAGATTGAGATAAACAAAAACAAACACAGAGGGAAACAGAAAATAAACTGCGATTTAGTTTAACCAGAGAGTTGGTTTGAAAGAAGGAATACTTCTGAAGCTAATACAATCGTTTTAATTCAGGAGGCAACTAATCTTGACGACCTTTATGAAGATGAAGACGCTGGTAGTCACCACTCGGTTCACTGGGAGCTTGAAGAAGTTATGAATATTTGCAAGAGACTACAGAGAGCCACATTGGTGTCATCCTTTGATCAAATTTTAAAACGGTAAGTTTAGTATATGTTATACTAGCGGCTCGCCCCAGCTTTGCACAGGTATCTCACAAAAAATATAAATTGAAACTCATAAAAAGTTGTTATTGTGACATAAATGTAATAGTTAGACATATGGTATTGCTGACTTTTTTGTAGATATTGATGTCCTCTATAAAATTGTGATACACAACTTTGCTCTATTGTCAATGATTTCTGCAGCGTACGAGATTTAACGATTTTTTTGGTATTTTATTCACACGTTGTGTTTTCATACATTATCGAAGTTTTCAAACGGATTCCTTAGTTTTCGAAAATATTCTATAGCCTTTGTTTATCAGGGATAGCGTAGAATTCTAATGTTGGATTTTTTTTTCAAATCGGTCCAGTTTTTCAGTTTATTCAAAATACAATAAATCTTCTTCTTTACAATATTAGTAAAGATTTACACATATAACTAAATACAAAGATTTTGAATGCAATGATGGCAGAGGTGGATACGACTGCCGTGCCGGAGGTCCGTGGTTCGATCCCCGCCGCCAGCATGAGCTTCACCGCATGGGGGAAGGGCATTTTGAGCCCACCTGGCTAGCGACCACCCTCAAGTAGAAAATCTGCCGCCAAGCACCTAACGATGTGTTCCGGAAGCTGTCCTTGAGAGCTAATGAAATTACATGCACATGAGACTTAACAACTACCTATGTCTCAAAGTGACGGGCGCAATGCAATTCATGACTTGTGATGAAATGCATTTGTTATAGGCAGAGGTTAAGTCCGCTTAACTGCAGATGGGCCTCGAGCTTGTTCTGTCACAAAAACATAAAAAAGAAAAAAGAATGGACTTCTTGCGAAATATGATGATGAAAAATTATGAATGGTAAAATAATGTTTCAAATGATGCTGTGGTTTTTAAGTTTATTCGTTACATACAAAAATACAAATCTTTCCTCTTTGTAATTAGTGTAGAGGTACTGGCAGGTATATGAAGTTAATAGAACTATTCACGTTCGTTGTAAGACGTTTAATTGTAAGAAACTGCATTCTACTTCTGTTACTTGAAAAATTTGCAAAGAAATCGTTAACTTATGTGCTGATTGCGAGGAAGCTGTAAATTCCGTACTTCAAGCAACGTAGTTTCCTATTCAGTCAAAAGTCTTTACTCGCCTTAAATCGTTAACTTATGTGCTGATTGCGAGGAAGCTGAAACTTCCCTACTTCAAGCAACTTAGTTTCCTATTCAGTCAAGAGCTTTTAACCAATTAGCACCACCGGTTCGAAGATACAACAAAGATCTTACTGCTCAATTTCTCATAATGCACAGGCAGGGAATAGAGCTATAGCCGGTACGGAAAAAATCATTTATTAACTTCAATAATGTTTTCACTTTTTATTGTCGATTTAAAATACATCTTGTACCAAATGCATTAACGTAAATCTAATTAAAATTAGGTATTAATAAAATACATTGGGCGCAGCATAGAAAAACTTCAGCCTATTATATGTACCTATAGCAATTATGATTCAAATAAAAATAAAAAATTATACCTTGATATCACAGAAGGGGTAAACATTTGAGTATAAACAACAATTTTGGACGAGCCTATTGCCAGTGCTGCCGAATACAGTTCTCACAGACTCTAGACGTGGTTTTCCACCGACGCGCGACGCTAAAAAAGCGATGCGACACCAGTTACTCGTCGTGAAAATATATATATACATATATATACCACTTGTCAATAACTATAGCAACGAAAAAATAACACAGATTTTTATTTTTCCCTTTATAAGTTTTAGTATATTTTGTGTAGAATGGTAACTCTTTCTTATAACCCGGCATGTGTATTCGTATTGTGATACTAAACATATGTTATGAGATCTGTCTCAAAAACATAGTTTTAAATTTTATTAGTAGTTATTTATTACACTACATATTTTGTCCCACAAAAACATCTTTTGTTCCCATTACACCAGGGTCATATGCTTATACCTTACTTTTAAACAGTATATACAGATACATTTATCACAACAAAAATAATAACGGGGTATAATTCATTGTTGCAGACTGAAAGAGCAGCGATACCAGACAGAAAGGTTAATGATGCAGCTAACGTTGAACAGTGTCAAGCGAGATGCTCTCCTTGAAGACCGGAAACATGCCATCGTGATGCTTGACTCTCTGAAGAATGTCGGTCAGGAACAAACAGCAGAGTGAGTAATTTTTACATATTATATAAATTTATAACTAGTTATTATTATAATATTCCATGCTGTTGTGACGCCCTTGGCACAAATTGATTATTTAGGCCAAAACCTAGTGTGTGCCTCCTCGTACGTCCCAACCGAACACCTGTCTTACCCATCATCTGTCCAAACTGGGATCCCGGTTGGCGGATTGGTAGGCGTAATTACACAATTATCCTAAAACCTGCGTGAGTCCGATTTTTATAAATATAACGGCTTCAGAAAGAATGCATCCTTATTTTTAAAAGAAAAGTATTTTTTTTTAATGACGGATAGTATTTTTAATGTTTTTAAGAAATCTGGATCCAGCACATATTAAATTTTGGGGACAGAATATTACTACTAAACTACTTCTACAGTAATGAACCTAGAAAGCTTTAATTTGATGATATATCTGATCATTATAATTTAAACGATGTTTGTAAGCTAGTATCCTTGGCTATACACAAACCCGCATCACTCTACAATAACGGGAAGTTATTCAAATCGTGAAATGAAAATAAAAAACTTTCACTCGATACATTTGGCCAAGCAAACACTGATGGAAACTTGCGTAATAAATTACATCTTAACTACTTTTAAACTACTAAACCCCAAAATCTGAAATAATTCAGGTGTATATATTACATGTAAATAATTATATCAAAAGAGAACCACAGAACCACATCCGTAAGTGGTATAGCAGAATCTAAAAAAAAAATTGCATATGTAAGTATTTGGCATACAATCTGTAATAATTAATGTGTAAAGAACAATAGCAAATAGTTATATAAAAAGTAGTTGTTACTAAAGTTGTAGGTGATATATTTTCAGAAAAAGAAACAATACAATTACTGATTTTCGTCGCCATTTTCGTCGTATGTTTAAACCTCCTTCACAGTATTTTTTTTGATATGAGGGTGACATGTGTATGTAATGGAAAACAACTGAGTACTAAAAAAACCGTCACGAGGCGTCGAGGGATGAAAAACTTGGAAAGTGCATTGACAAACGCGTCAGACCTTTTATGCAAAAAGAACTTTGTATGTAGGCGTTCCACAGATTTAGTAAATTTTATTTATGATTTGATATTCTACTGAAACCTTCATTCAAAATTAATAGTTCAAACGTAAACGAAAAGCTATTGTTTGATATATGAAATTATTAGGAAATACAGTTTTATTGGTGTTTGATAAAACTTTCATTGTCATTCATTTCCAAAGTTAGCACCCACGTTAATTTTACAATGAAGAATGTTCATACATTTAGATTTACTGGCCTCCTTATTCACATAAAATCAAATGACTTTAAAAACAAGTTTCCTGTCCCATCCTAATTTATTAATTAATATAATTAATTATGTTATTATTATTTGTTAACATTTAAACAGTCTCTGTAACTTTTACAGTTTCATAGATACTAACACGAAAGGGCAGAGCGTTAGAATATGACGTCATCGTTATAGCTGCGCTCTCATACGCACACACAGACGTACAGAGCTTCACCGCATGGTGGAAGGGCATTTTGCGAATGCCCGCCTGGCTAGCGACCACATTCAAGTAGAAAATCTGCCGCCAAGCACCTAACGGTGTGTTCCGGCAGCAGTCCTTGAGAGCCAGTGAAATTACAGGCACATGAGACTTAACAACTATGTCTCAAGGTGACGAACGCAGTGCAAGTCGCGACTTGTGACGAAATGCATCTGTTATAGGCAGAGGTTAGTCCGCTTAACATCAGGTGGGCCTCGAGTATGTTCCGTCACAATAACATAAAAAAAACAGACAGGAGTTTTATTTAGTATTTTTGAATGAAAGAGAAATTGTATTTCTACACGTATAAACTAGGGAGTGCAATCTTGCAGCTAAATCTTCAATCTCGGTATTTGCAATATTGAAGACGTCTAATCTCGCAAGATCTCGGTATTTTGCGAGATCTCGCAAATTTACAAGTTTTTGATTTAATTTTAAAAATATTCTATTGAAACATGGTAAAGTTATTATTCTAAGAGCGAATTAATGAAACAAGATATATATTAGAAAAAAAAACTGATACATATATTAAATAAAATTAATGGTTATTTTGGAAAAAACTTCTTAGAAAACACAAGATATCTAGCGTGTTGTCAGCCAACTGGCTTCGGATGCTTCGGGCAATATACCCGGCAGCAGAAAAAGCCCGTTCAGCTTCTACACTTGTTGGCACCACTGATGATAAGCATTGACAAACTGACTGCAAATGCTGCCCTTTTGCCCCGCCTGATTCGTAGAGATTAATTTCTTGTCTTATTTGTTTATCAAATAAGAAACCAGTTGCACATGAAGGGCGTTCTTGTGGGCGGGCTTTCAAAATCATTTCCAATTCTTCATCAAGAGATAGAGTTGTGTATGTGTTAGCGACTGCTGATAATGGCGTGTTATCATCAATAATATCATCATCAACTGCTGTATGAACAAATGCATCTAAAGATGTAGAGCAAGAGCTTTGGTTCTGTACGTATAATCGTTCGATCAGCTTTTTAATTTCTTTCTTGACTAAAATTTTTGGTGGCAAACTGAAAGTGTTATCATTAACGAGGGATTTAAAATCTTCGTCATATTGGGCAGAATCTCTCAAATAAAATAACGCTGCAGTCATAATTGTCCGGCGCTCACGGATACGAGTCCTCATAGCATCAGCCAGCTTTTGAGCGATTGGTGTTGTTCGGTTTTCTAACTTTCGAACCATGAACCGCAAAGTAGTTTCAGCGGTGATGAGATCTGAATCTCTTCGACATAATACTTCAACTGCTAGTTTGATAGGCTGGAACACATGTTCTAAGTCAACCAAAGCTACACATTCTTCTTCTGAGAAAGCACAATTGGGGTTCATTCCGAGATTAACATCGATCAAAGCTTTGCATACACACGTTTTCAATTTGTTGAATCTGGAAATCATATCTGCGAGAGTGGACCACCGCGCTCTTGAATGGTCATGGAACGCGTTGCTGTCCAATCTTGCAAATCTTGCGAGATCGCGAGCGATTTTAGGTGCTTGATTAATCTGCAAAATTAGTGCGAGATCTCGGTATTTCGAGATCTCGCAATACCGAGATTGCACTCCCTAGTATAAACTCCACTGTGACAAAGTTTCAAGTGATTTTGCATACCCATTTCTCATTACATAGCTAGATTTTATTTGTTTGTTTTCTAATTTACTTACATTGTACATAGTTTGCAACTCTGGAAGCATACAAAACTAGTTCAGTGTGAGGTGGATGGTTAAAACATTTTGGTGACAATTCTAAAAATAAATTTAGTGGATGAGCGTTAGTTTATCGATAGTTACGGTAATTAATTTGTAAATTCTACCAGTTTTCACTTTCAGTGCAATTTAGAGGTCAAGTTTTATTTTGAAAGTAGCTTTCCGCACACTCCTGTCAAACATTTACTACCAAAATATTACTGATTACATATTAAGCTCCGTAGAGCATGTCGGACGCCTAGCAGGCACGCCTGGCTATCCTGTGTAAGGTAGAGTTGCCCAAATGCAAGCTCAAGCGAGGCTTGGAGAGTCTTAGTCTCGGCTTTGGTCATGCGTCAATACACCTGGGATCCTGTTATGAAATTTGATACTAACAAATTACAACCTTAGTTTTGTATGTGGCCCTCACAAAAGATATGGATTTATAAAAAAATCACAAAAATCTGAAGAGCAGACAAATAATCCCTGAGTTTGATATGCCAAATGTTGCAAATTATTTTTGGGAGCTTTTTGGAGACACTTAGCAATAATTGTTTTTTTCTTGTCATTTGGACTCTATACCGCACTACACCGCACCCATCGTTTAAATAACTCTGTAATTTTGAAAAACGATCCACACTTATATATGGTAAAGCCATGAAAAATATCGCGGTTTAGACATGGATTGACCTTGGACCCATTGGTCATATGGAATGCTCATATTGAACACTTACAAACGAGACTTATAATTACTCTTCTTGGCTCATATGCGTAATATTGCGCGATGTATCCCACGCAAGTTATGATTAACGCTATATATCACTTCGGTTAAATCACATTTAGAGCCTGTTTCAGAATGTTCGAGTAAGTTCCGGTTATACTACCCAGAACATGTTTAATAAATAAAACACTATCTTTGCGTTTCATAGTCATCGATTTAGCCTACCCATCGGTTAAAGCTTGAAACGCGTAGCATGTTAACTGTCATTTTTATCATTCAATTTTATTTTTATTATTTTATATTCTGGGTAGTATAACCGGAATTTGCTCGAACATTCTGAAACAGGCCCTTAGTGTATCTAATTGAAATTTGGGGATGTGCTTCAAAAATAAAATAAGCTGAATTACAAGTCTTACAAAACAAAATTATAAATATGCTCTTTATATATCACCATTTAACACCAACCAAAGAAGTATATAAAAACAAAAAAAATGAATATGAGGACACAAAAATAATAATATTTACATATTTATTAATAAAGCTTTAAACAAAAATATACACTCCAATTTAACATTTACCAAACTGAAACAGTTTTCAAACCGCTGCTCTCGTCGAGATAGCTTCCCTGTTCTTCGAAAGGTAAGAACAAATTACGGCAAAAGGATGCTTACTTTTGCGGGAGCACACATTTATAATAAACTACCCACACATATAAAACATGAACACTCGTTTAAAACATTTAAAAAAGGAACTAGGCAAGTACTGAATGATCAATCTGTGTTAAAAAATATGTTTTATATTTGTTACAAATACTGTAGTCTAGAATTTTATCCTCTTTATTTTAACTATTATTATAATCTACCATCTGAAACATTCATGTAAAATGGTATCTTTTTTTATGAATTATAATTTAATTTACTTATGATTTGATATTCTACTGAAACCTTCATTCAAAATTAATAGTTCAAACGTAAACGAAAAGCTATTGTTTGATATATGAAATTATTAGGAAATACAGTTTTATTGGTGTTTGATAAAACAGTTTTCAAACCGCTGCTCTCGTCGAGATAGCTTCCCTGTTCTTCGAAAGGTAAGAACAAATTACGGCAAAAGGATGCTTACTTTTGCGGGAGCACACATTTATAATAAACTACCCACACATATAAAACATGAACACTCGTTTAAAACATTTAAAAAAGGAACTAGGCAAGTACTGAATGATCAATCTGTGTTAAAAAATATGTTTTATATTTGTTACAAATACTGTAGTCTAGAATTTTATCCTCTTTACTTTAACTATTATTATAATCTACCATCTGAAACATTCATGTAAAATGGTATCTTTTTTTATGAATTATAATTTAATTTTATATTTTTCTTATTGTGACGACAAACGTGCTTATATTAAGTCAAACTATGTTCTCATGATCTCATGTAAGTGACTACCTATTGTATAAATTGAGAATAAAGTTTCTTTAAATCTAAAGGTAATATGTAAAATATCTTAAAAAGAGGTTTACTTGACTCAAAAGGTGGCTTACCGCATAATGCACGTTATATTTTAACCACAAAAACCTTATCGACGTCCTTCGAGTTACTCCATAACAATGAGGCATATTTAAGAGCAGACGACACATAGCCATGATAGGCTGCGAGCATTGTATATAGAGCAGTCTTAATCTCGTCAATACATGATTCTGATCATAATACGGTAATTTTATAACAGAAATGGCAAATTAAATTGAAACCTTGTGTCCGTCTCGAAAAAATAAATAATAATCTTTGAAAATTAAGCACTCTACATTTATATGACATAAAAACGAAAATAAATAGATACATAAGTAGGAAATTGTCTAAATGAATAACGTCCATAACATAAACATTTTTACAAGGTATTAATAGGGCAAAACGGTATCTTTCAAATTTGATCAAAAGATGTCTAAATGTAAGAATAATTTTTCAATTCGTAAATCTTCAGGTGGGCAACAGCGCCTCCTTTTCTATTTTTTTTATGCTTGATCGGTTAGCTTTTGACCACCATCTCACCTGATGGTAAGTGATGATGTGGTCGAAGATGTTGTTCAGGCTAACCTAGAATTACTAGCTCTCAAGGACAGCTGCCAGAACACACCGATAGGTGCTAGGCGGCAGATTTTCTACTTGAGGGTGGTAGCTAGCCAGGCGGGCATTTGCAAAATGCTCTACCAACATGCTATAACGACTGCCATCCTAAGACAACTTAACGTGCCCTCCGACGCAGGGGAGCGCTCAGTAGTAATGTCACTAGTTGTCACCTATCCAAGTCATGACCGCGGTGGACGTTGCTTAACTTTGTTGATCGGTTCAGAATGGCTAAGTAAACTTCGTTACGAGCGTTTCTGATGAATGCCATCTTGCACTGCGATCCAAATGCACTTAATGGCTTTGTTTATCGGTGGACTTCTTTCTCGTGGTGATGTGATTAAGTGTCATTTTGAATTGTAGGTCATATGATGTTTGTGTCACAAACGAATTTATAATACACGCAGCATCAAACTTTAAGTTTTTGTCTAATGACTTCCACATGAGTGCTCCTTTTGTGTGGTCACAGTTAAATAATTTAATTTTGCTACACCTCGTCCGTTGTTTGAATAACACAGGTTTTCCATTGTGCAGCTTCCTTTCATTGGAAAGCTTAACATTGTTTTGTTTGAAGCATTATGGCGTATCTCCTTATCTACAATAGATATTTATAGTTATTTGTTAAGTACCTAATGCTGCAAAGTTATTATTTGGTATGAGTAGGTAATTGTACTGAAACTTGTGCTGATTCAGAGAGAGAGAAGAGTTTCTAAGGTGCATGCATTTTGAAGCGCTCGTAGCGAAGCTTGCTTAGCTGTTCTTAACCGATCAGCAAAGTTAAGCAACGCCCGCCGCGGTCATGAGTTGGATACCTATCCATCGATCTCTAGTGACATTACTACTAAGCGCTTCCGTACGTTAATCCGTCGGTCTCAAATAACGTCTTAGAATGGCAGTCGTTATAGCATGGCAATTTTCGAGTGCCGGCCTGGATGGCTACCCTCAAGTAGAAAATCTGTCACCAAGCACGTAACGATGTGTTCCGGCATTTGCTGCCTTTGCTGTCCTTGAGAGCCAGTAATTCTAGGTTAGCATGAACGACATCTTCGACCACATCGTCACTTACCATCAGGCGAGATAGTGGTCAAAGGCTAATCTATCAAGCATAAAACTTCTTGTTACCATTGCACAGTGTGGGATTTGCTCTTAGTTGTGGTCATCCTCATTTTATGTCTGATTCCAATTGATGGGCTAATTGAAAATAAAGCATACTAAAAACATCTACTTAGAAATTGTACTCACTTTTCGAGGTACAGCTATTTTGATGTAAGGCCATTGACATTTATGAAAAATATTTTCATTTATATTTCCCGAAAAAAGCGCAACTTGCATTTAGAAAAAATACAAATATATCGTGAGTATGAAACAGGTAAGAAAATTTTAAGTCTCTTACTTAAAAAATAAGTGATAATATAATTAATAATTATGTAAGTTTCTTAAAAAAAATGACTCTTGGAGAATTTTCCCCTTCTGCAGTCATGTGGGATGCCCTGGAACACGTGGGCATCCACACCTCGTGAGGACCTAACCATGAACGGGAGCGCCGCGCGCCGGCTGCCTTCACAGTGGTTGCCCCAGGTCCTCTGAGAATATAAAATTACCCTAGACTTGCGTAAATCCCATTCTCATTATTCAAACGGTTTTCAGAAGGAAGCATCTTTAGTTATACGAGAAAATGAACCATAATACTCTACGATAATGGAAATTATTTTAAATATTATTGTGAAATCTGAAACTAGCTAATATTACATTTTGGTGCCAAAATCTATCGTTATTTTATGATAATCTGGTACAATAATGAACCTAGGTAGCTGTAATTTTGCATGTGTATAGGCATAGCCACCAAATCAATAACGGTGTTAAAATTAATTTAAAGGATAGGGATTAAAATGTCTTATTTTTTATTTATACATAGTTGATCGTTTAATTACGACTACGCAAGTTCTCCGTGTTATATTTATCTTATATAATCCTCTTGCTGTACACAATAAATACCTTTTTATCCCTACCCTTTCTCATCAACAAAGTATAAGCAGGCGATATTAAACGGCACGCTTTCCTTGTTCCGTTATTAAGAACCTGTTGTACATATTTTTTTGTTAAAAGTCTACTCTATGTCTCGTTAAGGCACAAAGGAACATCATTTGTGTTCATTTATGATTTTCTTTTACGTTTAATTAACTTTGCAACGTGTAACACAGATTGGTATTATATAAAATTGAGAAATTGGATGAAAAAGTTATTAAAAGTTACGTGTAAAAAGTAAACATATTTTTATTTATGTAATTTACCATTAAATTGTTGTTTGATTGATCTATAACAAATCTAAAAGTAATATAAAGTAATAATCATAAAAGAGCTGCAGTTACAAGCTTATGTATTTACCCATATAAATATATATCCCCCAACCCCATTGCTACCTGTAGGTGTCGTAAGAGGCGACTAAAGGTTAAAATACCGGAAGGTGCCCACCTTCGGTATTTTACCTCAGGCTCAGAAGGCGCTTCTGTAGCAGCGCCTTCTGAGCCTTAAAAGGGAAAAGAATTGATATCATAAACGGAGCTCCTCAAGACGCTTGCTAAGCGTGGGGATTATCACAAATCCCCCCTTAATGAGGAAGCTGTTTCCAGCAGTGGTCAATATCTGGCTGGTACAGTATATATGTATATATATAGTTGTAGATTGAAATCATGAGTCCTCAAGTTACCGAAGATTAAGTATTAACGAATACCGTGAAAGAGTATTGACAAATTTACATCGGAAGTCTACGATCACACGACCTGAGCTCCTACGATCGACGCTGCTACGAAGGCATTACGAATCTACGAACACCAATGATTTATGGTGCTACGAATGTCTTCGAAATACGGTACTACAGACTACGAGAAGTACTATGAGCTACGAAAGTGATATGAAGCTATAAAAGTGCTACGCAACTACGAAAAATTTATAATTGAATACGAAGATGTTTACAAGCTTACATTCGTGAACCAGAACATAAATTATGGCTGTTTACTAACAAAAGAAACAAGTAATACGGGCTCTACGCATTGACAAACCGATTACCGTCAAGATCCACGATAACTGGAAGGCAAACAACAGCCGCTGCAATAAGTGTACAACCTACGATCGCTGCAAAGAGTAGACCTACAAAAGAGTGTGATCGACTACCTCTCACCACTTCTCTTTTGTATCGTATCCAATCCAGCGTCAGCTGCACGGAACTACCCCACCGGCTTGGTCAGTAGCATCATGTAGAAGGTGAACATATCAAACTAGCAATGGACCTATAGCTTCTATAGGAATTGTGAAACAAAGATGGCCGAGCGGTAATAGCTATGGACTGCCGTACCGCATGGTGGATAGGCATTTTGCGATTGCCCGACTGGCTAGCTACCAAGCAGAAAATCTGCTGCCAAGCACTTAACAGTGTATTCCAGCAGCAGTTCTCCAGAGAGCCACTGAAATTACAGGCACATGAGTTTTAACAACTATGTATCAAGGTGACGGATGTAGTGCAATTTGTGACTTGTGATGTAATGCATCTGTTATAGGCAGAGGTTAGTCCGCTTAACATCAGGTGGGCCTCGAGCTTGTTCCGTCACAATAACATAAAAAAGGAAGGAAAAGCCAATAAAATGCAAATAGAACACACGGAAGTGGAATGTGTTGAGAAATGGGTGCGAGAAAGTGCTGGGATTCCACGCAACGCCAACAACGCACATGAAAATGAAAAAGCCACTGATTTGAAATTAATTTGTTTGTGATGATGAAATTGTTATCGGTAACTAACGCCGGAACGCAACACCTCAAGAAATAGGGTCTGACTTAAGCACAGACCACAACCATAAACTTATGAACTGGACTACGGAGGTACTGATCGACTGAAATATCGATCACTTGAAAAAGCTGCCGATGCTGGGAGTACAACCAGCGAGCTCAACGCGTTTCAACAGAACAGGGTGCAGAATATGGTAAGTGTCTTGAAGTCATTATATAATAAAGCTTATCTGCACAATCACATGATCAGCAAAAATTTTATTGTCAAGCTGAGACCTCCTACGATCATGGTGGTGCAACTATGAAGAAGAACTTCAGGACACGGCCGATCTGGAGATCCTCATCCTCTTTGGATTCCTGATGCGCGAAGCCGATTTAATGCTCAGGTACGGCTATACGACCAAGACTATTTCATTGAACGTTAAGAAAAAGAGTTTAAGACCTAATACTGCGGGTAAAGAGCACAAGAATATAGTGCTGTACACTACTATATATTCAACTGATGAAGCGGTAGATGGGGTAATGTGCACAATGTGTAGTACAAACCATCTTGTTCACGAGAAAAAAATCGGGATAGCAGCCACCATCTTGCCCGATGAAAAGCCCGGTTGCTCACCAGACCCTGCCACCTATTGAGAAGTGAACATACTCCACAAAGTCTTCTATGTACCCTAAATCCTATATATTTACAGGAAAGCACCTACCTACTTAATTGAGTACCAGATAATAAAAAGCAATAAGAAGATAAACTTATAATTACTTACTCGACTTACTTACATATGAAACAGCATATAATGTAAATCCGTTATTGGCTGTCGGTTCAGAAATTATGTTTTACTGTGTATCTCTAAGAGCTGTGGATTTTGTTAATAAATATATAAATAATGTTAATTATTATTACCCGTTACATAATTAATAAATAATATATATATATATATATATATATATATAAGGGGTTTCCCAATAGGGACTTGACAACTTTGAATTAAATTTCTGAACGCACCCTTTCACTAATCATCAAACTTTCACAGTCAATTTATACAATAAACTTAACATTTTCATCACGGTAAAGTACACGAGCGTACAACGTCTGCAAATTATAAAAATGTACTACAGAAATTCGGAGTCGGTGACCCCTACTTTAAGAGCGTTAACTCTGATTTTTGGTTGTAGTTCTCGTCCTAGAGGACAGGCAGTAACAAGTTTAGTTCAAAAATTTTAGTCTACATATTCGTTGTGTGGTGTTGCCGTGCCAGTGAGACAACGGGTTGGTCGAAGTGTCGAAAATATCGCTGCCGTTGAAACGTCCGTAGCAAATGATCCAAATCAGTCAATTCCACGGCGTTCTCAAGAGTTGAGCATCGCACAGACCACTTTATGGCGAATATTGCGTAAGGATCTTAGTTTACACCCATACAAGATCAAGCTGACTCAAGAATTGAAGCAGATGGACCATTTGAAGCGACGTACATTCTCCGATTAGGCTCTGGAAAAGATGCGCCAAGATGATCAATTTCATCGCAAAATCATCTTCAGTGACGAAGCTCATTTTTGGCTCAATGGGTTCGTCAATAAGCAAAATATGCGTTATTGGTCGGGCGAAAATCCACATGTGCTTCGTGAAACACCACTTCATCCACAAAAAATAACTGTTTTGTGCGGTTTGCATGCCGGCGGCGTCATAGGGCCATATTTTTTCGACGACAATTATAATCGTCACGTTACTGTGAATGGTAATTGTTATCGCACCATGATTACCGATTATTTTTGGCCAGAATTGGAAGATATAGACTTGAACAACATATGGTTTCAACAGGACGGTGCCACAAGCCACACAGCACACGTTACAATCGATTTATTGAAGAGTAAGTTTGATGAGCGCTTTATCTCAAGAAATGGACCAGTCGATTGGCCGCATCGTTCGTGCGATTTAAAGCCTCTAGACTTTTTTCTTTGGGTCTACGTCAAGTCATTGGTCTATGCCAACAAGCCGACGACGTTGGAAGAGCTCAAAGCCAACATTGAACGCGAAATAGCAGCCGTTTCAGCCGAAATGTGTGGCCGAGTCATCGAAAATTGGGTCCAACGAATCGACCGCTGCAAACGTGCCCGCGGTGGCCATATGAACGAAGTCGAGTTATATTCATAAATGTTTTGATTGTACTTCAACCCGATACTAAAGTTTTTGAAATATCTCAAATGGTTTGCATTATATTTAAAAAAAAAAGTTGTCAAGTCCTTATTGGAAAACCCTTTATATATATATATATATATAATGTATTTATGGGTTAGGTGAAACAGCCGACGGTTACCAACTTTTCGTTGTAATGGGGCTCCGTAGCCTTGGCTTCGTCACCCACGGTGAAGCAAAGAAGAACCAGGGGAATCACCGTTATGGGCAGTCGGCTGCTTCACTTTGCCTCTACGATCATGATGGAGCGGCAAGGGTCAGACTGCGGTGCTGTATTTGCGGCACCGCATCTTAAGTGATGGAACACGTTCTGGTGTTAAGCGGTAACTTCTGCTATCTTTGATTCGAATGCATGAAACTTTGAATCTGTAGGTGTAAGTGAAAATTAATTGAAAAGATTCAGTTTAAAACGTATGTGTCACTTATCTTTCCGACGACTACCCCAAGTGTAGAAGATGTCTTTAATATAATTTAGTCGTTTATCTAAATTGTACATAACACAACAAGTTCACGTGAGTCAAAAGCTAAGTTGGATGCTAAAGGGCTTTTGGTAGTTAATAATAAAACATTTGCATGCTTCAATTTAATTTACTATAGTAATCACAGTAACATTGCGACAGCTGAGTAAAGGGGGTCAATAACAATAAATATAGTCCATTAAACGTTTCCAGTCATGAAGGTCGTAGGATGTTGCCTTGGAGCAGCAGCCTGATGAGTACTTTTCTATCCACCCTGCATAACCTCAACTCAAAACTAAAAAAACTACATAATCAAACATTTTATTCGTAAATGATGCGGTATACAATAATCCTGAAGCTATCAACACTTTTTGGGCTGAAATAGTGACGTGACATTGTGACGAGAACAAATGTTTCCAAGTTCAGGTTAGACTGGGTGCTTATTTCTGCTCCTTTTATATTTCAGCTAACACTTCACCCATGATGAGGTCCACGTTGGGGGCCCAGTTGAGTTCATGGATCTTGTCCTTAAAGCATTGCGCCACTGCCAAGGCATTGATGCAAGGGTCTGGGTTCGATACAGTCTCGCTACACTTGTGGATAATGTCAACCAGTTGCTTGGCCATGGCATCGTCTGTGAAAAAAATTACAATGGTCATGTGCATTTACGGTTAAATAATGTTTCTAGAACGGTTTTGTAGCCATACACATAGTAGAGTAATATTTATCAAATGCGCTATAGGGTAATAACGTTTTTAGATAATTTTTTTCAAAGATTTATATTTATAATGCTCTTGAATAAATGAGTTTTTTTTTATAAATCTTCCAAAGGTTCGGTTTGTGAAAGCCATGGCATATCCACTTAGATTTTCAAATATGTCATTGTTTGTATGATCATTACTGACCAGTGGGTAGTAATAACATTCACTAGTAAAAGTCGAACCATGAAAATGGGAGTTCACGAGTGATTTGAATCGGTAAGGTTCCGACTTCACCAAGTCATTTTCAGTGTTAGAATTCGGTTCCGTTGTTATTGATAATTTATTATGTTATGAGACTAGTGGCTCTCAGAGCTGTTAACCTCGCGTATCTGCTCTTGCTCTTGCTTACAATTAAAGGTTCACTACGCACGCTGATGGGGGAATGGGTCACAAAAACCATATTACTCCGAAAACTGATGAAATTAATTTGAGGCAACACAGACAATACCAGTTTCTTAATTATTCCCGACCCATCGATTCGACCAAATTTTCATATAATTATCTAAACTGCTCACAAATTTTCATGGGAATCAGTTGAGAATTGCGACCAGTAGAGGAAAATATCGGCCTAGTGCGAGTTTGACCCGTGCACAAAGGATTCTGTACCTCTATCTGTACAACTTTAGAAATTATATTATAACCTTTTTTTTAGTTTTTACAGAGTGTACGGTACCCTTCGTGCGTAAGTCCGACTCGCACTTGGTTGATTTATACTATTTGTTGTTATGGCGGCAACAGAAATACATTATCTGTGAAAATTTCAACTGTCTAGCTATCAGTACCTTACGCTTTGAAGAGAAAAAAGTAACAAACTAAAGCTATATGGGTTGGTAATAGACATAGTAGGTATAGCCAATAATATATATTATTGGTTTAAGTCTTATACAGTATGGGTCAAGAAAAGTAGAATTTTAGTCATCATTTTTCAATGATTCATAGTGGTTACAAGATCAGTCGTGTCACTAGTTCACTATAATAGTCACCATCGGCATTGGTTAAAATTATGCTCTAAGTCTTCTAGGTATAAAAAGCATATACCTTTTCAGTTAATTTAGTGTAACTAAACTACTACTTGATCGAAGTTAACACAATTAATAAGGACCAACTTGAAGGTATTTTTACCTAACAAAAACCAGTCATCGAGATCGGATGGTATTGAAAAAGTATAAGCGTTGTCACACGACGTTAATAGATAGATAAAGAGTCATCTTCATTTTGCAGGATGAGATAAAAATATATCGAACTAATATATCATGAATTAGAAAGTCATACCTGCCCCATGTTTTAACGCAAATTCATGCGCGTTTTTATGATGAAGGTTGTATTCCGGGTCCAGTAAATCCAGCTTTGAAGCGATACACATAATGGCACACCCAGTTTGCCGGTTAGCTAGCACGTGACCTTCTCTCCAAAAGTCACTAAATTCCTTTGTCACTGCGTCGGATAGGTCCAACTAACACAAAAAAGTGATTTTAATTTCAACAAGGTTAAAATAAATCATATACATTACAATGTTAAAATTATTAAGGTATAATATCAAAAGTAAAAAAAAAAAGATAATAAAACATTTTAACTGGTTTATGATCTTTGTTTTCCTTTATAATAAGGCGAAAACATACTATGAAAAAAAACATCATGGATTTCAAAAGGAATCAGAATATGTACTAAGAAAAAGAGAATGTTGCTATGGAAATACAGAAAAAAACGATGTGCAGAAAATTATACACAATTTAAAATTATACGAAGCGTTCGAAAACTATTATGAAATTAAGTCAGAAAGCTAGAAATAACTGTACAATTAAAATAGCTGGGAATAAATCAAAAGCCACATGGAATATAATAATAAAATTAATAAACGACCAAATACTGACATTAGGCAAATAATATGCGATGATAAAATTTTGACGCACCCAAATGACATTGTACTTCTACAACAATACATTTAATAATTACTATGTCAATCAGGTAATTCCCACTAATATTAACCTTTCACTAACTTGCAAAAAATCGTAAAATATGTAAATTGGAATGAATCAAACTCTATGTTTATGTGCCCATTGACTCCGGAAGATATATTGAAGATCATCAATGCACTAAAAATACTAATAGAACTGGTTATGACGGGATAACAACGAAAGTCGTAATACATGTAGCTGTGGTAATATATCCATTACTGAGTCATATTATTAACCTATGCATACATTATAAACCACTTTTAAAAAAACAGGATAGATAAATTATTCACAACATTTACCGAATGTTACTTATGTTGAACCAAAATTATGCAGGGCCCAGATAAACTCTCTATTGACAATGCGACAGTCTTCCTGGGAATCAAAAAGGATTCAACTTTACAGTGGGATCCACATATACATGATTTATCCGGAAGACTTAGTTCTGTTTCATATGCAGTTCGTAAGATAAGACAGCTGTTAACAGACGTAGCTACTGCTAGGCTAGTTTGTTTCTTGTAATACCACAGTATTATGTTGTATGGTGTATTGCTGTGGGGAGCTGCTGCTGAGATAGAGACAATATTTGCCTTACAAAAGCGTGCAATTCTTGCCGTATATGAAATGGATCCTAGGGAATTTCTGATAGATCTATTTAAGGAAATTCGTATTTTAAGTTTACTGAGTCTGTATATTTGAAAATATTATGTATGCTCGTAAACAATTTAGTAAATTTATAATTAACAGTGTACAATAAACAGTCACGATTACAACAATAGAAATAAAGATAAAATAACGGTGCCAGGTTTAAGACTAGCAAAAACAAATAAAATGTCCTTCTAAGGCAATTACTTTAGAAGGACCTTTTATTTGTTTTTGCTTTTTGCGGTTTTATAATAAAGTTCCCAAACATATTACAACGCTCACAGAAGGAAAATTCAAGATGCATGTGAATAACATTTTGATTAATAAATCCTACTACACAGTGATTACTTAAGCGACAAAAATACTTGGATTGTTTCGCCTCTGCCAAGCTATCGCCTCTGACCTACGTAATGTAAACAAATATTGTAATAATTGTATTATATAGTATGTAACACATTGTTAAAAAACGTTTAAAATAATGGCCCGAGTGTCTTGCCCGTTCTTCTATAGCAGTGGCTCTAAACATTTTTTTGCTGAACATGGCAGTACAATGTAGAATATTTCAATAAACTTGTAATTATTGATCTTCATAAGAGCGTCGTAGACGCACATATTGAATTAATTATTTTGACTTTGATTTTGAATTTGACGCTTATTTTATTTTCATAGGCGCAGGCTACACGTACCACATACGATGACTTGTCTTCTATGCTATAACATTAATTGCTTTTTAACTTACCTCTTTTCTGCATATCTCTAACGGCTTCGCGAAATTAATCGCCATGTTCTTCATCACTTCTTGTGACATCTCAACTCTGGATATCACACCCATTAACAGAACTAAAACTAATTTCTTTAGCTTGGTCATTGTTATCCTTCACCGATGTTCAGCCAACGAATGAGAATTTAAGTTTCGTAATGGTTTTATATCGTTAAGGCTTCGTTAGCGTCCTTTGTAATTGTCACCATGGTGTAATTAACAATTATTGAACTGCATTGTGTTTTTTGTTTCTACGTGCACATTAAAAGTACATAATTTGTTGTTCATGTTGTTTTAATTTGCAGTCCAGAGTTGATGTGTTGACGGATTAATTGAGACCTAATTAGCATTATGCATCTACGAGACATTTGCAGTTAATGGTTGATGGTTTGTGAGATACCTTTGTTCTAGTTCCTTCTCATTCATTTTGATAATACTGGTTGATTCTGAACACCAAAATATATTTAATATTATTTATTAGATATAATTGCACGATAAATTATAACTCATGTTTTCAATGTCTTTATACTCAACTACAACAAAAAAATATCAAATGCGATTTACATAGGATTTATGTACATAATTTCCAAATAGGTACATATATTCGTATATATTTTACCCAAATCATTTGTGTAAGTACTAATTATTAGTTATTAGTTACTTTACTCAAAAAAAGACATGTAGACGTCGTTGCGGTTTTAATAAAAGGATTTGTAGTGAGAAATCCTAATAACACTGTGTGGTAAACCCCTTCAGTTCCGTTCCTCGAACTATACAACAACCTAATGCTTGCCTGAAATTCGGGAAAATGCATTTAACAAATGATATATTTCCTTGACACCACACAGAACGTAGGCATACCTATCATATATTCGCTAGCCATCAGTATATTTAAGAGCGTTAAGAAAGTAAATAGCCCACTTGTGCGCTTTTTATGTATCTATACAATAGTGTATTGATGCACAACACGTCGCAGAGAGTAGGTTCCCTACTTTGGGTGTACGTGACCATGACAGCATATATTCGAAGAATTTATTATTGTCTGAAAGACGAGCCTAAACCCATTACCAGGCCTCGGACAAATCATGTAGAAACAGTGATTTGATTATTGATTTGTATGCGTAATAACGTTTAGTTTGATATTTTATCTATTATATTTAGAAAATTAGCTAAAAACATAAAGCCTATCTATACAGGGTTATTGGTAAATGGCTAACAACCTCTTAGGGTTGACTTCTGCTAGTCCTAAGAAACATTTTGAGATGTTTTTTTTTGTTCTGAATAAAAAGGATATTTATTATATTTTTCTTCTATATTTTTTGTATTTTAATGCCTAATCCGATCAAAGAGCACCCGCCGCGTAAAATAAAAAATAACTAAAAAGATTCAGAAACAAAAATAAACATCTCAAAATGTTTGCTAGGACTAGCAAAAGTCAACCCTAAAAGGTTCTTAGCCATTTACCAATAACCCTGTATATAAAAAAAAAACTTTTTGATATGGACAGTCACAAAATAGGAGACTAAAATTAAATAAAAAACGGAAATTACTTTACTGAAAAATATGAAATATCTTTATGAAGTCAGACCATAATAATGTGAACATAGTGTGATCATAGTGTTGAAATAATAATGTGTTGAAGCATTGTGTATATTACATCTTTAATGTTTTTCAACACACTTGCTCATAAAGTGGCGCAAATTTCACCGCAATTAGGCATATAATGACACATGTAATCAAACTGTGACTACATGTGTCATTGCTACGAGTATTATTCACAAGTGAGATGGAGAGATTTTTTATTATTGGTTGAGTTCCTTTGTTCTTAAAAAAGTTTCGACATTACAAATAAATTAATGTACCTATTGTTTGCTCATTTCATACTACTTCGTATTTAAATAGATAACATCAACTTGTACGCGTTTAATAAATAAAACTTTTACTCATATATAACTTTTATTTTCTGCGTAATAAAGAAAATTTTAAAGTGTCCATTTTGTACGCGCCTAAATTGCTATCCGCGAAAAGCCAAACAAAAGCAACCTCATTTTTAGTCTATGGCCGATCGCCATGTGCGCGCTTTGGAAAGTTAATTTATTTTTCCCGCCACTACGAAAAAAAATTCGCTCCTCGTTTTCACTGTAAAATGATTTTTTAGTATTATTTTCTTCACACGTGTGTTGAAAAACGTCGTATGATACACGTGTGTATTCATGATTACCGTTGTCGACTCTCTTAAGACTTAGGCCGTTTTCTGACTTGTCGGTGTGGGAGCGGTGCGGGATCTGTAAGGTCTGTACCGAAACGATACCGCGTTGCCTTCACCTACTCACCTATCGGTATATTCTCGGTATAAAATTCTGCAGTACCGAAGATGTCGTCTTCTAGTGATGACGATATTTTGGCGTGTTATTATGTTTATCGCCTACGTAAAAAAAGAAAACGTTATTGGCGTTATCCTTATATCGAAAATAATATTAATTGCCGATTTTTTGTTGCGGCTAAAGAACTTTCCCAAGATGACGAAATTTTTTTATTGATGTATAGAATGTCAAAAAATACTTACAAAGAGCTTTTGAACTTGTTGACTACAGTATTAACAAAGCAAAGTACAAGGTTTAGAGAATGTGTGTCTGCTGATGAAAGCACGACCTCGCGCGGTAAATGTCGAGCGGCGCCTGGAAACGCATCCCGAGACGCGGTAAAACGAAACGATCCCTCCCCGCTCCCGCACACACCGCGCCAATCAGAAGACGCGCATTAAAACATAGGCGCTCGGCAAGCTTTCGGTACCGTGTATACCGAGCGAAACGAATCCGCACCGCTCCCGCACCGACAAGTCAGAAAACGGCCTTAAGGCTCTCTCAATAGTGCACCATTTGTCATACACTTGTACAGTACAACAAGTAAATCAAAATGTAATGTTGACTAACCTCGACGTTTCAATCGAGTTGCATCGACCGGGTCTCGAGAGGTTGCAGAGAAGAGCATCTGTAATTTCTCAAAGGTGGAACACAAAATAAAAACAGCAAAGGATACTGTCCAGTTTCAAACAACTGCCGTGTATAATGTTGACTCCAGCTGCGGTAGTTAGATTGGTCAAACAAAGCTAACTATCGTGGAAAGGGTAAAAGAACATGTTTTACACGAATAAGTATTTAAATAATATATAATATATTTCACCGAAATGGTCGCTAGATATGTTTTTGTATTTACTAAGTGTGTGTATAATTCATTAACCGTGCGGTGCCGGTTTAGAATTGCACCTCCCCATATCATCTCGTGGGTGTCGTAAGAGGCGACTAAGGGAAAAATACTGAAAGGTGGGCAGCAGCGCCTTCTAAAGAACTGCTATTTTACACTGTGATCCCCAAGCCGCCTGCCAAGCCTGGGAATTATGGCAAATACCACCTTAATAGGGGAGGCTGTGTTCAGCAGTGGACGATCCGGCTAATATGGCACAGTATAAATAATAAAATGTATTTAATTGTATGAATATATATTTGTTTTTATTAAGTGTTAGTATTAATTGTGGATTTCCGCAAAGTGGCGACTGCATTTATTAAATTAGTATGATTAACTTACAAGGTTTTATAGATAACGTTTTGCTTTATAAAATAATTACCTGCCGCCTAACGCCCAGCCGCCTAACCGTGGTGGCAACTAAAGAAAATTGCATCAGACTCTCAGGTCTTCATTTTAAAAATATTATTTTTCACTTTAATTTTGATGGATGGCTTCCTGGCAATAAGGGTTTCTTTCCTTGGAGAGTTAGGCTTAAATTGAACCATATTTCTGTCGTAAGAGGCAATGATGGGAAAAATGCCAGTACGGGGGCAGCAGCGTCTTCTGAATAACTGAAGTCTTACACTGCGATCCCTAAGACGATCCCCAAGCGTGGGGATGACGAAAAAAATCTCCTAATTGGGGAGGCTTTGTTCAACGGTGGACGTCATAACTGTTGATGATGATGATGAGGTAGTCTGATTGATGGCCTCATGGTCCCCTCGCCAGTTACAATATGAAAATTAGAGCACAAAATTCGCATATGTCCAGCCAGTCTTGATGGATGAGTGGTAAAGGCACCCAGGGCGGTCGAATAACATGTCATCCTAAAATTTACTTTATTACGCACAACTTATACCCCTAAATTTTGTTGCAAGTTGTTTGATTTGTCGGAGTGGTGCTGATGTGAGGAGTGACCTTTATAATGAAATTGATAGAATTTGGGCGATAATAAAGGAAATATGATAACCATGATATTGCAGCCTTCCGTTTCACGCCAAAAGCGATTTAAGCTATGCAAAGCCTAAAACGATGATATGTAAAGCCGTTCCGTTTTAACCTTATCGCGCCAACGATGATGCATATGACGTCACGGAAAACGTTACTCTATACCTACAGCATCTTGTGATATGAACGACCACGCTACGAACAGTAGCCCAAGCACAAACATTTCGATAGTCCGTAACGTTATCGTATCGAGTTCACCGCCCGTTTACGCAGGACGCAATGGTTGACAGTACGCCGCATCGTTTGCTGGCTAACGTGAACTCGATAGGATTACAAAAGTGACGTCATCCAGCGTAAATCACAACAATCATACCTTTTTTCTAAGACCTAACAACTCATTCGAAAAGAGGTTTTAAGTCTTATTTTGCCTATAAAAGTTCCTCTCCCTGAGCAAGTAATATTAAGAGTTGGCACGGACCTTGTTGCTTTGAAACTCAGATTTGAAGTTATTTTATACCAACCATTACAAATGAAAACTATATTTCCAACACAATAATAGTGACATTTGTGAGTGTTGTACTACTGATTCCTTAAAACCGATTAGTTACAATGAAATCGATTCCATTATAATCGATATAGGATAAAATGGTAAGAAGGTTAGGTTTATAAAATATATGTTAAGGAAATATAAAATAAAACAAATATTTCACACAGATTTATTAATTTATTCAAAATCATCAAAATATTTTATCGTGCGATATATCTTCGCTAGTATCGAAAACCGTATTATTGGGGTATGTTTACATAGTTCCAAAGTAATTTGTGTACTAGAACATCTTTACAATACATATTTTTCATTGTACATAACAGTTTTCAATATATAATACTTATTTTCTAACTGTCGTATATGTAAAAGTAAAAAATACTGCACGTAAGTTGCACTAGTAAACTTGTCATCAACTGTTAACAATTATTATTATTTGTAGTTCAATCATAAAATGTAGTATTTCTGACGCACCTTTTTTAATTATATATAGACTGTTGACTTTTAAAAACTTTTTTGGTGTAGGTAGTTGAATTATTTAGATATTTAATTTAATCTTGCAGCTGATCTATTTCATTTGTATTGCAAGAAGCTTCTTCTGCACTGATTTGTTTTATTTATTGATTCAATTAATATTTTTCTGCGTAACATATGCATATCTGAAATTACAAAAATAGTTTATTTAACTGCACTCGAAAGTTGGTTAATTTTAAAATCAAAGAATGTAGAGTATAGTATTATAAGTATTTAAATAATTGGGATTGTATGTTGATACACATGTTGATTTTTATATAGTATTGAGGTGACATAGTACCTTAAATTCCATGCCATAGCTTTATCGATTCAGCATTTACTTTGAAAGTATATAAGCGACGGAGTTTTGTTTAAATGAACTGAAAAAAAAACAACTCAGATTATTATCACAAGCATAGATATGACGTTATTTACGCTATTTATTATTAATTGTATAATATTTAGGTCGATTTACATATGTTAGATACTAAATATTGCTCTAGCCGTTCAGTTAGCAAGTACTGTGCCAGTTATGTAGAGAAAAATTGATAATACCTGGTGTATCAAAATGCTTTTGAGCTGTAAATATGTAAATAACAGTCCCTAAAATACACATGTTAAGTTTCGTGGCATAATAAAACATTCCGCGTGGTGGTTTATGATCACCAGCATTGAATATGATATTTCCTAACTTATTGACACTATGAAAAAGTATATGTACCCATACCACTGACATTATAAAAAATCGATACTACAAAGGTATCGATACTTTCCTTGAGCAACACTAAACTTACTTTACGTTACGTAAATATTTGTAATTTATATACAAATATATGTAAGTACAGCAATTCGCATGTTAATACCTACTTAAATTACAATAAAAACCAAGCGATCATTAGCTCTGAAACAATAATGTAATTTCAATGACATATTTTCATCAACTCACCGGTTCTGGATCTCATGGAAATATATTGTTTAAACATTTTTATTTGTGTTTTGACACCACAGACTTCGCATTTTCTTTGCGATTTCCGTATTGCATTGATGTTCACAATGAAATATTAACATTTTTGAATAAAATGTATCTGAGGTGATATATTTATAAAGTGCCATGACATACGTTACGACATAGAGAAATGTAATATACCGGAAAAAATATAATTAGTCTATAGCCATCACAGTCCAGTTGAGTTGTCAAGTTGACAATGACATCGTATTTGGTAATTTTGGACAGAAATCGCTGCACCTGCAAAACTTTAGCTTATTTTAACTATTTTACTACCTTATTTTGGTGACGCTGGACTGGTTCCTCTATGATTGATATTTGTCAAATTTCGCTTTTTATTTGGTGAAAACCAAACATATTTTTTTCCGGTATATTACTTTTCTCTATGCGTTACTTGCTCAGTGAACCAAATTTTATTGTAACATCATTAGAGGTATTAAAATAAAACGTTATATATAAATTATGAGCTATAAATTCTCAAGCCAAGAATCTACGCCACTGATAATTTACCTAGTATATGAATTACAAACAGCTACTATCAGAATTTACACCTTTAAACAGAGGGAGGAGTCTCAAGAAACCCTGAAGGGCCGCCAGCCGGCGTGAAGTGTATTTTGCGCAAAATTGTATGGTGTTTCAGCAGAACAACAGGCTATTGAGTTCAAGCAGTGTACCTATTCCATAAGTTCTAATTGTTCACTAAAGGTGATTCCCGACAGAACTTTCGTCTCCAGCGGTATTTTACCGTCTGTTCTGGGAAAGAAGAATGCTGTGAAAACCTGGAGCGCGTAGTAATGTACCTACCTAACAGTTTTGCAAAGACAAACCACGTAGCATTTCATGAATGCGCCGTTACTACAAAAAGGGAGTGCTGTGACTTGTAACCGTCTAGGCTTGGTGCTGTTTTAAGTTCATATTAATTTTAGGATAATTAAAGTGTTTATTTTGTATTAGTCAGCTTACGGTTGGTTTTTTTTTTAAATTATGATTGTGTCTGTTATTACATTACCAAAAATAAAGAAATTACTTAACTGTTGGTGTACTTTTGTCTTTTTATTCATCTACTTTCCTTTATTTTTAAGGAATAGCGTGGCAAAAGAGCATTTTACCGAACTTACCTAGCCTATAAGATCAGAGGGGGAAGAAAAATGCTTCTCACGGCACTGCTATGAGTTCGCCACCCAATAGTCTTTTATGCGCCAAAAGGAGCACACACTGATCCATCTCATCATCACTGTTGTATGCTCAATGCGTGGCAACTCTCACACCGACTTAAGTAGTGGCATGCTGCCACGAATTTTGTCTTAGTCGCAATTCACGACATCCAACAAGAGATCCTATTATCCCTAAGCCACGAACTGTTCGGTATATACCTACCAATAAATGAAACGCACAATTGCACTTCGTTTTTTTTTATTAAGAACCAAAAGTCCAATAACACAGCTTCTACGTTTCACATTAAAATCTTCTTCTTCGTAGTGGTTAGAATGTTGGCGTGAGCATGGTCATCACCTATGAGTTCGTAGGTAGTTAGTCTGACAATCCGTTGGTATTCCTTTCGTTTCGCTGCCTGTGTTCCTCTGGTGCATTTGTTGACGGCTTTGGTTGATCTTGAAATCTTGAATGGATAGGTGATCTTCTGTGAGCCTTATTGTTTTTAATTTGACCATGCACAATGAAGAATTTCATAGCAACATTATTGCGCCGCAAGACATATCCAACGAGCGAAATTGGTGTAAATGTGGACTGGAACGGTGGAATATAGACGCTGTTTGATGCAGAGTTTTATAAAATATCCTGAATTGGGTTCATCGTACATTAGCATCACTTCCCTCCAATGCCATAAATTAATAAATATCTACTTTGCGCCTGGTTAACGAAATGGCACATTACTACTTCTAATCTTGCTGCCATGTTTGTAACTCTTTTCATAGGTAAATTATGAATGAACAAACACTTAAATAACATGAATTTTCGAAGTTTTATCACAATTGAATACGTTACGTCAGCCATCTGACTGAAAATTTCTCAGTGACATGACATTCGTAGATTTTTGACACACCCTCGATAGCCAGCCTTCGAGCTTACGTTAGTATTAGGTTCGTGCTCGCGATTTCATACAAAACTTTTTACGTGACAAAACGTTCACGTTAAAATCTCGACACTTTAGTTGTCAAAACCTTTTTTTCTGTCAGAATTTAGTTCCTTTTACGCACTGTAGAGGCGCTGATCAAATCCTATACAAAATAGTGACATTTCGATACGTTTACGAAACGGTTACGATTTCGCAAGTTATTCGTGCTTGGGCTACAGAAATTACCATAAGCGATGCTGTCAAAACTAACATTTTGTTTATGTGTGAGTGAGTGGTACATTCTGTGCATGTATGCTTTGACGATGAGGCAAACGTTAGTAACTGTTAATTATTAAGGTGGCCGGGTGGTCGAGAACGATCCGAGTGAGATATGACCGTTCCAAATTGATGGTAGCACTTGACGAGTGTTTAAAATGGTTATTACGTAACTAAGCGTCAAAATCAGGAAATCTAAAATGGAAGACAGCCACTGTCTAAATCTTATGTCTTTGAATGTTATGGTGTAAGTAATGATGGTGGACTATGTTAATCGCTATCTCTTTATGAACTCGCACATGTTGTAAGCAAATAGTATATTGTACTACTGGCCGCTGTTTTCCTACTTATCATTACGTTACGCACAGGCGGTGATGATGCTGTGCTAAATATAATAAAGTCTACGTTATAAAAAAGAAGTATTTTTATATCGTCTATTTAGCTTGCAATATTGTATAAATAACAAATTCAATCTTATTGATTTATTTGCTAAAATAAATCATAAACAAATGTACATTTTTAAATATATATAAGCTTGATAACTTTCTTCTAATCTCCAGAACGTTTGTAAGTTTATGTATTTAAAAGAAAAAAAAAACCTAATCTATCTACATTTTGTGACTAATAAGTGTTGAAATTCCTTCACTGTGAACTAATGGTGTATTTTGGCAGCTGTCCTTTGAGAGACCGTACCTAGGATCTATAGTTTCCAGAATAAAGTTCTTTTTTTATCGTTCGACAGCTTTCATCTATAATATAGATCTGGACACAATCTATCACTTATGTGCAAAACTAGAGCATAATAGTTTCACATCTACAATACAAACTATCACTTTTGTAAAGATAAAGTGGTGGTGACTAGTGGTTTAGTATCAATAGTTTCCGAGCTATAACCCTTTTTATTGTGACAGCTGTCATATTAAATTTAGATTTAAATTATATCTACCAGTTTTGTAAAGAAACTGATGTAAGGTCAACTGTTTCCCTGATAAAGCTCTTGAAAGTAAGTCTGTCATTTGAAATGATTTTCATGGATACTTTTACATATAATTAAAATTATTTTATCTGTATATATGCGAGTAGTAAAAATGAAGTATTTAGACTTTGCCTATCCCGGGAAGCACAGCTGAATTATACTTTATCGGTGGGACACATACTTACATAATCGCATAATACTAGCAAGTTTTTATTGCGTGTTTTCAGTGTTCTTCCCATTTTACGAAAAATACTTTTTAGATTACGTAAATAATCTAAAACATGTTTTGAATACAGAAATAAGCATATAATGTTAAAATTTACAAAACTTCCACAAAACTCACAAGTGATTTTATAAAATGGTCTGGAATCTTTTAACTATGAAAATGAAATAAATAGTATATAAAGATATTTTGAGGACGAGCACGCCTTGTTTTCTTGCAACAGTTAAATTTTTTCGTGTGTGTTTTTATACAACAACGGTTTTTTACACTTGGATGTCTAATCAAGTGTAAAAAACCGTGTAAAAAAGTGATCCGTGAGCAATTTATACAACGGTGACAAAACCCTCAGTCCAAAATGCATTTGGATGTTTCTCACCGTAGTGCGTACCACGCGTGGTGCGTGCGTACCAACTATCAAATTTAATAAATAAGGGTTAATGTTACGAAGTATATATTTTTTATTTAAGACCACGCATTGATTATACTGGATTATCCAAGTAAATGTCATAGTCCAATTTTAATTTCTTTTTTCTTGGATAGGGTATAATCTCGATTAATCCGATTTATATTTGGATAAGGTCTGAAGCGCTCGTAGCGAAGTTTACTTGGCTGTTCTCAACCGATCAGCAATTTTAAGCAACGTCGCGCGCGGTCTTGAGTTGGATGGGTGACCGCTAGTGACATTACTACTGAGCGTTTCCGTGCTTCGGAGGGCACGTTAAGCCGTCGGTCCCGGTTGTTGTCTTAGGATGGCAGTCGTTAGAGCATGGTGGTAGGGCATATTGCGAATGCCCGCCTGGGTAGCTACCACCCTCAAGTAGAAAATCTGTCGCCAAGTAACAGTGTGTTCCGGCAGCTGTCCTTGAGAGCCAGTACTTCTAGGTTAGTCTGAACAACATCTTCGACCACATCATCACTTATCATCAGGTGAGATAGTGGTCAAAGGCTAACTTATCAGACATAAAAAAAAAAAAAAAATTTCATCTGTTTTTATAATAAAACTGTAATAGATGCAATTCTGTACAAGGCAGATATTGAAAAAAAAAATTTGAGAGTACTCTGTAGCTGACACTGATGCCAAAACTGTATTTTTTGTCTGTTTGTCTGTCTGTGTCCCGGCCGCGCATCACTCTAAAACTACTGAATAGAATTCAATGAAACTTAACCCGATTTGAGTTCATACTACGAAGAACGTTATTGAATACTTTTTATCCAGAAATTCAGCACGGTTTCCTCGGGAAAGGGAATGAAAGTCAAAATGTACACGTAGTTGACTAGTGACGAGTGAGCTCGGATCCCCACGGGCATTCCGGCACCCCATGGGCATCCCGGCACCCTATGGGCAGCTCAGCACCCCACGGGCATCTCGGCATCCTTATTTAGATTTGCCAGCTTGCTAAGATAAAACTCTAAAATCTGGAACATTCGCCACAATCAATTTTTTTAGCTGTATCTTTTGCCGGATACATTTTGGAGACTGCGCAATAGAAGTGTACAATCTAATATATTTTCGTTCTACCGCCAAACAAGGAGAACCTCGGCAAAAAGATGCCGTTTTATAATCGAAATTCCAAAGTAACGCACAAAGTACTTCGCTTCAACATTTATTATGCAAACCGCCAAGGAACTCTCTGAGTTACTTAACTACTGTCTTCTGGAAAATACAAACCGGTTATCAAACCCAAAGTAAAAAAAACTCCTTTCTGAGCTATGCTTTACTAGGAGTGCTTCACCGCAGACCACAGCGTTGCTTAATATGAGATAAAAAGTGCTCAAATGTGAATAATTAGTTTGCAGGTACGTCAATCGCGAACGAAGCGCAGGTACAGCTAGTTTTATAATAAGCCTACTGTCTTTGGTGTCGGGTGAATTTCTCTATGTAACCTTTTTAGTCCCCCAGTATTACTCAAACGATCCCGTAAGCAGTATGCATCATTGACAAGAGTGAAAAAATGTTGCATATGTATCATCAATAGTGTCGAAGTCGGTATCGTTTTAAAAATTAACTCCTATTACAACGTGAAGTCTACGGCACAGAGGTAATATTAAGTATGCGATGTGATTGTGTTTTCTGGGTTAGTGGATGCAATTTATCGCATATATGCTCTTGCTTCACGTCTCGCCGCGAGACGCGACGACGTGAAGAATTAGGTCTTAAAATCAATTTGAAAGTTTAATAAATAAAATGTGTACCACATAATATAAAACATGATTGTGGCCTCGTTAATATGTCATTATTGTGTGAGAACTACTCAACCGATGGTATGAAATTAAGTAAACTTTTCTTTATTTAAATATGTAGAAACACGAGCTCGACTCCAGCTTGAGATGAAAATTTTGTGCTCTAAAAGTTTGTAAATGATAATCGTTAAGCATGCAATAGTGCTTGAAACCATTTAGAGAAATATATTTTATACCACACCCACTCAGAAAGTGTCCAATGGGACACTTCACTGCTCGTTCGAAAAGTCTTATAAAGTTCGTATTTTCTCCCTCACAACTATGCGGCGGGAAAAGTTATATGGAATTCCATTCCTGCCCTCCGTAGTAGTGAAGGAATGTTGTATGAAAATCCATGCATTTCCTGCTAGCGTTCTTTTGTTCTTTTTTAGCTGCGAGTTATGGCTGCCAACATAAAAAAATACAATTGACAAACCTCAAAAAGGTTTCATATCAAATATTAGAAAAAAGAGGTGGGTTTTTTTTGTACTCTATATTCAATGAAAGGAGCTTTGCAAACTTTTTTTTGCACCACGAAAAAAATGCACCGCAATTTATTTAGTTTTTTTTCTAAATTGATAATTTAACAGTGCGCTTTTAATTATTATAAGTAATATTCCAAAATGTCATCTGATAGTGAAGGTGAAATTTTAGAATGATGCCGCCACCAGAAATAAAAAATATAGCTCAAGAAGTCATAAAAAACTTGTAACGAAAATCGTTACAAGTTTTCTCGTATTTATCCCGAGACTTATCCGGAAGAAAAATTTTTATGACTTCTTGAGCTATATTTTTTATTTCCGGCACTTAAAAGTTTCCTCGTAGGTGTAGTATAAAGCACTGTGTATAGGTAGAAAGTTCTATTTCTGTTCTCGAGTTTCCTTTAAGCCATCCGCTGCGCGTCGGTCCGAGCTCAAACATACTCTCGAATAGAAATAGATATATTTCTCCCATCGGTGTACAATGTACTATTGTATGTTGTTACGGAAAACTCAGTGCGAAAGTCCCGACTCGCACTTGGCTAGCTTTTAGCAATGTACATGTCTGTTTACTAATAGTTAATACAAACCGTAGCAACAGGCTATGTATAGTATAATGCACGAACTGAAACAGGACTTGTTTATGTGCGAGTGAGTGATAGTGAATACCAGAAGGCACTGTGTGGTAGAGATAGTTTGATAGCAAGAGTGAACTGGCCGGTCATTTCTTCATAAAAGCGTCGACGAGTGATCAGTTCGTTTGAGGTCCTGTAAGATTGTAGTTATGAGCTTCGGAAACATTTTTATGTAAGCTATTCGACGCTAGCATGTTTTGTTTATTTGTTACGAAACAAGCCTGGCTAATGAAGGGATAAATCGATATTGTGCTTCATTCTAGATTCTTATTTGAGGTTTTAGTATGTAGTTGTGACCGGTCAGTTCAGATTGGTAGCTGGAAACCCTATATACGCTTGTAGCGAAGTTTGATTAGCCGTTCTTAACCGATCACCAATATTAAGCAACATCCACCGCGGTCATGACTTTGATGGGTGACTGCTAGTGTCATTATTTCTGTACGCTTCCGTGCTTCGGAGGGCACATTAAGCCGTCGGTCCCAGTTGTTGTCTTAGGATGGCAATCGTTATTGCACGGTGGTAGGGCATTTTGCGAATGATCGCCTGACTAGCTACCACCCTCAAGTAGAAAATCTGTCGCCAAGCACCTAACTGTGTGTTCCGGCAGCTGTTCTTGAGAGCTAGTAATGCTAGGTTATAGCCTGAACAACATCTTCAACCACATCATCACTTACCATCAGGTGAGATAGTAGTCAATGGCTAACGTATCAGGCAATAAATAAACATAGTTGGACTATTAGGATCTTATATGTGAATGGTTGTACAGAATATAAAGCCGCCACCATGTGTAATAAAAGTCAGTAAGAGGTTTCAAAACGACGACGTCATGAAACGTGAAAAAAGACGATTGCTTTTGCACTATTGTCAGGTGATTTATCGCGTTAGAAATAAAGTGATTCTGGATTGACGTGATTTTGGTGTCTTGGTGGCAATTATTTCTCTGTTACGACCCTGATATGGTAATTTTGCAATGTACCTGATATCATTGTTTGCCATACTGATATCATTATGCGACATCAATTAAATAGTGGACGAGAAAATTAACTAAATTTGTCACAGCTTCGTCCGGGCGTCGTTCATACTCTGTCATTTTGACACTATAAGACATCAAAATAATGTGCTATGTCACCATAGAAAATATAAAGAGCGATAACACGAAAAAAACGTTTTATTGCTATGTGTACTTCGATTATTTGCCTAGCCTTGACGTTTATTCATCCACCATTATTATTCATTGACTTCCTCTTTTCTGGAGTGGTATAAGTGTCAATTAGAAATATTGTACTCTTGGGTTTAATCCTGTTGGGTTGGAAAGTTATTGTGTTTTCTGACGCAGAAATTATCAGTTCAGAGTCTGAAACTGTGAACATTACTTGGAATAGGTTCGCCATCATGCGACAGAAACATGTCTAGCGAAGCTAGGTGCCAGAGCAGAATAATGCAGCGTTGAAAATGTATAATATGTTATTTTTATTGTATCTGTACAGTACCACTCGAAGGAACAAAAATATATATAACATTATATATGTATAATGTCTCATTTCCGGTTTTCCTGCCTGAACCACACAGTGCCATTTTCAGAATCGATTTTTGCCGTATAACTTTACAGGACAGTTATAGAGTAGCTGTTCTAGAATGCATGTGTCATGCCAGTATCCATGATTTGATATTACTTCGTTATTGAGACGAGCAAACACCCTAGGCAACCGGAATATTCCACGAGAGAATATTCCGAGACTGAACGGAGGTCGCTTGCGTTTTCATGCTAGAGCGCGTCAAGCTTCGCTTAATCAAGTTTGTCGTAGTCACGATGACGTCATAGCGTAATATTGGCAGAATCGTTATTAATCCAGTAAAATACAGGTGACGCTAACACATACCAAATGCAAATATTTTTGTGTCTTAGGAGGAAAAGTAGTGGCAAGTTGATATCAAAAACAAACACACTTTCGCGTTTATAACAGGTGTCTTTATCAAAATTACTTATATTTGAATTGAAGTTATTTTTTTACATAATGCTATAATAAAAAAGCAGTGATGGTAAAACATGTAAAACAGTGTGATAGCAATCAAGTTCGTTGTTAGGTTCAAGTCCAACACATCTACTTCCGCCACCTCCGTGGTTGTATGCCAGTGCGAAGACAATCCATCTCAAAAAATAAACATCTTGGTATCACAGGGAAATTAGTAATTATGTGACACGAGCTAATAAAGTTATGGTATATAATGTTGTGGTGATTGGGCATACCGCCCAATGAATTTACTTTCAATATGGCAATATTGAAAGTATTGTATTATATTGATGAATGATTCTAGATGATAAAAAGTGCTTTTCCACTCTGATTTCGAATCATAAACAACACCTAGCCGTGCTTGTGAAATGAAAAATGTTTAATTTATTTTTCACTTCACAACCCAACATTTGTTTATATATATTGGTGGTGTGTGTTGTGTTTATAATATTATTCTTAATAATAAACGTTACATTTAATTTTGGGAATAGTAATCTTCGATAGAAAATATGGGCCATTATTTGATTGTTATAAAATATGCCTAAGTATAATATTTTTATTCTACTCGATGACCTAGAAAAGTTTTATTTAATTTTGGCTATATTCACATGTATTGGAATCACAAAAAATAGTAATGTATATTTTATTTTTTATTGGAATCACCCTGACATATGACTATTTACAAATTCTAATCACTAGCGGTCACGCATCCAAGTCATAACCGCAGCGACTGCTTATTTTAACTCGCTGCAACACTCCGTGAGGTGTTTGGCGACAGATTCTTTACTTGAGTGTGGTGATAGCTAACCAGGCGGGTATTTGCAAAGTGCCCTAACGCCATGCTATACCGACTGCCTTCCGTAGACTACAAGTAGGACCGACATCTCAGCACGGAAACGCATAGTTGTAACATAGAACATATAAAAATACTACGTTGTAATGACACTAGCGGTCACGCATCCAAATCATGACCGCAGCGGTATTTGCTTAACGTAGCTTATCAGTTAAAAAAGTCAACGCTACGATCGCTTCAAAAACTTGTGTATGGAATATACAAAATTTTTTCGAGTTTTTGTGTAGAGTACACAATAACCGTATGAAACAGAAAGAAACATGCATAGAGACAAAGGGTTCAAACTTATAAAGTTTCTCTTTTGTCACCGGCGAGGGATAAATATCTCGAATTGGATCGATTAATTTGTATCGTGCACGCATTTTTTTTGCTCATGCTTGGTTCGCTCTCCCTGCGCTTGATTTATGAAATACCTTCCTTTGTTACATTTTAATTGACACGGCACGGCACATACCTATTGCAATTACTGTTGAAAATTTCCTTTCAATTGACATGTGAAACGCGTATTTTATTTTTCTTATAAAGATATCTGGAATGGTGTTCGTCAATTTGAGTGTAAATTGGATTTAATTTGCCCCTAGCTTAGGGGAGACTTAGGAGAGTTTTAATATTTCATCTCACATCATGCAATCCAAGTGCAAAGGTCGATTAACTTAAAAATAATGTCATTTTAAAACATTCTTTCTAGACTTATTGTTTTTGTAACAGAAATGACTTCGAGCATTATAGAATATGTGAAAAATCGATGCAAGCATGACAAGTTCTTTTGTTTGACAAGTTTTTCTCATACCGAGGTACGTTGATACACTTACGGTTTGTTGCTTTCGTAACGATGATAAGCCACTCTGTTATGAAAGCAATTCCTTTCTAATTTTTTTTTAATATACAATACGAAACCTAACAAGACTTACATTTCTTTGTATTACCTTTTTAATCGACCGTACTTACAATATTATTAACTACTAAGTGATACACAAAAGTTAATGTCAACAACAAATAGCAGATGTAACTCAAGAAACAAAATGTAACCAATCTGACAAACAATTATAGCAAACATACTAGCACATTTTCGTGCGCCCATGCTTTACACTTGAGGCATTGGACCCACTTTTTTACCTTCTGAGGGGTGATGTCGAATATGGCTCCATTCAACATACGCAAACCCACTCTTCTTTATATTCACATTTATCATATGCATGCTTCCAATTAAACATTGGCTTTTTTTTTGCTTTGCCTTATCTATGTTGGAAATAATTGTCTATTTTACCATTTTTCGTGGCTATCTTCAAAAATTTGCTTTATCAGTGTAGTGCATAGGGGATGTAAGCAATATTTTACCGTTTTCCTCACCGATTACAACGTTTTTTACTGCCAAGTGTGAAGATATTTACAAACATCAAAATTACACTAACCACATTGCAAACCACAACACAACATAATACCAAGATAATAAGCATTTATTGCAACCGAGGTAAGTTGAAAAAAGCCGTTTCTAAATTTGAGCTCGATGAAATATACGGCCAAAACTCACTTACGGCAATATTTCAGCGCGATTTTTGTTGTGACGCTATCACTCTCATAGTAGCGGAGGTGCGCAACACAAATGTCGCATGTCACATGAAGAATAAAATGGCGGTGTTGCCAGCTCGCCAATTATCTTTGATACTGAGAAATTGATGTTGTTTCAACTTACCTCTGTATCAACCCTCCTAGGTCTCCCCTACAGCATTCTGTACGTTCCAATCCTGTCGGACATGTTAACAATAAAGAACATTTTGAATTGTACGCTTTGACATTCGTACTATGAATAAATAAATGGTAAAGTGCAACGCGAAACGCGTGGGTGGGGTTCTCTAGGTCGAACGACAAAACTCGGTAGATTCCCTAAAGATTCAGCTTAATTCAAAAGAGGTTTATTGATAATTCTATTGCATATAGTACATAAGTGACTTTACCTTTACTTAGCTAGTATCTTAATATTTTTAAAGAATTTGCCAATAGAATATGACCAGGATTGAAGTGACACCATCAAACAGGACGATGTGGAGTGCGAGTAATCTTTGTAGTTGATTGTCTATTGTTGAGTGTCTTTTTGTAGTGGCTAGATAATTATTGAATCATAAAAAATTTCAAGTGGCCGTAGTGAAGCTTAATTTTGTAGTCATTCTTAACCAACTTAGCTAGGCTAAGCAATTCTCTGATGCTAGTACTTGGATGGGTGACCGTTAGTGCCATCTATTTCTGAGCGATCCTTCTAACGTCTTAAGATGGCAATCATTGAGCTACAACAGAGACCTTCGGGCGGCCTGAAAACTTCAACACTTTGCACGGTGGTAGGACATTTTTCAAATGCCTCGTGGCCTAGCTATTACCCTCAAGAAGACAACCTGACATCAAGCTCCTAACGGTGCGATCAGACAGCTGCCTATGAGATTCAGATCTCATTATACGTTAACCCGGTTTACCAATTTTGTCCTCATCGTCATTTTGAAGCAGTGATGGCTCAGTGGCATTGGCTATGGACTGCCGCGCAGCAGGTCCATGGTTCGAATCCCGCCCAAAGCTTGAGCTTCACCGCATGGTGGAAGGGCATTTTGCGAATGCCCGCCTGGCTAGCGACCACCCTCAAGTAGAAAATCTGTCGCCAAGCACCTAACGGTGTGTTCCGGCAGCAGTCCTTGAGAGCCAGTGAAATCACAGGCACATGAGATTTAATAACTATGTCTCAAGGTGACGGGCGCAGTGCATTTCGTGACTTGTGACGAAATGCATCTGTTATAGGCAGAGGTTAGTCCTCTTCACATCAGGTGGGCCTCGAGCTTGTTCCGTCAAAATAACATAAAAAATAAAAATAAAAAAAAAACTTACTATCTGGTGAGATGAGATTTAAAGGCTAGCCTATAGGATCAAATTTTGATATATTTACCCAACTGTAGCAGGCGGGTAATCTTTATTAACATATGTACTTTGATACTTTTCTTACGGCTTACTTACCCCATAATATCATCATCATCATCATCATCAGCCGGAAGACGTCCACTCTCTAACAAAGGCCTCCCCCATAGAACGCCACAAAGAACGGCTATTAGCCGCTTGTAACCATTGGCTACCCGCGACTTTAACGATGTCGTCAGTCCACCTAGTGGGGGGCCTACCAACTCTACGTCTTCCGGTGTATTGTGGTAACCACTCGAGAACCTTTCTTCCCCATCGTTTATCAGTTCTTCGAGCAATGTGGCCCGCCCATTGCCACTTCAACTTGCATATTCTGAGAGCTATGTCGGTGACTTTGGTTCTTTGGCGAATATCCTTGTTCCTGATTTTATCACGAAAAGAAACTCCCAGCATAGCTCTCTCCATAGCTCGCTGAGCGACCCTGAGCTTGTTCATAAGGGCCACAGTCAAGGACCACGTTTCAGTACCATATGTCATCACTGGCAACCATAATATCACTTAACTGATTTTTTTATGACGTTACAACGTTGTATCTAATCTGGTCTAAATATAGATTGCGTCTTGAGCTATGCGTTCTCATTGCAATATTCATGTTATGTGTTCATTGAGTCTGAAACAAGCCAGCTCTCATCAAGATATGATTGTTACAAGATCCATGATATCAAGTTATTTGCGTATCATCATCCGGGCAGAAGAGACGTTCATTTAGTTGTTTATCTTGTTCTCTTGTTTCTCAGAGGGTTTCAAAAAGATAAGAAATTAATTATTTAATCTACATATTATAGTAGTTATGAGGTACTGCACATTGTTGATTTCACATAATATTACTCCCATAAACCGATTAAAATAATATTGAACTTATATAATAGGATCTACGTTGATAATTCTTTAGAAAACAATGAAATAAAACAAAAATACACCAGTTAGGTGTAAAATTTAACAAGATTAAAAACGTATTAGTAATAAAACAATTCGAAAGAGATGTGTTATTTAAATCTAAATTAATTTGAGTAATGTTTATTTAATTTTCATTGGCCTAATTCATTTTTAATTTATGTTATTTCATTCTAATTTAGTGAAATTAGAATGAAATAACATAAATTAAAAATGAATTAGGAATGATAATTATTGTTAATCACTACTTTAGAGGAACAATTTTGAAAGCCATTATAGAACCTTTTAATAGGACCGCCCAAAGGGAGTGTAATGTTTTTAGGGTTCATTTGAGTATGTATCTTTATTTCATCGTGGCCTATAAACGTCACATCAGATTTGGATGTATAAAGTATCGTTAGAATACTTACACTATCCCAAGTAACACTGGCTATCAATTTTATTTGGGAGGGAAGTTGCCTATTTTTTGTAGTGGCCGATGCTGCGGAAATCATTTTCCGTGTAACCTTGCAGTCTACGACTGATCCTTATTTGTATTATTTGATCCGTAAATTTTTTTTCGTTCATGGTAACTGCTTTTGTTTGTTTATTAACTATCCTCCCCACACTGAGAAAAATCTAAAGTCAAAAGCGCCCTAATGACGGCCAATTTATATGGTATAGGGCGAAAAACCGACCAAACGTAAATACGTACAAAAACGCCTTCCAACTAGAAGGCGTTAAACGAGGTCAGTGAAGGCGAATGTTTCTTTTCGTCTTCATTTAAGGTGTATTTTGTGGTCTTACTTAAATATTGATTTTTGATAAGGCTGATTAAGTCGTACGTTATAGTGATAATCACCGTATATAAACCGCCGTAAAAGTAAGGTATATTTTATGGTCAATACTGCAATTATTATCGTATAACAAGTTGCAATTCTGAAAATACTTTACGGAAGGCGTTTTTGACGGTTGTGTTTATTATAAAACATGGTACATTTTTATTGATTGGTGAAAATCATCTTAAGAGTTGTGAATTCATCTTACGTAGTTACAATTCAACGGTAAAAGGTCAAATTTGATTTAAGCCTTTAAGTCGGTTTTCTCAGTGCAGAAGTACGAATTAGCAATATGATTACATCTTCATAATAAACTAAAAGCACGTGCAGTTTCAAACCAAGAGCTGAAAGTGGCTTAGTCATGCTATGTATAATCGTAGAGCATCTACACGACTCTACTTCATATTATACTCTATCGTCTAAAAATTTTTGTATTGTCAAATAGAGTGTACCATATCTACACGGTAAAATAAATAATGGATATGGTGTTGATGTGATCCTTGTTTTTTTTTACTGTTCACGAAATAGAATTTTCCAATATGCATAACTTATGTATCGATGACCTGATGTTTGCAACTATATTGCCGATTACTACCATTGTGGGTAAATAGCTCAGTAAAAACTAGAACTTACTTATAGGGATAAATATTAAATAAATATCTGTGAAAGCTCGAAAGTGTTAGAAACATCTTCAACGAGCTATTTCATATATTGCAATGTTAGAAGTAGGCTTCGTTTTTCTTCTTTTTTAGAATTTTAATATTTCGTACTATCATTATATAGTTACATCGCAATGTCTGTGAATACAACAAAGAAATAAATCTTTAAATGAAATAAATAACAATGATATTATGCAGTTACCTTTTAGAACAAATATAATAGGTACACACGAGTATATTTTCGTTGGTGTTTATAATAATTTATTAAATGAATTGTATATTCTACATATAACTTCCTATTTCTAGACATTGAAAAGCTATACTAGCGACCGGTGTATTGTTAAAATAAATAAAATCAGAAAAGAGAGGAAACCAAAGCGTTCACTACTATTTCTGTAGGTTTCTGTACTAGAAAACGTCTTACGATCTTACTACTAAGCCTCCGAGGTGAATCTATCCGACTTTCAAAGAGTTTCATCCTTAGTGCCATAATAAGTAGCAGGCTGAGATTTTACAGATGTGTCAGAATGGCGGATCGATAATAACAATTACAAATATATCAAAACTCAAATAAAAGGAGGGTCGATACAAGAAACGTGTTTTTAGTGTAGATTGTTTTTGATCTATCGTAAATACGGTAACACATACAAGTGCAAAATATTAGGTCCTTACATATGAAATTGGCGTTTTGTATGGGAGGAACAAAAAGTCGAATATTTTTTAATATAATATATTTAATTAATCAAAGTATGAACCATTATTTTCTATGCACTTTTGCCATCTCATAGGTAGTTCATTGATCCCTTTACTAAAAAAACCAGTCGGACGGGAATCAATAAAATCTTTGAAGGCGATTTGGACTGCCCCATCGGAGTTGAATTTTTTCCCTTGCAAGAAGTTATCCAAATTTCGAAAAAAATGGTAATCTGTTGGAGCAAGGTCCGGGGAGTACGGAGGATGTCTTAGACTTTCCAATTGAAGCTCTTCTAATTTAGTAGCCGTCTGTAGCGCAGTGTGTGGTCTAGCGTTGTCGTGAAGCAGCAGTGGCGTGGAGCGATTGACCAGCCTAGGTTGTTTAGCCGCTAGCTTTTCCATCATGGTTTGCAATTCCTGACAATAGACATCATCCGTAATAGTCTGGCCAGATTTGAAACAACTGTAATGAACAATACCGGCACTAGTCCACCAAACGCTTACAAGTAACTTTTTTGGGGTTAATTTTCGCTTGGGGCAGGATTTGGCTGGCTGGCCAGGATCTAACCATTGCGCTGAGCGCTTCCGATTATCGTAAAGAACCCATTTTTCATCACAGGTAATGATTCGGTTTAAAATACCTTCATTATTGTGCCGGTTTAGTAATGTAACGCAGCAGTCGACGCGCGTTTGCCGGTTTGTTTCAGTCAATTCGTGAGGTACCCACCTTTCAAGCTTTTTAATCTTCCCAATTTGCTTCAAGTGAATTAAAACAGTTTTATCACTAACATCGCAGCCTGCAGCTAACTCGGACGTGGTTTGCGATGGATCCGCTTCCACAATAGCCTTCAACTCTTCATTATCAACTTGAGTCTCAGGCCGTCCACGGGGCTTGTTCTGCAGGTCGAAATTTCCAGAACGAAAACGTTGGAACCAAAAACGAACTGTGTTTTCTTTTGCAACACGACCGCCATACACATCATTCACCCTTCGAGTTGTTTCCGCAGCACTAGTGCCACGGCGGAACTCGTACTCGTAAATAATGCGATATTTAAGGTTTTCCATTTTGTAAAATGAGTGACGCAAACAGAAAAAAACAGAAGAAAAAAACAAATGAATGACGATCATCGAAGCACAAATACATGAGTCTATAGCTGTACAAATTTGAATTTGGAATTCCTTACCAAAGAGGAGAAATTCGTGATTAAAGTGGCCAGTACGAAAAACGCCAATTTCATATGTAAGGACCTAATATAAAGTATTATTTGAATATTAAATTAGTAAGACTGTCCTAGTACAGACCTGACTCAGGTTAAGAATTTTAAATTGTATAATAACATTATTATAATCATCGTACATATAATATATTATATCATAAGCAAAAGATTGGCGTTATCGTCTAGTATTATGAAACCCATGTATTTTTTGTGTTTTGTCCGTAGTTTTAGATTCTTTTACAGGTGACTTATCAACATAATATATAAATCCATTCCACTTTCGTTCTTTAGAAGTATTTGTTACAACCAATATATTAATTATGAAGAAGGTAGAAGAATGAGATAGTTTAGTTGAGGATCTGGCTGGTCGATATAGCTCTTCTTAGGTCTAAAATGGGAAAAATCATTTATTATTTTATGTACTTGGGCTCCCCGATCCTCTTTACCCAAGACTCGTTAATAGCTCCAACCAGTTTGAGTCACAGGTTCTCCATACCGTCTCTTGCATGCCAAGTGAGTGTGTGAATGTGAGAGGATGACAGTTGTAAAGGTTAAATTATAGGTATCATAAACCTAAGGAATAAATCAGCTAACCATATCAGCTTGTACCTTAATGTCCTTACATATCAATCATAAAATGTTAACATAACTATTATATAATAATTATATTAATAGAGAAGTGAATGATTAGGTTATGGCGCAGTAAACTATAAAAAGTTGAAGTTAAGCCATTTTATGATGGTCATTAGATCTTCAGTTTGTAAAAAATATATAACATATAAAATATTTCAATTAATTATTGGTTCATGTAATCAACATATCCCATATTTATAATAAAATGAAGCCTATTCTTAAATATGATATTCTCTCAAAACTTATTACTGAATATTAAGTTATTTAAGTGTCCTGTTTCCTGCTATCATAATTTTGTTCAAATACGTCTTACAACTTTCTTCAACTTCTGGAATTATGAAAATAATTACTATGTCTTCTTCTAATAATTGTTATCTTCGAATTTCAATTATGTAATTGAACTTCACTTAATTAAACACTTTCACTTAATTCACAAATACACTTCAATTACTCAATAAGTGATATAAGACACAGTATCAAAACATTGTCACCTTAATTTACTAGTTCAAAGTCGTTTTTTTTTCACCATTTTAGTGACCCTTGCTACTTATGGGATTTATTATCATTCACAATCAATGACTATATCATCAAGATAGGAATACAATTTTTCAGTTATTGGAGTGCAACTAAAAATGTCTTGACCGATTTTGATTAAATTTAAATGTAACCACACGGCAAGCTTCAACTTCCAAATAAAAAATGTATTATCTAAATAAAAATATAAATCCTCCTTTTTGTGAAGTCATTCAAAAATGCGTCTAGTCTCATTCTAGATTATGTCTTCATAATTATAGCTAAAAGTATTTATAGTAAAATGTGTTTAAAATCCCTTTTGTAAGGTTCATAGAGAAACTAATGAAATTCAATAATAATATTTGATTACAAATTGTTAACTTATAAAGTGAATTGACTATGAAATAAATTCAATAGCATTAGATCAAACTGTAAAGTAAGTCAACTAATAATATAATAGATCCAAAGTTAAAAGCAATGGAATAAATTTGTTTAAGAATAAATATAGACCTGGAAATTTAATCCACTTCATAATAGACTTCAATTAATTATCTAATTACTTCTTTCTTATTTCATTATAATTTCATGTTATCATTAAAATCCAAATTAAATAATGATAAACAGGGTTCAAACATATCATTATGTTATCTATCATTCTTCCTCCCTTACAAAAATAAATAATATGTGTACACGTTCGACTGCTTTATATCCATTTCCAAAATTTTCATCATGCACCACTTAATCTGAAGTCGAAAATGATCGATCGAAATCGAGATGAAATACTATATAATTCCTTCCCCATTGAAATGCCATAAAGGAAGGGCCTTCCTTCTACTACAGTTTTGAGATTTACCACGCTGAGTTGATCATCTTAAAAACTATTTAAAAATCTATAACACATATATATAATACCTACTAACTTAAGATGGGTTTTGATACCATTTCGTTGATTTCTTTATTTTTAGCCGTAATGTTTCCACTACATTTTTCTATGTAACCCCACTTGTAACCACTATCAAAATCAAACTTGTTATTCCTATCTTTCTTTTTTATTCCTATATAATAAAATAAAACCTGTTCTACATTTCTGTACCGTAAAAAGTTTACATTTTTGTCTAATGAGTATTGCGCTATAAGTTGTATCGCTACCAAACGGAACCTGAAAATGCATACTTATACTAATCTATACAAATCGATATTTTATATGCAAGAAACATTTAGAGGCATTTTGGTGGAACCAACTTGACAGGGGGCAGTATGTTAGATAGAAAAAATAAAAAAAGGAACCAACTGCGAGCGCATGGGGAGGCTAATTAAGACTCTTCATTCGGTATCAGGGACATTGGAATTTAATATCATCTGTTTCACCCGTACGCCAATTTGGAGAACAAGCAATTAATTTTTTTTTCGTATAATGTGATACTAACTTTTGGCCTCGCCTGCGTAGATTTTAAGATTGCACGTTTTATTTGGTTAGAATTTATATTATATGACTCTTGGACTGAGTGGTTTAAAAGAATACCATTGGAGCGCTCGTAGCGAAGTTTACTTAGCTGTTCTCAACCGATCAGCAAAGTTAAGCAACGTCGCGCGCGGTCATGAGTTGGATGGGTGACCGCTAGTGACATTACTACTGAGCGTTTCCGTGCTTCGGAGGGCACGTTAAGCCGTCGGTCCCGGTTGTTGTCTTAGGATGGCAGTCGTTATAGCATGGTGGTAGGGCATTTTGCGAATGCCCGCCTGGCTAGTTACCACCCTCAAGTAGAAAATCTGTCGCCAAGCACCTAACGGTGTGTTCCGGCAGCTGTCCTTGAGAGCCAGTACTTCTAGGTTAGCCTGAACAACATCTTCGACCACATCATCACTTACCATCAGGTGAGATAGTGGTCAAAGGCTAACCTATCAAGCATAAAAAAAAAAAAAAAAAGTTATTGTGATGGAACAAGCTCGAGGGGCCCACCTGATGTTAAGCGGACTAACCTCTGCCTATAACAGACGCATTTCATCACAAGTTATGAATTACACGTGCCCCCGTACGTCCACGTAGCGCCCGTCACCTTGAGTCTTAAGTCTTATGTGCCTGTGATTTCGGCTCTCAAGGACTGCTGCCGGAACACACCGATAGGTATTTGACGACAGATTTTCTACTTGAGGGTGGTAGTTAGCCAGGCGAATAATCGCAAAATGTGCTTCCACCATGCGTGAACCTCAAGCTGGCGGTGGAGATCGAACCAGGGACCTGCAGCACGGAAGTCCATAGCTATTACCGCTCAGCCATCATTGCAGGTTGGGGTACAGAGTTTGAAAGGGGAATTAAAAAAAAATGCTTACTGTTCGGAGTCCGTTTCTATGTCCAGTAATATGCAATAGGCTCGCTCCATATTACACTAGAACTAAAACATTCCTGTCGAAATTACGAGATGAAAAGGCCTGACAATATGTTGTATAATTTTTTCACGTCAATTATTAATGTACACGCAGAAATACCAATACAAACTTTATTACCAGCTTTCACCCCCTTATTGTAAGAGAGCTCACGGCCAAAACAATTCCCCATCGTTTTATGCCCAAAAACGCATAAAATTTAGATGATTCTGAACCTGACTGGTAATGGTCAGAAACGTAGCAGCGTCATTTCGGCTAAATATGTAAAAATTTGCCAGACGCTTATATCCAAACAATTAAATGCGTCAGCTATTTAAAATATAAAACAATTTTTTTTGTAAAAATAAATAAATATAGATAAAGTTTGATTTCATACTACAATTTTTCTCTCTCATTCTCTTTAAAGGCCGAAAAAAAAACTGTTCTTTTTTTTTTATGTTATTGTGACGGAGCAAGCTCGAGGCCCACCTGATGTTAAGTGGACTAACCTCTGCCTATAACAGTTGCAATTCATCACAAGTCTCGAATTGCACTGCGCCCGTCACATTGAGACATAGTTGTTAAGTCTCATTGTGCCTGTAATTTCACTGGCTCTCAAGGACTACTGCCAGAACACACCATTCGGTACTTGACGACAGACTTTCTACTTGAGGGTGGTAGCTAGCCAGGCAGGCAATCGCAAAATGCCCTTCCACCATGCGGTGAAACTCAAGCCGGCGGTGGGGATCGAACCAGGGTACTGCAGCACGGCAGTCCATGGCTATTACCGCTCGGCCATCATTGCTTAAACTATATAATGTATTTTATTATATATGTATACATAGGAGCCATGCAGCTTCAATGAATAGGTACTTCCTCCAAATACTTAGAATTACGATTTTGGTTTATGCGTTGTCTGTCAGTTAGGAGTCATACAGGCCAGCGAAGCCTATTTATTTATAATTTGAAGTTTAATGCGTAAATTCCATTACGCGTATGATTTAAAATAGTTTTTTGATTAAGTTTTGATATAGATCGTTCAATAACAAGTTAAAGGTTATATCTATTGTTATATTACCTATAGAAACTATTTCACCATTTAGTGTCATTGTATAAATTTGTGATATTGTTACGAGCTTAGGGTTCGGGATAATTAATGCAATACTTTTATAGCAACTGACACCTTTATTCATCAGTTCTACAGTCACTTCACACTTTACTTTAAACAACACTAAATCACTGTCTATTCGCACTTTACAGATCACTAATAACACAATTCACTGTATTTAACTATTCCCGCTTGGAACACTTGGTCCAAAGATAATCGCACTGTAGCTCGTTTCAAACTCAAAATAAGACTGACTGTTCGGCCCGGACCCGACCTTATTTACACCCAATAGTCATAGTTTCCAGAATGTTCAGTACTAGTCTAGATAGAAGAACAATACGGGCCATAAATCACTCTTTTAGCGCAAACAACTTTTGTATGCAATTTGACGGAAAACTAACTACCACTTATACTGTGGTTGTTTACTAGTTGCCTGAGCACAAAGACGACCCTTTTTTATTAAATTTTTCGTGAAAAGTAGGTACATTCTTTGTTTTCTTATACTTGTTTATTGAAGTTGGGTTATTCTAGATTGTGCGAGCCCTTTTAATGAATTACGCGACCTTACTCTTCTTCACTACTCCTCTTTGGCCTATTCTACCCTACATCCGTCAACATACATACTCAACAATCTTCTCTTTTTGTGTTTTAGTCCTTCTTCATGGTATTTTTTTATATGCCTGATACGCAAACTTTGACCACTACCTCACCTGATGGTAAGTGATGTCGAAGATGTTGTTCAGGCTATTCTAAAGTTACTGGCTCTCAAGGACAGCTGCCGGAGCACACCGTGAGGTGCTTGGCGATAGATTTTCTACTTGAGGGCGATAGTTAGCCAAGCAGGCATTCGCAAAATGATCTACCACCATGCTAAAACGACTGCTATCTTAAGACAACAACCTGGACTGGGAGCTTAACATGTCTTCCGAAGCACGGAAGCGCACAGTTGTATTAAATACCACTAGCGGTCACCCATCCTAGTAATATCACAGCAGATGTTGCTTAACACAGTTACTCTGGAAACCACCCAGGAAGCAGATGCTCTCAGAAACTTCTACTATACTGTACTGTATCAGCTGGATTGTCCACTGCTAAACACAGCCTCCCCCAACAGGGGGGGGGGGGTTTGCCATAATCGCCACGCTAGGCAGACGTCTTGGGGATTGCAAATAAGGGTAACTAGTGTGTTACCCTTATTTGCCTCTTACGACACCCATGGGTAGGGTAGAGATAGGGTTGGGTGACATTCTAGCCCGGCACCCCACGGGGCCACTGTCTACTATAAAGAACTTAATAGAATGACATACAGTATCGGTAACCATGTAACTAAAGCAAATTGATTAATTTGTTTTACATATTTTTAAATATGGTTTCGAGCACTATCAATAATCCCTTGCTAAACGAATTATTTTTATTAAATCTCGAGTGGGAATTGAACCCGCGTTTTACGTACTTCCACCAGTGGCTCTGCTATTGAGACATGCTGGATGAGATGCGAAATTTCGTGCCGTAATTTTGTTATTTTAACCATCATTGGGGACAGTGCGGTCATCATACATGCCAACAATCGAGGCAACCAACAATTCATCCAACCGATAGTAGTCCTTTTTTAAATATTCAACTCCTGTAATAATGTAGCCAGCCTTCTTTATTTAGAAATTAGGGTCTGTCCTGCTTGGCAACATTCTGCATTATCGTTTAAGTCCTGAAGTCCTGTCTACTCGCGCGCACTCGCGAGTTTCACGCTCGCCATTTCACGATTAAGTCACTTTTTATCCTCCATACAGTATCAAGGAAACATTCCCAACTTCCATTCGATCGGACACTCTATACCAAACGTAGGTTTGATATTGTATGTAATTTTGAAAAGAAACGAACTGCGGTAGCGGGTAGGTATTATCGTTTTATTAGTTCGCTGCTGTACAATAAGGTAAATAAAGAATTAAAAATTTACCCTCTTACCTTACATGAATGCAAAACCAAATGCATCAAATGGCTTCAGACATTAACCTATCAAGAGACTGAAGAACTCTTGATAGTATTGAAATAGTCGCTTCACACACACTTCCTCACATACACACACTCCCTCACATAAACACACACACACATACACACAAACACACACACCCTCATATATTTTCAACTCATACTAATACACACTTATTCAAACATATTGTTCTGCTAGTACTATCCCCGCTCTATTTAATTGTATATTAATTGTTTTCGAATCCTATTTTATCTAGGAACTAAGCTTTAATTTAATTTAAATAATATTTTGTTCAATGTCTAACTTCCGGTGGAGGGCGTTGACATCTGCGACACAGTTATCACACTTCTGCAGGTGTCATCGATTCTCATATGTTATTTGTATAATATTGTTATGGTTCCAAATAAAGATTTATTATTATTATTACTTATTCGTATGATCGTCCCCCAAATATTATAATAGTTACCAAACCAAGCCAGGATTTTGACATTCTACCTCAGATTCGCAAACACATTTAGTTGATAACGATTACGCTATGGTGACTTTCCTGTAATATATTCCACCATACCACCCTCAAGTAGAAAATCTGTCGCCATGCACCAAACGGTGTGTTCCGGCAGCTGTCCTTGAGAGCCAGTAATTCTAGGTTAAGCCTGTTAACACCTTTGACCACATTATCACTTACCATCAGGTGAGATTGTGTTCAAAGGCTAACCTTTCAGCAATAAAAAAAACTTCTTTTTTGGCAGTTGGATAATAACTATCCTTTGTCCGTCCCCGGGTCCCAAGCTATTGCCATACCAAATTTCATACAAATCGATCCGGTAGTTTATCAAGTTTATTCATTGCATACAAAAATACAAATCTTTCCTCTTTACAATATTAGTGTAGATGTAGATTTGAGATACTCGAAATGAAATTCTTCAACAATTCTCAATGACGTTTATTTTTAACCGAACAACCACGTTATGCAATTTTCTCTACGATCAATACTTGGTTGGGTGAACGCTGGTGGCATTTTATTGAGCGCTTCCGGCCATCGGTCCCAATTATTGCCATAGGCATTTTGCGAATACCTATCTGGCTAGCTACTACCCTTAAGTAGAAATCTGTCACCAAGCTTGTTATTTCAACCAATAAATAAATGTTCATATAATAAATAAATCTTGTTTGAGAAGCTACTGCCACTCTCAAGTGCGTTATGTTGGTGTCATCATGCTTAGATATCGGGGGATATGGCATGGGAGCGTTGGACGTGTGGCCAGCATGCGGTCAATCTGACTTTATGTACGAGCGACGGCTATACGCTCCGCTTAATTAAATATCAGACGCGAAGCGCTTTACGTGATATAATATATAGATACTTTAATAAAAAGCTTTGTTGGTCAGTGTGAGTCTGCATTGTAAAGACGACCACAACAAGCAAAATATTCAACCACAACAAGCAAATAAGTCAACATCATTATCAACAGCCCTAACAGTACACATTAGGGGGGGTACAGCGTCTTGTTCTCCAGAAGCTGCTGCTGCCTTCTCGAATTTTCTCCAGATTTCGCCCACGACATCCTCCTTGAGCGTGCGTAAGTTGTGTGTTGCCAAGGGAGGCGGTAGCAGGGCATCTACCGGAGTCTTCGCTTCCTTTTTTCGCTCCTATTGTGATGCACGCATGTGAAGGTAGCATAAGGGAAATGTATAACTCTGTGTGTAGGTAATATTAAGATTAGCACATGTAACCTTATTTCAGCAAATAATGATATTCTATTCTATTCCCATGTGATGTTGGTCGTTCGAGGCGTTGTCTGATACGCATTCATACAATACTAAAAAACTACTGTTACATATAACTATACTTACTTAGCTTAGCTTCCGTCTACACACTACACCCTCTGCTCCACAGGTACCTGATCTGCTAACGGGGTCGGGAATAATGAAGTTGCCGGGAAGCCGGATGTAAATTGGTGTTTATTATTTGGAGCGTTTTTACCATAATCCACACGCTTGACAGGTGACTGGGCTATTGCAGTTTATGATGTTAATATGTCAGAAGGTGCTGCTGCCCACCTTTTGGTATTTTTCCCTTAGTCACCTCGTACAACTCCCATGGGAAGATATCGGGGGTGACATTCTAGTCCGCCCCCCCATGGGACTACGGTTGAAGTCGGTACCATGCATAATTCCTCACAACTGGACTGCCAAAAGTTATTTCATACTTATAAGTGTTGAAAGTGAGTTAAATTTTTAAAAAACAATAACATGCTTTTCTTTGTTTTAAGATACGTAGTTCAAAAGAAGGAACTGAACACCCGATTGGAAGCTGAGATTAAGGAAGAGGAGCGCCTTAACCAGATGCTCGACGAGAAAGGAAAACTCATCATTGAAATGAAAACCTCCTTGCAACAGATCAACCAGCTTTTGTCCAGTGTTGGTGAGAAAGTTTACGCATTTATTTGTATTACAAACAAACAACAAAATTTTTTTTATGCACATCTTTCGTAATTTCTTGTTTGTTTTTTTTTACTGCTGATAGTTAAGCCTTTGACCACAATCTCACCTGATGGTAAGTAATGATGTTGTCGAAGGTGTTAACAGGCTTAACATAGAATTACTGGCTCTCAAGGACAGCTGCCAAAACACACCGTTAGGTACTTGGCGACAGATTTTCTACTTGAGGGTGTTTATTTTCGCCATTTCTTACTATTTTTATAGCCATAATGTAGACCGTTGAACAAAAACAGGATTAATAGCACACCTGGGAAACTTACGGGGAGTGCCACAATCCCTATGCTTGGTCTTGGCTTCTTGGGAACTGCAGGTCCTCAAAAGGCACTGCTGCTTCTGGCATTTTGCCTTACTCGCCTTTAAGGATCCCATGAAAATTCATACCCGCTCCTGAACACTTACAGATTAATAATTCACTATAAACGTATACTACCTAGAGCATTAGAAGAAACACAAAAAATGTGTGACATTTACGATTTTTAATACTGAAATTCCATTTTGTAGTTACGGTTAGATGACGAATTGTTACAATATATAACTTCCTGGGAAGCGAGGAAGGGCAAAATACCAGATGGTAGGTACCAGTGCCTACCATTTGCCTATACTCAATCGTTTTGCTTGGCAGTCGTTCCGATACGAAAAGAGAATCCGGAGCGCAGAGAAGAATCCGATATACGTCGCCCGAGATAAACGTTTTTCTCCCGAGTGATATACTCTGGCTTTCAACCATTCTACATTATTTATTTTTGAAGCAATGATGGCCGAGCTTTATTAGCTTTGGACTGCCGTGGCGCAGATCCCTGGTTCAATCCCCACCACCGACTCTAGCTTCACCGCATGGTGGAAGGGCATTTGGCGATTGCCCGCCTGGCTAGCTACCAAGTAGAAAATCTGTCGTCAAGCAACTAACGGTGTGTTCCGGCAGCTGTCTTTGAGAGCCAGTGGAATTACAGGCACTTAACAACTATGGATCAAGGTGACGGGCGCAGTGCAATTCGTGATTTGTGATGAAATGCATCTGTGGCGGAGGTTAGTCCGCTTAACATCAGATGGGCGTCGAGCTTATTCCGTCACAAAAACATAAAAAATATACATAAAAGCAAAAGAGAGGCCTTGAGATAAAACTTTTAACTTGAACTGTAGGTACAAATAATCACATAAGATACGCCTGATCTAATGGTTTCAGGTGTTAATAAAATACTTTCACTATTTGCTGAAATCTTTTTAGGAATCAAAAACTCCGTCAATATGATCGTTGCCGACGTTGCACTACCTACTTAAGATAACTTAGTCATTCAACTGCGTTCGCCCTTAGTTCAATGAGCAGTGCTAATTTATCACAATGAATAATTCCGTTCCGGAGCAACCGGAGCGATCAACGAGTTCTTTCGATTGGCGTACAATTGTTGACAATTGTACCAATAGAACCAATTAGTTTTAATATTATTGTGAATAAGTAGGTATTAATTGTATGCAATAAGTCGGTATTTTGCATAGGTCAATGGTATTTTGCGAGCAAGCGGTTTTGAATTGGGGAATATGAAACATATTATACATACCTATTTATAAAGGTACGATTACATACTTCGTTGGCATTTCTTGTCTTATTACTACTTGTATTCTGAGGAACTGGTATCTTAAAATGCGATCCCAAAGACGCCTGCCAAGCGTGGAGATTATGGGCAAACCTTTCCCCCCAAAATGGGTGAGGCTGTGTTCAGCAGTGAAAAATCCGGATGATACAGTACAGGCATTGATTTAGTTTGTTTTTCAAATCTTAGATATATTTAAGTTTTATTTTTTCATTGTGCAATTTCGTTTTGCAACTCGGAATAAGTAAATATAGCTTCATAATCTAACAACAAATGATTATGTAGATTTACTGATCCGATGAGCTTGTTGTGTTGAAGTAAATTCATCTGCATTCGTATAGCCGAAATAGCTCAGTTGGGAGAGCGTTAGACTGAAGATCTAAAGGTCCCTGGTTCAATCCCTGGTTTCGGCAATCCTCTTTTTGTACTTTTGTTTTTGTAGTACATACGAGACATTACACAATTAATTGCGTATTTAATTTTATTTTGAAGTAAATTGATCAAATCACATTATTTAAAAATGTGGCGTACTGCATTCATAAATATCATTGGTTATATTTGAAAAGATATTTTTACTTTTTGGAAGTGAAGGTTGTAATAATAATAAGGATTATTTTTCAAAAACTTTTTTTAGTTTCCTGGCATGAAGGGTGTATTCACCTGAAACTCGTATTTTTATTTACTTACAATAAAATATATAAGGGCCGCCAGCGTTTTTTTTAAATAGTGTTTCTGCCGGGATTATCAAGATAAAGAATATTAGGAAATCTTCAATTTCGGTATATTATGTACCCGTATGTCATTTTTTTAACCAACAAATACCGACTGGTTATGACAGTTTATAATGTAGATTTAAAATTACCTATAATAAAAACGTTCATGGGTTATTGAAATGTTATTAATATCTCGGTCCGACTCGCACTTGGCTATTTTTATTATGTATCGGGAAAAATTTGACTATATAATATTCAGACAGCAATTCATTTATTTATATTTTGGAGGATACCTTTAATACGGTGGACACAGGGTTATGTACATTCTTGGATGGAAAAAACAAAATCACGATTAAAACGCTGTATATGAATGGTTTCAAAATAATAGTAGTAATTTAAATTATTTATGAATGAAACGAATAGTTCAGGTAACAAAAAAATTAAGCTCCGCCCGCGTGTGTGTCCGGGTCTCAAATTATTTCCATACCAAATTTCACCCAGATCGGTTTAGTCGTTGTTAAGTTTATTCGTTGCATACAAAAAAATATACAAAACTACATACCTTTCCTCCTTATAATGTTAGTATCTAGATCGATAACGAGTACCTATAACAAAAAGTCATATATACAGGGTTATTTGTAAAATGCTAACAACCTCTTAGGGTTGACTTCAGCTAGTAATAACAAACATTTGGAGATGAAATTATTTTTTTTTTATTTTTTTGTTTGTTTATGTGTATTTGACGGAATAAGCATGAGGACCACCTGAGGTGAGGTTTGAGAGATTTTATTTCTCATAAGAATATATTTCACTTACATGAGAATAATGTTAACATAAGCATAACTAATAATTATCGATGTCGTACAAAGCAAAGATGTTTTTTTTATTGTAGGGTAGTTACCTGATTTAATAAATAATTAAATTGTTCATCTGTAATATTCAACATCATGAGTAATAATCAACATCTCACACTTGTATCAAAAAAAGTATCGAGTATTTGTTACTATTCCGACACTTACAATGTTAGGATATAACTATGTGCTACAATTTATCTAAAGGTTGAGAGGTCACCGAGCAAAATGTTCACATGAAACATTTATTCAGATTGGCACGTGTGTCATTTTATATTTCCTGCGTCTGAGTTCTAAAGGAAACAAGATGACATGATTCCTAGGGCTGCATGCACTATAAAATTACTTAACGTAATTAAGTTTGTTAATATGAATTTCAAGCATACTTTTACCAAATATCATGTAGGTACGAGTATAAAGTTTTCAGTTGAGTTTTTGATATAGGCCCAGAGTAAAAATGTTTTTGGACTGACAAATTTTTATTTATATTAAAATTGAAGAAGGCTATCTCTCATATTCGTAATAAAAACAGCTGTAAACGATAAAACTCTACATACTTACTACTTATTTTTTTTTACAATAACGCTTTATTTGCGGATTACATTACAACTAAAACATGCTATGTTAAACAAAACATTCTACAGAAATTTATGATTTTCAGGTACCTAAGCAAATCATGCATACGCGTCATACCGATGTATGGACAGGTTTGCCCTTTGGTCACGGAATCCTTTCATCAAATATAATATATTATAAATTTTCCATATTCATTTATAATATGGCAAAAATTTTATATAGTAGTTCTAACAGTATCCTAACAAGAATGCTTTAACATGACGTATAAGTACTTTTATTAATTTCATTTGTGTAATATACAGAGTTATAGGTGAAATGCTAACAACCTCCTAGGGTTGACTTCTGCTAGTCCTAACATTTTGAAATGAATGTTTTTTAATAAAAAAAAAATCATGTTCCTTTTTTGTGTTTGTGTATGTGTATGTGTATTTGAAGGAGTAAGCACGAGGACCACCTGATGTTACAAGTGTCTAGTGCCTGCAATTTCATCTCAAAATCTTTGATAGGATTAACAGAAGTCACCCATAAGAGGTTGTTAGCAATTTACCAATAACCCTGTATATAAACTACGTCCCATTTAAATTACTTACTTATTTGACTTACTGCATTTCGATCTTAATAATTCACGATGTAACTTTAATTCCATAATTATAAATTAAGGTCGAGCTGGTTCTGCTTTCTCTAACAAAAATGGACGATACTATAGCATATTGTATTATATGTTACATTGACAACACAAAAACATAATAATTAGAACAAAATATTGGCCCTCGTTATGTGGCTAGCTGCCTGTCTGATACTAGTTCTCCTTGGGAATATCTATTAATTGGATACCCGCTACCTTTCAGTTAGTTCTTGGATAATGCTAGTTAAATAATCAAAAATGTTTTAACTCTTATAACATGATTGTCTAATTATGTCTTTATGTGTCTGTAATAGGTATTTGTTTCATGAGAGACAATTCATTTCAGTATATATGTAAATTATGCATGCTCTAAATATACAACTAAAAAAGACAACAAAATTGAGTAAAAATCTCTTTTATCACTAATATATACAACGTTTATTAACAACTAGCGACCCGTCCCGGCTTCGCTTTCGCTTCGGTTACAGTAAATGCAGGCCATACCTAAATAATAATGTATTTAGCAATAGTGTATCGCTGGCTCCCTTTGGGTACGGGACTTGATGATTGAAAACAAAATGATAACAGAACAAATGACATCAACGGGTAATTTTTGAAAACATTTCACTGAGGTTTTGAGTTTAGGTATACTAATAATAATTAGATACATTATTTACCTACTACTATTACTGTACAGTCTACAGTCAATACTCATATACCTACATGTAGTGATTAAGAAATCAATTGTGTCTGAAAATATAAGAGAATGTACGCCTATAAGTACTTATTATCACATATTTTATAGAATAAAAACTATAGCTTTCCTAAGAGTATTAAGGTATCAAGTAAAGTTTTTTTTTCATTTATTTTTCCTTTTTATTTATATTTTTTTTATTTATTTCTAATGTAGTTTTTTTTTATTCGTGTATCATTTTTTTATGCGGCATAGCGGTGAATTAATTTTATTTCAATTTTATTAAACTCGTAATATCTATCGAAACGAATGTCCGATTTTAATAAACTAAAAAGTAATTTACAGGTATTTAAACAGCCTTGCTTGAAAATCATTTATTTAGGTAAGGATTAACGCGAAGGTATAAATAACATGGTCTGATTTTGGTCGGAATTTCTATTAAATTTTAAAATGTTTAAAAGTATATATAGTGACATAACTACAATAGTTAGATACATGCTATCGCGACATTTTTTGTGGATATTGATATGTTCTTAAATATTGTGAAACATTTTTTTGGTTATATCTACAATAGTTTTCGCAGCGCATGCGATGAAAGATATTTTATAGGCACTTTTTTTACACCTTGGGTAACATTATTGCAGTTTTGGAAGAGTTTCTTTTGCATTTTTTCTTGAAATTAAAATAGCCTATATTAATCAGTGATACTGTAGCATTCAAATTCTGAAACATTTTTTTTAATCGGGTCAGTACTTTTTAAGCCTATTCATTACAAACATACATACAAATCTTTCTTCTTTATAATATTAGTATAGATAAGATTTTTTTAATTTGTTTTACAATAATTGTTTGAGCCATGAACTTATCTCATATACGACATTTTAAAGTATTTACTCAAAATTTACAGAAGCTTATCGCTTGTGCTAACCCTAAATAATAATTGAGTGACTTGTATTATTCGCGCATAAAGCCGCCAGCACACTTAGCGTGGGATGGTCGCCTAACGTTCCATCCGCATCGCGGAGCATAGCAGTAGAGTAACTTCCGATCACTTTTATATGCAAAGTTAAATGTGTATCTAATATCGTGGAAGCACTTACTGATTGGTAGCACTGTACTGATTTTAATTGGCACAGAGATAGCTTTAAGCATGAAAATCGATCGAAGGGAACAAAGTGATAACATTATTTTTTAGGCATTAGTGGGGCTAGCCTTTTTTATTGGTAGTGGTTACTAGTCTTTAATAAAATATATTTAAATTAACCCAATACGTAAAACTAACTAGATGAAAATAGAACAGCCTCTGACATAGAAATCAATATATCAGAACGTTGTTCTACTCGAACCTAATGCGAAGGCGTAATTATATTGTTATTTCCTGAGGTATTAGGTATACTACAATTCTACATGGTTGAGCAGTCTATGTCTAGTAACATGCAAAAACGCACAAGCCCTCCAATAAAACCGCACACACGCAATCGGAACGCAACGCGTACGTTCTGCGCTGTGTGGTAAAAGTTTTATAGATAAGCGCATTATACGTATATTTTGTACATATTGTAGGTGCAACGAACGCCCCGAGGCCTTTCGACAAAGTCCCGCCGGCGATCCAGTACGCACTCGAAGACATGGTCCAGCCAGTACCGGAGGTCGAATCTGATTGTGAGTTGCACGTACGTTCTGTTCAACTTCATGTCCAGTCCAGATCTTCACGCACCGGAATATATCAGGAAAAATTGGCGACAATAAGCTAAGTATAATTTTCACTCAGACTTTTTATACTTCCACTTGACAGTTTTATATGTTAGTACAACACTAATGCTTGTGTGCCTGGACATTTACGACTTACCTACCTACTAGGTAAGTCGTAAATGCTACGGTGATCGTTTATAAATGTATATTTGTAAATTTTATGAATATTTTAAAATGTCAGTGCGTGCTGAGTTTGAGATTTTTCACAAACGTAAATGTAATTTCCATATATACCAACTAAAGGTTTAAAAACATGTTTTTGCATGTGTTGATATATTCTGTAATTATAAAATATGGTATGACAATATTTAAAAGGTAAACAGCACAATGTATACTGATTGAAAACGTTCTAGGAAAAACCCAGGTAGGTAAAAGATCTATTAAATGAGGAGCGCGTTTAAAAAAATATGATGTAAGTGAAGGAAGCAAGGAAATTTATGATCTTTACACAAATATGAATAAGGAAAATAAGAGTGCTTACGTTTTTATCAGCGTGAGCGTCATTCCTGGGAGTTTGTTTGCTCTCATTGGCAAGAAGCAGGGCGGGCTACACTGGTTCGTTATGCATAAACATACCTTTTTAGCATTGTGGTGTTCTTGATGTGTGTAGTTCGATAACACTTAGGTTTGTACATCGTTTCCTGTGTTTTTTTGTATCGATATAGTAAGTCATAACCTGATGTCGTATATTATTCTAACATTTTAGTTTCAATTGTATGTATTTAAATCTCTATAAGCATTGCAATTCAACGGGGCAATGCTGCCAGCATGCTGGGCACGCTGCCAACTGGTATTGGGCTAGAGCATTTGGACTGCCTATTATGAGTCCAAATGCTTTACTTGTAGTAGCTGTAGTGTTGTATATAGTTGGTAGTATTTTGTTAATAAATCTCTAGTAAAAGGCAAAATTTTAGTGACGAGATTATTTCGAAACCAATTTCATTAAATAGGAAAATTAAAATTTATAAGCACAATAAAAAGTTATATTTTTCCAAATAATGAACTTGATTCCTATTCTAAAAAACTTAATATAATAATTTATCAACGTGGGGGTCATTTACATGAAATGGAATTCCGAGGTAAAGGTTTGAATAAGATTTGCATAGACATTGAAACGAATTATTATTATTTGCTCTTTGGCCTCATTGGAATTTTATAAAAAATATTTTTATATGAATAATTGTTGTAAGTCAAACTAATGATAGCTTTAATGATATGGTCGGTACAACACTTGTAGAATATATGAATTACCTATTTCAAATAAGACTAACATTTTCTCGCCGCTGGTTTTTTGTGGCTTATCACGTTCAAATGGATAATTACACAGATCTCAATATTTTTTCTCTCCGATATATTGTCATCTAACCAGAACCGAACGTCATATTCAAAATATCTACAAAATATTTATCTAATTTATAGTAGGGGTACAATTAAACCTTTGACATGCGGAAGTTTATTAGATGAGAAAAAATAATAATTGTGATATATAACAATATAATAAAATATATTAAATTGGTGTTTTATGGTATTTATTAGAGATGGGCCAAAATTCGTTTAACATTCGGTTTAACCGAATTTCGGCAGGTTGATCTTCGTTGACTTCGTCATTCGGCCGAACATTCGGTGCAAAACAACCGATTTTTTTATTACACTTGCACTATCATACATAATAGAAATAAATTAAAACAACATATCTGTAATAATAACAGTGAAATAAAATTAGTCAGGATGTTGTAATTGGACAAATTGTCGATATTGCTTCACGTGAATGTGGTCGGTAAGAGCAGAAGTAGACGCTTTACGGCCAATGCTACCACGAGATATCAATGAACCACATATAACACATTTCACTTTGTTCTGATCCTCAGTTTCTGTATAAAATGTACAAACACTTGATTTATTTCTGCTACTCATCTTTACACAACACACAAATAAATATCTCTATACAAATAATGCCACCAAAACCACTAAAACAATAAAATTGATTTGCGTAATAGGTATAAACATTAGCACGTGACGAGCTGGTGACGTATTTACAACTCCGGCCCGCCGCCTAAAGGGGGGTTTAAAGTGCAGGCGGGGGATATTTGCAGCGAGCGACGGCCGTGCTGTTTACACAAGTCACAACATGAAAAAGCGCGGCAAAATTGAACCGAAGTTCGGCCGAACTTCGGCCGAATTTTTCATTTATACCGAATGTTCGGCCGAAGTTCGTATGCGGTTCAAACCACATTCGGCCCATCAGTAGTAATTATGTATAGTGTGTCAATTTTAGTCGCAGACTGATAAAAATAATCACAGCGACTCAAAACATCAATCACAAGCTACAGTAAAATATCTATATATTCAAATAATATCCAATCTGACTATTCTCTTATTGGCGCGTCGGATTTCTCAAGTAACTATCGGTACCTATCTACGAGTGGTGATTCCTTCCAAGCGAGCACACTGGCTGGAGAGTTGTGTCAACATCAAATAAGCCGAGTTTACAAACTACGTATTCAATAACAATAAAAGGTTTAATCTCATATCAGAAGATAACCTCAGGTATTATTAGTTTTACGAGCAGTACTATTGATGGTGCCTAAATCAATTTAAAGTAATATCATTTAGGATAATATAAACCGCGGTAATAGTCATGGAATGCCATGCCGCAGGTCCATGGTTCCATTCCCCACCGCCAGGCACCGTGCCGGGTTGAGGTTTTACCGTATGGTGTGAGGGCATTTCGTGAATGCTAGCCTGGCTAGCTACAACCCTCAATAGAAAATCTTCGCAAAGTACCTAACTGTGTGTTGAATTTCCACAAAATAAATTGATCCGTGTTCTTGCTAAACCGAGATTGCTTGTAAACGTCTGATTTCCAAATTTTTGGTCAACTTAACGCGTTCATCAATAAATTTCAGCTAATTGCTAATAAGATCCGTTACACTCCACCAACCACAATATACGTTGCCATGGAAACTAAACGCGATCAAATTGTTGCTGCTGAAATCGTTTTGACGGCGAAACGTTAATGGCGGGAAATGTAAAATTTAATATTTTATTTTGTTGCTATGTTGTATAAGTATCGTTCGATCACGTAATACGCAAGTTTTTTTACAGTATCTTATATTATTTCTATTTAATTATTAAATTGATTGCACTTGCAACGGGTAACCTAATCTTTAATATTTTCTACGCTAACTAACACTAACCGTAGAAAATATTAAAGATTATTTGATACAAAATCAACGGGAAAAGTTTTTTGCAATTTGTGACTTATTGAGTACTCCAACGATGGTTGGTCTTGTAGAAGTTTTTGATCAGTATTAGAAACAAGATCGATTGGCATCAAAAACATTTATTGTGTGAAATGGCTATTTTCTTGCTAACTGTATTTTTTTTTTAAAATCTGTGAATGGGGATCAAATTTCCATAAAAAAATATGGATAGTCTCCTAAGAGCATTTCAGATTAGCTACAAAGGATAAGGTACTTCCCCTTACTGCCCCGCTGAAAGTTTCCACCCTGTATTACTCAAAGTAAACATACCAAGATGCCTTACTAAACCAAGAAAAAACTTCAAGTTGTGTACGGAATTTGAATTTTTGTTCAATATAACTTGTCGCCATAAATACAGTTACATAAAAACTTTTTAATTGTTTTGAATTTGGTATGCGTTTATTATTTTAAAAACTTCTTTCGATTTCGCGCCCTTTTACATCGTTTTTCGTCTTTGTTAATTAAATTACAATTTGGAATGGGGTGTTAAAGATAATAGGATTGCAGTGATTGCCACATGCACAAAGTGGGTATGGAGCCAGTCACATTCCAGACACTTCAAAAGCTTGGTATCAGCCATATGTTCGTATATCGTACTATCGTCAGATACAACAACACTTCCTCTGTCGAAGATCAGGAAGCAAAATATCTTATCGAGAGAATTGAAGATTCCCGCTAGGACTATGTCGCGTATTATAAAACAAGACCTGAAGCTCGGTGCTTATTGTCGATATTGACATGCCCTGAATTGAATCTTTACAATTAAAGAGAGTGGATTGATCACAACGCCTTCAGTAGTAGCCTGTATGAATTCATATTCGCCGAAGTTTATTCTCTTGACAAAGTTTTCCCAAGAAATTTTAGCATGGCCGGTATATGAGACATCTCCGGTATTGTTATCGGCATAGCAATAAATACTATATATCTACAACATGCCATTGATGTGCAAGAGAAATAGAGTTGAAGATAGCACACAGCTTTGCAGAACGCCAGTATTGATTGGTTTTAAGTCTCGTTCTCTCTCTCGAAGGTCGTTGCCGACATTGATGCTCCGATCAGTAAAAAACTGGAGATCCACACGCACAATTTCTCGGAAAGCCCATTAAAAGGAAACTTCGGAAGACACACTTTATGCTACACCCGATCAAATGCCTTCACTATGTCCAAACTAGCCACCAACGCCTCACCCTTGGACTCCACCGCTAATTATTATTAGCTGAATGACCGCGACGGAAACCGTACTGACAATCGCTAATCAGCTGTTGCACCTCTAGATACTGCAAGAGCTGGTTGTTGATAATGGATTCCATTATCTAAGAAAATAAAGACGTTATGATAATAAAAGCATCCAACTTTATCCAACGTTAACGGTCATTAAAAATTGTCATAGCGTTAATATCAGAACGGTGATGTAGGTCACTCGGGGCTAGTATAAAAAAACTTAATAATATAAGTAATAAAATTACTGAAGACAGGTAAACACTTCTATTTATCTCAGGACCCCCTTCTTTTGTGGATACTTCTAATATAGAAAATGTAGGTACTACCGAATGACATAAATAATAGTAAGTAAGTAATAATTTAAATTTAATTGGATCTATATTTATAATTGTAAATTCAAGACTCTTCGACTCTTATATATATAATATTCAGTTTATTTATAACCCGTCCATCAACCTATATACCCTATACAACATAAAGTAATTCGTATATTTCAGTTAGCATCTTCCTATTACAGTTTTAAAACCCTTATCATTGTATAACATGTATCTGTCATAATATTAAACCCATTTATTTGCACTTATGTGTCGTTTATACCTATCAAGATTATTTCCCACACTCAGAGACGCCTATTAAATATTGTTAAACATTTAAAAAGTTAGTTCATTGTTAAAGTTAATTGATGTACGAGTACCTACCTCCTGGTGTCGCCAGCAAGTCTAGTACGGACTGGAGTTATATCCTTTGGGGAGAGGATTGAAAACTCTTTTTAATTATTTGAACTTCGAGTAAAAAAGCGCGCCGGTGGATATGTATCTACGGGGGATAATTAAACTTATCTCTCCATCACTGTCGTCATAAAAATAAGTAAAACTTTATAAAATACTAGCGGTGCGCTCCGTCTTCGTACGGGTATTTCACATAAAATTCATAAAAGAATATCTACTTTTTTGAAAATATTCTATTGCCTATTATCAGGGATAATGTATGATTCTAATGGAGAAGATTTTTTTCAAATAGGTCCAGTAGTTAGTAGCCTTGTAGAAGCCGTGTCATGTATGTCCTATTTAGTAAAAACACAAAACACTTCATTGAGAGATAGGGTTAAAACACAAATAATAATAGTTCTTGCTGATGTACTATTTGGCTGCACTGGTCAACGTTTACGAATACATAATGCTTAATAATCCTCAAATACATATCACAATTTCAGTTATTACTAAACTTAGAAAATAATACAATATATGTATGTCACATTACCGACTTTCCCACCGAAACTCATGGTTACCATAAATATTAAAAATGCAGTGTCTTTTGCCTGACGTTTAGATTTTTACTTTTCGTTAATTAAGATTTTTTCATAAATGTCTTATTAATTTATTTCGATAAAAACGCTTTAAAAATATAACGAAACGACGGCGGCACTTTACAAAGTGGTCGACGGTAAATACTACTTTGCCTCAAGCTTTTACCAATCAACCTTTTTTCGCTCTAGTTTAAAAAGCAATTTGCGCACCTGCATCAGAGTGACTGCTTATTGCACTCTCGTACTTTTAGACACCAATTTGTTATTTACCTTGGGACGTTTTAAGGTAATGGATAAAATAAGCGTTAAACTGTTGCACCTATTTAAAAAAATCCTTTAGTACATTTGCGGTCCCGTTCCATCTACCCCTATCGACACTGTTATAGCATTATTATACATAAATCCATTTATCCGTACTAAAAGAATACATAAAATGACAGCTGTCAAAGCGACAAGGAATGTGTAGTTTCCAGCATTGATTTGATTATAGTTATGTGTCGATAGAGTATACATGTGACAGCTTTCGAAGTAGTAAATTAATAGTTTTTGGTATTGATTTCCTTATTGAACTTCAATAATTTTTTTTGAAGCGCTCGTAGCGAAGTTTACTTAGCTGTTCTTTATCGATCAGCAAAGTTAAGCAACGTCGCCCGCGGTCATGAGTTGGATGGGTGACCGTTAGTGACATTACTACTGAGCGTTTCCGTGCTTCGGAGGGCACGTTAAGCCGTCGGCCCCGGTTGTTGTCTTAGGATGGCAGTCGTTATAGCATGGTGGTAGGGCATTTTGCGAATGCCCGCCTGGCTAGCTACCACCCTCAAGTAGAAAATCTGTCGCCAAGCACCTAACGGTGTGTTCCGGCAGCTGTCCTTGAGAGCCAGTACTTCTAGGTTAGCCTGAACAACATCTTCGACCACATCATCACTTACCATCAGGTGAGATAGTGGTCAAAGGCTAACCTATCATGCATAAATTAAATTAAATTAATTAATTAGCTGTCACATTTAACGCCTATTTTAGTATTATTTTGACCCCTAAAATTGCTCTTCATTTCCACTTTTAAATTCGATCTTTAAGAAGCAGTGAAGGCTCAGTGGCATTGGCTATGGACTGCCGTTGCGCAGGTCCATGGTTTGAATCCCGCCGCGGGTTTGAGCTTCAAAGCATGGTGAAAGGGCATTTTGCGATTGTCTGCTTGGCTAGCGACCACCCTCAAGTAGAAAATTTGTCGTCAAGCACCTAACGGCAGCAGTCCTTGAGAGCCAGTGAAATTACAGGCACATGAGACTTAGCACCTATATCTCAAGGTGACGGACGCAGTGCAATTCGTGACTTGTGACGAAATGCATCTGTTATGGGCAGAGGTTAGTCCGCTTAACATCCCACCTGATGTTAAGCCTCGTGCTTAATCCGTCACAACGACATAAAAAAAAACTTTAAGAATTAATTCCTAGTTACATTAAATTACCTTATGCCATATGATTCATAAAAAAGAAACATTTTATATATTAACGATATTTTTTGCCTTAGCTTTTTATTTATAAAAATTACCTAATGTCACCATAAGCACTGCAAAACATATGATATTATAAAAAAGTTCAATAAATAATTTAGTAATTCCAAAAAATTAGGCTAATTTGGGCTTAGATCGTTTATAAACTAGAACTTAAATAATAATAGTTTTCAGTGAAAATAAGCCGAGGAACAGTCAAACCGTGTTCTATTTTAGTCGACGTGCTAGCTATAGAGATAATAAAATAGATTCGAGAAAACTTAAATGATCGATTGTGTCAAAAATTAAAGTTATTCCAAAAATGAAGATAATTAGAAATTTATGTGTAAACTGATACGTCGTCAGTGGCTAAAATAATTATAAACATAGAATTTACGTTGTATCGTTCTATTTACTTATATTTCATACCCATATCTATATACATCGATGTTGCTGCCAAATCGAACAACATGATTTACAGCATCGGTATTGTTATAAGGTGTTTGGGTTAAACCACGTAAAAACGTTGAATTAAAAATAATTATGCGATTCATAACACAGAAAACAAAAACACTTTATTAATCAGTACTTCCAACACAATCGATAGTTTAATCGATATTTAGAGAACTATATTACGTAGCACGGCGTTAAAATCTATATTATCCAGTATAGGTCAAAGTTTAGCTGATAATATTATTATTAATTGTTCATATAAAGATGACCTTTTAAAAAATACTTTTAATACAAACAGAACACCGCCCTCTCAACTAAACTCTATAGGTATTTTATGCACTGATGAAAACGAGGTTCTGTGTATAATAAATAATTTAAAAAACAACAGCGCAGCCGGGCATGATGGGATATCAACTAATATAATAAAGGAAGTAGCATCAACAGTAGTACCTCTAATCACTTATATATGTAACCTATGTCTGACTACGGGTATATTTCCTCAGGTATTCAAAACTGCAGTTATCATCCCACTGCACAAAAGTGGAAACAGAGATAGTGTCAGTAATTATCGGCCTATATCAATCCTTCCTGTATTTTCTAAAGTACTTGAGAAGATTATAAATAAAAGAATAATTGCATTTTATGAAAAATATGAAATATTGTCCCCTTCTCAATTTGGTTTTAGAAAAGGGAAATCGACTGCTGACGCCGTCACTAGTCTAACTAACTTTATAGTTGATTCACTAGATAAAAATAAAAAAGTAATTGGAATATTTCTAGACTTAGCAAAAGCCTTTGACACTGTCTCTGTTCCCCAATTACTGAGGAAACTGGAACTTACGGGAATTCGGGGTACTACACTTACTCTTATGGAGGACTACTTAAGAGGTCGAACGCAAAGGACAAAAATAGGTGATTTAATGAGTGACAGCACATCACTTCATTACGGAGTACCTCAAGGCAGTGTATTGGGTCCTACGCTGTTTCTTACGTACGTCAATGATCTATGCAACTTAAATTTATGTAACGGGACAATAGTTTCTTACGCAGATGACACTGTTTTGATATTTGCTGGGGATACGTGGGAGCAAACTCGTTTATTCGCTGAATCGGGAGTTAGGAAGGTCACTCATTGGCTTGAAGATAATTTACTGACACTCAATGTGGATAAAACCAAATTCATGGCTTTTTCTAGCTCTCGTAGGTGGGTTACCAACGTCAGTGTTAAGGTGCACCGCTCTAGCTGTGCTTTAGACGACTGCAATTGCCCGCAGCTGGAGCGGGTAAATCAAATAAAATATCTAGGTGTCACTATTGATCATAAGATGATTTGGAAACCTCATATAGACCTCCTTAGTAGTCGTGTTAGAAAACTGATTTATTTATTTAAGAATATGCGTGAAGTAGCTTGTTCTTCTTTAATTTTTAACATTTATAATGCCCTATGTAAGTCAATTTTGACATATTGCAATACAGTTTGGGGAGGATCGTGTAAAACAAATATGCTTAAAATTGAACGAGCCCAACGTGCTGTTTTGAAAGTCGCAACTAATAAACCCTATCTTTACCCTACGGACAAACTTTACAAAGAATGTAAAGTATTGTCTGTACGGCAGCTATACATAGTTGATATTGTATTGACAATGCACAAAAAAGCAATGATACAAAATCAAAATAGCAGTAAAAGGCGTAAAGACCTAATTTTTTCACGACATAGGACTAACACAAAACTAGCAAAAAGGCATGAAATTTTTCTTGGTCCTTATGTTTATAATAAAATAAATGGAATAATCAACAATTTTGTTGCATTAAGAACCTCTGAGGCTAAGACGAAGTTAGTAAATTGGATAAATACATTAAGTTATGGTGAGACAGAAGAAATTCTAATGGTGGTTTCATAAATGTATCCTTGTAACACAAACACACATACACATTACTCACCCACGCTCACACACACATTGTCACTCTCTCACATATACACACACTTCCACACCAACACCGACAAATAAATGCACGGACACGCTGGTATACACACAACATCACAAAAGTACTTTAAGGATACATAATTATATTAGAAATAAAGTTAGTAATACATATCAATCTTAGAAGGGATGTAACAGTAACCTACAGCACAAGTTATTTTCAACTTAGTGTAGGTTCTGTTAACATTATTTTGTGTGAATGTTATATGTTGTATTGTAACTGAATTGTTTCTTTGTTTCTTTGAAATAAATTGAAATTATAAAAAGGCAAGATTTGTATTTTTGTATGTAACGAATAAACTTAAAAACTACAACCCCGATTTAAACAATTATTTCACCATCAGAGTTCTACACTATTCCTGATGAACTTAAGCTATAGAATATATAAGCCAAAACTTAGGGATCCGTATGAAAACTTCGACAATATATCTCTACGTGTAAAAAACTTAAAAATTTCGTTATATCGCGTTCGCTGCGGAAATCGTTGACCATAGAACAAAGTGATGTACTACAATTTTATAGAGAACATCAATATCTACAAAAAAACTTCAATATCGTATGTCTAACTATTACAGTTATGTCACAATAACTACCTTTTATGTGTATATTTTTTGTTAAATACCCGTGCAAAGCCGGGGCGGGCCGCTAGTATTAAATAAAAACGAAGGTATTATCGAATAAAAATGTTTGCATATTAGTTTTGGTTGACTTAAGCTTCCATAGAAAATCATTCCACATCTTTATACCTAACTAATTTATACAGTAATGGCACTGTAACAAAATAAATAAATAATCAAAACTGCGTATTACATATAAAAAACATTAATAACAAAAATGGTCTAAAACTTACTTCCCATGTGAAACATATCACGCAATATTACGCGCGGTAGCTTTTATTTTAAGAAACATGGCGGCAACAAAACTTTTTTTTACTACGGCTCTTGTTGGATTCTACGATAATGCGAAAAAAACTACTCTTTCAAATTAGCTGTGACCAAAGGTGGCCATTGTAATGCATTATATAAGTTGACATTATGAGAATAAGAATATATAGATTTTTTTATTATACAAATGTTCAGTCCTCTCTGTTAATCCTAGCCTGCAGGAGTCTAGACAACTGTACAACATTGTACCCCAATTATGTACGTCGATATATGTCTTTTCATAAAAATATTTGCAAAAATAACTGTATTAATTAAATGTGTATCCTTATATAAGATTTCCAATAAATCGAACATTGGTAAAAAGAAAATTGTTTATAATTATGACTATTTTTTATGGTATAACAGAATTTGTAGTGTAGTAGTGGGTAAAGTACCTACTCTGTGGTTATTTTTACTAGTGTCTGTACCAGAATTTTTGATGTGAATTCTATATTATAAAAAAAAAGCATTCTGTTATGAGGATCAGTAGACGAGACGTCTTGCTACCGACGTCCAATCTTCTGGTTCACTAAATTGAATGTTAATGCTTCCCGACACCAATGACATAAACATTCCAATTACGAGATGAAGTTTACTCTCTCTAATCTCTAATTGGCTCAGTTCGTGGTCGTGTTTCTAGCTAACTACGAGCAGATTTTGCATTTGCAATTTACTGCTAGGAAACCAAAATAACCACTGACTGAGGTGGTTAGTCTCTGCGATGCGATATAATATTACTGCTAAGCTGTTTCTGTTTCTATTGTATGAAATCTTAACTCATAAATTACGTTCAGAAATTTCAATTTGATTGTGTTTCATACAAAATGTTTTATTTTTGTGCGGTATTATTTACTATTTATGACTTTATGAGACCAAACGAACCTTTTTTTTTTCATTTGCACGATAATAATTTGTGAACGTGATTTATTATCTGTATAAAATGCGACTGAATTTTCTGTCCAGTGTGTATGGCTACGATTGCATTTTGTTTGAATTGATTACAAAATTGCATTTTTATCCCCACATCTGGACGGAATTAAGCAACAATGTGTGCCGTGGCGAGGATTGCTATTGTTACGATGTTTGTTTTTAGTACTTACCTATATTTATGTAAATAATTGCAGGTAGATAAAATGAACATAATATTGTGATGGTTGTAAATTTGAACAGATTATTTTATTCTGTCCATATTTTACACCCACAGTAATGGTTGATTTTATGCTTGTCCACTCGACATATTTTGTCTCAATGAGTTTAGTAAGTATAAACGAGTGTTTTTTTGTAAAAGTAATTTTTGAAAAAATTAAATTGAATCATTGAGTTACCCTTATGCGTTATGATATAATTTTACTTATGCATGCAAACACATACATACATAATATAAAGAGTATATGGGGTAGGTCGATATCATTTCCAACATAAGGGTAAGTCAAATCATTAGATAAATAACAATAAAAAAGTACCAATAATCAATCCCAATGATATAGGGTCAGCACATTGAGCCATTCACAACCAGACAACACTAACTACTACTACTACACACACGCGTTTTTTATTGATTAAAACAGATATTGTTTTTTTTTTGACGTTGATTTAACAACAGGATGTTGCAAACACACATTATTGGGAAATTTTAATGGTAGAATACTCGATATAACAACAACACCCTACTAAGCACTATAATAGAGGTGAAGTGTCGTGAAAATATTTGGAGTATTATTTTCCTTTAGCTTTTATAAGAGGATATAACTGTAAATGCATTTTATTGTAGGTACTCATTATTTATAGTCAGATATAGTTAGTTTTTAAATCGTTTCACCTGCTTGGCGAATTGCTAGCGAATAACATAATTTAAAACTATAACACAATATTTTCATCGTGAGCGAAAATCAAAACCCGCATCTCTCGGTTTTACATACCGGGCGCCTTAACTATTTGGTCCTCGAGACGGAGGTAGAAACGGATGCAATTTTCGCGCACTAATTAATTGTGTTTAACGGCGTGGTCATCAATTAGACGACTGGATTACGTCTGGCAGAAATAATTGCATTTTCAGATACTTAACTTTCGTCGAGACGTCGTTACTCTTCCCATTTTCAAATCTTTCAATTTTCAATTTAAAATGTTTTTAAGGGACGCCATTTTTCATGCTTAGGGCAATGAATTAATGCACAACATTTTACATCTCATCCCATCAGTCGCGATGGCTAAACGGTTAAGGCGAAATATAAGCGAATATGTACACACATCAAAAGTGCCTAGAGATCGAGTATTTTCGCAACAGAGGATTTCATTCGCGTGCTTTTCTGACATGTCTCGTTTCGGTATGGCCTGATACAAGACGTACAGTCCGCGAGGTATAAGGTGAGCTTTGCATTTGTGTGAGTGTACATGGATAGTGTAGGTGTGACAACCGGCCTTAGGCGCGGCGCCATTTTCGCCCGGTAAAAACCTGATTTTGGGTAACCGGCCTGAGGCGCGGCGCCATTCTGTCTCGCCGCGCTCCTGCCGATTGGTGATCTCTGTGCCGCGCTCCTGCCGATTGGTGATCACTCACACTAATGCAAAGCTCAGCTTATGCCTCGCGGACTGTACTCAAGTTTGACATCAGTGACAATCACGATTACAATACTAGGAATAAAGATAAAATAGCGGTGCCAGGTTTTAGATTCGCAAAGACAAATAAAAGGTCCTTCTTAGGTAATTGTGTGCGGTTTTATAATAGTTCCCGAAGTTCCCAAACATATTACAACGCTCACAGAAGGGAAATTCAAGTTGCATGTGAAAAACATATTGATTAAAAAATCCTACTACACAGTTTCTGATTACATAAACGACAAAAATGCCTGGACGATTCCGCCTCCGCCAAGCTATTGCCTGTCACCTACATAATTTAAACAAATATTGTAATAACTCTATTATATAGTAAGTATGTAACACATTGTTAAAAGATGTTTAAAAGAATGGCCCCGAGTTTTTTGCCCGTTCTTCTCGCAGTGGCTCTATACAATTTATTTGCTGAACGTGGCAGTACACTGTAGAATATGTCAACACTAAAATTTGTAATTGACCTTCATAAGAGCGTCGTAGACGCCTAAATTGAATAAATGATTTTGACTTTGACTTTGGCGGCCACTACCGCCAAATGTAAAAAATACATGTTCGAAAATAGGAAATCTTCATCTTAACTCAATCTCAAGTTCATATTTTAATTCTGAAACAAAATATAGAGCAAAATACTACGAACTATATACCTACAACATAACAGTTACTACAATTAAAACAACCAATAAGTAATTGCAGACTAAAAGGCAGCGCAAAAAAAATTGCGAATAAAAATATATAGCCTATGGTCAGAAACAACATTTGACAGTGACAGCTGTCAAAATGACACTTATGTTAAATTTTTCTTCAATGTATTTAGTAAATATTTTATACATGTATTGATTGATTCTTATAGTACGCAACAAACATTTGAGGACTAATATCTTACTAAAACACTATTTGAAACCGATCTAACTTACGGTTTTTAACGTCAAGAAGGCGTCTCTACCGGTTTCGCGACTTTCAGAGTCACTTGGTCACGGATTGCGTTAAATCGGCTTAAAAAAGTATTTTAGTATGTGTCAAACTTACGTTAGTTTTAATCAGTTATTGACTAATATCTTTCTTAGGAAAAAAAGCTAAACTTGAGTCCTGGATATTTTATTTTAGCTAACAAATTTGTATTTTGCGAATTGATATTGGATGTTGTATAATTTACAAAGCGGATCAACTACTAAAAAATATATGTTTTGTATTGTCATATTTTTGTTAGTACGATCTGATCGTTTATTCAACAGAAAATAAAATATCACTGATATGTTACAAGCACATTTACGCAAATGTATGTACTAGTTTTTATGCTTAGACAATCTCTTGACGAGGGTGAGGATATTAATTATACAGGGTGGAAACTTTCAGCGGGGCAGTAAGGAGAAGTTCCTTATCCGTTGCAGCTACTCGGAAATAGTCTTAGGAGACTATCCATACTGTTTTATGGAAATTTGATACATATTCACATATTTTCAAAAAAAAATACAGTTAGCAAGAAAATAGCCATTTTACAAAAAACATTTTTTGATGCCAATCAATCCTGTTTCTAATACTGATCAAAAACTTCTATGGGACCAACCATCGTTGGAGTACTCAAAAAGTCACAAATTGCAAAAAACTTGCAAAAAGCGGGGCGGTAAGGGGTTACTGCCCCGCTGAAAGTTTCCACCCTGTATATCAGATTTGCGTCACGGATTGTAAACACCTAACTAATTTGCACCTGCACTGAGAAAAATCTAAAGTCAAAAGCGTCCTAATGACGGCCAATTTATATGGTATGAAAGCAAAAAACCGACCAAACGTAAATACGTACAAAAACGCCTTCCAACTAGAAGGCGTTAAATGAGGTCAGTGAAGGCGAATGTTTCTTTTCGTCTTCATTTAAGGTGTATTTTGTGGTCTTTCTTAAATATTGACTTTTAGATGAGGCTGATTAAGTCGTACGTTATAGTGATAATCACCGTATATAAACCGCCGTAAAAGTACGGTATATTTTATGGTCAATACTGCAATTATTATCGTATAACAAGTTCAATTCTGAAAATACTTTACGGAAGGCGTTTTTTGACTGTTTTGTTTATACCTAATAAAACATGATACATTTTTATTGATTGGTGAAAATCATCTTAAGACTTGTGAATTCACCTTGCGTAGTTACAATTCAACGGTAAAAGGTCAAATTTGATTTAAGCTCTAAAGTCGTTTTTCTCAGTGTGGAATTGATACTAGCTCTTGAGACTTATACTTCTAATTAGATTCCACGGAAGCACTCTCTTTTCCACAACTCTTACTGATTAACCACTTAATAACTTTTTTTTGTTTATTTCTTGACAGTTGACAAGCTGATAATGACAGCAAAGCAGAAGCTGACTGTTCTAATTCAGGCAGTGTCCAAGATGGAGATCACGCCAGAGATCAGAGCCAAGGCCAATATCTTCTACCACAACATAGTCGCAAGGTTTATGCGTGAGAACTATAGAGAAGAAGTCGTTGTCGAAGGTGGTAAGTACCATGTTGCATATATCAGCCCATTCTATAGTTACCATGTGATTGGTTTTATTAAGGAACTGGCTATTTAGCACGGATGTCTGGTTATGTGAAATATTTCTTCTAATACATTATTTATAAATTTTATAAAGAGTGTATAGAAGGACTTAAGTTTAGATGATATGTCGAGGATACAATAGATTGTGTTCCGAGTTATACACTGAGCTTTTTACTTTAATTGCGAGGAAATAAAACAGTGACAATTTGAGAATTATATTGATAAGTTTTGAATAATGTTAATAGCTTCGACAAATTAATGTATGTCTTGGTCTTTAATAATAAGTTATCTAATCTATGGGTATTATTGAAGGCCCAGGCAAACTTTCAACATGAAACATATTATGTACAAACTTAGCCCTTTTCCTCCAAGAGGTTTAAGATTAAATAAAATATTACAAAATTACGTGAGGAAAAATTTTAGTGATATGCGGGATTCGAACCCGTGCCATCTACCTCTATAGTCATCATGACATATGTATAAACTCTAATTTACCCTTAATTCTTAACTATCGAATGGAGATGGAGCGACATCTATAGTTCAACGTACATTGTAATGCACACATAACTAATTTTGCAATTAGTTTTAAGAGCCATTTCACAAAATCACGCTACTGAAGTTTAGGTAAATGCCAGCGCATCGCTTACACAAGCGAAAGAAGTGACGACGGAATAGCGTGACTGTGAGAAACATATTTTGATACTAGCACTCATTAATAAAGAAATCAAAGTTGCGAATTTAAAAATTGTGTGATTGGCATGAGTAAATAATCAATTTCTTGTCGATTACTTGCTAATGTTATAGAAAAGAAGTAGGCATGTACATTAAATAGTCACCTGCATCGTGAATCTTTTATTTAAATTTCATCCTTGATGAATAAAAAATAGATATGTTTGAATCATTTATTGTAACAAAAAACTTAAATAATTAAAAAATTATACGGCTTAAAATTATATAAATATTTGATGTAACGGCATTGATTAAAAGCTGCGGACTAAAAGCTCTTTCTTTTAAATTTTCCAAAAATTGCTGTTTTCCTCGTTCACACTCTTCAGTATCTATATCCAGTCGTTAACACTGTCTGTCATAATGACCATGCATAGGATTGAGGTTTATTTTTCTGTGCATCCGGAAAACAACTTAGTACCAACCACAAACGTCCCATGACGTTTTTGGTTTTCCATTACTTTAACATGTCACCCTCATATTCCCATACCATAATATATCACCTACACCATTAAAAAAATAACATTTTCATCCATTTAGTTTGAGTAGACCAAACAGCGAAATGTAAATATATATTTACAGATTTTGAGGTTTTTGTTTTTAAATCGAATATCTTTGATGCAATCTATAATCAACATATATATACTTCCGAAATCAGATTGAAGACGTTCTGAAAAAAGGCCAGGTCAAAAGTACCCTAAACCGACGCTTATGTATGAAAGGATTGATGAGTATAGATGAAGCGAAAGAGATATGTCAGGATCGTAGTAAGTGGAAATCCGTGGTCTCTGCCTACCCCTACGGGAAAGAGGCGTGATTTTATGTATGTATGTATATACTTCTTGGTACCAATGCAATCCTCACTATATACTCTTATGCTCACTATTTCCTCTATAGAAAATAAATGATAATACACCTTTTTATACAAAAAAATACTGGAAATGGGGTTTGAACACACGACAAAAATGGTGGGAAATAGTAATTTAATTGCTATTTCTATTTTTTCGTAACTAACTCACCTAGAACTTTGATCTTCTTTTAATATGATAATTTACTATTGTTCTTTAGCCATCAATTGTTACAGATTTACGCCAAATATTTTAAAGTAACAAGATTAAAACAACCCAATTGTTTTAAGAACTTTGGCGGGAAAACTGTATTGGAGTGCAATATTTTTTTCTGAAAAACTATACCACCTACGGCTTTGGTCCTTCTTTGATATTATTATTTACATGTAATTTATACACCTGTATTATTTCAGATTTTTGGTTTAGAAGTTTAAAATTAGTTACGAGATTATTTAATACGCAAATTTGCATCGGTAAGTGTTTGCGTTGCAAAATATATCGAGTGAAAATTACTTATACATATGCAAAATTGCGGTTTTCTAGATTTATAACTGTTGAAGTAGTTACGATATTGATATGAAATGACGTAATATTTTGGGGCCAAAATGTAATTTGTGCTGGTTTCAGATTTCATCAAAATATTCAAAATACTTCCTACTTCATACGTTATCTCAGAAAAATATGGATTTTTTCTTGTATGGGCAAGGATGCATCCTTTTGAAAACCATTTGGATTATGAAAGTCGGACTTACGCAGATTTATGGTAAATTTGTAAATATGACTATCGAACGCTAACTAGTATCCCGGTTTGTACAAATTTTTAATAGAAGGTAGTTTAATTTCCAGCTGAAGTTATCGCTGATATATACACTTATAGACATTAACTGAATCCAAAAATATTGGAAATCAATTATTCGCCTGTCATCTAATCCTCCTAAAACAAAAGTTATAGTGAGTTACTAATTTAAACTAGAATAATATAAAAACTAGCAGACCAAAAAGAAGAAGTCAACCCTGTGAGGTTGTTAGCATTTTTCCAATAACGCTGTATAAGGCTGCATAATTGTGACGTTTCCTTTTTTTAACACAATGGATGAACAGAAACTAAAGATGTAGTTACTTAACAAGACAACAATACTTATATTATGGACAACAAAAATAAAGTATAGTCTGTTACTTAAAAAAAATATCGACATGATCAAAACTCTGTGGTCGCACTATAAACTTGCATCTAAGCGTTCCGCGTACGAGACGTCAGAGCAAGGAAAACGAACACAGGTCCTACCTCGATGGGCGCTCGCGCGGTACTGATCGCCTCGCGCTTGTACATTTCAATTTATGTGCATTTCGAGTTATGTTAAATATTTTTTCTTGTCTAACAAAAAAGAGTTAATATCACAATTTATTAAAGATCAGATTAATTAAAGAATGAACTTTATTTTTATATAATATCTGTTTGGAATTACACTTTATTAAACGCAATATATGGTGGTAAACTGCTGATATAATTCGTGGAAATTGGCGCAAGATCTTTACTTTTTTTTCTACAATGACGATTAATTAGCGATATTCTAGTACACTATGTGTCAACAAGATTATATGCCTGATGCACAGTTTTCTTTTTTTAGATAATTTGATGAATCTTTATACAAGAGATATAACCCTGAAGTTGGCTATGGTACTTTAATTCGTAAAACAAGGTGCGGGAGATTGGTCACTACAAAATAATTAATGTTATGTTTGTAAATCTGGTACATTAACTGAAAAGAGAACAGATTATTCTATTTTTATCAATTATTAAACAACTTGTAGATATTTCCTATGATAGTAAATTAAGCGCTTAAAATCTTCGTATACCGCATTAAAATGTGAAATGCCTCTTAAACTTATTTACAATTACGCAACCCTATAATTTTAATCACGAGCAAGTGAAGGATCCCATTAACTGATGATTCAAGTGTCAGAATCCTGAGTGACCTGAGTGATTCATGGCCCTTGATATAAGTAAATCCGTTTTATTCAATTTGCATACTATACATTTATACCATGTCTATAAGAAAAAGGAAGTTTTAAGCGACAATAGACATTTAATGAAGAAAAAAGGAAGGTTAAGTTAATTAAAATACACATTAAAATTGGAACAATTACTAAAATTATGAGTAATTTTATTATTAATATTCACGTATAACATAATTTTTTTTTATAACATATTTATAGAATCAAACATTGTAAAAAAACTTAAAACTAGGGTGCCGCCGGTAGCGATTCAGGGCCCAAGCTACCGGTGGTTAGGTAGGGCTGCAGACAGAATAACCTGCGTGTTGTGTCGAGTCTCAATGCCTTCTGCATCCGACCCAAAGGTGCATGATCTTGGCCACTTGGTTGTGCCTGTGTAAATACTCGCCGTTAGCAAGATGCGAACAACCGGAAATGATACCTGAGTGACTCTCCGGGTCGGCAGCATGATCGACAAATATCGACCGTACCATCCTTCAGGATATATTTCCGATAGTAGTTCGTCATTGTTACTTCGTCTGCAATTGCACAGGCAAAACCATTTTAATTTATTAAGATGGTCAATATTTGAAGCGATATTGTTCCCTTGGAGATTGTACGTCAAGTATTCTTAGCATAAGGAGTTTGCTTCGAGTATTTTTTGTGCAAGGAGTTTGTATAGCATTGATAATGTCGAATCACTAAATCGGTCGAATATACTGGTGTGTTCTAAATTCAAACACTTACAGTGATTTCAATTTATTTTGATTTACTGTTTTTAATTAATAAAATAAGATTGTTAAAGGGGCGATAATATACACTTCTGGACTCATCTATTGGCCCACCTTGTATTTTCAGTTTCGTTTGGTCCTAGCTAAAATTTTATATTAGGTCGAGCAAAAAGTTTTTATGCAGTTTTGAACCTGGCACATTCACAATTTCATTCAATAGTCTTTTTTTGAACTTCGAACACAGAATTTAAAGAAAAAAAAGACAATTTGGAGCCTGTTTGTTGATATCAAACAATCGAATACTAAGAAAACTTGGTTTTATTGGTTTACTTGGATTTAATTCTTGATAAAGTGATTGATATCTTTGGTTTTGCAACAAACATTACTTATTCTTAACATTAAGGTGAGGTTCTATCAATAATCTATGGATACTTCACCTGAAGTCGCCGCCCAAGCTGTGGCACTTATTCAGGCCGGACACAGCCAAAGAAACGTGAGTGCTCAACTTAATTTAAGTCGATCTGCGGTCCGAAATGTTTATCGGAGGTACCTAGAGACTGGCGGCTTTGTTCGTCGCCAAGGAAGGCCACGATCTCGGGTCACAACTGAAAGGCAGGATCGATTCATCGTGACGACCAGCTTGAGAAATCGTCACCTTACCTCCATTGAGATACAAAACCAACTTCGCGACTTCCACGGAGTATCTGTGAGCGCTCGAACTGTTCGGAGAAGGTTAAAAGAACGCGATATGGTACCACACAAGCCAGCTAATGGGCCCAAACTAACGCGAGCCCACCGAACAGCGCGCCTTCATTTCGCACGCAGTCATTTAAATTGGACACAGCAAGATTGGAGCAGTGTACTCTTTTCTGATGAATCTAAAATTGTGTTACATGGCAATGATGGAAGGAAGAAGGTCTACCGACGTAAGGGAGAGCGTTTCGCACAATGCTGCTTTGAAGAGAGGGTTGCTTATGGCGGTGGCTCATGGACTGTCTGGGGCGGTATATCCGCGAGCGGCAAAACTCAACTTGAGGTTGTTACAGGACCACGGCTGCCAACATTAAATCCTGAAAGGTACATTCGTGAGTGCTTAGAACCTCACGTGATACCATACGCGGACTATGTGGGCCCAAATTTCCTTTTTATGCATGATAATGCAAGAGCCCATGCGGCCGGCATCGTCAGGGAATATCTTCGGGATGTGAACATCACAGTTATGGACTGGCCAGCCAGAAGCCCAGACATGAACCCTATTGAGCACATGTGGGACGAGCTAAAAAGACGTGTTAGGGCTCGTCAGCCAGTTGCCCAGACGATGCAGGAGTTGAAAACTGCCATAGAAGAGGAATGGGAGATGATCCCTCAAAATTTCATAGAGCGGTTGATAAACTCTATGCCTAATCGTATGAGAGCTGTGGTAGATGCCCATGGAGGCAAAACGCGTTATTAAATTAAACCTTTATTTGATAAAACATGTTTTTTATTCAAAAATCAATTGCCTTTAAGAAGGCGCATATCCGACTTGTTAGGCGTAGCTCCATGTCGTATGGTATTCTGAATTCAAATTTAAAACAATACGATCGAAAAAGATGGTAAAATGTATCATGTTTAAAACTGCATCAACAGTTTTTGTTCAATCTAGCAATCATATTTCGGTAGGGGCCATCGAAACCTAAACTCTAAGGTGGGCCAATAGATGTGTCCAGAAGTGTATAATAGATAAACAGTAAATACACCAATTACGTTCTTGTTCTGTAGGTTAACTTACCTACATTTAAGTGAAATGTGGACATCTCTATCGAGACGACAGTTTGACGTTATGACCTTGTTTTGCACGAAAGGTAAACTTAGCCGCTCTGATTACAATAATAAATATACTCACGAATTGTACCAATCAACGATTTTAGAAAAACAACTTTTTGCACATTTTATCTGTTTAAAAACATGTTTGTTACAATGTAACATATTATGTGATATTGTAATGATTTGATAAACAATAGGTACTTAATTTGTTTAAAGTTCATTATCTATGATGCAAATAAAAACAGCATGTTATTTTATGCGTGAAATATTGTGCCAAGATTTTATTCCATACTTGAACTTTAACCTTATCACATTAAAAAAAACTACGGTATATCTTTTAAATAAATTCCAGAAATTACATAAAGCATTCTTATCTGTTATCAAACTATCGCATCACAATAATATTATAATGGAGAAAGTTGGTTAGTATGTTTGTATGATTGTTTTATCTTCACGCTCAAACGGGTGTACCAATTTTGATGAAATTTATTGATTCACACATACGATTATATTCATCATCACCATTATCCATCACCATGCGGGTAAAACTAGAAACGGTGGGTAACTAGAAATTAAATAAATGCTTATATTCATATTATGGTTATAGTTTATAGGTAATAAGTACTTTTTTATTGTTTTATTGCTGTTAAGTTAGCCTTTGACCACAATATCATCTGATGTGTGTCAAAATACTAAAAGGGGTGCTCCAGATCAATTAGGAGCTTATATAACAGAAAATAAAACAAGACATGAATTAAACAAAGGTCAATGGTAGCACGTGGCCGCTATGACCGTATGTTTGCCAAAAAACCGGCCAAGTATAAGTGGGACTGGCGCACGAAGGGTTCCGTACTATTATCTGTAACCTAATATTGCAAGTTACAGACACTTTTCGCAGTGTCCGATTGAGCTGGGTAGGCGAAAACCTCTTTTATTGTATGGGAGCCCCCTTAATTATTTATTTTATTTTAATTAATTATATTTAAAGAGAACATAAAACTAAATATTCTGGGAATAGTTAAAGCGTCTACCTGTCACCGTTATTAGTATCGAGCAAGAAACGTAAAAAAAAAAACAAGTTTATTATATGGTAGTCCCACTAAAATGTTCATTATATTTTTTTATAGTATTTGTTGTTATAGCGGCAAAAGAAATACATCATCTGTGAAAATTTCAACTGTCTAGCTATCACCGTTCTTGAGATACAGCCTGGTGACAGACGGACGAACAGTGAAGTCTCAGTAATAGGGTCCCGTTTTTACCCTTTGGGTACGGAACCCTAAAAAATGCGCGAAAATTAGAGAAAATATCACATCTCAATGGATAGCATTGTCTTACTTATTTTTTTTAACACGGATTTGTTAACTGTATATGTGGTCACATTTGAGCTTGGGTAAGATGTGATAATTCATTATCGTTGAGGAGTTCCAAAAATTAATTTGAAAGCAGCTACATTGTAAATTTTATTTTTACCTATTAATCAAGCAGGTGTTAAAACATTTTCAGCACGGATTTGTTTCCAAAATGTCCGTACGCAATATATTTTACTGAATCGAGGCAATTATCCTCTGCAGAGGAGTTCACGTTCAAAGTGACCAAAATTAGGGAATCTACAATTAGTAGCTCACAAGGATAATTATCGGAACACAATGGCAGCTGCAATCATTTAAATTTGCATTGTAAATTATTTCCTGCGCTGTTAGACCACAACAATAAGGTAATTTCACTGTTCTGCTACCAGCCATCTCTAGTTAACGTACACTGATTCGTATTTCAGAACATGATAAAGAAAACGGAATATGCTGAAATTTGTTACTAGACTAAAATTAGCAACACGTAACTAAGCGCACAAACAAAACCTAAGTACTTATAAACATCTAAGATCACAACGTTCCGTACAATGTTGTCTTTGGGTTTATGTTTTCAATAGGTAGATTCAATATATATCTAACGTTTTAGAAGTAATAAAACGTTAGAAATATATTGAACGTAACAACATTCAATAACGTTCATACTATATAGCTTACTGAATTTAACTGCATAGGAACACACCGACTAGCCAGAGCAAAAATAAGATAGAAATCTAAATTAATCGCAGAAATCAGAAAAAAACATTGATCTGATAAATCGATATACAAAATTGAAGATAATTAACTGAATAAATTGTTTTCATTATACCTACATAATTAAATAAAAATCGCAGGGTTATTGAAATAGAGATCAAAAGCTGTGACAAATAAATGTATACATTTATATAGGTATTTAAAAAAAGTGTTTTCGTATCTATGAAACTAAAAAATAATTAATGACAAAAGGTATTCGTTTTAAAACTCTGTGTAAACAGTAAGTATGTATACATAGTAAGTGATAGTTTTAGTGACCAACAAGCACGTACTATGGACTATATTACTAGATTATAAAAAGCGACTTCTGCGAAAATAGCTTTAATACCTAAACTGGGGGTCTTCAATTAACGACGAGTGTCTAATCGTTATAAAAAATCATCCGTAATAAATAATCCGTATTACAAAAAAATCAAATTATAATACATAACATTTTGAAGCGCTCGTAGCGAAGTTTACTTAACTGTTCTCAACCGATCAGCAAAGTTAAGCAACGTCGCGCGCGGTCATGAGTTGAATGGGTGACCGCTAGTGACATTACTACTGAGCGCTTCCGTGCTTCGGAGGGCACGTTAAGCCGTCGGTCCCGGTTGTTGTCTTAGGATGGCAGTCGTTATAGCATGGTGGTAGGGCATTTTGCGAATGCCCGCCTGGCTAGCTACCACCCTCAAGTAGAAAATCTGTCGCCAAGCACCTAACGGTGCGTGTTCCGGCAGCTGTCCTTGAAAGCCAGTACTTCTAGATTAGCAATTAACAACATCTTCGACCAAATCATCACTTACCATCAGGTGAGATAGTGGTCAAAGGCTAACCTATCAGGCATAAAAAAAAACATAAGCACTTTTTAGAGATAGTTTCGTATCAGAAAACGTGACCTTATAATCGTCCACTCTCCATCTGTTCGATCACTCCGATCTTTCATATTTTGATCCGGAAATCCTAGATAACTGGTTGAAATTTTAATAAAAATGTTTATTAGTTTTATAAATTTCAGTGGGGTCTATTTAGAAAATATTCACGCTTTACCACTGTATATGTAAGCTGTACTTTGATAATAAAATAAGCTGTATAATTAGTTGTAAAAGAAATTGGTTTGTAGCTGAAATGCATCTTGAGATAATTGATACGTTGTTCCGTTCTAGAGGTTCAGGACCTAGGTGCCTTCCGGAAACTTTAAAGATAGCCTTTGAGTACTGGTAAAATGTATAGTGAACCTACTTAACTTATCTCCTGGAATAAGAACCGTTCTTTATGGACAGTTGCCGGAACATATACCGATAATTACTTGGTGACATATCTTCTGCAGGGTAGTAACTATCCCGGCGACCATTTCCAAAGTTCCCTTTCACCAAGTGGCAAAGCTGAAGCCTATGATGGCCGAGCCTTTAAAGGAAAAGAAATCTAAACATCACTTCACTAAAGTTTAATCATATTGTGTGCTCTACTTGGCGGCTAGTCTTTTTATTTGGCCAAAATGCGCGAAAATATCCGAAAAATAAAATCTATACATGGATGTAATTGTCATTGTAATTTTAACGCGTATTAGTTAACGATAAAGTAAGTCAGATATGAAAATTCGCTATCGTTGAGGCGCAGTTCAAGTATATAAGTTTAAAACAGCTGAACTTCAGACTTTTTTTACGTACAAATCAAAGAAGAACCTGCATCACGGATTTGTCGCTGAAACGTGCGTGTACAACATGTACATTTTAAACCAAATATTGATTCATATGATCAAATATTGATGAAAGAAGATTCACACAAGACACCTTGACGGTTAATCAAGGTGACCCAAATCAAAGGATCGCCCCTCGAACCATGGAACCGATCCATAGCAGTCCAAAGGTATTGCAGTTGCCACTAAGCTGCAATCACTGCATTACGAAATTTAGTTATATCAGACGACGAAAATAAACATTTGTACCTACGCGTATACTCGAAGAAAACATGAATTTCCTGCCACTTAAAAGTTTGTCGCTCTGCGAGTGAAAGGATTTTCCTATAACCGGAAATTTATTAACTGGTTCCAAGCGCTCCAGCACTGTGATGAAAGATTTTGATGAATTTGCTAGCTAGCTACTAGCTCTTATTTTTCTATACTTCTATACTAATATTATTGAGAGGAAAGATTTTTATTTTTGTATGTAATAAATAAACATAAAAACTACTTCACCGATTTGAAAAATTCCTTCACCATTAGAATCATACATTATTATCCCTGATGAATAAAGGGTATAGAATATTATTATAAAAAAATAAGTTATGTTTTTTGAAATTTTTGTTTAATACCCGTGCAATGCCGGCGCATTATATACCTCTAGTAGATATACATATAATATATGAGGCAGGTAATTATTCCCTTCGATGGTATGTTGTAGGTTTAATTCATAATATAATGACACCATAAAGTAGTAGTAGATACGAATATATAAAACTTTATTAGTCTAATGGCCTGTTTCAGAATGTTCGAGTAAGTTCCAGTTATACTATCCAGAACATATTTAATAAATAAAACACTATCTTTGCGTTTCACAGTCTTCGATTTAGCCTATTCATCAGTTAAAGCTTTAAACGCGCTGCATGTTAAATGTAATTTTTATAATTTAGTTATTTTATGTTCTGGGTGGTATAACCGGAACTTACTCGTACATTCTGAAACAGGCCCTTAATATATTTTAATATAAATATGCATATCTACTTGCTGAAAAATTACTTAGATATAATGTAATACCTCTAAATAATACTTTACTTTTAGCACTATTTATGTTAAGAAAAAATACATACCCAGATTATGTATTTTTTTCAGGGAATAAAGTCTATATTTATCTATATCTTCATCAGTGCTTGTAATCCCCTTAGGGTGCGGGATATAATGTCACCTCCCTCCCCCATTCATCTTTACCCGTGGGTGTCGTAAGAGGTGACTAAGAGTAAAATACTGGAAGGTGGGCAGCAGCGTCTTCTGAGAAACTGCGATCCCCAAGACGTCTGCCAAGCTTGGGGATTATGGCTTAATGGGGGAGACTGTGTTAAGCAGTGGACAATCCGGCTGACACAGACAGTATATCTACATCTACTCTAATATTATAAAGAGGAAAGATTTGTATTTTTGTATGCAACGAATAAGGTTAAAAATTGCTTGACTGATTTGAAAAATTCTTTCACTATTAGATCTAGACTAATAGACTAATAGATCAAATATTTTTTTTGGCATGTTTTTTAATACCCGTGGCAAGCAGGCGCGGCCCGCTAGATTAATAGAAGGTACATTATGCAACAACTGAGCTTTATCATATCGTTCTTAGGGCCATGAACCGAACTATAACACCCTCGTGCATAATAAGTTAAGTTAGTACCTAACTGCAAATTATATGCGAGTAAACAGAGCATTTTCAATTTAACCGGGTAATACAGATATGTAACATCAAAGAGGTTTATATGTAATCAAGCATCATATTTGATACATTACACTTTATGATATGAATAACTACTTTTTAAATGTTTTTACTTTGTTTAATGTAGTTGTGAGCAGTTCTGTCTTGAATAAATAGTTTTCATATTCTTATTTTATTTCATTTATAATTTTGTTCACCACTGTTATGAAATTTATCTATATTTTTCTTAATATTATCTTTTATTATTTTTATTAACCTAAAAATATTTTTAATTTTTGAAGTATGAATGATCCAAACTATTTATTTATAATCTTAATGGATATTTTTTTGTTCGTTAGAATAATACCTCCAAGTTATCAGCATTAGCCGAATAGCTTTTACGATACATTCAACAATTTTTAATTACAAAATTTTACATATTAATAATTCTACATTCTAAGTCACGTTCAGAAAAAAATAATATAGAGCAACTGCGGGCAGATGAGTAGGTAGGTATCCTATATATGTATAAATAAATACTAGCCATTGTCACCTTAAAACTTTTTCTTGATATCTTGCTGCTTGGCTTGGTACCAACCGCAACAATGTTACCGTCGCGTCATCGGGTCATTGCAATTTGCGATGGTAAAAGCCGGTAAAGGCGGCGGAGATTACATGCACAAGGGACAGGTACAATAGGTACCTTTTGCCGGAGATAATTGCATACGCCCGCTCTGGAGGAAATCACCAACTGATTGTCGCTTGCGTCACGTAGGAACAATATAACGTCTCGCCAGTATCCGAAATAATTTCAAAGTAATTTCCTACCACTGCTCTGTAGGCAAACACGCAAAATATTTAAACAGGTTTGTTTCATCCGCTTATACTCCAAATGTCTCGTTGATAATTCTTAATTTACACGTAAATACTATTAAGTAAGTAGTATTTTTGGTTAATTTGAAGCGCTCGTAGCAAAGTATGCTTAGCCGTTCATAACTAATAAGCTAAATTAAGCAACGTCCGCCGCGGTCATGACATGAATGGTGACCGTTAGTGATGTTACTACTGAGCGCTTTCGTGCTTCGATCAGTCCCAGTCGTTGTCTAAGGATGGGAGTCGTTATAGGATGGTGGTAGGGCATTATGCGGATAGAATATGTCACTAAGCAATGAGCAATTATGGCCGAGCGGTAATAGCTATGGGCTGCCGTGCCGTAGGTCTATGGTTCGATCCCCACCGTCGGTGGCATGCAGCATGAGCTTCACCGCATGGTCGAAGGGCATTTTGCGAATGCTCGCCTGGCTAGGTACCACCCTCAAGTAGAACATTTGTCTGCAGTCCTTGAGAGCCAGAAATGTTACCGGCACATGAGACTTAACAACTGTATGTCTCAAGGTGACGGGCGCAGTGCAATTCGTGACCTATGACGAAATGTTTCTGTTATAGGCAGAGGTTAGTCCGCTTAACATCAGGTAGGCCGCGTGCTTGACCCGTCACAATAACATAAATAAAAATAAAATACATCATGCAGAACTTGTTGTGTTCACAAATCTTTAACACAAGTAATTGATTTTAGGAGGCCTAGTCCCTATCGCAGGGGTCTTTATGAACCTAGTTTAGGAACCAGGAGCTCTTTATTACTTAATGTGTTAAATTGCCTGTACTGAAATAAAAATGTAATATTATTTAATTTTACTTATTACTTATTTACTTATTTTAATTATTATTTACAGGTTCTGGTAATACGACGTATTGCCATCAAGTGGCGAAAGTCCTACCATGTAAGCTTAACTTGACCAGTACAAACTAAAGTGGTTTTTAAGTATGGCAACATTTGAGTTTTTATGATAAATCCTTTGGTTGAAGACACCATTTCTGCATATGGCAATATTCTTAACTTAGCTTTTGTTAATAACTGTTACCAAAAAATGTCACTCACCTTTGGTAACGTTCTACAATATAATAACAAAAACAAGTTATATTATCGGTTTTAGTGCGCGAAGCTATGCTCGTGCCTAAATTAGTTATATTACAGCCTATATATCCACTATTTTATTTAATACATAAAATTGATTTCTTTATTGGTCTATGACATCATTATATTTGTATTATATTTTAATTACTCTGATATTTAAATTCTGTACAAATGTAATTATAACATTCTCATAGCCAATAAATGACTAGTTATCGACTATTATAAGTAAAACATTTAACAATTTCTGTTAAAATTGTATAGTGGGCACATCACAAAAAAGCGACAACCCTAGGCGTTGTGGCCAGTATCGTGCGACATCGGCTAATTATGGAAACATCAAAGGCATTCATAGAGTACTCTGTGTATAAATGTGTGTATAAACTATAAATATAGTGCTTGCTTGAGATATACTCAATAAGATGTATGCTATATTATTATGTAGAACTTTAAAATTCAGTACATAATATGAAGCATTGGGTACCGACTACACACACTTGTATTGTATATGATTGTGAAGCCACGGAACAAATAAGAATTGAAATGGGACTAAGTGAGCCATTCTCACCTATGAAATCATCACCACCACCACATATGCCACGGAGCAGCTATGCCAGCGACCCAGAGTCCTTCTCCGCTACATTAAGAAATTGAATGTTTGGAATGGCTTGGGTAGAAGCTGGCGGGGGAAATGCACAAAACACCCCAAGCGACATATCCCGCCCAATTAGAATAAGATTAAGAATAAAAATGGTGTTTTAAATAATATAAGATTCATATTTTGGTAAATCAAGATATGTTTATTATTAAATAGTAAAACAAGATAAAGATTTAATATTACAAGATTATATAAGTACCTACTATAAGATACTAGATACACGATAATAAAAAATATAGGTACATATTATCTTACTTTATTGTGGTGTTTTCTGTGTTTTGGGGCATAGTTCACTTCCGTATTGCTATGATTAGATATTATCACCATTATTACGTATCATAATATAGTATACCGTACAAAAATAATCTATTAGTAGAGCACTACCTTATTTCAATGTTAAACAATATTTGCCCGTAGCTAAAACAAATAAGCATACAATACTGTTAATTTTGTGACATAATTACGTCAGTAACAAATGCGTGGGACCTTCTTGAGGTGACCGTATGCTAGTATTTTTTTCTTTTATTTTTTTAGGGAGGACATAGATGCTGACTACCGCTAAGCGGACGTCCAGCTCCACCGGGTTTTGGGCGAGGGAAGGCCCTCTTATAGCCCGGGCGTATAAGGCGAAAAGCGCCTTATACCTCCGTCTCCTGCGGGCGCCGAGAACATTCCGCTACTATCTATCAGGAGGGGTGACAGCGAGCTCAAGGGCACCACTGTGGTTCGGACCTCGGCTTGTCTCGTATGCTAGTATCATCTCTGCCTTATTTAAATGATCTTAGCCGTGCGTAGCTACGGCCTACGGAGCACGAGCGAGTGCGAATGCTGCTAACCATACCGAGGCACACCCATTATTTAAGGAATGTAGACATGATGCGTGGTTTGGCCATTTCTGTTTAGACGCAATACTGTATCTTATCGTTATACTGTAACATTATAATTCAATACTCATAACATTTTTCATTTATGTTGCTGCTAATTTAATTACTCATAATTAATGCGTATATTATTTTCTTTGCATTTACTAATTGGATCGGATTAATTCGTTCCTTTTTTTTTGCCCTGTGGCAACACTATGTTGTACATGTCATAATGTTTTCTCTGTATTTTAATAATTGTTTTAAATAGAAAATAAGGCTAATTTGTAGTGTTTTTGCATAATTAACGTTAGTTTTAAAGTAGCTTTATAGTGTGAATAATTTAGTTCGCGACATATTCATTAAACAGTGAATAAATATCATAGTACGTCATCCTACAGCAGCGGTTGAGATTTCAAACATCTTGGATTTTTACTGGGGAGTATAATGTCTAATATCTAACTTTAAGTACACATTTAACACATTTCCGTTATCACTCACTTGGTGCTACGTTAATAATCGCACATTGGCTGTGTACTGACTATCTTGCTAGACTAAATAGTGGAGGCAAAGTTGATGTTTTTTTCTTTTGCCTCAGACATTCAACACTATTTGACTCCTAATCCTGGTTTGCAACTCAGTCTCAAAGTTGTGAATTTGTAGAAGTATCCGTAGGCACGGGTATTCAGAACGGTCATGCTCACATAAAGGTGTTGTCTAGTGGTGGTGTTGTGTGTCGGGTCGCCATCCTCCCTCAAAAATGGTTGAAGAAGGCGATGGCTGGCACATGCATTAACTCGTGAACGGGTGCTGCTAGAGGACACGTCTGCTCTGGATGCTAGTGCTGATGACTTTACACTTCAATATTTTATAGTAGTCAAGCCCACAAAAATTATCTATTAAAGAAGAAACATAATAAGGTATACCTATTACCATCAATCATTTGTTGCTTTTGTTAGCAGATAAAAAGCTTCATACTTTTTTCTCTCCAATCTGTTTCTGACCATCATCTATTAAACTAATTTCTCTGTATTTCTAACAAATTTTCAGTTTCTTTTTCCCTTTTTATCTGTTGCATATACAAATGTAAACAAATAATATTTTGTTGTGTATTAATAACTGTATTCTGACTTGATTTGTTGATTTTGTTTATAGTATATAATTTATATAGGAAATAATTGTAACTTTGAGTTTGAATTGTAAAGAATACATACATACCTAGAATACTTCTTGAAACAGAAACTTAGCTACTTTTATTTGTTTTACAGTAATTGTTCGGAGTTGTTGGTACTTCACTATGCCTGTAACTACAAGGAAAACCTTGGCAAGAGAACTGGAAGAGAAACTCAGAGTTGCTCTGCAGGACCTGCAAAAGCACAAAGACCTCTCTGATCAGCTTCTACAAGAAAGAGAAGACAGTGAGGTTGAGGTGAACAAAATTGTGTCAAAAAACACTGAACTCAAGAGTGAACTTGCCAGTCTGTACACGGATTACTCAGAAGTGCTCCAACGAAATGAACAGCTACAGAACATTGTACTGTCATTTAAAGAATGTAGTGAGACGCATGAACAGGCCTTGAGCCGTATATCAGAACTTGAATTTGAATTAAGTAAGGCTCAACATGAAATCATGTTGTTAAATTCGACAAAGTTCAATGAACAGGCCGCTGACACCTTAAATTTATATAATGAGCTGGTCGGTAGTGGCATGGAATCAGCAAGCTCCCTGCAGCCTATTGTAACTATTGACTTGACTGATGAGAACACTACATGCAGTCAATTTCCAGTCTTTCAGAGCCATAAGAAAATTAAAAAGTATTTTAAGCTTAAAAAAGTGATGTGGAAGTGCAAAAAACAACTTAAAAACAGGAACTATTTCAAGAGAAATGTGAATTTGGTGAAAGATAAGTTACTATTACAGGAAAATCTTCAAAATTGTTTAGATGAATTAGAAATTACTAAGCAACTGTATGATGATGATACTCTGAGTCTTCGCTCCGAGCTGCTAGAAAAAGAGAAATTATTGCAAAATATTTTCTCTAGCTACTTATCAGCTCAAAACCATCTTAGTGATCACTACAAGGAAGCTATAAGTTTAATGGATCTTGTGACCACCAATGTGGAGAGTGTGAGAAATATTGAGTGTGCATGCTCAAGGTCTCATAGTCAGCCGCAAGCAACCAGAGAGCCCCATTCAATACCAACAATAGCTCAGCCATTAAACAAAACATGCACTGAAGCAGTCCGGGGGGAGAGTCAGGGTATCACCACTAACCAGGATATGGTAACTAAAGTTTTGGTTTTTTCAGACGCAATAGGCAAAAATTTTGGCTCATTACTTGGTAATTCATTAAACTGCTCTGTTAGAAATTACTGCATGCCTGGTGCTTCTTATGCACAGATTGAGGAGAAAATTATGGCTTCTGAAATTGATAAAAATACCATAGTTATTGTGTACTTAGGCCAAAGTTTGGGTATTGACAGGAAACAGTTAATAGCAAGTATAACTTCATTGTTAAATCTTGATGCGTATCAAATCATGTTATGTGCATTTCCCTATTCAGATGCACTGACTCAAAGCCAGAATGAGCATATTCACTCATTAAATACAATTTTATATAATATGACATGTCGTCATGGAGACAAACTTTTATTTTTTGACTGTAATAAATTTATTACTCACTTTATGTTGACTCAGGATAGGATGTACCTACCTAAGAAATATAAAAATTTAATTGCTACTTTGGTAGCTTATAATATTGAGTCGGTTATAGGAAATATAACTAAGTCTAGTTTTGACGCTACAGATTTTAGTACATGTACTAATGTTCAGTCAAACAGTTTAAACTTTTAAGAGAGACAACAGGGAAGTGTTCTGACATAGCACTATACTACCAAAATATAAATCGCTTCCCTGGCAAAATACTTGAAATTGAAATATTCTTAGATAAATATCCATTTGACATATTATGTTTCACTGAAACTTGGCTTAGAGCAGATAAAATGTTATTTAATGTTAAGAATTTTAGTGTGGGTAGTGCGTTTAACAGATCATCTGCAGAAGGAGGAGGGTGTATTATACTTGTAAAAAATAATTTAAAATTTAAAGAACGCCGTGACTTGGTCAGATGTTCTGTCGAACGTGTCTGTGAGGTTGCTTGTGTGGAGGTGGACAGGCATCTCGTGTTGTGCGTATATCGACCACCAACAGATGAAGGTCGTGCTCAAAATTTTACAGAATTTTTATCCACTTTGGAAAATATACTACAGAAAATTTCAAAATGCAAAAAACCCATATTTGTATGTGGTGATTTTAATATAGATATTTTATTGAATACTAAAAATAAGACTGATCTTATTTCATTGTTTAAGTCATTTAATTTGAAATTTCTATTCTGTGAGCCCACTAGGATATCAGACACTTCAGCTACCTGTATAGACAATATATACTCAAACTGTAAGACTAAAGAAAAGTCAATAATGAAGGGTATTAGATCTGATCATGAGGGCCTAGCGATAAAATTTGATGGAATCAGAAAAACAGAGAGGTATGAAATTGAACATAGACCATTAACAACTAGTAGGCTGGAAATACTCAGTACCAACATAGAAGCTAAGCTTGGCATTACAAATTTTTCTCATAGTGACCCAAATGACATTTATAATAGCTTATTTTCTTTAGTAAACACTGAGTTTCAAAAAGTATGTCCAAAAATAAAAAAACAAATAGATGGAAAGTTGAAGTTCGGTGATTGGGCAACAACAGGTATTCGAAAAAGTAGAGATTATTTGTTTGATCTGTATCGTAGGAAAAATTTAACATCTTGCAAACAGTTTCATGATTATGTTAGGAAGTATTCAAAAATGTTCAAATCTGTTTGCTTGTGTGCTAAATCTCTTTTTATTAGAAACAAAATTAGCAAGTCTAAAAATAAAATAAAAACCATTTGGAAGACTATAAATAGTGAAACTGGTAAAAATAAACCTAGAGATTCAACATATGTCTTAACTATTGATAAAAATCAAATCTCTGATTCAATACAAGTGGCGAATATATTTGAAAATTTTTTTTCTACCTTGCCCCTAGAAGCCACTAAGTCATTGGATTCTTGTCCCAATGTAGCAGAAACTATGTTAAAAAATAATTTTCCAAGCAAATCACCGGACTTTTCTTTCAGACACACCACAAGATTTGAAATTATAAAAACATTTCAAAGTTTAAACATAAAGAGTACTGAAGACTTGTGGGGTATGTCAGTAAAAGTGGTAGAGTCTATAATTTACATTATTGCACCATATTTAGAAACAATATTCAATCTTTGTGTCGATAGTGGAAACTTCCCCGATTTAATGAAACAAAGTAAAATCACTCCAATTTTAAAGTCGGGGTCTACATCTGACCCTTGCAATTATAGACCTATTTCCATCTTACCTGTTCTGAGTAAAGTATTCGAAAAAATTATGCTCAAACAACTACTATCCCATTTTAACAAGCATAATTTATTAAATGAGAATCAGTTTGGTTTCACCAAGAGCAAATCCACAACAGATGCAGGTGTTCAATTGATGTCGCATATACTGGAAGCCTGGGAGAGTTCACATGATGCTATTGGCGTATTTTGTGATCTTTCCAAGGCATTCGACTGTGTAGAGCACTGCACTCTGATTCGTAAACTTTCCCACTATGGTATTCGTGGGAAAGCTCTGAATCTTATAGAGTCATATCTGTCAGACAGGCTACAGAGGGTTGGAATAAATGGCAATACTTCTTCCGGGTCATTGGTAAAAATGGGAGTACCACAGGGATCAATTTTGGGACCTTTTCTGTTTCTAACATATATTAATGATCTGCCTTGCATGGTCAAAGATTTCTGCGATATTGTTTTATTCGCAGATGATACCTCTCTGATTTTTAAAGTAGATAGGAAAGACAGTGAACTGACGCATGTAAATAATGTATTATCTAAGATTTGTAAATGGTTTGCCGCTAATAATCTTCTCCTAAATTCAAAAAAGACGAAATGTTTAAAGTTTTCTTTACCAAATGTTCCTTATGTTGAACCAAACATAAAGCTTGGCCCAGATAAACTCCCTATTGACAAAGCGACAGTCTTCCTGGGAATCAAAATGGATTCCACTTTACAATGGGATCCACATATACATGATCTCTCCGGAAGACTTAGTTCTGCTGCATATGCAGTTCTTAGGATAAGACAGTTAACAGACGTAGCTACTGCTCGGCTAGTTTATTTCGCGTACTTCCACAGTATTATGTCGTATGGCGTATTGCTGTGGGGAACTGCTGCTGAGATAGAGACAATCTTTATCATACAAAAGCGTGCAATTCGAGCCATATATAAAATGGGTCCTAGGGAATCTGTGAGGGATCTTTTTAAAGAAATTGATATTTTAACTTTACCAAGTCTGTATATATTTGAAAATATTATGTATGTTCGTAAAAATTTGAGTAAATTTAAATTAAACAGTGACAATCACGATTACAATACTAGGAATAAAGATAAAATAGTGGTGCCAGGTTTTAGATTAGCAAAGACAAATAAAAGGTCCTTCTTAGGTAATTGTGTGCGGTTTTATAATAAAGTTCCCAAACATATTACAACGCTCACAGAAGGGAAATTCAAGTTGCATGTGAAAAACATATTGATTAAAAAATCCTACTACACAGTTTCTGATTACATAAACGACAAAAATGCCTGGACAATTCCGCCTCCGCCAAGCTATTGCCTGTCACCTACATAATTTAAACAAATATTGTAATAACTCTATTATATAGTATGTATGTAACACATTGTTAAAAGATGTTTAAAAGAATGGCCCCGAGTTTCTTGCCCGTTCTTCTCGCAGTGGCTCTATACAATTTATTTGCTGAACGTGGCAGTACAATGTAGAATATTTCAATACTAAAATTTGTAATTGACCTTCATAAGAGCGTCGTAGACGCCTAAATTGAATAAATGATTTTGACTTTGACTTTGACTTTGACTAGTCTTTTGCTTTCTAGAATGTATTAGTAATAAAATCAAAGCAGACAAAGGATTAAACCGGTAGGAAAATAAGTAGACTGGCTTATAAAGTGATTGGCTAAGTAAGTATCATATAAAGAGCATTAATACATGCTAAGCGAAATCATAGAAATTATTTCGGATGGAAAAAGATATCTTCCATTGGAACTTTAAACCCACAACCTCACTTTTGGTGCATTTCTGATTATTTATAGAAGTGGAAGCTAGAATAGACGATTTTATTTAACAAAGTGCAGCGCAGTTGTATACTCCGGTCTCAATTAAAGCTAGGCTTAGTAAAAATATTATTAAATTAAAAATTTATGGAGATAGTCGGAGTTAATAATATAATAATGTCCAATTATTTTATGAAATTGGAAATCCAACAACCATGTTTTTTTTTCTTATGTATAGAGTACTAGTAGGTTCCCAAAACGGAAGAATATTTTGTATAGTCTTCAATAAAACTATGAAGCAGTTGCAGGATCGCGTAGTACGTAGCAGTAGGGGCGCGAGAATAATGGATACGGTTATACGTTTTGGTCATCGGCATGAAGATGTCATTCTGTTCCTCTTCCTTATACTGTGTTATACGTCTGTTTGATTGGTCTTTCTTTACTGTACATAGGTATCTAGTTAGATTGAAGGAGTACTTTAGAATTGCAATATTCTTTGACGATCCCTTTTATTTTGACTCTCATTCATATATGTACATTGCAAATGTGAAGTATAATCAAAATAAAAATGAATTATACATATGAACGACATGTTAGCAAGACGTGCTAGAACATCACATCACCAAATCTACAGAATTCTAATTTCAAAGCTACGATACGAATCCATGACAAGTTTTTAAACTGTAACTCTAATATGAAATAAAATTTAATTCAGCATATCACAGCATCAATTTTTTTCTAAAAATAATTTTCTAATTTATTTAAAGCATGGTAGGCACCAGTTGGCGAGCCGCTTTCAAAGAGACATTATTTAACGTCTCCATCCTCAATTATTTCAGAAATCTCGAATTATTTAAGGTTTCAAGCCATTCTTACCGGAACGCAAAGGCCCCTTTCCTATTATCATTTGTCAAGATTGCGCCCTTTTTATTACTATAAAGAGGTTGACATTCTAGCCTGGTCCACTATTGAAAATTATTCTATAGCTGCACTTTAATATACAGAACAAAGCAGTCGCAGTCGCAACAATGTAGCCACTGTTCCAAAATGGTATCAATAAGTATCATTTATAATAGTCAAATATTGAATATGCTATGTCGTAAGTGTCATTATGTGCAATCTGTAAAAAGAGGACAGTTGATTTAGGTTACTATATATGTTCTCATCTACCTCTTTTCAAAAATGGGAAATTTGTTTAAATTTTATTATAATGGCAATATTCTCCGTCAGGGCCGTGCTGGAATTGTACCCCCATATCTTCCTCTGGGATTCCTAAGAGTCGACGAAGGGAAAATACCGGAACGTGACAGCAGCACCTTCTGAAGAACAGCGCTCTTGCACTAATACCACTCTCAATGAGGGCTCTGTTTGGGGAGGGTAGACGTCACGGCAGTTGTTGATGATGATGAATAATAATATTACTTAGTACCTAATATTGAACGACATGCTCATGATTTTATTTCTTATTGGGCAATGTAATAACTTTGTTTTAAATAAAAAGAGCATGACGTCGTAGAATTCGTCAGCTGCTTTATACTTGTTGCGCATCAATAACATTAGACTAAGCGCGAACTAAAGTAATGAGAGAACATTACCACAAGCAGTTTTTGAGGAGTTTCTTCGAGAAAGTGACATGATTGATGGATTTTTATATTTGATTGATTTCTGTAAATTTTAATTTGTAAAGATGTAACACTTGGCACCTATATCTTCAACATTGTTATGCCATTCTAATATCAATTTTTAATATATATTTTTTATATTTAATTTAATTTGAAGCTGTGATGGCTCAGTGGCATTGGCCATGGACTGCCGTGCAGCAGGTTCATGGTTCGAATCCCGCCGCGGGTTTGAGCTTCACCGCATGGTGGAAGGGCATTATGCGAATGCCCGCCTGGCTAGCGACCATCCTCAACTAGAAAATCTGTCACCAAGCACCTAACCTAACCACCTAAGTGAGTTCTGGCAGCAGTCATTGAGAGCCAGTGAAATTACTGGCACATGAGACTTAACAACTATGCCTCAAGGTGACGGGCGCTGTGCAATTCGTGACTTGTGACGGAATGTATCTGTTATAGGCTGAGGTTAGTCCGCTTAACATCAGGTGGGCCTCGAGCTTGTACCGTCACAATAACTTTAAAAAAAAGCACCATAACAACTTTGACTTTGTAAGCTGCCAAAGATCTACTTATAGGTAATTTTAAATGTATATGTAGCGTAAATATGAAATCAAAACTTTAAGGTATGACAGCAACTGTAATTTTAAAATGTGTCACACCTATGACCTGTTTCTGGGTTATTTTAATGTTATATGTAGGCCAAATATGAAGTCAAAACTTATAAATACCACATCAACTGTCACTTTGACAGCTTTCTTACTAAAGATCTATTTCTCGGTCATTATATCGTCATTACTCATTTGGTGCCCACATATGAATTTAAACCTGACAGCTGTCAAAGTCACTTGAGGTAAATTTCTAGATATTTTGTTTTTAATTTAAACACAAATTTATACCAAATACTCGTACCAAGTTTACTATACATATGCAAAACAGTCATTTGTAGCAAAAATACTAAATCCGAACAATTTTCCGAAGTTCTTTTTAATTTTAAGTAAAGTTCATGTTGCATAAAACTATCCAGGGTGGTCAAGTATAGGTTGCCAAAATATTATTATTTACTCGTTTATGAAAGTTATTTCCGAATATTTCATATTTGTATGGCTTCTCCACCATTTTACAGCGCACTATGGTATTTTTGCATATTATTTTTAATTTTGAATTAAAAAACACAGATCATTGATAAATTTAGTTGAACATTTCCGCCGTACAACCACACGACTCGAGCCCACGCGGCGACAGAGAGCGCTGCAAGGTACACTTTTTATACGACGCCAGCCTCGGTATAGTTTGCTATCTGTTGTTTTTGAGCTTGAATTACATTTCTTTACATATTTATTCGTTGTATCAGTGTTTTATACAAATAATGTAAAGTAATGTATCACTATACCGACCTTTTAAACTTATGTTAAGTTTAGTATACCAGGTACAACCAAGGAATAATTTGGGTTTAAGTTTTTTTTTCTTAGTAACACTGTAAGAGATTAATTCACTGACACGCGCGTCCTCAATAGACAATCATTTTATCGGAGAGCGCTCTCGTGTAAGGGGCGCGCTTTTCCAACACGGTAAAAACAGAAAAGTTCGTCTGCTCGAGCCCCGTGCAGGATTTAAATGCCTGTTGAAGTTTTACACGTAGGCAGCTATGTCTATTGAGAGTGTGTGAATGGAACGTTAAATTCTATGTTGTTGAAAATTTTTAAAAAGAACATTTGCGTCCATGTTGAACTTTATTTTCTTTTATATGCTCGAATTTTTGTAAGAGCAATTAGTGCAATCGCCACGAGATTAATATTATTGTGAACCTTATTTCAAAGGTGGTTCTTAAGTTTGTTTTATTAACATGTTGGCTGCCAATGTCCTACATTGACTATTAACGACTATAGGCTTATGGTTGATAATTCTTAGGATATTGTCCTTGGAAGGACCTACATACAAGCCGTGTTTGCTACAACTGTTTGGAACTGTAGTAAAATGTATCTCTAATGGACTGCACCTCTGCCTCTTCCAGGGCTATAAGAGTGCCTTTCCTCACCCAAAGTCCGTTGGAGTTGGACGGCCGACAGAGGCAGCCAAAATATATGCCCTCCCTAAAAAAACTCTGTCTAACGGCTTCATTCAAATATTTTTTTATACGTTTTTAGCTCCATCTGGGATTGAAACCATAAACCAACCGGTTTTATGTAACTTTATGAGATTTCAAGATTTTTCAAACCATGCAAGGATATGGGAATTGTGTGCTCTAATTAATTGGTTTATAAACCATCGCGAGGGACGGTGGGGACGGCGTGGCCTACAATTAGATTAATTAACTTCGTCTGATGCGCGCTTGAAGGGAAAATTGTGTTCAAATTGTTTTCAATATGTATTGTTGTTCACTTATCAGGTGATAGAAAAAATATAAACTATATATTATGTAGGTTACGAAGAGTCGAAGTCCGGGTTTGTATACGATCAAATAAGTAATCGAGTGATTAAAAAATTGCACCATTACCGCTATCCATAGCGGACGTTCCTTTATTTCTTCTCAAGGTCGTACCAGATAACTGCTATTTCGCATTGAGTTTTATTTAATTGAAACTAATACTTAATAGCAGATATTTCTGCTACCACTCTTGATTATTGTTAACATTGACAATTTTATTTTAACCTAAAGAATAAATTGTTTGTGATTTAAATCATAGTTTGATCAGCGGTTTGCTTTTATTAACAAAATACTACGAACTATATACTACACTACAGCTACAATAAAAGCATATAGATACCCACTACCAGTTGGCAGCGTTTCCAGCATGGTAGCATTACCCCGTTGAATTTAATGCTGATTCTTTGAGTCAAATAGGTGCCAGCATTTTGATCACGCGGCGCATCGACCAAGCGCTCCGATAAGATTATTTTTTAGTGTTTTCACAGAGGCATGATTTGTTGCTTGATCTTAGCATCCGCAGTGGACGATATCGTCCATTTATATTGTTATAATTAATTATCTACGATGCGCTTGAGTTAAACAGTGCCCTACATGCTAGGGTACGGGTATAATTGTTTTTAGTCATTACTCTGATGTAAAGGAGGCCTTAAAATAATTGAATTTATTGCTTGTTCCGTCACAATCGCATAAAATATCTAATCCAATATTTGATTATGTTGAAAGAAGTTTTTGTTATGAAATTGTTTTTGAATTTAAATTTTGTGTAGAATGCCTTTACGATTAAGAGTCCCGGACGGACAGACTGTGGAGTCTTAATTACTCTATTTTGCCTGATAGCTACGGAACGCTGAAAACTAGTTATCGTCGTAGAACTTAATAACTGGTTAAATTAGTTTTTCTTGGAAAATTGAATAAATCTTAACTCTTCTCTTTTGTCAGGATTAATCGAGTTTGAAACTGAGGACGCCAACGTTCCCAGCCACGCCGTCATCAAGCTTAGGAGCAAGCAGTTGATCGATGCACAAGTGAGCGAATTTGACGTTCCAGATAATGTCAAGAAGTAGAAGAAGTAGCAAAAATATAATATGAGGTGGCTTTAATGTTGAACGTATTAATCAAATAATTATTACTTACGATGTTTTACCTTTATTTGAATTAAAATTGTGTGGAATTTTGAGTGGTTGTTTTCATCTTATTTATTAGGTCCTTACATATGAAATTGGCGTTTTGTATGGGAGGAACAAAAAGTCGAATATTTTTTAATATAATATATTTAATTAATCAAAGTATGAACCATTATTTTCTATGCACTTTTGCCATCTCATAGGTAGTTCATTGATCCCTTTACTAAAAAAACCAGTCGGACGGGAATCAATAAAATCTTTGAAGGCGATTTGGACTGCCCCATCGGAGTTGAATTTTTTCCCTTGCAAGAAGTTATCCAAATTTCGAAAAAAATGGTAATCTGTTGGAGCAAGGTCCGGGGAGTACGGAGGATGTCTTAGACTTTCCAATTGAAGCTCTTCTAATTTAGTAGCCGTCTGTAGCGCAGTGTGTGGTCTAGCGTTGTCGTGAAGCAGCAGTGGCGTGGAGCGATTGACCAGCCTAGGTTGTTTAGCCGCTAGCTTTTCCATCATGGTTTGCAATTCCTGACAATAGACATCAGCCGTAATAGTCTGGCCAGATTTGAAAAAACTGTAATGAACAATACCGGCACTAGTCCACCAAACGCTTACAAGTAACTTTTTTGGGGTTAATTTTCGCTTGGGGCAGGATTTGGCTGGCTGGCCAGGATCTAACCATTGCGCTGAGCGCTTCCGATTATCGTAAAGAACCCATTTTTCATCACAGGTAATGATTCGGTTTAAAATACCTTCATTATTGTGCCGGTTTAGTAATGTAACGCAGCAGTCGACGCGCGTTTGCCGGTTTGTTTCAGTCAATTCGTGAGGTACCCACCTTTCAAGCTTTTTAATCTTCCCAATTTGCTTCAAGTGAATTAAAACAGTTTTATCACTAACATTGCAGCCTGCAGCTAACTCGGACGTGGTTTGCGATGGATCCGCTTCCACAATAGCCTTCAACTCTTCATTATCAACTTGAGTCTCAGGCCGTCCACGGGGCTTGTTCTGCAGGTCGAAATTTCCAGAACGAAAACGTTGGAACCAAAAACGAACTGTGTTTTCTTTTGCAACACGACCGCCATACACATCATTCACCCTTCGAGTTGTTTCCGCAGCACTAGTGCCACGGCGGAACTCGTACTCGTAAATAATGCGATATTTAAGGTTTTCCATTTTGTAAAATGAGTGACGCAAACAGAAAAAAACAGAAGAAAAAAAACAAATGAATGACGGTCATCGAAGCACAAATACATGAGTCTATAGCTGTACAAATTTGAATTTGGAATTCCTTACCAAAGTGGAGAAATTCGTGATTAAAGTGGCCAGTACGAAAAACGCCAATTTCATATGTAAGGACCTAATATATTAAAAAAAACAACAGTTATACAATCACACCTGAATGAAAAAATAATAGTCGGGACAGGTTTAAGGCAGAAATTTAACAATCCATATCTTACCAGTAATTATTTTTATACACATAATGTATTCGTCAATATTAGATTGAAATTACTAATAAAAGTATTTTAATAAACATAAAATTCTATTAAGAGTTTATAAGTAATGCAATGGGCAGTCAGGAAACTTACGGATGTGCAATTTTTACGTAATATATAAATTTAACAAAATTGATGTTTTTAATTTGCACCTTCTATATGTAGATATTTTTCTTTAACCGGGAAAATGCTTTACTTGTAAAATACAAATGTAGTGTTTTGTAAGGTAGTATTTAGGTAACCCAAGGGTGACTGCAGACCCACAGAAGATCTTAATTAAATCCTATACTTGTAATTTACTGTTCCATATCGTCTTGTTAGATGTCGTAAAAGGCGACTAAGTGAAAAAATACTGATGAGCGAGCATGCCACCTCACTCACTTCGAGGTGACTGGAGTATTGCTGCGCAGTGGGCGCACGACAAGGTTGTATCTTAATGCTTTGATTACCCAAAAAATTGCGGGCAATGTCAACGAGCGTTGGCGTCAGGAATTCGGTAGGCCAAACCAAAAATACTTTGCAAAAGCTTATATAAAATGTATATTTGTACTACTCTTTGTGTTCTTAGAGAAGATTATATAGTACCGACCGCACATAGTTGGATCAAGGGTAAGATGATGACGATGATTAAACGAGCAACATACAAATGAGGTAGATATAAAATATATTTTATGTAATCAACACTCTTGCTAAATGCCCTGTAGACCGACTGAAAATGTTCAACTGATTGTACAAAAGTAGGTAAGTTTTCCCCCGTGGTTCAATCGAAATGGTGGAAAATAGTAATGTTTGCTCGTTCACTTATCATACTTAATTTAATTAAAATATTTTAAAATTGGCTAAACTAGCAAATTTTGAAGATAATGTTAGACCGCGCATTATCAATGGTATATATATATTATACAACGTGTCCCAAAATTCAACGATAAGCCGGCATCGGAGCATGGACCTACTCATGACTACTCAGAAAAAAAAAATTATAACTGTTTTTTTTATTAATTACAGAGACTTTTATAAATTTCATCGATATTCGATACCCATTATGCTATTTTCAACTACCATGATCACAATTTTTGACATATTTTTGATATATTTTGTGCATTAGCAACCTAAGAAGGACGGCTATCTACAATCCTTTAAAATTACAGAAAGTATGTAGTTATTTTACAAAAATCAGTAAAAAAAAAATTTTTTCTTATAATTTTCATAGATTTTAACATTCTATGCACTTTCTATAGTCTGGGTTAAAAAAAAAAGTATGGACACTACCATGGCAAGTTTTATTAAAAGTTGGCGCAACTAACCGAGATTTCAAAATGATAGGATACTCCGAACAACAATCAAAAAAAAAGAAATGGTTATCATTTATAAATAACAATCATATTACTGATGAATATGACATTTATCTACTACTTTTACTATGTAGGTACACAAATGATGTTTGGAGTTAATTTATTTTTGAATAAAACAAGAAACATGGTGTAATTTTACATTTATTGCCATTCAATATTATTTATTACTAAGTTAAATGTTCAAATTGTTTGCCACCGGCATTAATACAGGCATGACATCTTCGTAAAAACGATCTTTTTATTTGACGTGAATATCGTCTGCCACTGATGCTATTCGCAGCCTCATAGATTCTTTGGCGAAGTTCGTCCAACGTTGCAATGGGCTTGGAGTACACCTTGTCCTTAAGACAACCCCAATAAAAGAAGTCCAGGGGGTTTAGATCCGGTGAACGGGGTGGCCATAAGATAGGCCCAAGTCTTCCAATCCACCGTTCTGGATACTCTTGGCTTAAGTATTCTCTCACAGGACTGGCATAGTGAGCTGGACATCCATCATTTTGGAACCACATACTTTGTAAGTTACTTATAGGCACGTCTTCTAGTAATTCAGGCAAGTGATTTTGTAAAAAATGCAAATAACTATTGCCATCTAAGTTTCCTTGTAACTCATAGGGTCCAATCACTTGTCCATTTAATATGCCCGTCCAAAGATTAACTTTGAATTGATACTGGAATTTATCTTGTCTCATCAGGTGCGGATTTTCATTGGACCAGCTATGTAGGTTGTGGAGATTTAAATAGCCATCTTTCTTACAAGTTGTTTCATCTGACCATAAAATTTTGTCTAAGAAATTGTCATCTTCCTATGCTTTTGCAGCATGATCTGACAAAATGTAAGCCGAAGTGGATAGTCTCGTGGTAATAATGTCTGCACACGCCTGTAGTGATATGGGTGAAGCCTGTGACGTCTTAAAATTCTATGTGCAGAACTTTTTGGAATTCCTATAGCTGCTTCGATGGCACGCACCGAGGTGGTTGAGTCATGTTCTATTTGGTTTAAAACTTCTTCATCTCGATCCGATCTCGGTCTTCCAGCGTTTCTCCGATCCGATAGTAATCGACCCTCAGAAAATGCTTGATGCACATTAAAAAAAACCCGATAATCCGGGTACCTTATAGCGTTTGGGTACCTTTCTCTATACAATCTGCTAGCAGCGTTAGCATTGCATCTGCATTCCCCATAAATCAGATGCATATTAGCGTATTCTAAAGGTGTGTATTGTAGTGGCATGATAAATCCAAAAGTCCAAATCACAAAATACACAATCACGGTCCAAAATAATGCCAGGTCAATTTAATTCACTTAATCCAGTCCAAAAAGTCAAGCCAAAAGTCGTTAGTACGAGAGCCACATCAATTGATCACGAAACGGTGCACAGTAAACAAAGGAGCAGAGCGTACTGCCGTCCTGAGGGCTGAGCCGAGACATTAGGCTATTGTTATTTAACTACGAACATCTAGCTATCTCTCTCTAACTTACACTTTTTATTAATGTTGCACGTGTCTCATTCGAATTCCAAGAATATGTGGCACAAAGGAAGGCACAGTAAAAGTCATTTGAATATGCCTAACATTTTTTATGTTTCAATTTATTTTGTGAGTAGTTATCCTACAATATAATACCATTTTGAAATCTCGGTTAGTTGCGCCAACTTTTAATAATACTTGCCATGGTAGTGTCCATACTTTTTTTTTAACCCAGACTAGAGAAAGTGCATAGAATGTTAAAATCTATGAAAATTATAAGAAAAAACATTTTTTTACTGATTTTTGTAAAATAACTACAGACTTTCTGTAATTTTAAAGGATTGTGGTAGATAGCCGTCCTTCTTAGGTTGCTAATGCACAAAAAATATTAAAAATATGTCAAAAATTGTGGTCCTGGTAGTTAAAAATAGCATAATGAGTAATAGTATAAAATAAAAAAAAAAAGAGTTATAATTTTTTTTTAATTTTTTCCCGAGTAGTCATGAGTAGGTCCATGCACCGATGCCGGCTTATCGTTGATTTTGGGACACGTTGTACTATTATACGTAGATGGGATTGTATTAAAAAAAACGAGTATTAATACTAGTAGTTTATTGCTTGGTGATTTTTAACTCCAGAGTCATCGATATCAGGCGAGGCCCGGGAAATATAAGGACTTGCTTTTTAATAATATTTCGAGTCCTGTAGTATTCCTTTTCAAGTTTAGTAACCAAAGGTACTGGCCACTAGCAAATTAAATAAGTACCTATTTTGTACTATGTGAAATTGGTAAGGGTTATTCGAGTAGGTACTTAAAATATTTTAAAAGGTAGGTCTAGTTATCCCTCGTGCCCAGAAAGATCCAGGACTAAAGACACCTGATATCTGATATCTCCTTGAGAACGGCCATCAGAGGTGACTCTAGTCCGAAGTCGGCTTTTTCGAGGGAGAGAAATTTGGGGTTATTTCAAACATCTCTACAATGTAATGGGAACTTGACTCAATCCAAAAATCACCAGTAATCATTCTGGTTACATTAAATGATGCAAAATATATAATGTGTAATCCATCGAACTTATAAAAAACGGGAGATGCGGCACCCGTACCTCGAACATGGCGATGTTAAATCATACAACGTCTCCTGATTGAGTCTTAGTAGTGTTCGTATGTGTGTCTTCCGGTCTTTGTCATTCATAAAACTTATCGTATACAAAGGAAGTGCACCTGTGGACTTTATATGATTATGTAAAATTTTTTTTTTCTTTTTTTTTATGTTCTTGTGTTGGAACAAGCTCGAGGCCCACCTGATTTTATGTGAACTAACCTCTGCATATAACAGATGCATTTCGTCAACGAAATGCACTGTGCCCGTCACACTGAGACGTACAGTTGTTAGGTCTCATGTGTCTGTAATTTTACTGGCTCCCAAGGACTGCTGCCGGAACACACTGTTAGGTGCTTGACGACAGATTTTCTACTTGAGGGTGGTAGCTAGCCAGGCGGGCATTCGAAAAATGCCCTTCCACCATGCGGTGAAGCTCAAGCAGTGGGATCTGCTGCGTGGTAGTCCATAGCCAATGCCACTGAGCCATCACTGCTATAAAAAAAATTGCCACATTATATTATCGTGACATTGGAAGGTACCGTATCTGTTTTTTTTCAATCGGTGGTGGGCCCGTCCTTTTAGACTATCTTACCACCCCGAATAACTATATGAAGGCTGACCGCATCCATGATGTGAAGACTGATACAGAAGTGTGGAACAAAAAGACTAACTGCGCCGATCTCTAATGAATATAGACAAATAGAAGAAAGAACATTCTTAGAGTAGAATCGATTGGAACATTTTTAGTTAGCTATATACACTTTTAGTGATGGGGAGAAGAATAAAACGCAGGCTTTAAAGTGACAGTAAAAGTAATAGTGTCGTATTTTTGTTTTGGTTCCATATTTTAGTTTTAATTGATTACAAAATTGCCAAGGAGAAATCGGGCTAAAATTCGAAATTTACCCATCCTCCCATCTATTCCCTTGGGTATCGTAAGAGGCGACGAATAGGGAAATGCTTTGAATTAAAACGACGTTCGACTCATGTGGGACATGGCTGCAAAACAGAGATACCCCATAGCATTTAACACTCCGATTACCTTTAAGTTATCAGCGGGTATGCTTCCAATGAGAGCATTTGATCTCAAGGAAGGTTTACGTCAGAAAAGTGGCTGGCCATAAAACCAAAGCCTAACAATTTTTCATTGTGTAGTTCTTCATGCTTTGTTAGCGATTACATTGAATAACATATACAGCGGTAATTAGGTACATTTTATGGAGTGATAGCATAACGTTAACCAAATCGAAAAATAATACAAAGTACATTATTACAAAGGCCGTGGAATAGGCAATAGCAGGTCGAGTATGAGTTTGAAGGCCGAGCTGCAGGCAAGAACTTCACTAATACGAGACAGGCAATTGACATTTACGCCGAGGCATACATATTGTTTTTCTCAAAAAAATGCAGGGAAATAAAACATGCATTTTATATTATAGATTTAATTTAATTTTTCATAATGTGCTAGGAACTGTCCTTGGATTAAAAATTTCCGGTTAATCTTTGGTTTAGTGTCGCGCAATTTAACAATAAAAGTTATTATTGTTTTGTCAAAAATAAGAAATATGTTCTTGTGTTCCTGTCTTACATTATGTTAGCGTAAACATTTTATTCGTAATAACATGTTCTTATGATTCGCCCAGTGTGTTAGCTGTGTGAAAACATTTTGTATGACCCTGAAACTGTGCCCGGTGAGTGACAATTGCTCGCTCCCAATTACATGTGACCAAAACCAAATTGGTAAAACGTGGGTGTGCACAGCTCTGCCTACACCCTCGGGGAATACAGGCATGATTATTTACAGTATGTATACTAACTAGATACAAAGTAAATATATAATAATTAACTTACAATAATTTAACTTACATTCCACTAATGGTTCTACTCCTCAATCGATTTGAAGTAGGTATTTAGTAGGTACTTTTATAGTTAGTGTAGTTAGTATAGTTAGCATAGTTTGTACTTTTATTAGGTACTCATGTTATAATTATCATTAAATATTATAGAAAAAGTACTATTTTATATTTTCCTTATATTCTTAATGAAAAGTAAAGTGTTTAACACGAATAATAGTCATCAACTCACGGACTATAGCCGCCCGTAAATATTCATAACAATAATGTTAATTCTAATTTCACAAATAGTTCTAACTTCTCAACTAATTTAAAACAGGTACTTAATACTCACGTTATTATTATTAAAAAGTTATCTGGAAAACAACTAGTTTTAAATTTTACTACAGTCGACATGAAAAGTAGAGTGCTTAACACGTTGAAAGTCATCAATATTTACTGGGACTACACCCTAAATTCCTCATAATGTAAATTGATTCCTTTCGACCCTTGTATAACAATCTACTTACACCACTTACATTTGGCTACAATAAAAGGTTATTCAACAGTAAAATACCAGATAACAAAAAAAAAAATTCAATCCAATATACCTGTTGATGTCTGCATCTACATGGCATCGATTGATCATTCAATTAAGAGAGCTATTTGCAGAGCCAGCTCTAATGGACGCTGCGACGTGACGTAACATTAAATGTTTGATATATGCATGGCCAGTAGCGTTCCATTTATGGTGAAGGTATTCTTGAACATGAATTTTAAATAGTTTTTATTGAATCAACCACTTTAAACGAATAAAATTATTGTGTATATAAGAATATATAATGTGTTGGAATATAAGAACTGTTTAATATTTTCATGTTCAGTTACGGGGCATAGATTTTCTTAAATGCATGTCACAAGTCACTTTCATTTGTTTTGTTTATTCTTGATGGGCTAGCCTTTGACCACTATCTCACCTAATGGTAAGTGATGATGTAGGCGGTGTTGTTCAGGCTAACCTAGAATTAGTAGTTCTCAAGGATAGCTGCCGAAACACATGGTTCGGTGCTTGGCGACAGATTTTCTACTTGAACTCTAATTTAATCGTCTGTTGACCCTAAGTTAAAACCATGATACAAGGAAAATATGACTGCTACGAACAATGACTTATTCGAAGCTATAATGTTAAACTATGTGTTAGTTTACCCCGGACATGCAGTCACAGAAGCAAACCTAGCAAATATAAACAGTGCTACTGCTGCAAATTTTAGCTCAACTGTACCCCTTGAGTGAGCCATTGACCTATATATACTAGACGCGACATCTCAAACGAAATTAGTCGACCAGTGCAGATATGCCGGCCGGCATACTTTCCCCCACACGCAGCTGGACACTCGTAGAGATTACACGCGCTTTACGTTCGAATATTGTTTATTCAAAATACACAATTGATAATACACAATTTTCGAACTTAAAGCGCGTGTAATCTGTACGAGTGCCTTACTGCATGTGTGGGAGAGTATGCCGGCCGGCATATCTGCACTGGTCGACGAATTTCGTTTGAGATGTCGCGTCTAGTATATATAGGTCAATGGAGTGAGCTGAGGTATTCAAGCCCATGATTGGCCGATCTCATGCACCGAGTGGCAAACGTGTCGGAACATTAATATTGGACAGATAGATATGAGAATTTGAAACGGTGTATTTATTTCTTGTAACCGAGCACTCAAATTGCAGTGTTGGTTTTATGATATAATCAGGCAGCAGTAGAACGAAAATATATTAGAATGTGCACATCCATTGTGCAGTCTCCAAAATGTATCCGGCAAAAGATAGATAGTTAAAAAAACTGATCGTGACGAGTGTTCCAGATTATAGAGTTTTATCTTAGCAAGCTGGCAAATAAAGGTGCCGAGCTGCCCATGAGATGCCGGGCTGCCCATGGGGTGCCGGGCTGCCCCTGGGGTTGCGAGCTCACTCGTCACTACTCTAACTAAAAATAATAATTGAAATCGGACTACGCTTTCATAAATTACAAATAAGTAATATTTTGACTTTCATCCCCTTTTCCGAGGGAACCGTGCTGAATTTCGGGATAAAAAGTATCCAATACAATACCTGCCTGGGCAATCTGGAATCTTAACATTCTTCGTAGTATGAACTCAAATCGTGTTAAGTTTCATTGAATTCCATTCAGTAGTTTTGGAGTGATGTGCGGCCGGGATACAGACAGACAGAAAGACAGACAGACAGACAAAAAAATAAAATACAGTTTTGGCATCAGTGTCAGCTACAGAGTGCTCTCAAATATTTTTTGTCAAAATATCTGCCTAAGTATGGTTTGTTTTAAAATATTTCTGTAAATCAGAAAACATAGAAAATAAATTATTGTATATTAATTTATTTAATTTCTAACACAGTTTATTGAAATCGTGATACTAAATAGATGACCAACTTCGTGCCTTGTTTATGTAGGGTTGGCACTATAAATCATTTCTATAATCACTATATAGTAGGTAAAATATATTTGGCAAAAATATGACGAAATTGCGTTTGTATGTAAAGCGCTAAGATACCTAATGAATAGATTCAGGCGTTACTTTGCGGAAATCCATATTTAATAATAACAAATTTTCCTGCTAAGCCGACGTGACGTCACAAACGCCACGCAGCCAAACCGGAAGAATTTTCGACGCGTTTCGCTTCTACACGAAGCATCCTCAGGAGGTCTTGACTCTACGAGCGCACGATCGAGAATGATGATTCTCGATCGAGAATTTTAGGCGATTAGAAGAATTAGGCGGAATTGTCACTATATATATTTTTATATTTTTAAGTGTTTTATTAAAATATTAATTTGATGTTTTCTTAAAATATTTAAAAAATATATGATATTATTATGTAAATCGCTCCTTGCACTCTACTCTTAACACTAGTTCGCATTGTATTGCAAAGCGTTTCTAAATCAGTACAAGCTTATTCAATTATCTTTACCATGGAGTCCCCTAACTGTGCGTGGCACGGCAGTGCGACAGACGGGAATAATTTACCTGGATGAGTCAATTTCGTCTTGTCTCGTCTGGCACGGAGGGTACCACCGCACCGCCTTGTTTATTCGTCGAGCTTATTCTGAATTCTATTGGTAAACGAACAGCACTTCATACATTGTAGGAAGTGCTTTATCTTTGCAAGAAACGCATGACCCCCAACTTTGAAACATATAATCACATTAATATTGTTAATGCGAAAGATAAGGAAAGAGGGCGTGTGTGTGAAACTTGGAAAAAAAAAAATGTTAACCAAAAAATTGCACCTACTTCAACACTCAAATGTGTGAAATAACTTGTCGAAGCCGGTACTATGCGCACTATATTGTGATAATAGGTACTTTTGAACCAAACATTTACCAAACATTTTTTTTTTCACCCTTTTTAGTGACCCTTGCTATACTAATGGCATCGATTGTCATTCACTGTCAATAACTTTATCATCAAGATCGGACAACATTTAAAAAAAGAAACTAATAGGCAAATTCTGTACCTCCTCCTTTTTTGAAGGCGGTAAAGTATCGGGCATGGATAATTTCTTTATGGTTCCAAAATATTTTTGTTTTATTAGTAGTAGATAATGTAGGTCCTGGATACCTACTTTTCATCATCAACATCACTTTTCTTTTTATCTACACGAGTGAAACCACGAGACGCAGTTTTTTTATGGGATTCTGGATCGAAACAGGGTTAATGCACACCTGATGTTAAGCGGTAATCTCTGCCTATAAAATATGCATTTCGTCTTAACCCCACCCCCTAATTGCTATACCTGTGGGTGTCGTAATAGGCGACTAAAGGTAAAATACCGGAAGCTGGGCAGTAGCGCCTTCTGAGGAACTGATATGTTAAACTGCGATCCCCAAGACGCCTGCCAAGCGTAGGGATTATGACGAGCCCCTCCTAAATTTGATAAGCTGTATGCAGCAGTGGACAATCCAGCTAATACAGTACAGTAGTATTGTATTATATCATATTTTTTATATATTCTATTGTTATACGTGTCATTTCTAATAGGTACTGTACTGTATCAGCCGGATCGTACACTGCTGAACACAGCCTCCCCTATCAAGGGGTATTTGCCATAATCCCCACGCTTGGCAGGCGGCTTGGGGATCGCAGTATAAGATGGCAGCTTTTTAGAAGGCGCTGCTGCCCACCTTCCATTATTTTTCCCTTAGTCGCCTTTTACGACACCCACGGGATGAGATGGGGAGGTGCAATTCTAACCCGGAACCCCACGGGGCACCTTCTAATAGGTACCTTGTATCAAATTATAGGTACGTTCATATCAAATAGCTCCAACAAAATGATTCATGTTGTGGCATGATTCAAACTTAAGATTGACAATACGACTGTAAATTCGCATGTAAATGACATGATTATTACTTGTATAAGACAAAATGTCAAGGGTTGTCACTCGGTACGTAGAAAACCGAGATTGCTACTTAGGCGACCCATTATTACTATGACTTGACTGACATTTATACGCGACTTGTTATTTTGATGTCCATTTGCTAGATAACAAGTCAGTATAGTCTAATTATAAATTATTAATAGTCTATCTATAATATATACATATAGCGGAGGGTTGCCATGCGAACGACACTGTGGCGCCCCTAATTTTTCTACTCTTTGCTGAACTGAAATGATTTATTTAATACTTTATTGCACAAAAAAAAATGTACAAAATGAGGACTTAATGCTAAGGCATTGTCTACCAGTCATCCAGGGAGGGTGTTTGAGAAGGTGTATGTGCATCAAGGGGTGAATAAATAGGTTATGTATGCAAAAAGGAAACTACAAGAAGTACAGAAGAGAAAAAAAAAAGAAAGAAATAAGTTGTTATGATAACTATAACTACATATAATAAATAAATGCATAATGTAATATAAAATGTGATAATAAATTGTTATTTATAATCATATAATAGCTAAATATATATTTATAAATTTTGATATAAATTGCTGTAAAATAAACCTATATAGCAATGTTCACAATAAAATCAAATGAATAAAGCGGGAAAATTATATCAAATACAACTAGAATAATATTACAGGCCTGACAAGGAAATTTTACTCAAATAAAAATCGTGAACTGACTTTTTAAAAGTAGCTTTTGAGGGTGATTTTCTGATATTAACCGGATTATTAAAATATCATCTATGTATTCTTATAATTAAACTGTAACAGGTCCAACTTTGTGCAATATATACATTTTGAAACAAAAAATATAAACTCTGTAGCTGATACTGATGCCAAAACTGTTTTTTTTTATATATTTGTCTGTCTGCTTGTATCCCGACTGCGCATCACGCCAATACTACTGAATGATATTTCAATGAAACTCAGAATGATTGTAGTTCATACTACGAGGTAGGCCATTAAGTATATACTTTTTATCCCGAAATTACATGGTTCTCTTGGGAGAGGGGATGAAAGTCAAAATGTACACTTATGTAATTTACTAACGCGTAGTCCGATTTCATACATTCTTTTTTTTAAATTGTGGTACTTTAAAGAATGTCCCGTAAATCTTATTTTATTATAGTTCTTTTTGTTGATAGGTAAACTTTTGACCACAATCTCACCTGGTGGTAAGTGACGATGTGGTCTAAGGTGTTAACAAGCTTAACCTATAATTACTGGCTCTCAAGGAAAGCTGCACACACCGTTAAGTGTTTGGCGACAGTTTTTCTACTTGAGGTGGTTGCTAGCCAGGCGGGCATTCGTAAAATGCCCTTCCACCTTGCAGTGATGCTTAGGCCCCCGGCGGGATTCGAACCATGGACCTGCTGCATCGCAGTCCATTGCCAAGACCACTGAGCCATTACTGCTTCAAAAGTCTTCATCGTTTTTGGGGTTAAGACATCACAACCTAAATATTCCGTTCCAAATAACTTAAAACCCGGAATGTACAGGACCCTTTGAACGTACGGCTCATCTTAAGCTGGCGCTCGTACTTTATCGTGTAGGCATAATAGATAAGTAGGTCTATTGTCAAAGTCGGACCACTCCAAAAGCTGTAAATATTTCTGTATTATAGCAAAAGTTTTCGAACGGATAGTCTACAATCAAACATATAGCGCACTGAGAAGTGCGTTTCATACGTCACAACATGGCTTTCTCAGAGGCAGATCTACGGTCACTAACTTAGTGTTGCTCAATGACTATTTGTCTAAAACTATGGATAAGCGCTGTCAAGTAGATGTAATTTACACTGATTAAAACAAAGCTTTCGACAGAATAGATCATAGTATCCTTCTTACGAAGCTGAAAGAATTGGGAGTGGTTGGGGATCTATTGAGGTGGTTCTCGTCGTACATAGACCGGAGGACTCAGGCAGTAGTGGTCAGTAAGTATGTTTCTAGCTGGTTTACGATACCCAGTGGCGTGCCTCAAGGGTCATTGCTGGGGCCATTGCTTTTTGCGATTTTCATCAATGATGTCTCTACTTGTTTCCCAGGTGACATGAAGATATTTAGGGCAACTGACTCGATTGAAGATTCAGAAAACTTGCAGGAGGACTCGCTAGATAATTATTGTTTAATTAACAAGCTGGACCTGAATCCTTCCAAATGCTCAGTAGTTACATTCACTCGCAAATTGAAAGCAATCGGGTCTGTGTACAAACTGAAGAATCAACCGCTAGGAAGAATTTTTCAAGCAATGATGACCGAGCGGTAATAGCTATGGACTGCGGTGCTGCAGGACTCTGGCTCGATCCCCACCGCTGGCTTGAGTTTCACTGCATGGTGGAAGGGCATTTTGCGAATGCCCGTCTGGCTAGCGACCACCCTCAAGTACAAAGCTGTCGCCAAGCACCTAACGGTGTGTTTCGGCAGCAGTCCTTGAGAGCCAGTGAAATTACAGGCACATGAGACTTAACAACTGTGTCTCAAGGTGACGGGCGGCAATGCAATTCGTGACTTGTGATGAAATGCATCTGTTACAGGCAGATATTAGTCCGCTTAACATCGGGTGGGCCTCGAGCTTGTTCATTTACAATAACATAAAAAAAAACAAGTATACGTGATCGAGTGATAATCCACGATTACGATTACAAGTTAGTGTTCGATGAACACATCGATCATATAGTTATCTTAAGTTAATCCCTTAAGTTATACCCCATTGGTGCATACGAACTATAGTGCAAACGCGTATCTGGTGCGATTGAGTAGAAGTTTCAATGAGGCGGATAAACGATTAGATATAGACTTATTCTGTTCAAGCATCGCTTCGGCGGGCGGCGGCTTAGTAGCGAGTTTTTTGCTTAAAATTAGTTTTTAATAAGAATTACGAGTTTATTTTCCATTCTGTTCTATATTTTACCTAGTAAACAAGTTCGAGAGTAACGTTTGTCTTAATTGGTTAAAGTGGTTTGTTCTAATCTATATCTATATAATTCTATCATATTGTTATACGCGTTTTCCTATAATTGGCTTATGTTTCTAAAAATGTGATTAAAAATTAAATTAAAAATTGTTAGGTAATAATAACAATTATTGTAAAAGTATTTAAAATAAACATCAAATTAATTATTTAATAAAACACTTAAAAAATCTTTATAAAAATTATATACATCTAGTGACAATTCCGTCCAATTTGATATGTTCACGATCGAGACATGTCTCGATCGTGCACTCGTAGAGTCAGGTCCTCCTGAGGATGCTTCGTTTAGAATCGAAACGCGTCGAATACTCTTCCGGTTTGGCTGCGTGGCGTTTGTGACGTCACGTCGGCTTAACAGGAAATTAGGCGGAATTGTCACTAGATATATATAATTTTTATAAAGATTTTTTAAGTGTTTTATTAAATAATTAATTTGATGTTTTCTTCAAAAACTTTTAAAACATTTGTTATTATTAAATATGAAATTCCGCAAAGTAACGCCTGAATCTATTCATTAAAATTGTTAACGTTAAATAACATTTAATAGGCTGTTGGACGACCAATAACAAAACATAAAAAAAATATAGGTAACCCCGCCATAATATATGGGCCCATTAAGTACTGAAATTGCATGCTTATACAGGGTTATCAAGAACAGGAATATGAACAACTTAACCGCGAGGGTAACCTTAAAATCATGAAAAAAAAACAGCTTTTCTATACTAAGAGTCCATTTCAGCGCCGCTAAGGTATAAAACAACTGTTTTTTTTGGTTACTCTCATTTGCCTTAGCTTCCTGATATTTCTTAATTGACCTTTTCTTGCAATCTTAGTATTTAATATTATTTATGGTTTTTATTACACATTCAATATGTTTTCTTAAAAAATGGTATGTAGTGTTTGCATGACATCTCTAAAAAGTGTCCAGAAAGTGAACTCTACCGGAGACTTATTCACAACTGTCCAGGAAGAAGCGAGATTTTAAATTTGGAATCTCCTATTGTAGTTGGTCATCATCTTTAGATCCGTTAGAAAAAGAAACATACCAGACACAGATTAGAGTTTAGCTATTATAACATGGTTATAGGAGGGCTCTAAATATATATCTATCTCTCTTTTTGTTATGACATTTTATGCGATAGATATATTTTTAGAGCCTTAAACAGCCATTTTATAGTCTGTGACACTTAACGCGACCCAGAAAAAGTATGCACGTTACTTTTGTACTTAGTAATGTTGTAGAAGTATAGTGTGAGATTTTATGTTTGTATTTATTAATTTCAGTTTATAAATCATGTTAGATTAAAACTTTCCATTCTCAAAATAACATGTAGTTTCAAAATGTTTAAGTAAAAAATAATTAATATTTTTATTAAAACATTCATTCATTTTACATGTAATGTAAAAATAGAACAATGTTCAAAACTAAACGCAAGCTTTTTAGTAAAAAAAAAACAATGACTGGATTCACATTCAAATGCGACAATTGTGTATGTGTTTTATTTATATGTGTTTTAAACTTTCTTTAATTTTTGAGAAAAGCATTATACAAGGCTCAACCAGTAAGAAATCTCGTATATAACCGGACCTCACTTTGGTCCGGTTAACTCATACTTGGCCAGAAAGGCTTACTTACTGGATTCTGCAGTAATGTACTAATTATGCATGGGTATCTACAACAATACTTATTGACTTAACTGAGAGGCAACGAGGCAAGAGGAGTCAAGAAGGCAAAGCTTGCCTTACTGTATCAGGCGGATTGTCCACTGCTGAACACAGCCTTCCCCACTATGGGAGGGTTTGACATAATCCCCACGCTAGGCAGGCAACTTGGGGATCGCAGTGTGACATATCAGTTCCTCAGAAGGCATTGCTGCCCACCCTCTGTGGTGTTACCCTTAGTCGCCTCTTACGGCACCAATGGGTAAATGATTGCGTTGTTGTAGTCTATCTGTTGTATATAGTTTGTAGTGTTTTGTTAATAATGGTATACCATCGAGAAACTAACCTATCAAACTAACTGTCTCATTGCTCGTTCAGAAACGTGTTATTAAATTCGTCATTTCTCCCCATCGAGAAACTAACCTCTTCTCGAAGTGGTATACCTACCACCGGTAACAAAAACAAAACATTTTACCTTATTATCTTCTCTACCAGAAGCACGGGCCAATCAGAAGAGAGAAACACAAACTTCCTTTAACCAAATTATAATTTTGCTCCCGTTGTCCGCTAACGCTTACCGCCAATTAACATTTTCGAACATGTGTGATCGAAAACCTTTGGTACATGTGGCGTCTAAAATGTTTTGAATTGATATTTTGAAGCAGTGATGGCCCAATGGCAATATCTATAGACTGCAGCCGGGCAGAAAGTCCATAGTTCTAATCCTGCCACGGCCTTAAGATTTACCGACTTAGGTCACAGATACCCTATGTGCCCATGCCTTAACAATAATATAAATATAAATGTCAATAAAAATAAATTTCTTTAATTTATTAAAAAAATACTGTTATTTATTTTACTTTTGGAAAACCTCTCTGTAAATAACAACTGTACATCTCATTTAAGTTAGAGAGCTTTAAGAATAAATATTATGTTTTAAACTATTTTGTTTTGAGAGGATTAATTGTTTTTGTTGAATGTTTTTAGAGGCACCTAAAAGTGTGTTCCGGCAGCAGTCGTTGAGAGCCAGTAAAATTACAGACACATGAGACTGTCAATTGTATGTCTCAGTGTGACGGGCACAGTGTAATTCGTTCGGATGAAATGCGTTTGTTATAGGCAAAAGTTCGTCCACTTAAAATCAGGTGGGCCTTGTGATTTATTCGTAGGCCTCGTGCTTGTTCCGTCATAATAATATAAAAAAAACACTAAGAATGGACTTTAAAACTGTGTGATAGGATAATTAACTCTACTCCTACTTAGTCCCAAGCATAAAAAATGGAAATTAATACTAACAAATAACGCAGTAATAGACATGTACTCGTACTAGAATATAATGCAGTAATATGCGCAACTGCTGCATTTAGTTTTAGTATCCTCTGATCCTCACGAAATCTGACACTAAACCGAAACGCAGTAGTACGCATTATATTTGGATATATTGTGAAATAAAAAAATAAAAATCATTCGAAAGCTTGATATTTTCCTATAACTATTTGATATATTTTTATGGCCATATTAAAAATATCTTGCTCAGATAAAACTAGAAACTTGGGTACTGGTGCTTTGGAGAATCATTTAACAATGAATAGTGATTGATACACGACCATTTTCGAAGCGCTCGTAGCGAAGTTGTACTTAGCTGTTCTTAACCGATCAGCAAAGTTAAGCAACGTCGCGCGCGGTCATGAGTTGGATGGGTGACCGCTAGTGACATTACTACTGAGCGCTTCCGTGCTTCGGAGGGCACGTTAAGCCGTCGGTCCCGGTTGTTATCTTAGGATGGCAGTTGTTATAGCATGGTGGTAGGGCAATTTGCGAATGCCCGCCTGGCTAGCTACCACCCTCAAGTAGAAAATCTGTCGCCAAACACCTAACGGTGTGTTCCGGCAGCTGTCCTTGAGAGCCAGTAATTCTAGGTTAGTCTGAACTACATCTTCGACCACATCATCACTTACCATCAGGTGAGATAGTGGTCAAAGGATAACCTATCAGGCATAAAAAAAAAAGAAAAAAAAATTGAACCGGTATTATTGACAAACTCGGCAAAAATAACCTTACATGCCTTCAAGCCCTACTTATAAGCCATCCTACATACAGTCCAGATCTGGCGCAACTTCTTGACTTCTATCTGTTTCCAAAAATTAAGAACCAATTACGTGTTCAGAGATTTTTATCACCAGAATAGGCTGTCGAAGAGCTTGAAAACATGTTTGACAGGTCACGCCGAAGGAGTGGCATAAGAATTTTGGAAAATTGGTCGAGTCGTGTGAAATAGAGTGCATTAGCGAAAAATGTTTGGAGTAATAATATACTATAGACCATTTATAGTTTTGATCTTATTCATTCTGGAAATCTTTAGTTCGTCTTTTGAGAATCCCTTTTATGTGTATGAGTTATTGAATAAATAAGCAGTTAAAAATATGTTCAATATTCTATATTCTGGCCTATGTTTCTTTGCAGCTTATTTTATGTACTCCCAGACGTATTTTGAAATTATCATAGGTAATCTGTGTCTTGGAGCCTATATGCGGTGAACAAATGGCAGTGCCTGCCTTTGTGCCTTTCAGCAAACGTTGCCCATTTCCGTTGGACGGCCAGGACGTTAAAGCGATACGAAAGGTGCTTTCCTCTATATTTTTAAAACTTTCCTTTTATATCCGTTACTGTGATAGCCTATTTTCTCTGAAATAAAGGAAACCTTTGATATGAGAGAGTGCAAAGAAATCGATGTTTAAAGACAATCTGGTTTAAGAGCAGCAAGCACCATTTGTCGAGTGAAATCTCATATGCCGCGATAGATTTATGGGTAAACCGGGAATAATAACTCCTACGGTCTATCGAACCTAATAATATATAGTGTAATACATAGTGTATACTATGACGTTTCGCATTTTCCATGACGCTAATACTTTGTCCAAACGTATAGATTACATATATTCAAGGTTCAGTTGTTGTAATAAATATTTGAATGTAAATATAAATAAAAATAAAATAATGATTATATACCCGTTAGCAAAACACAAAGTCAAATTTAAAGTTGTAAGGTTGAAGTCGCTTTCCCATAAATCGACTGAACACCTATTTAAAATAATTTCATAATGAGAAATATATATTACATATTTTCCGTGGTGGCCCGGTTAGAATGTCACCCTCCCCCTCCTCCACCCCATCACTCCTCGTGGGTGTTGTGAGAGGTGACTAATGGTACTAATATTGCATAAGGTGGGCAGCAGCGCTTTCTTAGGAAGTTATCTTATACTGCTATCCCCAAGATGCCCGCCAAGCGTGGGAATTATAGCCAACACCTCTTAACAGTAGTGTGCACGGAGCGCTTTCCATACAAACGTAGTTTCGTCATATTTTTAATATCCAGGGTTCAAACTCGGTGATATTTTGTATGCATATTGCTGAGCCTAATGTTTTGAATATCAAGGGTTTAAACTCGGTGACATTTTGTATGCATATTTCTGAGCCTAATATCTATGCATCTGGGTTGTCAGTTTTTAGATTTATTATTTACTAGTTGTACCTGCGACTTCGTTCGCGATTGCCGTACCTGCAGACTAATTATTTACATTTGAGCACTGTTTATCTCATATTAAGCAACGTTGTGATCTGCGGTGAAGCACTCTTAGTAAAGCATAGCTCAGAAAGGAGCTTTTTACTTTGGGTTTGAAAATTCCCAGGTTGTATTTTCTAGAAGACAGTAGTAAAGTAACTCAGAGATTTCCTTCGCGGTTCGCACAATAAATGTTGAAGTACAGTACTTTGTGCGTTTCTTTGGAATTCCGATTTTTAAACGGCGAGTTTGAACACTTAGTATTTTAAATATGACGAAACTTCGTTTGTATGGAAAGGGCAACGAGCACTCTAGCATTAAATTGTCCCCTTCTGAATCCCCCACTGCCGCCCGCGCGTTCAGCACTGGACAATCCGCCTGATTATGTAATATTTTATAATTTACTCTGGAAATCTTTAGTGCGTATTAACCCAATAAAGAGATATTTTAATAATCATCATGAGATTTAGAAAGAGTCCGAATCACACTTGGCTAGGTTTTGTTATTGTTTTTGATATTTTACATTAGAGCTTATTATGTATATATGTATACAAGATATGTATATGACTGTTTTAACGGGAGAGCAAATGTATATATCATGTATGTCCTCCGCAAGAAGTGAAAGTGATATTGATTATTATTATACGCCATAGATGTTGATGCCGAATTATTTCCAGTTCTAGAGTTTAAAAACGTCCTCCAACGCATTCGTGAACAGTTTCGGAGAAATAACGTCTTCCTGTCTCACGCCTCGTTGCAGTTGGATTGGTTCCGTGCTCTTGTCCTGTAATCGAATTGATATCGTGGCGTTCCTGTACAAACACTTCAGCGCTTCGATGTACCTATAGTCGATTTGGCATTTTATTTATTTATTAGGTTTTCCAAAAGACTTAACACAAACACAGGAGTAGAGTAAATCAACATAAAAATTAAAATCATAGTGCAAATCCACTAACAGGAAAACACAACATGTAGAATTTTGAATTAATATGCGGTCTTCTGTGGGGAGCGTGCCACGTCAAAGCGTCACTGAGGAACATCGAAGTGACATGTTCACATGAGCCGCCCTTACAATGATCACTGAAGAGACTACAGTACCGCCCGGTTTCGATTAAATCAAAATCTATTTCATAGTTCACAAACGCTAAATATTGGCCAATTATACAATACAATACAAAAGAAAACCTCTTTATTTTTATCAAGCAAATTTTAACATTTCGGGTATCTAACACAGTTGTTCTAAGGTTCTTCGTTTCCAGACAAAGTTTGTATGGACAGAAATAAGAGACGGAATAGACGGTTGTAAAAATAAATAGAGTTTAAAAAAAATAAGCTGTTATGTGTCATATACCTAACCATTACATAAATTTAATACACAGATTTCTCATAAAAACTTAAGTTACTATGGGAATAGAACCTTCATGGCATATGGACCCGCCACCATTCTGATATGTTATCAAAGACGATGAAAGTACAGAAGAAAGTACCGCGCACGATGAAGGTGGGTATATTATATGTGTAGAGTTGTTCTTGTATGATCTTTACCTCTAATTATTTCGGAACCATGATTACACTTTAGGGTACCATATTATTTTTAAAAAATATGTTTGCATAAGTGTCCTCAACCTCTACCCATATAAAATACCCACTTTCATCGTGCGCGGCATTTTCTTCTGTACTTTCAGCGTCTTAAAAAAGTGGTGGGGGGTTCATATGACACAAAGGTTCTATTCCCTTAATAACTTAAAACTTGTTTGAATACTTTCTCTACTAAACTATAATAAAGTCGAACGTACTAGTGGACCGATCACATAATTAGAAATATACCCTCTTATATTTATATACATTGCGGAGCCACACTAAATGTATCGTTTCTCTTTGAGCAACTTTACAAAACGGAGGAGGTTCTTAATTCGTCTGTTTACTTTTATTGTTTTTATCTCAGAACTTTTGACTGGGTGAACCGATTTTGATGATTCTTTTTTTATTTAAAAGTTGATGCTGTGTTGTATGGTCTCATTCAAATTTCACTAAAATCGGTCAAGCCGTTTTTAAGTTACACTCCAATAACTGAAAAATGTTTTCCTATCTTGATGATATAGTCATTGACAGTGAATGACAATCAATCCCAAGCAAACGGAGAAAAATAAAAAAAACCTAAAAATGGAACTGATTTCAACACTCAAATGTTTTAAATAACTTGTCGTACACGCTATACTTTTTATGTACAGGAAAGGAGAGACTTTATTTTGGCTTTTTCCAACATACCTACGAGTATGTATAAATCCTCGTTGGGATTTTAGATAATTGCATTCTTTTCCAGTTACTTTGATAGCAGCCACTCCTATGACGTATTTTTATATGTCGTTTGTCACGATAGGTACACCACAAACGCAATGCCGTCAAACGATAAGTCCGCCACGAACACCATCTATTTAAAGTACTCTGATGTGGCAATTCTCATACTTATTTTTTTTAAAACGCCCAGTAACTGCGGCGAACTAAACAAAAAAAACAACTGTCTAGTAATTTAAGACTTTCTTCACAGAGATTATGCTATATCACGGAGACTATTTTGAAAATATAATTTCATTAAGTACGATCGTTATTTACTATTGCTCCTATGAGTATGACCAGCCGCTCTTATTCGGTTTGCTTCGACCTTTAATAATTTATCTAGCTGTCCAATTTTCTAGAAACCGAGTAGAACTCAAAAGCAATAAATAATCCAGCCAGATTGTATTTGAGTGAATACGTTTCAAATATAAAATGAACAACAAATGTTGTTAGTGTGATATCCATTTTTATTTATTACTTTTGATTGTCCTCTTCGATTATTATTCGACCTCAATATGTCGATATGTCTTAACTGACTTTGTATTGTGTCTGGGGTGCCGGGTTATCACTAGGACTCAATAGCTTGATGTTAATAATTTATTAGAGTATTGATAGATACTTATTTTATATATACTTATATACGGGTTCGTTGTCCGTTCTAAGCTTAGGGCTCTTCGCTAACAGAACAAAAATTACGTTAGTTTGACTTTTCGGATTGACGTCTTCAGATTCAAAGTTTTTACTTATTCACATAACTTTTGTAAGTAAAAGTTTACATTACATTTGTAAGTAAAAGTTTCATAACAAATTTAGAGATATTCATCTACACTAATATTATGAAGAGGTAAGATTTGCATTTTTATATGACACGAATAAACTTAAGCACTACTGGACCGGATGAAATTTGGTATGGAAATTTGGATGAAATTTGGTATGGAAATTGTTTGATACCCGGGGAAGGACATAGGATACTTTTTATTCAACTGCGTAAAAAGAGGTTGCATTAACCTCTCTTTCCGCAGTTGGGTAAAAAAAATATATATAAGAATTTGCGCGATGACCATAATAAACGCGGGCAGAGCCGCGGCCGGAAACCTAGTAAAAATAAAAAGAATCGCTCGTAGCCGTCCGCTGCGGTCATGACATGGATGGGTGACCGCTAGTGGCATTACTACTGAGTGTATTAATTACTAATAATTACTGATCGTTATTATATATATTCTTCTTAGGATGGTAAGGCATTATGCAAATGCCTATGTAACGGCCTGGCTAGCTACCACCCCTATGTAAAAATCTATTACCAAGTCATTAGAAAAAAAATGTCTAAATATATTGTTTATAAATAAAAATAAAATTGCAATACTATTACAGATCATTAGATATCCTCAAAGATGTATTTATGGTGTATTTACTTTATAAACATTTAGTTGAAGAGGTTTTTTTTCAAGTTTTATTTCAATTCCCGATATAAATAAAATACTTGCCTTTTAATTTGAAGTGTTAATAATTTATTCAATATAAGGTATTATAAATCATTTATAACTTGATTAATATATTCTAAATTCGTCTATACACGGTTTGAAGCCTGTTGAAGCTCTGCTGAGCTGTGAAATTATACATAAAATCGCAGTAAAACATTCTCCAAAAATGTTCACCACTTAAATGAATATTTTTTCTTTATTGCTTATAGGCTGGCTTTTGACCACAATCTCACCTGATGGTAGGTGATGATGTGGTCGGAGGTGTCTAACAGGCTAACCTAGAATTACTGGTTCTCAAAGAAAGATGCCGGAACACATCGTTATGTGCTTGGTGACAGATTCTCTACTTGAGGGTGGTAGCTAGGAAGGCAGACATTCGCAAAATGCCTACCACCATACTATATCGACTGTCATTGTAAGACAACAACCGGGACCTTTAACGTGCCCTCCAAAGCATGGTGGCACTCAGTAGTAATGTCAGTAGCGGTCACCCACCCAAGTCATGACCGCGACGGACGTCGCTTAACTTAGCTGATCGGTTAAGAACGGTTAAGCAAACTTTGCTACGAACGCTTCAAAGCTAAACAAGCAATTTTCAAAAAGACATCACAAAGCTAAGTATAACCGTTGGTTAGATAAAATAAAGAACTTATTTGTACAAATTGTCCGGAAACGAAACCAAGGTTCTTCTATAATTTAAGTTACATACATTTTATACGTCTCTGGAAGAAACTGGTTTTCTACAGCCAAAGAGTTCCACTATAAAATATTTATTTACTTTTTATGTATGTTGCTTGGTTCGAAAAACTAAAGTGCGCTCTAATTTTGTACTTTGTTCTGGTAAATTTTGTATGAACCCAAATTTCATAATTAGCGGCAGAAGGAGGCTAAAGAAGATCACATCAACACGGTTTGTTCTTTTGTGTTATCGGTACAATATGATACCCTGACAAGACAAAGAACGACAATGTGCAAGTCCTAATTAAGTCTCTTCGATTTTGTATCGCGTAGGTCAACATTTCAGAATGCGATATAGTCCTATACTAGCACATAAACTAAAGGTCTAATCGAAACAAAATCTATCTACCTAAACTTATCAAGCTTATGTAAAGTCAGTGCAATATGTTCTTTATAACAACACAACTGTCAACTATATTTTCGCTAACAATACCCAGGATAGCACAAAGGTCTAATTATAAGTACAAGCTTTGATTTTATAGCCTGCTGCCCACTTGAAGCTCTTGTTAGCGTACTCACCACCTTTCGGTTAATGAGAACGTAAAGAGAGTACAGATCCATGTTGTGCCAAAATTTTATTCAATTACAGGTCTATTTACCTAGAGTCCGTCTTAGTGGGTACCATCGAAGTGTCAGATATTGTACCGCGAGTAGTAGTGTGCAAGCACTACTGCGGTTAGGCATAAGAGGCACTGCAGTATTGTTTTTTTTATTATATGAAATGTGTTATAAATATCCTTTGCTTCCTCAGGCTTCAATAAAATACTCGCGCAAAACAACAACTCTGCCGCTTGAAATCTGCATGGCAAAAGTTCTTTTTACCCGCTAGCGTGGAAAAGGTTACTGAAATTCGAATCTCTATAAAAGTTCCAGTATTTTTTACAAAAAACGTAAATGAACTATATTGAGCTGATTTTCTTCAACCTACCATTTTCCTCGCTTGAGTAAGTGAAAAATTGTGTGTTACGCTCGTAAGTAGAGTTATTTTGCGTCTTCTGCCTTAAAAACCTTCGGTACGCTCAGGATTCTATATTTTGAAACACTCGCTTTGCTCGTGGTTCAACCCTAGTGTCCTTCACCTTTGGTTTCAATAAAGTTCTCGAGCCAAATAACAAGTAACTATAGTTCTGTAATGCGTCATCGTTTTTCATCGTAAGCATCGTTACACAGGTGCACAACTCGTTCGTCATAACACCACGGTTTTGTGGCGGACATTTAATGGTTTTCACGTTATCCAATTCAGGGTTTCACTTTGACGCCTAGCCGTCTCCCGCTGCCTGGAATACCAGCAAAAAATACAGGATCTGGTACACTGGCCTTGGGGACGCCTCAAGTCAATCCCAAGGTATCGAATCAATTAGGAAACTTCTGCTCCGATAAAGTAGAGGACGTATAGGGGTCAAATAGAGCTCCAAAAGGTACACAGTTCCGCTTACACAGTCAGCTCACTGGTGTACGAAAGAAACCAAAATCTGCAACTTTCCGACTGACTATGTCTTCAGTATGCACCTCAGGATGTAGTGCCGTTCTTCTTATAGTTAAGGTAGAAGTCCTTCAGTCCTGTGCCTGTTAGTTTCCGATCCAATACGTTGAGCACTTGCGTTCCTTCTTCGATGAGGAGAGAGCCTGCCTCACAGACACTCTCTTACATCCCACCCGGACGTCGCTTCCCAGCGGAGACCTGCCCTAGGAATCGCTCTTGTGCAATAGTCCTCTTGCCGGACCCCAAGAAATCAAAGGTACTCCATCACTACTAGTGGTTTCACTCTCTATGTGGCATCGATCCTTAACTATGGATTAGTAATGTGGGGAAACTCTGTTGACATTATTAGAATTTTTTAAATCCAGAAACGTTGCATCCGCGCAATAAATAATGCTTGGTTTCTGGATAGTTGTCGGCCGTTATGCAAAGCATGTAACATTCTCCCGCCACCGTGCATGTACATCAGAGACGTTTGTCTATTTGTTAAAGACCACCCAGAACACTTCAAAATGCGAAGCGAAGTACATATATTCACGGCAAAAACGAGCCAAGTTCGCAAACTTATTATATCAACCTCCATGTCGTAAAGATATCTACAAAAAAATGTATATAATAATTTTATTGTAATAATATTTATAATAAAATTCTTGAAGAAATTAAAGTTATGAAAGGTGATTTATTTAGAAATAGATTATGTGACTAGCTATTATGTAAATGTTTTTATAGTTTAAAAGAATTTATAGACCTAAGTGACAAAAGTACTTTTTAATATTTGCACGCCTGCATGCAGGCAGAATACAAGAACGAATCGCCATAGTGTCTAAGATCTTTTTATGAGTATGTATACTTGTAAATAAATTATTGATTTGATTTGATTTGATTTGATCTCTCTTAGTTCTAACTAGGGCACCAACCAGTACCGTCCGCCGCGTCCGCTTCGTTTGCTTATTCATACTGTGCAAAACTAGTGTTCGCTGCAGAGGCCACCGAAGAATCAAAAGGAGTTTGTGAATCTAGCGATTCCATGATAGTTCCAGTTTTCTCATGTCTCTGTTATAAATATATATATATATATATATCTTCTTCCCAAATACTTTCTCGCGTATCGTATGATATAAAAAAACGCAATGTACCTGAGTAAACAAATAAGCATAGAAATCATCTTAAGTTATTATTAAATGAACTTTATAAAATAGGTCCCTAATGATTAATTTGAGCTTACATACCTAGTTATAGCGTGTCCTAAACTTGTGTCTTACTATAGCGTTTCTTCAATTTAATAGCTAGATGGTATTTTATATGTAGTGTGTGCTGAAATCACAGCCTCTGCGGACGTCTTGGGAAAAGTGACTGCATCAATTTCCCCTCAGGGCTACTGAGGGAGACCCTCACCCAAAGTTCGGTGGAGCTGAATAGGTTTAAATAAAAAAACCGGCTAAGTGCGAGTGGGACTCGCGCACGAAGGGTTTCGTACCATTATCTCGTTTTCATTATTATTATTTTTAGCAAATAAACGGCGAAATCTTTTTTTATTGTATGGGAGCAGAGAAAAAGGTTAAATATTTATTTTATTTTAATTAATCATATTTAAAGAGAACATAAAACTAAATATTCTGTGAATAGTTAAAGCGTCTACCTGTCACCGTTATTAGTATGGAGCAAGAAACGGTAAAAAAATCAAGTTTGTTGTTTGGGAGCCCTCCTTAAATATTTATTTTATTTCATTTTTAGTATTTGCTGTTATAGCGGCAATAGAAATACATCTTCTGTGAAAATATCAACTGCCTAGCTATCACCGTTCTTGAGATACAGCTTGGTGACAGACGGACGGACGGACGGACGGACGAACAGCGAAGTCTTAGTAATAGGATCCCATTTTTACCCTTTGGGTACGGAACCCTAAAACAACAGCATTATTATTCATGGAAAATAATATTTAAACTTCGTGCATCAGTCTGATATATTTCAAATTGTTAAAATATGAAAAATATCAAATTGAAATGATTAAATGAACAATACATAACATAACATAATTTGCACCCATACGTCATTTCAATTACCTTCGCTACTATTGTAGAAATAGAATAATGTAATACTTGTGTTATCACAACAACAGTTAATATTGATTTAATGAGCACCGGTTTGTTAGTGTAAAACCTATAATATAAAGTTACATTATCTAGTTCATATAAATTGGTCTAGTTGTATGTACTTAATAAAGATATTGAAATTGTCGACATATTTTTACAGAAGGACACGCTTTATGAGTACTTACGGGCATATAATGAGATAATACTATCAGAGATTATCTACACTAGTTCACCTGATATCGCAAGGTGAGTGATACTGTCAAAAGAAGCCATACCAAGAGTACGTAGGTACTCTCTTGTGTGTGTAATGCTTGCTTAATGCGTTACATGTTTACTTTGAGTGATGTCCCTTTACCATCCAATACTAGTATTTTACAGTTTATCACTCGCAAGCAACACGATATCACGAAAATATAATCAATACGATTTATTTCAAATTGATTCATTCGAAAAATGTATGCGAGTACTTCGTGTTACGATACTTTTTACACCTGGATTCGATTCAGTTTCGAGTTTATCGATAAATTCGTTATCATAAAAAGTCCTTCACTACGATTTGTACAGGTGTAAGACGTGTGCTAGTTACTGATAATATATTTTTGTATAAATATTTTTGACACAAGAGTTGTTTCAGAAATATTAGCTTTAAATGTGTGGTTATGGTGTAAATTAACGAGGTACCATTAAATTTAAACAATATGGATAGAACCAAACAAAAGGGAAAAAAGGAAAAACCTAATAAACATGTTGATAAGGAAAAATCTCCTTCGTTTATAGCCGACGTCAAGACCTTGAAGGAGAATCTGAAAATCAGGGAAATCTTAAGGACTGTAAAGATGAACAGCAGCATGCGGATAAAAGCCCCTCGTGGAAGTAAAGTAATGCAAAATAAAGACTTCAATGACAATGAAGACCTATTTGATGACACCACTAGTAGTGAAGGTCAAAGTTTAGAGGAACCTCATAGCGCCACTAATACCTTAGTTGTAAATGCAACAGCTGATCTGAGTGAAACATCTGAAGATGACTGCGACAAAAAAGAAGAACCTACACAAACAGAATTAAATGAAATTGACGAGAATATTAAAATAGATGAAGTTATAAATATTGTACACAAGTCAAAAAGTCTATCTGAAGGTTTAGAAGACTCCGGAATAGAAAGTAGTATTGCGCCAAACAGTCCAGAGTCACCAATAATTTTACCGCCATTAGAATGTCATCTTTTGAGAAATCGAGAGAGAAAGCTGTCTTTAGATCATACCATGCTGTCGAAACGTGAAGGTTTATCCCAATCGGAGATGGATCTTCATTCAATAGGAAAAATACCTCTAGAAAGAAAATCATCATTTTTTAGAAAAAAAATGGATAGCTTTTTGAAAAATACCACGGAGATTTTTAAGAGGCAGTCCTTGGGTAGCAAGTCGACGCAATCTATACAAAGAAGGGGTTCTACTTGTTCTCGCATGTCAGTTTCTATGCTATCGTTGAATGAAAACGAAGCATATGTCGGTGGTTACAACGAGGAGGCTCAGAACAAATATAAAGTAAGTTCAGTGAATATTTTAATATATTTTATTAGGTACATGAATTAATAACATGAAAGTTTATGTATAAAATTGTGACATTGCCATATGCGAAGGAAACCAAATCATTTTTGTAATAATTGTTATAGCTTAGTGTTATTTGTAACATAAATTCACGCGTTTTTGAGTTACACTCTGAAATATATAATATAATATATATAACTGAAAAATGTTTTCCTGACTTGATGATATAGTCATTGACAATGAATGACAATCGATCCCATAAGGAGCAAGAGTCACGAAAAAGGGTGAAAAAAAAATGTTTTCCTATAAAATGAACTGACTTCAACGCTAAAATGTGTGAAATAACTTGTCGAAGTCGGTACCATGTGCACAATATTGTGATAATACATCCTTAAATAGAAAATCTGTCCTTGAGAGCCAGTTAGTAATTATAAAATTACAGGAACAAGAGACTTAACAACTGTATGTATTAGGGTGATGTGCCCAGTGCAGTCACTTGTGACAAAATACAACTGCTACAGGCAGAGTTTACCGCTCAACATCAGTTTTCTTTTAGAATGCGATGACGCCATTCCTCTCAGGATATAATAAACCATCACGTTGGAGTATAACGTAATGGAAGCCCATTCAAGATGCTAGTAAATATGATTATAGGTAGTAGTAAGCATCGCTAAATGGTAATTCAACTAACTGAGCTAAACCCAGCGAGAAAGATTTATAGCCCTAGTTATACAAAACAAATTACATGAATGTCGTAAAATACTGTTAAACAACTGCTCTGTCAAAAAAGTTCAGGTATTTTCATTCGCGATAATGTAAGGACTTTTACTTAACATCCAAATCTGTTGAGGAATTCAAGGTAGGGTAAAGAATCTCATATGACTACCGTAACCCTAAAAACATAACTCTCATTTTGGGCAGTCGTGTTTTTTGCAAATTTAAGCAATTAATGAAATGACTCCGTCGTCTAAACAGCAGCTGTTACAAAGGCAAGTTCCTTTTTAAAACTCATTTGAAAAATGTTATCGATGTAAACATTACGTACAAACAACATAAGTATGCAATCGTATTATTTAATTTATTCTCCTTCGTTCCACTTTTCCGCTCAATCTATTTAATGGGAAATATTTATAAACTATACATCAGTAAAACACTTGTAACTGATTTAAAACACATTCAAGATGTGAATGGAAATTAGTCAAAGCAACTAGCAAGCAACGTGCAATTCTTGAATTAATCTGACAGAAAATGTGTACCGTAGCATGAACAAGAATGATCGCTTCTACTATGCTACAGTCTGTGTTTGGTGTTGTTTACTTTGGATAATTCAAAGTTTGAAAGCAATATCTCTAATACATCTTATCTTAGAGTAAACAAAAGACACTTGCAAGTATTTTCTGTACCAATTATCATTCAATAATTGCACTTAGATATACAGAATTCTTCAAGAGCCATTAATTAGCGCGTATTTCAATTCAATCAATTAGTGCTCTTAAGTGTATCAAATCTTTGTTTCGAAACGGAGCTTAAGCCTTGCCAGAGCTGCAATTTTCTTTTTCGTTATTGTTATTTCAATGACACTTGAATGTTTGTAATAATATTATAAACCCAGTTTCCTTCCAGCAAGTTATTTTATTTTTGATACAAACAGAAAAGGTATTTGTATTGAATGCAGCACATTGTATTTATTATATATGCAAATGTAAATTCATCATGAGATGTAGAATAAGACTTAGTTAGAAAACTTATAAATGTTCGTTAATTTTATTTGCATTTGCGAATGGACGTTGGAAGCCGCCGCGATTGTATCTACATAATGCATTTTCCCAGCGTTTTCCATAATTGTTTAACGATGCAGGGAGAGCGCACTTCCATCCTTTTTTATTCACTCATAGGTGTGACGAGCCTAAGGAAAGAAAAAAACATCATGCGACTTTATTTGTCACATACAGAATTTACTGTGCGGAAATGTCTATTTCTTTTTTATTTTCTCTCATAAAGACTTTAGCATGCTAATGTTATAAATGCGAAATATTGTGAGGGAGTGATGGTGTATACTCGTTTAAGTTTTTCACTCTGAAAGATTGAACCGATTTTGATGAAGTAAATACTCATTATTATCATTAGTTGTATCATTTCTTCCGGCAGGTTTGTATAATTCCAGACGAAGATCTCTTCTTGATTAGTATCCAGTCAGTCATGGCCTGACCATGACCTACGAATAAATTTTATTCGTAGGTCATGGCCCAATATCTATCTCTATTTATATACTTCTACACATGACGTACAAGGTTTGAAACCCATGTTATTTTGCAAATGCTGGCATATGGGTAGCTTACCAACCGCAAGTAGGTGTGGTCTGGCAACTGTTCTTGAGAGTCAGCTCCTATTCCTTTGCGTTTTTATCCAAAACCTACTTAACCATTATGTTACCAGCCACCGTTTTATGGAACGACGTGTTTAGGTCATCATTTGTTTTTTGCATTAATTCAGAAATTCAAGGACAACGAGGCCAGTGAAATTGAAAGGTATATGAGTAAAAACTAGGAACTAAAATTGCGAACGCAATTTATCGCTGTATATTTATGTGTTCGAAGTGGACTGTATCTGACTGGTCAAGAAACGGAAATTATCGCCACTCTGTAACTAAAAAAAAATCTTTGTATTAATTAAGATACATTGGATATCTCCCGCTTCCCGATGTCACTGAAACTATCAAGCCTTACATTTGGAAACAAAACATATAGTCTCTTGATAGTAAATAAAATAAGGTTGATAATAAATTTAAGCTAAGTTCTTGAATAAATGTATGTTATTATACGAAACAAAGACATACCTACATTAATTTGGTACCAGACTTGTAGGTAGCTGAAGTTTTACATTATTTCCTCAGCTAATTAAATAAGGAAATATTAAAGGGGCACGGCACAAGATACATGTGCAGCAAAAAAATAACCATATTCCTATCATGCTGTCCCTTGCAACAGATAGCAACCCGGGGGCGGGGATTTCAAATAATTTTGAATCAAATTAACTACAAATGCAGCTTTTGCATTACCCCTTCCAATATTATTCCAAGTTACAAAAAGCTTACACTTTGAGTGTTTTTTTTTTTGCTGACAGGTAAGCCTTTGACCACAATCTCACCTGATGGGAAGTGATGATGTGGTTGAAAGTGTTAACAGACTTAACGTAGAAGTACTGGCTCTCAAGGACAGCTGCCAGAACACACTGTTACGTTCTTTGCGACAAGATTGTCTAACTGGTTGCTAGCCAGGCGGGCATAGGCAAAATGCCCTTCCACCATGTGGTGAAGCTCAAGCCCGCGGTGGGATCCGAACGATGGACCTGCTGCGCTGCAGTACATAGCCAATGCCACTGAGCCATCACTGCTTCAAAAGTAGCTCTACAATACTTAAAGGCAAACATTTTCCTAATGCTGGCATGGTTTGGTTATCTTAGCGAAGTGTCTTTTTTACCATTTTTTCCTTGTTCTCTGTATCCCAGGAGGAGTTGAGGGGCAGTGTAACGAGTTTGTGCTCATCTGCTACTCCAGCTCGTAGCAACTCTAGCATCTCCGTAAACCAGAGTGACCGGGTTCCACCAGACCCGTCGGAAGAAGAAACTCTTTCTGGTAGTAGATCAGGCTTGGCCGGAAGTCAGACAATCGGGGATAGATCCACAAGTATCACTAGTAAGTATTATGTATATTATGCTGCCATGCTGATGACATAGCCTGTAGAACAAAGATGTTTTCCATCTGTCCAAAGACTTGTTAAACGAAGCGAGATATTACAGATAATATGTAGGCGATGTTAATCAGTTAGAAGCTTGTAATGGAAAATAAAATAAAATATTAATTAAACAACGCTCAACATCAATGCATACTGCGAATGACGAACTTTTGTTTGTCCAAATAGCGCGAATATTAGAGAAAATAATACCTTTCACGTTAACGCAGTTGCTCGATTTGATAATTTGCAGGTTTGTTAAGGATATCATTAGTCACATTTTAGCATTAGTTAGATGTAAAAACTCATAAGGAGGCTCCCCATCTTAGGGCGGGGAAAAATCTTATTTATTATTTCCTTCTTTAGGGTGCAAATGTGTTGGAGGTTGGGCTTTAATCAACTACGCACTGGCAAGAAATGTCTCTGTTAATTGTTGCCAATGTTGTAAGCACAATAAAATGTCTAAGTTATTACATTAACATACTCTGCAGGCCTAGCATGAACTGGAGATAAGATTATAAAAGAGACAAAATTATCTACATAGGCAAGTAAAACGATCTCCTATTGACTTTTTCTATGGAAATATGTCACCGTTTTAAAGAATTGACACAGAACGTGGATGAAATATAAAAAGTCTCAAAAGATTTATCCGCTATGGATAAATGTTCGTAAAAAAGAAAAGATAAGAAGAGTTTCTTCTTCACGGGGAGATACGTTTCCAGACAATGCTACGCCTGCTGTTGTTATAAAAAAAAATTACAACTACGTTTGTGCGTTTATGGAAGAGCTAAAAGAACTAGTTTACTTATATGTTTAATATAATGAATGTGATTTTCTCAACTTAATGTATGGATATATGAAAATTTTAGTAACATTTTTTTGTTAGAAAGACAGTGTGAATTAAAAACTATACCAATTAAGCGGGAAGGCCAGATGCGAGGTCGCAGTTTGTTCTTTAATTAAAAATTAAAAAAGACTATTATATATTTTATATAGGTATCTACTACTCAAATTCATTTTATTTCAACTTACTACATGTCCATACTATTTTAACATACCTTGCACGACGAACGTCCATGTCACTACTCTTTATATCCTCCACATTGTTTCTTATTACCTACATTTTTGCTCATTCTATCTTTCAAAGTCACAAATACTTCACAAAGCTTTCATCTCAACTGTTTATTTTCCTTCTTCTGTAATACCCAACTTTCACTGCTTTACAATATAATACACACTAAGACTCATCTTTATACTGCTAGTCGTGTCTTTTTGGTTTCAACTGCTGATGAAAGTGTAAAATAGGTGCCCATTCGTTTGATTTACAGTATTTACTCTTCTTTGAACATTCCTTAGGTTTAATAATAACAAAACATTAAATTAATATTTTAATGAAACACTTAAAAATATAAAAAATATATCTAATCACAATTCCGCCTAATTTACCTGTTAAGCCGACGTGACGTCACAAACGCTACGCAGCCAAACCGGAAGAATTTACGACGCATTTCGCTTCTACATGAAGCATCATCAGGAGGTCTTGTCTCTACGAGCGCACTATCGTGAATTCTCGATCGTCACGATTGTCACAAGATATATTTTTTATATTTATAAGTGTTTTATTTATTTTGATGTTTTTTTTATTCGAAAGCTGGTGCTTGTCATGTTTGTCCCATTAAATTTGAGTGAGATCTGACGATTAGTATTTGAGTTATCCTTATTTATAGGTACTTTATGTTAGAAATCGATTTTCATTAATTAAAGTTCCTAGGTATAGGAAATATTTCGAGTATTCAACTATTACTACATCGACCATAATATTACTCCATCAATCAAAATAATGCAGTCCTCTTACGTTCAACCATTTCTTTCCGAAGTTGAGGTCAACTTTTACTTCATCAATCATAATAATATTATCCTGCGGATTCTTAAGTTCTTTAAAATCAGATTTTCACTTGAGACGCTGCACATCTACACTCATAAAAAACTCACGGTAAAGAATTAAACTCTTAGCCACCTCCATTTTCATAAAGCTGTTCAAAGTCACTTAGTGTCTATAATCTAGACTTCTAAACTAATATCATAAAGGGGAACGATTTTTATTTTTGTATGGAACGATTCAACTTAAAATCTACTGGACCGATTTGGATGAAATTTGGTATGGTAATAGTTTGAGACTCTATAGACATAGGATAGTTTTTATCCAACTGCACTAACAGGTTAAACCTTAACCTGTTAGCGCAGTTAAGGGTTTTGTGATAACCAACATACGTAATATATGTATGTAATGAGCTTGAAGAAATTCTTTCTCATAATGACTAAAGGAAGTAAAAATTAAAGCAAAATAAAGAAAGAATTGAATCTAGAGTTTCTCGCCAAGCACATCATCGTTCATTATTACGTAAAATATCCTTTAAAGCTCATGGTATCGTCTAATCAATGTTTGTCTGAATTACGATTACGCAGCTATTTAATTACATACAATTTTATGTTTGACGGTATTTTGTTGGAATGTTGTGCGCCTGCATACATAATTATATATTTACTATTGTTTGTTTCACCAATTTATTTATTTCTTTTTGTTATTAGCTCCAACGTATTTTTTGACGTACTTGTAAGAAACCTGTTCAAATACATTTGAAAAATTAAATGTTTTGTGTTGCTTTTGTTTCATTTTATATTTAAGATTGTCGGGTTTACGAGTATGTAGTAGTAGTGAAATAGAGTTTGGAAAACTTTGCAATGAGTATTTGTAGGTTGACTTCCTATCGTTTCAAAGTAGAGGCCCCGAATTTATATAAATAATTGATTAAGTACATTTTCTTATAAACAGCATATACCATGTCTAACTTACGAAGTATCTGACTATGTGACGAAGAGATCCAATTAGTAAGACGAGATCATATTCCTTTAGAATTCAATCTGACTTGCCATGTCAATTAACAGCCATATTATATGTCTACGCAAGTTGTTTCTTGAGAAATAATACGAGTACCATATTGAACATGATATGAAAAGGAACGTGATGGGTATTAGTTTATTTTGGTTCTTAATATACATTGCATATTTTATTATATTTATTGGTAAAAGGAAAACAAACATACGCTGCTAACGATTTCAATAGAATTTACGTTATAATGGTACTCGAGGACGATAAATCTCTCTTCTGAGAAAACGTTTTTCACGGTACCGTGTAATGTCTGCCGCTCATGTACTTATAAAATGCTTATATGTATAAGAATATTTATGTATAGATATAAGGATTATTTCTCTATTATTATTTTTATTTTATTCGAATGTTATTTTTAATAGCCTGTCAAGTACGAATCGGTCGCGCGAGTGTACGGACTAAAACATTTGATTGCCTTAATATTTTTAACAATATCATTACGTTTCTTAGGTTTAATACCTGGCTTAGATTTTATTAGTTGAAGTTTTTAATGTAGTCACTAAACAAAAGTACAGATCAATTTCAACAAGTGATTTTCTATGTATTTATTTTTATAGTTATATTATTGGTTTGGACTTGAAATCATCCATCACTTTATTTTAATGATTTATATTTGTTTTAGATGATAAAAATATAATACGAGATATTTGAGAAACGCGGAAGAAAAAACTTTTTAGCTCACAATATTATGGCGTCTAAAATCCGCCTGTTTGTTTTTTACACGATTGCCCAAATAACGAATGTTATGTTTTCAGGGTGCATGTATGTTTTATGTGAGTTTCTATATCCCACTATAACTCCTAAACGGCTTAACCGATTTTATTGTATGAGATATCATTCGATTTTTCTGGATAACCCAAGTGACATTAATAATTATTTTCTCTCTATACGCCATATTGAGTGAAAAAAATATATTTTGTTCCAAACCCATCAAGTTTGATATCAAAATGAAGGACTTTAAAAAACGATTTCATAATTATTTATATAAATCAGAATCAAAATCATTTATTTGTCATTTATATGTTGAACTTAATTTCATAACGATATAATAATTTGCAGTCGGGTTTTTTGCTTTTGTCATGAATTCATACTTGTTTTGTGTAACTAGTGTAGCTTGCGCTATCAAGACGAATCTAACGATATCTCATACATTAAAGCTGGTTTAGCCGTTTATAAATTATGGTGGAATAAAAAAGCTCACATACATACGTACTTGAACCCTGCAGACATAGCACTCCTTTGTTTGTGTAGTCGTGCAAAAATATAGGAAGAAATCAAAGAGAAACAAAATAGTCGTTATGATGAACATCGTTATACTAGAAACAGTCTTTGCTATTAAAATGCAGTACTCGATAAATCGGTAAACAAATGGCTTGTTATTTTACCTTTGTAAGTAAATGTTCCAGCAGTGAAATAAGATTTCTTCGAAAGCAAAACTTCAATGGTATCAGCTTATGAAAAGCTGAGGTCAGTTCCTTGCATATCTCTTTAAGGAAACTCACGTCTGTAGTGGAATATTTATAAAGTTTTGCGCGCTTGTAGCCAGGCCTTATGAATCTAGAATGCAAATAGAGTCAAAATTAAATTTGTGTGTAATAAAATTACTCGTATTATCTTGAATAGTAATTGAACGCCAATACCTACACATAATTATATACATTACACTGCATTTATTTAAACTGCGGTATTCCTCTTTTAATTTAATACTACGAACTATATACAACGCTACAGATACTACAATAAGATCAATTCGACAACCTATAAGCCATTGCACACTCACAGGCAGCACAAATGCTCCAGCCCACTACCAGTTGGCATTGTGCCCAGCATGCTGGCAGCATTGCCCCGTTGAACTGCAATGCTTATTCGTTGATCCAAATAGGTATTTACATCACGCGTCGCATCGACCAAGCGCTCTGATAAGTTTAGGAAAATACGATGAGCTCGCGGTCCCCCCAGACCCAATGTATCTACGCCAAACGGCTCAAATATGTAACCACTACCGAGATTAATGTACTTGCGACGCTTGAGTTGCTCCGCCGAAGTAGACGCGGCGCCAGCCCTCACGTTGTTTCAGAAAGATGTGACGGCGTTAATGTATCAACGCATGTAGCGTCCCAGTAATGGCCGCCCTAACTTTCACGGAATCAGAGTCATGCCGTCAGGTATTTTACCATCGTCACGCATCAGACTATTCGGTTCGAGAATAGATGCAACATTGGTAAAAAACACAAAAACAACATTTAAAATATTCAAATACATTCAAAATTATCTTTAAATGCAACAAAATTATGTCAACGTTCATCTGTGTATTTTTTTCCCGGCGGAATTCCTTTATTAACAGTGTTTTAAGATGAAAACTTCTGCTACTAGAGGGATAGTACTCGTAGTTTGAAATATCATATTCTCGATAACTTGTTTTTTAAATTGTTATTATCTTAATTAACGCAATGAGTTCAACCATATTGTCCCAGTAGTTCAACTCCTAGACGAATTTATACGTAGTTGAACTACTGGGACAAAAAAGTCTCACTAGTTCAACGGTTGAACTAATCAGGTGTACTAGTGGGAATGACCCGACTCACAGGCAATCCAAATGCTCCAGCCCACTACCAGTGTGCCCAGCATGCTGGCAGCATTGCCCCGTTGAACTGCAATGCTTATACGTTGAGCCAAATAAGTGTTTTGAACATGCGTCACAACGTGTTTAAAATATGATGTATCGTTAACAATCTTCTCAGGATCTTACGTTTTTCGTGATTAATTTTGACTACGAGAGTGATAATTAATATTCTAATATTCTAGGTGAGATGGACAGTTATGATATTTTTAAGAGCGATAAGCCTATTTTTGTTGATTTTGAGACTGAATATGATTTAGTTTCAAAAGGTAACATAAAAGTTTTGTTTTAATTAAAATCGTTGTTTTAAAAGTCATGATTTCTTTACAGTAAGTCCTCAAACTTGGTAGGGCTATCCCTCGCACTTACCCTACATTTAACATGTATATAACCAATTCAATAATAATATTATAATAATATCATCAATCCTAAAAATCTTGAAATCTCATGTATTACGCGATCGAGTGAAGATCAAAAACATGATAAAAGTTTAAATATCCTGGCATAGAAGTCAGTTTTCCCCTTAAGTAAGGTTTTGCTTGAAATATAACTCACATACACTTTTATGCAACAATCTAAATACTTATAGATACCACAACATATATATCTCAATAATAAGACACAAAGTCAAGTCCCGTGACCCCTTTCTGAGGCAAACTCCGTTTCTGATACTTGTATATTTACCTAGATCAATATGCATCCATTGAATCACAAACACACTACTGCGTTCGTATAGAAGTGCTGACTGAGCGTTCCGAAATTTCCATTATAGGAAGTTGGAGCCAAATGGAAAAGGGTTGACCTCCGTAGGATGTAGACGTATTAACCGTTTTTATATACGTATACTCTTAGCCCCGTTCGATATTCGACGAGATGATAGTCACTGAAACAGTAACGGTTTGAAGGGACCTGATATTTTTAGTCTTCCAACATTGAATATGCTGCGTAATCTAGTCATATAGTTATATGGGCGTCCCTTCTGTTACTATAGATAGTGTATAAGTGGAGCAGATTTACAAGCTGTATGCAATGTCTGGGGATTTACAGAGGGACTATGTGGGTGAGCCAGAGTGACCCATTGCCCTGTGTAACTTTTTTTTTTGTTTATTGCTTATAGGTAAGCCTTTGATCACAATCTTACCTATTGGTAAGTGATGATGTGATCGAAGGTGCTAACAGGCTTAACCAAAAACTACTTGCTCTCAAGGACAGCTGCCAGAATACACCGTAACGTGCTTGGCGACAGATGTTCTACTTGAGGGTGGTCGCTAGCCAAGCGGGCATACGCAAAATGCCCTTCCACCATGCGGTGAAGCTCAAGCCCGCGGCGGATTCGAACTATGGACCTGCTGCGTGGCAGTCCATAGCCAATGCCACTGAGCCATCATTATTTCAAAAATATTGTAATAGGGGAACGGTAAGAGCTTAGCCACGATGCGATTTGACTTGCAATATCATAAACAAATCTCACTACCTAGTTGCATCTCTCTGAAATATATGTATAAAAGGTATATAGAGGATTTTTTAATATCTACGTAATACGATGTCGCCACGCGTCATATCACGGCAATGTAACGCGTATCTATTGCTCGTACAAAAGTATTATACGGAGTGATTTCAAAAAAACATTTAATCATACTAATATCATTAAGACGAAAGTTTGAGGGTGAAACCTCGGGGCGTAACTAGTACAGTAATGAGAAAATAACATCCTATATTATGTAGGTTTTCTTACGTATTTTTTCACTGAGATTGCGTAGCACCAAATAGATTTTTTTCCAGCAAAAAATATACTTTGCCTACGGTGATACAGAAGCGCCTACTCAGACACTGATATCTTGCTCTGCGATCCTCATAACGCCTGCTAAGCATGGGGATTATGGCAATTTTTGAAGTGCTCGTAGCGAAGTTAACTTATCTGTTCTTAACCAATCAGCAAAGTTAAGCAACGTCGCCCGCGGTTGGATGGGAGACCGCTAGTGACAGTACTACTGAGCGTTTCCGTGCTTCGGTCGGTCCCGGTTGTCGTCTTAGGATGGCAGTCGTTATAGCATGGTGGTAGGGCATTTTGCGAATGCCCGCCTGGCTAGCTACCACACTCAAGTAGAAAATCTGTCGCCAAGCACCTAACAGTGTGTTCCGGCAGCTATCCTTTAGAGCCAGTTATTCTAGGTTAGCCTGAACAACATCTTCGACCACATCATCACTTACCATCAGGTGAATTAGTGGTCAAAGGCTATCCTACCAAGAAATAAGAAATAAAAACAACTCTTAATAAGGGAGGCAGTGATAGCCGAACGATAATAACTATCGACTGCCGTGCCACAGGGCCATGGATCGATCCACACCGGCGGCTCCGGCTTAAGCTTCAACGTATGGTGGAATGGCATTTTACGAATGCTCACCCGGCTAGTTACCACGGTCAAGCATAAATCTGTCGCCAAGAACCTAACAGTATGTTCCAGCAGCATCCATTCTTGAGAGCCAGTAAACACAGCTGTATGTCTGAGGCGCTGTGCAAGTTCGTCAATTACGTCGTATATTATATGTAGAGGTTATCGTGTAATATCAGGTGGGCTTCGGGTGGGTTCCGACACAAATCCATAAAAAAGGCTGTAAGTTTTCAGCAGTGGACAATCCGGCTGACACAATACAAAGAAGTTAATTGGTATCGCAACAGGTCATAGTCAGATAGGTGTAGTGTTGTGTCGTAAAGTCACCTCGCACCGCCTCGTCGCGCATTATTGCTGCCGTCGCTCACCTAGGGCAATCGGTTGGAAAGCGTGGGTGCTGTAGGAAACTATGAAGTGCACCGTTTTCAAATGTGTCATGTTCGCGTCGCGTCTTTTTGCTTCACGTAGAATTACGGCGCCCATGTAAAATAAGGTTTAAGGTAAACTGTGCTATGCTGGTTTCGGAGAGAATAAGTGCAACATTTTTTAAGATTATTATGTTATCCTACAACGTGATCTGTTGGTAAATTCAATTTCACTGTAGAGTATAGGTTGAAATCTTATTACTATTTATGTTAGAATCCACGTCGGTAACTCATATCACGTTTAAACTTCGTATTAGTTACTTTATGATTCAAGTTATAACATAGTAGCTTTCCAGCCGCGGCTCCGCCCGCGCCCGCTATGTTGGTTATTGCGCAAAACCATTAACTTCTTTTTGCGCAGTTGGATAAAAACTATCCTATATCCTTTGCCAGGTCTCGAACTATTTCCATACCAATTTCATCCAAATCTGTCTAGTAGTTTTTAAGTTTATTCGTTGCATACAACACTGGCCACGTTGCCACGTGGAATGATACTTATGCGTTGTGAAACGTAAACACCAGCAAACGCCAGCTTTTTGGTTACAGGTTGCTTTAACCACAACCTTAGTAGCTAATTCCTTTTGAGAGTCTTTGAGCAGGCCCCACAGTCTAAGAATCTGGACCCCAATAAGATCGAACATGTAGTGCTAACTAGACTACTATATTTTTGCGTTGGAATGCTGAATTACCAATCACCATACCAGGCCTATTTTTTGGTTCATGGAAGACAAAAAAAATTGCGTTTGGACAAAATAAACATCCAAAAGCCGACCCATCTTCCATGGAGTGAAAGTCATTCCATGTAATTTTCTCTAATAAATAATTATTACATTATGTACAGAAACAACTACCATAATGTATTTTTCAACACCCTTGCTCGTAAAGTGAGCTTTATTATATCGTTCTTAGGCCAAGAAACCGAACTATAACACCCTCGTGCATAATAATATTATACACTAGTGCGTAATAGAATTATCCCTAAAAAGTTAAGTTAGTACCTAACTGCAAATTATATGCGAGTAAACAGAGCATTTTAAATTTAACCGGGTAATACAGATTTGTAACATCAAAGAGGTTTATATGTAATCAAAAATCATACATTTTCCGCGCGCAAACAAAAAAAACTTTCGCGCTCTTTTCCATAATTTTCGTATGTTGTTTGTATCGCATTTATGCAATATATTTTTTTTTTCTCGCAAGGGTGTTGAAAAAGTGCTTATGAAACTCGTGAGCAACTTGCTCATTATACACTCGGCTGATTTACGCCCTCGCCTACGGCTCGGGCTACAACACACGGCCATGTGTATAATGCGTAACTTAGCTCACTTGTACTATAATCTACTATAATGCTGAATGCTTTTTATCGCAAACTAGTTACTGTATGACATATACTACACAAATTACAACGCTGACGAAGTTGCGGTCATAAGCTGCGGCTATCACATAATTTAATTCGTATTTCATTTAGAATTCAGACTGAAACTGTAAACATTAGTGGTTTTGCAAAATACTAACTTACTCGTGTGTAATGTGAACTTCCATGAATTAAGTGAATAATTTCAAACCGCAAATTGAAAATGAAACATTATATGTACAAGTACAGTGGAGCTTTTCATTACTTTCACAGCGTGGTGTTTTAGCGCGGGTTCATTTATGATAACACTGACTTTGTTCATCTTAACGTATTAAATCTTAACAATGGATATATGGAGATTCGATGTTCATAATATAACTATTTAAAAAACACTACTAACTCTATACAACAGCTGCTACAACGAAAGCATTTAGGCTCTCTAACTACCAGTTGGCAGCGTGTCCAGCATGCTGGCAGTATTGCTCCATTGGATTGCATGCTTATTCGTTGAGCCAAATAATCGCTAGCATTTTGATCATGCGTCGGTTCCACCAAGCGACTGATCAGTTTTAAAAATGAGCTCTCGGCTCCTCTGGACCCAATTTTTTTACACCAAATGACTCCAATACGTAACCACTACCAAGATTAGCATACTTGTACCGCTTGAGCCACGCCGCGGTTCCAGCGCTCACATTTGTTTCGCAAAGATGTGATGGCGCTAAAGTGTATATATGCACGCAACGTCCCACACTAAGGGCAACCCTAAATCGCAAGTTATAATTTCATAACTATCAATTTCAATGAAAGCACCCATTCCGTCTTAAGAGGATATATTTGTAAAATCATGCCATTAATAGTAAAAAGGCTTCAAAATTATGACGTATATTAAAATAATTGACACATATGGGACTTAAGAACCTAAGTTATCTCACCGTCTTTTCTAACTAAAGAATGTATTTTAACTGACTTTGTTAATATCGTTGATTTAATGTACGTAATGTAAATCTAAATGTACCATAGATGTTATAGGGAAATAAAGTACTGACTATAAAACGACCGAATATGTCGTACGATGTTTAAATCTGTCTGTCACCTACGCATTTTAAACAAATATTGTAACAATTTTATAAAATAGTTAACAACACGTTGTGAAAAGAGTTTTAAAAAGAATAGCCCCAAGTTTTTTGCCCGTTCTTCTCGCAGTATTATATATATTATCATTTTTGCTGAACGTGGCAATAGAACGTACAATATTTCTATATTAAAATTTGTAATTGACTCTCAAAAGAGCGTCGTGCACATTAAATTGAGTAAAATTACTTTGACATTAAATTTATTTTTAACGTCATAAACGTCTTTTTGCTACATTTACATGTCCATAAATATATAACAGCAGCTATAATATTTTTCCGTTGTACTTCATAACTATTGTAAGCTATTCGTGCAGACAGCAGGACATGTTAAATAAATAAAATATATTTCCAAAAAATAAGGTTTTGGGTGAACGCCAATCTATTGATAATCTTGTCAGATTATATTTGTTTTATTGGATTCTTGTGAGTAAATTTGTCAATATATCACTAATTCCTTTGATTACAACCTGTGGAATATATTACGTATATCAACTACTATTATTTACCTCTAAGTTTGGCCCTTGTAATAGTTATTTGTAAATTATGCAAAGCTGCAAAATTGTTATTTGGTGCGAGTGCATGTGAGTGTAAAATATAGAATCCTTCAGATACCGAAGGTTTCAAAGTTACGAGACGCAAAATAACTTTGGTGCCAAGCGCAGGAAATTCATTTTTCCGTAACTTTTATAGTGATTTGAATATCAGAATATTTTCCACGCTAGCGGATAAAAATCACTTTTCCACGCAAGATTTCGAATAATACAACACCTTTCCAAGCCTGTAAGGTTAAAAAATAATTTGCCAATATGCCCTATAATAATGGCAATTACTAATAGTTACCAATATTGCGTGCGAGTGACAAACCACTAAAAAGTATGAATGAAATATCGACCTCTACATGTTATTGGTTCTCACTTTTTCCGTTTTATTTTGTACATCTTGACGAAAACGCTCCCTACCGTTGTTATAAAGATCTTTCATTTTCGATTTCAGATCTTAATGAAACCTACAACCAAGAGTCTTTTCTACACTCCCGAGCTATATCCATGAGCTCGGGCTTGGACACGGCACATGGACCTCGGAAAAGAAATACATCGCGATCTAACAGGTGAGATACACTTTCAATTACAATATGTTATCACTACATAGGCTCCCCCGTGGGGTGCCGGGTTAGAATTGCACCTCCCCATATCATCCCGTGGGTATCGTAAGAGGCGACTAATGGAAAAATACTGGAAGATAGGCAGCAGCACTTTCTAAAGAACTGCCATCTTACACTGCGATCCCCAAGCCGTCTGCCAAGAGATTGATTATGGCAAATACCCTGTTAAAAGGGGAGGCTGTGTTCAGCAGTGGACGAGTCGGCTGTTACAGTATCACTACATAGTATAAAAGAAAATCGCTTCACGCTGTCTGTCCTTAGGTATGCTTAGATCCTTAAAACTACGCAACGGATTATGATGCGATTTTTTAATAGATAGAGTAATTCAAGTGGAAGGTTTATATGTATAATACATACATAATATTTTTAACAAAACATAAAAAATATTCAATTTATATTTACCAAATCTAATTATCCACACTGGTTTTTTAATTATATCCTATGTTTAAGTTAACAACGAATCCCTATTAATTATACATGAATAAAGAAAAAAAAACTTTTTTGAAATTTGAAAAAAAAAAATCTAAGTTAATGTTGTCAATCAGCAGAAAAACGACAAAAAATATAATTTTCGCTATGTTAATATTAATTAATATTACATTAATTAATAATCTGTGTTTCTACCATTTACACTAATTACACAAGCACAGCGATTTGGCATGCTTAAAATCAGTTCATCAAAATCACTTTGAGGAATGGCCCCCCATGTTCTTTGTAACAAGTCAAAAAGCTGCTGTGGGGTATACACGGCATCCAAACTTGTTAGAGCTCTTCTTTGTAGCATATCCAGAGAGGCAGAACGTTGATGCGAGCATGCGCAAGAGTGCGAATTACGACTCTAGCCGTGTGTGGACGTGCATTATCGAGAATTAGACGAAACGAATTACCCAAACGGCTTCGCATAGGGATGATCACTTTGATACAACACTCTCCGCATAAATCTGAGGATTGAGGTTGCCCCTGATCCAAATGAGATCTGTTCTTCCACTGATCCAAATGGGTGAACTTCTTGACAGAATTTTAAACACTATTTATAACACTGCAAAATATGAAATAACTCATTGATGTCAGTACCATGCTGATTCAATTACTGAGATCAGATATTTATGGTCCGAATTCAATAAGTTTTTTTTTACAGTGTTAGAATAGCTTTTTATTTGGTATTTGTCCTTTTAGATTCGACTTAGTAATTAAACAGCCTGCTCTTTTGCGGTATAGTTGAATACCGTCCTTTAACACATGACCTGTGCCTAGTTAAATTTTAATAGAGCAAAATACTACTGCGCCTTCGTCCGCATGAAAAATAATTAGCAAGTTACATGAGAACACATTGAGTGCATTATTGTTAAAACTATTCAGAATATTGCTATTAATTACCGTAGTGTAAAAAGTACATATGCCAGGATTAAAGGTACAGTCTCCTTCTATATCAAAACCTTTTCAACCTATACAGAACTCAGTAATCGCAGTCAATGTAAGTATTTAAAAAAAAACTGAAATTTTAAAATATCGAAATGACACTAGAAATATTCGTGTACCATTAAGGTTGCCACTTTCTAATCATGAGAAATTCAAAGTTTTGCCCTTAGTCGCCTCTTACGACACCCACGGAAAGAAATGTGGAGATCCCAGAACCACTTACAAACATATATATTTCTAATTTTAAATTTTCAAACTGAGTGAAATTTTGCACGCCTGTCTTTGGGCCTAAACTCTATACTTCTGGTTTGTTAGTTTTCCATAATGTTATATATTTTCAATTGGTCAATTCGCGCAGTAGACCGAAAAAAGATCGAGGCTTTCGAAATGTGGTGTTGGAGGAGAATGTTGCGCATACCTTGGACATCAAAACGAACAAACAGATCTATTCTAGACCAACTTAAGATCGAAACCAGATTATCTACAATCTGCTACCAACGAGTTCTAAGATACTTTGGTCATATCGCCCGGACTCAACCAGATAATTTGGACAAGCTGGTTATAGTAGGAAAAATAGAGGGGAAAAGGCCACGGGGTCGCTCACCTACCCGTTGGTCCGACCAAATTAAGGCCATAACGGGACTTACCCTCCCTAACGCCCTGAGGCAAGCCGAGGACAGAATGCTGTGGAAGCAGCTGGTAAACGTCTCCGTTGAAACATTTCAAGACGGGCACGACCTTCAGACATGAAGAATACGACGAAGAAGAAGATATATTTTCAAAATATTTTTTTTTTGTATCGGTATGGTATATTTCACATTTAGAGATTAAATAACTAATAAAAAGAAAATCTGGACAAACCAGAAGCATAGAAAATAGGCTAAGTGGCATGCATGTAAAATTTCAACAAGTTTGAGCACTTATTATTCAAAATATGACGAAACTACGTTTGTATGGAAGGAGTTAGACACTAACCTTTAAGTAATTTCCCTTTAATGATTTAACTTTTCCATGCCTTCAGTAATTGAGAGTAGAGATGTTTTTAACGATTGATCGCAGACATTCCCCAGAGCTTTTGAATCAACTTACAACCGGAAACTTCGCAGTTTTTCTCATTATATAAATCAATATCAAAGGAAACTAAAAAGTTGCAGAACTTGCCGTCTGCTGCTACTTTGAAGCTTCTTTTTAAAGAGAAGTTAGTCTAAAAAGGTTACATTTGAAGATATTTTTAGAAAGAGTGTACGCCTTTAATATATCGATAAAGTATATAATATTCCGTACAGACACATACTGTGCTTAATCCGAAAACACAATTCCACATATTTCTCTCGATAGAAAAGAAAACACATAAAAATTGAAAAGTTTATCAATACTTATATTTCCAGGACGGAACTATATAGCATAGTACATATATGTTTTAACTCAATATATATACTGTATAGGCTTTTTTGCATGGTGGTAAGATATTTTGCCGCCGCAATGCCCGCCTGGATAGCTATCTAGAGGGTTCGAATCCCGCCGCTGGCTTGAGCTTCACCTTGGTGGAAGGGCATTTTGCGAATGCCTGCCTGGCTAGCGACCACCCTCAACTAGAAAATCTGTCGCCAAGTCGCTAACCTAACCTAACCTAACGGTGTGTTCCTGCTGCTGTCCATAGGCGCCAGTAGCTCTAGGTTAGCGTTGGACATACAAAAAAGGCGTTTCAATAGATTAAATATACATTTATATAAAATATCGATTATTTATTATAATTTTAATCATCTTTTATAATGAATAGATTCAGGCGTTACTTTGTGGAAATCCATTTTTAATAATAACAAATATTTTAAAAGTATTTTAAGAATACATAAATTAATTATTTAATAACTAATCTTTTATAATATTTGTACAAGTAACTTTTTTCATCTTAGCGCAATGTCCAACATTATTATTATTTGCTGTAACTATAAACAGCCGACTCGTCCACTGCTGAACACAGCCTCCCCTATTAAGGGGGTACTTGCCATAATGCCCACGCTTGGAGGGCGGCTTGGGGATCGCAGTGTAAGATGGCAGTTCTTTAGAAGATGCTGCTGCCCACCTTCCGGTATTTTTCCCTTAGTGGCCTCTTACGACACCCACGGGATGATATAGGGAGGTGCAATTCTAACCCGGCAACCTCACGGGCTGTAACCCGGCACCCCACGGGCTAGGATGGGGATATTATTTGCTACAGGATGTAAATTATACAGATATTTAATCATTTGGACCTATGTCCAATCGAATTGATAGAAAGTCTAAGGTAGCCTTAGACGGCTTAATCTAATTTCTTCTTCGATTCTTAGTTGCAGATCCGAGCATATTTTTTAAATTTTTTTGAAAAGCGGCAATCTTGTCGAATATCGGATCCTCTAGGGGTTTCGTTATTGAGAAAGCAACATACTCGCGCCCATTTTTTTTTTTTTTTTGTCGCTGGGAAAAATGCTTTACGCATGCCCCCCCATTGGGGGATGGGGGGGGTATGTGGGACTCCCCGGAATAAGACCGGTATACCCACTAAACAACCCAGCGGCATTCCGGCATCGTCTGTGTGGAGGAGGACTGGGAGACCGGCAGAGCCTTTGCGTCCAGTCCCCCTTCGACGACCGCCCGCTTTAACAGCGGGGCCTACACGCCCCTCCAGACAGGAGGGGCCCGGGAATGACCAGGAATGCTTGGCCATTCCCGCCCGACGGAGGTGGTGAACAAGTGCAATGCGAGAGAAGGCGCCCCCGCGCCTGTCTCTCGCTATTCACCACCGGGAGGGAAAAGTTGTCGTCTTCTCCCACCCCTTCTTCGCCTACGCAATGGCGCCGCAAGGGGATCTTCCTCCCTTGCGCGCTCTGCCGCCTCCTTTTGGGACATAACCTCTTCGCAAAAGGAGGCGACCGCTGTCCAGGCCCCCTCGCCCACCAACATGGCGTTAACCACGCTGGGAAGCGAGAGGTCCGGCCCTACTACGGCGACTAAGCCACGGCGCAGCTCGGACCACGACGGACACACCTCGAGGGTATGCTGCGCCGTGTCCTCCGTCGCAGTACAATCATGGCACGCTGGTGTTTCCTCCCTTCCAATCCGGTGCAGGTAGGATCCGAAGCATCCGTGCCCGGATAAAACCTGCACCAGACGGAATGAGAGGAAACCATGTGGCCGCCCGAGCCAGTCTTGCAGGACTGGACCGAGGGCGTCCAGCGTACGGCGGCCAAAAGTGGCGGTAGCGAGGTCCTCCGCCCAATGGTTGACCACTGCGTCCCTCGCTTCACGTCTGACGGCCTCCCGCACCTCCGGAGCGAGGCGCTCCCCGAGCGCCTTACGTCCCGCCGTCCACTCGTATACTCTGGCGAGCACCCCCGCCTCGAGCTCCCAAGGAGGGGTGCCAGCCAGAGCACATGCTGCCGCGAAACCCACTGATCGGTAGGCCCTCACCACCCGCTGTGCAATGGCCCTTTGGGGCCTGCGGAGTGCAGTGGCGTTCTCCCTTCTTCGGAGGGAGTCAGCCCAGATGGGCGCCCCGTAAAGGGCCATACTCTTAAGGACGCCGGCATACAAGCGCCGGCATCGTCCTCTTGGTCCCCCTATATTAGGAAGGAGCCACGATATGGCTCCCGCAAACTTCAGCAGGCGCGTCGACAGCCCACTGAAGTGCGGACCGAAGCGCCACCTGCTGTCGAGAACTAGGCCCATATATTTCATCTGGGCCTTCACCACGGTCCTGACGCCCTCCACAACAATGTGGGCGTCAGGTGGAATACGCTGCCGAGGCCCGTGGAAGAACACGGCCTCGGTCTTGTGCAGCGCCACCTTTAAGCCCAGTCGGCGAATCCTTCCCGCAACTAGGGATCCGCCGGCCGAGGCCAGGCTCGCCGCTTCTCGAAAATCTCTCCCCCGGGCGGTGAGAAGTGTGTCATCTGCATAGCATATGACACTCGTGCCTCGGAGGAGATTTCCCCGCAGCAACCAATCGAAGCCGATGTTCCACAGGAGTGGTCCCAAGACAGACCCCTGTGGAACACCGGACCCCACATCGTACCGACGGAGCTGTCCCGTGCGATCTACAAACAGGACAGCGCGGTCCTCCAGGTAGTCGGTCAGGAGACACCGCAGATACCGAGGCACTCCGTGGTAGCGGAGTGCCTCGGTATCTTTACTGCGTGCGTGCACATGTGGTTTGCCCTGACTTCTGCGACCTGGTGGTAGGGGGAATAGGTACGATTTCATTTCGGATTGTTCTAGTACCACTAGCGGCATGTCATGTGGTAGGGCTGATCCCGGCTCATAAACGATATTTCTGACATAAAACAGACCACCGTTAACTAAACCTACATCGACTGATATATTTGATATAAGCATAACCCTGCTACCTACAGCCAAAAGCTTTTTTGAGTCCTTGTGTAACTTTCGGGTCTGCTTCTGCTGCCGTGGGGTTATTATTTTTCGATAGAACTTTGACCAGTTTTGGCCATCCAAGCCTCCTTTGCAGCAATATTATAGTATATTACTGCCTACTTGTATGGTTGCAACTACAAGGCATTCGTGAAATCATTGATTGTTAAAGACGCCTCACGAGTCATGAGAAGCCTCCAATAATCTGCTGTAGATTCTCTCCCGCTCAAACGAGCAAAATTCGTGGTGATAGGACCAACGTTAGACTCAAGTTATCGTCAGACATAAATATGATACACAAACATACAAATATACGAACATACACCGATTGTTCCCAGTGGACTCTGAGACCTTGCTACGCTCGGTCAAAAAGGCTACTGTGTATCTGTTGTGCCTGTAAATTTAAACATTATTTGAACACCAGTCATGTTATTTCAAAGTACGAGTAAAAACGCAGTTCCTCAAAAAGATAAATAATTAGGTACAAACGTAATGTTTACTTTGAATCCAATTTCCAACTCTAGTTTACACTCATGGTCTCGACTCAAAGGCACAAGTGCAAATAACGCGGTTTATATTTCTAAATAAATAAACTTTGCTAACAGCGACATTTGACATGGCATAATACATTACCGCTATTTTACGCAAAGGGCAAAATGGTAGCATTAAAGCGAGACGTCGCTGTATATCTGCAGTCCGAACATATGTCACTGGCACAGAGCAACCCCCAACACGTCCCCATACTATTTCGCAACTTAGTGTTTTCATATAATTATTGTCAGAGTACGAGAGCACTAAAACAGTACGCGACCATATTTTGGATCTGTGCGTACGTGTTTGAAAATACCAAACATAACTAAGCGCACAATTTCGGTTACCGATCCCGAAGCATACACCAGTATAAGTAATATTATCAATGAAATATTATAATAACTATATTACTTGAGTTTCAACAGGTCAAATTATACTGGACTAGCTATTAGCTATAATAGCCTCGTAGGATGCGTTTCACTCCAGCTTACTCTATTTCTCTAATGACATCCTTATCTTTCGGTAGACTAGTCACAGTTTCAGGCTGACACCGGGATTGAACCCAGAATTCGAGATTGTAAAGAGACGCTGTATGCTATACTCGAACGACAAAGCAGTCAAATATAAGTTCAAAAATAAATTCAGTTAGTTTATAGTTAGTATATTAAACATAAGACGAAACTATTTTTGTATGTAAGGAGATAGAAAAAGGCACTTATATCGATCAGATGAAGTCTAGTAGTCTGTTCGGTGGCCGCACAGCCCCCTATGACAGTTAAAATAATAAATTTGGAGGATAAGATTCGGTCAGTCGAGGCTGTTCCGATTGGGTCAGGACAGACAGATCAGACAGGGAATCCAGGAGAGTCGGGTTCGATTCACGTTCGGGTACAAAAAATTTGTACTCCAATAATTTGTAAATGTAATTGTAAACAACCTTTAGTACCATGTGATTATTTTTCCTATTACTAACAGCATAGTCCAGGAAAAGTTTTAATTAGAGCTATTCTTTTTCAGGGTTACCTGGGTAGCCAGCGAAAGCTTGACCGATTACTTCCGCCGTCTCATTCAAGATGAGAAGACCAAGGAAATGCAAGCTTCACACTCGTATCAGGACTTTGCCACCATTCCTGAGTATCAACAGTATGGGTCACCCAAAACTGATTCTAAAGGCAGAAGGCTTAGTTATCAGAGAGCAGTGTCCGGTGAAGACCCAGTATTACCAACGAGAGGGGATTCAAGTTTCAGAAGAAGAAAGATAACAGAAACTCCGGAGGTAAGTCCATTATTTATAAGCCTCGGTATTATTTTTGGTTTTTGATAACAGTAACTCAGGTTTCCATTGGGTGCTGGGTTAGAATGGCAACCCAAACTCTTCCAGTAAGTGTCGTAAGAGGCGACTAAAGGTAAAATACCGGAAGGTGAGCAGCAGCGCTTCCTGAAGAACTGCCATCCCCAAGATGCCTGCCAAGCTTGGGGAGTATGGCAGTGGTACTCCCTTAATGGAGAAGACAGTGGAGACTCCGGCTGATACCGTACAGTACAACTGAGGTAAAAGTATTTGTTGGATTGTGACGATCAAGATTTGCTTTATATAAGATTGCGTGGTTCCTGTTGCGGAAGCATAAAGCTATAAATTGTCAATTACACTCTCTTTTGCATAAGTGGTAGGTACCGATCTAACGTAAGTGGTAAAATAAAATAAATTCTAAGTAAATAAATTGATATAAACTTAAGTTAAATATTAAATAATGTTACATTACATTAAATTAAATAAAATTGTAAGCTTTTAATCGAAACAAATAGTTCAAAATGAATAAAATAAAATTATAAAAATATTATTATGACTAGAAGGGTAGTCGGCCTTAGTGTGTCCAAGCTATGGCATAATAAAAATAAGACAAAATAACAAACAGTTACAACAGTTATGAAATTAATTAGAATATTATGTTGTTTGTATCGATCCGACATAAGCGGGAAATGTAGGCAGTGACTATATATACAACATAAAATTAATCGATAAACTTGTATAAGAATTTAGTGCGTCAAAAACAACAAAAATCTAAACACCCAAAGGAATCTTGATAATCGAGTGCGTGGTACGTAATATGGTTAAAGACAGACGTCTGGACATAATTACTTATGTCTAAATGAAGAAGCGGGTCCGCGGTGAACCCTGATCATGGTTATAGGGCCCACATCTCCTTGCCGGCGATCATGGTAATGATGATCGGTGGAGAAGATGGGAATGGAATGGGAGAAGGTGGCCTCGTTCTTCGAAGAGGAAGCCGGAGGATCGAGAGCGGTAGAGAAATCCTCTCTCTCTTCCGTTGCGTAGAACGCGGACAGGGAAGCGAGCAAATCGAGCTTGCACTCCGTCTCCACTATAAAAAGACGGATATAAGTATGTCTTTATCCACATTACATAACACGCAGCCCACTATCAAAACTCTGTATGTGTTTTGATTGTTTGTTTTTAATGTATTAGTTTTATGATCAATATACAATTAGCCACGAAGCATGCCACCCTTAGGGTTCCGCCGTTTTAAGGGCGGGTGGTATGATTTTTAATTATCAATAATAGTAGGAAGTATCTTAAATCGCCGCGTATTTTATTTCAATGATGAAACAAAATTATTGTTTCAACCATAGGCTTATGAAAAAATCCTAGGTCTGTGGTTTCAACCAATCTTGATGTTTTATTTATACTCTATTTTTAAATAATGATAACCAAGCACCACATATGGAATCCCGCTGATGTGCCGCAGGTCCGTGGTTTGATCCCCACTGCTGGCTTCACAGCATGCTGGAAGGGCATTTCTCGAATGCTCGCCTGGCTAGCTACCACCCTCGAATAGAAAATCTGTGGCCAACTATCTTTCAGTGTGTTCCGGCAGCAGTTTTTGAGAGCCAATAAATTACAGGTACATGAGACTTAACAACTGTATGTCTCAAAGTGATGGGTGCTGTTCAGTTACGAAATGTATCTGTTATAGCCAGAGCTTACCGCTCAACATCAGATAGGTCTCGTGCGTGTTCCATAAATCACATAAAATATATATATACATATTAACTGTATATATATGTATATGTATAATCAATAAGTCTCAATGACAAGGTAATTGCATCCTTGACAATGGTGACCAATGTAGGCGAATGAAAATCGATTTTGTTAGCAGTTTGCATTACTGAAAAGGCTCTTTTTAAATAAACGGAGCCGATATCTAACACTGAAAGCATGAAATCACTTGTGTAACTCAAACCATAATTGAACCGTGCATGGGAGCTCAGATGGTTATATATCAGCATGATACCGACTTCAACTAGTTTCGGTGGTCCTTACACTGAAAAACATGAAGTAATCGATTATCTTTTTTTTACTTTTAACACTTTTATTCTTCAGATTATAAACTAGCTTGTATAGTGTTCACCAACAACCCTGTAATCATTTACTTTGCCTCCTGAAGCTGTACAAGAAATAAAAGCTGAGCATCGTAAATATCAAAATCCATTCATCAGTTTTCGAGGCTTCAGACTAAATTAAAGCTATAAAACAATGTTCCATTAACTTCCAGTTGACAAATGCTATTAATATGTTCGATATACTAGTATAATAGATATATATTTAGTCCTTTGTGAACTAACGAACGTACACGGAAAAAAAAGATATCTTAAATCAAGACAATATCGACTTGGTCAAGACAAATGTAGTTTCATATATGGGCGGAAACAATATATTCTCGAAATAAGTAAAATATTGTTTCAGTTTTATATTTATATGCAACTTAGTTCGCTTGATAATAGGTTCTACAGGTACTGTTACGACTAGCATCAATAGGTTCAGTTTAAAAAGACCAGTATACTATGACCCACGCTCTGTGTGATTGCCAAGTACAAAGAAGTCAAACAGCCGTTTTGCAGGGCTGTGGTGCGATGCAAGCAGGTTGTTACCGCACTCGATTAGTATGCATGAGCGGATTTATATATGGTTGCCTTTGGTAACGCAAAACTCATTTCTCGCACCGTTCATCGTCGGTACGGGAAAAGTGCCTAAGTAGATTATATTGAAATGTTTTACCCACGTAAATTCTGAAATGCAAGGATTGTTATAAGCTTCTTATTATCGGTCCATGTATTTTGTTATTACTAATCAAGAGTGGAAAAAATTCAAATAAGTATCTAGATTATAAAGAAAATATATCATAATTCCATGCTGTTAAAGCAGCGGGCAAATGCTAATTTATAATAATTAGGATATAATGCATATTCAAACCACTATTTTACTTTGTAAGGTACGGTAACGACGGTACAGGTAACTACTTAAAAGTCGTTATGGTAAGTGGTAAAAAACTGAAAACCAATCGTCAGTCACAAAGTCACAGGTATAAAATTACATTATACGGACGTAAGTTTTATACTCGTATACCTAACCAGCTGCCCTTTAATCGATTAGTGATCTAACTTTGCTAAGCGTATTTAATAGACCGAGCTAGAATAAAAGGCTAAAGGTAACATACCGAAAGGTGGGAAGCAGTGCCTTTTGAGAAACTGATATCATATAATGCAATCCCCAAGACAATGCCAAGCGTGGGCACTATGGCAAAACACCCTTAATGGAGGAGGATGCGTTCCGCAGTGGGCAACAGGCTGATTCATTACAGTTTACATATATTATTATAATAGCTGTTAAACCTACTTAATTTCTTTTTTTTATGCCTGATAGGTATGCCTTTGAAGATGTTGTTCAGGCTACGCTAGAAGTACTGGCTCTCAATGACAGCTGCCGGAACACACCGTTAGGTGCTTGACAAATTTCCTACTTGAGGGTGGTAGGTAGCCAGGCGGGTATTCGCAAAATGCCCTACCACCATACTATAACGACTGCCATCCTAAGACGACAACCGGGACCGACGGCTTAACGTGCCCTCCGAAGCCCGGTAACGCTCAGTATTAATGTCACTAGCGGTCACCCACCCAACTCATGACCGCGGGTGACGTTGCTTAACTTTGCTGATCGGTTGAGAACAGCTAAGTAAACTTTGCTACGAGCGCTTCAAAATATAATATAGAAAGAAACTCTCAAAGTCAGTATCTGGAAACAACCGTTACTTGCTATGCGACGAACTTTCAGGTTGGCAACTAGCACGGCAATCTTTAACAGATTGTCCTTCCACCATGGGCACCATGAATAAAAGATCAAGATCAAACCATAGACCTTTGTCCAAGAACCCATTCTCACTGCCAATGCCATCATGGTTCAATAACTGAAATTAATTCCAGTTTAATACTCTATATCATTGTATCCAACGCCTTTCACACTATTCGTTGGAACAAAAATACGTCCAATACACAAATATAATATACCTACTTTTTAGAGTGTCGATACGTCCCTGCTACTATACAAGTGTATAATGTTATCTATGCATGTATTGTAACATTCGAATCCTTTCTGCCTCGAGCCTGGGAGTTTTTAAAGGATTCACACCGGTTGTAAAATTTGTGAGCTAAATTTACCTAACTGTTAGTGAAGAATGGATATAGCACGCGATGTAGTTTAGTTCATTCTTTCTACTGTTTTGTAAATGAAAAACATTCCTCGCCTGTGTAGCTATAAGTAAGCATATAAAAATCAATTTTCTTTAAGCTTTACACATATGTCCCTAGGGAGAAAACCACTCCCAATGGATAAAAAGTCTTAATCCAATAGTCAAAATAAAGAACCATTCTTTAATATATATAAATATTTTTGCTGAACCACAGACTGCCTTGCTGATAGCTTTGGAATCTTGAAGTCTGTGTTCGATCTTCAAGTCATACTGATATTGGGTTATTCCAAGAAATTTTCGGTGGCAGTTATCTTCTACTTAGGTTCTGATTGCGACTTCACTCGCATATAAATATAATCTTGTTACAAATTATTCTAATGTAGTGAAATAGTTTAGTTTATAACATGGTACATACCTACTACCGTCAACTGAACACTAGCATCTATTTATGCATATCCGTTTGTATACTTCTCAATAAGTAAATAATATTCGAAATGCTCATGAATTTTGAAACACTCTTAGCGTACCTAATAGCTTGGTTAGTCGTTCTTCCGATAAACTCCTATGGATTGAGACATGTCTTGGATGGATAACTGGGCAATAATAAATAATAATAATTTATACCATAGCACTTCCAATGAGCGCTTCCGTGCTTAGTAAGTAGGACACGTTGTTTTCTTAGAATGGCAGTCCATAAAGCATGGTACTGGGGCTTTGTATTAAAGTTCGCCTGGCTAGCTACCACCCTCAGGTAGAAAATCAGTCGATATTCAGAGACAAATTCGAGTTTAGACTCGAACTTCATTTTGTCAAAATATGGGTTAAGCACAAACTCCATACAGTTTTATATTTATAGTCGATTTTAGGATAATGTAGCACGAGTATGCATATACTCGTGCTACATTATCCTAGCGGAGAATAAGGCGAGCTAAGTCGGTTACTCCAGCCGTGCTCGAACGTGTCAAACCGGTGTAAAGATCTTGCGGTTATACTATTGAGTTTAGTAAATATATTCAATGAGTAAATATGTATGGTGCCAATGTCAAGTGTTCTCTCATTATTCAAGACATGTGTAATTGTTGAGGCAAAGGTGATTTAAAAATTAGACCATGTTACAGGTACTCAAAATATTTATCTTGTCAAATCGTAAACGCAGTTTATTATTAAGCTTCATTCTCAAGTTTATATTAATATAAAGAGCCTGTAATTCGTCTTTTCTAAATGTACGATAATATCTTTAAGAACTTTGATCAGAATATAAGTTTGAATAGTAAAATAAAACTAATCATATTAATAATAACGTGGGAGGACGGTAGGAGGAGAAAGAAATGTTCTGCTGCAACCTGCTTGGCGCTTTTTTTCTAATTCTTTGTATCCCTCTTCTGTTGCTGTCTCTATCTAATGTCATAGATATCCATTGAGTCAAACTTGACGGAGCAGACATGCATCATCACTCGTTCTCAACTCTGAATATCACGAGGCGAATAAACTCACCGAGCCTGGAGTTCAAACTACGTCGACCCTGGTCGGAGTAAACTCGAACCACTGTCTCTGAATGTCAGTCTAAGTGTATTTTTAGGTTACTATAGAAACTTGCAAAACGCGTTACTCGCTTTGCCCTATATCGTAATTTTTGGTAGTAGGGCATTTTGCGAATGCCCGCCTGGCTAGCTACCACCTTCAAGTAGAAAATCTGTCGCCAAGCACCTAACGGTGTGTTCCGGCAGCTGTCCTTGAGAGCCAGTACTTCTAGGTTAGCCTGAACAACATCTTCGACCACATCATCATTTACCATCAGGTGAGATAGTGGTCAAAGGATAACCTATCAGGAATAAAAAAAAAACTTATTTTGTAATTTAGGTTCAGTTTCCTTAGCTCTTACACTAAGGTAAATAATGTAGCATTATTGTGCGATAATCGACTTGCTGGTCTATTAATTTGAAAGATATTTTAAAAACATAGGTGTAGATACCACGTACCTACAATAACCACCTGCGTAAACCTTTGACGTCACGTTGATTTATGCGCGGATCGCGGAAGCACGCACTTCGTCACTGATACTGATAACTCCAGTTTAATCGTAGTACAGAGATTTTCTCGTTTCTATTGAATCTTGTCTAGTTCTGCTGTAAAAAATCTTCCTTTAATTATTTTGTGCCAGATATTGTAATTATTATATTATATTCGCATTGTAAATATACGATAAATCATACGGTATTTAAGCGAACGTGTTAATTTAACCACAATTTTATTTTCATATAACTTGGAAGTTAATTTGACAGAATATTGAGAAATAATAGAGATCAAACAAATGTTTGTTTTCAATGACATACTTTAAACAGGTTTATTAAATAAAACAAATTGTATTAACCCTGTACTTATACCTAAGTGGGATATGTTAAAGATAATTTATACCTACACGCGTAAGTTGCTTTAAAAGCACCGGTGGAGTTGTATTGTGGCAGCGAAAAACAACACACTGGTCCTCCATAAAAAAAAACTTAAGTCACCCGTTTCCGATAAGAGTAAAAAACAGATTCCTAACTAGTTTTTAAGCGCTTTTTAATGAACTGATATCTCACACTGCGATCCTGAAGACGCTTGCCAAGCGTGGGGATTATGGAAATCCACTCCATAATGAGAGGCTGTATTCAGCAGTGGAAAATCCGGGTGATACAGTAACTAGTTTGCTTTCTTAGATAATGCCTGTAACAAAATGAGCGAAAAAAGGTTGGTAGCCTTGTGCCGACCAGAAGTGCTCTGCAAGACCTCTGTAATTTATTATTATTTATGTGCTAAAAAACGTACCATTTCAAGAAATAAGATTATCCAGAACTGTAAACATAACCTAGAAGCACTTTTCCGGTATTTATCAACCAGGGTGAGCAGTATCTTTTCTTTTGGACACTATCTTAATCACGTAAAAACCAGTAAATAGATTTAAAATTACACGCACACAAGCGTAACTAACATTTTTGGCAACAAATAAATACACAATCTTGACATGTTTGTGTGAATAATTCACAAATATCTCTCATGCATGACAATTGACAACTGATAGCATTGACAGCTCCGACAGAACGTGAGTGGTGCCAACATAGAAATCATAAAACTGCGTTCGAAATCTATTTATCAGTTCATACCATAGAGAAAAACATGGAATGTGATAATACCGATAATGTTACGTTGAGGCGTCAAAAAAGGTGTTCTTCATTGGAAAATGTTTCCACGTCTAACATGTTCGAAGATACGGTGATGGATCGTCCTAATAAATGTTTTGATAATTTTGACATACAAGAGCAACGAAAACAAATAGAAATATTGAATAATAAGCTTCACATTGCACTTAATGAAATAGATGATCTGAACTTTAAAAATCAAAAACTTCAATCTGAGTTACAAAATTATAAAAAAATACTGGAAGGGTGTACGAATAGGTTCGAATATTGTAACAAAAGCCCTAGAGAAAACAAATTAAAGGTTCCACTCTCTGTCAACAGTTTAGAAAACTCGCTAATCGACATCGACACGTTACATCTTGAAAAAACTTTGACAGTAGATTCAGCGAATTTATTAGAACCTACTTTTACACCTCAGCATACTCCGAATCCAGGTAATAAAAGTTCATCAGAGTGCAGGGTATCTGATTTAGATCCTATCAATATACCAGCAGCTGCTTGTTCACAAATTCTTACAAGTACACCTCAGCCCAAGAACAAATCACCATCATCTGCAAGCTTGACACAACAACATACAGTGATAAATCAAAACAATATAGAAAAAGAATGCCCGTTGACTAATGAAACTTCATTGAAACCTCATAGCCCCTATGGATTAAAAAATGACATTCAACCTAAGAAAAAAATCTTGATACTAGCTGATCAATTAGGAAGAGATGTTAGATATACGCTACAAAAATTAATAGGCTCTGAGTTTGAAATACTAAGCTACTGGAAGCCTGGTGCTCCACTTCGTGAGATATTTTTTTCTACAGGCATAAACATCTCTTCATTTACGAAAAATGACTACATAATTGTCGTGGGTGGTACAAATAACTCCAATCCATTTGAATTTCTGCTAAATTTGAACATATGGCTTACCCGCACCACACACACAAATGTTATCATATCAGAAATCCCAAGCAATAAATACCTAAATGAAAAGAAATTGAACTACGAGTTAAGACACGTATGTGGAAAGTACAGACATGTAGTTTACATGGACATGAACTTCAGTAGTAGCATTCCGCCACGACGTTTATTGGCTTTACATTTCTGCAGATATTTACATAGAGAAGTCCTACATATGGAATATAAACAAAAAATGAGTTACTTCAGAAACCAGCTAATACAATCTAAGTTAAATTGTTTAAAGCCAATGAATGATAAAAGCACACAAACTTGCGATATTGCCAGTATTAGCTGTTGCGTAGAAAATACAAATAATGTCCAATGTGTCAATAATGTCCAATGTGTCAATAATGTCCAATCTGTCAATAATGTTTCGGCTAATGAATCTCTTATTGCAAATAATTTATTTCGTGTATAACTACATAAATATATTTCATCAAAATATTGATGGCTTAATAAGCAAATCTGATAATTTAATGGTAGGCTTGGAAGAATTAGTAAGTCAAAACAAAGAAGTCGACATTTTGTGCTTTACTGAACACAATATGAAGGTAGACGATTTAGAGAGGTTAAGGGTTCAAAATTTTCAATTAGCGTCTTATTACTGCAGGAACAACAGACGTGGTGGCTCCTGTATTTTAGTTCGAAACGGTCATGAATTCCAAAATATTAATTTTATAGAAAAAATGGCAATACCGAACATATTTGAATATTCTGCTATTGAATTAAAAAAACATAAAATGTATATTATATGCATATATCGGCCTCCACGCAAAAAAATATTCTATACTGACTACTTTCTTAGCCAATTAGACGATATGCTATCAAATTTATGTTTGAGGTATAAAGGGAAAATAGTAGTTTGTGGAGATTTTAACATTAATATATTGGAAAATAATAAATTAACAAGAAAGTTTGAATCAATTGTACAAGAACATAGTATGAAGTTTGAGTTTAAGCAGGTAACAAGAGCAGTAAGTCAGACGTGTCTTGATAATGTAATCCATAACGTTGTAGGTTGTAGAGGTGAAATTGTCGAGCTGGCACTTTCTGATCATAAAGCACAATTACTCAAGGTACCGGTAAAAAAAAGTTGTATACTAAAGTTTTGGTATCGTATAAACCGTGACTACTCCACAGAAAATATCGTAAAGTTTAAAAATTATCTAAGTCAACTCAGTTTTAACGATGTATTTAAATGTGAAAATGCTAATGAAGCTTTCAATATTTTCTATGACGATTTCCTTCTTCTCTACGATCTATGCTTTCCAAGGAAGAGAGTAAAAATATTAATTAAAAAGCGCCTTAAATGGATTACAAAAGGGATTAAACTATGTGGTAGAAAAAGAAGAGAGATGCTATGGAAATATAGACGTAATCCCACTGTACAAAATAAATTATTATTTAAACAGTATTCTGAAAGGTATAAAAGAGTTATCCTGCTAACGCAAAAGTCACAAAATGATCACTTCATTAAAACCGCAAAAATCAAATCAAAGGCAACTTGGAAAATAATTAAGCATACAAATGATAATTTCCCCAAGGAACATATAACTAAAATCAAAATTAATAATCATACATTTATTAATCCCAAAGACATATCAGAAAAATTCAATAATCATTTTACTAATATCGTGACATTACATCAGAAATATAATCCTTTTAATAAAATCAAATATGACAAATCTAACTCCGTATTTCTTACACCGACTATTCCATATGACATCTATAAAATAATAGAATCTCTCAATAATACTGATAGTTTTGGGTATGATGGTATAACTACAAAAATAGTAAAAAATGTAAGTAGTATAATCGCCCCTGTTATAAGTCATATCATAAATATGTGCATTCAGCAAGGAATATTTCCTGACAAAATGAAAGTTTCTATAATAAAGCCATTGTTTAAAAAAGGCGACAAACATGACTTATGTAATTATCGGCCAATATCGCTTATACCTATTTTATCAAAAATAATTGAAAAAGTTATTTATCTAAAACTTTACTCTTATTTTGAAGATCAAAATATCTTCGCACCGGAACAGTATGGTTTTCGGAAATGTAAAAACATTAACGTTGCTATTTATAACTTCCTCTACAATGTTATAACAAATATGGATAAGACTAAGCCCACAGTTGCGTTATTTATGGATATGACCAAAGCTTTCGACCACGTTGAACACGAAACGCTTTTATATAAACTCGAGGCATATGGTGTTAGAAACACTGCAAACCAGCTTATCAGGTCCTATCTTACTAATAGAGTGCAGGCTACACAAATTAACCGCATATGTATGAGAACAAAAACAGACAAGGTTTATACATCAGAATTTAAACAAATATATTACGGTGTCCCTCAAGGCAGTGTTTTAGGACCACTGCTCTTTCTGATTTATATTAATGACCTACCAAAAGTTACACCCTTCTCAATAACATTGTTCGCTGACGATAGTACGATTTTATTTACGGATAACAAAGCAAATAATGACAATTTAAATATCGATATTAACAATACATTGACATCGCTTATCAGCTGGTTTGACATGAATAATTTAAAAATTAATTTCGAAAAGACAAATATAATTAACTTTAGACAAAGGCCTAATGAACTGATGATTAACTTGAACGTAAATTACCAAGGGAAAACGATTGATGAAATTGAGTCAACCAAGTTCTTGGGTTTACAAATAGACAGAAAAATGACATGGAAGCAACACATAGAAATAATATCTAAAAGAATTTCACAATTTTCATATGCCTTATACAAACTGAGTAAAATAGCAAATCAGGACACTGTACTCACAGCATATCATGGCTATGTAGCTTCGGTCTTAAGATATGGCGTCATATTTTGGGGTAATTCTACAAACAAGTTGGATGTATTTAAAGCACAAAAGAAATGCATTCGTGCTATTTGCAACCTAGCTCAAACAGACTCTTGTAAACCTCACTTCATCAGACTTAACATATTAACATTTCCGTCTCTGTATATATACGAAACTGCTCTGTTTGTCCGACAAAACTTACACCTTTTTATTAAATATGACTTTCAAGGTAGACGAGCAAAGGATCTACGACACTTTGCCTCAAATACGTTACTACTAAATAAAAGTGTGTTCTGTATGGCTCCAATTGTCTATAATAAAATTCCGAACATTATACGTGATGTAAATAATATAATAGTTTTCAAAAAAAAGTTACATGACTTCCTGATTTTCAAGGCCTACTATACAATTAATGAATTCTTAGATGAGAAAAATATGTTAATTTCCTAATGTTTGTGACTATTTTGACAATATACCTGTAAATGCATAGGTAATACTTGTATGCGTAAAGCGGGCCCTAGCGAGACTATTTGTATATTATAGTACCTAACACTGTAACCTAGGACCACAAGTAAATAAATTTCATTTCATTTCATTTCATTTCATTTTACGGCCTATTTTGGTCTCTAGATAAACATAAGAGTATAAATTTGTTCTAACTGTTCTCAATGATTTTAGGAAGATGTCACCTAGTGTGCGAAGGAGTTTTTTTCCGTAAATTACTCAACTGCTGAACCGCCCCTGAAAAAATATTGTGTTTCTAAATATAATGTTTGTGTCAATGTTCTACGTTACGAGCTAAGGACCCACGACATACGGACGCGTGGTCCGTGACTCCACTTAACTCAACTCTATTTAATTCTGTCCTAATCTATCGGCTAGTTATCGTTGACGCCACATAATTTGAGTAACTGAATTAAACACGTTATCTACTTTTTGTTTCTTTTTTTTTACCAGACTTCTAACCCTAGACCCATCAATATAATAAACTAGCTAGAAACAACCTCTTCCGTGTGTGAATACTTAGCCAGGAAGTGACCACAAGACAAATTGTTCCGTGGTGGTAACAAAGTAGCTGTTTCTCTAGCTTTAGACTACATGTAACCATTCCAGAATTTAATCTTATCCAGAAAATCGATTCAATTTAAAAAAAATGTAAGTCCTTTCAGTATCCGCCTAACTGTCCACTGCTGGACACATATATGGCCTTATACTTGGAAAGTATGCTTTAAATAACCTGGTACCTACGAATAATAATATTCGCCGCCTGGTTATTCTTCGTCCATTGAAAAATATCTTCAATGTAATCAAAAAAACTTTGCATGCGAGTTCGTCCGGGATTGAATCCATGTCCCAACTTTTTATACTGTTTTAAATCGTATTGCACCGTGACAATGATATTGATAATGTATCAAAAGTTTCGTTTCCGGCTGCGCACTAATATTCACGTATACAATTGTCAAATATATATAATCATACGCAGAAATATGCTTGGTTAATACTAACATTGTACACCCGGCAGCAAATAAACTGTATTTTTTTTAATACTGTTCTATTTGCAATAACGCCTGCTATGCGGATTACATTACAAAACCGATGGTTAAAGAACGATAGGAAAGATTTGAGTTATGACGTCATGTCATGTTAGCTCAATCGGTTAGAGCATGCCCCGGCTAAAGGGATAGATGGACGCAGGTTCGAATCCCGCACGTGACTTAAATTTTTCTTGTCGTATATTTGTGTAAAATAAACTGTTTTTTGTAAATAGTTTATTTTAGTTAGTACAGCAAAAAGTATTTTTTGCCCATGGGGTGTAAGCACACTACTACTTTATGGTTGTGTATCTTCTTTGTACACCAGACAGCAAATGAACAGTTATTTGTAAAAGGGTTAGTACAGCAAAAAATACGTTTTAACTATGGTGGTATGAGGTGTTTGCACACTACTACTTTGTGGCTGTGTATCTGATCTGCGGTGGTACCCACCAAGACGGACTCTTGCTGAAGAGACCTACCACCCGGAATGAGTTCAAACGCAATCTGCAATACATTATCGATCTCTTTAGGGACTAAAATTAAGTCCCTAAAGAGTTCCAATGTTTGCCTTTCGTCTCCATCAGCTGACAGTCATAGTATTGCATTGCCAATGGGAGCAGAAAGGCATGAATCATTTCAGGTCAAGAATAAACTGTAAAGTAGGTGAAAAATCAATAATAACGGATACCTTAAACTCCAATATTATCATCAAACTACTTCTATATCTACTCAGTTGAAAGATCAAGTCTTTCGTTATTTCGTAGAATCCCTATGATACATTTCTAATTTATCTCAAAACTTTGATTAGTAACGCTTATAATATATGTATTGCATGTAGCAGAATTAATGTAGTATGTAGTATTCGTTATATACGCAACATCTCGACTTGGCCAAAACATTCGCTAAGCCTTATTGTTTATTACAATAAAACCACTCAAATGTGAATTGCTCCCAGGGTTGGCAATATCAAAACACTCTACGAATTAATATGTAAAGAAGACTCTCACACAGTTACCGCTTTGATTTCGGACTCATGAGGATCACAACTAACAAAACACGCACAATCTTCCCAATTCAAGAGGATTGGTTAATTGATTTGGCGATTAGAAATAATCGCATATCGCATACAATTATTCGCGTCAAGGTAATGTTTTTGCGCCGCACGGTACACTTTTTAAACTACGCCCGCCGCGGTAAGGTTTACGTTCTACTATTTTTGAGCTTGACTTACATTCCTTTACATACTTATTCATAGAATACACTTTTTTTGTAGATATCACATACATCTGTGTTACTTTTAGTTCTTAATTCTTACCATGACCCGCATTTGCCCATTTTTCATTATTTTGTTTCATTGTAGTTTTATTTCTTCAATGACACCGAATTTGACGCGTATATCTTACCATTGTTAAGATAAAAAAAATAATAAACATTACTAAAGAACAATACTTGTACTAATGAGATGTCTTTCTTTTATTTTTTTATAATTATTAATTGTCAGTCAAACGATCACAATAGTGAGCACATACTTTATGAAAATTTCAACCCCCTACATGTCAGCACTCAGTGACGAAGTTGCATCCCTCCACAGTCAGTTATTGATGCGCATTTGTTCGGTAGGCCTTGTAACGAGTACATAACGTCTTAAAACGTGTGTAAATACTTGTAAAGTAAGGAACCCGACTGCATATTTAGAAATAAATAATTTCTGCTAAGATTGAACTGGCCGGTCACTTCTCCATACAAACGTCGTAGGGTGATCACTCCCTTATTTGAGATTTTAGGTCCAGAATTATCATAATAATAGCATAATACATAATATCGATTGATGTCGTCATTATCTAGGCTTGTATTGAATACGAAATTTTAAAACGATAATTAAGTTGTAAGTCATGATCCTCGAAAACTTTATATGAAAATGTTTCGAGGCTCATAACTCTCAACTTAATTATCTTAGTATAAAAATGTTACGTGCTTTGCTCCGGACCTAAATACCGGAATAAGGGAGTGATCACCCTACGAGCGACGTTTGTATGGAGAACTGACCGGCCAATTCACCCTTAAACGTGTTATCGTTCCATTGAAAATTAAAACTGCAAAATATGTATTTTTGGAATTGTGTTTTAAATACCCTTCGTTTTGATACACCACTCGATATATTTAAAGGGAAAAACAAAATTTTACTCACAATTTGTCGCCTAAAATTTGCATGTTTGTTTTTTGATTATTTTTATATATCCAGTGACTGGATATTTTTTTATAACAAAATATCCAGTGTCACTTGCGCTATCAAGACGAATCTAAGGATATCTCACATAACATTATAATTGAAACTAACAAACATTTATACATGAACACTGAAAACATAACACCTTTTTTGGGCGGTGGACAGTCGTGTTAAATTAATAAACTGTAAAATATGATCGCGTTGGTAGCCAGTAGTAGTTGCATCTACTTTCCAAAAGTAGCGGTGCGCCTTAGTGAGTGGAAAAATCTGTACTGTTTATGTTAAATAACTATTTCAATTCAAAATACTTATACAAGTCTTGACAGGTTTCTGATACTGAACCCAAAAATATGCAAATGATTATAAAGATACTTTTACTGTAAATCTTCTATATATTAAAATTTTACAATACATTTCCATTGAATCAAACGCACTTTTGTTACATATATATCTCAGGTATCCAATGTGCGCATTAGATGCCGTTTATTATTAATTTATTACCTACAATATTCTATGATAACTATTGTAATACCAGAAATGTGGCCAGTCAAGTTATTGATATCTCAGTGCAGATATAAATATCCACATTTTTTAACGTAGTAAAGTAGAATGATAGTAATGTGCTTAAATCTATCTATAAGATTCATACGTTACAGCATACTAAACAAACATTTTTTTGTGTAAAACGGAACTGACTTTTAACACTGTAAAGTATGAAAGAACTTGTTGAAGTCTGTACCTGGCTGATTCAAATCACTCTTAGCTCCCATGTTCATGGTATAACTTCTAAACTTATTCATGAGTTTCAGTGTTAGAAGAAGGTTCCATTTATTTAAAAATAATCTGTTTTCATTATTGCATACTGCTTACAAAATTGATTTTCACTCACCTACAATTTTACCATCAACAAAGCTTGCAGTTCACATGTCATCGAGGTATGAGAAAATTAGCAAAAACTTTTAACAGAACCTAAAACTTGACCGAAAATATTTATAATGAATACAATTTAAAAACTATGTTACAGATGTTGATGATATTTTAATGGGACCACCTATGATTCCTTTTTGTTTTGTTCGGCATACTTCGCCCAACAAAACAAAAAGGAATCATCGAAATCAATTTATAACTTGGCGGAGTAATCGCGTAACAAACATACAAAAAAACATACAGCCGAATTGAGAACCTCTTTTGTTATAGTCAGTCCTTTGTTCTAATCAGTTTTGAAGCAGTGATGGCTCAGTAGCATTAGCTATGGACTGCCGCGCAGCAGATCCATGGTACAAATCTCGCCACGGGCTTGAGCTTCACCGCAAGGTGGAAGGGCATTTTGCGATTGCCCACCTGGCTCGCGACCACCTCAAGTAGAGAATCTGTCGCCAAGCACCTAATGGGGTGTTCCAGCAGCTATCCTTGAAAGCCAGTAATTGTAGGTTAAGCCTGTTAACACCTTCAACCACATCATCACTTACCGTCATGTGAGGTTGTGGTCAAAGGCATAAATATCAGCAATAAAAAAAAGTTGTAGATATAGTAAATAGAAATCACATAATAGCATCTACAAAAGTCACCGCTTTACATTAACATCTCGAATAATCTTAGTCTAATGTGCTTGTATTCGGCTTTATTCATTCTAAATCGAATGACGTCAATTCTAATAATCTCATGGCGATCCGATAGTCGCTGTAAGAGCCAAAACGTTTTCCATTTGCATCCTTTAAGTGTAAGCGCTTACACTTAAAGGATGCAAATCAACACCTTCTTCTTGACCTCGAGTAAAGTCAACATAACAAATATCTGTTCTTCTTTCACTTTCCTGTATCAGTTGTCCTGTAACAGTAGTAATGTATTTATCATGAGTTTAAAGCACTTATTGCGTAGCTTTCTTAATCATTAAATGAGTTAAGTAAACTCCGCTGCGGTCATGACTTGGATGGGTGACCACTGGCGTTACTACTGAGCGCTTACGTGATCAGAAAAAGCACGTTAAGCCGTCGGTCGCGTTTGTTGTCTTAGGATGGTATTCTATACAGCAATGAGCGAGGTAGTTCTATACAGTAGGGCATTTTGTGAATGCTCGAGTGGCTAGCTACCAAAAGGTTGAAAATCTATCGTCAACCACCTTACGGTGTGGCAGCTGTTCTTGAGTGCCATTAATTTTAGGTTAGCCTGATCAACAAGTTCAAACACATCACCAAGGTGAGCTTTAACTAAAACTAAAATACATAAATTAATTCGCTATTAACACCTTTAATTCATAATGTATTCATAACGCAATCCTTCTTCAAATTAATGTCCTCAATCCATAACATCAAACCGTATTTTCTAAAAACTTAGACAGAACATTTAGATGTATCAAATTCCTTTTAGCAGTAGCTTAGCTGTCCTCTCGCCGGAATTATTTTGGATGATCCGACCTGTCAGTACGAGAGGCCAGTATTATAGTAAATTTTGTCTGGCAAAACGCAGGCAAGAACTTTTTAAAAAGATTGTATCCTAATTTTCCTCAAAGAGCGCCATAAAACGAATGCGGCCCAAGCCGTTGGAGATTGCTAGTTTTTAATAAAAATATGCTCGTGCGAATGAAAAAAAGGGATATTTTCACAAGTTATTTTTCAAATTGTCCTATATTCACTTGTAAACATATTCTACTCGGTCTAAAAATCTAGGCCTAAATAATCCGTCGGATGCTTTTGCCGACGGCATCTTGTGATAGGTATTAAACTGTTGTAGAAAATGTTCATATGTCCTGGCTGAAGTTAAGCTAATAGTGCAGCATCACCTTTAAATATATCTTCCGTACTTTCTTAAGATGTCTTCAATTCACTCTTACAAACGTTTTATATCGAAGTACGGAATATAAAGGTTTATTAAATTACAACACATATTGCGCTTTATTGAATTCTTTTGTATAGCTGAATCTTCATGATAGCCCAAATATTAAATAGCTTGAAATTAGTTACTTAGTTTGTGTGTCATTCAAACTTTTTAGAATTCAAACAGACCTCCTTAATTATATATCCATACAGTGACTTTTAATGAAATATGATTTATTACATTATTTTCGTCCTGGAGTAACGATTATACGTTTTACTACGATTTTATTGCCATTTGGCCTAAAGACCGCCAACGCAATGCGCGGGCGAAGTCAAGGGCGGGCAAGTAGCTAGCATTTAATCAAAATATGCTCCTGTGTATTAATTAATGACCGTATTTTCATTACTCTTCAAATTTTCGTGTGTTACGGCGTGAACGTTTTATAGTCGGAAGTGTAGGCCTATTTCACCCGTCGGCTGCATTTCCGACGGTAGAGTTTGACATCTTTTGTAATGTTCCAGTCGTATATATTATCGCGTTTGTTTTTTTTTAACTAAAGTAATGACTGATCCATAAGTTGTATGACTAGTATTAAACTATTAGTGCAATATCGCCTTAGAGTCGAGTACATCTACGCTACGGTGTTCCTCTAGATTACCTGGCAGGTGAATGATGATATGTTCAATAATATGGTGAACAGGCTCAAACTACAATTGTAATTAAAAGTTCAATGGTTTAGACACATAGCGGTTTCAAAAGTTAACTTCTAATATAATACAATGATTATATAACATCATTGTTAATAAGAAAAATTGCAATAGTCTTATAGAGTCAAAGAAATGTATTTAGTAAAGAATTTACCCGTTGCCGCCGAAAAAATGACGCCGAACTTTTTAAGCCTGACGGTTTACATCATACATTGATATAAATATTTTACTCACTAAAATCTCTACGAGAAGATACTATGAGTACTCATATTGCAACCGATTTTCTATGATTTTAGAAATTATTAATAGTTCCTAAGAGCAAATGGTAACATAGATATAACATAGGTAGTAAGTACAGGTAACAACCTGAAACGGAAAATGATTTCAGCATCTCTCTCTGTGGCGTACTTTAAATAGCCACCAATAGGCGACTAGATTTCCATGTGTGCTAAAGTTTAATTACACTGCACCCGCCCAGTTGCATTTCACGCAAAATTCAACTTTATCCTTTAAAAAAATAATACTGCAAAAATATGCTTTGATAGTGTTTTATTTATGCTTGTGAAAAGTTTAAGAGGAAGGTTTGAGATTATTTTTATTATTGGCATATTTGTACCATAAAGTTTCGACTTGACTGTTCGCGTGGGTGTTGAGAAGGGGTAACGGGTGATGCAGGTTTCTGCGCAGGGTGGTTTTGCGCAGGGGTGGTAAGACGTTATAAAAGCGGAAGGTTGGGCGGCAAAAATTCAGTTCACGGGATCCGGTAGAACGCGCGAGTAGCCGAGCTACCTTGGCCCAGCGCCAGACATCCATTCTCTTTATTTTCCTCTTCCTCGTCTAAGTTGAAGTTTTTGTTGCTAATAAATTTAGTTGAAGTGATATTGTGACTGTAAACTAGCTGATTTAGTGACCCGTGGATCTCGAATTTTGTTTTACTCGTTGTTAAACTTGATTTTATTATTTATTAAGTTTGTTTCGAACTTTTACATCACTACCGTCGAGCCGGTGCTGCAGGCATTTCGTGTAAGTACTATATAACAATTATTAACTCTAACACTATGTAACTTATTGTACATTTTTATGTATGTGCTTTAGATGTGCAAATAACAGCTGGCCGCAGTACAACCCATGTGCAGCAACATTGAAAATTTAAATAATATTGCGTGTATTTTAACAGTACTATTATTAACAATGTAACGGTATCTGTGTAAGAAAATAGAATTTTCAGCTTAGTTATTCCGTAAGATTTTTTTGTTTTTATCGGGGCTTAGTGGCGATCGGGACATTGATTTTAATTAAACTGTCGATAAGATTAGGTAGTTGAGGCCTTACTTCTTTTATTTTTAGCCTAATGCTAAATACTTAGCGTCTTTTTATATTATGTTCTTGGATTGTGTTTTTAATAACTTGACAGATTAGCAGGAATACACAGTTATAATTGTTATATACCGGAGTCTTTTTTAACACTACATTTATTTTACTTTTTCAGCTCTGTTTGCATTTTTTTTTATATCAGAAGTTTATTGCACTTGGGTAAAATATATAAATTTAATTGAATAATAAGTTTATGTTTGTCGGTTTTGATTTTGGTGGGATTGGTATATTATATAAATTGTTTGCTGGCGAGCTAGCGATAAAATTAGAAAATATGCAAGTTTTTCAAGTTGCTGAATGTTATCCTTTATTTTTGTTGTACTTTTGCGTTATAAGATTATGTATAGGTCTTAAATCACTCATCACCATATTTTTTACAGGAATTATTAATTATAACTGTATTCGTAATTATTGATTATAGTAAAAACGTATATAGTTAGAAAAGTGTTTTTAAAAATCCCAATTTTTTTTTATTTAAGAAATATTGTACAATTTGTAAATTTAAATATTAGTAAATAAAAATTTATTGCGGTCTATCAAAAATCAACTATCGATCGTTTTAAGAAATTAATAACATTAGATTAGCTCCAATTTTTAGTTATTGCACCTACGATGCAAAATCCTAGAAATAAATTTTATTTATCTCTAAAATTAATTACATTAAATGTTACCTTACATACATTTTAATGAACGTACCTAATAATATTAACCTAATATTATTAAAAATAAGTCAGTGTTTTAGCTTTCAAATGAGTACGATGAAAATCATATTGAAAATAATTAAATACCCAGGCAAGTGTGCTCAAAGTCCCAGGACGATAATAAATTCGAAGTTTAGAGATACCTATCACTTCTTCCTTATATTAAGCCCTCTGCTGTTTTATTCGAGTTTGGTACGTTCCATCCAATCCTGAGACTTAATAAACGTTTAATCTTATAACGTAATTTGGTGGATTAAGTTATGAATTTAATTAGTTTTATAAGCCCTCAATTTGTGAATGAAAATTTATGATATATATCGATGTGTCTATACAAAAAGTATCGATTACACCTTGCAATGTTAGTGAATTTACCTTTTCCTGCCGATAAATATTTTGTTGCACATCACATTTTTTTTTTTTTTTTTAATTATTTATGTTCTATAAAGTAAAAATCAAAATATTTCTACATATATGATGTATTAAAGAAATAGTTAAGAACAATTAAAATAACTATAATGTCAAGGTCGAGTGAAAACATGAATGTAATCTAAATGTAACAGTCAATGTAGGTCAGTGTTAAATTGCACGAAAACCCAGTTTTACGCGCATTTAAGTGATATGTGAGATTATGGAGTTAATATTTTCGTTTCGTTATCAAATATTATAACATATTAGTGCCTTACATGTTGTAAACTTTTATGATGACTTTTTTTATAACTAGTCTGTATAACTAAACAACTTTACACGGTTACAATCGCGTAAATGGCGTAAATTTGTCATTATTTATCCCGACGACGCTTCAAACACATTCATCATTTTATTAAACATAATTTGAATATCTGAAGATACAGTTTAAGTAACAGGAAAGTAGAGAAGAAAGTTTGACTCAATTATCGAATACTTTATGATGTTTCTGGACTTTCCTACAAATGTAAATCCCAAAAGTCACGAAAGGGTTAAAGCTCAAAGACACGAAATGAGATAGATAATTGACTTTGTTTTCCAACATAGATTCGATGCTTTTTTAACAACATCAGCAGATTCTAAATAAAAATAAAATATACTTATTTGGTGATATATACTTTTTGATATATATTGTTGTTAATCGATAACAACTGATCTGACGCATACGCATACGCATACGCATGCGCATACGCATACGCATACGCATACGCATACGCATACGCATACGCATACGCATACGCATACGCATACGCATACGCATACGCATACGCATACGCATACGCATACGCATACGCATACGCATACGCATACGCATACGCATACGCATACGCATACGCATACGCATACGCATACGCATACGCATACGCATACGCATACGCATACGCATACGCATACGCATACGCATACGCATACGCATACGCATACGCATACGCATACGCATACGCATACGCATACGCATACGCATACGCATACGCATACGCATACGCATACGCATACGCATACGCATACGCATACGCATACGCATACGCATACGCATACGCATACGCATACGCATACGCATACGCATACGCATACGCATACGCATACGCATACGCATACGCATACGCATACGCATACGCATACGCATACGCATACGCATACGCATACGCATACGCATACGCATACGCATACGCATACGCATACGCATACGCATACGCATACGCATACGCATACGCATACGCATACGCATACGCATACGCATACGCATACGCATACGCATACGCATACGCATACGCATACGCATACGCATACGCATACGCATACGCATACGCATACGCATACGCATACGCATACGCATACGCATACGCATACGCATACGCATACGCATACGCATACGCATACGCATACGCATACGCATACGCATACGCATACGCATACGCATACGCATACGCATACGCATACGCATACGCATACGCATACGCATACGCATACGCATACGCATACGCATACGCATACGCATACGCATACGCATACGCATACGCATACGCATACGCATACGCATACGCATACGCATACGCATACGCATACGCATACGCATACGCATACGCATACGCATACGCATACGCATACGCATACGCATACGCATACGCATACGCATACGCATACGCATACGCATACGCATACGCATACGCATACGCATACGCATACGCATACGCATACGCATACGCATACGCATACGCATACGCATACGCATACGCATACGCATACGCATACGCATACGCATACGCATACGCATACGCATACGCATACGCATACGCATACGCATACGCATACGCATACGCATACGCATACGCATACGCATACGCATACGCATACGCATACGCATACGCATACGCATACGCATACGCATACGCATACGCATACGCATACGCATACGCATACGCATACGCATACGCATACGCATACGCATACGCATACGCATACGCATACGCATACGCATACGCATACGCATACGCATACGCATACGCATACGCATACGCATACGCATACGCATACGCATACGCATACGCATACGCATACGCATACGCATACGCATACGCATACGCATACGCATACGCATACGCATACGCATACGCATACGCATACGCATACGCTTAGAAGTCTTAGAACGTAATGGTAATGTCACAAAATTTATCTTTTGTTTGAGTAAAATTAACCACACTTTATCAAGTGAACTAGTTTTAGTTCTAAAGTTGCATTTAATAGTTGGGAATAAATGAAGCACCTTAATTGAAATAACTTTGAATAGACTAACTATATAATTCTGAAAATAAAAAGTATGGAACTCTTTGGATACTTCGAAGTGTTTTATTAAACTATTTTTAAAGGATAAAATTAAAGATAGAAATTTATATAACTTTGCGAATCTTTTTTACACTTTATTAGAAATGAAAGTTACTGGCGAGCTAAGCGGTAACATATCTTAAAACAAAACTCGATAGCAAGCCAAATCAACGTAAAGTACGGCTTTTACAAATGCATATAAACGTAGGCCTCGAACCACCTGGCGGTCCATGTGTACACAATTTACTCCACACGAATTTCCGCAGGGGTCAGACCACCTCACGATATCGATACGAGTCCAACATTCAATCTCACCGTGCTAAACAATTATGAGCTCTATAACCCTGCGATAAATACCAAGAAACTTATCTCAATGTTGCGAGGTAGCTTTGAAATGTTTCCTCATTTTCGGGTGACGTAGCGTAGTCTCGTACCACCGTTTTCCGTGCAAACTCATTTTTTAACCCACACTTTGCTAAAACACGCCGATTTATCTGTTAAACGAGAAACATTACTGCGATATCTTCAGTATTTTTGAAGATTGAATGTGTAGAAATATATATGAAGTAAGCGAAGAAGTTGAGCATTTGAATGCTTTTTTGATATTTTAATATGTTATAGAATGCAGATGCGTTTTTTTAAGTATTTGTTTAATCAAGTAGTCAATGAGGTGTGTTTTTGGTTATCTATATTTTTAGGTTACATTCATCATAATATTATAAGTACCCGAAGTGCTTACGGCACTGACTACTATTGATTCAGACGTTCTGTAGAGTCGTTTACAATAAAAATATATTTGAAGAAACATAAAAAGCTATCTTTTCTTGCTATAGTGATGAAACGCACCGATCGCCCGGAAGACGGTAAGCGTCACGCCTGTCGAATGCAATTGGACTGTCACCGTCCTCGTTCTGTTTGATACTACACTACGCTCGTCACTCCGATACCCTAGTTCGTGTCTTGTTCGTCTAGTAATTTCACTTGTTATAGTACCCTTCATGCCTAAGCACAGTAGTTTTTGCACAGTACTACTTCGTAGCAGAATGTCTGAGTTGGTACAAAGTTAAAACCAAGACGGCTCTTGCTGTAGAGTTCTACCACCTGTTACATGGCATCTTTGACTATTGATTTGTTTTCTAAAGAGTATTCATAAATTAAACTTTCAATGCGTTCTTATCTTCACAAAAACTTGTTTTATTTTATACTGTAAATGATGAATCACGACAGTAAAGAAAATCGAATCTATTTTCTTTACTTCTTGTAGAACAATCGATAAGTTTGCAAATTGTTTCCTAATATTATCTTAAATTTTAAACATGATTATTAGTTTCAACTCTGTGGTTATATGATGATAATAATTATTACTGAAACATCAAATTTACTTTGTACATATAAGTTAATACAATTGAGAAAAGTTATTTTTATTAAAAGTAAGACATTTGCAATTTCATATATATCATACGTATTTCCAATTAATAAAGCTGAAAAACGAACCGTGCGGTATTAAAACCCTTTTTTGTACCTTCCCTTGTCATTACGCTTCCTACCTACGTTGAAATTATTTTATTCGTTTATTGTCTGAGAATATTATATGCAATGGAGTATAACTGAGTTCTTTTAAATTGAATGCGCAAAATGTACATTATATATATTTAATTATATTGTTAATCTTAAGTTTAATTACTAATATAATTGTATGCTTGCCGTCTCTTCAAAGATCTTTAATGCATATTTTTCTAATCCTCTATTTTTATTTTTACGCAGGTCTGGTCTTATTGGAGAAGTTGTTTGTTCATCGATAATGTTGATTTATACCTAAATCACCTTATTATGATTGAATAGTTTTTTTTTTATTTTAATCAGTTTGCTTTGTATGTTGATATATTTTATCAATCATACACCATGACGGGAACTCACACTCCCGTTGGAACTCAAACACCATCGAGTAGCCGAGCTGACTCCGTAAGTAGGCAGTTAAACTATTTATTTCATGTAATAAACACATTGGTGCCGTTTCTAGCATGCATAATCAATATCTATAATACTAAGAATTAAAGTCGTTATACTTAGCTAAATCTTAAAACTAGCTCGCTATTTTTTTTCTTTAATAGGAGATTTTTAGAAGGTATACATGTGTGACGATTATTAAAAGTACATATGCGCGTTTTATTACCTAATTATGTAAAATGCACTCTTAAAGCGACACCAGTATATTAGAAAAAAAATACTTTTGTACATTCACCGTTGTAAATATTTTAAATTTTTAGTTCACGTTTTAAATAATTTTTTATACCATACAATGTATGACATAGATTACATCACCGTAGTTCTATAACTTAAAAATTTATGACGATGACTGCACTGCTCAGTTTTACCAAAGAGTCTGTATTAATAGAGATCGTACGCTTTTGTTTTTAAATGCTGCAAGTAGTTTACTTTCATTGTTGTCATATTATACATAATATTAGTCTGCAACCCAGTAGTGGCACGAAATATTCGATAGCTTTTGCCATAGCTTTAATATCGAATTTAAACCCAAAAAACTACTTTGAGAAATAAATTCACTAAATCTTTCATTTATCTTTTTCTACGAACTACGGTTACAACGCCATGGCACCCTATTAAGAGTCTGGTTTGAATAGTAAAAGGTTTATGAAGATATCTAAATTAACTGTAGTTAAAGAACTCAGTAGTTTAATCGATAACGTTTACTATCGTATAGCATGGATACGACTTTTTAGTATCGGGTGGAACCTAGAGACGAGTGTGCGAGTGAAATAAATTTTATTTCCGTTTACCTGCCAAGTTCAGTCATAGCTTGTGGCTTGTGTGACATATCAAAGATTTCAATTCCAAATGGCTTAGTAAAATAAGGCTCCTCTTTTAGCTTATACTGACAACCCATGGTTCTTACCTTATTAAATGCACATATATATACAAATACTTTATTAGGTAACTATTGCAATAAGAAAGACTTAGTAGAACTTCACAAATGAATCGATCAGAAAGCGTGGTTTAATTTTAAATCAAGTCACATTGGCGTACAACCCACGATACAATTAATTAGTTAGGCCATAGTATTGTCTATGGATAGACAAATATAGAGTGGTGTTAAATACGAGACAGCTGTTAAAATACCTGTTGGGTGATGTTGATTGTTGGCATGTTGTGGTCGTATATTCGAGGCTGTCACATTATGACAAATAGTGACATTTCTACGTGCTAGGCGTAATGAATAACGCTCACAAAGACATGGTTCTTGAGGTGATAGCGTGCAGGGCTCACATTACAAGAGTTTTGTCATAATATCGTTATGATCCTAAACATCTGACAAATTATTACAGTTTATTGTAAATAAAAAATGAAGTGCTTTATGATGTGACGTGTAAGTATCACATGCGCTAACTTTTGACTATTTTTTTTCTAGTTATAAAGCAACTTTTTTATCATTTAATGTAGTCTTCTGTCACAACTTGAGATTTCAAATCTCAGTGCCAACTTGTATGTACAAAGGGTAAGTTATTTTTTAAAAGCCATGGTATAAGGTATCTTTGTTTACAAAACAGACGATGAATCAAGCAGGTGTTTCCGGCTGTATTTAGGTAAAGAAAGTCACGTGATCGAGGTCGCTTCGCTTGCCAACTTATGAGGCCCAATGCTGGCAAGTTGCCATCATCTTCATTAATGGGTGCATATAAAGATTTAAAGATTCCTAGTATTATTTTAATTGTATTTTTATAGGGTTGAACAACTTATTCGAAAACAATATTATGCAAGTAATACTGAATTAAATAACGTCACTGTTTTGATGCTGAATTTTTGTGATTTAACATTTTGATACCGTTGTATTTATATTTGATTCGTATTTATACATAGTATTAAATATAAATATATAACTGTACTACAGTGGTATGTTACATTATATATCATATATACTCCAAATATGTTATATCTTAGATAGCTTAATAACATAATATATAACTCACAATACGTGGTCAAGGGATTATATCGGGCTCAAATAAAAAACCTAACATAATACGTCAAAGAAAACACATGCATTAATGATTCTATATTTTTATAGGTGACAATATGCTATCTAACATTATGTTAAGTTTCACCAATAACATTAACAGTCAAAAAATACAAGACAACATTCAAGGCTGGCAAGTCCAAACAACATTTCAGCAAACTTGTACACCTGTGGATGGCTTTGTCACTTCGTCTCTCGTTAAATTGCTCTGTAAATGACAAATTGCCTTTAGGGACACACCTGAGCAAAGTCCGCTACATCACCGGAAAATTTGGCGCGACTATTGGTGGCCTTCGTAACAATAAGATGAGGCGGAAAGTTTTTGTGCCTGTTGTTATCAAATGGTTCAACAATTTTTGTACAAAGAATTGTTAGGTCTTGAATATATTTAACAACTTTTATTCCGATTTACTGAATAGTTTCCAGGTACGCGAGATGTTAACTTAAGTTCATGAATTTTAGAAAATATTGACGTACAAAATGTATTGATCCGGACGGTAATTTTATACCCCAATGATTTGTGAATTGTGATTTTCGCGCAGCACGGATAGTGCTTGTAATCATATTTAGAAATGAAGTTCACGATGTCAAAAACAACAGACGAAGTTAAAAAAGGTAACGAACTGACATAAAGTGGTTTGTGGCATCTGAAACATATATACTGAAAAGTACTAAACTAATCAAAAGGTTATCAATTACAATTCTGTTTTAAGGATTTAAGTGTGACATGTGTCATACGGCCTATACTGTTAATTGTGGCGAGGAAGGTCTATTGAATATTTGAAGTCTAACAATGTTTTCGCGTAAGTGTCTTTATGTCTTATTTGAGAATAAAAATCTTTAAACCTAAACCAACATGCGAGTGCTATTAACGAACCGTTTTATAACTAATTATGAAATTCAGAAAATATAACAATAAAACTAATAGGCGTATTTGTGATGTAAACGTTTCTAATCAAATCTGTAAGGGAAGGACCTGAACGAAATAAATATTCCAGAACCTCTTCTTGTGCCCATTTACTGATCATCTTACAAAAATGACAAGTATTGTGTATAATAAGTAACAATAACAAATGTTTATGTTACTTATTATATTTTTACTTTCCATTAACATGTATTCATATATTTCATTTTACCTATTTCGGAAAACGTAGCAGCTTTGTACAAAGCGCATTTATATAACAATTGACGTTTCTCAATGGGCCATAGGCAGCAAAATGACAGCAGTTATAACTGTAGTTACTGTTGTTCCTAGAAATTACATGTTCAAAATTGTACCGTTTATCAATTATAAAATATATTAATGTCGACCTTATACTACAATTATGCTACGCCGTAGATGCGTTGTAGCAATCAGAACAGACCTTTTTTAAACAAATTTGAGGGATCTTTTTGCCTAATTTACAACACCCACCGAGGGTATATAGCAAATAGAAAATAAAAAAACATTATATTAAATAAACAAACATTTTTCCCAAAGCTAATAGGTGAAATATCGTCTAAAATCAGGAAGGGTAAGAAGGATGTTATAGATCATAATTTTTATGCAAAGTCAAAACACTAATAGATACTCGTATATCTGTACTGTACCAGCCGGATAGCCGGTCCACTACTGACCATAACATCCCTCAATATGGCGGGATTTGTCATAATCCCCACGCTTGGCAGGCGGCTTGGGGATCGCAGTGTGAGATATCAGTTGCTCAGAAAGTGTTGCTACCCATCTGCTGGTGTGTAACCCTTAGTTGCCTCTTACGACACCCATGGGTAGAGATGGGGGGGGGGGGGGGGGGTGAAATTCTAGACCGAAACCCCACGGGCAGTATATATCATTATTACATCGAAAGAATTGAAACCCGTAGATGTTAATGAAATTTATTAAAAACCAAAATAATTTAATTAATTTGAAACAATTTTGCTATTGGTAATATTTTTGTCTTAATTTTAGCTAGTTAATGGCTAGCATTTGAACGCTATCTCACCTCATGGTAACTAATGATGCTGTCGAAGATGATGTTCATGCTAACCTACAATTTACCAGCTCTCAGCTGTAACAATACACACGAATACACAAGGAAATCATTAGTTGGTTAACGACAGATTTCCTACTTGAGGGGGGTAGCTAGGTAGGCAAGCATTTACGAAATGCCCTACCACTATGCATAAATACATACAGATTTCACAAATTGTGCTCTTTTTCTTTTTTTATTGTACATGATAGAGGCAAAATAATGTATCGTTAGAATAAGTACTCTAATATAATAACCCTATCACTATATATAATCGTACTTACATAATAATTTATTACCAAAGGGTTTCTTTATTGCCGTGTAACATTACAATGTGTACTCTCTTAGCTCTTGCTGACCTACTTACATTTATTTGCGAATCAGAGGCCCGTCATAGAATCATTCGACGATGAAGGTCCGTAAATAGGCAAATAACAGCGAACGACCAGGGTGTTTGATGTTTGTTATAGGAGCCGCTAAAAGGTAGGGAAGTAGGCACTGTGCTAAAGAAAGGTGAGGCTTACCGACCACTCTAAAAAGTTCGAAATCCATAATTCGTTTCGGCAACAGCTGCAATGCGAAAATCAGTAATTAAAAAAACTTCGGAAGGTGTATTTCTTATTTAAAAGTTATGCAGGTTTCTAATAATATGTTGTTTCATTATAAATACGTCTGAATATAATCTTAGGTCTATAGTATATGTGTTTCTAGGTCCAATATCTTAGACAGTGTAATTGTGGTATTTCTAATAAACACAATTTAATTTAAAAAATCTCTTTAATTTGTACAATAGTACATATTTAAAAGGACCAGAAGGATCTACCCACAAAGACTTTTAATAAGTAAGCTACTCTGCTACAAGACTATTATATTTCTTGGTTTAATCTGATCCACATTTTCAACCATATCACCACTTATCAACCGGTCAAAGGTAAACCTACGTACTATATCATCAGTAAAAAACCTGCAAAGCTAAACTTGACCTTGTGAAAACTATAGTCCTAATTAAAACACAACCGGCACTACCTAGGTATATATAGGAAACTGACTGCCCTGCAGCAACACAGTAATTATGCTGAAGCAGCTGGCAGGGCTTCAACATTAGTATGTGAGCTATATGTATTGAACAAAAATAAACATTTTTTTATCTGTATTTTGACAATAGTAATAAAAGATAACATTAGACATCTATAGGTAAGCGTACATTTCCTTACCTTTCGATGTTCTTTGGAAGTGAAAAAAACGTAAGATTCGTTCGGATCTTTGTTGTTATTCATGAAGACAAATGCAATGCAGTGCGATCTTTCAACTTATTAACTATATACTTTATATTAGCCTTTTTATTCTGTGATACTAGGTAAGTAAACAGCTTACGAACAAATACGAACACGAAGCACGGCGTGCGGCGGCGCGTTGTAGATAGAAGACGTGCGTTCCGGGCATAGAATAATATTACTACTACCGGAGCGGCGGCACGCGGCAACCCACTGTTGTGTATGCTCATCTAGACGGATACTGATGTACTTGCTTATAGCTTTGTACCTAAAGTGCGGAGTGCGCCAGGCCTGACATTGGTTGTGTATCATCAATTTCAGTCGAATTGATATCCGTCAGATGAAACAAACGAATGAAATAGATCTTATGTTCGTATGTAAATTATATGTAGTATAATTCTTAAAAACGACTCCACTTGGTACTTGTGGAGCGTAATTTCGTATTATCTAGTTCTTTTTTTCTCCGATCTGGGAACACCCTTTTACATCGGTACCGAGCGAAACTCGATCTCCCAAGTATTATTTCTATATATTATTATCAAGTTTTATGATATATTACCTCCATAAAACTAAAAGGCGTGCAAAGTATCTTGTAACATCGATAGTAATAATTATTCATGAGGTGATGTAAGATTGCGGGATATGTATCGTAAGGCACATTTATAAGTATAGGTTATGTAACAAAATCAAAACAATTGTAAGCTAAGCTAATAACATTTTACAGACCACTAGTGATTTATTCGTAGTCTAAGCAATATTATTAGCGTAATTCAGACAGAATATGTAATCTGAATATTAGGTATTTCCATTAGTTGTCATTAGCTTTGAATACTCTGCACTGAATGACATAATAGTATATAATAGTTTTCTACCTTAATGCCCACGAATAGGAATTAACTGTCAGTGTTCGAGACAAAAGCAGATTGGACTGGCACTCTCGAATGCATATGTTGATATTCCACCCCAGGGCCATTAGATTAATGAGGATAGTATAAACCGCTTAGCATATCAATGCAATATATTTTTTGGACTTGATTAAGTGATTTTCAGAATCAGATTGCAGTACCGGGGTAAATTTCTTTTTGCTACGGGACTCGAGGGGCAATATTGAAAAATTAAATAAAAAGTTTCACTAGCCCACTGATTGCTAACATTAAATGATAAATTTTCCGCACAAATTAATAAAAAAGAACTGTTTCCTACTAACGTTATATTTTTGTTAACTAAAAAGTATAAAAAGTAAATTAGGCAGAGGCCATTCAATAACAAAATATCAAACTAAAATGCCACTCGACTAAATAAGGTCAGTAATGCAGTGGCTGTAATAGGTTCTGCTTTAGTAAACAAAGCAAAAATATGATATGAGTAAGGGTCGTTAAATGATTTTTATAACTTACTGTATTATAGCTCGGCGTCTCAGTAGAAGCAATGTTAAAAATCATTCAACAAAATGACGATCGCGCTGTGTAGCAAACATAATATTTTTCTTAACTTTTATGACACTATTTACTTTGACCTCTCTGTAAAAAGTAACGTTGCAAATTGGTGGCAGACTTTTATGATGGGCGTCTAGATTGGTTTTAATCAGAGAGCAAAAAAGGCGAGGGTTGATGCGGGCTAACAAATATACACAGATACGAGTATATTACATAAAAGCAGTTGGTCTTCATGCCTTTCATGGGTTCTCATATAGTACAGTATGGTAAACGTACAGTTTCCGGGTTAAGGATTACTGAATGTTCCATGTTCTTGCATTGCGCACAATAGTAAAAAGTGACTGGGGGAAAATGTGCCCAATGAGCAGCATGACTAATCATGCAGCATATAACATTACACGGTGATGTCATTCCATGTGTTGCCGCTGAATCGATTTTAGAATTTATAAGCAATTGTAAACTAAAAGATTAATTTACAAATGCAGTGTCTATCGTATTGTTTGTCTGCTAGGTGAAAAAACAACTGAATTTAGTATTGTACTGATAATAAGGGCTTTTGTCCATGTCAGTTCAGTTAGTAAAGTTTTTCGCAAGTGGATATTCCACGTTTGTCCTACTTCTTCCAACTACTGCGCTGGTGTGCTATATATAAATATGTTTTATTTTTTCATAACTGAGGCCCTTCTAATGTTGCAAGATAAAGAAAATACCAAATGTATAAAAAAAACACGGGTTGGCTTACCCTGAGCAACTGCTTCAACTCTCCCTTAATTCTCGAAGGTCACGTGCTCTCGTTAAATCTAATAATAAGTTTATAAGTGACCTCTCGACTTGTGTACCTATAGGCTGCGCTAATTAGAAATAACAGATCAACATTTTTTTAATAATGTTGTCCTAGGTTTTCGTTATTACTACACATAGTAATTAAACAACTTTAAACGGTTTAAATCGCGTATATATATCATTATTTTTGTCCCAAAGTGTTTGAAACACTTTGCAGTGATCGTGGTCACGGGGTGACTAATGGTTTTATTTGTCACATGAGTTATTAAGAGCCAAATAATTTTCTTAATTAATCATGTGACATTTTTTTAATGCTGAAAGTATGGTGATGTTGTAATCGAACATGTTAACAGGCATTAACCTAGAATTACTGGCTCTCAAAGACAACTGTCGGCACACTGTTCGTTGACAATAGATTTTCTTCTTTAGGGTCATAGCATGCTGCTTCAAATTATACAGGGTTATTGGTAAAATGCTAACAACCTCTTAGAGTTGACTTCTGCTAGTTTTTTTTTTTTTTTTTTTTAGGGAGGACATAGATGCTGACTACCGCTAAGCGGACGTACAGCTCCACCGGACTTTGGGCGAGGGGAGGCCCTCTTATAGCCCAGGAGGAAGAAGCGCTGAGGGCACTTCTTCTGAGACGGGCGTATAAGGCGAAAAGCGCCTTATACCTCCGTCTCCTGCGGGCGCCGAAAACGCCACGCTACTATCGGGAGGGGTGACAGCGAGCTCAAGGGCACCACTGTGGTTCGGACCTCGGCTTGTCTCGCTGCCGAGAGACAAAGGGGGAATCGGAACTAAATGCCCCGGTACAACTGCAGTGTTGTACCGTTGAGAATGGGCCCTATTGAATATTACTCTGTGACTATTTGGAGAGACACTAATCGGGATTTTATTTTTGCCTCGAGCTCGCCGGCTAGCTCGGTGTTTGATTGTGTAACCTCTGATTACCGCACACCTGGGGATGTTACCAGGACGACTTGCGGACAACGCTAAAGCTGCCAACGTAATGGCTGCGATGGGGTCATCCGGGTCGTCCAATACCTGCCGTGGTCGGCGACGGGGGGGTTTAAACCATGGGTCGGATGAGGCAGTCGAGTAGTTCGATGCCTGGACAACTAGAGGGTTCGAGTGGTGGGGCGCTCGATCAAAGTATCGGCGGGCGCAGTCCTTATTGAACTGCGCTAAAGAGGGAAGGTTTAGGTCGCAGTGCAACTCGGCGTTCCGTACATACCACGGAGCACCGGTTGCCTGGCGGAGGAACCTGTTTTGAATGATTTGAAGTTTACGTAGGTGGGCCTCGCTAGCATGACTAAACACTACTGACGCGTATGTCATGATGGGGCGGATGCAAGTAGTGTAAAGTGTCTTCTTATTTTTAAGAGACATTTTACTCTCTGTACGAATTAAGGGACCTAGGCGACCCATAACAAAGGCCGCCCTGTTACGAACATCAGTGATGTGAGCGGCAAAGGTGAGATGCCGATCAAGGGTGACTCCAAGATACTTTGTTTTACCAACCCAGGGAATGGGTTCGTCAAACAGAGTTAAAGGTTTAGGATAGCGGGGGTTCGAGTGAGTACTCTCATTGAAGTATATAGCTGCACTTTTAGTCGGGTTGACTGCAATGCGCCATTTACGGAACCAGTCACCGATCTCGGTGATGGCCCGTTGAAGGAGAAAATAGGTCTGTCTATTAATATGCCAGCCAGTGGAATAAATGGCGGTATCGTCCGCATATTGGGCTATGAAAACCTTGGGCTGTGAGCGTGGGATGTCGCTGGTATACAGCGCGAAGAGAATGAGAGATAGTACGGAGCCCTGAGGGACTCCGGCACTGACTGGGTGGGGGGTGGAGAGGGTGCCTTCCACGCGGTAGCGAAAGCTTCTGTCCCTTAGGAAGTCTTGTAAGGTGAGCACAAGACGTACTGGCACGCCAAAGTGGTATAACTTGTAAATCAAGCCATTGTGCCAGACTTTATCAAAAGCTTTCGCTACGTCGAGGAAGACTGCTACCGTCGTTTGGGGTTTGGGTTTCTTATTGAAACCTTCAAGGATGTGCTCCGTGAGGCGGTGCACCTGTTGGACGCATGAGTGCTTGGGCCTAAAGCCAAACTGCTCATCGGGAATTAGGTGGTGTTCCTGCGCATGAGCCGAGAGACGGTTCGAAAGGAGCCGTTCGTATAGCTTGCCTAGGGCACTGAGAAGGCTGATGGGACGGTAGCTGGTAGGGTCAGCGGAGTTTTTGCCTGGTTTGTGAATGCCAATGACATTTGCACATTTCCAGACGTCGGGAAATAAACAGTGGCTCATGGCCGCATTGAAGATGCTTACTAGTAGATGAATCAGGGGGGGAGAAAGGTGTTTAAGTACCTTGTTGGAGATGCCGTCGGCACCGGGGGCTTTACGTTGTTTGAGGTCCTTGATCAGTCTCGTCACCTCAGCGTAAGATACTGGGGTGTGCGGGGGGAGTTCAGAGATGACCACAGAGCTTTTACGTTCGACTTCAGCGTCCACCGAATCGAGGTGGGCTTGGTCTACGTGATCTACGTTGGGGGAGCACTGAGCCTCTAGGCTATCAGCTAGGCACTCAGCTTTGTCTTCGTCAAAGAACGCCGGGGCGCGTGGGACTGGTGGGTATAACGGAGGTATGTCGCTCTGTCCGACACCTTTCATACCTCGTGCGAGATCCCAATAAGCCCGCTGGCTAGGCACGAGGTTTGAAAGTTTGTCGCCCCAGCTGTGGTCACGCAACTCGGACATGCGACTTTCAACCATGCGTTCAAAGTGGCGTTTCCGAGTTTTGTTTACTTCGCTTGGGTAGGAGTCGTAATGTCTGGTCACTGCTTTACTCTTCGTCACTAATCGCCTCACATCCACTGGAATGACAAGGCGCCGGTCGTCCGGCACAATGACTTCCTTTGAGGATGCACCTACTACGGTGGAGAGGTGATTAGTGAACGAATCGATCGCTAGGGATACGTCATCTTTGGTCAGAATGTCGTCAGGGATTTTGTCGAGGTCGGGTGAACTGATAGCCTTTAGGGAATTGCCTAATTGCTTCCAGTTCACCATCGTCTTGTTGGGGCGGGGTAAGTCTGCTGTAGGGTCGGGGCCTAGTCGCAGTATAATGGGTCGGTGGTCAGAATGTAGTTCGTGACAAACTGTTATAGAGCGTAACTGAAGGGTTACGCCTCTAAACAGTGCCATGTCTAAGACGTCAGGTCGGTGGCGGACGTTCTCGGGGTAGTGCGTTGGCTCGATAGGTGCAATTACGTCAAAGTTCAAGTCAGCGACTAGGTTGTCAAGGATAATACCGTTAGGATTGTTAGAGTTACAATTCCATAGGATATGTTTACTGTTGAAGTCGCCGATCAGAAGGACGGCGCTTCCAAGAGAGAAGAGAGCTTCTAAGTCTGCGCGGGCGACGCGCTTTAAACCGGATAGGTAGCAGGATGCTATGACTATGGGTTGATGACCCGTCATAGCTAGTAAGCAACAAGATGCTTCCATAGTACTCAGAGTCGGGGTATCTAAGGGGATGCAGTGCAGGGACCTTTTGTAATAGATAAGAGTGCCTCCCTTAGCGGAAGTCAACCTATCATTACGTACACATCGGTAATTAGCAAACCTGGGATTCGCCCTTCCCGGTTTTAAAAAGGTTTCCTGCACGCATATAATATCGATCAGGTGGGTACTGCAAAAGTCATGGACAAGGTCACGTTGTCTGAAGAAGCCGTTAGCGTTGAAGGACGCTAACGAAACTGAGCGCGGTTTAGTCCTTAAGGTTGTACCCCCATAGTGGGTGTACTGGGGGGGAGTTTGCGGGGCGAAGCGCTTTAGAGCGCTAAGTAGGCTGGCATGTTCCAGCGTGTACTGGATGACTTCCGCAGGTGATTGTGCGGAGTACATCTTGCGTGCTAGTGCACGGACCTCCTCTATGTTGATGGACATAGCTAGGTCGCTGACTAGCGCTATATCCTCTTGAAGAGAGGTGTCCATCAGTGGCATAGGGGGTGGGGCCATAGGCCGGGCGACGCGAGGAGCGGCGCGTGGAATAAGGGCAGGAGGTGCCGGGGGTGCCGCGCGGACCGGGGCCGGTGCGCGGGCAGGGGCCGCGGTACGGGCGGGGACGGGTGCGCGGGCCGGGGCGCGAGTAGGAGCGATGGTTTTAACCATGCTCGGTGGCTTTGACCAAGCGTTTTTAGTTGGTAGAGGAGCGGGAGTCACCTGTGAGGCAGGTGCTACTGTCAGCTTAGGGCTGACCCGCTGGTATCTATCATAGGTGGGACGGGGAGGTGGCGGAGGTCTCCTTTCCGTTGCCACCCTGCGGTTTGTGCGTGGCGCCCTCGGGCAACCGCGGTAGTTGGCGGTATGCCCCTGGGTGCCGCACAGAACGCAGCTGGGTGGGTCGGGTGAGTCTCTCGTGCGTGAGCAATGCTCTGTAGCATGATCGCCTAGGCACTTAACGCACCTAGGACGAGCATAGCAGAAACGGGCCGCGTGCCCGTACAACTGGCAGTTATGGCACTGGGAAGGAGAGCCATTCCTGTAGGGGGCCTGAACATCTAGTCCGGAGAGACCGCAGACCGTCTTCAGGTTGAAGATGGTCTTGCCCTCCGGGGATCGGTCTAGTACTACGAGTACTAGGTCGTATGGGCTTTTGTCTTTGCCACTGTACATGCGATGTACGGCAAGGACAGGGAAGTCCTGTCTTTTAAGGTCGTCAAGTACAGCGTCTGTACGGACTTCCTTCGGGACACCGCGTATGACGACGCGTAGGACTTTTTGTTCTTCGAGAGCATAAGTGTGAAAACTTATGCTTTCTTTTTGGAGGAGTTTTGTTAGCGCTCTGTGGTCGCTAACTGAAGTCACCTGAACATTAATGCCCTGCTGCGTGGAGCGGGCGTTCGTATAATTGATCTTACGATCAGTGAGGAGGCGGGATAGCATATCCCATTTGCCTTTGTCCTGTATGAACAAAGGCGGAGGCGGCTTTTCGCGGCGTGCGTTAGCGTCCTGAGAGGGCGCTGTAGCCGAAGCGGTTGCGGAAGGCGGGGACGCGGGGCGCGGGGCGGGGGTCGGCCTATTGCCGGCGGTAGGTGCTTTGGCGGCTGCCTTAGCGGGCGGGGCGGAAGGCCCGGAGTTAGCGGCCTTAGGGGCGCGCTTGCGTTTGCGGTCTACGACGGTATAGCCGTCGTTGTCGGAATCTTCGGAGTCTGTGCGTGAGGCGCGGGGTTGGTCGACCTCCATGTCCGTTTCCGAGTCTGAAACTGACTCGACAACGACATAGGCAGGTTCGATGCTCGCAAACCGACCGATCGGTGAGCGAGAGCGAGAACGGGGTTGGGCTACTACCGCGCGCCTGTTATCAGGGCCGGGGGCGGGGGAGTCCGGGCTCTCCTGTAAGTAGGATGGCGCCGGAGGGTCATCGTAGGTGGGGACGGAGGTCCCGGAGGGAGCAATGGGAGTGTCCGTGAGGCGGGCACTCTCTGCGTCTGAGGTGAGGGCTGCTTGATGAGCAGCGTAGAGGTCGGGGTACCGTAAGGCAAAGGTCTGAAGGACCTCTACCTCACTATTGGTAGGGCGGGGCTGCATCCTGAGGGGTGCACTCAGGATGCCCTAACCAGGGTAGTGTCTCCCTCGCACAACCTGTGAGCTCACTGTGTGAGAGGGAGTGAGTACCTACTGTGTATCCCTAGGTGTGTGTCCCTATCCGCACTTTTTTTCTGGGGCGGCGAAGGGGTGTCCTAACGACTCCGGGATTGACTAGGGGCGACCCCAAGGCCAGTTGCCCCGGAGACCTGCTTGTTTCGGCTGATCCCGTGAGGCGGGAAAAGGCCGCGGTACAAGGTTAAACCAAAAATCAACAGAGGTAGTTGGCACCGTTAGGGATCACTCTGCGACCGCAGCAAATGGCGGATTTGATCGTTCGAGCGAGCTTAACCCGGTAGGGCTCCACCTGCCTGAACGATGCCGCTTAACAGCACAAAGTGTGTTGTTGAGCGGGTGTTGTTGTTCGTGCAGAAACAAAGACGAGAAACAAGAAATAAACTGCACTTTTCAGTGCAGTTTAACGCAGCAACACCGACCCGGGCTTGTCCGGGGCGGTGGTTGCTCGACGGTGGAGCGCCGCCTCAGCAAGCACGAAGCTCGCGTCGCACGGCGTTCGACGAAACTCTCAGCTCCTGCACAGACAAACACAAGCTGAATCGGGATCACGCTCTTCAATGCGCACTGTAGCAACTAGGGTCGGAACGATGGTCCAGGCGAGACGGCAATAGTGCGGGGACTATTGCGGTCTCACTGGAGGGTCACTTGCAGCTGCGGAGAGGTGCGCTCGGCGTGGCGGCGCAAGGCGGAATGATTATGTATTCTAGTACTTCTGCTAGTTATTTTACTAGGCATTTTAAGTTTTTTTTTGTTATTGTGACGGTACAAGCTCGCCCCCCCCCCCCCCTGATTTTAAGCGGACTAACCTCTGCCATAATAGATGCATTTCGTTCGTACGAATTGCACTGCACCCGTCACTTTGAGACATAGTTGTTAAGCCTCATGTGCCTGTTATTTCACTGGCTCTCAAGGACTGCTGCCGGAACATACCGTTAGGTGTTTGGCGACAAATTTTCCACTTGAGGGCTAGCCTGGCTAGCGACCGCTCTCAAGTGGAAAAAATGTCGCAAAATGCCCTTCCACCATGCGGTGAAGCTCAAGAATATTAGTTTCTTCATGAGTATATGAAGGAAAAAGCACGAGGACCACCTGATGTTAAAAGTCTCTTATGACTGTAATCTAAAAAAATATTTTTTATTACTTAGCGCCCGCCGCGGCAACACTGAACCGCGTTACGCTCCTTTTGAATAAAGTTTGTAATATTTATATCGAGCTAAGTAAAAAAATTAGACTTTATAAATTACAGGCACAAGATACTTTTCACATCAGGTGGTTTTCGTGCTTATTTTGTCATATACAGATAAACAAACACAAAAAAAAATATAAAAAAATTATACTTCAGAAAAAAAAAAACATCTGAAAATGTATGTCAGGACTAGCATAAGTCTGCCCTAAGAAGTTGTTAGCATTTTACCAATAACCCTGTATATAGGATTATTTACATGCTGTATTTCCAACTGCCAAAGCCTAAATTTTCACAATCTACGTTACTAGAGTTTTTAAATTTGGTGGCATGTCGAGTGTGTTCAGCTTTGAATTGAGTAAGGATATAAACAAATACATATTTCTAATGTCGATGCTTTCAGATGTCATGAAAAAGAAGATAAATAGTTCTTCTATATCTTATATATCGCATTGCAATATCTTTTTTCTTTAAAGATCTTTTCTAAGCCTTTCTGATAGTCCCCGTTAGCAACGTTTTATAAACAAAAAAGCCTTTGAGAGTTTCCGTTCCTTTTGAACAGCTTAGAGAGCAGAGAAAATGTTATTAGTATTATAAATAAAGCTCGGAGATAGGGATTTAGTCTTATATTTTTAAAATTCACAGAACATGCGCATGCTTATTGTAAAATATGTTAATTTGAAAAATAAATCTAATTTTTAAATTAGGTATATATAATTTTAAAACTTAAATAAATTCTTAACAACTTAATAAAACAAGCCGGGTTCCGAAAAGGCTTTAGCACCATAGAACACATTCATACGCTCCGCCAGATTATACACAAGACTGAGGAGTATAATCGGCCATTATGTTTAGCGTTTGTGGACTATGAAAAAGCCTTCGATTCAATCGAAACCTGGGCCGTAATGCAGTGTCTTCAGCGATGCCCAATCGACTATAGATACATCGAAGTGCTGAAGTGTTTGTATAGAAACACCACCATTTCGATTCGATTACAGGACAAGAGCACGGAACCAATCCAACTGCAACGAGGCGTGAGACAGGGAGACGTTATTTCTCCGAAACTGTTTACGAATGCGTTGGAGGACGTTTTCTCGCGACCTCAGTAGAGTTTCCCAGCAGGTGGGTCTTAAAATAAACATGGACAAGACGAAAATTATGTCTATTGTCCATGTTGCACCCGTACCAGTAGTTGTTGGGAACGTTACACTCGAAGTTGTTGACCATTACATTTACCTGGGACAGACTGTCCAGTTAGGTAGGTCCAACTTCGACAAAGAGGTCGCCCGAAGAATCCAACTCGGATGGGCAACGTTCAGGTAGTTACGCGAAATCTTCTCGTCAAACATCCCACAGAGCCTGAAGACCAAAGTTTTCAACCAGTGTGTGTTGCCAGTGATGACATATGGCACTGAATCGTGGTCCTCGACTGTGGCCCTTATGGACAAGCTCAGGGTCACTCAACGAGCTATGGAGAGAACTATGCTCGAAGTTTCTTTGCGTGATAAAATCCGGAAGTGGACATTCGCCAAAGAACCAAAGTCACCGAGATAGCTCATAGAATTTGCAAGGTTAAGTGGCAATAATAATAATAATAATAATCATTTAATTCAGATAAAATCCATATCACTTACATGTTGTTCCGAAAACTAAAATTACAAAAATATTAATAATGTCACTAGAGATATAATCAAAATGGTCAACATATTTATCTTTTGAAGGTTGAGACAATATATAAATAGTAAAAATAATTATGTTAATCGTAAAATTAAGTAATACTTGAATGATCACAATAAAATAATGAACTAATGATACGCATATAATTAAATTTGAAATTGAAGTCAAAATGATGAGCTGATAAATTAATTGCTCGATGAACTGATAACCGATGGGAAAGAAAGGTTTTCGAGTGGTTACCACAATACACCGGAAGACGTAGAGTTGGTAGGCCCCCCACTAGGTAGACTGACGACATCGTTAAAGTCGCGGGTAGCCAATGGTTACAAGCGGCTAGTAACCGTTCTTTGTGGCGTTCTATGGGGGAGGCCTTTGTTCAGCAGTGGACGTCTTCCGGCTGATGATGATGATAATGACGAATAAATCCTTTATTAGATTAAGGCTGCGTAAAATTTTACAAAATTGACAAACACGTCGTGTCTACACGGAAGGAATGCCACGAAATAGAAAAAAAACGGCAAGGAAGAATGTATGAAATGATCACTTGAATGAAAACCGAATAAGTTTGTGACGAAATCATCATCTTTCATCTTGTTGACACATCATTTTAGATATTGCCACTTTCCATATATATTCTTCACACTTTCAAATTATCAAATTTAAATTTTAACTCTCTTTCTCGCCCGGTGGCTTCTTGGTGAAACTCCGTTGCAAGCTCAAACAACAAACAAAATCCATAAGATGTTTGTCATATTGGTACCCCTTAGACATCGGTGGCGCGGCGCTAAGTTGGTATGACCGTTCCCAAATCGTCATGAAAGCCAGCGAACGCTATCTGTACTTTCCGAAGGGTTCAAAGATAAGCTAAGCGCAGATAAATTACGATCGTTAAGGTAATATGGTGTCACAGTGCTCTAAATACGCAGTTAGACATCTGTATTTTGTAGACGTTTTTTTTCATCATATTTCTGACTTTGTATGTGTACAAATAAACAACTTGAATGTAATGATACAATTTAGATACTCGCATTAAATGGGGCACACTAAAACTTTTGCAATTCTCGCTAATCGGGACTATTTGAATTTCGAATGTTATATTTATTGAAATGACTTGCAACATTGTTATTATAAAAAAAAATTGGCGGGACCTCATTTGTCAATTGTTTTTTCACACATCAAAGTTCCACGTACGCAACGGAAATGGAATTAAATCGAAAAGATATTAAAGCGATGATTTTTTATGATTTTAAAAGTTCCGCAAGACTCTGCCGCTCTTCTTCAAAATGCTTTTGGGAGAGAAGCACCTTGTTTGAGCACCGTGAGGCAATGGTTTGCTAAATTTGAGAGAGGTCGGGTTTATTTATATGACGAATTGCATATTGCATGGTGGTAGGGCATTTTGCGAATGCCCGCCTGGCTAGCTACCACCCTCAAGTAGAAAATCTGTCGCCAAACACCTAACGGGGTGTTCCGGCAGTTGTCCTTGAGAGCCAGTAATTCTAGGCTAGCCTGAACAATATCTTCGACCACATCATCACTTACCATCAGGTGAGATAGTGGTCAAAAGTTAACCAATAAGCTATAAAAAAAAATAAAAAAATTGCGATGAGAAACGTCAAGGGCGGCCTTCCACTGCCGTCAATGAAAATAATGTGGCTACTGTTAAGCGGCTAATTGAAGAAAACCCTCGGATTACCTATGACACAAATCGAGGACTATTGGGGATTGGTATGAGCCAAATTCACAAAATTTTACACCATGAATTAAAACTTCGGAAACTTTGTTCCTGCTCATAGCCCCGACCTGCACCCTGTGATTTCTGTATTTTTCCCAAAATCAAAGATTTAATGAGAGGTTTCACTTTTAACAACTCCGAAGAGGCAGTGATAGCGTTCAATCAGCACGAAGAAAACATGGATTTAGATCTGTGGTCCTCTTTATTTAAAAAAATAAAATGTGCTGGAGAGTATTTTGAAAATCAATAAACATAATATTTTGTTTTTAACATGTAATTTTTTAATTTACGCAAAACTTTTAGTGTGACCTACGTAAACTAGATATTGTGCTACAAGAAACCTGCTGTTATTGGTTATTTAAGGCCACGTTGTTGCGAGCACTTTAGAGTGAAAACAAGCGCGTTTCGTGGCCAGAGCGCACAATATTTGTCTGTCGGCCGTAAGTACGCACACATCAATATCTGTGGAGGCTTGTTAATGGCTTTTCTTAATTAAGTTATTAAACCTTTTTGTAATGATAGCTGTAAGCCCCCCAAATAAATGTAAAATAAAAATAAAAAACATATTCACAAAGTAGTTGAAAGCTTTTAGAGCCAGTACAACTAATTGTACATTTATCAGATTATTTATATAAAAAATAATCATATATATTATGTTAAACAATAGGTTGTACTATCAAATATAATACTTTCAGCTACTCTTCAACTTTTCCGTCTCTGAAGCTACATTCAAGCTGTCTCTGATCAACATATCTAGCCTTCTTTATAAAGTTCTTGTCAGTTCTAGTTACACCTTAGATCTATCGTAATAGTCGCATCTCTTCCACATGAACTCATATTTCATTCGTCTTTTCTGTCATCCAACATATAGATCCGGCTTTAATATGTTCTTATCGTTTTTTTCTCCAACAGACATGAGTATCCTGTAATATCTGCTGGTGACATTTGTTACCAGATGCTTTCATGGTTCACAGAGCTCGTCTGTTGTTTTCCTAACACAATATTTAGGTCATGGAGGGTTCACACACATATTGAACTCACAAATCATACTGACTACCGATGCCAAAGCAAACAGTAAATCATAAAAAATAATGCAATTACATTTAATGGTTAAAAGCTTTGAAGAAAATTACATGATTATTATGAACCAATCCTTGTTATTACTGACAATGATATCAACTCAAATTAACCGGTAGAAAGAGTCTATTTGCAAACATAAATCGTTTCTCAGAGTGAGTTAAACAGTGCACTTCCAAGTAAGTTTTATTGCATACTCGTAGTAAGTTTCCAGCCAGTTCAATTTATGCTCATCCGGGTTGCTAGATAGCAAGCCGTATTCTATGCATAATACTGGCCGTATGTTTGCGTCCCACTACCTGCACTAATATTGTGGTGTTTGGGCAAATAACCACGATGGCTAAAGTTTGTAGGTGTGTTCCTAGTTTGGCTACAACCTCTAGAGATATTAATGATTTTCAGTGAACTAATCATAACTTTATGATGTATTCGTAGCGAAGATGTTTTTGGGAAAGGATCATAATATTATGATCTATATATGTTATCTAGCTATGTATTATATAATTCAAAATGTGGTAAAGGTTTTCAGCTTTGGGGGTGGAAATAAATTTAAAAAGTTTGCATAGCTTGCACATTGAAGCTCTTTGATTCTACCTAATCTCAAATTTAGATTAGCAGTAAAATTGCTGGTTAAAAAGAAATGAATGATTGACATAAAAATTACAGGAGGTGTTCCATAACTCATTGGATGATAGTATAAGGCGTCTATGGAAAGAAGCAAACAGCGACTGTAAAAAATAATGTTTCATTATTTATGCTAACAATAAAAATAAAGTTTCATTATTTTTTACAGCCGAAAGGTTAGCCTTTGACCACAATCTCACCTACTGATGAGGTCAAATTTGGTGAATAGGTAATAGGATCACTTACCATCTGCCGAAATTGTGGTCGAATAGCCTATCGGCAACAACAAAAGAATATATAGTATAAATACATACATATCATGTTAGAATAAACAAAAATAATTATTGACATATTTGAATGGACTCTGAATTCCTAATATACTTCGCGGATTTCATGAAAGTACAGTGGTTTTAAAAATACATCATATTGAGACATTTTATAGGTAGCAAATTGGTAGTTATCTTTGTAACAAGGCTGATGCGGTAAATTCTGTCATAAACATGCCAATACAGCTCAATAAACCAATTAATTGGTAATGGTGCTCAACTCTGGACATAAAACTTATTCTTTGAACAATACAGACCAACACACGTAAAACGAAGAACAACATTTTAAAGTGACATAAAAAAGTTTATTACAAGATAGTGGTCACAACTTATTTGCGAAATGTTGTCAAGTTAAATGGTTTGGTTTTTCTGAATAATTATAAACCCAGTCATTAAAACTAGTGTAAGTAATTATAATTTCTCACTGATTGGATTATTATTCTACGAATCAACACTATTCAAAAAATGAAAACATTGCATGTGAAAAATGTGGATCGAAGAGACGAGAAATTTGCCTACGGATACACAAAAGATACGAAAATGCGAAAATGTTACCACGGATGCGGAGCTTGGTTGTGGATTCTAGTGAATGGAGTGAAATTTTCTGTGCTAAAGATATACACGTAGTAAAGTTGTGTAAGGATCTACACTGCTGGGAATTTTTCTATACTGGCTACATTACGCGTGTGGTGTTTCATGATGTTTAATTATTTTTGCTGCTCGGTTGGCTAAACAACATTTCATTCAAATTGTAGTCTTCTAACGGTGTGTGCCGCTGCTGTCCCTGTAAGCCAATTTCGTTTTTTGCTTTAGCCTGCTAACGTCTTCTACTGCATGCCCACTTGTCGTACAGATACTGGCCTGGCCTGAGATATCTGCATTCTGCGGCCAGAAGATATCAAAACGGTCAAGTAGGGCTAATAGCGAAAGACTGACCACCTAAAAATGTACTGGTATTTAATATACAAATCGCCATCGTGAATAAAGTGGTGAGATGATGAAGAGTTAATGTATTTTGGTAGCTCTTATTAATTTTATAACCGTATTATATCCTATTTTTGACTACGAGGGGATATTAACTGAATTCCCAACTCAATTGCAAACATAAAATATAAACCATTTACGTTTAAAATGTAAGTAATAAGAAACGCTCCATTCGTTTAATAAACCAATATCCATTGTGGTTACAGATAACCATAAGTCATTACAATAATATCGACTCCCTGCTACGCTGTAGCAAACGCTACGATAATGCTACGGAGCACGCTTCACCATTATAATTATTTACATTTATTAATGCGAGACTACAGTAGTACAGTATAAAGTGAGCGACCTCGCGCTACCACCGTAGATATATGTAACTAAAGGTCAATACATATACTATGCTGGTACCTACAAGTCTTTCTTGCCCTACGAAATATAAAGAAGTGTACCTAGAAGTAAGCAGCGCTCGTAGCGAAGTTTGTTTAGCCGTTCTGAACCGATCAGCAACGTTAAGCAATGTACGCCGCGGTCATGACTTGGATGGGTGACCGCTGGTGACATTACTATTGAGCACTTCCGTGCTTCAGAGGGCACGTTAAGCCGTCGGTCCCAGTTGTTGTCTTAGGATGGCAGTCGTTATAGCATGGTGGTAGGGCATTTTGCGAATGCCCGCCTGGCCAGCTACCACCCTCAAGTAGAAAATCTGCCGCCATGCACCTAACAGTGTGTTCCAGCAGCTGTCTTTGAGAGCCAGTAATTCTAGGTTAGCCTAAAGAACATCTTCGACCACATTATCAATTACCATCAGGTGAGATAGTAGTCAAAGGCTAACCTATAAGGCATATAAAAAACCTCTCATACAGTTACAGCTTTGATTTCGGTCTAATCAAGCTCACATTTAACAAAACACGCTCAATCTTCAAAATTCAATTGGATTATATTTGTCGCTTCAAAATCATCGCATCCAATTGGTCGCGTCAATGTTGTCGCGTCGCACGGTATACATTTCAAACCTAGCCCGCCGCGGTGAATTGTTACGTTCTGCTGTTTTTAAGCTTGACTTCATTTCTTTACATATTTATTCGTACTTCTTGCCCTATGTATATGTGTTCCATTATAATAAATGAAAACTGTCTGGTCGCCAATAGCGTTCTTTATGAGGTTTTTTCACAAAACTGAACCAACAGATAGTCTTCTATGTGTAAATATAAATCCGTGGAGTAGGTACAACTGCAATGTGTAGGCATAGAACAAATAAGAATTACAATGGGACTACAAGAATCATACTTATCAACGACATCCTCACCACCACTACCACACTTCCCACTGGAGCAGCTATGGCTATGCCCGATACCCAAAGTTCTTTAGCGTTATGTTAAAAACTTGGAACGGTTAACGTAAGAAGCTGGTGGGGAAAACGCACAAAACCCCCAAAGCGGAACGTCAGTGCTATATATCACCCCCAAATAAAATAAGACTAATAACTTTAATATGTCTGAACACCAATAGTACATTCTTACGCTTAAATAAAACAATAGCTAGGTAACAATGGACTAGTTTAGAAGGGTATAAAATATCGCAACTGATAGTACATCTACTCATATAAGCTGACAGATGATGCCTAGCCCAGACACGCATCGGATATAATACAGGTGTAAGTAAGTGGTGTAATAAGACAAGAGATAAGCTGTATTGTCTACTCTTAAATTTGCTAGACAACTCAACCATTAGACGTCCATTTCACCCTTTTAGAGATTATATAACAAAAATATGAAGAAGGTTCATGTTGCCCGGTTGAGGCACAAATAGACTTTTCTAGACATCAATCTACATCAACGATTTAATAACTTTTAATATTTCTTTAAATATTTGCAATTTTATTTCAATTGTTTCAAATCCACACAAAGAAACAGTTCTTCCTTTTTACGCTGCATTCTGTGATGACTTTGGTACGGTGGATCAATTAGTATTGTTTTCCGAAATTTAAAGTTATATATGTGTTTTTTCTAGAACACCTACTTAATATTTGGTGTATCCCCGAAGTCTACCACGCTTTCATGAAAGTCTATTACTACTTTATTTTATTTTAAAAACCTCTGAGTGTTCAGAAATACAGATATTCAGTACAGCCATTGCTAGCGTGTACTTTTCATATTTCTTAAAATATTTGCAATTTTATTTCAATTGTTTCAAATCCACACAAAGAAACAGTTCTTCCTTTTTACGCTGCAGCTCTGTGATGACTTTGGTTCGGTGGATCAATTAGTATTGTTTTCCGAAATTGAAAGTTATATATGTGTTTTTCCTAGAACACCTACTTAATATTTGGTGTATCCACGAAGTCTACCACGCGTTCATGAAAGTCTATTACTACTTTATTTTATTTTAATAACCTCTCTCTCAGAAATACAGATATTCAGTACAGCCTTTGCTAGCGTGTACAGTGTAATCTTATTATTTATTTGGGGTTTTGAGCTCAAAATATTTTTCTCCTTTACAATAATGAAAATTCGATTAACGTTATCATAGGTACAAACGAGGTACATATTATATATATATATATATATATAACAACGATAAAAAAATTAATTAATCAAAAGCTCGTAGCAGCATTTGTGTTCGGCTGGCTGTTAGTGCACCGCACCTGTGACAATAATCACATATATATATATATATATATATATATATATATATATATATATATGTGTGTGATTATTGTCACAGGTGCGGTGCACTAACTACGCTACGAGCTTTTGATTAATTAATTTTTTTATCGTTATTTTATCAAACGTTTATTTGTGAAAATGTTGGAATCACAATATTTTATTAAACCCGTAAAAGTAATAAAATTATTCCATCGTCAACGACGTCGAAGTATGCTTGAATTAAAATTGGTGAAGGATTCCTGAACTGGTACAACTTTTGATTGCATATATTAAATTTTAGATAGTACTTTAAAATTAGCCATTCAATAAATAACTTACATTATCTAACTATTAAAAAGTAGGTAGAATGCCAAGGCAATTCCCCGAGGGGTGCCAGTCTAGAATCACACCCCCTATATATTTCTGTAGCAGTTAGGTGACGGGAGCGAGAAATACCAGATGGTGGGCAGCAGTACCTTTTGAAGAACTACCACCTTACACTGTAATCACCCAGACGCCTATAGAGCGCGAGGATTATGGCAAGCCCCTAAATAATAGGCTTTTTTCAACGGTGGACGACTTCCGGCTGTTGATATGAGATTTGAAACATTATTCATAAACCATTTAAAATAAAAAACAAGATACAAAACCATGTTCTTTGTCCAAACATTATTTTACGCGTACGTACATGAAACATAAGCCTTGCATGGTACTGTATTGCAGAAGCCAGTATTTTCAATAAGCACAGTTGTTTATGAATGTGCAATGAAGACTTCTTAATAATTAAATACGTTGTCAAATATAAATTTACCAAATGTTAATGATCACACTGATATATTCTTAACGCATATTCACCCTTTTGCCATTCTCTACATCCTTTTACATACATATTCAACAATCCTTCCACATTCATATTCAATCAAGGAGTAGTACCGCACTTCTCTCACAAGAATTTATTTAATATAGAGGTGGTGTATCGTCAGATTCCATAACAGGGATTTTGTGGTTCAACTTTTTTCTTTTGATGTGATATAGTCTTACAAAACGTTCAGTAGTCGAGTATCTCATACGAATGCATTTATGCCGACCACACTAAATTACACATACAAATAAAATAAAACGATATACACCGTGTCCCAAAATTCAACGATAAGCCGGCATCGGTGCATGGACCTATGAGTAGGTAACCCTCGGAAAAAAAATAAAAAATTATACCTGTTTTTTTTTATTAATTACAGAGACTTTTATAAATTTCATCGATATTCGATACCCATTATGCTATTTTCAACTACCATGACCACAATTTTTGACATATTTTTGATATTTTTTGTGCATTAGCAACCTAAGAAGGACGGCTATCTACCACAATCCTTTAAAATTACAGAAAGTCTGTAGTTATTTTACAAAAATCAGTAAAAAAAATATGTTTTCTTATAATTTTCATAGATTTTAACATTCTATGCAATTTCTATAGGCTGGGTTAAAAAAAAAAGTATGGACACTACCATGGCAAGTTTTATTAAAAGTTGGCGCAACTTTATAAAAGTCTGTAATTAAAAAAAAAAAAAATTATATTTTTTTTTTTTTTTCCCTAGTAGTCATGAGTAGGTCCATGCACCGATGCCGGCTTATCGTTGAATTTTGGGACACGGTGTATAAGAACAGAATCACGCTACTTAATGCGGTCTTTACGTAGTCATCTATCGATAAATAGTGATTTTGCTATTGGTATCAGGCGCTGGTATTACATAATATTAGCAAACTTCGGAAAGTATAAATTTTCATTATCTTGAGAAGTAGAAGATAGATTTACCAGACATACACTTAAATGCACAATGCATATTTTAAACTTATAACAGTTATAACTGAAGTATTTTACTAAGAACTATGTATGACAATGGGTGGTTTTATGCTGAGAACGATCTCTTGAGGCAATAAACAACTCGTAATTATATTTTTATATACCAGTAGTCAAATGTAATGTAGAACCATAATTCATAAAAGATCAATAACTTTTATCCTATACTATTACGCAACATCGAAACATAAAGTAAACGTACGTAAGTGAGCACACCCTTAGTCGTACGATTTTATACAAACCTGTATATTTAGATTCGATAGTAAGTCTATCAAATCTTTATATACATGTTTGTGTATCTATATACAGTTATAGATATATTGTTTCATCGTTTCTGAGTTCTCAACCCTTTTAAGCACATCATACTGCGAGAGTAAAGTGGATACTTCTCGACTACATAATTACCATTGTTTCCCTGCAATTATGTTAGCTTGTGGCTACGTTATAAATGTACCTTTATGAATTTATATACTTAACACCTTTTTTTGAGGGTGGCAATGTTTTACTCAACACCTACCCTAACCTTGTCCCACTTTAAAGGGGTGTGTAAAATATATTTTCTCAAATACACTAAGGACGCGACATAAAAAAAAACATGTTAATGAGTAACAAACGCTTTAATAAGTATCACATGTAACTTATGTATTAAGTAAGTAGGGTCTTAAATGTTATTTACAGTTCAGTCAATCTATTTAATTCTTATTTTTTAGTTATAAATTATAAAGTAAAATAGTTTTTTAGATATTTTGCTAGCCATAAACAGATATAAAATAACAAATAAGTCCCGACCGGACGAAGTTATGTACGGGTTATCAATAGCACTTAATACATTATAATTTTCCCTAATTTAGTTCCTTACAATTTGGTATCTTCTATTTGTAAAGATGCTAAGTAATATTTTAACGCGAAAGGGCGATAAGATTTGACCCAGAAACATTCGTTCGGAGGCCCTCGATATTAAATAACTTCGTAAGAACCACCCTCCATTTACAAAAAGAAAACAAAGTAAGTATTAACAAAAGCTTATGAATGTACCAGCTTGCTTTAAGCTTGGGCCGGAATTGAGAAAAATATCTTAAAAGAAATTTTAACTGGGTATTACATTTTCTTATCTATGAGTGGTCATTTTGTTAGCTTTTTTTTTTATGGGATAGGAGGGCAAACGAGCAGGCGGCTCACCTGGTGGTAAGTGATCACCGTCGCCCACGAACATCCGCAACACCAGAGGTATCGAGGATGCCTTGCCGGCCTTTGAGGAGGGAATATGCTCTCTTCTTGAAGGCCCCTAAGTCGTATCCGTTCGGAAATACTGCACCTGGCAGCTGGTTCCACATTGTGGCAGTGCGAGGTAGAAAATAAGCTTTCAGATTAAAGTCATTCGCGGTATGATTTCTGCCCAATTACATTCACACCTAATCGGTAAAAAAAATATCGAAGCTAAGATAGGCTAAACGTACAACAAAATAATGCATAAGCGCTTACGGAGACACCCTTACATACCAGCAAAAATACAAACACTTTCTTATTTGTATAGTTTGTAATGGTTAGTTAAACTGCAATGTTCACAACTTTTATTTCGTAAATGAGTCGATGAATCGTACTACAATCAAAATATCGTAAACTAAGTAGTAATAACGACAGAGTCCCAAACAATAAGTAATGAACTAACTGCCATTGACCTCCCGCTTCTACCACAAAATTAACCAGTTTAGGTATATTTAGGTCACCACAAAACCGAAACTGCGTTTGGATTCGGCTGTTCCAAGTCGTGCTTGTTTCACTGTTCATACTAATTACTTTAGCTTGAAACCGTTTGTTACGTTCATGCCTTCCTCGATTAGAAACTTCAACTATATGTTAAACTTGACTTACGGGAACCTTAGCAGTGTATGTTATTTTTACTATTTCCGCTTTGCCTTTCTGTTCGGTTGGCACAAATAGGTGTACAGAAAGTTATGCCAAGGACATACAATTATTTGATTCAGTTTCTCGTCTCTATTCATGATTTCAAGGACATTGCTACGAATAAAAGTATTTACGTTATAGATACTTATAAAGATGTTTTTCTCTGTTCATAAATATTTTGCACAATGCATATTTTTAACTCTTCTTTCTTTCGAATAAAATGCTTGAACTTCCATGGGGTCACAAACATTGGCATGAATCAACTTGTTGTCTTTGTGTCGCCCGTACTAAAGGGCAAACGTTGTGTTTACCCTCTAAATAACCCTGACACTTCGAGACCTATTGGCCGTTTACCTTGATGTTGTTATTTGCGACCATCAATTTCACATAATTCATATTTGATGGGCAAGTTTCCATGCCACTTGCATGAATCAGAATACTAGTGTTTAGATTTCTATAACGCTGACATTTATCACTGATACCAATACGACCAATTCAAGACGACGACGTTACAAATATACTTTGTTAATATTTTTATAATTTATATTAATAAAACAAGTTACATAACTGATGTCACAATTCGAACTTGGGTACTTTGAAATATAATTATAATATACACGCAATAACCTATCAATATTTCCTCGTGGGGTGCCGGGTTAGAATTGCAGCTGTATCTCCCCATATCATCCCGTGGGTGTCGTAAGAGGCGACTAAGGGAAAAATACTGGAAGGTGACCAGCAGCGCCTTCTAAAGAACTGTTATCTTACACTGCAATCCGCAAGACGCCTGCCAAGCGTGGAGACTATGGCAAATACCCCCTAAATAGGGCAGGCTGTGTTCAGCAGTGGACGATCCGGCTGATACAGTAAACCTACCAATACATCAAATATCGACAAATATTATAGCGATGGAATATTTCCTAATCCCTTCACCTATATACGAGTACCATTCACGTCAAATATAGAAATATTATGAACTAGCTATCTTCTCTTATTTGCCAACAGCAGGAATCAAAGTACACGTAGTGTAAAAACAAACTAAAATTAAATTACTTATGTTGAAAGCAACTCTACCTGTTTTTACAATAGCCTACTTCCGGATACCCTTTGTGAGCCCTTAAAACCAACCACGTGTACTGAACTTCCGGTAGATATTTTGTTCTATTTTCGTCCAGCACTAAGATGTTTAATTAATTATATGAAGGATTGAAAATGAATAAATATATTTATTTGATTATTCTTTTTCTGGTTTTCTTATATGTTAACTATCTGCGCCCCGCGGGTTTTACCTGCGTGGGTAATTGAAAGATGATGATGAAAACGATCCTATCTGTTAATTCAAGACCTGAAATATCTAGACCTTCTGTATCATCCAATTCGATTCCGCTGTTACAGCGTGATGGGGTAATAAATATAGGTAGGTTACGATTTCAAGTTACATATTATTGTACTTATTCAATAAAAAAAGATTTGATAACCATATATATTCAAGAATATTGCTTATAATAATTATAACTTACACCAGCGTACATTTACAATGGAAAAATACTTTGATAAATATGGCCTTTTTTTAATCTTAAGTAATTTTGTTTTGTGTATTCAAATAGAGACTACAAATACAACAATATTCAATTAGAGACTACAATAAAACTTTAGTTCCTTTATTTTAAAAGGTAGAAAAAACTTTATTTGCACGTATGTTTTTTTTTTTATGTTATTGTGACGGAACAAGCCCGAGGCCCACCTGATGTTAAGTGGACTAACCTCTGCCTATAACAGACGCATTTCGTCAGCGACGAATTGCACTGTGCCCGTCACACTGAGACGTCCAGTTGTTAGGTCTCATTAGCATTTGTAATTTTTCTGGCTCTCAAGGACTGCTGCCGGAACACACTGTTAGGTGCTTGGCGACAGATTTTCTACTTGAGGGTGGTCGCTAGCCAGGCGGGCATTCACAAAATGCCCTTCCACCATGCGGTGAAGCTCAAGCTCTGGGCGGGATTCGAACCATGGACCTGCTGCACGGCAGTCCATAGCCAATGCCACTGAGCCATCACTGCTTCAATGATTATTAATATCAATAAATAATTATACATCATATAATTCAGTTAGCGCTGATAAACATGGCGAATTAAATATATTAACAATGACGAATTTACGAGTAAAAAAAAACAAGTTATCAGTGTAGTGACAGTATGTTTGTGATGTGATAACATCACATAGAAGACAATTTGTAGGTGTGTCTGATACATTTTTATTGCTGCAATACGTGCAATACGTACAATGACGTTGACTGTTCCTACGAAGTGTAGTTCGGCAACCCTGTATTTCGGCTAACGGCCAGCTTTTAATAAGGGCAATAAAGACGGCGGTCGGCAGTTACCACTCGAACTAAATATTAGTGTAATTTATCGAATCCAGTCGAACAGAAGCCCATCTGGATAAAAACTACAGCACGTAAACTGCGATAATTCATTCTATCAATAATATCATTTATACTGACATGATATGTGTGAATAGTGTACGGAAACAATTGCAACTCAACAAACATACTCGTATCAAATAACACGTAGCTCACGTCACCGATAAACTGATCAAGTAAATTAGAAATAGCTTTAAATGAAATAAATGCAATGCGACGTCATTTCCTCAAGTTACTCACGCTACAGGCACAGATTCAACATTCACAGATATACGAGTAACACGATATAAGAAATCTCTAAGTTACTCATGAGATATAAGCTGTTGTATTGTCTAAAATTATATACTTAAGTCTGTTATTGTTTGATTCGTGCTTATTAGAGTTAGTTTATTAGAATTTTGCAATGTCTAAGTATTATAATAGTCAGCTTTGTAGAAAGGTCATACCGAGATAGATGAAAGCTCAGTAGCATTAGTAAAAACGATATTGAATATGAACTTATCCCTTCAATGGACAAAAAATTGTTCTGATCAATATTAAATTGTTGTTATATTTATGAATTTTTCATGTTCGTTGAAAGGTTTATTACACATAGTTCTCGCGTTGTTCCACTGAAGGGCACTGGCGTTCCGTTTCTGTATCAATGATCAACTGTCTTATTATCTGCTGATCTAAATACTATTAGGCTGTTATTTGAAATTCATATTATATGATAGAAAACAAGATACTAATATTTATTATTATTTATTCAGGGCAGCAACGATCTGTCAAACTGTCTCGCCGAGTTCTCCAGGGCCGGAGTCCCATCACTAGTTGGGTTTAAAAAACGAGCTATTTCTGACGATGCTCTTGCTTACCTTCTTTGGGCAGAAGATGAGGCAAACCTTGAAGAACTCTATGACTGGAAACGTAAGTACTATAAGTATATATGAAATGTTAAACCTTTTACTAGATGTTTGAGTTTTAGCCAATAAGTCTCAAAAAGTTTCATTAGACCACACTTGAAGCCCTTGGTCTTTGTTCATATTTACTGAAGGCAGTATATATAAGTAAGTAAGGAAAAGTTAGAAAAGATTTCTAGGGAATGTTATATTTGACTTTAGTACAGCAGTATTTATTTGAATTATCTGAAAAGGGGTTTGGCATTGACAGGTAATCATACATTATTTGGAATATAGGTTTGTTGCATATCGATTGTATATAATAATTATGTTTTATCGTCGTTCGCCATATATATTTAGGAATATATTCTAAAATATAAACGAAGGATTCTTAATTGCATCCGCATAAAATTTTAAAGAGGATGTTATTTTAAGCAAATTTACCCGATTTTTTTCCTGCAAATAAGCTTACAATAGAAAGGGCAGTTCGAGACAATCGACTGGCGGTCGAGAGCCTCTTCACTATGCGATTATCTAACGAGATTTTTATGTCAAGTAGCCTTTAGCGTCCTTATTTAGTAAAAAATTTAAAAGAATATGTATTTTGTTTACAATGTAAAATTTAAAACTTAACGCTACTAATTTAGTGAAGGTTTGGGTTATAAAAAATCAAATTGATGATATTCCGGTTGAATATCTTAAAATTTGTTGAAAAGATTTTCGTCATACTTAGCTGAAACCTAATAATGATAATGCCTTCTTTTGATAAAAGACCTAGCCTCGATGTCGGTTTGTTCGTTTTGAAGTTATGTTGCCAGGAGACAATCAACCACACATAGACAGTCGAAGACTTCTAACTTATAATATAGGTATTTATTTATCTCTGTGTAAAAATATAGTCGTATTAATGCCAAAGCATAATATTTGTGAATTCCTCAAACCACGTAACTAGAAAATTATATAAAAATAAAGAGCATATTAATTTAGAGGTTAGGATGTTGAGAATATTTGTTACGCTTTATATAGCACAAACTGCTTTGGCTACTTTATAAACAGCATTTTTGAGGTTACCAAAGAGCAAGGATGTAATGGCAGCGCTGTGATATTTTTTAAATATAAAAACCGACGATGTTTGACTCATATTAAAGATGATTTTTAAATTGAGGTAGTTTTTAATAAGTTAATTTAGTTAGTATAACTAAGGTCAAAGTATTTTTTCATTGTAATTTTTCAAGTAATTGTAGGTATACAAATTTGAACCCCTTATATTGATTAGACATACATTCTTTGGATAATGATTATTAACTTTAAGAATAAAACCAGTTCAAGGCAGGTGCAGTGCTTTATTGAAATAAATTCATTGTGCTTTTATCTTCATTCTACCGCCAAACAAGGAGAGTATCGGTGAAATGACGCCGTTTTAAAATCGAAATTCCAAAGAAATGCACAAAGTACTTTGCTTCAACATATATTGTGCGAACCGCAAGAAAAAAAGGAAAACAGGAATTCTCCGAGTTACCTACTGTCTTCTGGAAAATACAACCACAAAGTTTTGAAATCCAAAGTAAAAAGCTCTTTTCTGATCTATGCTTTACTAAGAGTGCTTTACCGCAGACCACATATGAGATAAACAGTGCTCAAATGAGAATAATTAGTCTGCAGGTGCGGCAATCACGAACGAAGTCGCAGGTACAGCTAGTGTTGAATATGTGAGAGTAAGGTTATCCCTTGAAGCATACGTATATATGGCGTATAATGGCGTATATCCATCTTTATGGAAGGAAGCCCATGTTATACCTCTTCCTAAAAAATCTAATCCAAAATCTTTTGTAGATTACCGTCCGATAAGTATCCTACCTTTTCTTTCAAAAGTACTAGAAAGACTTGTCCATAATCAATTGAATTATTTTCTAACAAATAACGATCTATTGAATCCCTTTCAATCCGGCTTTCATCCAGGACACAGCACAGTTACTGCACTTGTTAAAATCACTGAGGATATACGCCTAGGGATGGACAACGGTCAGCTAACTGTGCTGACACTCTTAGATTTTAGCAACGCTTTTAACACTGTTGACTTTGACATCCTTCTTTCAATTCTTCGCTCTAACAACATATCTCCAACGGTGATTGACTGGTTTCATTCTTACCTGTACGGTCGCCAGCAGCGAGTTCACCTCGATGATTCTTATTCTTCTTGGTGTGGCACGTCAGCTGGTGTACCTCAGTGTGGCGTCTTATCTCCTCTTCTTTTCGCTATTTTTATAAATCCATATCAAAAAACATATCTTCTTCCTACCACCTCTACGCAGATGATTTTCAATTATATTGCCAAGCACCTCTCCTCAAATTGTCTGAAGCAGTAGCAGCTATAAATAAAGATCTCCTTCAAATATCAGATTGGAGTAAAGCTTATGGGCTTCATGTCAACCCATTAAAAACACAAGTCATTGTTGTTGGCAGTTCACGTATGATTAGCAGAATCGATTGGGATATATTGCCGAAGGTGACGTTGAACGGGGTTACTGTTCCATATAGTGCTACAGTAAAAAATCTTGGCATAATTATTGACAGTTGCTTAACATGGGGACCGCAGCTAGCTGAAACCAGTCGCAAGATATTTGCTTCTGCAGGTGCCTTACGTAGACTTCGCAATTTTCTACCAACTACAACTAAGATTGCGCTTGCACAGTCTCTCTTACTTCCTATTATTGATTATGCTGATGTCTGCTACCTCGACCTCACAGAGGATATGCTAGATAAACTTGAGCGCCTCCAAAACTTTTGTATTAGGTTCATATTTGGCTTGCGCAAATTTATATGACCATGTCTCCGAATTCCGCACTAAGCTCAAGTGGCTCCCTATTCACCTTCGTCGGAATGCTCATATTTTGTCCCTACTTTACAGTATTCTGTTTAATCCTTCTTCACCGCGCTACCTCAAGGAACGTTTTAGTTTCCTTTCCAGCACTCATTTATGTTCTTTACGGTCGTCAAATAATCTGACACTTAAAATACCTGAGCACTGGGCAAAGTTCTATGACGAATCATTTTCCACTGAAGCTGTACGTTTATGGAACTCGTTGCCGCTCGAAATAAAACGTGCACCTCATATATGTATTCAAAAACCTGGTTAAAACTCACTACCTTTCTTGATAACTATTACGCTGCTACTACTATTGTAAAACGAATTCCATTGTTTTGTGTATTTAGACTCAAGTCACTGCAAATATTGTAATAATGTAACATTATATAATGTATGTATATCTGATGTTTTATGTATGAATAGTTATACATATATATATTTATTTATTACATTATACATTTTACTTTTTTAATATAATATATATATATACATATTTATTTATTATTATTTATTTATATAATATTATATTTATTATTTATTTTAAGATACTTTGGTTTGTGAAATGATAATTTTTATGATGTAGGTAATTTACGTCTTAATTTATTTATTGTCCGACTCTTGTGTTGGAAATTATTGTTTATTTTTTATTATTATCAGTATTGTTATAGATATACCTCCGTGCATATAGATATTTATAAATATCCCTTTGTATAGGGTTGTCTGGAAGAGATCGCTCTCAGCGATAAGACCGCCCATTGTCACACCTACTCTCACTTATTGTTTTGAGTTACAAATTTTAATGTGTCAATAAAGTGTTATCTGTCTATCTATCTATATAGAATAGTTTTCAGTAAGCAAATCCATTTGTTGATACTAATATAAATAGATTCCAAGGTTCAGTATCGTATAAAAAAAGTACATGCAAGATAACCTATTCGCTTCTAGTTCTCGGTCCCAGCGTTATTATAATTTCTTTTAGGTAGTCACGAATAAAAAAAAATCACAACGATGAAAATCTTTACGAGTTTTTAAAATTGCTTACATTGGCAGGTTATCCTCCTTTAATTAAAAATAATTGCATAGCCAAAATCTTTACTTAAATTTTGTTATGAGTCGTGCTTTTGTGAGATAACCCCTATATAGTATTTATTATTATATGACTCCTCACTTTTGTACTGTCGCTTGAGCACTGTGGCATTTTTTCAGTACAACTGTTTTAGTGAACTGTGTGATTATTACTTATATTACCGTACTAGCTTGTTTTTTTATATATTCGTATCTTTTGTGTTTGTATAATATTAATACAGGTAAGTTAGTTATTGAATTGAGATTTATTCTCTCGGAAATAAACGATCACATCGATGGCGCTGTTTCTTTTCCATAAGATCCTTCTACTTGGGTCGACAAAACCATTATTTAAGTATAGTATTTTACGCAATCCAAGACAGCATATGGAAATAATACTAAAAGTTGATTAAAAAGCCATATATTGCTAAAGTGGCTCCTTTGCCACTTTGGCAATATATGTTTACATATCTTGTTTTTTTGAGAAATTAACATTGGTATATACATTGTTGGTGTTATAACTATGTTAATTTCTGGTGGGTGTAGGCTTTGAAAGATATATTATTTTAGGAAACCTAGACTTGCCGTGGACGGACGTGCTGGTATATTTATTTTGGTAAGGCTTAAAAGCACCATCTCATATTCACAAGAAGTGACCCAATCTCTTCGGGGATTACAAGTCATGGTGTACAGTATATTAATGTTGCTTAACTTTGCTGTTCTCAACCGATCAGCAAAGTTAAGCAACGTCGCGCGCGGTCATGAGTTGGATTGGTGACCGCTAGTGACATTACTACTGAGCGTTTCCGTGCTTCGGAGGGCACGTTAAGCCGTCGGTCCCGGTTGTTGTCTTAGGATGGCAGTCGTTATAGCATGGTGGTAGGGCATTTTGCGAATGCCCGCCTGGCTAGCTACCACCCTCAAGTAGAAAATCTGTCGCCAAGCACCTAACGGTGTGTTCCGGCAGCTGTCCTTGAGAGCCAGTACTTCTAGGTTAGCCTGAACAACATCTTCGAGCACATCATCACTTACCATCAGGTGAGATAGTGGTCAAAGGCTAACTTATCAGGCATAAAAAAAAAAAAAAAAAAAATGTTGTATGAGGTATGATTGTTGATTTTATTATCAGTACAAAAACACGAAATACTTACCTGAAATTAAATTCAGAGAGTTAAACGCTTGTCCCATCAAAGCGTTATTACGAAACGTTAAAGTCCTTTTAGAATAAATTACCTTCATTTGAATTATGGATCACTCGACTGTTAATTTTTGACCCAGCTCGGCGTAGCTTGAAACTGTCATGTCAAAGTTATTTCAACCTAATTGTTTTGATAATATTTAGGGACTTGCCAATGGAATTCAACAGTTTGATTTTTTGACCGCTGATATATAACGAGAAATGGTGGTTTCATTGCTAGCGGTGGTTAGATAGATTAAGGAATAAAGCTGAAATGTAATAAAACAGAATGATATTACAGAATGGATATACCTATAGCAACTTTACTGTTTCGTAAATGTATTTTTTTTATACATGAAACAGAAGTTATTTTTGCTGACTTGTTTGACTATGCATATTTTATTTGCTTGCAAAAATATTTTATGTCATACGAAGCGTGGTCTGACCGATCATTTCGCTGTACTTATGTAACTTCTTTGCATTTTTTTTCCTTTTCTATGGTTTTCATTCCATATAGACGCGAAGAATTTTTGTGTAGTTTTAATCTTACCCTAAACGTTCTACACAAAACTTGCGTTCTGCACTATCGATTGTTTTTGGAGTTGGCTGTAGGACATTTCTTCTGATAGCTTCAAGCTTATTCAATGAAAAATAACCTGAGGGTGGTATGCATATTGACCACGTGCTGAATATGTTACGATATTTTATGAATACAGCATTGAGAGGCCTACGAATTTGAATAGAAAACTTTAGTCGTAGTGATGAACGAGCCTTTATTTGGCTCTGTAGGTTACCAAGTTTCTAAATGATACAAAGAAATCATCTCCATCTAACGCTTTTTGACATATTTAAGTCATAGAAATTAAATTAACACAATATTAAAGATTAAATGTAACACACAAAGTAGAATTTATTAATTTTTAAATAAAGTAATGACCCTCCATGCGAGAACCGCAAACAAACCCTTACACCTGTTTTGTGGAAAGTGTCCTAAATTACAATAGACATTCCCAAACCCAAAGGAATGGTGAAAGCCAAAACTGTTTTTAACTTCTGCGTTGACTTTTTCTGGTCAATATTAATAGAATATTTGTTTTTTTAAACAGACTAGTTCTGTGAAAAAATAAATTAAGTTTTAGGTAAAATGTATAATAACTTTTAAAAATTTTTGGTCTATTAGATAATTTTTTCGCTCTACAGTGTATATCATTTTCAGTCTTTTAAACGCACAAATGCTAGTATGTTATTTGCCAAATAGTCCACAATCTCTGGAGTCTTGAATAACTTAGGCAAAGGGTCGTTTAAAGTTGAAAGTTCGCATACGTCGTCTCTTTACGAGCCTCAAGCAGGTTCTTTCGACAGTTAAGTAATATTGTTGAAGAACTTAACTGGCTGTTTTGAATTTTTTATCGCGAGCCCATGAACATTCTTATTTCTGTGAAGCCTTTGATTCAAAACAGTCGACAAACAGAAACGATATCATGGTATTTTTGACGTTTATTAATTCAGCCATGAGACTTGTGAAAAAATGTGTTGATATGCTAGAAAAGTTTCCAAATATTTTTCTGATATTATTATCTGTATTCTATACGAACATTATAGAGTGATTTATATTTTTTGATGTAACGAATAAACTTAAAAACTGGACAGATTATTTTTAATATTTATATTTTCAAAAACTTAGGGATTCGTATGGATAATTCGATAAAGTAATCGAACGTATGAAACAAAATCCAAAAAAAAGTCTTTGGATCGCGTACGCTGCGGAAATTGTTGACAATAGAGCAAATTGATGAATAACAATTTTACAAATATCATCAATATCTACAAAAATTCTGCAATACTATTATGTCCAACTATTACAGTTATGTCACATAACTACTTTTTATGTGTTTCAATTTATATATTTTGTTAAATACCCGGGCAAAGCTAGTTTATTTACAAATCACTAACAGCTTATTGAACTGATGTATCCCTATAACTGCACTAGAGCTAAAGTTTTTTTAAGAATTTTAATATGTGTCCAATCTGTTTTTGGAACTATTTACTGATTATGCACTGATCACTGATTCTGGTGGTCATTTCAGTTTGATAATAAAACTATAAATATTTCTATATGATTTGTAAATATAAGAGCAGTGGAGTTATTCGTACCACACCGTCATCATATAGTTCTTCTTAAGGGTTACATCACAGTATTTTCTTGGGCACTTGCTTAAGTAAGTGCAGTAGAAAACAATGATGTATAGTATCTATTTTATGATTACTCTATCAAGTCTTTTGAGTCATTCTCAGAAGATAAAAGATATCATCACAATAACATATTTCTGATAGATGTATCTGCGTGTACTGACTGGTTAGTATGTTTACAGAAACAATAGCATGACTTGCAATTCGTCTTTATTATCGCTACGCCACCCTCGTTTTGTTATTATAATCATGCCTACCCATGATACCTAGAACTAAAACTATTGATGAAATAAACATATCTAACCTTAGATATTTTTAGTTTTTAATACCTGCGTGGCTTAATTTGATCAAATAATTGTTTCCCTTTCCGGGGGTGGAGAATCAATTTATACTTATATCTTCTGCAGATGTCATTATAGCATCATACAAATCCTATCCTTAAGACGTTAGTCTTAAGGATAGGATTTGTAAGCAAGATGTTTAGATTTTTATATACGGCCAATACAGCGGTTAAAATTGAAAAGTAGGTACAGGTACTACTAAGGATCATTATTTCAGATTTTGCGTTTACTATTGAGTCAACATAAAATCTGGAATTTAGTTCATGACTACACAGTTAGACATGTCTAACTGTGTGTACATACTTACTTAAACATTTCTACGATTCTTAAAATTTATCTGGAAGAATCATTAGTAATTACTAATGATTCTTCCAGATAAATTTATAAAAATATATCTAGTGACAATTTTTATTCTTCCAGCAGGGTGAAATCACTGGAGACTAATGAATAATGAGACATTAGAAATTTAATATATCTCACGGTCTAGGTACTGAATTACGTTATTTTTTTTGGACTGATCGAGATCTTTAGCTAAATTCTGATCTGCACTTAGCCATTTTTTACTATTTGTTGTTGTACGTTTGATATTGGACTATAACCATTCAATGTTTGAAACTTGTAAGAATTACGATTCAGCAAAAAATCGTTATAACATACATGTGTTTTGATATTGTTTTTGTTAGTTAATCAGCTACTACTAACAGATAGCCTGTCAAAATTTCAACCGGCTACGTATACCATTCAAAATATACAGATCTTAAAGGTCGGACAGACAGATAACCAGTTGATGTTTAGTAGTAATTAGGAAACTGTTTTCTACTACGAAACCCTAAAAATAAAATCCAATCAGATCAGCTTCGAAATATTTCTGTTGGAAAACACTTTCAATATACAACCAAAACCGTTGTTCTAAACTCATATCTGAAGTCAAAAATAAGTCGAAGGCATTTCAGCTCACGAAGATTTATTGGAAGCCAATAAATTATGGATGTAAGTCGAAAGGAAAATTGATTCAACCTGAAGGGAGACTAGTCGCACCTTCCCATTTACTTAATTACCCTACTGGCAGAAATAAAATACCATAATGCTATTGTAAAATCGAGCCTGGCTTGACTTGATTAATTATCATTGTAATAAAAGCAGCCATATCATGTTCAATTAAATTCATTGCGCAATTTCAACTTTATGATTAAAAAGTAGATTTTTGGTTAAAAGTATATGTGATTGTTTTGATAACAAACTGGGCAGGTATCTTCTTCCATTTTCATCTTTTTAATTACAACTACGGTATTTTGGTTCATAATAAAAATTTGCTCTGTCCTTTACCACCATTATTGAATTAGCCAAAAAGCTGGATTATTATAATTATGATGTAATAATGTGCCCTGGACCTACGTAAAGTTACTCTGAGCTTGCCTATGAGAAGATAATTTTAACTGGAAAATAACAGTATATCAACGGATTTTTTATTTCTTTTGAGGTGCCTATAAATCTTAATTTGTTTAAAGTCATAAGCTAGTAGTGCTGATTTTAACGCCGAGTACAGACTCTCAGCAAGTTGAAAGTAGGAATACAGTACGAGTAGTGATTCAAGGAGAAAAATGATTCTATGTAATTCAGTAACTTTACTTTAGACACAGAAACTGTCTCTCTTGCGGAAACAGGTCCAATAAAATTAAATGCGGCTTAACCTCAATGCCAGGACCAAAAACGTGATAAACTTAACCCAAAATGTACAAATAGCGCATAAATTAAAATTGTCACAGTTGTTAGGAAGACTAAATTTAATAAGACTAAATAAAAAAAGAATAAAATGACACATAAGAAAGGAAAACTGTAGTAGTGATTGGAGAAGAAACGCCAAAAGTCAGGCATAGTACTGTGTTTTAGGAATAACATGTATCCAACAATGGACAGCTATATGCAGATGATGAGGAGCTAATTACTATGAAATTATCCCAAGTAACTTAGAAGATACATTTTTAAATCTCTAGACCTTCTCAGACCTTTATCCGAAAGCTGGCTGGCTATCTATCGTTGAATTTTAGATAATGCGGTTCAGAAATAAACTCTTAGTATCAGTAGAAATCGGGAACATTTCGGCTCTTGTTTACGATTGGTCCACTAATGGTAACTGAAAGAAGACTTTTAGGGCCAAATTCCATCAGTGCCGATGTTTGGATTTCCCCAGATGGTAGGTCAGGCTAGGTATTATCAAAATGTCTACAACGTTATCAAAGGATCACTTCATTCACTGAACAATTTTTTTTTCGTTAACATCGATGAGAATGATTAGCTGCACGCTAGCGAGCCTCACGCAATCTAATCACCCTCTACTCAAATCTAGTGCTATATTTGATGGAAACACTTTTGCTAGCAGACAAATATTACTATCCTTTAATTACAATGTTGTGCTTGGTGTCACGATTTGAATAATAAGGTGTAATAACACGTGTAACCTGACACAAAGACAGGCTCAAGTCACATAATAATACTTTTTTTTTAAATCTACGGTATGCTTTTATTTGAAAAATACTAAGATCTATATACAACACTAAAGCTACTACAATAAAAGCAACCTATAAGTCATAGCAGATCCACAGGCAATCATTATGCAATAATTAAGGTACAATCAAAAAGACAGATGAATTGTATTATGTCGAAAAGTACTATAATATGTTCTTGTTTCGTTAGAGAAAATATATCACCCCGAAGAGACTCACTTATTCTTGTTGATAGTTTATTTAGTACATACCTTATTTATTTATAAAAATATACCTTAGATTTAAATTTTACGCCGTAAGAAATCTGTGAATCCATTATACAGAAACCAATACTATTTACAATCATGCCCTTGTGTTCTTGGCGAAAATATATTATTAATGTGATATAAAAAACATGTTTTACCGACCACACACTAGTGGGGTAAGAGCGGGAAGATGTTATGAGATATTCACATATATTTCACAAAATATGTATCTCAGTCGACATATGGGTACTACGTACACTAAATACATTGAGAATAAATATAAGTATATTCTGCTTAAGAATAAATTTCCGCTTAACACATAATGACAATAAAATGTCAAAAAGTAGAAAACTCATTTTCCTTACAGTGATAATAAAACTGTGATTTGACCCCTGTGGGTTATGTAGGCCTAGTACGTCAGCATGTCAGAACAAATACCAAGATTAATTACCTTAACTTTATTTTATACTGCCTGTTACAATAAAAATAACAGTAATACCAAATGTTTATAATACTCTACATAATCGATTCCTTATTACAATGTGATAAAAGCCAATACTTTGCGTACAGTAAAGAGATTATCAGAAAAACGTATCAATATTTGAACGAACATTCGAATGCAAGAACCGAAAGATTCCCTTGTACTAGTATTTATGTTGCCCAGTGGAATAAGACCGTTATCGGTTCATCCGTAAACTCATTCTAACATAGCGCCCATTCGACTTTAATATACTGCTATATTAAAGTTTTTACAAGTAGACGGCTTCGAGCAAGTTAAAACACATTTTCTCGTTTCCTTATATGGATTTTATTATTAGTGATTTGTATACTAAAGTCACAAAACATATTTCACGTTCCTTGTACCACTGAGGTTTAAATTTCAGTGGGTAAGCAATGCATTGATGCTGACTGATTATAGTGCAGCTACTTCCTATTTTCATCGAACAGGCGCAATATTGTGATATATAATTATATGTTTAATACCTACCTTGGTGTTAAAAGCATAAAACAGAAAGAGAATGACACGAACTTATATATATATATATATATTAGGTCCTTACATATGAAATTGGCGTTTTGTATGGGAGGAACAAAAAGTCGAATATTTTTTAATATAATATATTTAATTAATCAAAGTATGAACCATTATTTTCTATGCACTTTTGCCATCTCATAGGTAGTTCATTGATCCCTTTACTAAAAAAACCAGTCGGACGGGAATCAATAAAATCTTTGAAGGCGATTTGGACTGCCCCATCGGAGTTGAATTTTTTCCCTTGCAAGAAGTTATCCAAATTTCGAAAAAAATGGTAATCTGTTGGAGCAAGGTCCGGGGAGTACGGAGGATGTCTTAGACTTTCCAATTGAAGCTCTTCTAATTTAGTAGCCGTCTGTAGCGCAGTGTGTGGTCTAGCGTTGTCGTGAAGCAGCAGTGGCGTGGAGCGATTGACCAGCCTAGGTTGTTTAGCCGCTAGCTTTTCCATCATGGTTTGCAATTCCTGACAATAGACATCAGCCGTAATAGTCTGGCCAGATTTGAAAAAACTGTAATGAACAATACCGGCACTAGTCCACCAAACGCTTACAAGTAACTTTTTTGGGGTTAATTTTCGCTTGGGGCAGGATTTGGCTGGCTGGCCAGGATCTAACCATTGCGCTGAGCGCTTCCGATTATCGTAAAGAACCCATTTTTCATCACAGGTAATGATTCGGTTTAAAATACCTTCATTATTGTGCCGGTTTAGTAATGTAACGCAGCAGTCGACGCGCGTTTGCCGGTTTGTTTCAGTCAATTCGTGAGGTACCCACCTTTCAAGCTTTTTAATCTTCCCAATTTGCTTCAAGTGAATTAAAACAGTTTTATCACTAACATTGCAGCCTGCAGCTAACTCGGACGTGGTTTGCGATGGATCCGCTTCCACAATAGCCTTCAACTCTTCATTATCAACTTGAGTCTCAGGCCGTCCACGGGGCTTGTTCTGCAGGTCGAAATTTCCAGAACGAAAACGTTGGAACCAAAAACGAACTGTGTTTTCTTTTGCAACACGACCGCCATACACATCATTCACCCTTCGAGTTGTTTCCGCAGCACTAGTGCCACGGCGGAACTCGTACTCGTAAATAATGCGATATTTAAGGTTTTCCATTTTGTAAAATGAGTGACGCAAACAGAAAAAAACAGAAGAAAAAAAACAAATGAAGGACGATCATCGAAGCACAAATACATGAGTCTATAGCTGTACAAATTTGAATTTGGAATTCCTTACCAAAGAGGAGAAATTCGTGATTAAAGTGGCCAGTACGAAAAACGCCAATTTCATATGTAAGGACCTAATATATTATTTCCTGTTTAAACACATTGTTACCTACCACCAGAAGAGAGAATTCATTAATTTAAATATGAATAGATCACACAAACCATAGAATTATTTTACACATGTATATAAATTACATAACAATGTAATAATATCAAACAACATGTGCCTTAATGCTAATAAATATAATAATATTGTAATCAACTTAACTTATTTAAAATAATACCACACATCGTTAATATACACTTTTAAGTGTCTGTTATAAAATATATTACAGCAGTCTAACCAATTGCTGGCATCTAACGGCTATTTTTTGACTCTAAGAATTTTTCACTGGAAGTTCCTATATACTTTTTGTCTACTTTCTCCTTTTTTAATCAAATAACACCTTAAAAATGATTAGTTAGACGATATTGCACTATTATCATTCTAATATTCCTGAATTTTTACATTTCTGCCTGATATAATAACGTGATATTCATAGGGTATATGTGTTACATTAGGGGATATCATAGATTTATCATCAGATGACCATTAAGGCGACGGCTCAAGCCGAGGTTCGTCCTACAGCTATGGTGTCCGTCTCCATTCCATCCATTGTAACTCCTACTCGTAACGATGCGTTTTAGGCGCCCGCAGATGTCGGAGGTAGAAGGTGCTTCAAGCCTTTTGCCCCCTGTCGGGTTCAGTGTCCTGAGCCAGGTAACCCCCAGGGTTACTGAAGGATCCACAAGCACTCGCCTTTATCCTTGTCCACACTCTAATAAAAGTAGAAATATGTAGGAAGTTCCTAAAATATCATCAACTGATCAATTAACGTAGTTTTCTGGCTTATCTAGGGTCACGTAGAATTATAGTTATTAAAGTAGATTATCATGAGTAGTAAATGAAATATAAAGATCTGGCGGTTTTTTATGTAACTCACACACATAACTTTGCAAACTTAATCACTCCGTTGTAAATCCATTCTTAGTACAATGTTGCTACTTTTATTTCTTTAACTTAATAGTTAGATAATTTGCTCATCATTATCATAGTAACTGTTTTTATTTTTCAGAATTATCAACTAACGATGAAGCGCGACAGGCGGTCATTAAGGAACTCATCCACACTGAAGCCGATCACATTAGACACCTCATGAACATTGTTGAGGTGAGTCATAAATATACTTAACCTTATTAAAATTTGCATACTAGGTAAATAAACCTTAAGACAAATAATCGTAAAAAACATCAGATGCAGCGGAATATTAATACCTTACGTAGAGACAACAAAAAGTTTGTCTATATACAGGTATGAACGTAGGGATTATAATTCCCGGCTTAGCCATAAATCTGTCGTAGCACGGGAGATTTCATTCGACAAATGGGGCTCGCTGCTTCTAAACCAGATTGTCTTTTTACACCGACTTCATCGAAGGTTTCGTTTATTTTCGGGAAAATAGGCTATCACAGAACGGATATAAATAGATGCTGGGTATGAAAGTTTTAAGAATATAGAGGAAAGCACCTTTCATATCGCTTTACGTCCTGGCCGTCCGACGGAAATGGGCAACTTTTGCCGGAGGCAGACGCTGCCACGCCATTTGTTCACTGAATTTAAACGACACATTCACAATACGTCAAGCGCCTAAAATAATACGAAAGTACATTAATGTTTAAAAAAATTGTTTTTAAATTCAAGTTTATATTTTGATTTCTATAACAAATCTCATTCATGGAGGTAATTGGCCTGGATATATATATAAGTTGTGATCCTAACGGAAAATCTAGACAACTTGAAGTAAGGCTATTATTAGATGTATACTAATATTATAAAGAAGAAAGATTTGTATTTTTGTAAGTAATGAATAATTTTTTTTTTTTTTTATGGTGGATAGGTTAGCCTTTGACCACTATCTCACCTGATGGTAAGTGATGATGTGGTCGAAGATGTTGTTCAGGCTAATCTTAAAAACTACTAAATCAATTTGAAAATTTCTTTTACCATTAGAATTCTACACTATTTTTGATGAAAATAAGCTAAAGAATATTCTCAAAAACTTAGGGACGTATGAAAAAAATACGATAAAAATTGTTATATCGCGTACGCTGCGGGAATTGTTGACAATAGAGCAAAGTGATGTATTACAATTTTATAGAGGATATCAATATCTACAAAAAAAAACATCATTACCATGATTATGTGTAACGATTACAGTTATGTCACAATAACGACTTTTTATATGTTTCTATTTATATTTTTTGTTAAAAACTCGTGCGAACCGTCGGGTCGTCAATATTATGATAAAAATATAAATAAGTTACAGGGGTGATAGATTTCAAGAAAAAAACTGATAGAGCCCCATTATAATACCGAATAGGATGCACTTATGCTAAAAGTTTGAGTATGTTTTCTGATATATCTTCCGTGTTCATTTTACCAAACAAGACTCGATAGCATTTTGGATATCTTTCAGTGTTGTGATAATCATATACATTTTAAATGGTCAAAAGTTCTTTTCATTGCACAAAAGAGTCAAAGCTTCTTTGGCTTCAGCATCTTTCATAAGTATACCCATTTTATCAAACATAAGTTTGTTTGATAAAATGGGTATAACAAAACATCGTTATCTTTTCTTTGAATTTTCTAAAGACGGATACTATAATGAGACATAATTCGACGCTCGTTTTTCAAGGATTATATTTGTGTAATATTTGTATAATCGTAGAATTTTCACGATATAGCATAAACTGCAACCAGCGAAAAAACACGTTTTTGGGCGCTGTTTTTTAAATCAATTTGTTTTATTATTTGATTGGCAGTACACCAGATAGCATTTAAAATTATATCAAGTTCTCAATAAACTACATAATATTACGATTCAATAGAAACAGTCCTAAAAGACAGCGAAGGTCAGCTCAACTAATTTCCTCAATAGGAACTTCGTCCATTTTCTTCTACGGAACCGTAATAACTAATCTCGGATTGCGAATCATGGTGCAAGTCTATCTAATAATAGTGTTGTGTCCTCTATTGGTGTTATTTCTCGACTATACAAACTTAAATAGTTCAAAGAGAAAGAAATAAAGCAGTATCTGCGTGGCAAACATTTCCCAGATTAGTCGGTAGTAGCAGTAGTAGGGCATTTAGCGTAATTGCTACATGATTGCATCATCACTTAACATCAGGTGAGATAGAGGTCACGTGCTATCCAATTTGGAATTAATAAAAAACGTAAGCTACGACTAAGAAATGAAAAATCTATGAACAGGAAATTAAAGTTCTGGCACCACAGTAGGGGAAACTTGCCTAATTCGTACCCCATAAGAACAAACGCTTGTATTTTAAAATTTATGACAGATAGACATTGTTAATTGCATGGTATTAAATATTTAATTTTTATTTAATATTAGTAGGTACTCCTTTATACTCAAACATTATAAACTTCTACAAAAATTAAGTTTTTGAAAAAGTTTAAATATTACGTTTTAAAACCATTGCGCATTGGTCTGATTTCGTACCTCAATTATCCTAAATTGTACTTAGAGACTGTATCATAGTTTTAGTCTCAAAATCACAGAATAAGTTTAAAAACTATGTTCATGCTTAATTTTTGGTAAGCTTAACAAATTGCAGCTATCTCAAACATTCTTAAAATTATTTTAGTCAACAGTTCAGTATCAAAATGTCATCATGCTTATTAAAATCTATAGTTTTGTTTGAAATTTTGTGAGCCAATCTAATTGTCTTCTCTAAAAAATCTTGTAAATCTAAGTATTTATAATCATCACGAAAATCATTCAGATTATTTTTATAAACAATATCGCAAAGCTTGTGAACCCAAAACTCACATTGGGTACACTAAATCATGTCATCTTTTCTATATCCTCTTTAAAAATATGTATTACAATATCAGTATTGTTTTTTTTTGGTTTTACCAATTTTTCAAACAAAATTTACCTATTATGCTTAGTTTGCACCAGTACGATTTACGATTTGGTACTGAGAACAAGTTAGGCGCACTACAGTAAGAAATTTCAAATATCCCGCGAAAGAGATACACAGAACTTAGTGTCATTCAATACATACCAAAAAACTCACAAATATATACTAAATTAGGTCATAGTTTGCTAAGATCGGCTTTGCGCCTTATCACTTGCTATATGCTTGTGTATGCACTTGCAGTATGCTTGTGAAATGGCGAAAAAGAATACATAAATGTAGTGAAATCACTTACTTATTTGATATTTTATGAAGGAGCATCTTTCATATCAATTAACAAGGCGGACTAGTAGTTCCATTTGTGGTCACCTGCATCGCTACTGCTATTGTCAGTCCGGATACAAGGATATTAGGAACAAGTACGAATCAGGCAAGTTTCCCCTACTTTAGTGTCCGTGCATATTCTAGGCTCATCTGTGAGCCGGCGTAATGCCTTCGACCACATTAATACTTACCAACGGAAAAAGTATCGGAGGCTAACCGCAACACATGCAAAATTTTGAAATTTAAATTTTGACGATTTCAATAGTAATAAGATAGTTTAAACAAAAGCGACGTGATTTTGATACATATAATAAATTGCATATTTAAACTGTGCTTGAAACATAAATTTGTTAAGTATTTCATGTAATACAACTTCCATAACTACATAAATAAACCAGTGCAAAAAAGATTAAGCATCTACACAACAGAGGCTGTAAAATATAAAGCAATAATGTTCTCCACTTCAGTAGGATTTTAAATCTACCATGTTTATTTTGTTTCTCATTTTTAAGATGAAAGCACAAAAGGATGACGAAAATAATCGTTCATCTTACAAAAAATATGTAACAGGTATACAAACCGACTTAATGGGATATAAGACAGGGAGACAAATCTGATTTTCTAGATAAATAGTATTATAAGTCATCATCTTTTGGATAATTACTTATGCTATTTGCTATTTGGATTTAATTTAGACTCTACGAAAGCAACGTGTCTGACTAGAATAACTACTACTTGTGGAATTTGTGCACTTCAGTGTCTTAAGAATAAGACAGATACGTGCCTAACTCCAATTCAATACTTCTATTCTATTACTATTCACTCTAGCCACTAGAATTTTACCACGTAATCGTCAGATTTGGGTTAAATACCCACTGCAAAGTGTGACAATACACAGTAGGGCTTAACGCAACCACTTACTACGAAATTCTAAATTCGTGGACCCTATGAGCTCAAAAATAGGAACTAAATTTGTAACAATAACGCGTACAAAATCCAGAGCAAGTCTTATGCGTTTTATTAAATAATCTAAACCTTACAGCTATTAATATAGGAGCTAAATTTCTAACGTAGCAAATGGATTGCGTCGTATTGTTCATGTTGTTCTTTCTCAATAATTGAATCTCATCAGAACAGAGTCGATACAAGCACACCGGATTTATTCTATTAAAGAAGGTTACTAATCCTGCGGGCCTGTATCCATGAGAGCAGTTATGAAATAAATTAATCCCTCAATGTTCAATACCATATGAAATTAAATTTAATATATCTGCCAATATCTGTTAAGAGTAGAGTGCACGGAGCGCTTCCCTTACAAACGTATTTTCGTTTTAATATAAATCAAGTGTTCAAGCTTGGTGAAATTTTGTATGAATGTTGTTGAGCCTAATATCTATGCATATGGTTTGTCAGTTTTTCAATTTATTATATCCCTAAATGTCTAAATTACGATTGCCATAGAAAACGATTTTTGAAGAAATCGTTAGATTTGGGTTATAGAAACACTGCAAAGTGTGATTGCTAATCTTTCTTAGCTCTGTTTGTAGTTAATAGCTTTTACCTGCGGTTTTGCTCGTGTGGACTATCCATCGGAAACCTTTTATTTTACTGGGATATAAGTAACTTAATCCTTTTTTGGGAGCAGTGTAAAAAGTGTCATAAATAAATAGGTTACTTTTTAATCTATTTCATTTTTCTAAATTGGCCACGTGCGGTGACTTCTCATGGTGGCATTGTCGAGAGCAAGGAAGGTATTGAGATAACCGCTAGCAAAAACTTACCTCGTGCAGTGACCTTTCGTGGTGGCATTGTGATGGGCAGAGAGAGTATTATCTTACAGGTACCATTAACTTCTACATGCAAAAGAAGTAATAACTCAAATACACCTGCAACAAAATTATTACAATCTAAGCTAACCCATGAAAAAAACAAAACACGAATAATTTTAACAGTAGAAAACAATTAAATGTAATAAAATTACAATCTTCAAATATAAAAGTTAAAACCTAACAGTAGTAGCTGTAAGATATAAAAATAAATATTTTATCTATCATATCTATCTATTGTTGAAATGAAATTCTCATGTGTTTCACTTTCTACCGTACAAAATATTAAAAGAAAGAAATATTGAAAAAGAATAGGTAAAATTGTTAATATAATAGTATTATAATTCAAATAGTAATAAGTATATATGTATAATAAGTAAGTCACCAAAAGAAAATAAAAATCCGCACTGCCTGCGGTCTTGCGCCCTCACCAGCGGTGAGGCACCACATGGTGGAACGCAACACTATACTCGGATTTCTGCCTGTCACACTCGACGCTTGACGGACGTCTCATCCGAATACCGATGCTCAGCGCGTAGCGTTCCCTCGATGCTTTGTAAAACAAATTTGTAATAATAAAGTATTATAAATGTTTAATATCTAATTGATTTTGAAAATTATCATAATTGTACAAAGATACAATAATATTATTGAGTTTTTATTAGTAAGGTTTTTTTGTTTTTTTTTTTATAATTTATTTGTTTTAATTTTAAGTTTCTTGCTATTACAGTTCAAAAGATATATCAACGTGACAGACGGATGAACTGGTCGAGCGCCAGCGATTTAGGTTCAGGTGACAGACTTACCTCCCCATTTTCAACCCTTCTAACCAACCCTAGCAGAAAAAATATTATTATATTAATTAGTTCTATCCAGATACCAATTAATTTACATCACCATAACTTCAAAGACAATGACTTTTACATACAAAGTTTCATCCCAAATTTCACACTCTTAAGTCAGCCCTGTCAAAAAAATGTTAAACACGTCATTGTTTATTTTGTTAAACTATCTAAATACTAATTTCCAAAACTGTTATTTAAAAACCTCAGGACTTTCATACAAAGGTGTTCAACCAGTTTTACCCCCTCAAAGATAAATTTCAAAAAAATCTTTCTATGTACACATCAGGACGAATACACCCTCCAAATTTAAAGTCTCTGCGACCAGAAGATTAGGCTGTGCGTTGTCTGTCAGTCAGTGAGTCAGGACTTTGATTATTATATACATAGATTAGTATCGTATTTTTACAGATAGGCCAGCCCATCAGCGCTATGTCATTTATTGATATTGGTGATGATATGAATATAAAGAATTGTGGGGTAGATTAAAAAATGAAATAGTTTTTTAAAACTGCTGTAATATTTTTTTACTTAAACTCAGGCTTATGGTGGTATTTGCATCTTTGGAACTCAAGTTCTCAGGAAGATACGGAATCGAATTTTGAACAGAAAAACTTCTCCTCAAAATCAAAATCATTCATTCAATTTAGGCGTTTACGACGCCTTCATGAAGGCAATTACAAATTTTAATATTGAAAAGTCTTACAATGTTCAGCAAAAAAATATATAGAGCCACTGCGACAAAACCGAGCAGGGCCACTCTTTTAAACGTCTTTTAACAAAGTATTACATACAATATAATAAAATTATTACAATATTGCTTTACATTACGTAGGTCATTTTTGTTGTTTAAGTAATCACAAACTGTGTGGATTTCTTAATCAAAATGTTTTTCACATGTAACTTGAATTTTCCTTCCGTAGCGTTGTAATATTTATGGGAACTTTATAAAACCCACCTAAGAAGGACCTTTTATTTGTCTTTGCTAATCTAAAACCTGGCACCGTTTTTTTATCTTAACTCCTACTGTAGTAATTGTGATAGTCACTGTTCGTTTCTTACTATAACTTCTTAACCTAAACTTTACTATTTCTTCTTCGCTATTGCAGGTATACATCGCGGCAGCGCACGCACTCCAAGATTTGGATAAGTTACTGGAACTAGACACAAGTCGGCTTTTCTTAAACATCCCTGATGTGTTAAACGCCAACATGCAGTTCTGGGAGCTAGTAATGTATCCAATGATCACGGAGGCCGTCAAAAACAAGACCACGTAAGCGTATACTTAATCTAATAGTCATAAGACAATCCGTCACAAGTTATGAACTGAACCGCGCCAGTCACTTAGATACATACAGTTGTTATAAGTCTCATGTGCCTGTAATTTTAATGGCTCTCAAGGACTACTGCCGGAACAACTGTCAGGCGCTTGGCGACAAATGTTCTACTTGAGTAGTCATAATATGTATATTTTTTTAATTCACTCAATGATCCTCTGAAGAGAAGTTTACCTGCAAAGTGAAATCAAGGAATTGCCTCTTGACCGCTTGACGTTCAGGATCGTGTAATATTGCATCGAGTTCCTATCCTTATGCCAAGTTTTCTTTAACAAAAAAGAACATTTTAAAAATACACATACACTACACTGACATCCCAACACACTCTGACAAACATTATAAAACGTGTTTTATCTATTTTAAAAGATGTTTGCTTAGCTTATAAATTTAAAATGTATGCTTTATTGTTCCATATATATTTTGAGTTATATAGACTATGTTTTTCTACGTATACATTTATATGTGTTAAATTTAACCTGTAAGCATAAAATATTAATAATCTAGATGGGAGAAGCCACTGGCACCCGAAACACAGTTTTCAACTAGTTCGGGAGCCTATGGATTCATTAACAAAAATGTAAAATTTTTATGCAAATAAATTATTATTATTATTATAAAATAGTTATAGCGATTTGACCTTGGTTTTAGAGTTACCTAGCTACTACCTGATGTCAACCCTCATTCAGCATGCCTTAACTTGTTGTTATCAAATTAGACCACCGCGTCCTAGTTATGAATGAAAGCTATAATTGTTATCAGTATTGCCGATGCTAATGGGTAAATTGGTAATATTACCAATCAAGATAGGCTTATCATTAGCAATTATATCGACATATCCTTTGGATATTCTTACTAAGATAGTAAATAGACCTAATGTCCGCCGTGCAGTAATACCCTACTTACATCGATTACACGTTATGGCATAGATACAATTGATATTTTATAATTCAGTGAATGTGGCTAGTTATCGCCATTCCTCGCAGTCAACTCAAATGCTTATAATACTAATACAATTTAATGTTATAAACATATGTTGAAGAAATGATGATGAAAATGAGTTCTGCCAGGGTAATTTTCATTTCACCGCACACGCTCATCAACTCAAAAATTTGAAATGAGGGCTTCAGTCGTGTGGGGGAAGTTACAAAAACACTCATTTTGCCTGAATTTACATATTTATCCAATATCAACTTTTTGTCTCTCTGTTTGTGTTCGGCAAATTGAATTCACTAAATGACTTTGCCGCAAAATCTCTAATATAATTTATATGTTGACTGCAACTCTGTATAAAATGGTAGGGTTCATAACAAGGTACTAACAATTTTAATAGTAAATAAAATAAGTGAATAATAATGTCCTCATGGTAGTCTTAGATAAATGAATGCTAATATAATATTAATTAATTGACATAAGAACTATAAATGCCATACCACCAACTGAGGGCATAACTCTAAATGAATCATAGTTCATTTAAATAAATTTCAGAAAAGAAAGTTTGGTAAACTATTTTATGATTCTATTATTATAAAATAAAGTTTGAAACACTAATATAGGCTCCTTCCCTCGTTTATAATGTGATGTTATAAGATCTGCACAGGACACATTTTTAGGGTTTTTCTTGATTATAATATATATATAGCACCTAAAAATTAACTGATGCTACCTCTTCGGGCTACATGCGTGATGGCATAACGATCTAAATTTTACTTTTTTTTTTTTTTTTTTTATGCCTGATAGGTTAGCCTTTGACCACTGTCTCACCTGATGGTAAGTGATGATGTGGTCGAAGATGTTGTTCAGGCTAACCTAGAAGTACTGGCTCTCAAGGACAGCTGCCGGAACACACCGTTAGGTGCTTGGCGACAGATTTTCTACTTGAGGGTGGTAGCTAGCCAGGCGGGCATTCGCAAAATGCCCTACCACCATGCGATAACGACTGCCATCCTAAGACATCAACCGGGACCGACGGCTTAACGTGCCCTCCGAAGCACGGAAACGCTCAGTAGTAATGTCACTAGCGGTCACCCATCCAACTCATGACTTGCTCACGTTATGTTAAAAATTAATAGAATCTTTACGGTTTGGTTTTGGCAAATTTAAACCAAGATTGGCCGTTGACTTTGTTTTCCCGAAACTATAATGTCCGTTAACTGTCAGATTAGAGAAGTTCAGGAAGACTAGATATGTCGTTATAACAGACGGGTGTGTATGAAAAATAAGATGAGATGAAGGAACTGAGATATGCCATTCAAGCGTTCGTTTTTATTAAAATCTATGTATAAAATACATGTTTTATATATCATATATATTTTATACATTTCAACATCGAAATTGTAACTGTTCTTTAACCGATTTAAACCACTTGGGTGGTCCATAACCGATCCAAGATCGTAGCCAGAATAAAATCGTGGTCTCCGCATACCTCACCAGCCTATCTCTTCGGATGCAGGCGTAGCGTTAACTATGTATACGTCACCAACCTACCTAAGCACTTGCTTTCTTTACAGCTTCAACACTGATTTGATGGCACCTGGTTTTGCGAAGTTCGCCCTGATTTTTGAACCTTATGAAGAATTTGTCTGTGGTCAGTCTAAAGCCGTCGACTACCTACGTGCTCTTTCATCTAACCCGGAGTTCATGACATATCTAACGTGGTGCCATAATCAAAATCCGAGTGACAGGTGAGATTCTTACTCATAATTATAGCTATTTCGTTATAGTTATTTATTATTAACTATATACCGGCTGGCACTCACGGTGTTTAGTCGTAATATTCAACAGGCGTTCGAGCAATAAAGTTAATCGTTGTGAAGAAATGCGGGCATCGTGACATTTAATTTTCTGTTTTTATTTTCAATAAGCTGGTCAAAGATGGCTTTACCTAAAGTATGGATTAGCTTTCAAGGTTACTTAGGGGTTTGTCGATAGTTCCGACTTAAACGTAGGCTAGCATTCATAAAATGCCGTAAATGAAGTAGCATGCTTGCCATGCTAAAACAGTAAACGTTCCCTCCAAAGCATGGAAACAATCAGTAGTAAATTCCACTAGCAGTCTTAGTTGATCCTCTATGTACTATCAGCCAGCTTCGACTTGTATTTTATTACATTAAAATATTTTGTCAATCATTAGATTAAATTCAACTGTATTAGCTGGATTGTACACTGCTGCCCAGCCTCCCCTATTAAGGGGGTTTTGCCATAATCCCCACACTTAGCAGGCGTCTCGGGGATCGCAGTTTAAGATATCACTCTCACAGAAGGCGCTGCTGCCCACCTTTCAGTATTTTACCTTTAGTCGCTTCTTACGACACCCACAGGTAACAATAGGGGGTGACATTATATCTCGGCACCCAAGGGGCGTAAATTCAAGAAAAGCTAAAAAATGCAGAAGGTGCGCTATCATTTATGGCGTTGAGCTGTAGAGGTATGATGTAAGTAGCTCTTATGTTTTAATTTCCTTTCAGATTACAGCTTGCTGATATAATGGTTAAGCCAATGCAGCGACTGACTAAATATAGTCTCATAATTCGGCGCATTATAACGTACACAGAGTCGGATGAGTCCAAACAAACTTTAGAAAAAATGGTAAGTTATTAGTACATTTTGTCAACACTTGTTATCCACTACATCATCAAAATTTATTATTGTGTCTTCAATGAAAAAAAACCTTGTAGTTTATTTGAGTCAGTCTATTGATGTTTTCACCAAGAAATAATGGGAACCCTAAACCCTTCCTAATCTATATAAACAGGTCATTTTAAATTTACCTAATGACTCCATTTTCGGAGTAAATGGTATTAGTCTGAAAAGTATCTAGAATAACTTTTTGAAGTGGGTGATGATTCAAATCTCTCTTCAGCTCCCATTGTCATGGTCCGACTTTCACAATTTATTTCATACTTTTCAGTGTGGGAACTCGATTCCATTTTTTTATTAAAAATATTGTTCCCCTTTTTCTTTTAGTGATACCTACTGCTGACATAATCTATTTTTACACCTAGAAAATCCACAATATACAATACTGGTCACCAACGACAAAATCTGTAATTACCATGGCATTGAAGTCTAAGCATATTGGTACCTACTTTTATCGGTAATTTGAATGTTACTTAAAAACTACTTAACAGATGTCGATGAGACTTTAAGGGACCACCGCTGATATTTTACCTACCAAACAAAAAAGAACCATCAAAATCAATTCGTAATACGAGTATCCGGAGTAATATTGTAACAAACATGCATAAAAATACATACAGTTAAATTGTGAACCTCCTCCTTTTTCCAATTCGGTTAAAAATAAAGAACGTTGATAATGTGTATACAAAGAAAAATTAGTAGAATATTTTTTTAAACAAAGAACTCGAACGAAGAATCAGAATACATTCAAATATATAACCTACAAATAAGCAGGTAATTATTTTATGTCTCGCTACATGTTAATTGGTGGAAAACAGTTATTATTGATATAAGTTTTTACTAACCATCGTTTCAATCATGATAACACTCAATACGAACTTTGAATCGAGCCGTTACATACTATAACTATATTTTATCTTAGTTACCTAATCATAATTTCTAAAAAAACTGATAAACTAAGACTTATATTTTTGTTTGTTCATATTAAGATATGAACTTTCTTTTACTAATAACAAACTTATAAACCACCAAATTAGTTGAAGCAGTGGCAATAAAGGCTGTAATTTTGCGCCGGTCACGAAATAACACGAAAATGTAGGCTTCGATCAAAATCGCACCGTAGGAACATAGTTGCCACCCATTGCGTGTTTCAGCCGATACAAGGTAGATCATGAGTCGTGTGTCAAGGAAAATAAGGTGCTTACAAGTCGCTGACCTTGAATAGAGATGGTTCAATACAAGTTTGTATAGTTCTAAGTATGTAACAAACGGTAACAAACTTTTTCTGTACAAATTTAAGACAAGAAGGCAAGCAGTGGTTAACGAAACTTACTTACGATTATACTAAGTTTTGTCCATCAGAGTTACACATAGATAACTTGGCCAATGAAGGTTGTGCAAACTTTATTTCATTGTTATAATATCACCTGAAAATAAATATTCATATAATTTTGTTTACCAAAACGACGTGTCCTATCCGCGTTTTATTGATGTAAACGTATCACCATGCCAATTGTAGGTAAAAAGTAACGAGTGTGGAGTCATTTTCCAACAGCAATACTCAGTGCGTATGCTAATTCATAAATCAAAACTACTTGGTGGTTGAAACATTAAATATTCATTAGACGTAATAATATTCTTGAAGTCAATAAACATTATCAACTCGTATTAATTAACTAGATGTTGTATATCAAACACTATTTTCAGGAAAACACTGCCATAACATTCGTCCATCGAGTAAATAGAGCTATACGCCAAAAAGAAGAACTTTTAAAAGTTGAAGATCTCGAGAAAGTATTAGATTCTTATGAGTTGGTGAGTTATTTTTTATTTATAGCTGATAGGCTATCCTTTGATCACAATATCACCTGATGGTAGGTAAGTGAGGATGTGGTCGAATGTTGTTTCGGCTAACCTAAAATTACGGGCTCTTAGGGACAGCTGCTGGAACACATCGTTAGGTGTTTGACGACAGGTTTTCAACTTGAGGGTGGTAGCTAGCCACGCGGGCATTAGCAAAATGTTCTACCACTAATCTCAAAAAAATTTTTTTAGGTAGCTTGGCCAACAAGATACTATATATTATTAGCCTAAAACACAAGAAACATATTAGGTATACACCGATTGTGCGAGCCTAAAGCTACAATGAGAGATTAGAGAGTCAGAGGCTTGTCGGCTGAGAGCACTTTCACACCTAAGATGGTCCGATAACGGCACTCGGAGTGGCACATGCAGCTCTACACCAGGGCCACACCCTGGTGTGTAAACAGTCCTACCCGCGGTCTTTATACGATGCATTCGAAAACGCAGATCTAGCTTTCTGTGATGACAAGTTACATCATCAACCTGAAACTATTTACGAGCCAGAGTTAATCAAACATAAATTATCAATAATGACAATGTGAATTCAAACAAAAGGAACGAGTTATTATTGGGTGATACAAAATAATGTAAGTTAGATCTCAAAGGCAATAGACACAAAGCAATGCGTAATTTCTGTTGAGCATACTTTATGATCTCAATAATTATGCATAACACGACCACAGACAACCCAAAACAAAAAGTAATATCAGGTACTACGGTTGCGTTAAATTGAGGAAACATTGCGCTCATCGTTCCACTATTATTGACCATTACAATTAAAATTCAGACAGAGCTTGCTTGTCTCTATATTTATAAATCAATTGATTATATTTATAAAGCCGAGTTGCCTGTAATACAATTTAGAAAAGTGAATAGTTACAATATCTGGTCTGCCCCGTAACCTTAATATTTTATTTTATACCATAGTATATTTCCCCTTTGGGTGAACATATTTAATTTAACTAATTTTCTCATTTCATCTATATTTACCCATTGTTACTCCACCTCGACCATTATTTTCACTTTTTATATTACTCCAACTTAAGTCCATATAATTTGAATGGTAATGAAAATAATCTTATTTTGAAATTCAGCTTTATAATTGGCACTGTTTTTAAGGGAAAATGTCAAAATTATGTCAATATTAAGTCCATTTCCATTAATAAGCATTTTGGCAGACAAAAAGGGCCCTGATTCTCACTTTTGAAAATTTTAGAATGTTTTTCTGATAGGGCTAATTCACTTCGAGTAGGTTCGCTTCAATAATGGAAGGCTACGTTGAGAGTCTTCAAGCGGACTGAAAACTCCGCCACTTTGAATAATTGTAGGGCAATTTGCAAATGCCAGCCTTACTAGCTACCACCTTCAAGTAAAAAATCATTTGCCAGGTACTTAACGGTGTGTTCCGTCTGGCAGCTGCTTCGAGAGCCATTCTTATTCTTGATTAAGTAATAATAATCACTTACTCAAAGATCATAATGTCGGCAATTAACTAAAGTCTCGGCAAATACACAAAATCACAATACAGCAATGTGTTGCGATAGACTCAATTGGCATTGCACCAGGTTGAAAAAAATTGTATTTACTTAAGAAAAGGTGTTGGTTCTTGCTTATTGCACCAGCATGAAAAAAAGTTGTTTGAATGGACTATGTTTTAGTGTAAACTTAACTGTAACGACGCTAAGATTTTAATGAGTTACAATTTTAGTTGATACTTTTGTTAAAGTATATGTTGGTTGGTTTAAATAAATTTGTAACTTTTTATATACAAACATTTTTCATATTTCTAACTAAGTATCACTTTTTACAGGATTTTAAGGATGAAGAACTAGACAGATATTTCCGTATGTTGAATGACTTTAATCTTAAGACTCCAATGTTAAATTGTAGTCCTGATAATTATAGAACTATTATTTATCAGGGAGACTTACGCTTCAAAGATAATGTGAAAGAGGTAAGGGCTTATTTTTCTATATTTTGTTCTTGTAAGTAGTGAGATTACAAGCAAAGACATGAAAATCAGAGCCAGATATTATGTTACGTTACAGTGGCTCCCAAAACTTGCTGATTACTTGTATTTAAAGTTAATTGTTGTACATATTTTGTTCTAGGTCGATGTTCGAGCTATACTTTTGACTGACATGCTACTTATTTGCAAGAAGCTTTCAAAAGGAGGACCTTTCCATTACAAAATGATCAGGTAAGAAATGTATTAGTAATCTTATGTTTTGAACAATTATGTTTCATAACAGAATAAACATGTTTTATAGACTAATTGGCTGCAATTCAATTCATCTAGGAATATAGTGAAGTAGATCTTTATACGTTTAATATATTAAAATTGATTCCTGTTTTTTCTTATTTCTAGACCCAAATTCATATTGCAAAGGCTTGAGCTCTTAGGTCGACACACAAATAAGATTAATTCACAGGAAGTCGCAAAACTCTCTTTCGTTGTTTTGGATGAGTACCGCACTGCAGTGTCGGCATTCTCGTTGACCGAGCCGGCCAAGGACCCGAATCCACAACAAACGTTGAGAGTAAGTTAACAATGGATAGCTACCGTTAAGTTACAATATTTACTTAGTGTTATTTAAACAGCATTAACGCATAAGCGAAAACATATAAATTATTCGGATAAAAAAGATAACTTCAACAGTTTTTTTTCCATTAGCTTAGTATATTTTTAAATATTGGCTTAGCATACGCAATGCTGTGGAAATAACACTTTGGTCAACATAAATAAAAATGGTGTTGCCAAATTGGTGTTGATAAAAATTACATTGAAAATCATAAAGACATACGTCATCTGTTATGTTGGCTTAACGGTAAGAGCATACCCCGGCTATAGGGGTGGGTGGATGGCGAGGGTTCGAATCCCGCACATGCCTATAATTTTTCCTCTAATTCTAATCATCATCTCTCATTTTAATGTTGGTATGTAGGACACGGAGCATGCGTCATCACAAAAAATAATAATATTAAAATTAGTTACACTAGTTCAAAATATATAAAAATGAAACCATATTGCACGTGTGTTTTTTTTACCGTCGGCCTTTGCCTTTATTAACTAAATACTACGAACTATATACAACACTACAGCTACCACAAAAAAAGTATTTAGATCCCTATAAGTCATTGCAGACTCATAGGCAGTCCAAATGCTCTAGCCCACTACCAGTTGGCAGCGTGCCCAGCATGCTGGCAGCATTGCCCCGTTGAATTGCAATGCTTATTCTAAATACATATAATAATATTTACACATGCAATATGGTTTCATACTACGTGCAATACCTATTAAAGTAGTTAGTTAGTAGTATGATAAGAATAAAAGTGAAATGTGAGATTATAGCCATTTAATTTTTAAACGACTTACAAAAAGGTGGAGGCGTTTTGTTTTTATGTATGATTACGTATAACTATTTCAAAGTTGTCTAAGTTTGATAATTCTTTTTTTACTGTAAAGGGTATATACGAGTATACCTCTAAGGTCCTATATAAATTACATTAATATTAAGTGGTTTTTAAGTTACATTCAACTAACTGAAAAATGCTTGACATATCTAGATGACTCTGCATTTGTAAGTTTTGTCGATGCTGAAATGATCGATTTTCACTCACTTACATTACTGACCAGTACTGTAGGTGAGTGAAAAGGGATCGTTTAAACAGTAATTAACACCAAATAACTGAAAAAAAGAGTACAATTTTTTACCGACTTTTAACACTGAAAATCATGAAATAACACGTTGCAGTCGGATCTTGAAAATGTGATCTCAGTGTTTTGTATCAGCATGGGGCTGACTTTCAAAAGTTATTTCATACGTTTCAGTGTTAGAAGTCGGTAATTTTTTTTTGTTCATATTTTTTTTAAGCAAAATAGTGTGGCTACCATTCAACTAAATGTTATATGCAGTTAAAGTAGTTTTCAATTTTAATATATGAATTAATAAAGACAGTTTTTGAAAGATCTCATTCTGAGATAGGGCACGGTTGCTTAGAGATAAATGCAGATTGCACATCCACTCCAGGGTCGAAATACTTTACTTAAAAAGATTTTATTCAAGATTGAATAAATTAGATTCAGGCGAGAAAAATGAACTGTGTTATTCAAGAGTCAAGAATAATTAATCAAATTAAATATAGTTTTGGGAAGGCGTAGAAATTAGTTCTTAACTTCTATGTATCGGTCTTTTACATTGCGATACCACAGCAAAGATCAATTTATTTTGTCTTGCAACCAGTAAATGATATGAAATTTTTTCCAGTTAGTTAATTGGTTCACTTATTATTTACACTTATTATTACTACATATCTCATGTTTGATTCGTGATAGAATGAACCACGCACTGCACAAAACCGTCGTAAGGGCTACCTGACGCATTAATTATATACCCCGATAGACAAACTCCAATAGACGGAAACTATATTAAGCACTATTATGGTAAGCCATAATGCCCACGTTTGGCAGGCGTCTTGGGGATCACAGTGTGAGATATCAGTTCCTCAGAAAGCGCTACTGACCTCCTTCTGCTGTGTTACCGTTAGTCGCCTCTTACGACATCCACGGGTATAGAGATGGGGGGCGTGACATTCTAGCCCGGCACCCCACGGGCATATTATGCAATGCCGCAGTCTAATCACTAGCAAAGAAACTTAAGTTTTTGCAAATGTACGTAACAGTTTGTGCGCTATTCTAGACATCTACAGAGCTAAGTAGAAAACGGTGGACGTATGACGTTATGTAATAGTTGTAAACTATAGCTTTCTCTTTAATTTATATTGAGAGCTACGACTTACGGGAAGCCCGCTATACATGCTTATATTTATTGCCTATACAAGAATGATAGACCATATAAAGCAAATAATATCTTCGTTCACACATGTTAAACTTTCCTAAAATGCTACGTACGTATTAGCTAGCTGGCCAAAAAGCTTTTAAATCGGTATCTCAAAGATTTTGCTTGGGCCTCTGTATCACTTTTACACAGGTGTATTGACGTAGTACAAGATGTAATTTATGAGTAGAAAATTTTAATTGTGCTTTTTTATTTTTAGATATGGGAACAAAAGCTTCTTGAGGCAAATGTGGCCTACGAATTGAGCACGTGGTTTCATACAAACCCAGTCAATGACCTCTCCGAAATTGAAGCAGATTACCACACGGAAGGTTTTAAGGTGAGTATTTTTAGATGTTGGTTTTATGAGTCCATCGTTGGTGGAGTGGCGTTAACCCTGCATGCGCCACCCCCATAACCGCCAAAAGTTGTTGCCACTAGAACAAATTATATGGAAATTCGAGATTCTTTCAATAGAAAGAACGAATGTGAATAGGGATAACAAAAATTTGCCGTGATCATTCACAAACGCGATCGTTTCGGCGTGCATAATCAAACGACGACGCGGTACGCTATTGAAATGATGTAAAATTTAAGAAGACGTTGGTACGGAACCATCTTGCTTGGCTTGCGAGGCTTACGAGTTGCACTCAATGAACTGGTTTTATTGGTTAATATATTTTATTTTGTCATTTATCTGTCTTTATTTGTAGAAAACCTATCCCGAAGCGTGGACAGTCGATCGCAGAGCGCGGGAGCGCGTAGCAGCGATGATGCACCCCAACAGAAGGCCTTCCACATGTCAAGAAGTCACCAATATCATAAGCGACCGTACTGAACGTAACCACATTTTACTTAGCTCGTATCTGACTATGTTAGTTCGCTAGTGTTTACGTTTGTCAGCCGATATTCACTACCTCCGGAACTATCGTCTCTTCAAACACAACTGTAACGCTGCCTCCACTAGAATTAAAATTATCCGTTGGGCTGTCATGCTACAGTTACCTCTCTCTCCCCCTTTCTTTACACATATCTTCATGTGGGAGTCGCAAGCGTTGGCGAAGGGAAAATACTAGACCGTGGGCATCAGCGCCTTCTGGTGATAGCCCTAATGGAGGAGGATTATGTTCGTCGATGGATTTTGCAGATGTTGATAATGATTACATTGCAATGCCTCCGCTGAAGTACACCCAAGGATTTAGCACAAGATTGTTGCCGCAGTTCAGTACAAGAGGACACGTTTTATCAAAGCTGAGTGTCATGGATGTTGATGTAATTAAAAATGTAGAAATCACTTTGGTCCCATTTACATAATCGTTCAAGTGGCGAGACGAGTGACGAACCGAGCGGCGCAAATATAAACAACACGCTCGCGACGCTTGCGTCACACAGTTAAGGCTTGAGCGCTCGTGGTGCTTTCCATACAAGCTTAGTTTCGTCATATTTTAAATACTTAGTGTTCAAACTCGGTGAAAATTTTGATGTATATCCTTGGACCTTATAATAAAAATAAAATAAACGTTTTGTATGGGAATTGTTATTTTGATATTCAGTGATAAAATAAATAATAAATCGAAAAACTAACAAACCAGAAGCATAATAATAATAAGCATTTATTCAAGAAAAAACACAATTTTACAATCTTAAATATTGTTACGCCAGAGAAATTTAACATTTTGCTTGTTGGGTATCTGCTGCCGAACTAGGCTTGTGGCCTGTATTTCAGCATACAGCGCCCTCCCCTATGGTAGTGTTAGTCTAGCATAAAAATAATATCTATATTTTACAACAAATCCGTAGTGCTATAATTAACAAAAAAGAAACAATTTCAATGCTTAGCTTTAACAGTAATGAGAGCTAGTTTTTATAATATTATATTATGGTGTTGGTATACAATTACAGGAGTGGGGTATTTTAATCATAAATTTATATTTTTAAGGTTTTTTATTTCTATGTTTGATAACTGTTCCTATTTTTGTGTTTAATGAGAATGTGTATGTGAGCGGAAGAGGGTGTGTCATTGTGCTACCTAAGTGCTTGGTTATGCAAAATTACATTTATTTTAGTTCCTTTTAATTAATTTCCTATACCTATAAACAATTCAAGTTCCTTTTAGGTCACTCCCAGAACCAGAAGCATAGATATTAGGTTCAGCAATATGCATAAAATTTCAACGAGCTTGAACATTTGGTATTCAAAATATGACGAAACTACGTTCGTATGGAAGGGTGAAGGTGATTTACTATTTTGGGTCACTATGAAGTAGAAATACTGTTCGGAGGATCATTATTTGTATTGAGAAAAAATATGTTATAAACCGCATCAAATCCGTGCTGAAGGGTTTTAAATTACTACTTCAGATTAATATTATTAATTAGATACGCTTAGCAAATGTGTTTTTAAATACTTCCAGTAAATATCTCACCAAGAAAATTTAGCTTGCGAATTGCTTCCTTTCAACCCTTGTATAACAATCTACTATTTCAATAAATGTACCTACCTACATTTATATATATACTACCTATATTTGAAATAGTAGATTGTTATACAAGGGTCGAAAGGAAGCAATTCCCAAGCTAAATTTTCTTGGCGAGATATTAAAAGATTTTGAAACATAATTTCGACGCGGATGCCCCAAGAACGCAGGCATTTATTAATCGTAGCAAGTTAAAGTAGATACATGCGAATGTGTAAGCCGGACCTCGTGCTGGTATAATCTACACGTATCGCTGAAAGTTTCTCTTGAAGAGAGACATGCCACGAGTATTTTGTAAATGTGGTACCTTCAGCTTGACTATATGATATAAGATAAACATTGTTTTTATGTTTAGCTGGCCGAGGACCGCCAAGCCTACGAATCCTCCTGCACCGGACCTCTACTGGCGGAAGCTCAAGGAACTCACGGATATCGAGTTTCCATCAGTCTACAAGGTATGTTCCTAAATATCAAATCGTTTTATGTAACATAAATAATTTAATTTCATATTTATTAACTTGATTATTAAAGAGACCTAACGTGTCAATATAATATTTGGCACACGTAGTTAGGTCCTCACGATACAGGCAATGCCTAGTGTGAGGATCATAACAGTTCTCCACATGTATAATATACGAGATCAGCAAAGTGCACCATAAGGATATAATTATCTCCAATTTGTTATTCGTTTTTGTGGTTTACTTAAAGCTGTAAATAAATGTTTTTTCATTTTCATTTTTCATTTCATTAGAAAATGGCCGGTGTTAGTCAATTTTAGTTTTTTATTGGATGTACCTGCCCTATAACATGGCCATATTATATCTAGATGATTGTTAGTTGAGGGCCTCAGGTTGTTTGACCTAACATCTGAATGATATCTTAAAAGAACGCATACCTATTCATTGATCTGGTATGATCTTGCCTTTTTAAAGTGCTATTATTTTGAAGTTAACATGTTATCATTATAATCAATAACAGATTCAGGCGTTACATTGCCGAATTCATATATAATATTACGAAGAATTTTTAAAATATTTTAAGAAAATATTATAATATTTGTATAAATTATTGAAAAAATACAATAAAAATATATCTAGTGACAATTCCACCTAATTTTCCTGTGAAGCTGACGTGATGTCACAAACGCCACGCGTCATGTCTCGATCGTGCGCTCGAAGAGTCTAGGCCTCCAGAAGATGCTTCGTGTAGAAACGAAACGAATCGAAAATTCTTCTGGTTTGGCTGCGTGGCGTTTGTGACGTCATGTCGGCTTAACAGGAAAATTAGGCGGCATTGTCACTAGACGTTTTCTTTATAATTTTAATGGTTTTAAAAAATATTTATTTTATATTTTCCTTAAATATTTTTTATAAATATTTGCTATTATTGTTATCATTATATATACAACTAATGACAGAAACATTTACATTGCAGTTCCCGGAATTCCCGCCTTTCAAGTATTCAATATTCTACAAGGTATATGATTTTATATAATTTTTTGGTAAATATATTTTGGGAAGTCTATATAACTAAAAAGTACCTGAGACATGGCTTATTAAGTAGTTTCTAATATTCGTACCATAGACCTAGGATTTTTTTGCTACGTTCAATAAGCCTATGATTCGTACATTTCATTCTAAGAAAAAAAATCTTATTTCTATTGCAGTGTCGCATCTCACGATGAGCCGATTCATGCCATGAAGAACATATACAAAGCCGGTAGCTCGGTCGAACACCTGATTCCACCACAAAACCCCGACGACGGTAAGTTATGAAAATTTCGTGCTTCTAGAAATTAATTCTTTAGGTTCTTTATTCGCATTTTTATCAGAGATTCATTTAGTAAAAGACTTTTTGTGTTATGATGTGATAAGATACACCAATCGCCCGCCTGATCGTAAGCGACACGCCTACCTATTACAGTTGCAGTGTCACCATTCTTGTTCTGCTTGAATCTGCACTGCGCCTGTGCCACCGCGACGTTCGTTCTTAGGTCCAATTCGAGTAGTTATTTCACTTGCTACAGTGCTATTTACACGTAAAGCATAGTAGTGTTGGCATACTACTGCTGTAGTAACTACTAACATGGACTCATACTACTGCTGTAGTAACTAATAACATGCTAAAGACACCTATACCTCCTGGTAAAACTGGACTTGCAGTATTGTGCTATTAATGGGAATTCCTTAAACGTTAAAATTTTTATTTACCATAGACCGTTGTCACCATAGACGTCTAATGATGTTACAGTTGTTTAAATTTGTCATAGTATTGACTTAGGTGTATAAAATTTGACATCGAAGAGATGTTAGTTGAAGATATTTTTATATGAAGATTAAAAAATTATACCGTTTAATTTAACATTAAAAATCCATAAACTAAAAGAAATATGGCAACTTTGTAACAGCTGGTATTATGATATGTCCACACATACTTAACAGCTGATACATACTAATGCTGTATTTAACAGCATACATAATATTTTTTTTTTATATTGTTATGATTGCAATAACGCCTGCTATGCGGATTACATTACAAAATTACAAATATACGATAGGAAAAATTTAAGTCATGTGCGGGATTCGAACCCGCGTCCATCCGCCCCTTTAGCCGGGGCATGCTCTAACCAATTGAGCTAACATGACATGACGTCATAACTCGAATTTTTCCTACCGTTCATTAACCATCGTATTGGGATGGAGCGACATCTATAGTACCACTTACGTTGTACTACAAACAAGACCAATTTTGCAATTGGTTTTATACTTGTAAATGATGACGCAACCTTATAATTTTTATATTGTTATGATTGCAATAACGCCTGCTATGCGGATTACATTACAAAATTACAAATATACGATAGGATTTTTTTTTTAATCTTATCTTTAATTTAGGAATCCCGCACATGACTTAAATTTTTCCTATCGTATATGTGTAATTTTGTAAAGCATACATAATAATTCTGTGTGTGGACGTAGTATTCATCTGTATATTATCAGCTGTTACAAAGTGCTCATATTTGTTTTAGTTTATGGAGCTATACCGAGCTGCTGTCACATGTCGAAACCAAGGAGATTTTACTACGATAGGAGTCCAACAAATGTATAATCTGCTACTAGGTTTGATGTTCCATAATAAAAAAGACCTATCATACATATCCAATCAAAATTTTGTTTATAGAATAAACTTATATGCGTCTTATACAGGAAAACTGAAACTGGTAGGTAGAGGAGTTTCAGTATTTCACTACTTCTTGGGACATCCTGTATATACATTAGATTGGTGAAACAAATAAAAAAACATGTATTATTATTTTTATACTTTTGTCGTAAGACAATTATTATTAATGTTATCAATTATTATTTATTTCGGGTATATATGCCCGAAACCCAGGTCGACAATCTCGACCAATACGCGTGAGTACAGCCGGTTATTGATAACATTAATAAGTCTCATACTCATGGGAAATTTCAAACAATTATCATTCAGTCAAATGACATTGAAGAAGAGTATTTTTTCAACAGAGAGTCAATTCATCTGGACGTTATAGGTACTAACTCTGTCTTACAGTGGACTATCAAACCTAAGCAAGTATTGTGACCCACGTCTACAATTTCCTATTACGGTAGTTTTTATTCCATCATACGAGAGTAAAAACTACCGTATATATGGTTAAATGACTTGCAATGTGTACATATAAAATGAGACAATTAAAATACATTACAGTTGCGCGATCAATCACTGTTAACGTCGTAAGTGAAAGCGAATGTGAGACGGTGGTGCCTTCCCGACAACATTCTGTAAGTACATTGATGATTGGGTATATTTTGTTTACTAGAACAGACAATAACAATAATAGAACTTGAATATTTTTTGCCATGATCTTAGTAATGTTACAGAACCTATATATTTTATTGGGAGTGTTCACCTCAGTAATCACTAATAATAGTATTAAGACAGACGTTAAATAAGCATTTATGCATTTGTGTTAAACGACGTTTGACTCAGTGTCTGAATTAAAATTGTAATTATTGCATATACACAAGCGAATAAGCTTACTTTTTGGATTTTCGTAAAATTATATTTTGTAATTTTTTTATATAACATGAATATCAAAGTCAAAGTCAAAATCAATTATTCAATTTAGGCGTCTACGACGCTCTTATGAAGGTCAATTACAAATTTTAGTATTGAAATATTCTACATTGTACTGCCACGTTCAGCAAATAAATTGTATAGAGCCACTGCGAGAAGAACGGGCAAGAAACTCGGGGCCATTCTTTTAAACATCTTTTAACAATGTGTTACATACTTACTATATAATAGAGTTATTACAATATTTGTTTAAATTATGTAGGTGACAGGCAATAGCTTGGCGGAGGCGGAATTGTCCAAGCATTTGAGAACTGTGTTTTAGTTATGACTCCAATTGCCTGAACTGTCGCTATTCATCTTTCTATACTATACCCCTACAGCCTCCGGTGCTAGTGCTTCAGCAGTCTTCACCACACCACTCACCAGGTCCGAGAAGTGCCAGTGCTGGTGGAAGCCAGAACACTCTGCGAGTGTCACCACAACACACCATGCCCATGGTTCACAGCCTGCCAGATCTCAGTATTGAACAAATACAACAGAAGCCTCCACCGTAAGTTAATTGATAGCCGTATTTATTTTTAGATTATACTGGTAATGCATGGACGTGTAGGTATTACAAATATTATATACTACTCTGCCAAGAAAGTACCGGGAAAAGATCAATAATACACAAAATGTTAGTTATTCATCCAAACTTATTTCATCAACTTCAAAGTATGCCCCTTCAGAAATGATACAGTACACTAACTTTACGTTTTTCATTACTTACATTAAACGTTTTTCCGAAATTGAGTTCAGTTCTCGCCGCGAATTCTTCTTTATGTCTTCTACCGTATGAAAACGAGTGCCACGAAGTCGAAATTTGAGTTTAGGAAAAAGAAAGAAGTCGGCTGGAGTCCTATCTGGTGAAAAAGGTGTTTGCTCTATGGTATTTGTTGATGTTTTCGTCAAAAATTCGTTCGCATGATGACCTTGTGCGAAGGCACATTATCGTGGTGCAAAATCCAAGAATTAGATTTACACAAATTTGGCCTTTTTTGTCGAATTTACTCTATTAAACGCCGCGTAATGCAATTATAATATTTTTTAATTTTCGGCAAAAATACTGACGGGAATATCCAGTGCTCCACACCGCGACAGTCAAAGAAAACAGTCAACATAACTTTGGCGTGGTTTTTTTGGTTTTTGTTCAGTTAGAAGGCACCACTCCGAAGCTCGTAAACCCACTTCTCACCAGTAACGATGCGTTTCATGAACGTCGGGTCGGAATTGACTCGTTCCATATCCTCAGCGACGCATACGCAATTAAGTTTTTGGAGAAAATTCAGGTATTTTGGGACTAGCCGAGCACCAACATGTTTCACACTCAAGTGATTATTTAAAATAGTACGGCTCGAGTCGTGAGACATAGAAAGTTCGGTGGCTAACTCTCTCCAACTTTAATAATAATTTCCAGTCACTATTTTTTTCACTTTTGCAATATTAACTTCTCTAGCAAATATTGATAGCGAGGTAAATCTTCCATCACAATATCTTGATCGCTTTTGAACGCTTTGTACATAAAAACCGTGTTTTTGATATAGTCCATTCACCGCAATCCTTCTGTAACATTTTCAGTGACTCCGAACACGAAACTCTATTGGGGATGCAAAATGTAAAATATAATCTTTATTTGATGTTTTATCAATTATGAAATTCGCAATACACATTAGGTATGATATAATTAGAAACATCATTGTATTTAATTTAAATAACAAATGCAATTTAAACCCCGCGCCAAAACAATTTAATTTAGAACCATAAACAAATCATCCATATCCGATACTTTTTTGACTGAAGTATATTGTTAGGATATGTTTACACTAGCATTGATCGTACCGTGTTTCTTCCGTGCCTTTGGAGCTTTATAAGACAGTAATATAAACAAGTCTTTGTATGATTATAGTTGATTATCTAATATCTAAGAACAAATATTAAAACCTGGCCAAGCACTGGTCGTACGCTCGCTAAGGATCAGGAACTATAAAAAAAAATAACGATTTTATGGTACATTCTGTTTTGGTACAGAACTCTCGGTATGTGAGTCCAACTGGCACTTGGGCTGTTTTGTTATCATTGAACTAAATATAATGCCATTATATTACACAGGACACAAATACAGCAATCAGCATCAGAAAAGCTATACCAATCACATCAAGAGCTTTTACAACGGAACAGGCTTGCAGCTTCTCAGCACCATTACTTGAGTCCAGACCATCGCGGGATTAGTTACCCTCCACCGAGTCCCACCAGGTAAGAACTTGCATCTCTTTTCCACTTATTGGCATATGGACTAACTCTCAGAGGGAACATTGGCACTGATCTACTTCGCTGGCTTGTCCACAATGCTTGATACATTATATCCCGGAATTAACGAGACAGTTAGCGGCATCGGGATAAGTATCACGTCAAAATTGCTAAATTCTGAGTTTGGTTCTCGGATGGTATTAGACGTTATTAACAATGCTCATTAGTAGTTCAGAATATTATAGTATCTTGTTCGAGAAATTACAATAACCTAACTCGAACCTCCAAACACCTAGCAAAAAGAAGGTGTCAAAAATCTTTTAGTATCCACTCTTTCAATAATATAAAATCTCGGCATTGTTTCCATCAAATATGTTGAACATACCGGTTTTCTTGTATTTATTTTTTATCAATATGTTGATCAATGTAAAAGTTTATAAATTTTAACAAATAAACAACACAAAAAATATAATTGATAAGTTCTCTTGTTATACTTTCAGACTATTTTCCTCTTTTTAAAATATGCTTTCCCACCGTGGAAGGAACAGAGGTCTTGAAGATTACAAAGTTATTGGGCAAACAGTGTAGGTAAACAGCTAATGCAGAAGTCTATACTGCGGCTTAGTCTTTTTTTCGACACCTACTGTAGGGAAGCAATGAATAAACATTTCTTGTTTGGTATCTGAATTTGAGCCAGCTTTACCTCACGATTTGTTTTCTTCGATGTATCAATATGTCGTTAAGCAGCTTCATAAAATAAGAACCTTCATATTAATTGCAGAGCTTCACTGAAACGAGGGTTGGCCTTCTCTTATTCATTCAAGAATCCACCGTTATCAAAAATGGGCCATGTCAACAGCCAATCACAAGTTCACGCGGATCATGCACAACCATCTACGAGTCAAATAAAGGTAACCCTTTCAACTATTTCATGATTTCTGGGTGATGCCTTGTTTGGGACTTGGTGAGCTTTTGTTTTGTTGTGAACTATCTCACGGGGGCATTGTTTGTAGGTATCTGCTATGCCACTAACACCACAAGTATCTCAAGAACTCATACCCAGCCCAAAAACGGAAAAAGGTGAAAAGAAGAAGTCGTTAACTAGGTAAGGGTGTTGTAGTAATATGCCTGCTACTTTGTTTGTCCAAGTGTTCATAGATTTTGATTTTTTTCTTCGTTGTTGTGTGTTCCTATTATCTAGTTTACTTATATTTGTCGTCATAACTTACTACAATCTTCCGTAAATTGTATTCAAGTTGCAAATGTTATCACAATGAGACAGTACCACGGAACTTAGGTAAAGTTGAACTAAATAACGAATCGCCCGCTATTGTGAGTTTAACCAAGTAATGGCCAGTTTTTTTTAAATATATATCTTCAAAATATCCTTTAGGTTCATCGATACTAACTGATATAACTGTATATGAACGAGTCAAATCGGACCCAATGTAAATAATTGATAGGTCTATAATTATTAAAATAGAAAAGCACTTGCTTATGTACTATACTCTAATACTACGGCGACATAACGAAGCGAAAATTCACGTTCGCATTGTCGCGATTAAACTTCTTGTTTAGCTTAAGATAAAGTGCTTAGCCACATTATAAAAAGCAACATCGCGTAAATCTAGACCGTCACGATAATTCCTTTTCAGATTGCACCATATGACGGCAAATTATTATATTAGGTACAATATTCTCATTATACTTCAATCCATAATGATCGCGATAAGAATAATGATGCAATACACAGAAATACGTGCAAACGGTTCAGCATCACGCTGTCAACAAAGCGCGAAGTGTAACCAACCGCACGAACTTTGTCGTGATAAATACCTTTGATTTTACGGAAATTGACCGGCCACGGTGCGAAGGGCATTCGAGTTTGCGATGATGATTCGTGGTAGGATGAAATACTTGGCTAGACTTGTCCCGACAGCGCAAATGTTCGCTATAGTATGGCCGCAGCATAAGGTCAAGACAACAGCGACACAACACCATGCTTACTGACTTTTCAACCGCCTACTAATCCTTTTTCTGTTTATTATTGGGTGATCAGTTATTTATCATTAAAATATTGGTATACATTGTTGATACAACTGTTTGTCATTAGTAATCATTGATATTGTTTATATGTGTGGCTTTGTTTGTGCCTGTGGCAGCTCTTTCTTCAGCTCTGGTGGATGGCACTCGAAACTGGATGGATGACAATCAAAGTGTCGGAAGTTGATGAACTTTGCCCGGTAAGGACTCAGTCTATGTAGTTTACAAGGTTTAGATAATCTGTACGTTAGCCATAACTAAGTAAAATTGCCATACCGTATTACCATCCCAGATCTAATTCATCCGTAGCTACGAAACGCCTAAACCCACTAACTACCTCCTTTATTTTATTATAGATCACCAAAACTAACTTGTGTTATTTTATAGTTTCTGGAAAACTATAAGTAGCTGAACTGATAGTTTCACAATAGTATTCTTCTGTAAATAGTATAAAGATTTAAAATTTTCCATCAGTAATTTTTAAATATTACACTTCTTGTTAAAAGCAATCCATAATTTCTAACTAACTTCATCATATTTTTACTATACACAAAACTAAAAAAGATACATCATCGCAGTCATCAGAAGGTCCCAAAATAATTATTTAAACTATTATTTTTACTAATCTAATATAAATTTACAACAGGAGTAAAACCGGAGCAAAGTCATCAAGTCCAGAACCCCCTAAGGAAACGTGTGGACCTTCTAATGTAGTTGAGCTTTCTAATGTGGACAGAGACGAAGACGATAAAAAGAAACCCAAGAACAAAACCAAAAGTGATAAATTAAGTATGAAAGTGAAAAGTGATCGAAATAGCCGACAAGACAAGGAGAAAGGTGAATGATGCTAAATCCTGAAACACAATAATTTCTCGGAACGACGATTTTTTCTAAGTATAATGGTGCTCTTACTCGACAACATAGATCATCGAAAAAACTTCAAGTGCTTTACATCAGTACTATATATACTACGTACAAATATTTCGTAGGTCATTTTACAATTTTAGATGTTCCTTCTAGAGAGAAATTAGCAAAGTAAAAGTTTTAAGAAAAAAAAACGTTTTTAGATGACTATTGTATTAAAATTTTGATACTTTTTGCAATTTTATACATTTGTAGGCAGTATTTAGATTTTAAAGTATCGGACTGTAGAATGCTTACATTGTAGATATAGAATATACATTAGAAAGCTTTAAAAGTAGGTACTAGACAAAATTAGTAACTAAATTTTATCTAGTATTTAAAACTACTAGGTTATAAAAGTATAAGCAATCAAATTATTATAACTATTTAGACATATCTGTGAAATTAAGAAGCATTATTAAAATTATAGTATTATTCATAGTGTCTTAAAATAAGTAGTTTCTTATCCGTATTCAATAACGGTTATACTATCTAAGTGATATTTTAATAATTAGGTAATCTACTTGAATTATTTGAAAAACTTTTGTTAAATATTGGATTAGGTGTATATTTATATCTATGTAATGAATGTAAAAGTTGGACAATTGTGGGAAAAGTGATAACAATGTTGGACATTTAATATATAAATGCGTGAAGTGATAAAATCATAACATCTTTATTTATAAAAATGTAAATATTTAATGACGTATGTATATATTTTTTATATAAATATATACATACATTAATTGTGTAATGAAATTAATTAGTTACGTAAACAGTCGGGATTCTGAAGTTGGACAATTGTGGGAAAAGTAATAACAATGTCGGACATTTAATACTTAAATGCGTGAAGTGATAAAATCATCTACATAATATATTTACTTAGTTACTTACCTAATAAGAGTTAATTAAGCTTAGAGCTAAATTATCACTTTGTAACGTGTATCCTTAGTAATAACATGTCATTACCGACATTTATTGATAATTTATAATTTTTATATTTTACATTAATAGCATCATATAATGCAATGCAAATGAGCATATGATTGAAACGTAGCACAATCCATGCATACAATACAATAACAACATCTCTATCTAAATAAATATATTACAAGTACCCATGATTTAGGAATCATTAGTATGCAATAAAAAAATTAATCGCACAATTTTAATATTAAAATTATTATACATGACTATGGCAAAAAGCTTTAAAAACGTAGTTAACAAAACTAGACGGCAAAACCTACAAATTATTTTAAAAAGTGTATTTCAATATTTTTTATTTAATTGAATTTGTGATTTTAGTTCTTACTCGTAGTTGTAAATAATAAGTAATTATTATAAAAAAAAATGGTAGATATAGATGTAAGTCGACACACACAAGGAAAATGGCACTTCTTGTTGAAGTAAGAGGTAGAGTAAAATGAACATACATAATGTTCATGAAAAGTTTTAGGGGTTGAATTAGAGAAAGTGCCATATTTTCTTGCTAAGGTCACATCACTTTTGTAATTTTAGCAAAAAGAACCACAGTTTTCTTCTTTCAAGTCTAGTTATGTTCTAGTTTAGTCTAGATTATCGTGTGTGATAATCTAGCGTTAGTATGAAGGAGAGGGATGGAATCCATGATGAGTTGGTATATTGCTGGCAATATCTATGTTTGGCTGAAAATGCAGTTGAAGTGGCTAATGTTTAAGGTTAAAGTTTATTATAAGACGTTATGTTTTATATCGAAAAATTAATAAGTTATCATAAACGTTGTTATTTGTGGTTCTTGTTTCTAAAGTTCTCGTAAAATCCAATCTTATAGCGACTTCTGATGCCTATCTTATAAGTAACTGTGTATAAAAATTTCGTGGATTTTCCATGGTGGGACTGTCCGCTGCGTACGCTTGTGAGCCCGCGAACCAGCGGACACCTCTTCTATTAGCCCATAGAACCATCATGGAACATATGACAAGCATCAGCACAAAAACTTGCTCTTCGATTGGAATTATTTCATTACTACCGCAGTTTTCAAAAACTGACGGATTGGCTCAAAGGCTAGCTCTGTAATAAAAGCACGTGAATAAAGAACCGTAATAAAACTACGTATAGAAAGAAAGTTTGGGTTGCCAAAGAAAATGCGAAGCCCACGATATGACGCATAACTAAATATATTAAATATATTATTTATACAATATTGATGTTTAATAGTCGGCTCATCAAGGGGTGTCTCAGTAAGAGTGCACTTTTTCATTTTAAAACAAAAACATGTTTTTGTTTTAAAATGAAAAAGTGCACTCACACCATCAAGTAAAAAATATGTCGCCAAGCGCCTAATGTTGTGTTCCGGCAGCTGTCTTTGAAAGCCAGTTCCCATTCTAGGTTATACCTGTTTACCACCTTCGACCATAACATTTCTTAGCATCAGGTGATTAATTGTCGTCAAATGCTAGCCTATCGGTAATAATATATAGGTACTATACATAAATGACATTCCATGTATTACCGTGTTGGTACTGACAAATCACCATGCATCAAAAAGCTTCAGATAAGAGAAAAACCAGCTAGGCAATAAATTTTTCAAGAGTTCGAACTTCTTAAAAAAGGGGAGCTGGTAATGCAAAACGTTCTTCAAGTGTCTTTTTATTTGATGTGTGCGTTCTATTGCTGTTTAGTTAAATATATTGGCAGAACTGACAAAGTGCATGTATTCTTTGGGATTTTATATGTACTAACTTGCTAGAAAAATCAAATCACCGCTGAACTTTAAAGTAATTTGATTTTAATAACTGCTATTTCATTTAATTGCTATTATTGACAAATATCTGTTCATTAGTCAATATTGGCAGTTTCAATTTGTTGGTATTTATTTTCGGTAACAAATTATTTTTTATAAGTAGCTTATTGAGTACGATGTTTGTACCAGGCACTTTTACCTCTGATTATCTTATTAACTTGCTAGTAAAATAAAAAGGCTTGAATTATTTTCTATTTATTAATTTAAAAAATATATTGTGCATATTTTTCATCTGATCGTTTACTTTTTATATAACTCAATGTGCATGCATTGAAAACTTAATTACTTTGACTTGTTTTGTTCAGTTCTTATACTAATAAAAATATGAAAATATTCTTTGAAAATTTCTTATAAAATTATTTAATTTTCAATTGCTAAAGTCTCAGTAATTGCATTATTTTTGTAGTAAAATAGAAAATAGTAAATATTCGTTATCTGTACTGACTCGCCGGTGAAGGCAAATCACCGCTGATAAGCAAAAGATAGTGGCAGATCCGGTGAGGCTTTACACTTTTAATATTTGTCCATATATATTATTGATTCATCCTACATAGGCTAATAGTGGCTAGATACCACCCTCAAACGTACAAAAATGTTTTTTCAGTTTGTGTTCAAGTGTTCATTCTGTTCATTTTATTTCAATTTTAAATTTCATTTAAACTCCGAACGCTATTTAAAACCCTTAAGTAATTCTAATAATATACCGTTTCAGTCAAATCTTATTTGTAAATTACCCATTGTTAAATAATGTCAAATTATATGTTATTTATAGAATTTTATTAGGTATCTAGGTAGATATCTATATTTTGAACCTATGATAAACACTTAAAAACTTTGATATCACACTTGATTTTGAATATGTTACTGCCGCTTAGCAATATAATAACACTTACATGATTGTGATACTTATAATTAACTAACATACTTAAATTGAGGCAATTGACAAAGTATTGGTGGTCACTACTTTTTGTTATATCTTTTTTTCATTAATCGTTTGAGCCCTGACTTGTTGGTGACGGCAAATCACTGCTGATAAGTAACAGATAATGGCTGAACCTTCGAGGCAGTCAGCTCTTCCAGAATAATCTGCCTATTATTTTTGAAAGAATGCCGGCACTGAGTCAATTTCTATTGACTGATGCGCAAAAAGTTCATGATTTGAATCCTCCTCACTCCATAGTGAATAGTTATTTTTCCACCGCTTGTTTTGCTATCTACCACCCTTAACCTAAATCTGTTACCAAGAACATGGGTGTCCCGTAAGTAGTGGACCAACGGGCTGTGGGTGATAGGGTGAACTATTATCTACCAAAACCACTAAAAAATATTGTTCTAGGTCTTATAGTTTTAAAGTAATGATTGTTTTTAATAAATAAGTGAAATTATCGTCTTATGTACACACATTTTATAATTCTTCGAAATCTATCACTTATTTTTTTGTAATTTTTAATCTAGACGGTTAAGAATACATGGATCTTTCTAATTAAAATCGTATTTAGGTGTAATTATCATTAGCATGAAAATTAAAAAATAAAACTAGTGCAATTTTTACATTTCAAGCTCTATGTGGTGTTTGAGCTAAGCTGGTGTAAAAAATGTATTATAGCTTAGTGAAACTTTATTATAAAAACATCTACATGTCATACCAATTACAAAAAAGTATAACACTGTGGTTTAAATAAGTATTTTTCCTATTTTAATTACTATCAAAACCAAAGGACTTTTTTGCAAGAAAATAAAAATACATTGTTAATAATGGAAAATTATTACACATATTTTTTCTTACATTAAGTGCTCGAAATGCTTTCCTCTAGCTCTTATGCATAACCAACATCTTCGTATAAAGTTTCTTTGTAAACTTTATACTTTTTTTCTTTGTTTTATTTTTAACTTTTGACTTTTTTTTTTTTTCTTTTTGGTAGATAATAGTTCCCCCTATCACCCCACACCCCGTTGGTCCACTACTTACGGGACAACCTGTATAATAACTACTCATGCGTTGTTTTTAAGTAAATATATGTTCAATATCCATTATATCCATATAGCCTTTGTCGTGATTGGCGACACAGTTCTAAAATAACAAACTGCATTTAAAGAAATATAAATTTATAATATTATTTTAAGACAGAAAGATAACCATGCAGTGCAGAGGCGCTTTCTCTTTGCTCGTTCTTTTACCACTGATTGCCTCAATGTAAGTAGCTAATCATAACATGTCCTAACTAATGTATAACCTTACATTTGTAGTAATTGCTTAATACGCTCATTGTTATATTACTCAGTACAAATCAATATGATTTAAGCGAAGATTGAATTACGATTTATTGTTTATTATTTTATCATTGCCTTTGATAACGGAAGATTATCACTTATTTCTGTATGCGCAAACACTAAACAAATTACGAAAAATTGTACCCATTGTTATGTTAATTCGTAAATAAGTAATAGCGATGTATTTATTATCATTTGATTTTGTATATCAATTGGTAGTTTTAATTAGATATATTGTTGTCATCAAATATAACTGTATTACTACCGTTACAGGTAATACTTGTACCGGCCCAGTGTTTTAAACACCAGATCGTTATAACGAAAAACTTATATAAGACCATTAAAAACGAACTGGTTGTTTACAAAAATGTCATTCAAATTTGGTCGGTTTACCAAGCAGATTTCATTTATGAACCTATGTTATAATATTTATAATGCTTGTAAACATGAGTGTTTAGACTACCCCGCTCTACAGTGAATACAGGTGTGTAGATGTAAAGTAGAGATGTTCATAATTCGGTAGATGTGTTATTTTAATGAATATATAGCTCTGATAGTACAATTTCAACGGTCCGTTTATATGTAGAAGTGTATAGATATTGCTTATTTCAGTTACACTCGTCGTTAACTAGATGCACCCCACGCTTTCACAAGTGTCATAAAAAGTATATAATGTCATAAAATTGATGATACTAACAGTAAAAAGTATCCTAGGTGTTAATCCAGGATTTAAACAATATATATATATTCCAATGGACTTTTATTGCAATTTTTTTATTACGTATACCATTTATTAATCGAAGCATAAAAGAAACCAGGCATGACCTGACTTAAGGGAAGGATCAATAAGTTGCTTGTAACGGAAAAGGAAACAAAAAATGAATTGAATAAAGTTGAATATCAATGCGCGCTGCCCGTGGCGGTTACGACCTTTTTTATCCAAAATGTGCAAATATAGCACATAGTTACAAAGTTCCAATTTGAAAAATTTTCAACACTCATTTGTTGATTTGTTACATTTTAGAGATATTTATATGTGAAAATCCATTATCGTTAAGAAAGAGTAGGTACAAAAAACTTTAAAAGAACTGCACTTCTGATTCTTTTTACCTATTAATTTCAAAAAACTTTTAGCATAGATTTGTGACCGAAATGTTTATACATAACGTATATTTTTTCTATATCCAAATAATGGTCGTGAAGAAACCTTTACAGATACAGATAAAGTGACCAAAATCCGGGAATTGCCCCCTTAACATAATCGATCGGAATATGTTTTTTACTTGTATATGTTTAATTTCTCTTTTATTTGATATTGTTATTTGTGTTTTAAGTGTACTGTTTAATTGTTATCTTCATTTGATTTTCAAATGTAGTCATTTGTTATATTATATTTATTTTACAATATATTTTGTTTTGATTTTATTTCCATGTTTTATTTTTTTTGTTTTTATGTTCATACATCCCATGATTTGGGACTCAAATAAGTATAAATTATAAAACTACACAATATATTTTATATATTTTGGGTTATTTCTAAAAACAATAATCAAAAAATTCAAAATATTATGATATGAAAACAAAAAAAAACTCTCAAAAAAGGCTTCAAAACGTACAATTATATTTAACCTCGTATATTTGCAAAAAAATATAATACATAATTTAGTTATTTTTCGTGCTACTTGGCACATTTATATGGCATAATTATTGTTCAGACCTATTAACACTCACAGATATCATTTAACTTGAATGTTTTACACATATAAAGTAATATAATAAACATTCATATATAGGTATATAAAGAAACAAATTTTCATTCTTATTTTTTATTATTATTATGACAGTATATTTATCATATTATCACCCTAAATAATTAATGTAAGGAATTATAGCCGCGACAGATTCTTATCACCTGCTTAGGCAGATGCACAAAGTAAATTGACGCACAAAATAGGATCATTAGATTAAGGTATGTAGGTAAGGTACAAAAATGAGTATGTAAATTATTAATCGCATAAGTATTATTTACAGATAATTATATAGCATTTTTTTAGCATGAAGAGCTTGTTACAATTTGCAGTATAATGTACCAAAAAATTATATTTATTACATGGATACTATTGTACAAATTTTACTACGTGAAATTTCCAAGCTACATGCGTACCGGTACTTAGTTATCCTCTTGCAGATGGTCGTCGCAGTGAAGCGTACCTTAAACAGACCATGTACAGGTAGGTTTGCTTCTAATTTAGAAAATTATGTTTGCAACTTTACTTCGTATCAACAAATTGTCATTTTCACCATACAATGTTCAATATTATCAAACTTTGTATTGTGACGTTGTCTTTCCACTTCTTTGTCTTTTTTCTTTGAGGAGCTTGCCCGTGGGGTGCCGGGCTAGAATATTGCACCCCCCCATTTCTCCTGGGTGTCGTAAAAGGCGACTAATGGAGGAGCAGAAACGGGCAGCAGCGTTTTCTGCAGTGTTGCCGCTGCTACCTACCGTCTGAGTTGATAACAAAACGGAAGACGGGTAGTAGTCGGATAGTTGGCAAGATGATGGATTTTTAGTTTACTTGACATCCCGACTACACTTGGAAAAGTGATGATCGAGCGGTTGACATAATCCTCACATCATGAAAGTATTTTTTTTTGTAAAATTAAATGATATGTGAGCAAAAGCGGTGTTACCCTTAACATTGTGTCAAGAATTAAAAGTTTTGTTATATTTTTTTTCTGACTAACTATTCATTTATTTAATTTATTCTTAATTTATAAAATATTCTCCCAAGTATGTAATATTCGTGTAGTTTTGTTTGAAAATTTACAAAATTAAAGAAATAATGTACGTTACACCATTTGAAAGAAGATTATTATTAGATGCGTACTTTAGTAAATTTGTAAAAACTGGCCGGATTGCAACAGCTCAAGCAGATCTGTTTTTGAATTTTTATTTTGCTTGGATTATTCTAATGCGGTTTATTTGTGTTATATCCACTGTGTGTTTTTTAACATTGACTTCATCAAATTGCACTTAGTCATTGGTTAATAGATACTTGTACCATAAACATGTAAAAGAAGGGTGGAAATTTATAAAACTTTAACCACTATCTACATTTTTACCAAAATTTTTTTTCTAATCATTTATTTGACTCAAAATCAGCTTTAGTTATTCGTATTTTTTTTGACAAGTTGTTTTTTCTTGCAGTTTTAACCACCTAAAGCCAATTAACAGGTACAACTCCTGGTCTGTCGCAACCGCGAGCGTGGTTAAATTGCCGTTTTGCTTGCTGTTTTTATCGTTCAATTGCAGATCTGGCATAGAAAAGACTCTATATTTGACCAAAAAAACATTTTAATGAAATAAATTCTAAAAGTTTTCTAAACACAACTCTGCTCCCCGTCTTCACTGTTCTGGGCGTCCCTAGAGTGCCTAGTAAATTGCACACCCAACCCGTCCACCCCAATACTCCCTGTCCAGGGCGTCATAAAAGGCAACTAACGTTGAACCAGACGTCAGGCAGTAGGTTTTTCTTCAATACTGACAATGCCGCTCTGCTCAGTTATCAACCCCAACCAAATAATATTAAATCTACAGCGATCCTCTTCCCTGCACTGAGGCTTAAACTTATTGGTAACCACTTTCTAAATTCTAGTCGGAAGTCCAGTAAAATTCAGTAGTTTTATTTTCAGTAAAGATTATGTTTGTATTATAAATAATATTATTTCTATTATTGACAAAAAAAGGTAGTGAGAACTTAGTTTAAAAAGTACTGCACCCAGTGCAATGCGTACCTACTGCCATTATTTTGCATCATTTAAGTTTCATTTCTTATTAATTAAACTTGCAATACTTAGATTAGTTAATTCGGTTTAATAGTGTTAGCTAGGAACCATTGTATTAGAAAAATTACAAAGTAGAATTTAGTACTTAGGCGTGTCAGCGTGAATGTGTGACTTGGTCACTTGTCCAGTAGTAAAGAAGTGTTTGATAGATACCTAGCAGTTGCTTTGTTGCAGTCAGAGATAGTTAGTTTCGCGTAGTCTGAAGCAGAAGGGATAGAAGATATAAGGTTGTTCTGCATTCATCAATCACTTATTTTCTAATAGACAAGTGACAAAGACACACTCTCACGAAGGGATACGAGAGGCTTGCCCGTGGGGTGCCGGGCTAGAATATTGCACCCCCCCCATTTCTCCTGGGTGTCGTAAAAGGCGACTAATGGAGAAGCAGAAAACGGGCAGCAGCGTTTTCTGCAGTGTTGCCGCTGCTACCTACCGTCTGAGTTGATAACAAAACGGAAGACGGGTAGTAGTCGGATAGTTGGCAAGATGATGGATTTTTAGTTTACTTGACATCCCGACTACACTTGGAAAAGTGATGATCGAGCGGTTGACATAATCCTCTATAATCTATATCTAAGTTTTTTTTTTGTATACATGAACGCAATACTTAAAAAATTAATTCTTTTTTATTTGTAATATCGTTATTGCGAGAGCTTAGTTCACCAAGCAAGTGCGATGCATCCAGAAGACGTGCAATTCACATTATCATTATTTAGCACAAAAAAGTATATACTTAACATTTCATTTAATATTATCACCAACACATCATTGAGTTTTGAAAATCAGTCAGCGTGAGGATTATGATAAATGTTCGATAACCACTTTTCAAGGTCTAGTCAGATGTCCAGTAAACTTCAGTAGTTTTTTTTTCAATGAAGATCATGTTTCTATTGTTATGTATAAATCGATCGATCGAAAATCCAAAACAATATATACATAATCTTTTTTTATTTGTATTATCTCTATTAATGACAGAAAAGGTAGTGAGAAATTGTTTAAAATGCACTGCAGCCGCTGCATCCAGTGGTATTGCTTTGCGTACTGCCATTATTTAGCACAAATTCATTTAGGTTAAATTCATATTATCACTAGTACATTATTATGGTTTGTCTTTTATAATTGATTGCTATCTTCTATGTTATTTTTCACCCACTTCTTCTATGTTTCATCAATAGATCAATATATATAGATTTAAGTATCTATTCTCCAGTTGTTTTGAGTATAATTTTACTTTAATTTATAAATTATCCACATCACTAGCCTTTGTTTTATCAAATATATATTAAACTTGCACTACTTAGATTAGTTAATATTTCATTGTCACGTTTTTCAATAGTGTTAGCTAGGAATCATTGTATTAGAAGAACATACAAGCATTTAGTATTTAGGTGTGTCAGCGTGAATGTGTGACTCGGTCACTTGTCCAGTAGGGTATAATTTAATGATGAATGTGGAATAGCTGCTTTGTTGCAATCAGGGAGAGTTAATCACCACGTTGTTTGAAACAGAAAGAATAGAAGAGATAAAGTGTAACATCACAACTACTAGGATAACATCAAACTGAAAAATACATTTTGATTCCTTCTAACCATCCAATGATGACGCTTAAATAGTCCGCGCTTGCGCTCGCTGCTTCGTCATATGGATGTGATGAATGAAATAGTTTTTATTTTCGTTCAAGCACACATCTGGTATTAAAGGGTCTGTGCCTGGATTAAAGTTGGCGTGTACATGTAATGAGACGTCCTGCTTTTCATCAGTAGCTGATGCAATGTCGGGCAGTATTAAAAGAAGTTCGTCTCTTTACACACGTGCAACAGATGAGCCAAATATGTATGATCACGGTTCCTATTTCGTCTGCCTAGGTTTTGGTACAGTGCATTTGTTATCGTTGGCGATGATATGAATTCATTGCCGACACGCACTCGATGCGGAACCGGCGTTGCGCGGTGGTGGTGTTTGGAAACGCATAAAACCAAAGCGACGAAAGTTGTTCAATGCCTTACTATCTTTTAGCAGATCTTTAATAGTTTTAAAATAGAAAATTGTATGAGTGTGAATGAAAGTCACGTGTCACACTAGATATTGGGCACGTAGATTTGCTTTTGAATCGTCGTCATCTTTTCGCAAAACCTCGCTTAGAGTATCATAATGTTAATAGTTTTAGGTGGTCTTAGCAATAAATTGTTAATAGCAAGTAGTATAAGTAGTCTAATTATTGTCAATGTTGTATTTATGTTATGACCTTCGTTTCCGGCGGATGTTCTTATTGCACTATTGATTTCAAAACCTAACGGTCGTTATAACTTGACGATTAAATACACTTCAAAAACAGATCAAAGTATGATTGTATTAGCCATTGTTGAGGAACATAATAAAAAAAAACATTTTACTAACTTTAGAATCGTTCTTTTAATGTTTGTATTTTTATTTGTTTAATTAAATTCGTTTATCACTTCAATTCTCAAATAGTACATAAATGGCTTTTCGCTGATTAAATTTCTACTTACCGTGATAGATAAAAAGACTGAAACGTGATATAGTGAATGCAGCATTACTACAACGTCTGCCAATTTCTCCCACCAGTCACTTTATCGAGTAAGCCAAATAAGTTTTGTAGTTCCGATAATTTGCCTCAAGATAAGCTTCTTCCTTCATTTGTTACATTCACGCATCATACCGAAAGTGTTCAGTTAATTTAATACATCAAAACTCAGTATTGCTTTCATAGTAGAATTTACCACATAGTTTTATTACTCACTTAGCGTATGCTGAAATCTTTTACAATACCGGTCTTGTATCACATCAAAATTATCACACCAATAGATCCAATTAATTCAAACTTACGTTACAATAGGAAAATCGATAAAATCTTTAACAAAGCCTGTCATATAAACTGGCAGTTGAGAGAAACTGGCTTTATCTACCTCCATAGGTTGTACTATAGGAAATAAATACATGTGTGCTATGCGCAGGCCAGGGCATTGTGGCATGCTCTACTGACCGGTGGGTAGCGTCACCGCGCAGCCGAGCTCTAGGTTGAAAGTGTGAAATGGCAATAATTTAGATTGTGGTAAATTGAAAAGGCATATTACAACTGCAATACTCTTAACACTGGCCTACTCTCCCAAAATGGCAAAATAAAACAAATATTATATATGTCTACTTAATGCGTGACTTTCCCGTTACTACTAATACCTATTGTAGCGGAGTGACACGCCTAAGCGAGCGTGTTCCTCTCTAAGACACGAAAAGATAACACCTTGAATTTTTTTTCACGTGAAACATATGTAATTCACATTGATTTTATTTTGGGCTTATTGGGTGATATAGAGCACAAAAAAGCCAATTAGTTGCTAATATCGCCCCGGTAACAAAAATGAACTTTACGATAGTTGTATCTGGAAAGATAGGATTATTCGTATAGAGTTATCGAAGTTAACAGCAGATTGAGTATTTGTGATTTGTGTTACCATTTCTCACTTAAGACACCTACGACGATTCTAACAACATATCTATCCAATGTTAATTTTCTTAACCTACGGGCTAGATTAGGTATGGTGTAGGAAATCATTAATAACGATAGATTACTGTTAGAACCGATCGAAAACCAACTCTAACGTCCTCATCTTATGGTTATAATTCCTATGATGATGATGGTAAAGTTAAACATACCACTATCTTATTATTTTTCTCTTAAAGCTTCAGCGCAGTGACATCTCAACAGTTCACAGCACGCGAGTAGACCATTAGATTCATTTCCCGCCCCGTAAGAATTATTATTTTTCTCTGTGCCCAAGTACCTATATGATTTCATTAACATTGTCTATAAGTTATCGATTACATTTAAGTAATTACTTACATCAATAGTCGATTAAGACATTTGATGCTGTTAATAAATAACCGTTTAACTGTTCCTATAACTTCACGCCGAGTTAATTTTTCCACCTATGTACGAGTCGTGGTCTACTCTAAAATAATAATTGCTAAGAGAGGAATGATAGGATAATTTGGACGAGGTATAGTTTGGTGTCATAATAAAAAATAAGTAGAAAATTAGGGATAAGTAAATGTATATGGGTAATTTTCCACCAATAACCACGTCGCGTAAGAGTACATTACATTGCAAACCAACTATGAAATAACCTACTGGGCACTTCGAAATTTGAATCTGTGACAATCACACTATCAGGCGCTGATTGTGTGTCAGATCTTTATTATCTAATACATTTAACTATTTATTGTTAAACCGCTAAACTATACCTCGACTAGAACCTACTGTGATAAATTAGGTTTTTACAGTTGAAACACGCACAGTTTAGTTTATAAAATCAGATGTGTTTATGGACTCGGAATGGCTGACTTACTTAAGACCCTGACACGGCACTGAGAGAGAGACAGATTGAAAGCAATAATATGTAATCAATTTAGTACACACGTTGTCCCAGAATAACTTACGCAATCGAACTCGCAGGGACTATAAAAAAATCAAATACCTACCTACATACATCGGGTGACAAAAATAATTTAACAGGCCATGTAGAATTTTAATTTGTTTTACATGGCCTTTTGGTACTTGTCATGATAACTTCACTTAATTAATTACGCGTTTTGCCACTCGATAAAATAAAAGTTAAAAATTTTCAAAATCACTCAGATTTTCTACACGATCGAAATTTTTTGTAAAAAGTTTGAATATTGAACATTTTGAGCTTCTTTCAGTTATTGGCGTTGATATGTGTACTAAAAGTGTTACATATTTTTCATTTCACTTATAAGAAAGTTTACGCAATGTTTAACTAGTGATTAAAAAGAAAACTGGAATTGTTTTTATAGATAGACTGAATTTGAAATTTAAGTAGATAAAAGGTAGATTACGATTTATCTAATAAGTAAAAAATATAAAAAAGAAAACATAAAATCATATCATCGTTAATTTAAAGAATTATTTGCATTTAAAAATACAGGCGAAGTAATCATAGGTATAGTTATTTTAGTAGTCATATAATCAGTTAAAATAAGTAGATATAAACATACATAGCAAAAAAGTAAACAGATAAAAAGTTGTTTTCGATTGAGGATAAACGTACAATAGTGAATTAGATATCTGTGTAGTGAGTAGTACAAAGCCATCCAAAATCATCAATAAAAAAGCATTACAAAATAAAACTAGTTCAAATACAAAAATAATTAAACCTACACAACATCACATCATTACAGTTGCTCATATTAAGATAAATTCAATGAACGCACAATGTCATCTTAGTTATCTGTACAGTGAGTAGTGAACTGCACTTCCATGAACAAAAAAAAAATATAAAAAACATTACGTTACAAAAACAGTAAAAAAATGTTCAAAAAATAATTAAATACAAAAAAAATACAAAAACTCCTGATAAACATCACGTCATCGTTAAAGTAGAGGGTAGTTTTCTTCATATTCACATAAACGCATAATGTAATTATAATTAATCATTTCTGTAGTGAGTAGTACAAAGTACATATATGTTCATCACCAAAAAAAGTAAAATAATATAAAACTAATGAAAAAAGCATAAAAACCATAAAATTCCTTTAAAAAAATCAAAAAAATTGAAAGCATAAAAAAAATTTAAAAACAAAAAATATCTCATTGTTGTAAAAGTTAAAAAAAGCAACAATAATGTTGAATTTTGTAACATTTTCCACACCAAAATAATAAAAAAAAACGTCATTTAGTGTTCAAGTTATGCAGTTTTCCCATTAGGTAGCAGTAGAATTTTAGTTTATAAATAATAAATTGTCTATTTTTTATTATTTCATTCGTCAGAATTATTCGTTCAGTATTCATTCATAATTAATTGAATCCAACTATTTTAGTTTATTCGAACACTTCTTTGGTTTACCTAATTAATCTATTTTATAAAATCAATAAATGAGGAAAAACTTTTTAAAAAATTGCTTAAACTTACAAAACCCATTATAATGCCATAAAAAAATCTCACCGTTATAAAAGTTACAAAAAACAACCATATTGTTGAATTTTTAAACATTTATTGTCATCAACATAATAAAAAAATAATCATATCATTTAGTGTTAAAGTTGCAGTCTTCCCCATAGCTAGCAATAAACATTTGTAATTTTATAGTTTTTGTTAGAAAATAACAAGAAATAACACAAAAAACGTTATATATATATACATATATAATTATTTCTTGTGTGTTCTGAACTTGGGAGAAATAAGGCTTACATTTTTTTTGTTAACTTAAATATTTCTTTGATATATATTTAACTTATTATGGCATGTAATATAATGATTAAAAAAAATATAAAACAATAAAAAAATACAAAAAAAAACATACTAAAAATCTCAGTTAATAAACTTAACAAATGAAACGATAATGTTGAATATTTTATCTTTTATTCCAACCAACATAATCAAAAGTATATTGTCATTTAGTGATGAAGTTATGCTGTCTTCCCAAGAGGTAGCAGTAATTATTTATTTTTTAAGCCTTATTATAAATAACATGACATAAGCAAAAAAAAATTATTTAACTATTTCTTTCGTCTTCTGAACTCGAGAGAAATTATTGACTTCAACTTTTTTATTTTATTTCTATTTTTATTTGGCGCCTATTTCAAGTATTTTAGTATGTAATAAAATGAAGAAAAAAACATAAAGCCCATAAAAAATTAAAAAAAGTATAAAATATAAAATGTAATAAAAAAAATTAAAAATACCAACCAAAAAATCTCACCTTTATAACAGTTACAAAAATCAACGATGATGTTGATTTTTATAACTCTTATCCTCACCAACATTACACAAAAAAATATCATGTCATTTAGTGTTAAAGTTATGCAGTCTTCCCCATAGCAAGCAATGAAAATTTGTAATTTTATAGTCTTGTAAAAAAATAACAAGAAATAACCCAAAAAAACGTATATATATCATTATTTCTTTCGTGTTCTGAACTCGGGAGAAATAATGGGCTTCAATTTTTTTTTTGTTTTTTCCGTTTTAGTAAATAGTTTTTTATTTTATTTTATCCAGTTTAAGACTTTACAAAAAGTCAAAAGAATAAAATCGATTGCCACTTGTCGTCAAATATTTCAATGTATACCTACAGCCCAATATTCGTTCATATTAACTGCTGTTTCAAAATTTTTATATGTACAGGTTATATTGGAAATAAACTAGTTAATGGCCATTATTACAATTCGGAAGCATACAATTATTGTGAACCACCTATCACTATTATTATATAAATCGCTAGTTTATTTACTTATTATAATGTTAACGCTAATTTCCTTATAATATATCTCTGTTAGTAATTAAACAACTTTAAAAGGTTTAAATAGAGCATATTTATCATTATTTTTGTCCCGACGATCACTGCAGTGTTTCAAACGTCGGGACAAAAATAATGATAAATAAACGCGATTTAAACCATTTAATGTTGTTTAATTACTATGTGTAATCGCGAAACCTAATACAAAAATATCTCTGTTATTTATAGTTAGGTACATTGGACTATATTTTTTTGTACTGAGTAATTATCAAGTGTACTGCTCATTTTCTGTGTTTATTTTACTGTTATCTTTAATTAAAAAATTGAAGTCACATATTGTTTCATTTCGTGTATTTCCCATTACATTAAGTAGGTACATACCTACCTAGATTCGTACCAATTTTTTTATTTGTGTTTTTGTGGCGGAACAAGCTCGAGGCCCACCTGATGTTAAGTGGACTAACCTCTGCCTATAACAGTTGCAATTCATCACAAGTCACGAATTGCACTGCGCCCGTCACAGTGAGACATAGTTGTTAAGTCTCATTGTGCCTGTAATTTCACTGGCTCTCAGGGCTACTGCCGGAACACACCTTTCGCTGCTTGGCGACAGACTTTCTACTTGAGGGTGGTAGCTAGCCAGGCGGGCAATCGCAAAATGCCCTTCCACCATGCGGAAAACCTAAATATGGGTACCTAAATATGGAACCCCCACAGAATAGAATAGTATTATATTTCTCTATGGTACATCTGGGTTAACAACGAAATACTTATCAAGTATTTCGTACAGTTTCCTGTTTATTATTTAGGCTGCGTATACACCAAAAATGTGCGAAGAACATGAGCGGTACGAGGATGCTTAGTCAACTCTTCACTCTTGTGAAGCTCCACAGACACCTATTATACAGTAGGCAACCATACTTAATCCCCAAATCAGATTCACCCTACTGTCATAAAAAAGTGGCACGGACAGAATCGTACCCAAGTTCTAATCCACTTTGATATAGGAACTCCATTCCTAAGTGCTTTGGTTATCACGGGCAGTTACCATGGAGACCAGTCGGAGATGTGGAAAATACTCTCAATTCCAAGCTCGGCCTTCGGCCTCGCTAGTTAGCAACACGGCTCGCCCTGCAGCCTCGCCAAGCACTCGCCCTGCAGCCTCGTGCACCTTGTATTATGTATCACTTTGCCTCCTGTATTCATTTGCATGTTAATTATAGCAAGGATGTATGTGGCACTTTTTAATATTATAAATCTTACAACATGTATTAACTACATCTTGCAAATAAAACATTTGACTTTGACTTTATGGCTAACACTTTATGTTGATGTCATACTACTAATGGGCAATGGGAAAGAAATAAAGCAGTTTAGTTATTACAAAAAGAGTTTAATATTTATTAATAATTTCTAGATAGTAAATTATTTAGGTATTGAAACATTGATATTATCACATAAACGTTTTACTAATTTATTACAGGAATATTATATGCTTGACTGTACACCAGCTTGATTGAAGATGTCAATGTAGAAAGATTTTATGTTCCTGAAAAAGAGTGGAAATTATATTCATCAATACCTATGTCTCAACTAGTTCTGATTGACTTTATACCAAGCTGCGTTATGATCATAGCACAACAATACTGCTATCATACTGCTAGAGCAATAGCACACATCTTATACTACTGGCGTAATACAATCTGTAGAGCAGCATCAAGTTGTGCCTGAAGCTAAGCACCATGCGTACTCCCGCTGCAATGTCACCCAGGAACTTAGATCTGAATAGTTGCAAGCACTGCTTTGCACTCGTCACTCCAATATATTGGTTTTACGTTACTGGAACATTAAAATTTCTACAATATACTCTGCTTGTACACCTATCCCTACCAAGGTTTCCATTTCAATCTACCGGTTGTGACAGATGTAAACTGAAGTTCACTTATACCTAGTATAAATATTAATAACTATGTATGTTAATGATAGCAATTACATTATCACCTAGCCACGTTTTTCTATAAAAATTATTGAAATTAAATTGATGAAATAAATAGGAAAAACTGAAAGGTAAAAAAATGGTATCTTGTTGTACACATTCCATAATCACAGTACACATACCATTATGAAGAAGCACTAAGTAATACTTTAGACTTTGTTTTAAGCATGGTGGTAGGGCATTTTGCGAATGTCCGCCTGGCTAGCGCTAGGCGGGCATTCAGCTACCTAGCTAGACCACTCTCGAGTAGAAAATCTGTCGCGAAGCACCTACCTTGGCGACAGATGTTAGGTGCTTGGTAAAAGGACAGCTGCCCTTGATACCCAGTAATTCTAGGTTAGCCTGAACAATATCGACCACATAATCACTTATATGGTATAGACTGTCTAAAATGATTAGTTTAGTTCGTGCCTTCCTCATTTGTCAGGGCTGAGGACGGGCATCATAAATGTCAAAATTCAACATTATTATGCCATCTTTTATAACCCAAGTAAATATTAACACCTTATTTACTAGACGCATATCTAAGTCTTGCTTGAGGAAGCAGAGCTTCCACAATAAGTTGAAACAGAAACATGCATTATAATAAACATAATACTGTAACGATCTAGCATGCATTGCTTTTCAGCTTTGTTACAGCTAGTCTTGTGCAACATTTCAGAAAACAATATTAATTTACAAAGATTATATACAGAATATCCGATATTCAACTTCAGTCCACCTCAAATATTTGCAACTCTGAATACTACAATGTGAACATAAAAATGGAAAAAATATCATACCCATTTTTGTATGAAAATATGTGCAGCTGATAATGTTAATGACAGGTCTTGTCATGACTAAAATCGCTAAATCAATGTAACTTACACAATCACATGCAATTGTTTTGTTGAACATATAAACATCGTTACACAAACAATATCAGAAGGGATAATGCCTGATAGGTGTCTCGTACAATTCACTTAACATGTTTTTGGTTCTAAATATGGGACGAGTCTATTGCCACCTACTGGGTACAATTCCAGGCTCCAGTGAATGCTTGCCTGGCTAGCTAACACCTTCAAGTAGAAAATCTGTCGCCAAGCAATTGAGGGTGTGTTCTGGCAATTATCCTTGAGAGTCCTGAACAACTTCTTCATTATCATCCTAGCATGAGGAGAGATAAAGGTCAAAGGCTATAGGCACACATATCAGCAATAAAAAAGCATGATATGGCCGATTTTAAAGCAGGCAATGGCTTGGGCGTAAGCTAGTAAAGTATAATATCAAAGTTACAATATATAATAAGTACTATTACTTAAGTGGTGTTCCGCTTCCGGATCGCAAAGAGTCAGTTGTGTTGCTAAGTGCTCCAGTGTTTTTATCCAAAAACTCGTGAAAAAGTGATTAGTTTTAGGAATAAATTCCTGTCTTAAACTCCGCGAAGTGCTATTGAACAGATATCGCATAATAATTCGAAAGAAACGTGTAGTTACAGTGAAAAACATCGAGTTGAAAATTGTGAATTTGACGCCTTCGAGAAAAACTCGGCGGCCATTTTATTACCGGCATACCAACACACGAATTGCTCTCAGCCATAGACAATCACTTGCTTGGCTGTGTTTCCAACACTAGACAATTTTAGGCACTATTCCAATTTCTTCCAACAAGTGTGCGCCCAACCTAATCATGTCCACTGAACTGTCACCTGAAATGTCATTACTGCTGTCAAAAATGACAGAACAGCTCAACCTACAAACGAAAATAATAACAGAAAATATTACTGCAGCAGTGTTGGAAAAAGTGGATGAGAAGATTAAACCACTGATCCTAGAAAACGAACAATTGAAAAAAGAGGTCTTAAAATTGAATAAAAAGATCGAACATTTCGAGGCGTGCGATAGGCGAAACAACATTATCATACACGGCATCCCAGAGCCGATGGAAGAGAAGCGTGAGGACTTGCTTGCACTTGTAAAGAGCACAATGGCTGAAATAAACGTTAAGCTTGATACTCCTGATATCAACCGTATACAGAGACTGGGAAAAAAAGGCGAAGGTAAAGGCAAGATCCGACCTATACTAGTTGCCACCACAACATTGCAAACAAAAATAAAAATACTGGAGAACAAAAGAAAAATGAAGCCCACGACATACATAACACACGACCTAACATTGGAAGCCCTGCAAAAACAGATAATGAACAAACAAACTAAAAGGAAGAGGCAAGAAACACCCAGCCCGGGGACTTCAAAAGGCACCCAGGGAGCAGACCCTAAAATCCAGCGTACTGATGCCTTTCAGGTCATGCGGGCTAGAGCTTATTCTCTCTCCGACAAAAATACCTACCTCAAAAATTAAAAAAACAACTAGAACCGGAATCATGCAACAACTTAACCCACAACAACATACCACACAACACAATCCAACAACCCAGCCAGTGTTAGTTCCCACTATGCTGCCGGTCCCCAGCCCGGATAAAAGAGGAGGGTTCAACAATGGGCTTACCACCTGTTTTGGTAAAAATCCGGTAAAGAATTCATCTACCACAATACAAACCAGACTGGACAGCACACAGTCAAACAGACATATGCGTATTGGGACTTGGAATGTCCAGACAATGCTACAGCCAGGAAAAACGATAGAAATTGCAAAAACACTATGTAAGTACAAGTTAGACCTTATAGCACTTCAAGAAATGAGATGGGGAGGCTCAGGCTGTGTAAATGAAAAAGAATACTGCATATACTACAGTGGTGCTGAAAAGCAGGGGCACTATGGGACAGGTTTCATCATCAGCAATAAGTTAAGACGCAGCATCTTGGGGTTCGAAGATATCAATGAGCGAATATGCAAACTAAGGCTTAAAGGCAAACTTTATAACACCACTTTTATATGTATTCATGCCCCAACAGAGGATGCAGGTGATGAAACCAAGGAAAAGTTTTATGATGACCTACACAAAGCCAGTGATTCTGTGCCAGGGTACGACCAGCTTATCGTGCTAGGGGATTTTAATGCACAAGTTGGAAAAGAAGTAATTTATGCTGAAGTCACGGGCCAGGACTCGCTCCATGACAGAACTACTGAGAATGGTGAGAGGCTGTGCTATTTTGCAGCTGCTAATAATCTGTACATAGCCAGCACAAAGTTCCCACACAAGTCTATACACAAGGCTACCTGGCGTGTACCTGGTAGGAACTTATTTAACCAGATAGACCATGTGCTGATTAGCAAGAGGCGACTCACAAATATACTGGATGTCAGAACATATAGAGGAGCTAACTGCGATTCTGACCATTTCCTGGTTGTAGCAACCATGAAACTTAAAACCTCATTGGTCCAGAACAGTAAAGGCGAAAGAAGAGGTAAATGGGACACAGAGAAGCTTAAAAATAGTATCACGAGTGAACGCTTCAAAACCGAAGTCGCACAGAAACTTCAAACCAACATGCCTGATAAAGAGGTCAACAGTGACTGGCAGGCTATCAAGCAAGCGGTAATAAGCAGTGCCAGAACTGTGCTTGGAGAGAGACAGATAACAAGGAAGGAAAACTGGTTTGACCATGAATGTGAAACGCTGTTAAAGAAGAAGAACAAAGCAAGGCTGGAACTACTGCAAAATAACACAGAATCGAACAAGCATCTATACAAAACAGCAAGAGATTTAAGCAGGAAAGTTGCAAGACAGAAAAAGCGAGCCTTAGAAAACAGAAAAGTCATGGAAATGGAGAACATGAGACACCAAAACTCTTCAAGAGCCTTCTACAAAAGAGTCAATGAATTTCGGAAAGGTTTTCAGCCGCGAATGTGCACATGCAAAGATGCAGATGGAAAAACCATAACGGACAAGCCCATCATCATACGCAGGTGGCAAGAGCATTTCCAGCAGCTGCTTAATACTAGCGCAGGAAACACTCAGAGCAATGAAATGCCTACATACTATGATGTGGAGGAAGACCTACCGAAACCAACCTTTGCAGAGGTACGCAGATGCATCATATCGCTTAAAAACAATAAGGCACCAGGGCTGGACACAATAACAGCAGAACTACTGAAGCATGGTGGCCCTGCTCTAGAAGCAAGACTTTATATGCTCATTGAGAGAATCTGGGAATGCGAGGAGATTCCTCAGGAATGGCAGCTTGGGATAATAACACCAATACTCAAAAAAGGAGACAAATCTATCTGTGCGAACTATAGAGGCATTACTGTTCTTTCTGCTGCTTACAAGGTGTTCTCAGGACTATTGTACTGGAGGCTGGTGCAGTATTCTGAATGCATTTTAGGTGAATACCAGTGTGGTTTTAGACCCAATCGCTCCACCACAGACCAAATCCACCTAATGAGATTGACCCTGGAGAAGGCATATGAATATGACATCAATCTGCATCACATGTTCATAGACTTCAAGCAGGCTTTCGACAGCATTAACAGGAAGAGTATTCTCAGCAGCATGCTTATACTAGGAGTGCCAAGCTAGCTTGTACGCCTCACCGAGGCCACTCTGAGGGGCTCCAAAAGCATGGTGGCAATCCAAAACAACCTATCTGAACCATTTGCAATCCATACAGGAGTGAAACAAGGCGATGCACTATCAACCATCATTTTCAACCTGATCCTGGAAGCTGTCACTCGTGGCCTGAACTTACGAGGCCTTATCAACTATAACACCTCACAGATGGCAGCATATGCTGATGACATAGTAATTACAAGTCGAACTCAAAGCAGTATGATCAAGCACAGTGCTAACCTCGGGAAGGAAGCTACTAAATTTGGCCTGCAGATCAATGCAGCTAAGACGCATTATCTTGTCACTAGCCGACAGCCTATGCAGATAGAGGATGTTACTGTGCAGAATAGCTCTGTTACTGGCGTCAACAGTTTCAAATACTTGGGCTCAGAACTCAATGCACAAAATTCAGTGGAAGAGGAAATAAAAGCAAGAATCACTGCCGGCAACAAGTGCTACTATGCGTGCAAGCAAATGCTGAGTAGCAAGCTTCTCACTGCCAAATCAAAAATCGCCATCTACAAAACAATAATACGCCCAGTGGTAACCTACGCGTGTGAAACCTGGACACTAACCCAAAAGGATGAGCAGAAGCTGAGTGTGTTTGAAAGAAAAGTTTTACGAAAAATCTTTGGTCCACTGCGGGACGAAGACGGCGACTACCGCATCAGAATGAACCACGAGCTGGACCAGCTAATCGAAAGCGAGACTATAGTCCGGTGGATTAAAGCGCAAAGATTGGGATGGGCAGGGCATTTGGTGAGAATGGAAGACAGCAGAGCTGTAAAAATTCTCTCAGGTTGGACTCCACAACAGTCGCGCCCACGGGGCAGACCGAGAAAGAGCTGGATTAACTGTGTGGAAGAAGACCTGAGCAAAATGGACAAACTCACAGCCTGGCGGAAGACAGCCAGAGATAGAGCAAAGTGGTCGAAGTTGGTAGAGGAGGCCAAGACCCACATTGGGTTGTAGCGCCGAAGGAAGAAGAAGAAGAAGACTATTACTTAAGTACATAAGTGGATGGGGGAGGTCTTTGTTCAACATTGAAAGTATTCCAACTTATGATGTTGATGATGTTATGTAAAAATATGATTGCATTATTACATTTACATACACTATACCAGGTGTGGCCAAACTTTTGAACCATGCGGTCTACATTATATTAAAAATAACTCCACGGGCAACTGTCAGCAATGGATAAAAAATGGCAAAACTGTTTGTTTATAATGCTATACAATATTAGGTAACGAAGTAAATTACAAAATTTTCATAGCAATTAAATAAGTACCTAGTGCATTTATAATTTTTATAATTCACCTTTGAACATATTGAACTACAATAATATCCTTGGCAAGATTGTTGGCGCTGCACTGTTTCCACGAGCTTAGAATGCTGCACAGTGTATGAACTAACTGCAATACGCGAGCAGGAAGTCAATTAAAGCTTGTCTGACTGATGTGTCTTTAATATTGCATTCATAGCTGAAAATATTCATTCTAAAAGATTAAAAATCTAAAATCCTTAGATCTAAAAAATACCATCAAAGATAATAGTGCAAGTTTTCGGAAGCCCGTCATTTTATTTTTTGATGTATCAGTTCCCTGTCTGTATTTTTAAATCTCCTACTTTCAATAAGAATTCTCAACGCCAACTTCTGCCTTGACCGCAACTGATTCAATTGCAATAAATTCACCTATTTTAATAGATAACATATCAATATTCATGCCTTTGCATGAAGGCAAACACCATAAATAAAGAAAAAATGCCTCTGCGGTCGACCAGTTGACTGCGGTCTACGTCTTGCCCACCCATGCACTATACAAACAAACTTATTCTTTACTTTACCTACACACAAACTACCTACTACCAACAAACCCACCTATTACAGTAAATAGTCATATTATAACACTTTATATATTGATTCTGCAACAAACTAGCTACAGTTTAATCATATGTGCTGTTTGTGGAGAAGTTAAAATTGTTTAAACTATATTAGAAAAGTTATACATAAGAATTAGAACAAGGTCATCTCAGTACTACCTAAGTGCGCACATAACACTCTTTAGAAGCTTTGCCTCTGTTCTATTTCTTCACTGGCACTTGTCAATGGACAGGCTTTATTTACATTTTAGTATGTGCATATTATTTATAAAATTTAGTAACTTAACGTTTTCCATTGATTACCCCGTGTTATGCAAAATAAATATGCAATTTATGTACCAATGTCAGTTATAGGAACTTACCGAGAATGTTATTGTGTTAAACAGGTAATTTTATATTCCTTGGTATTATACTTTATGTTTCTTTTAGATAGGTGCTAACATTGCAGAAGCGTATTATTATTGGAGGTTGATCACAAGCTCTTAGCTACTACTTTCTATATTGAAGTTTGGGTTTCACCAGCCTGGTTATTCGTATCGAGAATTCTTTTATGTTCTTCACAAACACGACATATCTATATAATTTGTGATGGTCACCCGTCAGTCATAATATAACCTAGATGACCAAGGTTATATTATGACCGACGGGTGACCAACACAAATTATATAGATTATATGTCGTGACCATTGCCCCAAAGATTCCTAACAAAGATTACTATTCCTAACCCCCCATGCATTGCCCATGCCCACCATAGATTACTGATGCCCACCAGACCATAGAAACTCATAAATAATCATGTAAAATAATGACAGCATGTAATGCAAACAAATAATACAGATATCTGACACACACACAAAGTCATTGCTCTAACGGATTTTATATTTTGTAGCATAGTACTTAAATTTTAGGGACTTCGATATATAATAGATAGCGTTGTGTTAAATTTGCAGGAATTAATTTCTACACATGGCAATAGCATTAACCTTAAGAAAAAGGCCGATACCTCAAAAAAGAAAAATAACAAGAGCTTTCTGTACATACAAGGCATTAGTGTTGTTTTCGGCCGCAGCTATTTCCCCGCAGTAATTTTAGCACAGACTAAGTAAACCTGTTCGTTCTTCAGTGTAATGTTACCATTAATAGGCGCTTTATTTTTTACACTTTGTTTAGTACCACCAACTTAACTGTGCAGTTCGCGAAGGCGCTGCTGGTCAAGGAAATCAACTACAAACTGTCACAATTTGAAGGAATGTTGTAGTTCTTTTTTCTGCCGCCTGAACAGATAAGTTGGTGGGACTGTATTCAGTATTGGGCATGCAACTGGCTTGTAACCGTGAATGGGATGCTTAGCTAAGCGATTTATTACCTATGATAAGCTTTTATACATGGAAGTAATAAGCACTACGGTTGCACGTAGTACTTATTACTTCCATGCTTTTATCACATTTTAGCTTGTGGGATCCTCGGGTCTGTGTTTAAAAAAATATTTTTTTTGTTTTATTCAATAATGAAATGATGTATCATAAAGCCTGTACATATAAAATCTAATATAAATTGATTGTTTTAGAAATCGCCTGTCATGTCTAGTGTGGTTCCAATCCGCTATAAACTAATTCGCTAGAGAGTAAACTATATTCGAATAACGCGCTACATTAACGCTATCGTTAAACAAGGCGCTAGCGCTAGATGCATTCCTTAGCATTGTGCTAGGTGTCGCATGTCGTCACAATAGCGTCAGGCGCAACGTGCTGTCTGTCGTTATCGTTGGACACTAGCGTGGCTCTAATAAGCTACGAGTTACACATACAATAATGACAATGCTTTAAATGGAATTAAATTTTCTTCGTACAATTCAGGCTCAGAATTGTCTATACATAATTGTCTTGTATCTTGTTATGATATGTGTGCAATTTATCGTATGTTCAAAAATATATTTCTTTTCTACTCTTTGTATTTTTTTTGTTTTGTTGTAAGTTTTTTTTTATTCCTGATATTTTAGCGTTTGACCACTATCTCACCTGATGGTAAGTGATGATGTAGTTGAAGATGTTGTTCAGGCTAACCTAGAAGTACTGGCTCTTACGGACAGTTGCCGGAATACACCGTTAGGTGCTTGGCGACAGATTTTCTACTTGAGGCTGGTAGCTAGCCAAGCGGGCGTTCGCAAAATACCCAACCACGGCTGTATTTATAGCGTAACAAAATGATAGGTAAACGCGACACAAACACGTAGTAGGTATATAGCGCGTAGGTCTATAACATCGTTATAGACCTACGCGTCATCATATCGTTAATTTCGATAATTTTGATCACATTCTGCGTCTGTGGTTGTGATCACTGTGATCGTTTGTAACTGTCATCCCCTGTTCCATTTAGGATAAGAACGCTAAGAATGCCACTAAAATTTGCCACTTCTGTCACTTTTGACATTAGATGTAGGGAATTCAAACTGTTCCAGTAGCCTCATAGCGTTTATGGCGAAAATAACGCCAAGACCCATGTGGAACAACTTGTTGGGAGTGTGATCGTTTTTAGCGTTTTTAGCGAATCTAACTTCAAATGGTATGCACCCTAAAACAAACCTAATCATAGACAAACGTATAACATAGGTAATAAATCGCTTGGCAAAGCATCCCATTCACGGTTACAAGCCAGTTGTATGTCCAATACTGAGAACATTCGAAAATCTTATTAATGGTAACATTACACTGAAGAACGAACAGGTATATTTAGTCTGTGCTAAAATTACTGCGGGAAATAGCTGCGTCCATTCAAATTGTGTATTATTATTTTAAAGTGATTGGACGGTGCAAAGCAAAATATATTATTTATTTATTTATTTGGATTCATGAAAATGTGGGTAACTAATGTCGACTGTAAATAACTACCATAAAGAATTACTTCCTGGCTGCTGCGCGCCTGGATTTAGCCGGTGCCGCGGCCGCCTTCTGTACGGTGGGCTCCTTTGTTGCCGTTGGTTTTGAGGCCATATTTGGAATACTATCGCGGTCTTCCTTACTAAAGACGCGATGTCGGGATCCGTCTAAACCGAGGACAAAAACATTGCCCTCCCTCGTCTAACACTTAGCGATTTTAAAGCGATGTCGTGCAGCCGTGTCTGTGTGCCGAGTCTTAGTTAAAAACTCCGTGAGTGTGACTCCAGATCTCAAATTGGTCTTGACTGTCCAAATTTGGTCGTGAACTGAAACATCACGAAGCTTACACAAAATGGGTCTTTATTTGGCGGTGTTTCCTGCGCGGCCCATCCTGTGGCATCGGCTTATGTCACTCACGAAAAACGACGCTTGCTCTAGCTGCTCCTTAACAAATTTTTCAGTGACTTCAGCCACTACTTCGTTTGGGTCCTCAAGCACCCCATGTATTGACAGAATCTTGCGTTTAGCATGCATTTCTTGCCCGTCTGCTTCCTGTGCCAGGCATTGAATTTGTTCTTGAAGTGTTGCGCTCACTTCCTTCCAGCCTTCAAAACAAAGTTCTTGAAGGCAGCATATTCGACTGCCAAAGTTTCAGTGTCAGAAGACGGTGCAGCTTTCTAGAGTTTACCTTCAAAGCTGTCTGTATGTTCAAAAAAAGAAGCCATAAGGTCTTGAACAGATTCATAGGTGTTGGCATGCATCTTGTAAAATATATGAGTTTAAGTGTATAGCAACAGAAAAATTAAAATCTTGTGATGTGAAATGATTTAGTTTAGGATAACACAGTTTGGCAGATGGGGCCTCTTATTTATTAATATTATGCATAAATTATGAACCAAAATGCAGTATTTATATTTAATAATTAAATTGTGATCTAATATTACTTGTGGTTATTTGGCCTAGAACAGACTCATACAATATTCAAATTCAGATTTATTAATTTGCATTAATACAGGTAGTTTAGACACATACAACTTAAAATTATCATAATGAATTATATTATGTCTACTATATTCAACCCTTGATGGGTGTGCAAAATACGGTTTACATGTCAATGAAAAATAGGTACATATGAATTAAATTAGAAACTCAATACAACTGTGGTAAAAAAAAAAAAACAATAAATAAATGGTATATTAGTTATCATTATCCAATATACATATAATGGTACATATTGTTATTTACTTAATTATAAATTTTAATATTGATCACATTCATTAAATAAATACATGAAGACACCACTAAAAACTTCACAATTTATAACATTAAACATGAGTTATTTAATAACAGTAAACATTGGCCATGAATTAGATGTCATAAACCTATACACTAACGTGAATAGTTTTTAATGATCAATCAGCTAAAAACTCGTCAATTTTGTAATATGATTTATCAATGAGTAAAATTTTTAATTGTCTTTAAAAAATGGAAAAAGAATTGGTATCCTTCAGCAATGATGGTAATTGGTTGTAAATTTTTATACCTGAGACAAATACACTTTTTTTGTAAAGGGTAGTATTACACTTTATGTTAGAGAGTGTGGTTTTGTGTCTTTTGCTCAATATAGTGTCATAGTTTTGTATATTTGATCTGATTAACAGTGATGCCTCTTAAATGTATAGTAAAAGGAAGTGTCAGTATTTTAAGAGTTGTGAAATCCGGTTTACTTGTGTCTGTTTGTTGCAGTCCGCATATTGCACTGATGCACTTTTATGTGCTTTAAAAGCATCTTCTATATCAGCACAGTTGCCCCAGTACAAAATTCCATATCGCAATATTGATCCAACATGTGCATGATATGCACTCAATAGTGCATTTTGGTTTACTACTTTTTAGATATATACAGTGCATAGGCATATTCATTTAATTTGTTGGAAATATGTACTACATGTGATCTCCACAACATGTTAAAGTCAATGTGAATACCCAGGAACTTAGCGCTTTTTGTTTCTTTATAGTATTACCGTTATAATGAATGTCAAGTGGAGAACAAATAGTATTTTTATTTTTAAAAGCAATATATTATGTTGTCCTATCTAAATTTATTTTAAGATCATTTACATTTAGTCAATTTATCATGTCAGAAAGTGATTTATTAATTTTTAATTTATAAATAATGTCAGAATTATCGAACATGACGGTAGTGTCGTCTGCCTATAAAACCATTGGGTGGGGTGTGGCATTTGGCAAGTCATTAATATACACAAGAAACAGGAACGGTCCCAGTATAGAGCCCTGTGGTACTCTATATTTTACTGTTCTACATTCTGAAATATTTTCTTTCAACATTGGTCTTAGGACAAATTTTAGTTATTTCTGTAAATTGCTGTCTATTTGTGAGATATGCTTCTATTAAATCCAAAGCTTTTCCACGAATCCATATATTTCTAGTTTTCTTAGTAGTATTATATATGATTAACATGGTCGAAGGCTTTTGACATATATATAGTGTTGTGATTTGCTTTTTATGATCTAGACCTGTGAATACATTTTGCGAGAAATCATTTAGTGCCATATTTAGTGATTCTTTTTCTAAAACCAAACTGTTTCCTACTTCGAAAACAATATGTTATTATTTTCGAAGTAGTCTCTGAAAATGTCATATGACACTCTCTTAAATATTTTAGCAATGACAGACAATAATGCTATGGTTCTTTAGAACTGGGCATTATCTCTGTCTTCTTTTTTAAATACTGGGATTACTACTGACTTTTTTAAAGCACTAGGGAAAGTTCCAGTCTCTAAGCATTTGTTAATAATATGGCTAATGACCGGGGCAATAATCTTGGATACATGTTTTACAACTTTTGTGCAAATTTCGTCATACCCTGTACTGTTTGTATTTTTTAATGAGTATAATTTTACTAACGTTACATATCTTAGTAGGTCTCATAAAGCAAGAGTTTGATTTATTATATAATATAATGTTAGAATAGTAATGGGATTATCATTTTCCGTACCTGCTACTTCGTCAATGACGAAAACAATAAATATTTGCGCCATCCATTTAGGGTCTGTTATAGAATGATCATCAAATATAATTCGATTTATTTGTTCTGGTGGTGTACTATTTTTTTTAATTATTTATGATTTGCGATACGGCTTTAGTTTTATTTTTAGCTATTTGTATATGATAATTATTTTGTGCCTTCTGAGTAAGTTTTATGACTTTTTTATGTCTTTTCGCATATGCATGTATTGTGTCTTTCTCAGATTTCTTGCTAGAAGCCCTATATTTATACAAAAGTTTTCTTTTTCGCACTGAACAAAGCTTAATCCCTTTTGAAAGCCATCTAGAGCTTTTGCATATTGGAATTTTTCCTTTTTTAATTGGAAAGCATAAACCATAGAAGAGTCTAAATAAGTTTGTCTTAACTTGTCTAAAGCTGTATTTGCATCGTTGCTATTATATGCTTCACTAAAAGAAAGACCTTGCAAGCATTCTTCAAAGTTTTAAATATTTTCTTCACTATAATCCTTTTTTTCTTTGAACCAATGTGTAATTGCATAATATCAATCAATTCAATCTAAATTTACATGTTGAAAACGTTGTTAATAAATATTTTAAAATGTTTGGCTTTGTCATGAGATCATCCACCAATTTCAAAAACGTATATACATATTTGTATTTATATAAAACTATTGTACGCTCTCAATTGCAATACGCTGTCCCTGTGTGAAATCCTTACTACAAGAAATATACTGAAGCAATTGAGAAAGTTCAACGAAAGTATTTACGAACTATGAATTACAAGTGTTTTCACAACTATCTTTCTTATTCCGATTTACTTTTAAATATAAGCTCATATCTCTAGAGTCCAGACGTAAATATCTTGAGGCATAATAATATTGTCCATAGCAATATAGATTGCATAAGTTTAGTACGTAAGTTATGTTACGTTGTTCCAAGAACACCCAATCTACGAGAAGCTCGCTCTAGAAGACTTTTTGCACTTAGTAGTTATAACACTAACGCGGGGCTTCGCTCCCCTATAGGTACGTCGTTTAGTCGAGACAATTAATGTTTATTTTGATTCAATTGACATATTTGCATGTCCCTTGTCTAAATTTAAACTAAATATATTTCTTTCACATTTTGAGATCGTTTATTCAATCATAGCAATAATACCTATAAATAGAATTAACGTTTATATACTTTGTTATTTCATAACTTGTATTGTTTATTCTGACTGAGCAAATGTCTTTATTAATCAACTTTGTGTTTATTTATAGCAAATGACAAAAAAATTTTTTTAAAAAATAATATGTTCTGTTGACGGGGCACTGTAACACCTGAACGGTATGATCTGACATTGCCAGTTCTATAACGCTTACTTTACAACCTTTTATGTTATGAGCAAAGTTATATAGAAATGTTTTGCTGCACATCCGAGTTGGTTGATTAACAGATATTTTTAAGTTATATTCAGACAAACGTTGTTCAAAGCCTGGAGAGGCAAAAGAGTCCTTCAATCTATTAATATTGAAGTCCCCACATATACTTTTGAAGCATAACTTACTCAATAAATCGTGTAAGCATCCAAAAAATACTTAATTAATATATTTTTTTAATTTTAGGACTCTATAAACACATACCATGATAATTTTATGTTCTACAAGTTCAATAGCAGATCCCTCAAATTGGTCACAACTTATACTAACCGTAGTGGCCTCAGGTAGTATTCTAAATTTATGCTTCTTATGGACTAAGATACAAGATCCTCCTCTGCTACTTTTTCTAGAAAAATATGTAGCCAGTTCAAAGTTTGGAATTTTTAGAAATTTTGTATCTTCTGCTTTCATGTTATGTTCTGTAATGCATACGACATCTAAATGTATTTTATCAAGAGTCTTAATATTATCAATATTTGTTATAAGCTCATTATTGAAGCCTCAATTTGATTCTGCACTTTCATAAAACCTTTTGAGACCTGACATCCTATCTATAAACTACCTACATGCCTAATTTCAGCTTCATAGAACCAGTAGTTTCAAGACTTTTTTCTTCTAAGTTTCATGTTCCTAACTTCAAAAGCAGGACATTTATACAAACTCACCCCCTATTTGAGCCCCTTTTGAGCCTTTTCGTAGAGCTTACTTAACATGTTAGTTTCGATTCCATAGAGGGTGACAGGCGCGTATGTTAATAAATTTATATATGAATGGTCTTCTACCCCAAGTATTTGATTTATCCCTTTATATATATTTATACAGCCGCTGATCGAAGAGCAAGCCAGTCTTTGGGGTTGCTGCAGTTTCATTATTGTAGTCACCAGACCTTTCGTGGTCACCACACTGCGCAACCGCACGTGAAGACAGGTCGTACTATGACTGTGTAGATCCATCGACAAAACTTCGGTCAAGACCCCAGTATTTCCCTGCTGCTCTTGTACTTTGCTTCAAAATGTTTGTAGCTTTTGTTGTGATGTGTTCAAGGTGTTTTCTCCCACAAAAGCTTACTGTCAAGCCAAATGCCTAAATATTTAAACTCCTTACTTAGAGACAATTTTGTTCCAAATAGCGTAGGAAGGTTAAAATTAGCTAACTTTGTTTTTCGAGTAAACATGACCGTTTCTGTTTTCTGTGGGTTAACAGATAGACTGTGGCGTTGACACCATTCCTCGACTGTGTGAAGAGCGCTCTGAATTTCTTCGCAGAGGGTTGCCTCAAATAGTTCAGACACCATTATAGCTAGGTCATCTGCGTATCCTACCGTGACCGGCCTTGTTCAGGAGTTCAACCAGCTTATTCACTACTACTACCCATAGCAGAGGTGACAAAACAACGGGCTGTCCCAGAGATTTCGATTCTCGCTGCTCTCTTTAGAGAGCATGTTGGTAATAAAAGTAGTCACTCCATCTGTACAAGCAAATGTAAGCTGTACATTGAACTCGGCGCTATGCTGCGAGTGCAGTTAATGCCCCGCGGCACAGCCCGTGGCCCAAATTCACCAGTTCGCAATCAACCATCATATCAAAGACCGTTCTCATCAATTTACCTCTTAGTTCTGTTCTATAATATAATAATAGCATTCAAAACCCATCTTTTAGTTATCATCCAAGCCGTACGGCATCAAGAAACCGTACATCTTTGTTTTTGGTCCTTCGACGCTATGGGAATAGCGAGGACGAATCGCGAGTGACATATAGACTTATCTGTCAACGTGCGTGTCCCTATCAGTGACATCTAGAAACAGTGTCAGCGAGCACCAAGGATCGCCCAAATCTCCGCAGAACGTCTCAGGAAGCATCAAGGCTTATCCCGGATCACCAAGAATCTACGCAGACGGCATCAGCGGGCACAGGAGCACCAAGGCTCTAACCAGAAGTTTATTGAGCATCAAGGCTCAACTGCTGCAAGTAAGATCTTTCCTTTTATTCTAGCTGCTATATTTGTGGTGTGTTAAAATGGAGAGTCAATCAGGTGTAGCAAGTAGAACGGAGGAAATGTTAAAAAAGCAGGCGAGTCACTTTAGAGCACTTGAGTGGGCAGTTTCTAATATAAATCTAAGTCAAGTGACTGAAAAATAGGAACTTGACGATCTTTTAAAAACACTTCAATTCAGGTGGTTGACAGTGAATTAGAAGGTCAAAATCAACAGTATAAGCAGTAGTTCTATCATTATGAGCAGGTATATGGCGAAAGGACTATAAACAAGAAAATGTGGTTGGTGTCCGACAGAGATCCAATCTACCCCAAAGATAGAGCTGCCGATTTACAGTGGTAATTATCATCAATGGATGTCATTTAAAGACTTGTTCACTGAGGTCATACACAACAACCCTTCGCACGCAAAAGCTCAAAAGATGCAGTTTCTTAAAAGTAAAGTGAAAGGGGAGGCATTAAGGCTCATTCTTCATCTTGACATGAGCGCTGACAGTTATGATATTAATTGGAATATAATAAATCAAAGGTACAAAAAATAAAAAAAAACTTACAGCTCATATCAACAATTTGATGAGCATCCCTGTAGAATAATATCAGTCTAGTAACAGTCTAAAAAAGATTCATGACATCCAATGATTATATATACATTCTTAACGCTACATCTCTTGTTTTATTTGATATAATGATGAAAAACTAGCTAATACCTATAAATTTAGAAAAAAGTACTATTTTAATTTTAAGTGGAATTATGCTGCCTACCTACTTCAAATGCTTTGATCACTAAGTTACGGCAAGTTTATACTTGGCAGACCTTTTGATCTATTACCAGGGGTTTCTTGGCTATTATTTGGCGCAAGTACCATAGGAGTACTCGATGAGGTAGGTTGAGCGTGTCGTAAGAGCATATTTTTGGGAGTCTGCCAAGTACTTCCGGCAGGGTGCGTAATGGCAGACTAACTTTTTTTTACATAATTAATCAATGGTTAACTGTTGTCATCACTTTAATTCAGGTAACATATGAGGCAATTTTCACAAAAAAATTACGTCATAAAATATCGATCTATGACCCGGCAGGATCGGCTATGGCAGACCTAATTTTTTTTACGTGTTTAAGTGTCGGTTAACGATCTAAATATAGCCTATTGGGGTACCCGATGAGGTAGATATTTTTGCAACCGGCTCTTCCACTATTATTAGATGTCGTAGGTTATGCGTACCTTACCTACCTTCAGAAACATCAAGCACAACAATCCAAATCCATCCAACTCCATGTTCGACGTAAAAATATGCAACACACAACAGTAGATAACATTACCTACTTCACATTTCACTCCTTTAGTTATACAATAATACTCATAGTTACATACACTATACAAAAGTATTATTCCAACTTCACATTTTATACAAGTAATGATAATAATTACCTACAATCACAATAATAATTTATGTTCTTCTCGCATAATAAACAATCATAAAGTGTGCTGCGTGTGGACCGTAGCGAAGGTCGGAATGGGTATTGCTTTTCTCTATGGTAGGTATAGGTTACAAAGACACTTGTTACGCTGCAAACGAAGTTGATATCCACGGATATTTTTTGCAAACGAAAATCTTCTAAAATAATCATTATTTGATTAGCAGTTTGAATAAAATACAAAGATAAAGTATTATGTTTGTATTTTTTTCAATACCTACTGTAAATCACCGGTTTTTATAAGTTACCTACTGTATAAGTGAAGAATGACAAATAGGTAGGTACTTAGTGTAGGTTACCAAGAATAATTAGGGAATCTATAAAAACTCCTATCCTTTCTTCGTTTAGTTGATAAGCAACCGTAAACAGTACAAGAGTACCCCATTCTCAACTTTTAAAATACTCGTACAATCGTCACGCTTCGTCGTCACGTCATCGTTCGCGAGTTGCGCGTCCCGTACTCAAGTTCGCTGTGCTGGAACAGCTCAGAATCGGTGGCGGGGTGAGGAAGGCTCGTTTTGGTGGGGGGAGAGGAGTGCCCATTCTATACGTAGTATATGTCAACACTCAAATGTGTGGAAGTGGGTACCATGCGCATAATATTATTTTTATTGTTTTATTTATAAGTAGTTATGCGGTTCATGCTTTCGTATCTGTAGGGTAAACCTTTTCCTTCTATGGTCTGATCCGAGACCTCATTTGTTGCTACCCGCCAATCGTTTATCGTCTCTGCAATTCCGCTGGTAGCTAAAGTAATGTCAATTATAGTTCTGGCATTGGACCTAACATAAGTAGGTTCAGTGCCTCTATTCAGAACTATGAGATCATTTCGTAGGATAAAATCTAATAAATCCTTTCCTCTATCATTTGTGTCTGGGGTTCCCCAAAGAAAGCAATTTATTTACTGCGCAAAAGTGCAGTAGGTCTTCAACTGCTGAAGGTGGTACTTCTGCCTCCATGTCCATATAAACCGAGATCAATATAACAGTACTATGTGGATCTTGCACTATTGTGTCCCGTCTCTAGTTTGACGACCGTAAGGTCATCGTTGCATAAATGTGTTATCATCGATGCTTTGTATAAATTTGGTACGTATACAAAAGTCCGCAAGTTGCACAGGGGGAGTAAACAAATTGGGCGTTGGCTCACCTTTCCACGACTTAGGTAGGGTTCCTGGACCAGTGCTGTTGTATTAGGTTGCTCTTCCAGGGTTCTTCGCAGAGCGGCGAAACCTGAGACGCTGTGTTGGAGGTGGTTACCTTGGATAATATTAATTTTACAATTTATGTCCAGCCTATCTATGCCTGTGGATCCATTATTAATTGGAATGAATTACCTACGCAATTGTTTGTTAGTAGAAGCGATCGAGAAGCGATATGCTCACTTAAATATTATTGGGGTTTGACGAAGGAGTATGAGTACGGTCCGCCTCCATGACAGACGACGCCGGAGAGAGAATGTTGAGGCCCATAATGTCCCCCAAGATTCCATCGTCGTCGTCGTCCCCCCACTTCCAGCAGACGGTCCACCTTCTCCTTCGACCAGCCCCTTTTCTTGGCCAAGTCCATGTCCGCGCTGATGACGGCGGGCGGCGCCGGCCCCAGCCCGCCGCTCACCGCATTGACAACAGCGTGCGGTCCTGCTGTGTTCTCGCGCCTTTTCTTCAGCAGCTCCCTCTTGCGGTATTTGTGCCACGCCACGTGGTGTCCGAGCACTGGTCCAGGCCCTGGACGTACCGTCTTCGTGTTCGCCGTCATCGGTCCAGTAGCAGCCGCAACAGGCGGGGCCTGGGACACCATCCCACCGTCGCATTCGGTAGCCAATTCCCCACCCTCCGGCCCTGGAACCAAAGGGCGCCTGGTGCGTTCATGCATTCTTAACTGTTACTTTATGCATATTTGTTATTTAGTTTTAGTTCTGTGGAGCAAAGTGTTTTCAGTGGGCGCAAAGCAATAGTGAAGACAGTTGCCCAGGCTGCCTTAACCTGATATTTCGCGTACGGTTGTTGAAGTAGCCAACCAGAAGAAACACAAAGGTTTAGCTCGTTTCACAACAATACGGTGGCCACAGGCTGTCCAGAAGGGAAGGGAAGTATAGCTCGGTATATCGCCGGATGAGACGGCATACCACACTATTCAACCCTTCCCGGGTGCCCTCTATCTTTATCCGGGCTTGGGATCGGCCTCATACCTAGGTATTGTGCAGTAATCGAAAGCGGTGCCCAGCGCTGGTGCGCAGGCACGTGTACAGGTTTTAGGCATATGTGTAATAATTACAATAGTCAGTCACATCGGCCGGCAGACAGAGCAACGGATTAGGTGCGGTTGCGGTATTAAGGAAGGCGGAGTCCCTCTTGCTCGTGACGCCTGCCGTATGACGTGCGCCGGTACTCTATAGGCTCCAGCCTAAGATGCATGACGGCATTATCCGCTGCTACTAAGTAGTTGACTCAATCGTAGTGTTTATTACACATATGATTTAGGGTAGAAAAACGACGACCGCAGTATATTATTTAATGTACACGATAAATAATAAGAATAATAAATAATCTGTAAGCTCTTTACAGAAGTTAAACTTAAGTGCATTTCTAAATGCAGTCGACTCTCATTAATTCGAAACTCGAGGGACTCCTCAAATGTTGATTTTTTCGTTCAAATTACCAAGTGCATAAAAATGTATTCATTTTGTTCGAAATATAAAGAGGTTTTCTAGGCAACTCGTGATAACTTTGAATTATAGAGATGTTCTAATTATCGCAGGATTTAATGAACAAGAGTTGACTGTACAGCGAAAAATCCTAGGTATGACTGTACCAATAAGTTTTTTTTATTGAACTGACATAAATGTGTTGTGGAAGAAGATAATAACTATTAAATGGTTTTAGGATGCTGATGAAAAGGAAATGAAAGAAGAAATAGCTGGCTCAGGAAATTCAGAAGACGAAGGTATTGACATGAAAGGTAAGTTTAATATTAATAATAGCACTCTTCCGCGTGGTGGAAGGGCATTTTATGAATGCCCGTCTGGCTAGCGACCACCCTAAAGTAGAAAATCTGTCGCGAAGCACTTAACGGTGTGTTCCGGCAGCAGTCCTTGAGAGCCAGCGAAATAACAGGCAAAATGAGACTTAACAGCTATGTCTCAAGGTGATGGGCGCAGTGCAGTTCGTCACTTGATGAAATGCATCTGTTATAGGCAGAGGATACCGCTTAACATCAGGTGGGCCTCGCGCTTGTTCCATCACATAAAAAAAAACCCGTCCTATTCTTATTTTAATCGCATTGTACGTACCTTGTTGGATCTAGATTACCTTGTTGCAAAGATTGGTACATAGCTTGAGCTTCCCTGTCACCTGCTTGGGCAATTTGGATGTTGTGCTCCGGGGCAGAACCACCATATCAAAAAAATAATAAAAAAACAGTATAAAATGAACATGAAATGTATATATTTGTGGCGAAATATGCAAAATTGTATTTGAGTAGTTTAATAGTAATCATCGTGCAAAGGTGGTGCTGCTACGGAGTAGACCTAACCTACTCTCCAGCAGAACCAGCATGAAATTTCTCATATTTCACATGTTTAATGCATAGGTATAGTGTCGAATAAATTTATATTAAAAATATATAAAGTTTATTTAAAAAACATGCCCTTAACTTGCACTTTTTTTATTTTTTTTATTTATTTATTTAAATCATTTACAAAAACAAAACAAAAATAAGCATACCAAAAATCACAGAGATTTGTCCGGTATGCGTACAAAAGTCGAGTTGTTGACAAATAACATAACATTACACAAATGCATAACAATAACAAGTGAACTATGATCACACATAAGTCGCATCATAAACGCTAATGCGGAAAAGGGACAACCATACTGGTTTTATTTCGCCGAGCAGTAAAAGACGACTCGAGCCGATAACAAAACTTGTTCTTCTACTGCCCAGTGAGTCATCTACAGGCTGTTCAAAAGGTGTGATTTTAGTTTATCCTTAATATTGTTCCTCGTAATACTGTTTTTGTAACTTACATCGATATCATTTAATAGACGAGGAATTAGATAGCGTGTTGTTCGTTTACCATATGTATTACTGGATGTTATTGTATATAATTGTTCATCAGTAATTTTTCTAGTGGTTATATTGTGAGAAATTTTTTGTTGTATATCTAAATTGAAATATTGATCTTTAAGAAGGTAGTAAATAAATTTTTTATGTACTGGTAGAATTTTGCAGTGCTGAAAGAGATCGTAATATTCATTCGCTTTATGTTGTTCTTTAATCGCGGGTGAAACAATTTTTTTTAATATTCTAATTTGGATATTCTGAATTTTATCAAGGTAGGTCTTGAACGTTCTGCCATAGCTGGTGATGCCATAGCTTATGATGGAATCTGCCAGCGTATTGTATAAAAGTAATAATATTTTATACGGTATTCTACCTCTGATTATATATAAATTAGCTAAAAATGCTCTGAGTTTATCACATACACTAATAACGTGCGGGTATCAGTTAAAATAACTATCGATCACTAATCCTAAGTAAGTATTCTTTCCGACTGTTTCGATGACTGGACAGCTGCAATTTTGTACTTTTTGATGGAAACATATATGGCTATGTGCCTTAAGTATTTTATTAGTGTCGAAGGCGTATTTACTTCGTTATGATTATTAATACTAGAAATGTTTCTATTTTTCTATCAGAAAGCGCCTTTGAAAAAAATCTTAGCAAACACAGGTAACTCAGTTAAAAGGATATGTAATTGTGATTTAGGTTTCTATATCATATTAGGTCCTTACATATGAAATTGGCGTTTTGTATGGGAGGAACAAAAAGTCGAATAATTTTTAATATAATATATTTAATTAATCAAAGTATGAACCATTATTTTCTATGCACTTTTGCCATCTCATAGGTAGTTCATTGATCCCTTTACTAAAAAAACCAGTCGGACGGGAATCAATAAAATCTTTGAAGGCGATTTGGACTGCCCCATCGGAGTTGAATTTTTTCCCTTGCAAGAAGTTATCCAAATTTCGAAAAAAATGGTAATCTGTTGGAGCAAGGTCCGGGGAGTACGGAGGATGTCTTAGACTTTCCAATTGAAGCTCTTCTAATTTAGTAGCCGTCTGTAGCGCAGTGTGTGGTCTAGCGTTGTCGTGAAGCAGCAGTGGCGTGGAGCGATTGACCAGCCTAGGTTGTTTAGCCGCTAGCTTTTCCATCATGGTTTGCAATTCCTGACAATAGACATCAGCCGTAATAGTCTGGCCAGATTTGAAAAAACTGTAATGAACAATACCGGCACTAGTCCACCAAACGCTTACAAGTAACTTTTTTGGGGTTAATTTTCGCTTGGAGCAGGATTTGGCTGGCTGGCCAGGATCTAACCATTGCGCTGAGCGCTTCCGATTATCGTAAAGAACCCATTTTTCATCACAGGTAATGATTCGGTTTAAAATACCTTCATTATTATAATAATAATAATAATAAAATATATTTATTTCAAATAAATTTACATAAATGTTTACAAAAATAATGCCAAAATATTTACTAAACTTATACATATTATGTTAACACTAGTAGGGTCGTTAGTAGCTAGTACTAGTAGTTAGTATTATTGTGCCGGTTTAGTAATGTAACGCAGCAGTCGACGCGCGTTTGCCGGTTTGTTTCAGTCAATTCGTGAGGTACCCACCTTTCAAGCTTTTTAATCTTCCCAATTTGCTTCAAGTGAATTAAAACAGTTTTATCACTAACATCGCAGCCTGCAGCTAACTCGGACGTGGTTTGCGATGGATCCGCTTCCACAATAGCCTTCAACTCTTCATTATCAACTTGAGTCTCAGGCCGTCCACGGGGCTTGTTCTGCAGGTCGAAATTTCCAGAACGAAAACGTTGGAACCAAAAACGAACTGTGTTTTCTTTTGCAACACGACCGCCATACACATTATTCACCCTTCGAGTTGTTTCCGCAGCACTAGTGCCACGGCGGAACTCGTACTCGTAAATAATGCGATATTTAAGGTTTTCCATTTTGTAAAATGAGTGACGCAAACAGAAAAAAACAGAAGAAAAAAAACAAATGAATGACGATCATCGAAGCACAAATACATGAGTCTATAGCTGTACAAATTTGAATTTGGAATTCCTTACCAAAGAGGAGAAATTCGTGATTAAAGTGGCCAGTACGAAAAACGCCAATTTCATATGTAAGGACCTAATATAAAGATATACTACCCTTTTCCTGATATTAAAAATTCATACATACGCGTCTCCTGCGTCTTTTTTGATGTTGGTTAATAAAAGACACAATTACATATGAAATATGATAATGCTCTTTCATGCTGAAAAGTCCGAACTGATTTGAATGAAACGTGAAATACAGATAGTAAAGGCCCATCTCCATCATTGTCTAGGGCTAGGCAGATGAAAGCGCGGGACGTAGTTTATATGTAATAAAGAATAGTAATATTCGAAGAATATTTTAATAGTAGATTATGATACAAGTGAGCTTAGTTGCTCATTATACACGATGCTGTGTGTTTTAGCCCGAGCCGCAGGCGAGGGCGTAAATCAGCCGAGTGTATAATGAGCAAGTTGCTCACTAGTTTCATACGTACTTATTCAACATCCTTGCGAGGAAAAAAAAAATTGTACAAATGCGATACAAACAACATACAACAATTATGGAAAAAAGCGCGCACATTTTATTTTTGCACTCGGCAAATGTATGATGGTTGATTACATATAAACCTCTTTGATGTTGTAAATCTGTATTACCCGGTTAAATTGAAAATGCTCTGTTTACTCGCATATAATTTGCAGTTAGGTACAAACTTTGTCCGCACTAGTGTATAATATGATTATGCACGAGGGTGTTATAGTTCGGTTTATGGCCCTAATAACGATATAATAAAGCTCACTATACGAGCAAGGGTGTTGAAAAATATAAAATCGTGACATATAAACGATTCCCGCGTTTATTTCGGTTATCGTGCAAAAACATTAACCTCTTTTGCGCAGTTGGATAAAAAATATCCTATATCCTTCCCCGGCTCTCAAACTATTGCCATACTTACCAAATTTCATCCCAATCGATCCAGTAGTTTTCAAGTTAATTCGTGTCATACAAAAATACAAATATTTCCTCTTTATAACATTAATGTTTAATTAGGCCGTGGGGTGCCGGGCTAGAATGTCACCTCCCCATTACTACTACCGTGGGTGTCGTAAGAAGCGACTAAGGGGAACACACCAGAAGGTGGGAACCAGCGTTTTCTGATGAACTGATATCTCACACTGCGTTCCCCAAAATGCCTGCCAAGCGTGGGGATTATGGCAAACCCCTCCATTATAGAGCTGTGTTGAGCAGTGGACAATCCGGCAGATACAGTAAGTAATTTTGTTATTATAATTAACTTATCTGTTTCAGATAAACTTTCAAAATGCAACGGTCTCTCGGATTATTCATCTATGGACAAAGATCTACAAGATGCTATAAAAGGCGTGAGAGAGTCCCTCGCTCCACTAAAGTTTTACAAAATTGCCGCTCCTGATACACAGTAAATATAACAATTTATAACTTTATCGCTATAGATTCATGTCATTACATTGTTATAGACATTTTTATATTACTTAGTTTTCAATCGATCTCGAGAAAGGTTACTTTTAGTTAAAACACCCTTTAAATTACACATCAATGGTGAAAAGGAAAAAAAAATAGCCCTGCGGGCTATCATATTTGGCTTTTATGTACAGTGACCTCCGCTCCCTCTCAATGTCCGCATTATTTTTGATAAGGTATACTATTCCATTAATGAATGAGAAAAAACTATATTATGACAACTTATCTTATTGTCTAAACATTGATACATTTTACATATAATTATTTATTAAGTAAGTCCATTTGAATTTTGGTGCACTTTAATATTTAACTGACATTTTATCTTCTTGTGTTTGCGATGTGAATTTTGTATTAGTTGAAAACCACTATAATTATCACAAAATAATATTAATATGTGAAACAATTTATTTTGCACCCCTTAATTGGGTTGAATATATTTATTCGAATATAATTATAATCTCCACAGATAATGATCCTACGTAATTCATGTCTTAGTACTTTCGCACCCTTTATTTACTTCACTGATCATAATTTTCTTAATAACTCATGTGACAAATAAAACCAATTAGTCACCCAGTGATCACGATCACTGCAAGGTGTTTGAAACGTCGGGACAAAAATAATGATAAATATACGCGATTTAAACCATTTAAAGTTGTTTAATTACTATGCTTCTTCACTCTTAATTTATTCGATGGCTGAATTTTATGTACATAAAAGATTTGAAATAATCACTACATAGTATAAAAAAAGTCACTTCTCGCTTTCTGTCTATCCCTATATATGATTAGATCTTTAAAACTTTCCAACCGATTTTGAAGTGGGTTTTTGATAGATAGAGTAATTCAAGAAGAAGTTTTATATGTATAATACATGCATAATTATAGTAGAGAAATACTGATAATTTTAGAGGCTTCTAATGTGATGCCCTAAATAAACACATTTGTTTGCGCTTACATTGCAAACGCTGGCTGACCCCTACGAGATAGATCAAAATAATGTACTACAGTATTGTACACCTTTAAAATTCCACGATGGTATATCTCTTAGGGATAACCCACAATAACCATTTTTTTATCATTTACTAATGAAATAATGGCTTACCTACGAAGCGATTTTAGGCAATACAGCATTAATCCTTATCCAATTGAGTACCTTTAAATACATTGTGCATTTAATATAGATCAATACAACCTTTACAGCATTAGATTTTTCGTTGCGCTTTGAGTGCTTTTTACATGGCCACTTATATGTCGCTCTTTCAAGAGTAACTTGTAAAGAAAACATGTTTGTATTGTCTAATGACATGAAAGCTGTAAACATTGAAATAAAGACTTTCTGTGGTATATTTAGTATCAGCATTGCACCCGTGCGACGCCGGGGCGGGTAAAAAAGGAAAACTCAATTACTAATATGTACGTATGTAGGTACATATTATAAAATATATTGTTTGTATAAATCCTTATCTAGTATAGTACTAATATATTTTTTTTCGTTAGAAGTTTCTGCAATTAGTGAATATATTATATACTAGTATCAATGGATTAGTTATCTTGTTTTTCTGTTTTGGCTACTCACTAACATGCATAAACACACCCTATTACACCCTTTTACCAACGTAGAAGCACTCAAACATACAACACTAACAGAAAAAAACCTACGTGAAGTATGTTAAAAAAAAGTTGTAAAGTAAGTTAAAGAATCTTAAAAAATATTGTAATAATTTATATAATTGTACACATTTGTGTATCATTTGTTACAAATCGTGAAAGTGTAGTCATTTAAAAATTAATGACAAGTGAGTGCGTTTCTTGCTATGCTCTATGTTTCTTTTTCCGTTTTTTTATAGTAAAATTATGTAACTGAACTTCAGAAGTGCGTTTCAGATGCCAACATTTAATATACTTATTATAATTATAGTTTGAATTTGACCCGAGATCATTGAAATTGTACAAGCGGAAAAAAAATCTTCCATAGGTATTACTTGCACGATTGTAAGGTAAAACTGTAGCCAAGATAAATGTGCTTAGTACAAGCATTCGAATTACGTGATAGGTATACGGGGAGAGTTTAAAGTATGGTATTGATATGAAAGAAAAGGCAGAAAAATCTGATTTAATTTTATTACCTTTTTCTATTTACAGTCCCTTGCAATCTCATACACTTCTTACAACGCATTTCAATATCATCAAAGAAATAAGGCAATTATTTTATAAAGAAGCTGGCCGCGACATCCTGTTAATCGCTTTTCACGAATCTCGTTTTTCAGATTCGGTAGCAAAAAATAGTCACTAGTTAGTAATAACCAATATAGTAAGAAAAAAATAAATTAATATTTTAATACAACACTTAAAAATATAAAAATATATATAGTGACAATTCCGCCTAATTTTTCTGCTAAGCCGACGTGTCGGACGTGAGGAAAATTAACTGAAAATAATAATTTAATGTTTTCTTAAAATATTTCTTATTATTAAATGTGGATTTCCGCAAAACAACGCCTGAATCTGTTCATTATCTAACGCCCGAAATTAATAATCGATCTCAATCTGTTTTTAGCTATCTAAGATAGAATAAGCAATCCTTTTTAAGGTTTTACCGTGCCAATAAGCTATCCAGAGATTGAAATTTCTATCTGTGGAAGCAATCTATCGCTGGGAGGCATGGAAGTAATAAGTACTACGTACAACAGGAATGAGCTGTTGTCGTAAAATTGAAGCCGAACGAGAGCTCAGTAACTGTACCTCTTATCCCTCTCTGGCGATGGTGACTATATTGAAATATGATTTAGGGACAATAATTACAAAAAACAAATGTGTTATGACGTCAGCAGATCATTGCTTCAGATGGATTTTTACCGAAGATGCTAATGATAAACTTGCCCTATGGAGCACTATACTTACATTTCCTGTTTTAGCTTGCTTTTCACACTCGCGTACTCACACTTTAGGTACGAAGCTACAATACATAATAGGTAGTAAGTAGTACCTATTAGGTAGGTTGGAATGAGGGCAATGCATTTGGCTGCATAAATAACAACACAGGACTGAACCTCAAGTTTTTCTCAATTTCAGTAAGTATATATAACCTAGTGTTTCTAATGTTAACTTATTACCTACTATTTTAAGTTTTTCATATACCTAGGTAGTGCCAGTGGTGATTTGATGGGGACAATAAGTGTAAAGCACTCAAAGCAAAGTTTACTTGGCCGTTCTTAACAGATCAGCTAAGTTAAGCAACGTCCGCCGTGGTCATGACTTGGATGGGTGACCGCTAGTGACATTACTACTGAGCACTTCCGTGCTTTGTAGGGCATGTTAAGCCGTTGGTCCCGGTTGTTGTCTTGTAGGGCAATTTTTGAATACCCGCCTGTCTAGCTTCCACCCTCCAGGAGAAAATCTGTCATCAAGCACCTAACGGTGTGTTCCGGCGGCTGTCCTTTAGGGCCAGTAATTCTAGGCTAGCCTGAACAACTTCTTTGACCATATCATCACGTACAATAAGGTGAGTTAGTAGTCGAAGGATGGCCTATCAGCTATAAATAAAATATAAAGCCAGTGTTCAAATGCTAGCCTATTAGCTATAAATAAATAAAAAGTGAATCCAGATAACATAAGCTTGTACGAAACATTATATAATTATGCCTTTTAGATATACGTGTACATAGGTATACACAGTAAAACAGTATTCTGCTAATACCATGCTACACTATATGATACCTTATGTTTGAAATGTATTTAATTGCTTTAATAATTACTAGCGGCCCGCCCCGGCTTCGCACGGGTATTTAAGAACAGTTTAAAAAAGCCTTTTTTTATGAAAATATTCTATTGCTTTTGTTCATCAGGGATAATATAGGATTCTAATGGTGAAATAATTTAGCAAATCGGTTCAGTAGTTTTCGAGTTTATTCGTTACATACAAAAGTAAAAATTATTCCTCTTTATAATATTATGTGTAGACCACTGGTCCTTGTGGGACACGACGTGCAGCTGGACTGAGATAAAATTACGATAAGCTAGCTATTGTGGTATATTTAATTAATTAGTTAAGAAAAAAACAGTTAAGTTTGCATTTAAGTTTAATTTTAAATCAGACATTGCTGAATAAAACAGTCTTGAGAAGTTTCTGCCGCAAACCCTTAGCTTATTCCTTATATATATGTTTCATTGATTCTAATTTTTCATTATGAGTTAAACGTAAATTGAGATATGAATTCGCTAACGCCTTCACAAATTGAATATCACGTGGATCTTCAAATATTGATTGAGGAGGATGTGTTGGATTTTTTCTATAACATTAGGATCTTCAGGAAATCTGAAATTGAAACGAAGTTATTTTAATAGAGAAAGGAATAAAAAATGCATAGGTATTTGTTCTTGACCTAGGATTGGATAGTCATGCATGGTCACCGTAATTCATCACTAACAAATTATGTATAAAACTATTACCTGTGAAAAGATAAACCACAATCAGGATAATACTCGCTTCCGCAAGCCTCCACGGCACAAAGATTCCTCATTTTAACTAAATTTCTTCAAAAATATCACGAAATCGAGAAACACTCCGCCATTAACGTCCGAGTCTGTGATTTCAAATGGGGTTGTCAGGTCAGGTGTCCGTATTTCATACAGATAAAAGAAAAGCTATACGCTAATCGCAAAATTTTTGCGTTAATAAGGCTTTACACGTAGCAACAAATAATATTGCTTTAACATGTCAATAATAAATTATTATTTATATTTAGAAACATTTTAGGAGTAAATGTTTTTACTTCATTACATTACATCAATCACATATTTTTCTACAAACAACGAAAGGATTGAAATCAACTTAACTGTGGCAACTCTAAGTCACTGTTAGAACGGGACACAGGGTTCAGTGGTTACCTTCTCACTCGGCTTCATTTTTATTTTTCGCGCAACAAGACTCTTACGGCCTTAGCATAAGGTTTTATTTTCTTTATTTTAGCTGCAAGATGTACATATAGAGCTCATTCCTGTTGTACGTAGTACTTATTACTTCCATGCTGGGAGGTCGGTTTACAGAAAAAAGATTGACCTCTGTATGTAAATGTCACTTTGTGCGTGTCAATAATCTATCTATGGATTTTGGATCAGTGTCAGCAATCCAAATTTGCAATCCCAGAAATTACACGTTCCTAATCCAAAAATGCAACTAATGTTTATTTTTATTTTATTCAATTTATTCGGCTAGATCAAAGATGGCAGGCAGATGCCCAGAAATATTACTTGCTCAGTGGCCCAGATGGTATGAACAGTGTTGCCAGATCGGTGAGTTAAAAATTATCAGAGAATTACTGCAAAATTATCGTGTTTTTATCGCAAGTTCTAAACTTTATAAATTACTCAACCTTCGTTTCAGTTCTTAGTGTCAGAAGACAAGAGATATATTTTTAAGTGTTTTCTAAAATATTAATTTAATATTTTCGGTAAAAAAAAATGTTATTATTATATATCTTATTTTATTGATGGTCAAAAATAACCTTTTCTTCAGAATCAGCACTCAATGAATAAAGTTCTGAGGGTACATGCCCACATGTAGGCTTGACGGGCTCTGGTTTTCTCAGGACCGTAGGGTCCTGGGTTGTTAGTACACTTAATCATTGCTCGGTATAAAATCAATATTAATTTTCGCTTCTATTGCCACATCTTCATGCAGCCTGATCAGCTATGCAATTATATAACAGTAGTTGTTTTATGGCAGTTTCGGCTTTTTGTTTTTATGGAATTTATTTAAGAAAATACCTGTCTCATTTTGCATTCGTTTGGATTGCCATAGATAATATAAAAATTATATTTGGTTCTGATCCGAGTAATATAAAAATTACTCGAATCATAATTCGTTGTAAAATTATCGTGTAAATGAAAAAAATATCGTAGAAATTTGATGAAATATCGTGCGATACGTCATTATTATTTTTTATCGCTTGACACTAAAATATATCGTGGATCTAGGATAATTATCGCATGTCTGGCAGCACTAGGTATGAATGGCATTAACGGACGGGTGACCGGGAGACTGACACATTTTTGCATTACGTTCCATTCTACTCTATCATTTCCATTTTACTATGAGTATCTTGGGTTTTCACTTTTGTGTAAATATAATAAGATATTAGTCCAATATTTTATAAAAATACACTAAAGTTATAATGTACTGCTGATTATTTCAACAAAAGAGATTGAATATTACCTAAAAGTATCATAAATCAAACTGTAGCTTTATTCTCTATGCATAGAACGGAATGGTTGAGAGGGAAGAGATAGCAGGTTGGATTGCCGCCGATCTCGGCACAAAAAAGATTGGTTTTGTTATTGGCATGCAGATTACAGATCGATCTGTGGATATGGTCTGATCTCGGATCGTTTTCAATCTTGGATTACAGATACGATATTAATTTTGGGCGTAAGTCACTAGTTGCCAAGTCTGGGCTGTAAGGTGGATGATTGATCTCTTGGAAACCACACTCTTGAATTGCCTTGGTCATAGTAGAAAGAGAGGAAGTAGGCCATCTCCGGCCCAATCCGCGATATAATTACCTACCATACTTGCCTGTCTCAGGGTTGTTACTTATTTATAATGTATTTATATGCTAAATTTTAAATCAGTACCTAGAATAGACAAGGGCCGGGAAGTTGCATTTTTTACTTGCGTTGTCTGGGTTCAGGGTTAGTGAGGCCGCTTTTACCTAAACGATGATGAAACCTCTCACGATGAAAGAAAGAGCGACAGGCGATACCTAAGTGTTTGCGGGGCCAGAGACGAGCGACGCGGGGCATACCTACCTAATACAATAAAAAAATAAGTAGGTATCTCACTCTTCATTATGTAATAATGATAGGTATGCTAGAATAAGTGACTTGCTTACCTTTCCTGTTCAGTAGATAATCTAAACAGAGACAACAAGAATCGATGAATTATATAATCAGCCGAACACTAAGTTCAGCAATAAGTTCTCCTGCGACTATCAAACTTTTTTCGTTTATTTAGCGGTGCCGAAAAGCCGTGACGCGCGATCCTTGTTCGGTGTTAGCCCCGGCTGGCGCACTGAGAAACGGGTCGAGATTGTGTTAGAGTGTGCGTGCGGGACGCATAGATACTATGGCGCACACAAACAAGCCGCGTGCGGTACGTTTGTATGAAGATAACTTACTTCCCACTCTTTCTACTATGCCTTGGTAGCCTGACTTGGAAGACTACTGAAGACTTGTGGGGTATGTCAGTAAAAGTGGTAGAGTCTATAATTTACATTATTGCACCATATTTAGAAACAATATTCAATCTTTGTGTCGATAGTGGAAACTTCCCCGATTTAATTAAACAAAGTAAAATCACTCAAATTTTAAAGTCGGGGTCTACATCTGACCCTTGCAATTATAGACCTATTTCCATCTTACCTGTTCTGAGTAAAGTATTCGAAAAAATTATGCTCAAACAACTACTATCCCATTTTAACAAGCATAATTTATTAAATGAGAATCAGTTTGGTTTCACCAAGAGCAAATCCACAACAGATGCAGGTGTTCAATTGATGTCGCATATACTGGAAGCCTGGGAGAGTTCACATGATGCTATTGGCGTATTTTGTGATCTTTCCAAGGCATTCGACTGTGTAGAGCACTGCACTCTGATTCGTAAACTTTCCCACTATGGTATTCGTGGAAAAGCTCTGAATCTTATAGAGTCATATCTGTCAGACAGGCTACAGAGGGTTGGAATAAGTGGTAATACTTCTTCCGGGTCATTGGTAAAAATGGGAGTACCACAGGGATCAATTTTAGGACCTTTTCTGTTTCTAACATATATTAATGATCTGCCTTGCATGGTCAAAGATTTCTGCGATATTGTTTTATTCGCAGATGATACATCTCTGATTTTTAAAGTAGATAGGAAAGACAGTGAACTGACGCATGTAAATAATGTATTATCTAAGATTTGTAAATGGTTCGCCGCTAATAATCTTCTCCTAAATTCAAAAAAGACGAAATGTTTAAAGTTTTCTTTACCAAATGTTCCTTATGTTGAACCAAACATAAAGCTTGGCCCAGATAAACTCCCTATTGACAAAGTGACAGTCTTCCTGGGAATCAAAATGGATTCCACTTTACAATGGGATCCACATATACATGATCTCTCCGGAAGACTTAGTTCTGCTGCATATGCAGTTCTTATGATAAGACAGTTAACAGACGTAGCTACTGCTCGCCTAGTTTATTTCGCGTACTTCCACAGTATTATGTCGTATGGCGTATTGCTGTGGGGAACTGCTGCTGAGATAGAGACAATCTTTATCATACAAAAGCGTGCAATTCGAGCCATATATAAAATGGGTCCTAGGGAATCTGTGAGGGATCTTTTTAAAGAAATTGATATTTTAACTTTACCAAGTCTGTATATATTTGAAAATATTATGTATGTTCGTAAAAATTTGAGTAAATTTAAATTAAACAGTGACAATCACGATTAAAATACTAGGAATAAAGATAAAATAGTGGTGCCAGGTTTTAGATTAGCAAAGACAAATAAAAGGTCCTTCTTAGGTAATTGTGTGCGGTTTTATAATAAAGTTCCTAAACATATTACAACGCTCACAGAAGGGAAATTCAAGTTGCATGTGAAAAACATATTGATTAAAAAATCCTACTACACAGTTTCTGATTACATAAACGACAAAAATGCCTGGACAATTCCGCCTCCGCCAAGATATTGCCTGTCACCTACATAATTTAAACAAATATTGTAATAACTCTATTATATAGTATGTATGTAACACATTGTTAAAAGATGTTTAAAAGAATGGCCCCGAGTTTCTTGCCCGTTCTTCTCGCAGTGGCTCTATACAATTTATTTGCTGAACGTGGCAGTACAATGTAGAATATTTCAATACTAAAATTTGTAATTGACCTTCATAAAGCGTCGTAGACGCCTAAATTGAATAAATGATTTTGACTTTGACTTTGAGCGCGATCCGAGTGAACGGCCCGATGTGGTGAACGAGCAAGAGACCCGTCAGTTTATCTCGCCATTTTTTATTTCCTTCTAATTACGTATGGTGGGTGCATAAGCTGCTGCGGTTATGCGGAAAAAAAATATCGCGCGCGCCACGGACAACACACGTTTACAGCCCGCTCTAATTGAAATAGTCTAAACAGTGGTGAATAGTGTATAGTTTACTGTGGAAGTTATATCATTGGAAACAGCTGGATACACACTACAAGGTACAAGACTAATTTTCCTAAAATACCGACAATCAGTGAAGATATTACGATATTATTAATTTAACTCCATCACCTTCTTAGGTAATTGTGTGCGGTTTTATAATAAAGTTCCTAAACATATTACAACGCTCACAGAAGGGAAATTCAAGTTGCATGTGAAAAACATATTGATTAAAAAATCCTACTACACAGTTTCTGATTACATAAACGACAAAAATGCCTGGACAATTCCGCCTCCGCCAAGCTATTGCCTGTCACCTACATAATTTAAACAAATATTGTAATAACTCTATTATATAGTATGTATGTAACACATTGTTAAAAGATGTTTAAAAGAATGGCCCCGAGTTTCTTGCCCGTTCTTCTCGCAGTGGCTCTATACAATTTATTTGCTGAACGTGGCAGTACAATGTAGAATATTTCAATACTAAAATTTGTAATTGACCTTCATAAAGCGTCGTAGACGCCTAAATTGAATAAATGATTTTGACTTTGACTTTGAGCGCGATCCGAGTGAACGGCCCGATGTGGTGAACGAGCAAGAGACCCGTCAGTTTATCTCGCCATTTTTTATTTCCTTCTAATTACGTATGGTGGGTGCATAAGCTGCTGCGGTTATGCGGAAAAAAATTATCGCGCGCGCCACGGACAACACACGTTTACAGCCCGCTCTAATTGAAATAGTCTAAACAGTGGTGAATAGTGTATAGTTTACTGTGGAAGTTATATCATTGGAAACAGCTGGATACACACTACAAGGTACAAGACTAATTTTCCTAAAATACCGACAATCAGTGAAGATATTACGATATTATTAATTTAACTCCATCACCTGACGGGTGTGACTCAGAATCAACGGCCGACATACTGCGTCTCTGTCACGCCTCAGAACAATTCATAGCTCCGCACCGCTCTTGTAATCGCTTGCCGTTGCATTGCACCGCTGCTGCCAACCGCCACCGAACTAGTTTGTTTACAATTCGCCAGCATTTTTTAACAGAAAAATGAACTCGATCTGTGCTGCTTGCAATCAAACCATAACGGGGCCTCGCATACTTAAATGCGTTACTTGTAGTGCACATTATCACCCTATTTGCGTTAATATGCAGTCAAAAAACACCACAAAACTAATTGACTGGACGTGCCCTGGCTGCGTTATAAACAAACCGAGGAAAGATAACTCGAATACACCGATAAGCACATCCATCTCACACGAGCCTGCGGATACAAATGCGACCCATGCGACACCAACGCCCCGTGCACACAAGCGTATAGCTGTAAGTTCTCCACTCGCGGAAAAAAGCCCTGAGATGACTAATGATAACTCAGTCGTCGCGACGGAGCTACGATTGCTGCGGAAAGAAATGGCTGAAGTAAAAAACTATCTGACTGATGGCATTTCCAAGTGTTCGAGAGGCTAGATAACTTCGACCACAGAATTAGGGTGCTTGAAGAGAGAATTAATGTTGTCCCCATACTGCAGGAAACGATAACTCACCTTAAAATTCAGCTGAATCAGCATATGCAAGATGAAATTAGAAATGAGATTGAAATACTGGGTGTCAACGAAACAATAAATGAGAACCTCATGCATACTATATTAGTGACCGCTTCGAAAATAGGCGTTGATATTGCTGAAACTGATGTTGACTGGGCAACCCGTGTAGGCCCGAAAAATCGATCAAACCGTGATGCCAATATTCATGGACCGCATCTTGAGTATGAATCCAACTTACCACGTCCAATTATTGTAAGATTCATACGGAAAATTAAGAGGGACGATACGCTCAGAGCTGCCAGGAAAGTGCGTAATTTAACATGCGCGGACATTGAAATCCCGGGATCTAACAGGAGGGTTTTTATTAATGAACACCTCACGAAACCGAACCGCATGTTATTTCGAGACGCTAGGGCCTGCGCTAAAGAACACGGTTTCAAATATTGCTGGGTCAGCAATGGAAGGGTTCAAGTCCGGAAAGCAGAGGGAAGGCCAGCAACCACTATCAGTGGACCAGCAGATCTGGAACGAATCGCTGCTATGGCCGCTAGAAAACTATAGCATGGGCCATAAATGCAATTTACTGTTATGTTATTTTATTTTGATTGGCTGTATTCTTTATGTACTAACACACTGTATAAATATAATGATAAGCAAAACCGCTGTAACAATTATCACGAGGATTGCATTCCCATGCTTTACACCTTCTCATTCTCAACTCACACCACACAGATCACACATTCGTAATCATACATACACAGTAAACGATTATAAAACACAGAAGACCGTCTACACTTATCACAATACCTCTCTCTACATAATTTGTCTCAAACAAACCCCTAACCTGATACGACAGCCAAGCTTTAAAGCTTTTAAGTGAAGGTCAATTATACCTGCATTTATAAATCAGTGTTACGATGCTTCACATATCTCAAGATTGAATACTTATTTCCTGTTCTATATTTTCATTAATAATGGATAATTCGGATGTGCACGCAGACATAGACGAAACTCTAAAAATTGAGTGTCGCACCGTAAATATGCTCGAAAATAGTAAAGACCTCATAAAATCTTACAATTTCAAAATCCTTACCTTCAATATAAGAAGTATAAGAAAAAACTTCAATGACTTTCTTGTTGTTTTAAAGCGCCTAGATATTGAATTTGACGCATTAGGGCTTACCGAGTGCTGGCTACAAGAAAACATGTGCATTCCACAAATTACAGGTTACAACGAATTTCACACAACAAAAATAATTAATAAATGCGGGGGTGTCACAGTCTACATTAAGGGATGTTGGTCTGCTACAGCAGAAGAACCAGTATTTAACGACGCTAACTGTATACTGGTACACGTCAATAACTGCACTACAATAGTAGGTGTATACCGCTCACCATCTTTTGATAAAACTTATAGATTTATAGACTCCTTAGACACTGTATTACAGACCACAATGGAACAAGAGCATGTTATATTCACTGGTGATATTAATATAAATTTATTAGATGAGTCCCGAGATAATTCTAGCCCAATTTACCAGTGTCTCATGGCAGAACACAATTTTTACCCAGCAATAACACTGCCTACAAGACAAAATACTTGCCTCGATCATATATTTGCTAGATCGAAAAAAAACGCATTTGGCTTGGTCGCTCAATGCTCAGTAACAGATCATAGTATAATAATGATGGGTCTAGACTCAACTAAGGCTAAATCCACTGACAACATGAGAAGAATGTTACGAAAAACTAATTACGCCGCTATAGCTGATGAACTGAAAAATATTAACTGGGGACAAGTAATGCATAGTAATTGTGTTAACCATGCTTTATTTCAATTCAACAAAATTATAGCTGATTGCACTACGCAACACACCCGAACCGAAAAAATCAGCCGATCCAAGGTTCGCCTTAAGCCTTGGATTACACCAGGTTTACTACGATGCTCCCGACACCGTGATAACTTGCACTTGCAAGTAAGATCAGACCCAAACAACGAATTCTTAAAATTAACGTATAACAGATATAAAAACTTCTATAACAATCTTCTGCATAAAGTCAAGAACAATTATAATAGTGAACAAATAACATCATCTCAAAAAAACTCCAAAAAATTGTGGAAGACCATTAAAGACATCTGTGATATTTCCCAATCCAGCAATGATTCCAATGAATTATTAAAAAATAATAACGACCCCCAGGTAGCTGTAAACAACTTCAACCGTCATTTTTCATCAGTGGGTTCAAAACTTGCATCAGACATATTAAAAAAACTGAATACAACCCAAGATTTCCTAAGTAGCAATGTAAAGCTAGAGTGCCTTCGTTCAAACTCGTTTTATCTTATCCCAACTGATCCATACGAAGTAAACAGTCTAATCTCAAATCTTAAGACCGACAGTGCCCCAGGAGTAGACTCATATACGCCAACTCTACTTAAACACATTAAAGATGCCATCCTAGAACCCCTCACATATATATTTAATCTAAGCATGTCTACTGGGATATTTCCCACTTACTGGAAGACAGCTTTAATAACGCCCATCCACAAAAATGGTAGCAAAAAGGATCCAGATAACTACCGCCCCATCTCTTTGCTTTGTATTCTGTCAAAAATACTAGAGAAAATAGTAAACAGACGCTTAACTTCCCTTTTCGAAAAGTATAAGCTACTCTAAGATTTTCAGTTTGGTTTCAGGCCGGGTAAATCCACCGAAGATGCCGTCCAAGTACTAGTAGAATCACTTGCGTCACGGATGGATAACCGTGATAGGTGTATAGGGGTATTCCTCGACCTCGCCAAGGCATTCGATACAGTCTCTATCCCAATTCTTTTAAAGAAACTAGAATGCTTTGGCGTCCGAGGAATTGCTCTTGCATGGTTTTCCAGTTATCTTATGAGTAGACGACAACGGGTTAGAGTCGGTGAATTAGTAAGTGATGAGGAAGAAGTCTGTTTTGGAGTTCCCCAGGGCAGCGTTCTCTCACCAACCCTGTTTACAATTTATATGGACGACATACTAAAGTTAAACATACCGAAATGTAGACTGATATGCTATGCTGACGACACTGTAGCGATCTTCCACGGTACAGACTGGAAAAGTGCAGTATCTGCTGCAGAAATAGGTATGGCTCACATTGCTCGATGGCTGGAACACAACCTTCTCACTCTTAATATCAAGAAAACAAATTTTATAGGTTTCCATATCACTAAAGCTACCATGCCCAATATAGAACACTTCACCATACATTCCAGCCTTTGCGCTGTATTTAACGATCCTACTGCTCATTCACTTGCCTGCTTGTGCAGTAAAATTAATCGAGTAGAGTCCACTAGATATTTGGGCGTTGTGATTGACCAAAACCTATCCTTCAAACAGCATATCTCTCTTATCTCTAAAAGAGCACGGAAAATAATATATCTTATGAAACTGCTCAAACCAGCAGCCACGCTCGAAATTAGGAAAATGGTGTACACTGCTCTGTGCCAATCTATATTTCAATACTGTGTCGGAGTTTGGGGAGGCTCTGCAAACTGCTTCATGATTGAAGCAGAGCGCGCTCAACGAGCCGTTATAAAGGCCATGCTCGGGAAACCCCGTTGGTACTCGACTGAGCTCATATACGAAGAAGCAAAAGGAAACTTTTCGTGCTCCGTGCGGTAGAAAAAATACATTCAAACATGCCAAAGCTACTAGTACCATCATCACGAGCGCAAAGAAGTACACGACCAATTAAAATTCTTTTGCCTATAATAAAAACAAAATATTTCGCCCGTCGCTTACCACCATACCTGCATCTGTGTACATATAATTCTGTTTGTAACAGATGTGATCTAAAAGCATGTACACACAGAAAAGCGAGGGCAAAGGTGAAATTATGGCTCTTGTCTCTTACATATTCTGGCACAGAAGCTTTGGTAAGGGTTTATAACAGCACACAATAAATATGCAAAAAGCAGTAGGTGTATCAAGTTACCAGCAGTAAATAAGCTAATAAAAAAGAATGACAAATCGGAACACACACACACACACACACACACAAACACACACTTCCATAACATAGAAACACATTCACACACCCCACACACCCTCTCACATACACAAGCAGTAAGCACACTAGTCCTCGTTCAGTTTCCTTACTATCATAACCAGACTTATTCACATTATGTTATCTTAGCTATTAGTTTATTTACTTAATTTAAGTAAGTGATAGTATCCTTGCGCGCGTCACATCTAATGTTTAAATGTATCATATGGGTCACCAAGATACAGGCCCAGCCTAGTTTGGGGCCCGCTGACAATTAGAATCTAGAACATAAGTACATAATGTTTAAAGTATATTGTGAAATTGTGTTATTGTCCCTTAATTTAACTGTATGTACTCTATGTTATATCTATATCTTTTAAATAAATGATTACTTACTTACTTACTTACTTTGGGCCTTTTTTAGTATATTCAATACGCAAATCCCGCATTGAAGTCTCAGAAACTGTGGCCATAAGCTTTCCGATCGATTGCCTGACGTTGAAATACTTTGGAGAGGGGCTGCACCCTTTGACATACTGTAATGACTCGACTCTCAGTATCACAGTGATGAACCCAGGTTTCGACTCCGGTAACGATGCAATCGAAAACGCTGGTGTAATTTTAACAACAAAGTTTGAGTGTCGCTCTTCTGACTAGTCCACGGTAGTGCTTTTGATAGATTATAGGAAAAATATTTATAATAGTGATATGATATATAATGAATATTACTGGTTAATAATATTGTATATACATACGAGTTTCGATTAGGTTTTCCTTATTCTCTTAGGTAATAAATTAATGATTAAAAATAGTGTTTGTCACTCGAGGCCAAAATGTTTTGTTTCAGCATATGTTGACTTCCTCGCCATGCTCAGGATTCAACTTTAGATTAGCTTCGCTCTGAATTCAAAATAACGCCCTCGAGGAACAACATATTACTTTAACCCTTAAGCAACTATTTTAATGTTTTCAGTTTGATCTGTGCAAAAACCGACATGAACTCCAACATGCTGTGTGCCGGTTTCAGCAACTCCGAGATAAGGATGTGGAACCTCGGCCAAAAGAATGTCAAGCGAAGAGTAAACAGGAACATATCAGAAACAGAGCTGGCTTGTTTTGTACCTCCAGAACCTGCCCTTGACGATAACACTCTGTAAGTAGTACATGGTACAGTTAACCAACTTCCTCAGGTATGCGGCGGGAAATTCATATATAAACTGTTTTTCTCCAGTGTTTTTGTGTTTGTATCCAGGGTTCGTAACCATTAATGATCATGGTATTCACGAGTTTAAAATAATAATGGTCGGATTATCATGAAAAAATATTTAGTACCAACTGATACCCCTAAAACTACGTTTACCCTAACAAATGGAACGAGATCAATAAGTTTTAAAATGATAATTGATAGAAAAATATTGGGTTACAAATATTAGTTTATAGTTGTCTCATTTTTTATAACCTACTTCCTATGTTCGTTTTTATTATAATGTCGTATAGGTAAAGTTTTTATTCAAAATCCAGATAATGGTTTATTTATCTATAACAAAACACGACATTAAGGCTTAATTGCACCAAATTTTACGATGGTTAAACCTACAAAAAAACGTTCCAGATGACACAATAACTAAATTGAGGAACGGGTTGTTTTTTAATTTGATGTTTTATTTTTTTAAATGCTTTTACTTACTTTCGTACGGAGCAGGCGAGTAGGTGGCCGGGATATGTCGGACTCGACACCAAATACTCCCACAAACTAAAAACCACGCGGTGTCACACCTCGTCCGCATTAGACAGAAACACGGGTATGCTTAAGTATGCACATGACCGCTAACCCTGACGCCCTAAGTTCTCCTGCGGCTAGTCAGATGAGTAGCTCTGCCGCCTGCTACTTAGGCCGCAAAGGATAGGGAAAGTCTCCAACGCACGCCTCAGTGCAGTACCATCATACCGCAACAAAAAGCCGCTTCAACATGGGCTTCAGGAAAAAAGTTCAAATCCAGTCCAGTCCAGGGCAATCCACGGGGGGACGTTAAGAGATGGTTCAAATCAGCGTAAGGTGTTTCTTTTACAGTTGTCACATTATACAATGTGCCAGAAAACTAAGAAGGACCATTACAAATAAATATTTATAACTTGGTAAATTCCATCCGCTGCTTAGACCAATAGGCGCGGGACTACCTCTGAGGGGCCACTCCGGGCCGATCCAAGCCGTCAACGTGTTGCCTCAAGAACAACTGTTGCTGTCCGCCTCACACGACTGTACGCTCAGGGCTTGGCGGCTCTCCGACTACTCCTGCGCCGCCATTTACAGGTATTATTAAACACAACAGCTCTTTGTGGTATGAATATGATTTACAAAAAAGTTAGCACCCTCAAGTAAATAATGTGTCGTGAATCACGTATCTGTATGCTCTTTCGCCCCTTCACACCCGTCCTACATCACTTACCAAAAACTGAGATATTGGTCAAAGGCTTTCATATTAGCAATAAAACAAAACCAAGCAAATTTAATAAAAATTAAATAAAACTTTAGTCTAGCTTTTTTATTTTCGGTACACGGCCAATCATTGATCACTCCGATCCCCAGGATGCCTGCCAAGTTAAGCCAAGGACGTCGTAAACGTTATGGCTATTGATGTGATGATGTTTGATGAAAAGCGACGGAAAATGTTAACTTATTTGTAAAATGTATCTTTATGAAGCAATTACTACTTACGTAGCTGCTGGGCGATTATGTATCATGTTAGTATCAATTTCTTATTGAAATCGTCATTCTGAGGGCACTTGATGGCAACCGAGCTGAATTGCTACAGAAAAAACTGACCTCTATTGGTAAGGACAAGCCAGAAAAAGTACTATTTACTAAATTTGGCATTAAAATGATCTCACCTTGACTAACGGACTGATTGATGTATGGATGAGTCCACAGACGTTTTTACTGCCAAGAGCAAGTACCTACAAGAACATGCACAATGGTAATATAATATTTCTACAATGGCAAGCCTAGTAAAGTTAAACCATTTTTGACATTTCTTTGATTAAAATCAAATAATGTCAAGATACACTAGTGCATTGGTTCCTAACCTTTTCGGAATTGTTACCCCTACTGCTTGTTAAAGAAACTGATATTGGCCCTAATTCAAAATTATATAACTAAAAAATACAAGTAAGTAAAATATCTTTATTCATAAAAAATGCACACTGACAATACCACTTTGTTAATAATATTTAGTTTTTTTTTGCCTGCCAGCGGTATCATTTCATTTTAATTATATTCTATTTTATCTATTCATCTATTATAGGTACCACCTCTGTTACCCCCATAGAATATCTATTTTACCCCCGCAGGGGTAATTACCCCCAGGTTCGGAACCACTGCACTAGTGGCTCTCCGAGCAGTAGACCTCGCGAGTCTGCCCTTGCATAGATTACAATTAAATAAAGGTTCACTGCGCATGCTAATTGGAGGATGGGTCACAAAATCCAAAAATCTAAATATGTAATGTAAATAATAAATGATTTTTTTGGACGCGGGCCCCAGCGAAAGCTAGTTGTATCAGAAATAGGTAGGTAAGTAAGTAGTGAATATACAATTATTTTACATACTTGGTAATATATTTATCTCGGATTGTTGTACTGGCTACAGAAACATCGAAAATAAATAAACGATTGTACGAGAGAGAGAGACTATTACTTCTAGCTAACTGACGTGCGTATCGAACATTGCTATTAAATTAAGCGCAGGCGTCCATACTTTCAACACCTTTTAATGTATATCTCCGTCATTTTGAAAAAAATCCAAAAACTGAATCGAGAAAAAAAAATATGGGCTTATCAAACCTGCCCACAAAAATTCGTGACAATCGGTTGAGAAATGCGACCTGTAGAGGAGAACAACCGGACATACGAATGCATGTTTGTGTAATTAAAGCAGAGACGCTTCGCTCGAACTAAGCTCTCGCTCGGTCAATAATCGCCTTGCAATTTATCATTTGCATGTGAAAGTATACTTACTAGCTTGTTTCCAGAGGTCACAACTACCCTATATGGTGTATGGATGTCTCTTTAAGCGGAAGTTTCATCGCAACGGGATCCCATGACAAGACTTTGAGACTGTGGTCCTTGAATAGTACATTTCCAATCAGAATATTTGTGGGGCACACAGCTGATGTAACCGTGAGTATTATACAGGTGTATTTTGTAGCAGTGATGGCTCACTGGAATTGGCTATGGACTGCCGCGCAGCCGGTCCAGGGTTCGAATCCCGCCGCGGTTCTTCCACCTTGGTGGAAGGGCATTTTGCGAATGCCTGCCTGGCTAGCGACTACCCTTAAGTAGAAAATCTGTCGCCAAGCACCTAACGGTGTGGTCCAGCAGCTGTCTTTAAGAGCCAGTAATTACAGTTTAAGCCTGTTAACACCTTCGATCACATCATCACTTACCATCAGATGAGATTGTGGTCTAAGGCCTATCAGTAATAAAAAATAAAATTGTAATTGTAGGTCTTAGGCTCTACGCTGCGTTGAGCGGGATCCGCGCCCGGACGAACTCAGTGTAAACTGGTAAGTTTTATAAACACAGACACCAACCAGAGACACTAAACCGTACGACGTCCTCCGCCGTATTTAGAAGGATGATGCTACTTTCACTGTCCGTAAACCTAAACTTATAAGTTTAGGTTTACGCACAGGCCACAGCACAGTCACAGTGTACCTACCAGCGTACACTGAGCTCGTCCGATACACATATAATAACACATCGAAATTATGCCAATATTTTCTTATTGTCTAATATACAACGAGTCGTACGTAATGTGGGAGCTACCATTTTAGTTAAAATACTATTTTAGAAGCACTCCTAGCTGAGTTTGCCTAGTTGATAATCCACCATTTAGATTGACCCACTAATTACTTGATGGATGACCGCTAGTGGCATTTACCACTAAGCTTACGCTCCCGTGCTTAGGAGGGCGCTTAAAGCCGCAGGTCCCGGTTGTTGTAATTGGTTGGCAGGCGTTATTGCGTGGTCGTAGAGCATAAACGAGTGTGTGCGTTGTCAACCAAGTCAAGTGTTGAAAAAGTCTGAGTGTATGATGTGCAATGCTGTGTTCTACAGTTCCACCCTAACTAGAAAACCTTAAGTGAGTGAGTGTGTTGTTCCAGTGCGTGAAGTATCACACAAACTAGGCAACCTTAAATGAATGTGTGTGATGTTTGACGGCGTGAAGCTCCATCCAAACTAGAAAACCTTAAGCGAGTGAGCGTGTTTTGTCCATTGCGTGAAGTTCCCAAACTAGGCAACATTAAAGGAGTGTATGTATTGTTGCAGTGCGTGAACTTCATCCAAACTAGGCAACCTTAAACGAATGTGTGACTTGTTGGACTGCGTGGAGTTCCACCCTAACTAGACAACTTTTAACGAATAAGTGAATGTTGCCAAACGAGGCAACGTTAAGCGATTGTGTGCTGTTGCAGTGCGTGAAGTTCCACCAAAATGAGTTGTACATAGCGAGCGGCGGAGCGGAGCCGTGCGTGCGGCTGTGGTCGGTATGTGACGGTCGGCTCGTCCGAGTGTTCCGGAACTACGCTGTGCCCAAGGCGCTCGCCTTTGCGCCCACAGGGACCTACCTTGCCTCTGCTGGTATGTAGTCACTTTATGTTAAACAACTTTTTTCATCATCTATCATATTCGAAAAACCGCTTTAGATGAACTGATGGTGTGAGCCGATAAATAACAACTTCACTTGAACTTTTAATGTATATTATCACAAAGGCACAAGATTAAGACAGGTTATTCAAAAAATTGTGGCGCAGCGCAGTGCACTCGCTCGCTTTTTGTCCGGACTGCCCGCGATAGCCGCGGTCGTATGACAGATAATACAAAATAATGAAACTTTGGAAAAATCTAAAAAATACTCTATTACCTAAAAAATATACAGAATTGCCATATTTTTACAATAACCCCGATATTATAAACAATCACTTTTTAACTATTCCAGGCAGCTCAAATACAACTATTTCATTTTTAACTTTCTTTGAACATCATCGTTTTAGTGATGCTGTGTTTCATATAATTAAAATCAGCCTTGACCGACTAATGAACATAATCAAAAGTTTGAAATCGAACGCTGAAGGGTGTGATGGTATTAGTTTGGATATGCTAATAATGACGTTTCGAAATACGATAGATAGCATACTTGCTTTTATAAATACCTCCATTGAGAGTTGTATGTTTCCCGATATATGGAAACATGCAATCGTACGTCCGTTACCAAAACATTCTAATCCCGTTGACCTAAAGGATCTAAGACCTATTTGTATTTTGCCGTGTTTATCAAAAAATTTGGAAAAGGCGATATGTACACAGTTAACAGAGTTCATCGAAACTAATAACATTTTGCCTGAAGTGCAATCGGGTTTTAGAAAAGGGCGTAGTACTACTACCGCATAACTCGATGTAACTGATAGCATACTTGGTGCTCAAGACAAAGGCATGTGCACACTATTGGTATTACTAGATTTTTCCAGAGCTTTCGATTGTTTAAATATAGACATACTCTTATCGAAATTAAAATATTACGGATTTGATTCCGAAGCTATACAGTGATTCAATAGATATCTCAGTAATCGTTACCAGTATGTGAGCATTGATCGTGCTGATGGGTCAACGTTGATGTCGGAAAAGCTGGCTGTAAATAGAGAAGTGCCACAGGGTTTTATTTTGGACCCATTATTTTCATCTTGTACTCTGCTGACATCGTAATACATATTAAGAACTGCAAGTTTCATATCTACGCGGACGACATTCAAGTATACATTTTCAAGTCCATTGAAATTGTACTAGCTATTGCCAAACTCAACGAAGACCTCGTTAGAATAGCTGCTTGGTCTACCAATAACTGCCTGATACTTAATCCAGATAAAACTAAATACCTTTATTCGGCAGTAGTCATCAGATTGCTAGTACCTATTTATCTGCGAGTGTTATGCTTTTGGCTGAACCCATCCAGCGTGTATATGGAGCCAGGAAATTAGGTTTACTTATGGACTGTGAACTGCGATTTAACTAACTCATCGGTAATTGTATTAAGCATTGTTTTTATAGATTAAAGGTATTGTACCAAATGAGGCCATATCTAAAAGAAGAGTTGCGTATCCAATTAGTAGAGTCATTGGTTTTGTCGAAATTAAATTATATGGACACTGTTTTTGGTCCAAGGCTATTGGTCAAGACACAAAAAGTCCAGACCGCTTGTGTCCGAGTTTGCTTTGTCATTCCGTTGAGGTCACATGTGACCCAATTTCTTAACAAACACTTACTTTTAATAATAAAGCATCGCCGAAAGCTTCACCTGGCTTGTCTACTGTTTGGCGTCTTAAAATATAGAGAACCGACTTATCTATATGATAAGTTGACATAGAAGGCTAGCCGCAAGTCCCTACAGTCTCGCCAATGCTCGACGCAGCTCGTTATAGACAGTATTGTTCAAATCCGCTATACAGCACCAACGCGCTAGAGACTATAAACTATATTCGAGGAACGCGCTATATTATACGCTATCGTTATAACGAAACCAGGCGCTCGCGCTAGATGCATCGTGCTAGGTGTTGTCACAATAGCGTCGGGCATAACGTGCTGTCTGTTGTTATCGTTCGACACTAGCGCAGCGCATAACGACTTATTCTAGCTCATACAAAATTAAATATTACATTGCTTATTGTAATAAATGGAATTAACTTTTCTTCACACTATTGAGGCTTAGTGTCTATAATTTTCTTGGACAATGATATGAAATGTGTGAAAATTATAGGTGTATTTAAAAGTTCATTTATGATATGTACAAATACAATGTTTTTTTTCTACTCTTCGAGTAGGAATTTTTTTAAATAATATTTTTTACTTTATGTACATTGTTTTTGTTTTTGTTGGTTATATGTATTAACTTCACTACCTTTAGGGATGATTTATATTAGACCGGGCCGTGTCCGGGCCGGGGCGAGGACGGGGCGGGCCGGAGCGTACGTTAGTAGGCGGGCCCGGACAGGACACGGATCAGGCACTGTCTAAGATAAACTGCTTCATACAAAATGCCCCGTCCGGGCCACGTACACGGCACGCCACGGGCACGGCCCGGTCTAATATAAATCTACCCTTACTACTTCTTAAAATTATAGGTAAGCGCGAGTCAATAGATCGCGCGCGGTCACTCACAACACAACACAAACAAGCAATAGGTATATAGCGCGTAGGCCCGTAACGCGTAGGTACATGCGCAAAGCGTGTTACCGCGATCGCAAGCACCCGAGACGTTAGACGCTATATTTATAGCGCGAAGAGAATATACACACAGCGTGTTGTATGCGCTACAAAGCATTAACGCGCTATACTATGGCGCTATATGCTATATTATCCACCACTAGTCACAGAGCGGCACAGATCAGACGCCTTCAGAGGAAGTTTCCGCTATGCTGCGTCTAAGTGTTGGAACAATATCCCTCCGCCAATAAGGAACATGCAAAGTGTACATGGTTTTAGACTAAAGCTTAAATTATTTATTTATGCCCATGAAAACAGCGAAGAACTTCTAATCAATGACACCAGTGCCGTATAATCTATTTATACAAGCTTTAATTTTTTGTCAAACCTTGCTATTTCTGTGAAACCAAAATATAATTTCTACTTTATTGTTACACCTATGTCCTAATATTTACCGCAATAATTTGCTTCATTTTCTTTTGTTTTATTTAAAACTTATTAAATACATAAAAGAACAAATGATATTTTACTTTTAATATGTTTTAAATAAAACAATAGAAAATGAAGCAAATTATTGCGGTAAATATTAGGACATAGGTGTAACAATAAATTAGAAATTATATTTTTGTTTCACAGAAATAGCAAGGTTTGACAAAAAGTTAAAGCTTGTTTAAATAGATTATACGGCACTGGTGTCATTGATTAGAAGTTCTTCGCGGTCTCCTTATAGGCACGTTGATGACTGCACTGCCACACGAGTAGGGAAGCTTACTTCGTTGTGTACGTTGTGTATACTCAGTAGGTCGGAAAGCTGTGTTTTAGCAGAGCATTCGTTTCCTAACCAATCGATATTAATACCGCCAGTAATTAAAAAGTCCTTACCCATATTGCAGGCTCGTTCGAGTAGGCGTTCCAAATGAGTCAGAACATTTAGCGATTAAGAGGAACGGGAAGAGAAACACCCACAGAAAAATAGGTATTTTAATAAAGTGATGCGGTCTCGCCGTCGAACGCCGGCCTCGCGCTCCGCGCCCCGCACCTTCGTCAAGTCCTATAAACATATATGTATAGGTACTACAGAGAGACGTACAGTCGAGTTAGTTCTATAGAATATGCACACGACAATAATATTATATTCAATGAGAAACACACACACACACACACACTGTCTTCTACAAGATATTCAGGTTTAAGCCTAGTCTGAACAGTGTGCACCATGCAGCACCACCATCTCTGAATAATATAGCAGATGCGGATCGGATTCGTTGTACGTTTATTTGGTCAAATAAACGTAAGAAGGCTTGAGTTTATACTTGACGTGTTTTTTTTTATTTTCTTCTTGGTATCTTATGGTTCTTACAGAACTGAGGCAACCACTTATAAAGTTTCCGCCAGTCAATGCTTTATCTCGTCCTCTGTTCTGTATGCGGCTAGACACTGGAAGTGATTCTATACTTCCTGTTATATCAACTGATAGCAATTATGTTTTTGGGCTAGAATAGGGCGGAGCGTGGACATTATCAGAATTGAATATATGACGTTGATATTCCAAATCAGAAAAATAACAGGAACCCATCCACAGTACAACAGGATCAAAAACTTGAATTAAATTGATCATTCCGTTTTCAGGTGACGACAAAAAGATAAAAATCTGGGATATAACTGCAGCAAAATGTGTTCACGAATACAGTGGTCACCACGGCAACGTTACGTCACTAGACTGGTCTTCGATAGGAAAACCTACTCTGACCAACAGGGTGGTATTTGGTAGCAGTGACTCGACACAAGAAAATTCACTTTTATGTTCGGCAGGAATGGATGGTGTAGTGAATATTGTATGGGACGCACATTCTAAGAACACGTGAGTTGGTAACATCTGTAATTGACTGAAAACATACACTTTTTAATTTAAAAATCCAAGTTGTGTATGTTTATCTGGAACGTAACTGTTGACTTGAAGACTACCAGGTTATAATAATTCGGTAATTATTATAACATTCACTTTCATCAATGTTACTGTGTTAAGTGTATGTTACGCCCGATAGAAAGATGACGTGTTGTTTCAGTTCAATGTGGCTTGATCTTCTTTATGCTAGATCTTGGAATTCAATTTCTTATATACTTAGTAGAAGCTCCATTGATATTGCATTGACTGTTAGTTTCACCGCCAAGTATATATTTACTACTTTTGGTGATCATTTACTACTTTTGGGTTAACAATGATTTATTTGGAGTTATTTTGCTTAAATAGAATAGCGAGATGTTAAAACTTTGGTTTTTAATATACATTAAAATGCGTGTTTAATTTTGGTGATCATTTACTATTTTTTATGTTATAATATGTTACTATATCTAGTGGTAAGTTAAGCATAAGCCATTTTTATTGCAATACCTATACCTGTTCTATGGGTTAGGCACTTTACTCATCGTAACATAACTATGGATATAAAAAAAATATCTTAGAACATTATAACAGAATTGATACTTCTAAATATATAGATATCTAGTGCCTTAATGGTAGAGTTAGGGAAAGCGAGAAACTTCCCCTCTAAGTGAGGAGTTCTCTCCAGGAAATGTGTAGTTTTAGATTTGAGATGTTTTTATAAACATTACCCTACCTTTCATAAACTTTCCATTGCATTTCTAAAATTTGAATCAAACCAATTACCCTATTGAAAGACAAAAAGTAACTGCTGAAATCGTCTGACAGAGAACACCTATTTTGGTGAACAGATCATAGAAATCAGGAGCTAGTGTGTTTTATTTCAGATCTGTCACTTGAGTATGCATGCTCTGCGTCTGCCTTCGGGTGGACTCCGTTGTCCCGTCACCATATGATTAGATTTGATATGTTTTATGTTCCTACTCTAGGGCTTTTGCAAAAGGCTTGTTATCGTTAACTATGCACTGTTTTAATATGCTGTACTTTTTATTTATTTACATTACTTTTGGGCCCTGTTATGTACATAATAGAACACCTATTTACCATCTTCATTAAAAAGTAGCTGGTAAACTACCGTTAAGGTCGAACTGGCCGGTCACTACTCCATACAAACGTCGTAGGGTGATCACTCCCTTATTTGAGATTTTAGGTCCAGACTTAATCATAATACCGATAGATATCGTCATTATCTAGGCTTGTATGATGCCAAAATATTAAAAAGATAATTTAGTTGTAAGTTACGAGCCTCGAAAACTTTATATGAAAATGTTTCGAGGCTCATAATTCTCAAGTTAATTATTTTGTTAAAATTTCGGCATCATACAAGCCTAGAAAATGACAAGCTCAATCGGTATTATGCTGTATTTTAGACCTAAATCCTCAAATGTGAGAAGGATCACCCTACGACGTTTGTATGGAGAACGGGCCGGCCAGTTCACCCTTAAGGTCGTTCCTTGCAAACAAAAAAGTAAAACTTTACAATTTGCGATGTTAGAGACATTACCATATACCAAGTTACTGTCATCGTCCCCCAACCTCCACTTATGTGGTTGGGGGACGACGACAGTAAATTTTGCATTAATGTAATTGAAAGAAAAGTGGCTTAATTTGCTCGCCTCTATTTCATGAAACCAAAACATGTCTGCCGAAGTTTTAGACACTGCCTACCCCTTTCGGCATATGTAGATGTGGCAATGTATGTTTGTTTTCTAGACAGAAACATAATTATTTAAAACTATGGTTTAACCCATATACTGTGGGTAACAAGAATTGTATATATTAATAGTTGTTTTTTTTTATTTTACAGACAGCAAGTCTTCAGCCAGGATGTGTTGTCATCTTTATACAATACCAGATGTTCATACTTAGTCGATGTACAAGTATATCCTGATTGGGTTGTGGCTATCGGGACAATAAGATAATAATAAATAAAATATTTAATGTAACACTCGCTTTAAGGTTTTATTAATAAATAAATTAAATAATTAAAGTCAACAGCTGTTTTATTATCGTTGAATAAATTTTACAATATATATGTCACCGGATAATTGTACGATATGTTAGTTTATAAAAAAAACTAGTGAGATTATAAACTTTCGATAGATTGTGAACGAACATTAAAATTTACAATCTAACGCTTACTTTTCGTAAGATTATATACTGACCGTGTCTAGCTGGCAGTTTATAATCTAACCATCTATAACCCGTCAGATTACAAATAAATAGACCAATTACTGGTCTGTCTGACAATATATCGCCCGCGAAATTGTGAACCGGTCTCTGATTGGTCGCAGTTAAAGGTGTTCATTTCATAGAGTTACGAACAAAAGTACAAACTCGACTTTTTTTGTCTGCCTATGCAGACAAAAAAAGTCGAGTTTGCACATTTAAAAAACTTAAGGATTTAAAATAATTACCACCATGAAATGCTTTGATACCCGTAGTTCTTTTAACAAAAATTGTAATCGAACACCAAATGTAGTAAATGACCACTATATTTTAGCGAGGAGTTAAATAACATTTAGTCTAGGGCAAAGTTATATTTAGGTGCGACGACGAGCGAAGCGAGGAGGAGCGTTAGGTTACTTGTGACCACAACAACGCGCGAGCGAAGCGAGCGTACCGCGGCAGCGGCCGACGATTCGCCAGAAGAATTTAATTTTGGTGATCATATACAACTTTTGGTGATCATTTACTACGTTTGGGTTAACAATGATTTATTTGGAGTCATTTTGCTTAAATAGGAAACCGAGATTCAATTATGTTTATGAACGAAATCGTTGTTCATAAACATAATTAAAATTTGACGGCTGGACATGGTCAGTTTATAATCTTGCGAAAATTTGAACGTTAAATTGTAAATTTTAGTTTCCATTCACAATCTATCGACAGTTTATAATCTAACTAGATTTATTATAAACTAACGGTTTGTACAATAAAACGGTGACATATACAATACATTACATATTTATCTTATCTGCCATATTGTTTTATTCGCAGATGATACCTGTCTGATTTTTAAAGTAGATTGAAAAGATAGTGAATTCATGTAAATAATGTAGCTCTAAATGGATTGCTGCTACTAATTAAATTAAAAAAAGCCCAAATGTTTAAAATTTTCTTTACCAAATGTTACTTATGTGGAACAAAACATTAAGCTTGGCCTTAGATAAACTCTCTATTGAAAAAGCGACAGCCTTCCTGGAAATCAAAATGGATTCGACTTTGCAGTGGGTTTCATATATACATGATCTGAAGAACGGAAATCTTAGCTCTGCTGCAAATGCAGTTCGTAACATAAGACAGTTAACAGACGTAGCTTGTGTTATGCTAGTTTATTTCGCGTACTTCCACAGTATTACGTTGTATAGTATATTGCTGTGGAGAGCTGCTGCTGAGATAGAGACAACCTTTATCTTACTCGTAGCGAAGTTTTCTTAGCTGTTCTTAACCGATCAGCAAAGTTAAACAACGTCCGCCGCGGTCTTGAGTTAGATGGGTGACCGCTAGTGACATTACTACTGAGCGCTTCCGTGCTTCGGATGGCACGTTAAGCCGTCGGTCCCGGTTGTTGTCTTAGTATGGCAGTCGTTATAGCATGGTGGTAGGGGATTTTGCGAATGCCCGCATGACTAGTTACCACCCTCGAGTAGAAAATCTGTCGCCAAGCACCTAACGGCGTGTTCCGGCAGCCTTGAGAGCCAGTAATTCTAGGTTAGTCTGAACAACATCTTCGACCACATCATCACCTACCATCAGGTGAGATAGTGGTCAAAGGCTAATCTATCAAGCATAAAAAAGGTCTTAGGTAATTGTGTGCGGTTTTATAATAAAGTTTCCAAACATATTACAACGCCTACAGATGGAAAATTCAAGTTGCATATGAAAAACATTTTGTTAAGATATCCCCCTACACCGTTTGTGATTACTTATGCTTAGACAACTCCGCCTCTGCCCAGCTATTGCCTGTCAACTTCGTAATTGAATCAAATATTGTAATAATTTCATTATTTGTATAGTTTGTAACACATTGTTAAAAGATGTTTAAAATAATGGCCTCGAGTTTCTTGCCTGTTCTTCAGACTGGCTTAGACTATATATATATCTTCAGACTATATATATGCTGAATATGGCAGCACAATGTAGAATATCTCAATATTAAATTTTGTAATTGACCTTCATATGAGCGTCGTAGACGCCTATTGAATAAATGACTTTGGACTTAATTGGCCTGAATAGTATCTCGAAATATTTTGCTTATGTACAATAAAGAAGCTCTTAACAGCAATGAATCAACCAGAGTTGATATTGTCCAATTATGAACAAAATTTTATTGTTATATATGATGCGCATGGGTTAATTGCTCCAACATTTGTTTTCTTAACACACTGGCACACAAAGTCCAGGCTGGCTGAGATAAAATGTTTGCATGATAATATGTAACATTATATTGTTATTTTATTTCAAATGAAGCCATTTAGGCTTCATATATTTATTCAATGAAATAGTGAGGTTTTTAAAGCAATAGCACAAAATTAAAAGAACCAGAAGGATAACTCTGCTAAGACGTTTTAATAAATAATCAACTCTGCTACGACGCAATAAAGAGCAATTCAGATCGCACACCGCTGAGTACCTAACATTTATATTCACCTACAAGGCGCTTCTCTTTTAATCGCGTAGGTAGTTCATATTTTTTTTATTTTATGTTATTGTGAAGGAACAAGCGCGAGGCCCACCTGATGTTAAGCGGTATCCTCTGCCTATAACAGATGCATTTCATCACAAGTTACGAACTGCACTGCGCTCATCACCTTGAGACAAACCTGTTAAGTCTCATTTTGCCTGTTATTTCACTGGCTCTCAAGGACTGCTGCCGGAACACACTGTTAGGTGCTTGGCGACAGATTTTCTACTTGAGGGTGGTCGCTAGCCAGGCGGGCATTCGCAAAATGCCCTTCCACCATGCGGTGAAGCTCAAGCTCTGGACGGGATTCGAACCATGGACCTGCTGCGCGGCAGTCCATAGCCAATGCCACTGAGCCATCACTGCTTCAAATTCTTTGCTGCTTGCTTCATATCTCTTCTGACGCGGTAAGTGGGTTAGGGATGAGATCGTGTGCTCACATGATATTACAGCTATGTACGTACTTACATATAGTACCAATAAATATTAAAGCAATTAAATACATTTCAAATATAAGTACCTCATATTAGCAAAAAACTATTTTTTCTCAAAATATTTAATGTTGCCATAACATCCCTAAAAAGTATCCAGAAAGTGAACTCGACCGGAGACTTATTCACAACTGTCCAGTAACAAGCGAGATTTTAAATTTGGAATCTCAACTCTCCAGTAAGTAAGTATGTAATTTGCTTGCAATATAATTTGCTGTGTAACTGGACAGGAGGTCATCATCTTGAGATCTGCTTGGAAAAAAAAACATAGCACTAGACACAGATTAGAGTTTAGCCATTATGACATGGCTATAGGAGGGAGGCTCCAAATTTAAATCAATATATCTTTTTGGTATGACATTTTATGAGACATATATTTTTGGAGCCTATAACAGCCATTTTATAGACACTTATAGTAGCCATTTTATAGTCTATGCACGTAGCGTTTTGTAATGTTGTAGAAATATACAATGCGATTAAAATAAGAATAGGATCGGCCTAGCGCCATCTTGTGACGTCAAAACTAGAATTTGGTACAGTGTGCAAAAAAAAAGATAAAACCTGTATAAGTAAATTAATAAAGAAAATAAAAAACCCGACTGCAAATAATTTATTTTCGTTAAGCGTTTTATCGATCCATTGAAATTAAAACTGCAAGTTATCATCATATTCATGGAATCGTTTTTTTAAAGCCCTCCATTTTGATACCCAACGCGATGGCTTTGGAAGAAAAAATAAATAGTTTTTCTCACTATATGGCTTCTAAAATCCACCAGTTTGTTTTTTATTATTTTATGTACATAGTGTCACTTGAGCTATCAAGATAAATCTAACGACATCTCGTTCATTAAAATCAGTTAAGCCGTTTTGAAGTTATGGTGAAATAAAGAAACTCACAAACATACATACATAGTACATGAAACCTGAAAACTTAACACACGTTTATGTGGACAGTCGTCTATAAAAACAAGTTGTCATAAGTGGGTTAACGAAGTTGTAGGTGCCTGTAAATACAGCAAACACAGAAATAATTTGAACTGATTTTATTTGTTGGCAATATTTTGTACCTAGTTTTCTTAATTTGAATCGCTTAGCTCTTCGTTGCCGCATGTCCTGATGGCCAACTGAGTCAGACTCATCGTTGTCATCGTAACGGGTAACAAAACAAATATAACAATCACCAAAACATATTAAACCGTGTTGTCGACAAATTAAACAGTCAAAAAAATTTATTAATCAAGAAGATCAATAAACACTCGGAAACGTGTCGCTTAGTAGTACACTGTCGGAGAAATAATACCCTGACGCCCGCGTTGTCATCAAACCAAGATGGCGTCTGTGCTATTGTTAATTTTAATAAATTCATATTCTTAAGGTTGACCTAAAAATTTCTATTTATTACAATTAACAATTTCGGATTTATTCGGTTATTTAAAATTACGTTTAAATATATGGCACTGCTCCATTTTTAAATGTGTGCTGCTGATCGTACTTATTAGAGTGAATATGAGTGAAGTTAGCCGAGAGCCCGTCCTATTCTTATTTTAATCGCATTGTAGTGTTCGATCTTATGTTTGTATTTAGAAATTTCAGTTTATAAATCATGATGGATTAAATTTTTCCATTCTAAAATTAAAACAAACAACATTTCAAAAACTTTTTAGTAAATAAAAACGACTGGCGGGATTTCATATTCAATTGCGATAATTGTGTATGTGTTTTATTTATATGTGTTTGTTGTTAAACTTTCTATCATTTTTGTGATAGTATAATTATACAAGCCTCAACCAGTAAGAAAGCGATCCTGCTTCGTACCCGGACTATGAACTCATAACCGGAGTTGGCCAGGAAGGCTTACTTACTGGATTCTGCAGTAATGTACTATAGAAAGTACCCATGTACTCGAATAATATGAAAAAGGCATAATATTTGATCGATCTATTTAGACTTCGCCTAACACGTGATAGTCTAATCATATTTAGAAACATCAATGGCTTGCTTAACATCTTCCGAGCAACGTGCTGACTTGAACAAACATATTTTAATAACCATTAGGTGATTATGCGATCAAAGATGGTGATCAGGTTTAACCTAGATTGGAAACTGGTTCTCGAAGACAGCTGCAGCAAATCACAGTTAGGTTTTTGGCGACAAATTTTCTATTTGAGGGTGGTAGTTAGTTATGTATGCTCTCTGTCTCAAGGCAAAATGCCCTACCACCATTTTGAAATGAATGCCATTCTAATATAATAAACGGGACCGACGTTTCAACCTGCCCTCAGCACGGAAGTGCATGAAAATGTCACTAACAGCCAACAACTCAGCCGTTGAATCTGTTCATTGGTTAAGAATGACTTGGCAAGCTCTACTACGACCTCTAATTATTATATAACTATCTAAAAACATCCATATAAATACACTCGAGAGCACAGAAATCGCACACCCCTTACATTTTCACTTTGACCCTAAATATTTTTTAAGTTATATGTTGGTTGCAAATATGACTTGAATTGTATTAAAGTACACACTGTTAGCTTTCTAAAAACACATAATGCATAGCCATGACCTCCAAAATCATTACACTAGCAACAAACAATAGAATGACCCGAAATCGCTCAATTCAGGTTGCGCGGTTACCGCGACTGAAAAGGTATAAAAAGTTAAGGGATGATTGTAACCTTATCATTTGCATACCAACTTGCAGTCTGAAAGGTCCTTTATTGAATACGTAATCATTCTCTAATCTCTTCAATGGATACTACACCGAAAGCAGCGTCTCAAGTGGTTGCACTAATTGAAACTGGACAGAACCAAAGTCAAGTGGCACGGCAGTTAAATTTAAGCCGATATGCTGTTCGACGTGTATACCAGCGACATCAACAGACTGGTGGCTATACCCGGCGACGAGGAACTGGCCGACAACGGGTTACCACACAGCACGATGACCGGTTTCTTGTCACAACATCTCTACGAAATCAACATTTGAATGCAGTTCAACTCGGACAGCAACTCCAGGAAGTTAGAGAAGTGGAAGTTAGTCGGTGATCGGTTAGAAGAAGACTAGCTGAAGGAGGCCTGACAGCGCACAGACCAGCAACTGGCCCGAAATTGACCCCTGCCCACCGATAAGGACGCCTTCAGTTTGCTCGAGATCACGTGAATTGGACTATGGATCAGTGGAAGGCAGTACTGTTCTCTGACGAGTGCAGGATGTGTCTTCATAGGAACGACGAAGCGATTTCGGGTCCTTCTATTGTTTTGTTGCCAGTGTAATGATTTTGGAGGTCATGGCTATGCATTATGTGTTTTTAGGAAGTAAGTAACAGTGAGTACTTTAATATAATATAAGTTATATTTGCAACAATCATTTAATTTTAATAATATTTAGGGTCAAGGTGAAAATGTAACGATTTACGTGCTCTCGAGTGTATTTCTGGCGTTTTGTGAATGCACACCTGGATGGCTGTTAAGACGCTGTCAAATGCTGAATTTTTGTCACTATCGGATTGCGTTGTAGTGAAAGAGAGACAGCGATCTAATAATCAGTCACAAAGCACGTAACGATGTAATACAAATATATCTTTGATATTTTGTTCATATTTAGAATATGATAAAAAGAAAAACCTATGACTGCGATCGATTCGATTCGATTCAACGCTCATCGATTATTCCCTAGAGTATATCTGGTAAAATAAACAAGAAAGTTTATAAAAAGAGCACTAACTTGTCTTTGATTTTAATCCTGGTGATTAAAATTATACTATAATAGTTCAACTTATTCCGAATACCAAATAATGCATCTGACAGGACCAAGACCAAAATTATAGTCAAGTTTTAATCAAGTTCGTGGTTTAGAATGGGCCTCATTTGAAACTGTTAAATATATTATTATAAATTTTACTTCCAACGTTAACCTTTTAAAGTTAGTTTGTTATTATTTGAATTATATATATACTCGCAAAAAGCTAAGTTTTTTGAGGGCTCGCGATTATTTTACAACCTGATTCTATAGTGGTGACATCTAGTATTCAATAGATTAACTACGATGTGTTTGAGTATTAAGTTTAGTTCTGTTGAAGTGATTCTGATTAATTCTTTGAGTTTCTAACAGATGTCCTTAGTCGTAGGATACGATTTCTCGAATCTAATTTTTGGTCCATGATCACTATAGTCCGGCCGCTGAGAAAATATGTTTCTGACAGGCGATGGGGAATGGAAGATGGAACTTTGATCTGGCTTAGTATTTACGGCAAATTGTTAAATATCTTTTATTTACCTTATTATCGAGTGATAAAAATAAAAACTGAATAATTATAATAAAAATATTCATTTTGGGCTAAAATTATTACAATCAATCAATTATAATTATGTGTGATGATTGTGAGATGGCAGCGCGGCGCGCAATATTTACGAGAATCGTGTGTTTTCCAATATATGTGCCAAAGTCTGGCCCCACATCATCATACAGGTGAAATGAAGTCATAGCTAGCCTATCAGAAAAAAGGTAATATATTTATCACTTTTTTCGAATTATCTATTTGTACCGTACCTACTGTCCTGCCCTGCCAGCTAGCATGCGCGCCACGAGTAAATTTTGTCTACACTTTATCTCGTGTAAAATAGACATATCTCACTATGTCTACGAGTGCTAACATGGCAGGGCAAAGAACTCGTCCTTGTTTACCTGTATTTTGGCTACCTGTGGCTACTTGTCGACCAACACTAACATGCGCGTCTCAGTTTAAATCGATTTTTGACACTTATCTGCGAGTATTTGCGTGAATATTCTCTTCCTACTTTTTGAGGACGAGATGAATCTGTAGTTTATCTCGGGCGTCCCAGTATAATGGGGGCGATCGACGATTTAGTACAAATTTACTTTCCGTCCAGTGTTACCAGACCCGTCATATTTGTGTGTGTACCTAATCAAAACAATAACGAAATTTTAATTTGAACACAACGAACTTTTGTGCGTACCTTAAATTCAATATCTTTGAATAAAGCGGTAGGTAGTGTTTTCAACTATTTTTAATTATTATGTACTATATGTGTCTGATTACTAAAAAAAAACAGTTAAATGTAAGTAAACCAGTAGGTAATAATTTTTTTTAATGAAACACGCCGCAGTCAATATTTAAAGTAATCTAAATGAATAACTACTTTTAGGGTTCCGTACCCCAATATGTTGCTATGAAATATTAATAGGTATATTGTTTATATTGTTTAATGAAAAACAGTTAACCTCATAGAGATAAAACAGATAGAAGAAAAAAAAGATTTTATCACAGCTACTGAACTAGTTTTTAGGGTCCCATTTATTTGTTCTTTATTTAGCAATATAACCATCGTCAAAAAATATAAAAATAAAATACTTGATGCATAAAAGTCGGCAATTCAATGTATCATTCGTTTGTAAATAACATCAACGGGAACAGTTCTTAATCATAACCTTCATAGCCATCATACCTAACATAATTCCTAATGAAGTGTCGAGAACGGGAAAAATAAATTAAACGTTCATAAAAGTATGGTATTTTAATAGTTCACAGTCCATCACTGCTTATTTCTTAAAACTGTTGCAAATTCAACCAACAAACAGCGCAATGGAGAATCGTCCACAGATAATCTCAATGAACAGATCCTAGCGTGGTGCGGCCGCTGCTATCGTCCGCCACTTGTCTCTCGTGTCGTGCGTGACATATATCTTATTTTCACATGCTAGCCAGGCTGGTCTGCCAAAATCCCCACGCTTGGCAGGAGTCTTGGGGATCGCAGTGTATGATAGCACATTGATATAAATCCAGTAGATTTCAATTAATATTACATATTTCAATATAATCATAAATTGTTAGCGTCAGACACTACTTTGAACTGCACCAAAGCGGTGGTACTACACATAGCTATCGGTTTTCGTGCGTAGACTTCTGATAGTTGAGATTATTTAAATCAAGTGATTCCTAATAATTTTATAGAAAAAAAACTACCGGTAAACAATGACATCTGTACGACATCTGTTCTTGGATGTTTTAAGCTATGTTATTATTCGTATGGATTTTCGATTCGCATTATGGACTGACGACATCGTTAAAGTCGCGGGTAGCCAATATGGCTACAAGCGGCTAATAGCCGTTCTTTGTGGCGTTCTATGGGGGAGGTTTTGTTCAACAGTGACATCTTCCGGCTGATGATGATGATTACTCGCATATTAAACACATTATTACGACGTGCATGACTAGTCCTTTACAGTTCGGTACTTTATGCGTCTATTAATGACGTTACTACGTCCATGACTAGTAAATTAACTATTAATGACGTTGTCACGGCGTTCATAACTGGTACATTATATATTATCTTTATTCGTCTAATAATGTCGAGATATGGCCGTCCATACCTTGAACTTTAAAACCATAATGTTTTTTTTTATAAACACAATATTTATCACCTTTCTCTGGAATCGTTCTCGCGGTCCCCAGTATTTTGAACAGGTATTATGTAATATTTCATAAGTTTTAAATTTATTCGATTTCTATAATATACTTTCATATTATTTCAAGCTATAGCTGTCTCCTGCGAAGCGGATAACAATTTCTGAGAGGAAATTATTAAATCATACTCTTTAGTCACCACCTTTAACCTTTACTACCCATAACTTCGTGCTTCAGTGCTCTACCTATAAACCTACTTATGTATGCGAGTATTAGCATGGAGCTTTAAGAAAGTAATTTAATTTTTGGAAGTCTGGCTTCCACCACGAAAATACTAGTTGGAGCACGGTACTGTTGACTGTTGACGATAACAGAACTTTATAAATTCTACTTACAACAAATCCAAAACGAAAATGAAATAGACAAAACCGTAACACCATCAAAGTATAATTACATATGACCAAGTATTTAGACCTATCTACATTTTTTGCAGCATTGTCCCGTAGGTGTGATGGCGAATAGTCGATTACTGCGATCTTTTGCATAAACTGGGCCTTGTTCAGCCCACAGGCCTTTCTTGGCGCAAGGGGCCCACATTACAGCCAGAGCTAATAGAAGAACTATGCCGCAAACCATGTCAGTCATCGCAACTGTAACAATAAGAGAACAATTATAGTTATTACATCCATCCAGTATAATTAACATCCATCCAGCCGACATAAATCTCATCTGTTTCTAAGGCTCGTATTAAAATGATCGATATGCGGTAAAGGGTTTAAGATGCAGTTTTAACCTCATGAATAACTCGACATGACTCGGCATGACTCGACATGACTCGGCATGACTCGATATGTCTCGACACGACTCGACACGACACGACTCGACTCGACATGACTCGACATGAGTCGACATGACTCTACATGACTCGACACGACTCGACATAACTCGACATGACTTGACATGATGAGGGGTGGATGATGCTTTGCAGAGAGGGGTTTTGCATACAGACTGCAGGCTCATCTGCATAATGCACTCAATGATTAAAGAAGACGAAAGTGGTCAACAGAGGAACTGGATGTATTGGTACTTCAAGGCAAGAGCAGATGGACCCATACGAAAAGTTTTTTGCAAATTTGTGACTTTTTGAGTACTCCAACGATGGTTGGTCGCATAAAAGTTTTTGATCAGTATTAGAAACAGGATCGATTGCCATCAAAAAATGATTTTGTGTAAAATGGCTATTTTCTTGCAAAGTAATTTTTTTTGGATATCTGGAACGGGGATCAAAATTCCATAAAAAAATATGGATAGTCTCCTAATAAGACCATTTCCGAGTAGATGCAACGGATTAGGTACTTCCCCTTACTGCCCCGCTGAAAGTTTCCACTCTGTATATTGTTTTATCTGAATATAAACAAATCGGGAAATGGCGTCAAAGTTGTTCAATTTAGATCAGTTTTAATACGGCATCTATCTAAAAACTAAAGTAATTAGGAATCTTAAGTATCGGTAAGTATATTATGTAATAATATACTCCTTTTCACCAACAAGTATTGAAACCGCGAAATAATATGTAGTTTTAAAGCTGTGGTCAAAACCAATAACTTTTTGGCTTCACGGGCTGTAGCAATGGAAAACATAGATTTAAGTATTTAACGGGACTTAATCGCGATAGTAGCATGTATATTATTTTAGAGGGTGGATTTAAGTTAGACGAAACCTGGAATCAAGTGCTAAGGAAAGGCACAAAGCGCGTTTGAACTGGCTTAAGACCTGTGGATGTTGTCAGTGATGGTGTCAGCGTGTAGTCGAGACGTACATATATAGATCAAATGCGGGTAGTTGGAAAATATACCCGCCCTGCAAGACGTTGACACCTGCCTCTTCAGTCTGCCCTTGACCACGAGCAATGCAACTTCGTCGAAACGTCAAGTAGATAATATATTCGTACATGTACCTACCGTTTATACTGAAAAACTATCATGCCTATAGATTTGTGCTTTAACATAGTAATTTAACTTCATATCTAGATGTGTAACCTGTCAAAAAAATGTTATATTATAACCATTAAACAAATAAACATTAACAATCCTGAATTCATTGAATAGAATGTTATTGTACTATTAACGCCATCTGTTAGAATACCAAAGAATTAACATCGCTGCAACAGAACTAAACTCAATACATAAGTGCATCGTAGTTAATCTACTCAATAGTAGATGACACCACTAGAAACAAGTTGTAAAATAATTGCTAGCCCACACCATTGACCTATTTAGGTCCTTACATATGAAATTGGCGTTTTGTATGGGAGGAACAAAAAGTCGAATATTTTTTAATATAATATATTTAGGTTTAGGTTTAAAGATATTTATTATCATAAAGACAAACACTTTGTCACTTACATGATAACATAATTACAAAATATTTTACAATTTTGGTCGTACCTATTTATCACATTTAATTATCAAAATAAATTAACTTATTGAACATAACAACAATATACTGAATAATATAGACTTACTTCACACTTCTTTTCTTTTACTTACAAGTATAACGATACATTTTCTGTGATGTATTCGGCTAGAGTATTTTTAAAGGCATGAAGTGAGTTAACATTTTTTATGTGTGAGGGTAGCGAGTTATAAAGTCGGGCACCTTCATTTGTGAGCATTGTCTTACCGTAATTTGTTCGATGCTTTGGAATGACGATATAGCTCGCCCGGCGAGTTCGGCAGTTAACAACATTTTTTTGTTTTGTAAACGTTATGTTAGTATGAATAGTTTTAGTTAAAGTTTTTCGAATAAAGATACATGTGTTATATTTGTATAGTTGTTTTATGTTCATTATTTTAGTTGCTGAATAAATTTTTTTTGTTGGTGTTAGGTAGTCATAGTTAAAAATGGTTTTTATAATTTTATTCTGCAATCTTTGTAATTTACATATTCTCATTTTAGCAGCGCATCCCCAAATCTCGATTAGGTATAGAAGATGTGGTTTAACTAGGGCGTTGTAGATTGTCATACGTAATTTTCGCGGAAGGCATCGTGCTATGTTTCGGAGTGCATCACGTACTGCTGCAAGTTTACTTTTTATGTGTTCGATATGTGTACTCCAAGTTAAATGTGAGTCTAGGTGCAATCCGAGATATTTCTCATTAGATTTCTGTTGAAGGGGAACATTGTTAATTGTTAGAGGTGAAAAGAGGGGAACTGGTTTATTTTTAGCTTTAAAAAGGACGTAACATGTTTTTGAAATATTAATAGTTAGCAAATTATACTGGAACCAATCATACAACGAATTTAAGTCAGTTTGAGCTTGTGAAACTAAATTAGTGATGGAAGAGCCGAAATAAAATAGACAAGTATCATCCGCATAGAGTGTTATATCACCATGTAGGTCCAAGTCGTGAATGTTATTTATGTAGTCCACAAACATCTCGGGGCCAATAATCGAGCCTTGTGGCACCCCGCACGATATTGGTAATGCGTTGCTTTGAGTTACTTTATTGTATTTTACTATTTGCGATCTTTTTGTAAGGTAAGATTCAAGTATCTGTAGTGCCTTATCAGCAACACCGATCGTTTCATATTTCTTTAGAAGTAGATTATGGCTCACAGTGTCAAATGCTTTTTTCATATCAATAAAAACACCTAATACCAAGTTTTTTTTATCAATACTCTGTTTGATTTTGGTGACAAGATCGATTGTTGCTGACAAGGTACTACTTCAACTTCAACTTTTTAACTTAATGGCCTCTGCAGCATTGCCACAATTTCGCCAATGTCACGTAGGATAAGTAGAAAATAAACGAAGGAGATTGGTCGGTGCTCGGAAGAGTGATCGGTGTTTTCAGCCAGGATCATCAATTTTGCGTCTGGGTATATTTATCTGAAAATAACACATAAGACGTATACAGGACAACACAAATAATATTAGACATACATATAATACTGGTTATATACTATACATACTTCTTATTATAAACATATGGAGATATATAAATTTAACTATCTACAACTTAATTTTATTAATAACAATAAATTTAATTAAAATGTTTATCAAAGGAGAAAAAGCAAGGGATAAAAGGTAGCATAAGTTAGTAGGACGGGGGATATCTGGGGGAAGCATATCATAGAGAGAACAGCGGAGCATCGGACAGTTGAAAAAAATGTGATCTGCAGTGCCCTCGTCAAGGCCACATTCACAGATTGAGTGGTCTCGGATTCTAATTTTTGCCAAAAAGACTGGAGTACATGAGTGACCCAAGCGTAAGCGACATATAGTCGATGTTGCAATTTTATTCGCTTTTTTAAACTTAAAAAAACCAAGGCTTTGAAGGTATACAGTATTGAAGTTGGCCATAAAATTTTCCTTTGGATATTAAAGAGTTTTTCCAGTACTTATCCCAAGAAATCCGCATTTGAGACTCACAAGTTAGAGCAAGGTCATGTGTATAAATTTTAAAATAGTCCCTATTGCCTTGGGACACCGCAGCTTTGGCGCATGAGTCAGCAGTTTCATTGCCAGGAATACCTACATGGCTGGGTATCCATGCTAAGACTAGCTTTAGGCCTAGCTGAAAGTTTTGGTATAGTGCTTCTTTGATTTTTAAGATAATAGGGAACCTAGTTTTACATTTAAATTGATTAGATAGAATAGACTGCAGGCAGCTCTTTGAGTCTGTAAAAATAATTGTTTGAGGAATCTTGTGCGAGTTCACATACATAATGGCTTCTAAGATGGCAATAGACTCTCCAGTAAATACTGAAGCTATAGGAGGGCATTTATTGTTTAATATAATTCTATATTTCGGGATCCAAACTGCAACCCCAACATCACTATCTGGTGACAGTTTGGATGCATCTGTGTACACTGCAAGCCAGTCTTTCCAGTTAGACAGAATTTTTTGAGAAAATAGTTTAGAGGGTTCAATTGAGTCCTTATCAATGCCGAAATGGAGAATTATGGAGGGTTGGAATATCAAAGATTCGTAACTTACAGAGAATAAGGGGTTACCGTGAAATTGAGCTATAGGGTATGGGAGTCGGGAATATTTCAGGAAGCTACGTACAATACATGGGAGGTTTTCTTCAGACCTAAAACCGAGGGAATGATACAGGTCATATAATTTTCCAATCTTTCCAATAAGAGGGTGATCTGCATTTTGAACTAATTTGAAATAGAACCTATCAGAAAGGAATTGACGACGCAATTGGAGAGGGGGTTCAACACATTCTACCTGCATTGCGTTAATAGGAGAAGATTTCATCGCCCCCAGGATTATGCGGAGACATTTGGCTTGAATTTTATTAAGTTTGTCCATTGCAGCTTTGTTGCCAGGATCTAAGAGAAACGAACCGTAATCTAAATGGCTTCGAATAATTGCGTTATATAGTAATTTTTGAGAAAATGGATGGGATCCCCACCAAACTCCGGAGAGGGAGCGGAGAATGTTGATATTCTTTTCACATCTTTCAACAACATAATTGAAATGAGCTACTCCATTCAGTCTAGAGTCTAATAGAACGCCTAAAAATTTAACTATGTTTTGTTGGGGAATATTTTCGTTTTTATAAATAATATTAGCACTGGGAATAATTTTCTTTCTGGTATAAATAACCGAGCAACTTTTTTGGGCTGATATGCTTAGACCATGGTCATCCAGCCACACACTAAGGTAACTTAGTGCTGAGTTGAGTTTATTTTCCGCTTCAGAAATCGATTTAGTAGTCATGAATAGAGCCAGGTCATCAGCATATTGGAGGACTTGACAAAATGAATCAACTGAGAGTTCCAGGTCCCACGTATATATACTATACAGAAGAGGACTTAGTACTGAGCCTTGGGGTAGGCCTTTCCAGACAAATCTAGGTGATAGGAATGCGTTGTCAGTTCTAATTAGGATTGACCTTTGTGTCAGGAAGCAGCAGATAAAGCGTGTCATTCTCGCGGGAATACTCAGCTGTGACAGCTTGTCTCTGAGCACAGGGAGAAGAACATTGTCGTAAGCAGCTGCTACGTCTAAAAATACGCCTATGAGGTACTCTTTTTTTTTAAAAGCATGATGAATTTCAGTTGTTAAAGTACACAGACTATCAAAAGTGCTCATGCCCTTCCTAAACCCAAATTGTGTTTTCGCAAGGAGTTTCCTGCTTTCCACCAACCATTCAAGCCTGTTTTTGATTAAGAGTTCTGAAATTTTAGCTAAAACACAGGATAAGGCGATTGGCCGTCGTGAGTTAGGATCTGAGGCATTCTTGCCTGGCTTTAGTACAGGGATAATAATTTGGGTGCTCCATGGCTCTGGGATGCAGCCATGTTCATAAAATTTGTTAATTAAATTTAAAAATAATTCTTTAGTTTTCTGAGACGCTTTTGTAATAAAAGAATAAGGGATTCCATCTATTCCTGGGGCTGAATCTATCAGCCCATCTAAGGCTATCTGCAGTTCCTCAAAGGTGAACTGGTCATTGAATGTATCAAAACAGGGTAGACAATTTGGAATGTTAAGGGAAAGAGCCATCTGAACAAAGGGGGGGGCAAGCTTGTCTGAAAATGCTTCAATCCAGGATGAAGAGTCATTTGAAGTTGAGTTAATATAGTTAAAATAACCTCTGAATTTACGAATGAGCTTCCACACTACAGATGGGGGAGTATTAGGTGACAAATTTTCGCAAGTTTTGATCCAACTTTCTCGTTTTCTTGAAGAAACTAATCTTCTAGATTTTGCCGCAGATTCTTGATAGAGCAAGAAATTCCTCTCAGTCATAGCATTATTGTAGTTAACTTCGGCTTCATTTCTATCTCTGGCTGCCCTAGTGCATTCAGCATTCCACCAGTAAGGGGAAGATCTCCTACACCAAGGGTTTTTGAGGGGGATAAGTTCATCAGCGGTGCTAGTAATACTTTCAATAAACTTTGTATAGCACAGAAGAAAATTCTCAGTACAGAGATTAGAAATAGAGTCCACTTTACTGTCAAGGGAGTTTGAGTAAGCTTCCCAATCAGCTCCTGAAAGCCTGTATTTCAAGAGGGGATTTAGTTTTGGTTGCGGGGGGCATCTTTGAGGAAGTTTGATGACTATTGGGAAATGATCGCTACCATAGGTCAGAGGCTGTACTTCCCAGGTCAGCACTGAAGCTAGAGATGGGGAACAAACAGTTAAGTCCACTGCACTTCTAGGATTTTGAGATGGCAAGACTCTATGTGTTGGAGTTCCATCATTTATAACACAGAGGTTCGCCTCATCGAACATCTCCAGGAGGGCGTACCCAAATGGGTTACAATGGTAAGATCCCCAAGAAGTATGGTGAGCATTTAGATCGCCCATTATAATTATTGGAGGAGGAAGTGATGATACAATTAAGAGGATATCGGGAATGAGGTGAGGATGGGGATGAGGGATATAAATAGATACAAATGTTATGTTAAAAGCACGAACAGCTACAGCATTAAACTCTGAGCTGTGAGCAGGTATGGTTAATTGTGTGAAAGTTAAGCTACGCTTAACTAGCAGGGCACAGCCTGCATACCCGTCCTGACGATCATCCCGAAGACAGGAGTAGCCCGAGACTCGATAATGAGATCCGGGCACCAGCCATGTCTCAGAGATGGCCATCAGGACGGGGGAATACTTAGCTATTAAGTGGTATACTTCATGATTTTTCAGTCGAAGACTGTGGGCATTCCATTGTATTATTGGACACAGGTCCATTATGGCCTATTAAGGATGTGAGCTGGGTAATCATTTGGGCAACGTTGGGCGGTAAATTAAAAGAGTTCTGAGATATAATACTAATTATAATAGTGAGAAGTTGCACAAGAAGCTGGTCTTGTGATTCCTCACGAGGAGAAGAAGCGATTTGAGAGGATTGCAGGGCAAATCCATTAGGAAGAGAGGATGGGACATCAGCAACAATATTTTGATGTGCAGCCCTGTCGTAGGATTTACCTAGAGGCTGTCTAGGTCTGGGCAGGGAAGATACAGTTTTCTTGTAAGACATCACAGAATGTGAGGATTGATTTGGGGGGTTTGTGATTTGCTGAGAGGGAAGAGAATCTGGGGTATAAGAAGCCTTAGCTGCTTCAGAGAAGGTATTGCGTACACTAGGGAATAGAGTAGAGGCTTCTTGATATGAAATTCCTTCACGGGCCATCATAATTTTTATTGATTTTTGTCTGTCCTGCTCTGGGCAAGATCTATTAGTTGAAAAGTGGTTTGCTGAGCAGTACAGACAAGTGGATTTAGTTTCCTCAACACTGCACTCATCTCCAACATGCGGTTGAGCACACTTAAAACATCTCGGCTTAGAACGGCATTGAGTTTTGATATGCCCGAAGCGGCAACAATTCAAACACTGTATGGTGGGATATTGGTAAGGTTCTACAGCTAATGAAGAGTAATAAGAATACACTCGTGGAGGGAGTTGTTGACCTCTAAAGGTAAGCACTACAGTCTGTGTTGGTTCCCATGTGATGTTACTGTCAGTTTTCACTTTTCGGTTCATGCGCCTAGCTTTTATGATATGGGTATGGTATCCAGGGATTTGTAGGGACTCAACAAAACTGTCCATTGACCATTCTACAGGTACACCCCTGACTAGTCCCATGCGTGTCACATTGTATGTTGGGATGAATGCCTCATACTTACAAAGCTTTAATATTGGGTTATCAAGGAACTTATTCGCCCCCAATGCAGATGTGAAGGTGATAGAGATCTTATTGCGGCCCACTCTTTTGACGCCATCGTGACAGATATTGTCAATTTTGTTATTAAATAAGAACTGACCGAATTTAATAGGTCTGATCTCCGTGCTTGCTGCTGGGTCAGTCACGACTTTGGAAACATGAACCAGGAAAGGTCCCGCGTCGGTTGTTTCATAGGATCTGAGACCATCAACTACAATAGAAGGATGGGTGTATACCGTTTGTATGGATGCTGACGCTACTTCGCTGTTGGTTATATGTTTTTTACTTGGACAAGGGTTATCCTCGTCCGTTCGCTGTCTTTTAGTAGCCGTAATCGGCGCTAAAGTTAACTCCACATCCGGGGGATCCGGTGGAGGGTCAGGGGAAATGGGCTCCATTTCCCCTGATTACGAACGAAAACAAACACAAAAACTCACCACCACCAACACAAAAGATTAAATATGCCTCAGGGGTAAAAATATAGTCCAAAACGTTGATTAATTCACATAAAACTTCGACCAATCTCACTAACACGTGTATATTCCTATCGCACCCACAGAGCAATCAAGGTACTACTTTTTGGCCTAAAACCATACTGTCGGTCTGAGATGTAATTTATTGACGTTAGATATTTTACTAGTCTATGCAGTAGAAGCTTCTCATAGATTTTAGATATTACTGGTAACACCGATATAGGTCGGTAATTACCAGGGTCAGTTTTAGGTCCTGATTTGTAGATTGGTATCACTTTGGCTATTTTTAAACTATCCGGGAATATTCCATCTTCCAAGGATTTGTTAAAGCATCTAGCCAATTCATCTGCTATCAAAGGGCCTATACATTTTATTGCTTTAGTACTAATACCATCAAGGCCAATACTGCTATTTGAATCTAAGCTTTTAATAGTGGTTAAAATCTCATTTTGTGTGCACGGTTCAAATTTCAGGATTTTGGCATCTTTCGTAGTGGTTTGGGGTAATGCTGACATGTGGTTGTCATGATAGTGCTTAGGTATTTCATTAGCTAGCAATGGCCCTATACTTGAAAAGTAATTATTAAAGATGTCACATATTTGAATGGGATCTGTAACTTCTTGGGAGTTTACAACAAGTTTTGGGGGAATACTATTGTGCCGAATTTTGTTACTTACTAACTTATTCACTAGTTCCCACATTTTCTTAGGCTTGTTGTTATATTTCGTAAATTCCTTGTAGTGGTAAGCATCCTTCGTATTTCGAATGAGTTTGGCTACTTCTATCCTTTTTTTGGAAAAAAAGTCTCTTGTAACGGCATCTTCGGGGTTTTTCTCATGTTCTGTCCACAGTATGTTTCTTTCATTGATTTCTCTGATAACTTCCTTATTTACCCAGTCTTTTTGGGGTTCATTTAATATTTTAGTTTTGGTAACTTTGCTGTTTTTTATGCACTGCTTAATCTGTTCCTCTAACTTTGAGTAGTCATCGTTTGTTCCTTGTGATATTATATTTTCCATTTCATGAGTTAACTTGGCGTAGTCTAAGGCTTCGTATTGTGAGTATATTTTCGCTGGTGGCTTCACGTGTTTTATTTCTAAGTATAATTGCTTGTGATCTGATAGAGAGGAGTTCATAGTTATCATGTGAAAATTGTCATTTGTAAGATTGGTACTAATATGATCTAGTATGGACTTCTTTGTTGTACCTACTCGTGTAGCATGTTTTTTATCAACTTTGTTAATGATTTGGTGTCCGAGTTCTTTCAAAAGTTGTTTATACTGCTTGGTTTTATTGTCTTTGTATTTAATTAATCAAAGTATAAACCATTATTTTCTATGCACTTTTGCTATCTCATAGGTAGTTCATTGATCCCTTTACTAAAAAAACCAGTCGGACGGGAATCAATAAAATCTTTGAAGGCGATTTGGACTGCCCCATCGGAGTTGAATTTTTTCCCTTGCAAGAAGTTATCCAAATTTCGAAAAAAATGGTAATCTGTTGGAGCAAGGTCCGGGGAGTACGGAGGATGTCTTAGACTTTCCAATTGAAGCTCTTCTAATTTAGTAGCCGTCTGTAGCGCAGTGTGTGGTCTAGCGTTGTCGTGAAGCAGCAGTGGCGTGGAGCGATTGACCAGCCTAGGTTGTTTAGCCGCTAGCTTTTCCATCATGGTTTGCAATTCCTGACAATAGACATCAGCCGTAATAGTCTGGCCAGATTTGAAAAAACTGTAATGAACAATACCGGCACTAGTCCACCAAACGCTTACAAGTAACTTTTTTGGGGTTAATTTTCGCTTGGGGCAGGATTTGGCTGGCTGGCCAGGATCTAACCATTGCGCTGAGCGCTTCCGATTATCGTAAAGAACCCATTTTTCATCACAGGTAATGATTCGGTTTAAAATACCTTCATTATTGTGCCGGTTTAGTAATGTAACGCAGCAGTCGACGCGCGTTTGCCGGTTTGTTTCAGTCAATTCGTGAGGTACCCACCTTTCAAGCTTTTTAATCTTCCCAATTTGCTTCAAGTGAATTAAAACAGTTTTATCACTAACATTTGTTAGACTAATTCTCTTATAATCTGTGCCATGTTTAATAGTTGTACCATAATGCATCTGTATTCTACTACAATGTCAACGTCAAACGGCCTTATGTCAGATTCAAATGTAAATGTCAAACGGACACGAGACACTTCAACTTGAACGGTAGACTGACATACACGAGTTGTAAAATTATAATGTATTAAATCCTTAAAAATCACACCAATCTTACTTTAATTTCTGAGATAAGGACCTGATCCTTCATCTCAGAAGTGGGATAGGACGTACAAGCCCACTAGTTACAAGTATTTAACGATTAAAAAAAGAAAAAACTTCGCACTTGGTAGTTGTGTTCACCCGACATTGTCATGGAAAATGAACATTCTGTACCATGCAGAAGAACAAGTACAAGCTACAGAACGCCATCTTTTCCACGATCAGTCATTATAGCACCACTTGCTCCATCAGTGTCTACTTACACTCAAAATCACGTGCACCGAAAGAGTACTAGAAGACGGATGAAAAGCACTTCAAGGGAGAGAAGAGTAACCGATTACCGCAAATGCAGAACGGATTCCAGACGTAAGACACCATCGCCTATAGTTGATTCGGCGGAACACTCGATGTCAAGCGGCAGGTCGAGTCGTTCTCGAGAGCGGCGAGAACGTTCCCATCATCGAAGCAGAAGATCTAGCCGCAGATGCTTGCGTGAACACCGACCTAGTCGCAGTCATAAGCGGAGACGCAGCCACAACAGGACCCACAGGCGCAGGCAGAGTTGCAGTGCTACGGCGAGTTCCAGTGATGACCGGAGCCACAGCCACGACAGGATCCGCGGACACAAGCGGAGTCGCAGGACAATGGCGAGTTCCAGACACGAGCGGAATCAAGACCATTACAAGATTCCCAGGAGCAAGAAGAGCAACGTCGTAAGCAGGGGTTGCAGCCACAACAGCGGAGAACGGAGTCAACAGGGCCGAAGTAACGAACACCCTGGCAGTGAGTCACATGATCGAGATTGTGGAATCCTTCCCTAGTAGGGAAGATTATGCCGAGCTACTAACGGAGATGTTGGCAAAACGCGTTAGGTACAACGAACCTCTTGAAATCTATTATTACGATAAAATCAATGTGTTAAATCGCTGCGAGATATACGGCAAGCGTGCCGTTTATTGTTTGCTGTATGGAATAGACGATCGTTCATTAAGGCTAGGCGCGAAAGCTGCAAAATGTCAGGAGCCGGAAGAAGTGTTACAATATTTCCAATCAACAAAACGACAGCCGCCGGATACTGATAGGTTTAATAGAATAATTCAAGATAGAATGCCAAATAGTAGCACTCCACAGGGTCCCAGTGTTAATCTCAAGCAGTACAATAGTTCTAATAGTACGAAAATTGTAGCATCTAGCAGTTCCACCGCTGGTACGATTGGAAAGTGTTACAACTGTGACGAGCCTGGTCATTTCAGCTTTAAATGTCCTAAAAAGATACTTAAGTGTAATGTATGTAGCAGATTAGGACACACTACTACCAACTGTCCTAAATTACCGAACGTCTCCAAAAACAACGCAGACCCCGTGTTAGATAAATCTGTTCTGCAAGTAGAAACCGAAAATACGAATGATAAATATATGGTGAACTTATGACTAGACGGTTCGATGATGGAGGGCTACGTTGATTTAGGAAGTCAGTGTAACTAAGACACAGTGAAGCGACTAAACTAGGTATCACTTGGACTTGTGATAACCTGCCAACAATGTTTAGGTGGTAATATTGTCATGCCCATAGGTGTCGCGAATGTAGAAATTAAAATACAAGATGTCATAGAAAAAGTAGATGTTTGTATCGTTGGGGATAATATTATTAAATACTCGGTATTAGGAGTAGTAGGTCAGAGCTTTACGGAGAAACCTGGAATTATTATAATAAAATCTAACAGTTCCTTAAAATTTACACGTAGTCATTCCGTGAAATTTGTACTAAAATTGAAGCATAACGTTACAGCACAAAGAGACCTCTGCAACAAATGATGGTAGTACCCGTTACTTCTAGTAACAACTTTACGGGTCCAGTGTATATAAAGGAGTCTCAAAGAGGAAAAGCCAGGCAGTGAATTTTATATATCGTCAGGAGAGTACAGTTTTAAAAATGGGCAAAGTGGAGTTTTGATACTAAATGTGAGCATGAATCCTATCAATCTACAAAATAATGATTTACTGCCACTATCAGTGACTATAGACAAATGCTTTGACATCAATGAATGATCAACAAGACAACGAATGATGAGCAGAAACTTCATTCTTTCGATCTGGAGACGCATATACGAAATATATTAACATTCGTGCCGTAAGAGATTAATTACTAAAACTACAACCGCTGTTAGAGCATTTAAGGAACATTTTTGCTACTTTTTGGAGTGCCGTCGTGGTTGATAACAGATCGAGGGTCATGTTTCACGAATTCAAAGTTCAAGGAATTTACTTAAAAACTTAGTATCAAACATATACTAAACGCCGTGGCCACTCCGAGGGCTAACGGACAAGTAGAGTGGTTTAACCGCACAATATCGGACGCATTAAGTACCAAATGTCATGATAAAAATGATAACACTTGTCATACGTTTGTAGGCGATATCCAATTAGGCATAAGTACTACAATAAATGAGTCAACTGGTAAAAGTCCATCTGAATTGCTTTTTGGATGCAAATTAGTCAGCCCGTCAGAAAATGTATTAAGTGACATGATAACTAAAACTGCTGAGTGCATTAGTGGGGATAGTTTAATGCAATTAAGGTCGGATGTCGCTGACAAAATACGTAAACAACAGGAAGCTTCAAAAAAGCAGTTCGATAAACATCGAAAGAAAGCAACCTCTTATAACGAAGGCGACCTTGTTAGAATTGAGCGAACTGTAACAGACAAAGGCCATGTAGGAAAATTTAAAAACCTATTTGCTTAATTTTACGGACCATATCGCATAATAAAAATCATGCCAAATGACAGGTTTCTTGTGGAAGTTACGCCTCTCACTAGAAAAGGTAGCAAAAGATATGAAAACATCGTAGCACTTGACAATATTCATCCTTGGCTTAATTTTACTGGATGTGATAGTGAAGGTAGCGCGAGTGATGGGAATGATGATAGTTCTGACCCGACCGGTGATTATCGCTAAAGATAATTGACAAGGTTTTATATGGTATGATACAATAACGGATAAATTGATGATGGTGATAATTATAATGCATTTTTGCGGGATGTGAATGTAATAGTTGAAAACGCGATTGTGATTGTGATTATTGAATAATAATAAAATAGGTTAAAATAATAATATTTTTATTCCAGATTCTTTAGATTTAATATGATGGAGCATAGGCTATGAGCGATCAGTGCAGAAAGCGAATGGTGTTGGGCAACCACACCGCACAGATGATCGCAGATCATAGCAGACTATGCAAGAATGAGATTGCGAACTAGATTAAAGATCTGATTATGAGCGACGTTTGTTATGAGTGACCAGTGTAACTTTATCACTTTAATTACGAGTATAAAAATAAACAATACACAGATGGTCGCAGATCATTAACAAGCGTTGCAGGAACATCGACAAGACTATGTATTATTAAGTTTTAATGTAAATATTTTATCTTCTTTCTTCCTTTATGTAATTTAGTTGTAGTCATATATTGTTTCTTCTGAAATTAACATTTGTGAGAGGACTCACCTTTAGAGGATGGCCGAGTTGTTAGACTAATTCTCTTATAATCTGTGCCATGTTTAATAGTTGTACCATAATGCATCTGTATTCTACTACAATGTCAACGTCAAACGGCCTTATGTCAGATTCAAATGTAAATGTCAAACGGACACGAGACACTTCAACTTGAACGGTAGACTGACATACACGAGTTGTAAAATTATAATGTATTAAATCCTTAAAAATCACACCAATCTTACTTTAATTTCTGAGATAAGGACCTGATCCTTCACATTGCAGCCTGCAGCTAACTCGGACGTGGTTTGCGATGGATCCGCTTCCACAATTGCCTTCAACTCTTCATTATCAACTTGAGTCTCAGGCCGTCCACGGGGCTTGTTCTGCAGGTCGAAATTTCCAGAACGAAAACGTTGGAACCAAAAACGAACTGTGTTTTCTTTTGCAACACGACCGCCATACACATCATTCACCCTTCGAGTTGTTTCCGCAGCACTAGTGCCACGGCGGAACTCGTACTCGTAAATAATGCGATATTTAAGGTTTTCCATTTTGTAAAATGAGTGACGCAAACAGAAAAAAACAGAAGAAAAAAAACAAATGAATGACGATCATCGAAGCACAAATACATGAGTATAATAGCTGTACAAATTTGAATTTGGAATTCCTTACCAAAGAGGAGAAATTCGTGATTAAAGTGGCCAGTACGAAAAACGCCAATTTCATATGTAAGGACCTAATATATACTAGACGCGACATGACTGGTATATGTCAATGGCCCACACAAAGCTCAGCTCTTTGCTTATATGTTCTATGCTTAGGGCAAAACGAAGCCCTGTCCCTCTGCTGTTTATCTGCCGGTTTGTCCAACTGTGTGCCATGGATCTCTAAGCTCGTAAGCGGAATTGATTGATTGAAACAACATACATACAAACAAGAGTTTAAGATATTTGTGTAGAATATTGACTTATCTAATAGTTTTATACCCTTTTGACAGGTTTTATCTCAGAAACCAACTATAGTCAGGATTCTGGAAAGTCTGTTTAGGTTGGGAGGATAGTGCCTACAATACCTAAGTAATACCTACCCTCTTAACACTAAAAGCACTTGTATCTTAGGTAGCTTTTCAGCTGTAGGTACTAAATCATGTCTATAGTTTTTGCGACCTGAACTTGGTCTTTGTTATCGGGTTATTTTAAAAACTAGTAGGAATACTCACAGTTTGAACTGATTTTCATTAGGTTATATTTACTTACCAAAACATTAACATGAAGAAGGTAGAGCAATATCTGCCTACATACTTCTTTGTTAAGTAGTTTTATATCATTTACAAATCACAATAAGATCAAAATTTTACGTTATGTACATTTCACTTTAATGAATTAGGTATTTATTATTTTTTTATACACAATTATGCAACGTCAAATCACAACACTTTTTTTTACAGAATTTTGGATTTATAACGCTTCATAATTGTCTATGATAATGAAAATGAAATAAACAGGTCTAGATTGTCAATAAGGGGTCGCAAACCCGGATCCCGGATATATATCAAAAATACCGAGCAAAATGAAGGACTTATAAATACCGGTTTTTAATTTTACGAAAACCGGGATTTTAGGTATGTTCGATATTTTAAAAAAATACAAATTCAATTTATATATACAATTTTTAACTTTACATTAACAATTGTAACTAGGTAAATATTATATGTACATAAATAAAGGAAACTATTTTTCTTTAGTTTAAACAAAATGAAAATAACGCGTTATTTAATAATGTCTCATGAATTGAATACCAATAACAACATGTTGTTATTTGTATTACTTACAATAAAAAAAATATTGTACTTATAATTGAAAATGTACATAAACAATGTTAGAAATACTTGAAATAAAACTAAATATCGAACTTTACTATTCAACTATTATTTTTTTTCAAACGGCGGTATCCCTTAACTAAATACTATGTATTATATACAACTCTACAGTTACTACTATGAAAGTATTTAGACAACCTACAAGTCATTGCAGACTTACATGCAGTCCAAGTGCTCCAACCAACTACCAGTTGGCAGCATGCTCAGCATTCTGGCAGCATTGCCCAGTCGAACTACAATGCTTATTCGTTGAACCAAATAGGTGCCAGCATTTTGGTCACGCGTCGCATCGACCAACTACGCTCTGATAAGTTTTGGAAAATACAATGAGCTCTGGTCCCCACGCACCCAACGTCTCTACACCAAAGAGCTCAATTATGTAACCACTAGCAAGGTTAGCGTATTTACGCCACTTGAGTTGCTTTTAAGTAGCCGTGGCGGCAGCCCTCACGTTTGTTTCAGGAAGATGTGACTGCACTAAAGTGTCTATGTATGTAGCGCCCCACACTAAGGGCCGCCCCAACTTCAACGTGCCGTGAAACAGCGAGAATACGAGCACGATCTGCGATGCTAGGATACGTATTTATGAAATCTTTCCGTGCTAGCTAGCATAGGGTCCGATCCCACTGTTTCTGAGAAAAAAATTGGGAATTCAGTATTTAGACAAGCCAGACAACTTATTTTAGAGTGATACAATCGCCCCTATTACATCTGATACGTTTATTTCCTTAATAGAAAAGCATCCACCTAACAAAATAATGACATAGTTGAGGTGACCTCACAGAATATTTCTACAGCCGCAGCATCTTAAGTATCTGAAGTAGCTCAGCTGGTGGCTTAGATGGCCTCACGCCTCATCACTTAAAAGATATTTATCTTTTATTTCTGGTGAGGTGGGCGAGACACTTCTAAGAAATGTGATGGATTTGGTTAATTTGATGTTATCGGGTCAGGTCAACAGTAAAATTACCGAAATACTGCATGGTGGTTATGTGCCCATAATAAAAAAAAGATGGTAGTATTAGACCTAAAGCAGTAGGCACCACCTATCGTCGCCTCACAGTTTGACGTGGTTGTAGAATAAAGATTGCTTTCTAAGCAATCTTTTTCAAGCACTAGTTTCGCTGGGTGATTTTGAGGCTTCTGTACATTCACTTCGCACATTTCTTGATCAAAATTGTGGAGGCACATCTCACATTTCTTAGAACTGTCTCGCTTACCTCACCAGAAATAAAAGACAAATATCTTGTCAACAGTAAAATTACCGAAATACTGCATGGTGGTTATGTGCCCATAATAAAAAAAAGATGGTAGTATTAGACCTAAAGCAGTAGGCACCACCTATCGTCGCCTCACAGTTTGACGTGGTTGTAGAATAAAGATTGCTTTCTAAGTAATCTTTTTCAAGCACTAGTTTCGCTGGGTGATTTTGAGGCTTCTGTACATTCACTTCGCACATTTCTTGATCAAAATTGTGGAGGCACATCTCACATTTCTTAGAAGTGTCTCGCCCACCTCACCAGAAATAAAAGATAAATATCTTTTAAGTGCTGAGGTTTGAGGCCATCTAAGCCACCGGCTGAACTACTTAGAAAAGATGCTAAGGCTGTAGAAATATTCTGTGATATCACCTCAACAATGTCATTATTTGGTCAGGTGGATGCTTTTCTATGAGGGAAATAGACGTATCAGATGTAATAGGGGCGATTTTATCACTCTAGTTGCGTATCGCACTTTTAATGTCACCTTCATTAATTTTGATTTCTGCTATTTTAATTGTATTTGTAGTTTCTGTTCCAACAGACGAGGGCAAGAAGGGCAATCGTCAGCCCTTCAGATCATTTAAGATGTATTCTTCCAACTAGTGTAGAGTCAGAGAGAGCATTCTCTTCATCAGGATACTTTATGTTACCATTCGTGCTCGAGATTGATGGACAACAGTTTAGACACAATGTTATATAACGTACACGTTACCTCGCTCAAAAAATAACTTTATGTATTCCATACGTTATCAACAAGTATATAATTATATAACGTTATTTTAGCAGTGTTAAAGGTATATGTTTACTATAATTTTATTAGGGCTGATTATAGAGTTTTTTTTTTTTGTTTTTTTCTGTAAAAGTTGAGTAGAATAAACGTTATAAATTATAGATCCTAGTCAAACCAAATGTTTGTAACTGATTTATAGTATCTGAACCTACAGTAAATAGTGTGGTAACTGACTGAGACTTTATTAACGATTACTATTTATATAAGTATTATAGTGTTGCGTAAATGTATGTTTTCGTCGGAGAACATACATTTACGATTCATTTTGATCTCAAGAGAAATTTTAATCTCAAAATACTTTGTGAACTTATATATCATTGAATAAAATCATAAAATTCTTGCAACGTCGAATATTTTATATAACATTCCTCTGAAATCCTTTAAGAAGACTAACACTACTCTATTGTTACAAATTACATGTACTATTCATTTTGATCTCAAGAGAAATCTTAATCTCAAAATACTTTGTGAACCTATATTTCATTGAATAAAATCATAAAATTCTTCAAACGTCGAATATTTTATATAACATTCCTCTGAAATCCTTTAAGAAGACTAACAAACTACTCTAGTGTTATAAATAGTCGATATTTCAATATTTACCGAAAAATCTCGGAAATATCGAAAATACCGGTATTTTTCAGAAGTCAATACCGCAAATACCGGTTTTGACAAAATGGCTTGATTCTAGGGACCACACATGATACTATAATGGACCACACAGGTCCCGATAGTTATCAATGCCAATATTTATTCGTAGATGTCAAACTAACATCTCAGCATACAGTGTATTCTGAGACTAACATATAATAACTGTTAGAAAGACTCGGATGACGGGATGCATGACATCGTTGTTTGAATGATGCTTATTTTTTTTTCAATATCTGAGTATGAACGGCGCGGCGTCGCTTTCCTCCTGTCACAAGAGCCTCTTCATCAGATGAATTATTATAGTAAAACAAACGCGTTCTACTACAGTCGTGCCCTTTTATAAAATTGCTGTTGCAACCAAAATCTCCATGTTTCTCGTAATTAGTCTCATTAGAATGTACGTCACATGAATTATTGAAATTAAGTAACTTAATAAACATCACCATGTTTTGTTATTTTGAATCTGTATTTATCACATTGTCGTGACTTGGGCATCTATAAATATAAAAATAATTGAAGCACTTTTGTGGACTTGCCTCTTTCGCAGATTTCCATCCAGTCGCTGCCTACGATCTTGAAAATTAAGTAACCTCATAAATGGCCAAGTTTCAATATCTTGACTGCCCATATCTAACACGTCTCCACGATACTTCTCTGCTTGGGCTTCATAATTTGTAGTTATTTGATGATTGTTTGTAGCCTTGCCGTTCTCATCGGCTTCCATCCACTCACTTGCTTTGATCACGTTGCGAAGTATCACTTTTCAGGTTCCTGGATTTCATGCCTTCATTATCGTGACTATGATTATAATAATACCCTCCGGTCTGGGGTCATCATCAGTTTCATCCATTGATATTATTTACATTCCTCAAATAGTTGTTGTTTCTCCTTCCAGGTTTGTTTAATGGCCTTATGGTCACGGATTGTACTATTTTTTTTTGTTATTCTAAGCCCACGGCTACTACAACTTTTTTTTACGTATACAACTAAACTAAGTACGAAGTACAAACTTTTTACCCTTTTGTTAATCAAAAATCATATTTATGCTGTTCAGATATGGCAGCAGCCGTTCGAATAACAAAAACTGGTCCGAGGGAGCTTTTTTTTATGTTATAGTATCGCATCAAGCTCGAGGCCCCTTCGATGTTAGGCGTATTGACATCTGCCTATAACAGATACATATCGTTACAAGTCACGAATTGTACTGCGCCCGTCACCTTAAGACATAGTTGTTAAGTCTCATGTACCTGTAATTTCACTGTCTCTCAAGGACTGCTACTGGAACACACTGTTAGGTGCTTGGCGACAGATTTTCTACTTGAGGGTGGTCGCTAGCCAAGCGGGCATTCGCAAAATGCCTTTCCACCATGCGTTGAAGCACAAGCCCGCGGCAAGAACCATGGACCTGCTGCGCGGCAGTCCATAGCCAATGCCACTGAGCCGTCACTGCTTGAAATATTCATAACTGTGCCTGTTTGTCTTGTTCTATCCATAGACCTAGGATTTTTTCGCTACGCTCCTTAGCCTATGGTTCTATCAGTGTATTCGGGGAAACTATTTAGTATTTTTTTAATTACAACTAATTTGGTAGTATTGTATGCGGACATTACATCTCACACTGGGAAATGATTGTTTACCCTGAACTGATCCACGTGGCTATGGATAGTATCATCTACGATAAGTATTTAATATAGACCAGATATATTATAAAAATTGGAAACTTATTAAAAATATCGTCACATACCTGTTAACAAATGAAAGCGTGCCCCTATTCACAGACACAAAATGTAGATGCGCATTTTTAAAGTAGGCCTCCTATATCGACATGACGTCCTAGTGCTACCCAAGCTATCATAAAGTATTGACGAGTCTAAATGCTATATAATTGTTTGGGTAGGCAGTGCAGAGTGTAGTTATTGCAACTACACTCAAATATAATAGAAAGGTGCGGCCTCGTGAGTAGAAAGGCCTGTACACAAATATTTGATAAAAACTGACATACATATCTGTATTCGATTGTCAATAATAACCCTCACTACTCTTAAATGTGACAGCTGTCAAATAAACTTATATGCTATCGATTTTTATTTCAGCTGTTGTTGTTTAAATCACTGAAAATATAATATAATAGGTATATAATATAATATTTTAAATAAATAAATGGTTGGACTCGCAAACTAGGAGTTCCGAACCAAAAATAACCTGTGTTTTTTATTAGTAATATCACTCCGTTACACGCGCGGGGCACAAGTGTGCACGAGGTATAAATATTTGATTGTTATTTTAAAATATATGGACCCAGAATCATCTACTTCAATAGCTGTCCCCAATATCCTGATGAATTTGTTGGTGATTCGGCAACAACGACAACGCACGGGTTTATTTTTTATCAACTCATTAGTCATACTAGAGTTCTCTTATTTCCTACGTTTTGAATAGAAAAAGAGATAATTCAACTAAAACAACACTGCTCAGGAATGTGGGACCCCTCACATTCCTTATTATCATACAAAGGAAATAAATAATGCGATAACAGCTAGCTGACTAGATTCTATTTAATATTTTGGGAAATGGCAAGAAAAGGTAGTTTTAGTAGATTTATGAAAGGAACTAGTATCCATTTTTTTTTTAAGTACTCAAACGTAACATTTGACTCAAGGGCCTTGGCAACACTAACACTGGCCACAGGGGGGGCGTTCCAAGGCTCAGAGTGTAGTTGTTTGGTTGTTTTAACTTACTCCAAGGTTCGGAATGACTGGGGTGCTTGGTCAGAATACCTCCTCGTGTGCCTTAATGCTACTGGTCTCTTACGGATACGTTTTATCCGGGGAGTACAGAAGTGTTTGGGCCGGTGCACCCTGGGCAGCAGTCAATAACTTCTCTATATGGGATCTTGTTGGCTGCTGGCTAAAATTCTGACGCGTAGGTGCTCTCCGCGTGTCCCTATGAAGCTAGCATAGGGCACAGTGGATGAGCAGGCGGTTCATCCGCGGAGGTGGGGTCCCGAGAAGGGACAGCGGACCCGTAGGGTCGTAGGATGGCCGGCCTGCAAGGCTGGCGGCACGACAGGTTTCCCCTGTCGTGCACGAGGTGGAGCGACGTCGCTTTTGACGGTGGGCGCGGCAGGGAGGGTCAACTCGGCCACCCTGTCGGGCAAAACTGGAGAGGCAGCTGCCTTACCGCAGCTGCAGTGGACCTTCGGGTCGTAGGATGGCCGGTCTTCAAGGCCGGCGGCGCGGCAGGGAGGGTCAACTCGGCCACCCTGTCGGGCACACTCGGACGGCAGTCGTTTTACAGCGACTGCAGCGGACCTTCGGGTCGTGGGATGGCGGGCCTTCAAGGCTCGCGGCGCGGCAGGGAGGGTCAACTCGGCCACCCTGTCGGGCTCAATGCGACTCCAAATCCCGTTGTTTGGTGCCCGCACAGGGGATGTATAGTCGGGGGGAACCCGGCTGCGAGGGCACCACAAGGGGACCTCACCCCTTAAAAAAAGGAAAAAACCAATAATGAATGCACAAGCGATTGTAAAAAATCCCCAGGTGGGTAAATCCCACCCTTCGCAAGAAGGCTGCCCCACCGTATCTGGGGGGGGCAACAACCGCTTCGTGGGCTCCGGCCCGCGTACTAACGACCATGGCAATTACACAATGGACACCGATAAAGAGGTGGAGGTCACTGGCGGCTCTTTCGCGCCCAATTTGGACGTGAGTGGGTCTCCACTGGCTTTGAAGGAGCTCAGCGTGGAAAACGCTAAGGAGCTTGGCGATATCTGTGACAACCTGTCGGAGTCTGACTCTAACATGAGTTGTGTGTCAGTATCGTCTCGCGGCTCTAGAGCCTCCGCAGCCCGATCTCTGCGGAAGCGCCAGAGAAGCGAACATGAGGAAGACCTGAGTGACTCCTCACCGTCGCCGAAGGTCACACCCGCCCGACGCGGACGAGGGCGCCCGCCTACAACCGGGCAATACATCGGCCTGGCAAAGGCAAAAGCTGCTCTGGAAAAAGGGCGCGAAGAGGAGGAGCAGCTCATGACTGAGAAGGAGTTGCAAGAAAAGACGGTAGTGACAACGGCTTCCAAATTTCGCAAGGTGGCTCCATCTAAGACTGCTCCGGCGTCTTTTGGAGAAAAAGATGCTGCTCAGTTGGAAGCTCTGGTGTTGAGCTCAGTGGACACTATACTGACGGTAGCCACCAAATCAAAAAATCTAAAGGGCACCTATGTCAAAGAGCTGAAGGATGCTGCGGCAATAATAAAAGCATCCTTCCAGGAGACGCGGACCCGATCGATGTCTGAAGAGGTGGCCCTATTGGTCAAGGCCAATGAAAGACTCACGACGGAGATAAAAGTTCTCCGTCGTGAAATGGAGCAGATGCGGGCTGCACAAGTAAAGCAGAACCCTGTTTCGGCAGCCAGACACGAGCCTTCTATGGAGGAATTGACACGGGGCATCATGGTTCAAGTCGGGACCATGATGAATGCCCGTATTGAGAGCCTGGAGGAGAGGTTACTCCCCGAGAAACGGGTGAGGCCCCCGCTGGCTGCTGACAGGCATAAGGCGGCACCTAGTGCGGTGACAACGAGCGCCACTCCTAAGCCTCTAGTGAGGACCACGGTCACGCCGAAGTCAAGTGACGACCCGCAGCCTCAAGCGAGGACCTCGGTCATGCAGAAGGCAAAGGTCGGTAAGGTCAAGCCCCACCCGCCATCCTCTGTTGTAGAGCAGTGGACAACGGAGGTAAATAGACGCTCCAACAGGAGACAGCGAGAGAAAGTGGTGGAGCCGGTGCTGCCCCAGGAGTTGAGGCACACCCCACCAGTTCGAGCTCGGGAGCTAAGGTCCACCCCACCTGCGCGGTCTCAGCCTGCGAAATCAGATCGACATGCTATTGGGGCCAAACTAAGAGCACCCAAACTCCGCCCCCCACGTACAGCAGCAGTGGTGATCACGCTACAGCCAGGTGCTGCGGAGAAAGGCATTACCTATGCAAAAGTGCTGACGGAGGCGAAAGGACGTATCGACCTCGGGGCTCTTGGTGTACCACCCCTCAAAATGAGAACTGCGGCCACTGGCGCTCGCATTCTTGAGGTTGCAGGTACCGACATGGGTAAAAAGGCGGACTCCCTGGCTGCTAAGCTCCAGGAAGTGTTCCAGGGGGCTGATGTAACAGTATCGAGGCCAGTGGCCACCGCTGATCTGCGAGTGAGTGGCCTCGATGACTCAATCACCCCTGTGGAGCTGGTGGAGGCCCTGGCCAGAACTGGCGGCTGTGATCCGTCGGCCGTTAAAGCTGGCGGGATCAGGAAAGGTCCAGCTGGAATGGGAGTTGCCTTTGTGCGGTGCCCTTTGGTGGCAGCAGCGAAAATAAGAGATAGCGGGGGCCGAATCTTGGTAGGCTGGGTGGCGGCGCAGGTCCGGGTTCTTGAAGCTCGTCCCCGCCGCTGCTATCGTTGTCTAGTAGTGGGCCATGTAGGAGCCCAATGTAAGTCGGAGGTTGACCGCAGCGATGAATGTTATCGTTGTGGCCAAAAAGGCCACAAGGCCAACGAGTGCTCCGCTGCTCCCCACTGCACCCTCTGTGCTGCTGCGGGGAATGCTGCCGACCATCTTTCCGGGGGCAAGGCTTGTGCCAAGCCCCCGAACAAGCAAAGACTAAAACGGAAGGCGCCTGCGACTGAGGCCAAGGCCAAGTCACAGACGCCCGGTCCTGGTACAGGGCAGGCGGAACGCATGGAGGAAAGTTAGTTATGGCCCTAACTTTCCTGCAGGCGAACCTCAACCACTGCGCCGATGCTCAGGCCCTTCTCCTGCAGTGCCTGGCGGAGCGGTTAATTAAGGTGGCGGTTATCGCCGAGCCGTACGTGGTTCCACCAAGGTCTGACTGGGTGGGGGATCTCGACGGCTTGGTGGCAATCACCACTCAATCGCCTGTCCGCTCCCCCGCCTTCGCAGGAGTGGCGAGGGGCAGGGGGTTCGTGGCGGCTTCAGTGGGTTGCGTAACCGTTGTAGGGATCTATCACTCCCGTAACAGGCCCCTGCACGAATTTGAGGTCCTCCTCGGCGAGGTGGGAACCTTAATTGGTCAAACCCGCCCCCGCCCCCTGGTCGTCCTTGGGGATTTTAACGCCAAATCACCGGCGTGGGGGTGCCCAACGACAGACCCGCGGGGCGGCACCTTGCTAGAGTGGTTGGCCGAGGTTGGCCTCTGCGTGATAAACCGCGGGACAGAGAACACCTGCGTCCGTCAAAGGGGTGGCTCAATTGTTGATTTGACGTTCGCTACCCCCGACCTCGCCTGCCGTATTCATGATTGGCAGGTGTTGGTGGACGAGGAGACGCTCTCTGACCACCGGTATATCCGGTTTAGCATCTCCTCGATCCAGGTGGACGCAGTGCGATCGTGTGAGATCGGTCCACGATGGGCCCTGAAGCGCCTCAATGCTGAAGTACTGCAGGAAGCGGCCCTCGTCCAGGCGTGGAGTAGATCTCCTCCAGACCCAGTCCTAGTGGACGTTGACGTGGTGGCGGATGGACTGTGCAAGGCAATGTCACAAGTCTGTGACGCAGCGATGCCACGCGCACGGGCCCCACAGTCCAGACGCCAAGTCTACTGGTGGTCGGAGGAGATCGCCGAACTCCGGCGAGCCTGTGTGACGAGACGCCGCCGATACCAGCGGTATCGGAGGCGGAGGCGGCGGGAGACCGAGGTGTCAGAGTCCCTGTACGCCGCCTACAGAGAGGCTTCCAGGGCCTTACGAGTGGCCATTAAAGAAGCCAAGAAGCGAGCCTGGGAACAGCTGTTGGAGGGGCTTGAGCGCGATCCGTGGGGCCGCCCGTACATGTGGGCGAGGCAAAAGCTTCGCCCCTGGGCCCCCCCCCACCACTGCCTCACTCCTCCCAGCGGTGCTCCGGAGGGTGGTAGATGGCTTTGTTTTCGATAATTTTGATGACATTCTGACTCTATGGTTGTGATCACTGTGATCGTTTGTAACTGTTCTACCCTGTTCCATATAGGATAAGAACGCTAAGAATGCCACCAAAATTTGCCACTTCTGTCACTTTTGACATTAGATGTAGGGAATTCAAACTGTGTTAGTAGCCTCATAGCGTTTATGGCGAAAATAACGCCAAGACCCATGTGGAACAACTTTTTGGGAGTGTGATCGTTTTTAGCGTTTTTGGCGAATTTAACTTCAAATGGTCCGCACCCATTGATAGTTAAAGGTAGAGGTATAAAAAAAGAGTTAGTGGTATAAAAAAAAGATTAAATAGTTGCAACCAGAGACCAATAAAAACCAAAAATTCAAACCTTTAAAGGTTTGAAACGATCAAGTTGTGACAACCAAGTGAAAAGTTGCACTCCGAGTGCGCTCTAACCAAGGTTCTGAACGGCCCCCAGATGTACCATATCTATGACAGTGTTGCCAGACATGCGATAATTATCCTAGATCCACGATATATTTGAGTATCATGCGATAAAAAATAATATGTACGTATCGCACAATAGTATATCAAACGTCTACGATATGTTTCTCAAATACACGATAATTTTGTAATGAATTCAGATCTCTGTAACGAAACGCAACTCTTTGACAAGGTTGCGAAACGTATAAAGTTGCGATAAAAACACGAAAACTTTGCATGAAATCTCGGATAATTTTTAAATCACGGATCTGGCAACACTGTCTATGACCCACAACTACACCACAGCAAAGTCAGGCGAGCAGCGTGGCGGCGGCTACTTTTGGGAAACGGCATATAGATGTGAAATACAGTAAATTTATTGCATATTTTTATATAATGTGTTTACATTTGAGTTAATTGTGCTATTTGCCGTTCTCCAAAACTTGCAGTGGTGGAGAATTAAAGTGCGTGGTGAGTTATTTGATGAGTGATAGAGTTTATTAGTGAGTGAGACATCTGATAGCAACTTAACGGTTTTGCAAGTGCGTATGGATAAATATTTACGTTAAATATTGCGTTTTCTTTTTCAACAGTTCATGAATAACAGTAATGAACAAAATGGCGCCCAGCCTTCGACAAGTTCGACGGAACAGGCAGCGCCACCAACTGATCCCCGAACTAGAAATGCGCCGCATACACCAGAATCGCAACGTATATGTCGCGATTTTGTTTGGGGCATCTGCTTACTAAATGAGCAGTGTAGATATAGACATGAATTGAGTTATGAATCGATGAGAGCGATTCTGAAGTTTTGTCACGATCATCAAAACAGAACCGGGTGCCTAAGACCAGATTGTACATATCTTCACACCAGTCGTGAAGAAGAAAACGCTTTTCTGCAGACGGGCCAAATACCCCGAGTTTTAGCGGAGAGATACACGTCCATGTCAATGACAATACAAAGAATACCGGGTATGCCAGCAGTGCCTGCAGAAAACGGTTTCAATATGAATATTGTTCAACCGCCACCACCTCCGCCGCCCCCAAGTTCGAATGGCCCTCCGCCGCCTCCACCTGTGGCCGCGCCTGTACCACCACCAGTGCCATCAGCAGCAATCCCTGGACAATCGGCGATGAGTGCATCATCACAAATGCCTACAGTGATGGTTTCTCCCCTACCGACGATGTTGGTGCCGCCTCCACCGCCGCCGCCACCGCCGCCACCTACTGTAACCACAGTGCCCACACCATTGCCTGGGCCTACTTACACACAGGGCCTACTAACAGGTAATTTCAAAAACAAATAATTTTAAATATTTTTTAAAAAAACAGGCTAACTTTTTGCCTCCATATGTAGTTATGTAATATATCCTCCACCTTCTGTCCATATACCTACCCTCCATTTTCAATACATATTGATAAGTGCACAGTCACTGGATATTATTGTAACTACCTCCATAAATGGGTTTTGTAGGAACTTGACTTTGGCCAACCTATTTCTATTATCATTTTCTCTGATTTTAGCATAAATTATTTTTAAATCAGAGAAAATTATTACATATATATAGTTGAGAAGTCATACAGAATACACATAACATTTAAATCCCAAAAAATGCAATACAAAATTGGACTGGAACTGAATATTTCTATGTCAGATACACTCAATAACTCTCTGTTGTGCCGTCCAGGGATTATGCAATTTTAGCAAAGTGTCATTGAGTTTAAAATCAATCCTGTAATTTTTACAAATGAAAATATAATTGTCATATTAAATTATGAATCGACAATGAGCATGCTTTATGAAATTTGTATTTGGCTAGCAGACAACATTCACTATAATGGAACCTTAATGTCCGTTTTGTGACTGCTTAAACAAATCCATTGTACAGTAAAAATTCATCATAAACTCAGTATATTCATTTTTAAACACTGAAGATTAGCTGTGAATATATTCACAAGATAACTATACATTTCTATTGTTATGAATTAGATATTGAAATGCAAAGTCATACATGCAGTTGTTTCAAAATCAGTGCTCTTTCTGAAGGTGACACATGATTGTCATCATAATTTATTTCTGAATAGTAGTAGTTTATGTAACTACTGTAAGCATTTTCCTATAAATACTCATCACATTGCAAGTCTTGTAAGGGGTTTATAATACTATTGATTATAAGATTTAATAAATATATAGTGGTGTACTGAAGCAAATAAATAACAAAAATAACTCCCTGAAATTTTGTTGAATTTATATCCAAACATACATTTTTAGAAACTACTTGTAACAGCTGGTAGATGAATACAGTCAGACAATATTGTTTTAGTTTTATACTCAATGGATATGTTGTGTTGCAGATTTGTCAGTATATAAATTGCATGTGTATGTATCTTCAAATTCACTAGGAAATTTGTTCTTCAATCTGGAATATAGTGCGTAGACAGTGCAGCTTCGGATTTGATAAAACAATTTTGCTTAGATAACCATAGCCTGTGTCCTAACACAGGACAATTTATAGTGTGCTTTAAATATAGTTTTCTATTGCAGTATCTCCTCGTGTTCACCAGAACATATCAGCCGTGTACCCTGTGCCTGCCATTTCACAACAGCAGCAACCCATTCCACAACAGCAGCAGCCAATTCCACAACCACAGCCGTCGTCTGTACCCATACCGGTGGTGTAAGTTTCCTTTTTTTACATCTCTTTATATTTCTGGTGTGATGCAAGTATACATTATTTAATGATTAATTAATAATATTGTTTTTTATAGTAACTAAACAACTTTAAAAGTTTAAATCGCGTATATTTGTCATTATTTTTGTCCTGATGTCTCAGAAACTGCAGTGATCATGGTCATGGGGTGACTGTTTACAGGGATTGTGATCACAGTGTTACACAGTCACCCTGTGACCATGATCACTGCAAAGTGTTTAAAATGTCGGGACAAAAATAATGACAAATATATGCTTCAAGTTGTTTAATTCCTTCTTTTAATTTATTGTATATGATAAGAGGATCCAGCTTCTTTACTCAACCCTAACCCATTAGCACTTATAAAAGTCATTCCTTAGATAAATATCTATCTACTACATGTGCTATTTCATTAAGCTGCTAATAGATTTTATTGCCTTTTGAGTTTGTTTTAGGGTTGGATAGAGGAAAAAATAATAGTAAATTATATACTGCTTATACTTTACTTCACAATTTACTAACAGATGAGATAGTATTCAAATGCTTAGAACATCAGTAATAAAAAAAATTTTAGGTGTTAGGACCAATTTCCTCAAACTAGGTTATAACTAATATGAGAATAACTTGAATCGCTGTAACCAACAAAATATTATAGACCTTTGTTACCATAGACATGCAATAATCTTTCAGTAATTTATGAAGTATGACATCAGGCAGACGACAGTAGACAATACACACTATTTCTATGTCAATGAGTTTCTCATTTTCCACAACAGGAATCCAAGAAAATTCAAAATCTGCTACCTAGTTTGACCTTCTAAAATAGCAAAGGACTTCATTTCATTGGTTTAAAGTATAAAGTTATCTGCACATTAATTAAACCCTAGATTGATTAATTTGGACTACAAATAAATCATTATAAAATTTGTATTTATAAAATAACAACCCAAAAGCTGCAGCTGTATATACAAGTTTATTTTGTATGTTATTGTCACAGAACAATTTCGAGGCCCACCTGATGTTAAGCGGACTAACCTCTGCCTATAACAGATGCATTTCATTACAAGTCACAAATTGCACTGGAGGCCGTTCCGAACCTTGGTTAGAGTGCACTCAGAGTGCAACTTTTCACTCTAATGTTGTTCACAACCTTCGAGTAGTTATTCGGATGTTGCAACTTTTTAACTATCAAAATCGGTCGTCAAGATGTTGTATTATAACTAACATGACATTGACATTTCTTGATGAGAGAATTATAGGCACTCTTTTGTCGATATTTGAGCTTATAAAACAACCGGATCATTCCAAACTTTTGAGTAAGTTAAAACAACCAAACAACTACCCTCTGAGCCTTGGGAACGGCCCCCCGCGCCCGTATTTGCGACATGGTTGTTTAGTCTCATGTGCCTGTAATTTCACTGGCTCTCAAGGACTGCTGCCGAAACACACCTTTAGGTGCTTGGCGACAGATTTTCTACTTGAGGGTGGTAACAGGCCAGGTGGGCAATTGCAAAATGCCCTTCCACCATGCGGTGAAGCTCAAGCCTGCGGTGGCGATTGAACTACTGTGGTTCTTGATATAAAAAAAATATTATTTTTTCAACAAAAGTATCTTTAACACATTTTTATTTAAATCTATTTGAAATGAATCCACTGCTCAAATTTAATGTATACTTGTGATTATGATGAATTCATATATCTATGTACTGTATCAGTTGGATCGTCTCCTGCTGAACACAGCCTCCCACATTACATTCTAGCCTCGCCCCCGGGGCTATCTATATCCATAGATAGCAATATCTATGTAATTACAGGTTATTCTCATAGTCATAATCTGCTAACATCTGAACATGGAAATCCCTGTGAAATCTTACCTTTGGCAATTATAATATAATGATTATCCGTGACCAACATGTGCATAGTAAAAAAGGCTATTCTTACATAATTGTATAAAGCTTAACAGAATGCTTTTTACATTTTGGATTTCAGGTTTGATCCAAGCAAGCCACCACCGCCAATTCCTAGTCAAACTCGCACAATGAAAAGGCCCGCGGAAGAAGGCGAAGGTAATTATTAAAAAACTTTAATTAATTCCAATTCTGCAGAAATTAGTATATATCATATTCCTAACTACGTCATTCATTCCACTCAAGCCTTAGCCCATAATCACTTCATCACTTACCAACAGGTCAGATAATAGTTAAAGATTAACCTATCTTATCACCTCAGTTAATGGAAATAAAAATTATCCTTTATTAATGCAGTACCTACATGGCAAATTTCATCATATTCTGTCCAGCAATTTTGCAGGTTATATATATAATGGTAGTGTGTACATGAAGAAATATGTTCACACATACTTCCATAAATACTGGTGGTATAAGGTATATTTTACTGTTTCTTTGTGCTAAATAGGTTTAATTTGGTTTTTATTGATTGCAAGGTGTGAAATTATTGACCGCCAATCTCTGTAAAAACATCCAGCTTCTTTATAGCTTTTCAATGTCTGGAATACAATTAAAAAAATGTATTATTGTTTTCTCTCTTTTTATTATGCTAGCGCACTGAAAAACACGATTAGATGAAGAAAAAACAATCGCAACTGAAATTATTTTTAAGATAATTGAGCATATGCGAATCTCAGAAGTAAACCATTAACTCAAATTTTAAATTTGAATAAGTTTTTTTTTATTTTGCATTTAACAAAATAATTAGTTTTAAGGTTTATTGTGACTGGTATTGATAAAACCGTGATTATTATTTGATGGCAGTACAGCGAAGCCGTGAGATAATAGTTTATTATTGTAATATGCTCACTTAAATCACACATTCCGAAACTCACAAGCACAAGCTGAAAGCCATTTCAAACTGTTTTTTATCCTCATTAAATACATAACAAACATAATAACCATACCCACATACTTAGTATTTTGCCACAAATTTATAATGCGCCATAAAATTGGAGTAATATCGATATTTACAACCTAGTTCATTTATAAAGATACATTTTTATGTACTGCAAGCTGGCGGCGGTAAAATGCGAGCTGTGACTGAGTAAGTGAGCAGTAAATTGGTCTCAATGCCGCCACGCGAGTTATATTGTTCTAGTAAATTTGCAATTGATCTTCGTAAGAGCGTCGTAGGCGATAAAATGGAATAGGATTTTTAAATTTAAGTTTAATTATTTTATCAATACCAGGCACGCATCTTCCGTTATTTTACACTATCTGACATTTTTAGGACTCTGAGGGTAGATATTATGCTTTCTGCTTTGCATGATTTTATTTAGCTGTATCACCATATGTTTTGAAGAAGCCTGAATATTGAAATGTTTGTTTCTAATTAATACTTCATATTAATAAGTATTACATACATCCAAGACATTAATTACATGAGATTTTAACATTTGAAATGTATACTATTTAGAGACACGAAATCTGACAGCTATTTTATGTGTTGATAAAAAAGCATATTATTTACTTTTATACCTATATGAATATATATATATTGTATTATTTTTTAGTTGCTACTGAACAATTAACTGTATTGATGGTAAATATTGTTTTCATGTTTTTTATTTATATATTTATTGCATCAATATATTATTATGATAGTTTACCTTCAGAGATCTAAATTTGGAAGGGTCAGACATGTATTTAGCGATTTCCGTGCTTCACAAAATTAATTTAAATATGACTATAAAACTAAACATAGACCAACAATAGTTTAAAACATTTCAAGGTAAATATTAAATGCAACATTGTAAAATTTTAAAATAGCTTGATAGTTGTCGCTCGGAAGTCGTTCACATAGTTATTTGTGTTAAATTTAAGTTCTGCTAATGTATTTCGCTTGGCGCACATTGATTTTGTTCTCAGCCGGGCCAAGCAAAGCGAGGAAATCCGACGGTTCCAATGAGAGCTTCTGCGAAAACTGTATCCAGCGAGAAATCAGGTTTGCACCTAAATGATTCATGTCTATATTGATCTGCATGTTTTCATTTTAATATGGATGAATAGCAGTGAGTCGAAGTACGCAGGCGTACGCCATGAGCGAAGTGCCACGCGGGGGCAGCATGGTCCAGCGATGGTATGGTTGCTGATTCCAAGATAACTATTACTATACAATTTTCAGCGAATTCTTGAGCTTTGTAGAATGGCTACATTGCCTGCTTGTTGTCTTCATCGGAACTATAGATAATGTATTCATTATAAAAAATGTTATGAAAATACAAAATATTTGTTGGTGTCGTAATGATTAGTTGACAAAATGTGTTATCTACTTCACTGGGAGAGAAGATATTTAACGACGCTGTGCGTAAATAATGAATCCAGTCCCAATCATTACAACACTACAAAAAATAATATTAGTCGCTTATTATACTCAAGCTGTTATTTAACTTTTGATACTGTTTCGTTGAATATAAAAAAGAAGCAGGGAGGAGATATAGAAAGAAATTCACTCAATAACAGTCATGTGCTGCGCAACGGTAATGTTTTAAACGTAAATTTTTTATATACTTTTTTTTAAATTCCAATTTTGGTTTTTAAGACACTTGAACCTTATAAGATGTTCATGTTATAGGAGCCAACTTTACCGGCAAGAGTCAGAGAGGCTGCAGCGTGAGGCTGAATATCATCAAATGCTCCAAGAAAGAACACAAGAAGAAATTAGTAATGGCAAAACACTGCTGAGGTCCTTACTACGCCCTGAAGTGTACAGAATACTTGACAATGTGTTTGACAGTGATGTAAGTTGGTTGTATGTGTATTGTCTAATTGGCATGAGTTGTGGTTTTCAGATTGTCTTAAGAATTTATTTAATTATTTATTATAGAATACATTGGTAGCTTGTGATTTGGACTACTATAAGGGGATGAATAGATTCAGGCGTTACTTTGCGGAAATCCATTTTTAATAATAACAAATACGTTTAAATATTTTAAGAAAACATCAAATTAATATTTTAATAAAACACTTAAAAAATATAAAAATATATCTAGTGACAATTCCGCTTAATTTTCCTGCTAAGCCGACGTGACGTCACAAACGCCACGCAGCCAAACCGGAAGAATTTTCGACGCGTTTCGATTCTACACGAAGCATCCTCAGGAGGTCTTGACTCTTCGAGCGCACGATCGAGAGCTCTCGATCGTGTTCCGATCAATTCTTCCGGTTTGGCTGCGTGGCGTTTGTGACGTAACGTCGGCTTAGCAGGAAAATTAAGCGGAATTGTCACTAGATATATTTTTATATTTTTTAAGTGTTTTATTAAAATATTAATTTGATGTTTTCTTAAAATATTTAAAAGTATTTGTTATTATTACTATAAGGGGCTTCGGCGTGAATTGATGCCATTATTTGACTTTGTCACAACTTAAATTATGCACACTTTATTTAGAGTAGGTTTTTTCGTGATTTGATAACTGTTGTAGCCCTGCACCTCGTGCCGTAACAGATCTAAAGTATTGTAGAATGCTTGTTAGATATAATACATTGATATGTTTTGTTATATAAACGATGCAATGCTATTTCAATTTATATTTGACAAGAAAATCGTTTGTACTATAATATCTACGAGGTTTGATTGAAAAGTTTGCAGCCTAACCAAGAAATGAAAGTTAAATACCTATAATTTTTTTTTTTTTTTGACGTAATCTATATATCAGTGTGCATATTTTCCACCTGCTAACAAAAGAAAAGAGTTTGAAGGAGCGGTAGGAAGGTGGAAGGAGATACATTGAAGACGTGGGAAACCTTTTTTTATTCAAGTATTTCTATACAAGGATAAGAAAAGGTTTCGCTCGTCTTCAAAGTACCTCCTTCCACCTTCCTACAGCTCCTTCAAACTCTTTTCTTTTGGTCTGCTAGTTATTTTTTTAGTTTGGGAACACTTGATAGTGCCTTGGTGTCAAGTCAGGGGCCAGTAGCCCCAAGCTTATTCTCCTGATTTCGATTTATTATTCGAAACCACAATCTAGAACTTGAGCGAATGATTCGATATACTTGTGAACGTGAGCATTATTCTAATTAAACAATACCAGTAATGGACGTTTCTATTTAATTCCTAGCGCATAGGAAGCAAACGGGTGTCTCGAGTTTATGGCCCTTACTGTATCAGGCGGATCGTCCAGTGTTGAACACAGCCTCCCATTTTGGGGGGGTTTACCATAATCCCCACGCATGGCAGTCGTCTAGGGGATCGCAGTGTGAGATATCACTTCCTCAGAAAGCGCTGCTGCCTACCTTCTGGTGTGTTACCGTTAGTCGCCTCGTACGACACCCAGGGGTAGAGATGGGGCTGACATTCTAGCCCGGCAACCCACAGGACAATTATGGTCCTTAGCATTCTAAAAACCTGACGTCATCAACTGGCCAGCCGACAAAAATGCTGTTGCATTTTTTGTAGTGGGTTTATCAGGGTTTTTCCATTGTTTTGACTGTTATTTACACTGGTGGGTGGTTTGGAACATAGGTTTATATCACTGTCACAAATCTGTTCAAAAAATTTCGCGGCTCCGCCTCATACATCTCGAACAGTCGCGAAAAATTGCCAGCCGAACGCGTTTTAGCTTAACTAAAAGGAACATAGATACCTAACTAGCTCATATATTTGTAGATCTCTTGAGGTCTTAGTCTCTTCGTTAATTAGTATAGTATGACTTTATTTATTTATAGGTACTAGGTAGGACAGTCTAGCTTTTGACGACTGCCTCGCCTGATGGTAATGTGATCGTTGATGTTGTTCAAGCTAACCTAAAATTACTGGCTCTCAAGGACAGCTGCCGAAACACAGCGTTAGGTACTTAGTGTCATATTTTCCACTTGACGACTCGTGGCTACCCGCAAACCGGTGCGCATTCGCTAAATGCCCTACTTCCATACCATAACGACTGCCTTCCTAAGACACTTATATATTATATAGTATTGCCATTAGCGGTCCCCTATACAAGTCAATCCCGCAGAGTACGTTGTTTACATTAGTTGATCGGTTAAGAACGGCTAAGCAAGCTACGCTACGAGCGCTTCAAGAGTTACTGGCGAAATGCGAATGTGATTTGATATGCTAATCCAAGTTGGTTGCTCATATTAACGTGCTTTTAAACATCCATAACCGAAGTAATTTTATTTCAGGAACCCATTCCATCGGCGGTCAGCGATCTATTCTCGCCAAGTTCTTCTCCAACGTACAATTCCGTAAGTAATTCATTTTAGAACTTACATTTATCTTATCAACCACCGTTTTAAGAATGTTTATCTACCGATTGAGGATATTATGGCACTTGTGCGTCCTTTGTGTTGTTAGACAAAACAGTTCGTACCGACTTCACTGACGATACGTGCAAGAGAGGTTGTAGTAAGCTGATGACCGCTACACAGAGTTGAATACTAAATCGGGATGATAAATTAACTTTTCACTTCTCATACTTGATAAGTTCTTGTTTATGCCCGGACTAAAACGACTTTCAGGCTCTTTTGCATAAAAGCCCGTTTTGGAAGCACAAGTGCATAAAAATGTTTATATATTACGAGGTTCAGTTCGTAATGTTATTGTAAAAGGTATAAAACAAAGTCGCTTCCTGCTGTCTGTCTGTCCCTATATAGGCTTTGATCTTTAAAACTACGCAACTGATTTTGATGAAGTAATTCAAGAGAAAGGTTTATATGTATAATATAGTAGATAACCACTGATAATTTTAGAGGTTTCTGATGTGTATGTGTAAATATATTTTATTGCGCTTACATTGCAAACGCTGGCTCAACCCTATGTATGCGATAGCTCAAAATAATGGACTATAGTATGGTACACCTTATATATAGGTCTATAAAAACCGCGATGGTATATATCTATCTCTTGGGGACAACTAACAATAACCATTTTTATTCTTTACTTTTTATGAGAAGTAATGGCATATTTTCGAAGCGTAACATTGCGCGTTTAATACAGATCAATATAGCCTTTTGCAGCATGTAATTGAAATGAATATTTTCGAAGATATTACAGATTATTTAGTATCAGCACCCGTTGCACCCGTGCAAAGCCGGGGCTGGTCGCTAGTTATTTATAAAACTAAATAATTCGCAAAATTGAACATTGTTCAAATTTCTTTGTTTTTTATAGTTGGTATATGTTTAAAAATATACCTGTAGGTACGTACAATTTATAATACATTGTTCGCAATTGAAGTGAGAATCCGAGTGCATAACACCCATTTTCTTGTTATATGTTCTATCAATTTCTCTTGTTTCCTTACATTATTCTTAAAATATAGTCTGTTGAGGGGGAGTAAATCATTTTAAAAAAAAAAGGAAATAAATTGGGAAGTTCTGAAAACGAACCTACTTTCAATACTGTAATGTATAAAGTAACTTGTGGAAGTCTTGTGGAAGTATGATAAAATAATGTTACAGGTCATCGTTTTGAATTAGCATGGTACCGACTTCATAATTTTCACTGTAGGAAATCGATAACGGTTTATTATTTATATATTCTGTACAAGAAAACGGGAGACCATTTATTAAGCCTGAGTTGTCCGTCCGTTAGATAAAGAGTTTTTTTATGTTATTGTGACGGACCAAGCCCGAGGCCCACCTGATGTTAAGTGGAGTATCCTCTGCCTATAACAGATGCATTTCGTTAACGACGAATTGCACTGTCCCCGTCACACTAAGACGTACAGTTGTTAAAGTATCATGTGCCTGTAATTTTACTAACTCTCAAGCACAGCTGCCGGAACACACCGTTAGGTGCTTGGCGATAGATTTTCTACATGAGGGTGCTCGCTAACCAGACGGGGATTTGAAATATGCCCTTCCACCATGCGTGAAGTTCACTCCCGCGGCGGGATTCTAACCATGGACCTGCTGTCCATGCAATGGCTAAGGACTGCCTTGCGACAGTCCATAGCCAATGCCACTGAGACTGGTTCAAAATTTATCAATTTGAAATTTTTATTATGTATTTAATTGCCTGTAATTGAATGTATTTTGGGCCTGTAATTTCACTGGCTCTCAAGGACTACTGCCGGAACACACCGTTAAGTGCTTGGCGACAGGCTTTCTACTTGAGGGTGGTAGCTAGCCAGGCGAGCAATTGCAAAATGCCCTTCCACCATGCGGTGAAGCTCAAGCCGGCGGTGGGGATCGAACCAGGGTACTGCGGCACGGCCGTCCATAGCTATTACCGCTCTGCCATCATTGCTTCAAAACCTTAATAACATCAGTTGTTTGTCACACAAATGTCAGTTTACGTAGTCCACCTTGTTTAATATATGTGTTTAAGGGCTGTCCTTTACTGTACGATATATGTGTTATCATATCACAACAATTCTATTAATAACGCATAAGTGAAAGATTCTTTATTCCTTAAGCCTTTCCTCGTGCAAAAAACGTGTGTTTGGGGTTTTGTACTAGAAAACGTTACCCTGCGTCCGTCCGTCTGACATATCTTTGGATCCATAAAATGCAATTGGCTAAAATGTTCACGAAAATAGTGTGGTGTATTGCCTAATGAGTAATAATATAATAAACCTAGGACGGGAACGCCCTATAATAGAGTTTTGTTTTACGATAAAGTTCGATTTGGCCCATTGTGTTACTGCAAAACCTCCGGCGTGTGAGTTCAACACGTATTGGGGGGTTTTACAATGTTTTTTTTATATTTATTATGTAATAATTGTAATACATAACGGCGTAAAACTATAGTACAACCACTTTTAAAGTAAGACAACAAAAAATTAAAATCAACTATTTGTCGAACTCGCACTTATGACGCGAGAAAGGAAAATAAACGTATTTCTAATACATACACCGAACAAATATATTGGATGTTAATTACTGTTCAGTTTAACCACCAAATTTTTCGTCTGGTGGAAATCAATAAAAGTGCTAATCGACTAGTGATCACTGATCAGTGCAAAGAGGGAACGTATGGTGTGCCCCGTCCCGTTGCCCTTCTTAAACGACACATGGACCTATAGGTATAACGCGTCGCCTACTTTCATATTTTTCAGTGTTGGAAGGCAGTTCGCTTTTATTTAAAGCATATTTTTCACACATTTTATTTTTGTCTACTGTTCACAAGATCTTTGTCACTCGCCAAAGAATCTGTTTAGCGTATAAGTTACCGTTAAATCATCCAGGTATGCAAATACATTTAATTTTAAAAATCAATTCCTAATTGGCGAAGTAATCGCGTTACAAACATAAAAAAATATTTAGTCAAATTAAGCTATTCCTATTTTGGAAGTTTAAAAAATAGTCCAAATAAGAGCTTCTCTTAAAATAAAGTTTCTATTGTCGTAAGTTATTCTGAAGACTGCAGCTGCTTCGTTTACAATCAAGCAAACAAAATATCTACCTAATTTACGAAACAGCTAAATCTATCCTTCATAAATCTTGTCACATGCGAGTACACGTTTTGATGTTAGGGTCTTTATTATTCTGTGTTGAGGGTTTGAGGTAGTGAACCTTTCTGCAGAAATAGGGACAAATGGTTGCCCAGGATAGACCCGCGAAGGGTTTCTGTCCCAAAGAAAAACAATACTAACCTACCAACCTTTCTGCAGAAATGGGGACAAATAGTTGCTCAGGGCCAGACCCGCTAAGGGTTCTGTCCCAAAGAAAAACAATACCAACATACCTACTTTGGGATCTGGCCTTACCCTACCTGAATACACGCACCCAACCTCAGTTTCGCTTCATAGTTCTCGCTCACGCGTATATCATGAGGGGCCTATATTTCGATTACCTGCTAAATTTCCATTCCCTTCCCACTAAGGAATTGTATGATTTTTATTGTGAGTCATTGAATTACCTCTAAGCAGCTGTTTTTGTACGGGATCTACATTGATACTATGCATGAGAGAAATACCGCCCATAACATTTTAAATTTTGTTTTAGTTCAATTCTATCTGCTTACTTACGATACCAGATCGCTTGATAGATACTGATGTTTTATTAAATCCATTTATTGAACATAATCTCTAAAACGATATCGAAAATTAAGCGTGTATGAGGCATCATATAATATTAAAATTATACGGTGCTTTTGAGAACTACAAATGTACCGCTGCTATACAGATTCAGACAATGATGCCGCTAAACAATTTTGGTTGTATGAGTTTATTAATTGAATAAGCCGTCTCCCGTAATTTAATACCTTTTAGAGGGACAATTGCCGGAGACCTAGACCCCTTGTCTAGGTCTCCGGCAAAAATAATATTGACTAAATTCTAAAATAACAATTTTAGTGTTAAATTTAATTTTGTAAATATCAGAGCTTCGTGTCCTTTGAGAAGAAAGCGCTTACTCTGGTTACAAAGAATAATTTAGTCACCACACTGTAATATAAATTTCTATGTATAAATATACTACCAAGTTTATTTTTTCGAATCAGTATATGAACTTCATTGCTTGCACGGTGTGTTTGTGAAACAACTGTACTTCTATGTACAGTGTTTGGATTGGTCTGAGCTTTGTTGGTATGGGAATTAGATTTGATATGAGATTGTTGTATACATAGACCACCATCTCACCGAATTGTAGTAAGTAATTATTAAGGTCGTCTTTCCTCCGCTGATGGGAACTGATCGAAGATGTTAACAGGGATTACCTAGAATTACTGGCTCTCAAGTACAGCTGCCGGAACACAGCGTCAGGTGCTTGGCGACAGATTTTCTACTTGAGGGTGGTGGCTAGCCAGGCGGGCATTCGCAAAATGCCCTTCCATCATGCGAAAATCTTCTTATGTTGATAACAGTACTTAGCTAAATATTTAATAGTTATTTGTGATGCAAGGCTGTTATTTGTTGCGAGTATTTGTATTATAACCTGAGTAAGCAAAGTATCCTCGGATTGAACCGTGAGAGTAATGAAGGGTACGAGATGCAAAATAACTTTTCTGACGAGCGAAACACACAATGTTTCTGCTTACTACAACGAGGTAAATGCCAGCTGCAATATTATAATTATGAAGCAATGATGGCCGAGCGGTAGTAGCTACGGACTGCCGTGCCGCAGGTCTCTGTTACACCGCATGGTGGAAGGGCATTTTGCGATTGCCCGCCTGGCTAGCCACCCCTTTAAGTAGAAAATCTGTCGCCAAGCACCTAACGATGTGTTCCGGCAGCAGTCCTTGAGAGCCAGTGAAATTATAGGCACATGAGAATTAACATTTATGTATCAAGGTGACGGGTGTTAGCATCTGTTAACTTAAGTTAAAAATTCAAGTAAAACTTACTGCAATAAGTACTAATATTAAAGTTTTTTTTTTGGAAGTGTTATAAAGGTACTAATTTAAAAAATCTTTTCCACGCGATCGGATATAAAACAATTTTCCACGCAGATTAATGATAAAAAACCCTTTCCGAGCTTGTGAGGTGAAATAGTTATTTGTGCAACAAGAGAGCAAAGTAGTTTTTTGCTGCTAGTGCTGATTTTGATTCCTGAGCGTGGCGAGGGATCCAAAGGCACGAGCTGCCAAATCGTTGCTCTCGTGTAACACACATAACTTGTAACTTCAGCAGCGAGAACACTTAGGAGATAAAATAATAAACAGGAATAGATTGAAATAACTATTCAACTCTTTACGCCAGCCATCAAATTTTATTTTCGCTCTTTTATTTAAATTGAGGCGTGTTCGGAAATAGCACCCAGGATATTTTATTATTCAAAATATATTACGTAACATTTTTGAAACTAGAATTAGATATTCGAAGCAGTGATGTCTCAATGGCATTGGCTATGGACTGCCGCGCAGCAGGTCCATGGTTCGAATCCCGCTCAGAGCTTGAGCTTCACCGCATGGTGGAAGGGCATTTTGCGAATGCCCGCCTCGCTAGCGACCACCCTCAAGTAGAAAATCTGTTGCCAAGCACTTAACGGTGTGTTCCGGCGGCAGTCCTTGAGAGCCAGTGAAATAACAGGCAAAATGAGACTTAACAGGTATGTCTCAAGGTGATGGGATGTACCTAGATGTAACTACAGAGTTCGTGTGGAACTCACTTTATGTTGATTACGTGGACCTATAGCAACGCAGTAAAATTTTCGTCACTTGTGATGAAATGCATCTGTTATAGGCAGAGGATACCGCTTAACATCAGGTGGGTTTCGCGCTTGTTCCATCACAATAACATTTTTAAAAAAATGTTTTATTTGCAGTAAATACTCATTTTCGTTTAGATACAACAATAAGTAAAAAAATTAATAATATCATTAAAAAACATAATTATCTTTTCTGCAAAATTTCTGTTGTTAGTACGACATTTTGAAAATAGGAAAAAGATATTCGCGGCTATCTGAAAAAAAAGTAACTTTGTCTCACTCAGTGAGAAAAATCGCATTTTGCTCTCTGATTTCAGGCAGCAAAACCTACATGTTTGAGCTACTGAAGTAAAAAACATATTGTATGTGTTGTTACAGAATCACTCCACTGTCCCGCGACATCTCATACTCCAACTCTTGGACTCCCTTTTAAACACCTCAAACAATGATCATGTAAGTACCTGATACTTATACCACAAAAATATTCATATGTAAACAATTTTAGAATAATATGTATACATACAATGTGTTAAGCATAAAAGTTAGTATTCGACTGCTTGAGATCAAGAGAAATGAGACCGGGCGAAATGGATGGTTAGGGTACCACCGCCCTAAAAATTAATGAAACAGCCATAAGTTTTGAAGATCTCGGGTGGCAGAAGGAATGAAGGACCATGCAGGACATTAACGTGCCCTGTAAGTCTGTATTCTGCAGTAGAATACGGCCCGGGACTAATAATAAATAATGTATCAAAGAGGCCGAATAATCGAGGAGGAAATCCTGGCTTTACCTATCAACTAATCGATATCAGAACTTTTTCATGGAGGAACGAGTGATAGCACACTACCGTTACAGCGACACCGCGCAGTGATGCTGTGATTTGTCAATTGACACGAAATTACGAGACATGTGAATGTTTCCCGCACGATTTAGCTGATAATTGATATGCGCTGTTCATGCCGCTGTGTTTGACTCGCTGTTTCCACATTCGGCATGTAGATTATGTAACAAACCGGCTTTTAACTCTCTACATGCTACCATGATTCGATGATTGAGTGATACGGTAAATTATAATCTCTCTCTAACTAGAACATTAAAACTAGATATTGATAACGAGCACTTCCTTTTATTTGTATAGAAATCTGAAAATCATACTTTGGTATAATAAATACCTTATGTTATAATTATTAAACTAATTTGTTTACAAAAAATTATATTATTGAAGAATCTTTAAAACACACATATATTACAAATGCGAATGCTTGTGAGTGTGTTTGATAGTACTTCACGCTAGAACGAAACTTGGAATATAGAAAATTGTAATCATAGTTAGAAATGTGGAAGGGTAGCAAGATCATTACGAGAGTTAAGTGTTTTAAAAGGCATTTCTTTCGGTCAGATAATTGCCGCGCCGTATACGATCAATATAACGGTTAAAGTAATACTGTTAGAGCACAAAATTGTGTTCAGTCAGAGGAGTCCTAGATAATCCAGTTGTAAGCCCGGTGACGCAGGTTCGATTCACGAAGTGAAACTTTTTGTGCTATAAAAATTTGTAATTGTATAACTCTGTCTACGCGGATGAAACCGCGGGCGCATCTACTAATGTATAATGCCGTTGTCAATAATCTACAACACTGAACTGTATCAGTTCGATGCTGAACACAGCCACCCCCATTGAAGGCGGGGCTTGCAGTAATCCCCACGTTGGCAGGCGTCTTGGAGATCGCAGTGTAAGATAGCAGTTCCTCAGAAGGCGCTGCCGCACACCTTTTGGTATTTTACCTTAGTCACCTCTTACGACACGCACTGGTAGCGATGTCGGGGTGACATTCTAGCCCGGCACCCCACGGACAACTGTAGTTTATACTAATTGAAAATAACCTTAAAAAAGTTTGAAGAGGCTGGGTAGGATGGTTGCTCCGAGTTTGTTCCGTAAAGTGTATATTCAAAGTGCTTATCATACTAATGGATTTTTTTCTATTACAGTTACCGTCTTTAACGTCAATAGAGAATATTTCGAGAAGAACAACCAATGAAGCCGATCTTGTAGCTTCAGTTTTAGAATTAATTAGGAATAGTAGTAAGTATATTTTGTAATTGCGCCTTTATTGTTATTAAGTTGAATTTGGTTTTATATTTTTTTGGTTTGTGGTATATCTTACTTTATCAGCTGCATTATACACTGCTGAACACAGACTGCGCCATTTAGAAAGAAAGGGGGGGGGGGCATAATCACCGCACTTAGCTGGCGTCTTGCCTTATATCAGTTCCTCAGAAGTCGCTGCTGTCTCCATATTTCGTTGTATTACCTTAAGTTGCCTCGTCACAGATAGCAATGTGGGTGGGAGGTGACATTCTAGTCCGGCATCTTGCTTACCATCTACACATCATTACATAGAAAATGTGTGTCATTAAACGCCAATCACTAGTAGAAAGTAGTTGTTTACTAGTTGTTTTCATTATTAGGAAATTGAAGATGTTAGGCATAAGACACTACTATTTAATGCAAGTTGTGGTCTTCATCTATACCAAGAATTGCCATATATTTTTAGGACTAAAACTATTTACATATTGTTAACTTTATTTTCATTATAGTGTTTGCCACAAGTAACATAGCACCCATAACTTTTAAGAGTACTGTTTTGTCTGTTGTACCCTTATGTTATCTTCTGTTTGTTGCACATTTTCATTTACAGTGATAATGCGAGTTTCGTAAAATGTGACAGCTGTCAAAACGACAGAAGTCATGATTCCCCTTGTCTTGTACAGGTGCATTGACGACGGAGAATCGCGTGACGACAGTGGACGCGATTAATACAAACGGACTGAGCCGCTTCACGAACGGAATGGACAATCCATCGCCGCCAAGCGTGGGGTCGCGGTACGGGAGCTCGTTGGGGGTTATGCCGACGACGGCTGCGTTACCGGCCATGCCGACTATGTCGAATATGTCGTCGATACCGGCTATGCCGACAATGTCGAATATGTCGACAATGCCGGTGATGACTACTCTGCCGTCTATGTCGACTATGCCGGCGATGACGACTATGCCGTCAATGTCAACTATGCCGGCGATGTCGAGTATGTCGTCGACGAACTCGCCGCGGTACCAACCCCCATCGGCTGCGCAGCCCGCGCGGCCATACGCTTCTACCATCGAGCCGCCCGCGCCGCCGCCCCCCGTGCCTTCCCCCTACATGCCCTACACCGCGACGGTCCCGCCGCCTGCGCCGACGCGCCCCTACTACCAACCTTACCCGGCGTCTTTTAATAGTGAGTGCATAGAATGCGTGGCAGAAATAATATGCGTAACAGTTTTCTTATATGTTGTTCTTTTGCTCTCTTATATATGTGTAACATGTAAGTAGTTTTTATATTTTTAGTTTTTATGTAGTTTTCAACAAGTATTCCTTGTATAATTTTAGTTTCTTAGTTAGTTTTAGGGCATCTTTCACGACCTTCATGATAAGTCTCCGAATGGGCTTATTGCCGGTTTAAAACACAAGTAACCATGCATAAGAATTTAACATTGGTTGAATAGTACTAACCCACAGTTTAAGTAACCACTATCTTACTTTTGGTTCATCTATCATTTACACATATTTCAAAAAAGGTTGGTATAGCAAACTGCATATTGGGTAAAAACTTTTGAATAATTATTATTTTCGAAGTGAAGTTGTTGACAAATTTTGAATGGATATTTGAATTTACGTAGAAAATCCTTCAAGTAACCTTTAACTAGGAAGTAAATAATTGACACTTTACTTAAAGGTCATGAAAGAGGCCCTTAATTTTATAAGCTCAACATTTATAGACGTAAGTTCTTAACTCTTAATCGTATGATAGCTTCGCTTCTACGTACATGTGCATTTATAATTAATATGAAAAATACGCATGTTGCTAGTTCTGTGCTATTTTTGTGTTCAACTGTGTGCCATCAGACTAAATAACATTAAACTGCTTTCATCGCTCTTCAAACCATATTATTATACTATTGTGTGTGAGATTTGTGCCGCTTTATCTTGCAGTATTTTGTAGGCTTCATATTTGAACGTCGTTCTTGTAATCCAAAATATTAAGCCGATTAAGTTTTTTGAAGGTATCAGTTTGACTTTCTATCATGAAATTACATTTTTAGAAATCTTTATTTCATTGCTTTTGTTTGTTGTATAATCCGTCTTTTATGAGTTAAGGTATTTTTTCTTATTATTTGATTTTTTTCTTAGTATATATTACTCGCGTTGATAAAGTTTCACTACTGTTAGCGTGAGGTCAATTTGCCAATAAATCAATGACTGCATGAAATATCTGACTTTTTATTAAATAAACTAACATTTCATACTAATTGCTATGATAGTGCTTTTTAACTTTCTATTAATTAATCAATGCAACATAGAAAACGCCTTTCCATTTAGGAACTATTTCCATCACAATTTTGGCATATCACGCTTTTCATTCATATTTATTGCTTTTAATACACAATCCTTGTTTTTTCATCCTTGGATCTGGGACAAATACGATATCTGCTACGAATTTCACGTTGGCCAACTTGTGGAGAAGATATGGAACTGCCATCTTCTTCATATATCCGCAGGCGTTTTTACAGCGCACGAGGAAGTGTATTTATCCTAGATCGAACTAGTTGGAAAGATTTCACCATTTTGAGGACATGCTGCTTTTAGGAACACTCTCCTGCTTATATTGGATTTGACTTTAGCCTTATATATTAAACTAGTTTTTCGGGCAGTGTGCAGTCCGCAAGCGGCTCGCATCTATCTTGAGTCAGTAAGAACAATCATAAAAGCGCCTAATACGTTAAAAAAGTTATGTTAAAAACTCCAATAGACGTATGACATCGCAAACAAACAAATTCCTAATACTGTAGAGAACCTTACTCTAGCCGCTAAATCAAATTCACCCTACTGCCATAAAAAGTGGTACGAGCAGAGTCGTACCAATGTTCTAATCCACTTTGGTAGTGGAACTGCATTCCTAAGAGCTTTGGTTATCGCGGGCAGTTACCATGGAGACCAGTCGGGGATGTGGATTATATTCTTAAGTCGGGGCTCGGCTTTCGGCCTCACAAGTTACTAGCACGGCTCGGGCTGCGGCATCACTAAAAGCTCGCCCTTCGGGCTCGCTATACACTGATGTTTGACGATTACTTTTAATTCAGTCGAAAATCCCACAAAAACTAATACGAAAAAATACGATATAATGTAATCCAAGCAGTATGAAGAATGAGAGAAGCTCTTGGACAAATCCAAAATTACAGAATTCAAGACCGCGAAAGCACTCCGAGTACTTTGCGGCCATCTTGAACATCGCCATTTTGGATTTTTGACAGGTGTCATTCGACTGCTCTCCCGATTCCCTATGACATTTGGTCATATTTCCCTATAATTATCCCTTTGTCATTTTGGTTACAAAGTACAAAATAGAAGTACAAAAGATTGTCCATATCGTCGTATCGTATACCGTATCGTAACTTAACATCAGGTGAGATTGTGGTCAAACACAAACCTATCTACACTAATATTATCAATAAGGAAAATATATTTGTATGTAACGAATAAACTTAAAAATTACTGAACCGATTTGAAAAAATATTTCCCCATTAGAATCCTATATTATCCCCGATGAAATTGTAAATATAGAATTATGAAAAAATAGTTTATATTAAGAAGCGAAGCCGGCGTGTCGCTCTAATATTTAATAAAATAAAAATCAGAATTTATCACGGCATAATATATGTGGGTACTTTTGCAGCTTATAGAGGGAGAGATTTGATCTATATAGACAATCTTTTGTACTTCTCTTAGTCTATATTTTGTATTATGTAACCAAAAACTGACTGAGTGAATTGTTTTATAAATGTATAGTTAATTATTTATGACTAGAATTCGCAATGTTATAAATAATGAATTGGATAGTCACAGTGTTCGTAAAATACAAAATGTGTTGATCTGATATTATTATAGATCATAATATGATTGGTCAATGATATAATTGTTGTCATAATTACCTACTTTAATGTATTTTGTGGAAATTCTAATTAGAAAATTGAAATAAATTACAATTATGTTACTTCTGCGGCAAATGACCTTTGTGATTATTGTGCCTGGTTCAAAAACCAGCATCCTCTCCGGATCCTCTCCATGCCCTTATCGTCAACAAGAGAGGACCACTAACTGTAGCACCAATTTTTTTGTCAGCCGTTCACAAGGCCTTCTATTAATAAGGGTTGAGACATATCCTATGTTATTGTTTACATAATACAGTATTATAGTAAAAGCACATGTAACCTTCGCGTCCTGACACCAGCCATTGTATGCTTGTACGAACTCCGTTTACATTTATGCTCTACACTTCAGTTATACATTGTTAATTCCTTCTCAATATATCATACTCATACCATGCATGGCGGTAGGCCATTATGCGAATCTAGCTAGCCACCTGTGTGTTCCGGCAGCTGTCCTTAAAAGCTAGTTCCCACTCTAGTCAAAGCCTGTTTACTATTTTCGATCACATCATCTCTTACTATTAGATGATATTTTGATCAAACGCTGGCCTATTGGTAGTAAAAAAGCACGCTAACCCTTTCAACTTACCATTGGTGCCACTTTTAAGGTTCCTCCTACATAGGAACTCAAATTTTCTTGTACATTCTGTTTACACCCCACATCTATCTTAAATTCACTCACGTTTTTCATCAGCCTCTGATGTTGCTTAACTGGATTCAACCACGATGCTTGTAATTTTCATAGATATTTATAGGTGTAACGTGGCTCAACCACCATAAATATCGAAATATCTTTAGAAATATCGAAATATCTGCGTCATAAGTAAGGGATGGAATGACCTGTTCAGATGAAGACCGTTATTGGATTTGGAAGGCTTGCAGGCTTGTGGTTATTATGGGTAATTTAGTAAAACATTTAAATAATAGAGCAGCACAGTGAGTACGCTTTATAATTAATTTATGAATTTGTTTCAGACGTTGCATACAATCCTACGATGCAACAGGCGCCGCGCGCGTCGTCTTCTACTTCAGCCCCATCGCCCGGTACAGGACAATCTTATGCGCCATACATGACAAGAATGCCACACCAGTACTATCCGCCTTTCCAATAACACACAAGGTATGTGAAAGTCGGATAGTTTACTGCGGAGGCGCGATGACATATCATTAGTGTTATTACTTTTGTAACTACTTTTATCATTTATGCGATTTTTTTATTGACGAAAAGCTCGATGTTTTGAATCTATTGTAATATTTTTTTTTGTGTTTTAGTTATTAGTAATTTTTTTTGACAATTCGAATTTGATAGTGTGTTACATCTTTTGATGATACACTTATTTTTGACATGGTGACACACGGGTTTTATGCCTCGTAAGATATTAAGTTAAATATTATAGATTTAAATAATTTTAGAAAAATCGTGATGGAAAATATGTAATTATTTTTTTACGTCCGTTTAGCAGGCACGCGCCGCAATTGTAAAAACCGGTTTTTGCCGAATACACGTGATATCTTCTGCGCGTGAGCGATCAAATATGTATATCAAATTTTACGTGTTTGTCAAAGTATTTTGACATCTGCAGCTTTGTTTAACACGCTAGTCAAACAATACATCTGTTTGACGCGTTTGATCTTGCTTGATGGAAATCTATGCGTTATTCAAACGAGATCTTTAGTCGTAGTAATAATAGTAACATTGATGAACGGAGAAATTGATAACCGCACGTCACGCCCGTCAAGATAAAATCGAGAACACGGGTAATTCAGGCTTTACGGGTACTTAGCTTATTTTCCCTGATGACATGTTTGATCGTTTTCGATCATGAATGATGAAAACGTGAAGATTGATTAACGTGTTTGATCGTTTACTAAAGATTACCTGTATCATTATACTGATATGCGGGTCGTACTGCGCGGATATTTTCGCGTCATTACATACGATTTCATACCAAGAAATCTAAAATCTGATCATAGCGGCGCGTCCAGGTGCGAGGTCACCTTTAGTAATTATCTTTAATTAATATTCCGTCCCAATATACACACGATTTGAGCTTTCTATTATTTGGAAATGCTTGATTTGCACATTTTGTTTTAAGTTTGTTTTAATTGTCACTTGTTATGTAAGTGCTGAAAGACTTGATGATGTGTTCATATTCATCCCCATTATATACCCGCGTTGGGTCGAACTACACGAGGGGAGTTCAAAGTGTTCTCTTACAAAACACACTCCTGATTGCCAGCCTTGGCCACGCGTGCCGATTGAAACGGTGCGTTGTTGTGAAGGAACAAGACTCAGTTATCACTAGTAGTAGAATTTTGACCACAAATCTCTAAAAAAATCATGAATAATTGAACGTATGTTACTCATGTATAGCTTGTTGTCTGCTAATGAATTATTATTTATTCGAGCCTCTTCGAGTACCCTCTATTAAATTCACTTGACCATTTTTGAATGGCATACAACGAAGTAGCAGAATCTTTATAAACGACTACCATTTCTTCGTGAATGTGTTATAAAGCTTCTTGTTTCGTAAGGAATTTCATAAAGGCGCGGTGTTCGATTTTGGTCAACATTTACACATTTATCTGCAATGGAAATACGATTGTGGAAAAACCGATAAGGGTAAACAGACGATATTTTCTAATTTTCATCTTGGATAATGTTTTAAGAATAACATAACAACCTTAAACAATAACAAAAAAGTTCCGATGCCGAGAATACTTTAGACTCTGCTCGTACCTTTCCCTTAGCTGCAATTCATCAATGACCCTGAAATATCTTATATATAAATTTTGGCTGTCTTTCTGTTCTTGTCCCAACAACGTTTACCCAATAATTTTATTTTCATAATTCAATATACATATACTAAAGGAAAATAAAACCAAACTATTTCCAAAGATAGATCAAAGTTTGCTATAAACATACGTTCTCAGAGCTCTTATACTTATGCATTTGTTTTAAAACTCATTGAGTGTAGAATTTAAGCATATAATGCTTTAAGATATAAGTCAATGTCTAACTACAGGAAACCAAAAATGTATTGTATATTTAGATCTTAAAGGATAGTATTAGTATGTAACAATACATGGTGTTTTGTATGGAATTATGCCAACCGCTATTGCCAAGATGGTGAATCGAAATATCATTTTTGTATTTCGATTGACATTAATTGAAAAACGTTTTATATCTTTTAGTACTTATAATATAATTAATGCATGCGCTCCTTGTGTGTATGTGAAAAAATAACGTACATGTCTATAAGGGTAATTATTAAACGTAGATGTTAGCAATGACCTTTAATAATAAATAGCTAACGAACTTATTAAATTTATTCGAAAAATATATTAATTTGTTAAATGTCTTCGTAGTCTCTATGAATTGATTCAATTTAGCATAGAGATACGCCTATTAAGGACCAATGATACTTTTAAACCCGATTTGACTCCTCTTTGCACATTATTGATTTACCAAATCCTAGGTGCGTCTACTAGTCATATACTTACCCATTACCGACCGACGTGTCATATATCTCGGCTCCAGTATCAATTAATATATTTAACACTCGTTAGAAGCTTTTTCAAGACATTCCACTTAGTAAGAAACATTCCACTATAGAAGTCAATGTAATATTGTAAGTTTGATTCGAAATGGTGCCATAATGACAGCTAATAAACGTTGATTTAATCATTTACATGTCAGTACACATAAATTTTACTGCTTTTGCGTGCTACATTACGTTATTTCTTCAATGTACATATTATTTTAATTTAGTTTTAAGTATGCAATATTAACCTGCAAATGCGACTTTTTTGCGATTAAAACATGTGTATTATTTAGTTATAGTATTTTAAATGTGGCTATTTGTATGGTATATCACAAGGAATTCTTATGACTTCTATCAACAATGAAAGGAAACAGATTATAAGGTAAATAGGTAAACAAGTACGCGAGCCTGCTATCTCTTACTACTCATAAATAATAATAAAAAATGTAACGATGTATTTGCTCACATAATATTCTTTTTAACTCTAAAATGACGTAAGTATATGTACCAAAATATAATAATAATTCAACTTATTTCCGCTAATTTCACTACGAATCAAAAAACAAAAATATTGCTTCTGCTCTACCTGTATTTTTAAAAGTTTTTTAAATTGACACGTGTCTTTGTATATGTCGAGTGCGGTCGGTAAAAAAAGGTTTTTAAAATCTCAACCGCTAAAGTGGACTAATAAAGGTTTGCTTATTTACAAAACAAATGTGAACCAATTATAACAAAGTTTCACAGATAAATTGTTTAGTAAAAACCTATTTTCTTGTCATTTTAAAGCTGGTTAGGGCCCAAATATAGATATAAATTTAATAAATGGGTATGGATTATCACATCTAAGATCTATTTCCGGGGCATATTTGTATCTTTTGGAGCCCAAAACGACAAACAAATCTGAAAAGTTCTATATCAAACGTTTTACAATAAACCTAAATGAGGCCTTAGTTGTGATACTAAAATAATTAGGTAAATATGAAAATTGTTTGATTAAAGTCGTCGAAACCTTATAACTGACTATACATAGATGTATTTGGCCTTGAATAAAAATTAATGTCATAAAATACTGCGTGTTAAAAAGGGACTTAAACAGACAAGAAATTTACGATATAAAACATTTTCCGTATAATGGTAACAAAGATAGAGCCCAAACAACTAAAATTAATTAGTATTATATATTTTATGAGACTTCATTATTTATTTGTTTGAAGTATTTTTATAATGTCTCTCAAACTTATAAGGGATAATGATTGTTAATTCAAACTATCAGAGACTCAAATGTAAAATGCAAAAACTATTTGTGGGGTGATTTTTGAGATTTATATTTTGATCGATAAATGGTAGGTGCCATATCAATTTAAAAGACTGTGGTTATGTCAATTTAAAGTAAATTCAATAGAATTATAATGCGAACTATTAAAAAAAGGTTGAAGTGCGAGTCGCGCCTCTCTCTTTCAAGGGTACCGCATAACAGCAACACATCTTCAAAACCACACTATATTATTTTGTAGATGTTTTCAATATTTGTTAGTGATATAGACAATAATTCTGGTAAATAATATACTGAAATCTCAGGTTCCTAACTATCTAGACTTTATACTTTTCACTATACATACACTTTTTGAGTAAAATTGTCTCTGATCTATTTACTTGTATAGAAAAATATTAACCATATTATATTTATGTTCTACTCAAGAACTAGACGCTGACATCCCACATGCTAGGATGCAAAATAGTGGATTGTTACACAAACGACGAAATAAATTAAATAAGACTGATTAGAGCTGTAGTCCGAATAGGAAATGATGACTTTTACCTGTGTTAAACACTCTACTTTTCATTTCAAATATAAGGAAAAAACTGTAGTTATTCTAAAATATTTATTTATAATAATAACATGAGTAGTAGATACCTATTTAAAATCAATTGAGAAGTTAGAACAATTAGTGAAAGAAGTAATTTTTTTGTTAGATTTTTTTATATATCCCTTAATTATTAACACGACCAAAAGTTTTTTAATTCACACTGGCTCTAGCTCAAACAGAATTAGTGACTTAAACTGTCATATATCATACACTAACCTGAGAAAGTAATTTGCATTCTGTTCCAAACTACCTAGCTCTTCTCTAGCTATTACTCTGTTCCAAACTACCTAGCTCTTCTCTAGCTATTACTCTGTTCCAAACTACCTAGCTCTTCTCTAGCTATTACTCTGTTCCAAACTACCTAGCTCTTCTCTAGCTATTACATAAACACAAAAAGTGTATTAAAAACACTTGCTAACCATGGTTGCAAGTACCATAAATATTTTGTGCTATTGTGAAGTTGATTATAAATCGACCTTCAACATATTACCGCTCTAAGGTGGGGAGGAGCGTCTTTCACCCGAAATTCGGATCAAACAAACACTACTTTCCGAGCATGAGAAATGACCAAGTTTTTTTATGGCTCACTTATCATGTATCACAGCCCCACTGAAAATAATTTTGTTTAATTTCAAGTCCAATATTCCACGTCTGTTCAACATTTTACACCAAATCTAAAAATGTCAGATTAACAACACATTCCGTTAACGTCCTAGGGACACGTGACCTACAGACGAACGGAAAACCAGACAGCGGAGTCTCTTAAAGGGGTTCCGTTTTGCCCTTTGAGTACGGAACCCTAAAAAGGCAATAAATGGAAAGTCAAACTCTCTCGGCTCGGTTGTTCGGTAATTAATAAAAAAACGTTTATTTATTGAAGGTACACGAAGGTTTTGGTGACAATTAAATATAATAGATAGTGGATAAATTGGTTTTAAAATAACTTAATATTATTAAAGCGTAAACGCTTTCAAAACAGTCCTGTTCAAAATATTAACTAAGATGCGTGAAATATAATGATTTCGTAAATAAAAGATACGCTGAAAACAAATCATTAATACAAGCCGGTTCACTTGACCTGTAATGATCGACGGAGATCTCATCATTATGCTTTGGCTACGACAAAGAAGTATTACCATATATTCGTATGGAGATCGGGAAAAGATTATACTCCTGGCCATTTAGTAAAGGTGAATTGAAGTGAAGGTGGTGACTCTGAAGAATAAAATAATGAAATAACTATTAAATTGAGTCAAAGCTAACAATTTTTAACTAGTCCTTAGCTATATTATTTCATCCATACGAATAGCCACAATAAACCAAAATGTATCTGTGATAAAATTTAATGTGCCTATAATTGTCGAATTCCGCCTATTTATATTGTTTTGATATGTGTATCCTTAGTCATGTACTTAACCATTTTTATTGTGTTTTGTTTGGATGAGGCTATTGTATGATGGTTTTCATTTACTATAATCATTATATTATTAAATCATTTATAAATAAGCGTAAACAGAAAGCCACTCGGATCGAACTTAAATTTTAATCCATAAATGTGGCTTATTAATGCTCAAATCGATATGTTAGTGAATTAAGTCAAAATTATGCCGTTATAATTTCTATTAAAAATATTATATAAAATACAGCACAACACCTGCAAATCCTCGAAGGTTAGGCAGAGCTGTCTTAATAGCCACGTTTCATTTGTTTTACGGTCTTTAGTTTTTATTGCCTTAGACTTATTAAGAATTTCTTGTCAAAAAGTCTTAACAACACACTCAGATATGGGAATCCAACCCAACACAGGTTCTCGTGAAGCACCACACAAGGGTGACGCCACTTGAACGAGACAAACATACATGTTGCATATTAATTGATCTCAAAACAAACAGTCAGTTGAGAACAAAAGTACATTCCAACTGCCGTTTTACTACTAGTTTTAAATTGAAATTGTTGAGCCTAATCTCAGTCTAGTCAAAGATTTTTTTTATTTAATCCAACTGTTCAGTTACAATCTATCTACATCATAATTACATATAATTTCAATTATATCTACATATAATTAGGTTCAATTATATCTACATATAATTGAACCAAATTAAAGTTCGATGCCATTAAATAGCCTTAGTCTTATGCCATTTATACCTTATATCTACCTTAAGATTAAACATAGAATGTCAATTTGGTTATAGATGTATTTTGTTATGAAATAATATTTTCTCATATATATTAACTATACACGAGAAATATCTTTTTACTCGTTATTAAAAAAATGTGCAATTGACAATAATTGTCTTGAATAGAAAATTTATTGTTTACATGTTTATACCAATTGTGCTAAAAGTAGTAATGAAATGCGGTATCGTATATACTCAGATCAATTTTAAATTACATTCGGAAGTCAAAGCAATCATAAATCGGCCTACAATCCATTCGAAAAAAAACTATGTTTATTTTGTAACCAAATTGATGTTAGCTGTTGCACATTTAAGTACCTGTAAGTACTCGCACTGATCTCATGTGTTGTAACCTGATAATTAATTGTATAATTTCATTTATCTAACCGTTTGTACCTGATGTATAGATTTGTCATTTTTTTGTGTCAATAAACACCTTATGACGTCTTCCGCATTTTATACTTTTTAAGTATTTTTTTTAACCTAATACGTATTCGTTTTATTTAGTGGTTTTTATGTTGACCTAATTGCTAAAGTTTTGTGAAATTGAACTTGATAAGGTGATGTTTTTCATCTAATAAACGAATTTGATAATAACAGTTATATTTTATTTACACCTGAAATTGTATAGAGTATAATATCGAAGCGAACTTTAGCTAAGCGAATACAAACTGAAAATTATGGCAGTTTTATTTTAAAAGTAGATCTCTACTATATCGTTCAGAGATCGTAATAGGTATGTTGAAATAATCAGCTGTTATACAAATCGATTGCACATTCTGATCTTATTAAAAATTATTCGTTATATGTAAGAGAACCCTTATTAATGAATAAACCTTATATTTAATATTACGCCTGCTGCACCGCAGTATAACCCAACATGGCGTTTATGATTTATGAAGGTCTAAAATTAATGGTTAAAACTAAACGCTACATCTCCAAAAAAAAATACCGATTTTATAAGTTCTGCTACTTAACGAATTTAATAAAAATTAAAATTTGACATGAATAAGTGTCCTACAAAGAACAAGTCTTAGCGATGCTCCAGAGCGAAGAAACTACCGTTTTTAGGTTCAACTAATAGATTTGCGAAGGAAAAATAAATTAATCTCAACAGACTACTTTTTCTAACTAATTAATATCTTCCTCACTTCGCTCAGTCAATGTCATTTACGTGTTTTGGTGTGCTATTTACTAAATCTTAATCTTCACACAATGTAGTCGATCTAATGCCATTACAATGTAGCACAGCAACATTCCTTTATTTTAAAGTGATGCTAATTCATAATTATTTGTTGTAACTTATATAATATATCAGAAAATTTTACTACCAACAAAATAATGGTCGTTACGGATTTCTACAACACTAGACAAAAAGTGGACCAACATTTAAAGTATGGGACCATAAACCTATTTCAACCAATATTGGAATAAAATAGGTAGATAAAGCTTGCGTTATTATTAAAACATAAAACCTTGCCTTGCGATTTAGTCTCTTATTTTATAATTGTTGCTTAATTTTTACAAACGCAATTTAGTATTGCAAGCAGCACTTGCTGTGTGCACTACTAAATAATGTATTGAAGTTAGACAACGATTATTAGTAGGAGAGTTCTTAAGTGATGGATGATACGACCAGCGAAAGACAATTTGGATACAATTGTGTGGTGTGAGGATAAGTTGCTGGCGCTTATACAAAAGCGAAGGTAAACCGTTTTGTATTCATGATGAGCTACCTTGTATTTGCATGCTGAGCTTTTTTATGTGGAAATATGAAAGAGAAGTAATATGATGTGTGTTCTTTTTACAGCGGTCCGGCGTGGAAGCTGGACATCTCTTGTGTGTATGGCCGTGTGAACGCAGCTGCATTCACTGTCATGGTGTGGTATTTGAACATGTACATATACGTAAAAATAAATCTAGTATATAAAAGAGAATACACTAAACTATATAAATATATATTATAGTGTATACTCTTTAGTTTTATAATATATACTTTAAGTGTTGTCTTTAGATAAGCGAACTTTTGGTGTAATTTAGGCAATAAGTAATTTACCTTTATTTCTTTTATTTTAATAACCATGTGCGTAGGAATTCTCAAAGATAAATTTAAGTATTTTTTATTATGATAAGACGCCTCGTGACTGTAGATTCATATATTGAATGTAATTATACTTACATTATATATTGACGGTTCATTGTCGTTATTCCCACCAGCTTTTAGCTATTTCTTTTTTCTTCTTTATTTTCCCCTCTGGTGGGGATAGTGAGAATTTTATATGATGACGATACAATGATATAGGTAGTAAGTTTTTATAGAGCGCTAGACATTAATGAATGAGTTTAAATTTATTAATAAAAGATAAATACAAAAAAACATGAAATGTTAAATATACATTAATTGTACATAAGAAAAGCCCCTATAATAAATACCCACTGAGATTGCCAGGGCTGATTGCAGTTATACTTATGTTTATAGAATTCTCATACACCCTCCTTGTAAAATTAAACACAAGTTAACATATAAACATTTGTATTCAAAGTATACCTATTGTATGTGTGTCTATTGATATGACTTATGTCTTATTAATTACAAAAATGCGATTTGAAAATATATATTGTTGAAAGATAAATAAAGCTAAGCGAAAAATAATAATTATTTTTTCGTGACAGAAAATGGTAGTCGCTGTGCATACATATATTTAGGGGTAAACAGAATAGGTTATACCTCCACTGAGCCGTGTGCGCATAGAACATATACACTGGGTGTGATTGTGTTAATGGTGAAAATTATGGAAAGTAGACTATGGATAATGATCGACAAGATTGATATCAATTACTAAATATATTAGGTATTCAATATTTTTATAAACGTAGTATTCACGTACTTAAACATACATAAAGATATCAATAATTCATTGAAAATTGGTTTTAACTATGTTGTTTCAGTGCAACCATAATAGAGCGTAAAAAGTCATTAAACTACTAACCTCTCATCGTCTTATATAAGTGCCCAGTGAGTATTTATACGAATATTGAATTGTATGAGTTTATTTGAATAGTAAAGCAGAAATTGGTCATTGACCTAAAGTTAATCGCATATTTGTATCTATAATAAATCTCGTATCACCATACACACAAATAATTGTTAAGGGTGAACTGGTCGGCCCGTTCTCCATACAAACGCCGTTGGGTGATCACTCCCTTATTTGAGGATTCAGGTCCAAAATAAAGCATAATACCGTTTGATCTCGTCATTATCTAAGCTTGTATGATGCCAACATTTTAAAAAGATAATTAAGTTGTAAGTTATGAGCCTCGAAAACTTTATATGAAAATGTTTCGAGGCTCATAATTCTCAGGTTAATTATTTTATTAAAATTTCGGCATTAAACAAGCCTAGATAATGACGAGATCAATCGGTATTATGCTTTATTTTGTACCTAAATCCTCAAATAAGGGAGTGATCACCCAACGGCGTTTTTATGGAGAACGGGCCGGCCAGTTCACCCTTAAGCCACAATTAGTATAATTTGAATACACATCTATATATGTAACCTTGTCTTTAATTTTATAAGAGGGTAGGATTTATAAGTAATTCCTCCCACCAATATCAGTGGAAATTATGGGGTTTTATGTAAAATTGACATTATCCCTAGCCGTAGGAAAAAGCTGGCGGGGATTACGACAATGAACCATATCGACCATAAGCTTTACAGTCGATAATATGCCAAACTGTGCAAGACATTTTTTAAATGAAAAAAAAAACAATGATAGGTATTTTTCGTACATCGATCATAGCAATATCTAGCTTATTAATAATTGTGGCTCATTTTGGTACTTTAGTATACATATAGCTACAGGTGTGCTCACTTTTAGCTACATTAAGTTGTGAAAGCAAATGAGAGGGCATTCAAAAGTCAATTGATCTGACATGCTCGTAGGTATGTTGCTTTCATTATAATAGGTAAGCTAAAGTTACAGTCTTGCTCTTAACATACCTATGCAGTAATATTTGTCTGGGAAATAAGGAAGGTGGATTAGTCCCAAAATCGATTCGATCAAAGGTGATTTTAGGACTAAGCCTCTTGAAGGTATGTAGGCTACTTTACACAGTGATTGGTGACACTTGATGAATGTTTACTGTCCTCGACATTTTAATTGCCGTATTTCTATACGGCAAATAAAATGAATAGGTAGTTAATATGTCAGAGATATTTTATGATAGAGATCCCTGTAAGGATCTTCTGATAGCAATAATTGAAATTGCACAGTGCCTTTTACATTTATTGGTGACGTTAACTAGCCACATATTTTGTTTAGTATATCACGTCTTACCAGTCACGCATTAGGTAAAAGAAATGGAAATTCCATCGACGATAAAGTAATATTAAGACAAGATGATATAAGTTCATAAGACAAGTATGTTAGTTAAAATGTATGTAGGCCTGGGTACAAAATATAAAAGTGAATATATAGGGTGTATAAGTATTTTGTTAATGTGAGCAAATTAAATACGTCCGCGCGTCCGTACAAAACGATGTAGCTGTTCAGATATGAAAAATCTAGCCGCAGTATGGATGCTCTGGCTCAATCTACACCGTACTGGCAGCGGGAGTTTTACTGTCAAACCATTTTTGACTTAGTCTCTATTACTGCAACGCATAGTATCGCTTGAAAAACATGCACAACTTGCGAAGCTCCCGCGGCGCGGAGACCTATCACCACCAGTTTTTTCTTCCTATAGTGATAGAGACAAAGTCGAAAATGGTTTGACAGGAAAACTTTCGGCGGCTGTCACTTAGTTAATCCAACCGTTTATGAAGTGCAAAAGGGAACAAACGTTAGTTCATGTGTTTAGGGAAAGGGTTATATATACAAACTAATATGTCAAAATGGGTCTATGGAGTAATGCACAATTAATTTGGAACTAAACTTAATATTAGGCAAATATTGTTGTGTATTCTGTTTTGACGTGCGTTCTATTTGACCGGACCAGTGGACGCAGAACTATCCAATGTGACAAGTGTCTCAACCTATTTTTGCCTATGTACTTAGCTCAGATTTTGTTACACAGGCTAAAAAAGATTGTTGATACGCCTTCGAAAAAAAGTCAAGTGTTGTTACTGTAGGTAGGTATGGCAATTATTAGACATGATCATGTAATGCCTGACACTAAAGAAATAATTGTACAAGCAATTTTGCCTTCTAAGCGAATATTTTTTAAATGTTTAGCACACAACTTTCTCGTCTAACGGAAATCAAACCCGCATATCGAGGTTATACCCACACGGACCAACCCTTACGCCCATCATCTCAATGGCTCGGTATGAGATTCAGGTTTAAATTCCGCGAGACGTGAAATATGTGTGCTTCAAATTTTTTAAGAGAAGAGTATTTACTGTTCATATTGTCAACAAAAATCATTAAGAAATGTGATAACTTAGGCTACCCCCTAAATGTGTGAACATGAAAGATTGTGCTGACTAACAAATAAGAATTGTATTAGTATTAAAAATCGTCATTGATAATTCAAAACCAACTTAGAGAATCTCAAAACGCTTGATCCAGTACTAGTCACTCTGCCTACACATAAAAAATCATTGATTTTCTGCACCGAAGACGTGTCGGGAAGTATAACACGTTTTTGATTCTGTTTCAAGGCAGTTGGGCGGCATATCCACCAGATTTGCGAGGTAGATGCGCGGTGTGCGCAAAGCGATACTATTCGAAGATTTTTTCCTCATCTATAGTGGATTTGTTCCTCTTACATTATCCATTTTACTCGTATACTTATATCTGGTGGATTCGCAGCCTTACTATGTGATCCCGACACGCTCCTATGCGAAATTATGAACATTATTTAAATTTTATCTATTGAAGATTTTTTATACTAATGCATATGTTCATCATTTTTATAACTACAAGGCCAACTCATATGTTTATTGGTGTTCCATAACTTCAAAAATATTATTTCGTTACGCGAATTTTATCATTGTAAATTATGCCATACATTACAAAAACTGTTTCAATTTGAATTATCCGGCACAGATGAGCGTGTCCACCATTTTAATATTTAAATGTCCTTGTTATTATTCGCCACAGAGTTTCGCTAGAAAAGGTTAATGTAAAACGTCTCATTTATTTTATTTTGAAGGTCTACCGAAACAGCACTGTAAACCAAGTAACATGTTAGACTTCTTGCTGCAAACAATTTATATACTCTTTGCGATCTACCCGCAAATATGCGCCCATGGACGACCAATCAAGTTCATTATGCTGCTGACTTTAAAAAAAGTGAATGGCCATTTTGATATTTGTAGATATATTTAAAACTGTGCCGTACTGCTATTATTATTCAGTAGGTTTCCATATTGTCTTCCGTATTTATTATCTGCTGTAAAATAAATTATTCGTTATCTGATTAAAAAAGCCATCCAGTGTTGATAACTCACGCAAATAATAGGTATTCCTTGATTTTTACAACCATTTTTGTGTCTGTGTGTCTCACTACTTCCTCTCTTCGCTTTTGCGACTTTTAAATTTTGTTTGCACCATACGCCAGACAAATACTTTACTCACTATTCATAAGATGAAATAAACTTGGCTAGCGCGCCGAATTAAAGCTCGGCTTCGAAATAATGCGTGTGTACTCAGCTATTGTGCGCTTGCGTTGATAAAGAGGGGCACTTTCAAGTTAAAACTTAGTCACATTTCAGTAATTCCATCCGACATTTTTTATGTTTTATTGCACCGGTTGCGGCATATTTTTTCCTTGTGAATTTATTTTTTGTTATACTAACGGTGATTCACAATGAAAAGCAATGGAAAAACTGCACCACATTTAAGATTTTGGCAGTCTTACTTACTCTAAGAAAAGTACGTGATCGCACCAAAGCAGGATGCATAAATGCATTCATGACCGCAAACGCAGACAAAACTATCGCGAGCTCCACGCTACAGAAAAATAATTACTCATATATTGATACGTCTAAATGAAATATTTAATGCCGCAGTAACTAGCCGTTTTTAGGTACCAAAGTGCGCATACTTTTAATTTCATAAGAGACTGCATTTAATGCGAAACTAACAATAAATATATAGTTGTATCATTCTTATAACATACTATAGTTTATACTTACCAAATTTTATTACGATTTAAGTATAAAGTATTATATCCCACTCCACTACAATTTGGGTTTTGTACATAGGTATTTCTTTGGTTTTAAAGATTTTTTTAACTTGGGTTTGGCAAAAAAAAATAGTAAAGGGCTACTATGATTTGGATTAGCCTAACAGCCGCCATCTTGTTCATTTTTCATTAATCTGCGCATAATTATACTTTATAGATTATATATATATTTATATGCAAGTGATAGAGATCACAAACCATAATATCATGCTTACAAAGTTGACGTTACTGAGATATTTTAAGGTAAAATATTGTTTAAAGTTGATTAATCACATGTTCCTATGCATAACAATTATAACATTTTTATTTTAACTACAAATAACACGCAATAAAACCAAGAATTTAGTATGTAGGAAACTAGGTACTAACTGGCGAATTCCATTTTTTTGCCTTTCATACTTGTAAGTTTTATTTATGACCTTTCATACTTGAATGCGAAAGTTTCGCGGCAGACATACATTCCCACCGCTCCGTGGTATCCACAGATCACAGAAATCTCTATGGTGGTATCACATCCTGACGCCGCTTAGAAAATCGGATAGGTAGGTGAGTTTTTTAAATTTTGCGATTAAGGTTCATATTTAATCTACACAACGGATTTTATCACTAAAATCCTTGGAGATGGTTCCAGTGCTGGATGTAGTGCATCGGGACGAAATCTTCGTTGTCTTTCCCTACTATCACTGACGCCGCAGCATTGCGATCCAGTTTGCATAGCAGTGTCCACTATGACAGTATCCGCGTCATCCAGGACTTGAAATGTTCTTAACCCCAGCTTCAATGAGGTTGATAGCTAAGCGATTAATCGCAGCTTTTTTTAACATTTGGCCAAAATAATCTTTGATGTGATGCTGCGTGCAGCGAAGCGCCGTCGATTAAAGTATCTGTCGATGATCCATAGCGTGTTTTAGGTGTGTTACGGTAAGCCACGCTAGCATTCTGTCAGAATTTTTCACGTAGTTCACATAATGGATTCTAGTTTGGCTGAAATTCGCTGGCGTGGTGTCCACACTACCCGGCACCGGCGGCCACACAAAAGCAAGAATATACTCTTGGGTTATGCTATCTCTTCTAAAACGTTGAAATCGAGACATCAAACTAATCTGGATGCCTTGCTGTAAGGTCATATGTCAGGTACTCGAGGTTCTCATCGTCATGCTCAACACAACTCATAAAAATCGGCCAAAAAGTTGGTTGACTACAAGGACAGTGTCATTCATCAAGGCCGACGGCCTTGATGAATGACACTGCATAGTCACAACTTCTACCACTGGGTAGAAGTTGTGACTATGCTTTATTTTTATGAATGGTCGTTACTCAATCGTTCATCAACGTAGTAGTGCGCTGTTTGAGCCTCAACTTTTCGTCAAATTAACCTACTGCCTGGGCGATGTACTCCGACAGTAACTTTTTTTATGCAAATATATTAATGTTTTCTACTTATATAGACTTACATATATTCAATTTGGAGTAAAAACGAATACAATTAAGTCATCATTCGTAATATTTCCACCAATTTTAACTTGTTAGGTGTATCAATTTTCCGTGTTCAAGAATATTTTGGTACCTACATTAAACAAAACAAATATTCATCTACGCGTACACTACAAAATTACAAATTGACGGAAGGTAAAATTATAGTGGTGTGCGGGTAGTTATGACTATAATTTTTGTTCGTAAATTTGTAATTTTGTAATGTAATCCACAGAGGATGCGTAATTGTAAAAATAAAAATAAATCTATACTTTTGATAAATTAAACTAAACTCGGATCGTTCTTATAACATCTTAGATCGTTTAGTGTAAAAAGTATTTTAATTTTTCTCAGCGTCATGAAGACAAGAACTACAAGTAGGTACTTATTACTACTACTTATACTTATATAGCGGAATAATCAAAATCAACAAATATGCTACTTAAACGTAGATCAACTAATCCGCTTCCATAAACGGAGATAAATACCTATTCGATCCATAAACTCCGCGGAGGGTACGTCGGGGCAGCAAATAAATTATCAAGTATCATCTTCAACACGTAGTGAAGAAAACAAGTTCATACTAGCAATTATTAAGTGCATAAAGCATTCAGTCATACAAAATATGTTTTGCCCTATCATTTTTGAACTGTTTCTTGGTGCGAATTGTAAATATAGTAAATAGGTAATGATACATGGGAACTATAAGTAAATAAATAAACAAATAAGTAATATTGACATCCAAAATCTCAGTAACGTGACACTTTGGCCCGGTATTTTCGAAAATTATTTAAATTGATTGAAGTATCCTTTTTACGGTTTCATCTCCCCATTTGTCAAGGTACCAAAGTGCGTCGATGATTGGAAAATATCCAAATGGTGGCTGATGAACAAGGCAGGCTCCAATGGAAAATATTTAAAGCCCTTAATTGCGTGTAATTATTAAGTCAACTTAGCGTAATTTTTTATAAGGGTACAACCAGTTTCTAAAATTGTACCTTCTTGTATATTTTTAATATCGTAGCATGAGGCTAACACCATGTACTAACTGTAATTATATTTGGTTTATAATGTGTCTGATTTAGGATTTGTAACTTTATTCTTCGTTAGATTCGAGTGGTATATTATTTACCTACATTTAAGGGTATATGGAACAAGCCCCAACTCTTATAAATAATGTCTCAGTTTAGCTCCAACATCTAGTCAAAAGTTTCTATTATGTTTTGCGACTGGTTCAGACGCATAGCACAGCATGGATAATTTATATTTAGCCTGGAATAAGGTGCCCGAATGTTATTACAAAATTTATTTGTTTTGCTCTTTTTTAGGCAGTATTAATATTTTGCACTCCAACTGCTATTACATCATCCTATTACTTTAATTATTAGTACCTACTTTATATTTCTTCATATATATTTTGATATCTTGGGCCGCACACGTATAGCCTGACCAGGCTGGCCTTTTGCCACATGAGAGAAATACAATTACGGACCAAGTTAACAAAATGTGTCATGGAATAATAAGGTTTTGATTTATACATACTATAAATATTTTTAGTCGATTTGTCTCAAAGTACCATAAATTCAATATATCAAAGAAGCTACGATACATAATGTTTGGGAAATAATTGTAATGGAACACGAACTTTAACGATTTTTATGTGAAAGAGTGAAAATGTAGCAAGTTCTAGCTTTGGGGTAATTGATATAAAAGTTACTGGGGAAGTATATTCTCCATTGGCTTCCAGTAAACGTGTTGTAAATATTATGCTTTACTCATGTCATCATATGCCATGCGCAATCCGTGCGTGGGCTATATACACAGAGATGTCAGTAGGTACCGGTAGTTAGTCGGTTCCCTTCTACATAAAACTTCACGTTCGTAAACATGATAAATGCTGAAATGAGCTCGAAAACATAATATTTAACACACTTCTAGTGGAAGTATAATGACCTGCATAATATTTCTTATAATTCTTCTCTTTTGTAGGAATAGAAAATCGTAATTCGTATCTGGTCTAGTATTTTAAGGTCTGCATATGATACCTGCCTATATATTTCTACTTTTACATTAATAAAAAAAATATAAAAAGTTAATGCAATTTGTAATGTAATTTATAGACAACGATAATTGAGATTTATATCTAAAAAATAGTATACCTAAATTTAAGTGTTTACAAATCATTTACATGCGGTATATCCATCAGCATATCGCATTTAGATGATTTGTGTTTTGATTTACAAGTACCGCTAATGTTTGCAATACATTAAAAACTTGCGACAATAGTTTTCAAAATAAAGTTCTCATCAGGTACGATTTGATACCCAATAGCATATTATTCATAGTAACTAGCTCATGTCCATTTCATTTACATACTTAATGCTTTTTTACCTAGTGTGATAGTGTCACATATTTTATAACAGTGTATTGTTTGTACTTTTTATTTAGTGAAGTAATTCTTAGGAGTACGCAACGCGGTTTAACCGTTACTTGACATCCAACGGATGCGTGGCGCCTATCCAACGTAGCCGTAGTAGTTGGGTAGTGCAGAAGATCTCATACAAATATATCATCATTTCTATGTTTGTACAATTTGTTGATGGTGTAATGATGATTGCACAGTTTTAATTGCATTGAGTATTTGTCCAGTTTCGTTTGACGAATTTTTTTATCTTATCTTAACCATGAGCGTCTGCGACAACTTAAGAAAATATTTCCATATACATTGTACTAGCTATCGTAAGGCGTTCTCATGGTTAAGGTGCTGCTGTTTGTGTACACTAAAGACACAGTCTTAACGCTTTTATTTATTAAATAGCTGAGCGTGTTTTGAGCGATCGACCCCTATTTTTTGCAAATGCTGTTTTTTTTAATTTAGTACAAATCTGTGACAATTTGATAATCCAGAGCTATGTGGTTTTTCACTAGTTCATAAATGAATTAAATTTCATAAGACAACGCAATCTAGTCGGCTTCAGATTGCCACAGATTTGACTCAAGTTTTTCATAGATTTGGGTCTCATTATGCGCTCAACATTTCCATTTTGTAGGCATCTTTATTATTATAATTTGATTTTTATTGTTGTTTTGTAGTTATGATAGTATTTTGTATATTAATACGGATTTATTTATATGAATAAATAATTATTCCAGATGGCTTTACTAATATTATTTATCGTTTCATAAGTGACCCTAAGACTAATATACATTTCTGTCATTTTAATATTGAATAGACTATGTTACGGAAGAATGGTGGAATCAGTTTATTTCAACACAAATTACTGAAACAACGACAATTTCTTCTGCGATAAGCCAAGTCTATTTTGAAGTGATTTTCGAAACAGTCGATAAAAATGGATACACAACGTACTACCAACATTGTATCGGATTTTTTCTTTGGGCTCGTGGACTATTTCCTTGGTTAAAACGTCACCCCGGCCGTAGACCCGCGCGGGGGTAAATATGTTTTCCTCAAGACATGGTACAAAGTTTTTGTTACGACCACAGACTTTTGTCTGACTTCGGATACCAAGTTTTTGTGTAGTGCTTCGAGAAAACACGCGCAATAGACAGTCCTACCTAATCAATTCTTAAACCCAAAATATTAATATAAATACAAAGTGTCGTGTTAACTTTCGTTATTATTCGTGAATTTGGCGACGTATTTTTGACATTCGCAAGTTGAACGTAGCACGTTGGATGTTTAGTGCGTTGCGTTGCAGCATGTATTCATAAGAACATGTCAACTAACGTTACTAGGTAGTTTGTAATCGCCGGAGACAAGCCAATAATTTAATAACTCAAACTCAACTAATGGCGCATACTCATAAGCGCTTAGGGGCCATCAGTTTCATCCAATTTTACATATGATTTTTTGGTACCGGATAGTCTTAGAAACTAGACACTGAATAGATTTGGATGCTGTTTTGCGTTGAGTAACCTTGGTCTTAATTTAACAATCTATAAATACAATGACTTCATTCTAAATGCTGGCGAGTTGACGACAAAGCAATTGTAAGTTCGGTCAGATCCAAAAATAACCAGGAAATTCTTCAAATACCCGATTGGTACGCCATTGTCACACAATATGCCGAAATTAACAAATCTTTATCAACAAAAGTAGGTAGGTACTTAAAAATTTACCCTTGGTCCCTTACGATCCCTGTCGGGGAAAGGCGAATAAGTATGTACTTCCTTTTTTTGTTACCAAAACTACCTACCATTATTGAGGACTAACAAAAATAATCTCGCATGATGATTTGTCAAGTTAGGGTCGGAAAGGGACTCCCCAAACATTCCATCATGCAGAAAACCCTTCTCAGGTACCTGCCCTAAAAATTTGCGTAGGTAGTTCTAAAACTAGCACTCTCAGCGCTGAGGCAAACCATGTGGACAATATTTTTATATTATTTTATTCAGCACTGTTGCCGCTTTCTTATTAAGCCCTTATTGTTTGGCTTTGCGCGACCTTTTATTACTTTAATTTCATATACATAACACTAATATCTGCCTACCAGTATTTTTTTAAGGGCTGGCTGGTGATACTCGTACTACATTATATATTGGGATCCGTATGCGAATAGATAAACGGCACCCCATTGTTGATTTTCTTATTTTTTTATGGCCATATATTGCTAGCGTTATAATTTTAAACTTTTTCTCATGCAGTCGTTTATAATCTATATCTATAATAACACACACATCAAATGTGCGTAGGCAACATGTATATTTTATTAAAAATAATTACCAAATCTGATTAAGCAGACAGGTTTTTCTATTTAATTTCTATGTTTAAGTTAACAGTGCATCCCTCTATTATGTATGAATAAGAAAAAAATTATTTTATGCAATTTGAAGAAATGTAACCTAAGTTAATGTCATCAATCAAATGGCAGAAAAAAATTGGATATTTGCTATTATTTATTCTAAAATTAAATTAATTAATAATCTGTGTTTCTACGATTTACCAAAGTAAATTGTGTGCTTAGTGCACACAAGTACAGCGATTTGGCATACTTAAAATCAGTTCATCAAAATCACTTTGAGGAATGGCCGCCCACGTTCTTTGTAACAAGTCAAAAAGCTGTTGTGGTGTATGCACGGCATCCATTCTTGGCAGAGCTCTTCTTTGTAGTATATCCCATGCATGTTTGATAGGGTTGAGGTCTGGCGATTGAGCAGGCCACGGCAGAACGTTAATGCGAGCGTCGGCAAGAGTGCGAGTTACTAATCTAGCCGTGTGTGGACGTGGATTATCGTGCATTAGACAAAACGGCTTCGCAAAGGGATGATCACTTCTGAAACAATACTCTCCGCATAAATCTGAGCATTGAGGTTGCCCCTGATCCAAATAACGGCCCAAACCATTATTGTTCCCCCTCCATATGGGTGAACTTCTTGACAGAATTTTAAACGTTCTGGACGTCCAGAGCTCCTCCAAACTCGAGTACGTCTTGTATCAGGTCGCATACCGAAACGAGACTCGTCAGAAAAGCACTGTTCAGTTTTATGTCTTCAACCCTTTCTGGGTTGGTCGAGGTATCGAGCGTCCGCTCATGACCTCAGCTTAATCTCATGGGGCATCCACCCATGGTGTCTCTTACACTGCGCAGGCTTCTCTAAATTATGGCCGCTCTGCGCAGTGTTTGTTGTTTACATTCTTGGTATTATAATGTTGCATTTTGTTACTCTGATGTGGTGGCTTCTTCCTCACCAGGTACTAATAATTCCCTTGGTGAGGGTCGCCACTTGCATCTTAGTTGTTCGTCCGGTGGCCTAGTGTGTAGTGGGGCGATTCCATGAAGATGTTCGTGCGGCCCATTGTCAGCCGCATCGAACATCTTCCTGGTGATCTTGACCACAAACTGGTGTATTGTTTAAATTTTTATGTCTTTGACTATATTGTGGTATTTCGCACGTATCTGCCTGCTTCCGTTATGGCGCGGATGGCGATGTTCTGCTGGGCCTGTAGCTTCTTGTGATTGGTGCTTGAGCAGAGGTTGTACCAAGCTGGGATCGCGTTTGTCAATCTTGATCTAACGTAAGTTTTATAGGCTCCCAGCTTGGTTCTAAGTGACAGCTTGGAGTTAAGCACAGGGTTCAGCATCGCCCTCGCCGCCCTTGCCTGGTGGATGGCATGCACCGCTTGCTTATGCATTTTTAGACCTTGGTCTATTGTGACTACTTGGACTATTGTGATCGTGTCAAATACTTCAAGGTATTTGACACGATTTGACTCGATGTTTTGACCTTGGAGTAGCTTGCGATTGGGTTTCTTCTTTTTGCGACTTACGCAAATTGCTGCTGTTTTACCCACAATGGCTGATATTCGCCACTTATTCAGCCATTCTGGGAGCAAATTTAGTTGCTGTTGCATCTTCTTAGTTGTGATGTTAATATTGGAGGACGTACAGAGAAATGCGCTGTCATCAGCAAACAGCACAAGGCTGATTTTGCGCTCTCCCTCTTGCTTAGTCTCCAATAGGGGTATGTCATTAGTATACAGGGCGTATAGCCCGGGCGATAGGCAGCTGCCCTGGGTTACCCCGGCCTGCATACTTTTGAGTTCGGAATCTCACTGTTTGACTGTGACGTAGAACTTACTATTTTGTAGGAATTCATTTATTATTTTGACATATTGCTTGCGTATTTCCGTCTCTGCTAGTTTGTAGAGAAGGCCCTCGTGCCACACCCTATCGAAGGCCTTCTCCACATCGGGGAATACGCCAACAGTACCCGCAGTAATGTTGGAGTATTCCTGTTCCTGTTTAGATTGGCGGCCATCTCATGCAACACTAGTAAGTTGTAGCGTCGTTGAGTGATGGCCGCGGAATCCAAACTGCTCTTTGCGTGGTTGGATGTAGCTGCGTATTCTTTTGAGTAAGAGACGCTAGAATAATTTCGCCAGGTGGGGAAGTAGCGAGATGGTCCTGTATGACTGCGCCTCTCTTCTATCCTTCCCTGGCTTCGGGATCATGATGACCTTGGCCAATTTCCACATCTTGGGTAAGTGTCCAGTTCTTAAGATCCCATTGAAGAGCATAGTGACGCTCACTATGCCCTTCTTTGGGAGTTGTGTATGGGTAGGCCATCATGACCCGTCGCTTTCTTGTGTGGAAGCCTTCGGACAGCTTTCCAGGTCTCCGCTGGGGAAATGTACTCGTTGCCGCTCAGCGGTTGCGTCTGGTTTTCCAGTAGCTTCTTTACTGCTTCTGTGACTTTCACGTGATGATCCCTCGCTTCTGGGCTCGCATCTACTCGTATAGGGTGGAGGGAGAATTGCTGTTCAAGGTGCTTAGCTAGTATCTCCGCTCTCACTTTCGGGTCGTACTTTCTTACTCCATCTTCCCACAGTGGGTAGATGGGTTCTTTGGCTTTTGTTAATGCCCTATTTAGATGGTGCAAGTTGGTGGTGTGTTCTGTGGCTTTATCTATGGTACGGTCCCATGCCTCTCCTGTCCACCACTCCACAGCCAGCGAGATTTTGGCTGCCAGGGCATTGAGCTCCTTCTTGAGTTTGGGGCATCTAGCTGTGTTCCATAGCTGCCTAAGCTCTCTCTTCTTCTTCAGCTCCTTTTGAAATTGGATAGGAAGTTCAATCTTCTTTCTAGGTGGTGGGCAGCTGGTGGTCGCCTGCTCTTTGGCTTCGGTCATTTGATCGTTGATCAACTTAACTGCGCTTTCCACTTCTGCTGCAGTATTGATCTGGCCTAGAGTCAGGTTCTCTAGTTTTTGCGCGTAGGCCTGCCAGTTAATAGGTTTGGTGGCCTGTTTACTGAAAAGCTTTCATACCCGCCGTGATGAGTATGGAGAGGTGCTGCTCGCCTAGATCGTACAGCACCTCCACATTGATACTGCCTCTCATTCCTTTGTATCCCACTACGTCTAGTACATCAGGCTGATGAGCTAGGTTTGTGGGCACATGTTTTGGTTCGTCTGGCCCCATCACTTCATATCCGTCTCTTTCTGCTGTTTCAAATAGACTTTTGCCTGATCTGTTGTTATATCTTGACCCCCATGCTGTGTGTTTGGCGTTGAAATCGCCTGTCATTAGTGTGGGGGTTTCTCCTTCCATAACCTTTTTGGAAGTCGTGAGTGTTAATGGTTTGAAGCGGTGGTCTGTAGCAAGCAAATACCCTAAGCTCTCCTTGGCTTGTGTCCGTTACTATTCCGTTTGCTACCAGCTCTCTGAGGTTTGGTAACTGCAGTTCGTCGTGAACTATGTCGCTTCTCAACAGATCTGCCGTTCCTCGGTATGCTTGCCCTCTCTCGCTAACGCAGTCTCTTCTATACGTGTAGTAGTTCCGTATAATGAAGTCTTTCGTTGGTTTTAATTTGATCTCACCCAGAAGTACAAAATGCGCGTTCTGCATCTGGGCGAGTGTTTTCAATTGTTGTTTCTAATCAGTGATGCCGCCGGAGTTCCAGTAAGTTTTCTAATACTTCTATTATTTTTACACTATCCTTACTGGATCCGGGCAAGAAGGGTGAGGCCTCTTCTAGCCGCCTCCTGGATATCTGTTCCGGCTGCGATGGAGACGAGCAATTCCGTCAGGACCCTCATTATTATGGCAATGGGGTTCCAGGCGCTGCTCGCTGGTATAAATGGTGCTTTTGTACCAGTACAAGTTTGTACCCCCACTCCTCTGATTGAAATTGGGTATCCACTGTGTGGGTACTGGTGGACCTCTCCAACTTTGGTCTTCTTGGGCCATCTGCGATCCCATTCTGGGGTCCATATAGAAGAGAGCGCGTTGATTCTGTGGACCCTGTTGGGTCATCGGTGGGCCCCTTGATTGGGGGCGCGGTTGGTAGATATTGGGTCCCCGTGACTGGGGCCGTGACTGCGTCCTCTAGATTGGGGTCTAGAGGGTACCCCTCCAGGTCCACGCGCTTGCGGACGGGGTTGTCTCGTTTCTGTCTTCCTTGGTACCGCCACGTTTGGTACTATACCCCTCCTCTCGTATGAAGGCGAGTACTTGGGGTCTTGCTGGTGCTGGTGCTTCCCTGTGGCTTTAGGTTGGGTTTACTGTTACCGTGTTTGTATCCCCTGCCTGCGATGTCGATGTAGCGGCGTATTGTTGTGCCGCTGCTTCCGGTCTCGCCTTACTACGCCTTCTATTTTTCTTCTTGGCTCGTTTTGACGGATGTGCTGCGCCAAAAAAGCACACGAATGAAATCCTCTATTGCGACAATACTCGAAAACGTACGTGGATCCCTAGGCACTTTTGATGTGTGTATTATAAAGAGAAAAGATGTTACGAATAAAATAAAAAGTTACTGGACATTTTGAAAAATTCTTTCAACATCATCAGAATCCTACATGTTGAACATAGGTTATAGAATATTTTTTTAAACTTAGGGATCCGTATGAAAACTTCGTTAATATAACCCAACGTGTGAATAAATACAAAAAAATCGATATATCGCGTACGCTGCGGAAATTGTTGACAATAGAGCAATTTGATATCTACAATTTTATAAAGGACATCAATATCTACAAAAAAATCCGGAATACCATATGTCTTACTATTACAGTTATATCACAATTACTAATTTTTGTGTTAAATTTATATTTTTTGTTAAATTACCCGTGCAAAGCCGGGGCGGGCTCCTAGTATTATATATAATTAGAAGCAAGACGATCAACACTAAATCATACGGAAAATAGTTATAAAAATGAATAATTTTGAAGCAAAATTTTAATTTTTTTTCCGGTTGTGGTTTAAATGTTCCTTTCGTTGTAATAATTTTATATAACACTTAATCACTTAGCTCGCGTGAATACAAAAATTAGGTACAATGTTAGAAACTAAAATAGTTCTTTAAAATTTCAATACCAGTATGCATAAATAATAGACTGTTGTTGAATAACAACCTTGCAAGACCCCCCCCCCCCCTTTCCTTCTTTCCTCGCACTCGTTCTGGAGAAACAGACTACTCGGTGCGCACTTACCCACTGCGCTGCTTGCTTATCCCGCGGTTACCCTGAATAACTTTGGTAGCCTTAACCATAAAACCGCGTAAATTCTGTTAGGTATACATTCTTACACAAAATGTGCCTAAATCAAACTTATTGAACCAACGGAGGTACCTACTTCCTTAATATACTTTCCCTGAGGGCCCCAGCCCCTAACCGAACGCAGAATAACGGAAATACGCATGACCCTACTTTTTTGTTACAAAAACTATCTACCTACCGCTCTCAAAATGTTCTCCCCGCATAATATTTTGTCAAGGATGAAAAAGGACTCCAAATGTTAAAAATTCTATAGTAGGTAGTTCTAAAACTAGCAACTTTAGCGCCGTGGCAAACCTTGTGGATTAGGTACCAAATACATTTTTAATTCATTTTTGAACTGTTGCCGCTTTCTATTAAATCATTTCGATCGTGATAAGCATTTTGTGTGATATGTTAATTATTTAAACGTCGTGGCTAATGAGTCAAATTTCTACCTGACTGGTATACGATAGTACCGACGACCTGGCTGGTATATGTAGTACATATGTAGGGTTCCGTACCCGAAGGGTCCGAATGGCACCCTTTGTTGTTTCCCTTTTTTTATGCTAGCGATACATTTTATCCCCATCTCATGCATCGTAGGTAGACGGTATGATTTTTAAGCCCAGCGAAATGATTCGTTTCGTTATTTAACTTATATTAAACACAAAGGAGACGAGGAAATATACAAGGGACAGGGTCGACGGCTGTCCCATACCCATGCTTGGCCTTGAGTAACCGGACACAAACAAGACAAGGGAGCGGCCACAAGACCCTTGCCAGCATGGCACTCCACTCGTTTCTACTCACGTAATTTATTTGATATAAAAAACAAGCATACCTACTGCAATGCGAGATGATTCTTTTATTTTAGGTAAGTTCTTACCTACACAAACAAATTTGAGCTGTCCAAATCCAGAAATATTGATAATGTATTCTATTTTAATAATGTATTATCTAACAATTATGTCGACCATATATTAATGAACGACGTGACAATCACGAACCAAACGTCAATACTAATGTTAAAAAATATCTAATTACCTACCTACAAGATTATATCAATAAAAAAAAAGTCAAAATCTAATGTACACTTACATCTTCGATCATAAGTAATGATCGAAGACTTACATTTATCCTGGCGGAAAAGACGCATTTCCTATATCTACATGGGCATTGAGCGAGTTACATAACGCCCCCCGTTAAATAAAAGCTTTAAGGACACTTCAAGGAGATGCCCACCGCTTGGCAGGCGTCTGGGGATTCGTAGTGTAAGTTGGCAGTTCTTCAGAAGGCGCTGCAACCCATCATCAGGTATTTTTCTTACTTCGCCTCTTACGACTTCCACATGAAGATATGGCAGGGTGAGGTTCCCCGTGGAAAGCCGGGAGGGAAGGCAAAAGTTATTCCTAAGAATATTTACCTATTCTGTACAAAATGTATATGTATAGCTGCATTTCAGAAACCTAGTTCTGAGAATTGAAATTTATGAAACGTGCATTATGTTTTTTTTTTAAATTATTGTGACGGAACAAGCTTGAGGCCCACCTGATGTTAAGCGGACTAACCTCTCTCAGATGCATTTCGTCACAAGTCACGAAAGTCACTGCGCCCGTCACCTTGATACTTAGTTATTAAGTCTCATGTGCCTGTATTCTCACTGGCTGTCAAGGACTACTGCCGGAACACACATTTAGGTGCTTGGCGACAGATTTTCTTTAGGTGTACCTTTAAATTAATCATAATAAGCATTTATAAGCTCACCCTTTTCTGCTATTGTGGCAGTTAATTAAGTTTATGGCGGCTTCGACCACACCATATCACCTGTTGATTGGTACGATAATTTGAAGACAGACTAAAACTAGAATCGATACTGGCTCTCAAGGATAGCATTTGAAACACATGGTGCTTGGCGAATGATTTTCTACCTAATAATGTTTGTTAGTAATATGTGCGAGCATTCACACTATTCACCATGCCTGTAAAGAGTAGGTACACTGATAACATCAATGCACGATGGTAAGATGGAAATAAGAACCAATCTAACAAAACATGAGTCGGTATCTCTGTTGATACGAGTAAGACTGATAAAACCAAACATAGGTTGACTAAACTGTAAGAATACGAGTATCATCAGAGCATAGCAACGCTATTTAGAGATTGTTCTATATGTTTTTGTGTAGACGAGGTTCTGATGGTATTGGTATTTGCACGACTCTTATTTAAATACCCAAAGGCGGCACAAGTAAGTTATCATATTCAACGGAACTGGAGAATATAAAACGCTCAACATTTTTGTGTTCCCACAGGTACGTGGCCCTTGCTGCCGCTTTTCGTTAATTCAATAGTACAAATAAAAGTAACATTTTTTCAATATTATTGTAAAAGCTCTAAATAAAAGGTCATGTGTGAGCGTAATTGTTTCCACAGGTAAAATTGGGAATTCAAATACTAGAGGTACCTGATTTGGCGCTGCTTTGTCAAAGAAAATGGGCCCGAAATTGTATCTACTCTTACCTGTCCTCCTTAAATTAGTTGACTATGACCATTGCAACTGGTTAAAATTTAAACCGCGATGAACAATCGTATACTTCCTCGAAAGCATTTTGGTGCCTACCTTAGATCAGGTATAAGACAGCTGGGTATTAATGGGTATCATACCATACGGTGCAGGTAATACCTGCCTCCAAGATTGGAAATGTGCAATGCCCAATAAAAAGTAATTGGCCTTGCCATAATCTTAAACGGCTTACCGCTAGTGGCAAATATCTACTAAGAAATTCTGTGGTTTAGAAGGAATGTAAATATCATTGTTGCAGCGTCACCAAGGGCTGGACAAGACGTGAAGTCTGAATATCTTTGAAGCCACTACTTGATGGTTCCTCTTTTTTTATCTTTCGCTGCGCACTGTAAACGATCCTGTGTTTCTACTATGCTTTTATGTTTACTTTTGCTGATGGTAATTTGTTTTTGTTGGTCGGTCTTGGTGATGGTCATCTTTCCCTATCATTCTTTAATAGCTCTGGAAACTGCATATGCGAATTCGCATAGTATTATGTAGATTCAATTGTTTCATTTTAATTACTGATCAATAGAGGATAAAAGCGGGACTCTGTTAGATTAAACATGAGATCAGCTGCGTCGAACGTGTTCTTCAAAGCAAGAAACAACAATACCAATTTCTTAATGCTCCTGCCGATCATGTTGCTTTCTACTTAACCTGGTGTTCAAGCAAAGTCGAGTAGGCCTGTCGCAGTATGAGATATACTGATATCTGGAGGACTGAGGAACTGTCCTCAGAGAGCGCTGCTGCCCATCTGCTAGGTACGCTGCCAACTGGTAGTGGGCTGGAATGGCCCCGAGTTTTGCGTCGTAGACCTATATTGAATAAATGATTTTGACTTTGACTTAGGAGCATTTGGAGTGTCTGTGTGGGCTTTTAGTTGCTAAAATTTTACAGTTGTGATAGCTGTATTGTTGTATACAGTCTAGTGTACACATTATATATATATTTTCAAGTGGTAGCGTGTAAAGCTGGTCGATAATGAAGCACTTAGTATGCATAGGTGTAGGCAAATAGTAGATACATTAACAAGAAATGGCTCTTTGCTTGTTCTTGTCCAAACAGCCCTATAACATTTTAGTGATGTATCCACCTTTTTACCAAACCATGATTTGGACATTTTATCGGCACTTGTATTCACATGAATGGGACTTAACTCTGACAGATACGTGTGTACTTTATACATTAAGGCGTTCATACTTCCTAATGTACAAAAATAACACCCACAAATACTAAAAATGAGAATAATGGGCGTTAGTATTGAGGCCGTTAAGACAAAAATAGCGTTTTGAACGTTTCATTTGCAAATTATTTGAGCACATTTTTTCTTTCCGTGCGGTAATAGAACCCATGTCCTCCGATTTCGAGCCGAAACTATGTGCAATAATTGTATTACTCTAACCGCCATAGGGGACGGTGCGAAAATAAGAAAAGGGGAGTTCGATTCGCGTCTGTAAAAAAAATTGGCACCAATAATTTCTAAATGTGATTTCGCTCAGCAGGCGAAAGTGCATGTATTTGGAAAAAGAAATTAGAATGTTTTCTTACACCGCACCAATCGGAATGCTTTGAAAAAAGCTACAAATGACATCGCAAATGCTATGTGAACTATATCCGAAGTAGGTCTTTAATGACCGTTTTTTGACAATTGCGAGTTTAACTTCGAAATAATGGAAGAATTTTATCACATAGCATATGTTTTCGCTGAAAATGTTATGAAAACTTAGTTTTGTGTGTTACATAGTTATTGGTATTCGCTTTGTTGCATATAAGACTGCATCATATTATTATCATAAATCAAAACAAATCCGCCAGCGCGTTTTCCTTTGAGAATGACAGCTATTGGTAAGAAGTGTTATCAGTTGTTCGATATGGGACGAAACAAGCCATTGTTATCTTGCGCCGCGTCAGTCTTACTATGCCACTTTTGTCGTTTCTATATGTGTAGCGTTGTAGTTTATTACGAAGAAGGTACACACGATTACTTAACTCTATGGTTGGCATGTCACGCATCTTATTGGCAATACCAGGCCGAACTTTAGTGGGATAAGAGCGCTTTTGGTATGCATTGGTCATCATTACCTCTAGTCAAATTAGAGTCTAACTATGCCACTTTTTTCACTTCTGTGTTTGGGTTGTAACGAAGAATTAGGCACGCGGTCACAGTCATATGTAAACTTAACTCTATATATGGGCGTCTTATTGATAACATTCAGAATGCATTGGTCATCGTTACCTCTTTACATCATTATCTAACTATGCTTCTTTTGTAGCTTCTAAGTGTTGCGTTGTAATTACATAATTAGGTACAAAGAGTGCCATTAAATGCGATCACAATCATAAACTTAACTATGGATGTCGTGCCGAGTCTTATTGACAGCATTGACTATGCATTTGTCATCGTTATCTCTCGTAGTTGATTACGAAAAATGTGACCATATGCGATAACATCACATATTAATAACGGAAGTAATTTGATTTTATGATCACAATATTCAACAGACATGCATTGGTTACATTTTCATGGTGGTAGGGCATTTTGCGTATGCCCGCCTGGCTAGCTACCACCATCAAGTAGAAAATCTATCGCCAAGCACCTAAGGGTGTGTTCCGGCAGCTGTCCTTGAGAGCCAGTACTTCTAGGTTAGCCAGAACAACATCTTCGACCACATCATCACTTACCATCAGGAGAGATAGTGGACAAAGGCTAACCTATCAAGCATAAAAAAAACAGCCATTCGTAGTTTCCGGTGGCTGTATCCCACAATCACAATATATAACATTTCTAGTTAATGATGTTTTTATATTGTGAGATAATATTTTTAGTACCTATGACGTAAATCAGCTAAAATATTGGAAGTAAAAAATAATTTTCTAGAATAGAACGCATCACGTCGAGCTATCTTATTTGAGCGAGCTAATTGAACTATATCAACTATGTAAGCACCCGTATATGCAACTCGACTATCCCAGTCGTGTCATTGCCTCGCACCTCCTAAATCAGCGTGTTGTGTGTAATTTTAATATTTATATGCATTTAAATAACTATTGATACTGTAATAAGCCATAACTTTCGTAGAACACTGGTTTTTCTGAAAGACAATCGACTAACATTATAAATCATTCGTTTGCATTGAAAAATCTTACATTTTAACCCTCATAATGCCCTGCGATTGAAGTAGGTGTATTTTATAAAGCTGGTTCTTGTTTATTTAAATGTAAATAAGCTTGCGCTGAATTCTTCAACAAGAGCAGTAAACAAGTTCCTAATTACTAACCCCTAACCCTAGATAAAATCCTAGTTACGATTTCTTTGTGTTAGGTGCTGAAGCACAGATCTGCATACAATTGCACTAAAAATATCAGTGACGTTTCAGTAAGCACTTAACTGAGTGTGGTGAATTTTGATGTGTACTTCAGATCAAGCAAATTATCTAGTAAATTGTGCAGTTGCGAGACATGGAATAAATGTATTTCTTCAGACGAGTTTTTACATGACATGAATTATACATCCACTGAGCAAGTAATATTTTACATCTTCAGTGCTACTAGCGGAAAAAACAAAAATAAATATGGGAGTTAACTTTTAAGTTTATGTTATCTATGCAAAGAGTACATAGTTACAATTTTATTGTCTATGCAAAGTGTACAGAATTATAGTACCACCAGCTTAACTGTACAGTTGGCGTGGGCGCTGCTGATCAAGGAAATCAACCACAAACTGTCACAATTTGATGGAATGTTGTAGTTCTTTTTTCTGCCACCTGAACAGATAAGTTGGTGGGTCTATACAACTTTGTTGTAACCTCTAACCATATGTACACTCTAAAAGGGTACTGAGTTACAATAATTATGAATGTGTATCCCTAAAACTAGCTCAACTGAGCTCACGCAGTATCTAAAAATTACGGCTTCGTGTCTTTAGTAGCAAACTTACACTTCACATTGTTCGTCCAGGTGAACAGAGTGTAATAAACAAGTGATCAGTGTTATTATTAAATGCAATTACACAGTAATTTAACTATCTGCCACGATTGTCGATTGGCGTAGGTGTTTTTTTATTGGAGAAAGGTAAGCCTTTTACCACAATCTCACCTGATGGCAAGTGATAATGTGATCGACGGTGTTAACAGGCTTAACCTAGAATTACTGCCGTAAGCTGCTTGGCGACAGATTTTCTACTTGAGGGTGGTCGCTAGCCAGGCGGGCATTGGCAAAATGCCTTCCACCATGCGGTGAATCTCAAGCCTGCGGGGGGATCCGAACCATGGACCTGCTGCGCGACAGTCCATAGTCAATGCCATTGAGCCATCACTGCTTCGAAAGTGAGGTGCTGGGTTCAATTATCGGCTGCGACGTATAGGACAACCTAACAATATTTCTTCAGCAGTACAATTGTCTGGTAATTTTTTTTGTATGTTATTGTGACAGAACAAGCTCGAGACCCATCTGATGTTAAACAGACTAACCTCTGCCTAGAACAGATGCATGTCGTCACAAGTCACGAATTGCACTGCGCCCGCCACGTTGAGACATAGTTGTTAAGGTCTAATGTGCCTGTAATTGCACTGGCTCTCAAGGACTTCTGCCGAAACACACCGTTAGGTGCTTGGTAAAAAAGGCTCGCCCCTGTGCCAGAAAATATAACTAGCGAAATGGTATTTACTCACCTCCCTAACTTTTCAATCTCTCTTCTACGTGTGATGCTTCAATTAATGTGATTCAGTACACTATTCCATGCTTAGGTAATGTGTACTTATATTATTTAAGAGTATACAATGTTTTCCTTGAACATCCCTGGTAATGTAACACGGCGAAATTTTTACTTCAGTCTGGATATATAAATCTGAAGAAGCAGGTTCGATCCCCACCCATAGAGAACATTTTGTAATTACGAAGCAAAGTCGGTTAGCTAAGCTTTTGGTTCGTTATCTAAAAAAAAAACTTCGTTCGTAAACTAAACATAACGTGGGGATAAGTTGATAGGGATACATGGAGTAGATAAATAAAACTATTTGGGTATTTAATCAAAATATATATTCTTCAAAAAGACAATATAAGCACCGCAATCACACCTCGCAATTGTTTTTAACTCTTGCTTTTACTTACGCACTAATTCAAAATCCTTAATAAATATTTATTTCAATGTTCAACCATAAACCAAACCGAAACGGGAATGTATTAATTTACTATCGCAGTAAAACACCAGCAACTGGAATAACTGTTACAAAACTGTAATACATTACCAAAATTCAAAAAGGAATGTGATACTAGGAATTCAATGGTTAACATTAAAATATTTAACAAAATAAATTTTTTAACAGTTTAGATACATTTCCAAAATCATTGGTATCAGTAAAATAAGTAAGTACTACAAATAGAAATGCGTGGTCCTCCACCAATGCAGACATGGCAAATATTGGCTGACTTTTTTGACCAAGTTACTCCCTAAATTCCTCTACCTTTAGTAAATCACCCAGCTTGACCAACGAAATATTATATGTATACCAAGTCATTATAAATCTAGTTAAATATATACGCCTCTGCTTAACGCTCCGGTGATGTTATATATCTAGTTGTTGTAGGTAGAAGCGGAGACGTTTCCGCCGTGACCGGTCCAGTTGGTATGGACGAAGTCTCCAGGCTTAGTCAGGAGTTCATATGTATGGGCGCCGAAGTAATCACGCTGTGCCTGTGCAATAAATTATAAAGTCAATTAAAATCTTAGATTACTTTACTTTATCAGCCGGATCGTCCACTGCTGAACACAGCCTCCCCTATTAAGGGGGTATTTGCCATAATCCCCACGCTTGGCAGGCGGCTTGGGGATCGCAGTGTAAGATGGCAGTTCTTAGAAGGCGCTGCTGCCAACCTTCCAGTATTTTTTCCCTTAGTCGCCTTTTACGACACCCACGGGATGATATGGGGAAGTGCAATTCTAATCCGGCACCCCACGGATACATCTTAGATTACATGACAACAATACTAAGGAAATCTAGGATGGTCACCTCAAAGCATACGCGCAAAGAAAAATTGTTTTTTAATCTTTTAGAATGTGTTCAGTTGTTTATGATTCGAAATCTGCGTATAAGTGATATTAAACGCTCGCGTGGAAAAGATTTTTGAAATTCGACCCTCTATAGAAGTTCTAGAAAAATTAATTAACTTTAAACATATTATAACCAATTTTAGTTATTTAACTGTTACTATACATTAACGCAAATTATCGAAGTTGTTTTTAATGTACCTCTCTGTAGCATTTTTTCTCGCTGGTATGAGGTAAAAAATTGTGTGTTGCGCTCGGCTGCTAAAATATTTTGTGTCTCATACCTTTAACACTTTCGGTACTCTCAGGATTCTATAATATTAACCACTCGCTTTGCTAGTTCAATCCCAGAATCCTTTGCCCCTCCTTTGTTTAAAAAAAAGTACTTGCTCCAAATAACAACTTTGTAGCTTTGTATAACAAATTTAATTATTGTTAGGCAAGTCCTTGCATACAGATAAGCAATGTGGTTGATACTATTAATTGTGGACTGGCTCTAAAGAGCAGCTGGTGTGGTACAACATCAGCTGCTTGGCGACATATTTACTTTCTGAAGGTGGTAGCTAGCCAGGCGAGCTTTAACAAAATGATCTGCCGCCATGCAAATATCGTGAAACTAAATATGTGTTTAATTCCAGAAAAATAGAAGATTCGCTTGAGAAATTTTAAGTAAGCGCTTATTAGAATATCAATATGGCTGGAAGAAATATGTAAATCAACATGCAGGTAACAAATTCAACGCTTAAATTAAGTATAATTTTTGCACTGCTAAATTAATAACAACCACGATGTTGATCTGTTTGATATTGGCAAATATAATATAAACAAAACAAAGTGTTGTGACTTTGTTTTGTTTCTTCTAGAAAGTTCCCATTCACTATGTCTTTAAGACACTAAGGTTAAGTCATGGGACACCAGGATGACATGTAGTTCCAGTTCTATGCTGATTGTATGCTATAAGTAGACGCAAAGCGAGTAACTAAAGTACCAAAAAAATGTTTTTTTTTTACGCTTGATAGTTAAGCCTTTAGCACTTTAGCCACTTACCATCAGATGAGACCACTATCTCATCTGATAGTAAGTGATGATCTGGTCGAAAATGTTGTTCAGGCTAACCTATAATTACTGGCTCTCAAGGACAGCTGCCGGAAAACACCGTTAGGTGCCTGGCAATAGATTTTCTACTTGCGGGTGATAGCTAGCCCGCTATATCGTCTGCCATCCTAAGATGACAAACCGGGACCGATGGCTTAACGTGCCCTCCGAAGCACGGAAACGCTCAGTAGTAATGACACTAGCGGTCACCCTTCCAACTCATGACCGCGGCGGACGTTGCTTAACTTTGCTGATCGGTTACGAACAGCTAAGCAAACTTCGCTACAAGCATATCAATGGTATCAGTAGTATGAGGCAAAAAATGTCTGTCTGGGTTATGTGTCTCAGTGTGTTCAGGCAGGTTTACTTGAGAGAAAGTTTCCATTTTAGGTGACGTCTATCTTCAATCACATAATCAATTACCATAAGATGAGATAGTGGTCCAAGGGTAGGCCATCAGCAGGAAATAAAGCCAGTGTTTACCTGAAGCAAGTTAGCCGGTAGCACTGAGGAGCGATAGCCATCGTAGAAAGCGAGCGCAGCCGAGAAGGCCGGCGCTGGTACACCCACAAGGGCGGATTGCGCTACCACTTGCCTCAGCGAGCTCTGTGCGCCAGAGATCTGCTCGCGGAAGTATGGATTGAGGAGTAGGTTGGATAGTTGTGGATTCTGCGTGAACGCGTCCTGTAAAACAAATTTTTTTATGATATTACTGCATCATGTGATGGAAGGTGGAACTCCTTACCGTGGTCAGTCTTTCCCGATGAATACAATGGGTGTCTTCAAATTGAGAGTAAATAGGTTTCTTCTAGGTAAGCGTGCTCCTACTTAGACCACATCAATGCTTAACATCAGGCAGGGTGTGATCAAACGCGAACTTATTTGGAAAAAAAAACCTGTGATCTCAAGCTTTTCTTCGTCGTACTACTTGGGAAAAAACATGTTATTGTGTGACTTAAATCATACCCGTGGGGTGCCGGTTCAGAATGTCGCCTCTCCATTTCTTCCTGTGGGTGTCGTATGAGGCGACTAAAGGAAAAGTGTGCCAAATGTGCAGCATGCCACTTCTCACATGGATGCGAGTTGGGTGTTGGCATTAGGCTTAGTGCCCTGCCAGGGTTACATGCAATATGTTCTTGTGTTCCTGTGTTATATGTTGTTAGCGTAAACATATTATTCGTAATATTATTCTCTTGTATTTCGTCCAGTGTTAGAGAAAATTATATATATTGTATCACCCGGAAACTGAGCCCGGTGAATGACAATAAGCTCGCCCGCTATTACATGGGAAAACCCAATTGGCGAAACGAGGCGTGTTTACACACCTCTGTCTACCTAATACAGGCGTGATTGTATGCATGTATGTTAAATCAGCTTGCACACATTAAAATGTGTTTTTTTATATCAAAAACAATCTTTACTTAAACAGCTCTGAAACTACCGAGAACACATATACTTGACTAAGACTTACTTGTGGCTATTTGAATGCAAATTTATTTTGAATATAATTAACTAGACGAATGGCGAACGTTCAAGAATTATTAGGTATATAGGGGTTGTTTATGGGCAGAATGGATTTGACTGTTAAAACAAGAGTCCGTATTGCTGCGCATAGGCTAGCGATTATACAAGACGGCATATCATGCCCTCCGGAGAACGGAAACACTACCAGCTATCACCTATCCAAGATAAGACAGTACAGAATATTACTGGCTTAAATCTTTCGATATGGTAATGACACGTTTATACATTGTGTCCTTGACGTTAACAAATTCTAGAAAAACGCAGTCATCGTAGATCAAGATCTTGCAAATCATATATGATACGATTGTAACTTGTATTTTGGACATTATATGTAGTCCGATAAGGTATAAAATAAATTATCCTTGACAAAAATATCACCACGATGTCGACGCGACGTGATTGTTATCAGTCATATCATTCTTTGGTAGAAGGTAAAATATTATTAATGATTGTCAATGCATGATGACATAAAATTTATGAAATCACTATACTGACACAGCTTAAACAGTAAATGATGTCACCTTCCCACTGAATGTGATGTAGTAAATAGATTTTTGCAACTTAAAACTTAGATAAATGTAATAAAGTTCCCTCTCTATAACCATTCTAATTAGATGTTAAGGCCCTAGATTTGAAACATAATACATAATGGTACCGAAATAAAACATTATGTGAACGCGTGACCAAGATACCGTTAAACCTTGGTCGGACACGATAGACCTTGGCGCAGTGATTCACTTATCAATAACGGTCATTCTGAGGTGACAAAGGAAATCTTGTTTTATAAAACCTCTCGTTGTACCGATACAAGAGATTTTTTATAAACGCGTTGAATAGGAGCTTTTTTTTTATTTTTCTAGAAGAAGTCTCGAATTGATGTTGGCTTTGCTAATCATCACATCTCACTTGCACACTACAGACAGTCTATAGTGCGAAAGAGAGACGTAATGATTGGCAGTACCATCTTGGATTCATTTCTATATTAATACCAGCCTAATAGGAACAGCGTCACAGCCAATTCAATTTATTTCTAGGGAAAACATGAGATGCTGGTGCTCAAAATGATGTCAACTACCTACATATTGTTAGTATGAAATATGTAGGAATAACAGTAAGTACATGGTAAGTATATTGTTTTCTTCTAAGCTACTATAATAGTACAAGACTATTTAACTGTCCCCACGCTTGGCAGGCGTCTTGGGGATCGCAGTGTAAGATGGCAGTTCTAGCAGGCCTTCTGGTATTTTTCCATTCGCCGCCTCTTTCGACACCCACGGAATAGAGAGAGAGAGGAAGGGTGTGCGATTCTAATTTAATTATTCAGATGTCCTTGAGAGCCAGTAATTCTAGATTATATCTGAATAACTTACACGACTGCATCTTCACTTATCATCACGTGAGATAGTGGTTTAAGGCTGGCTTATCAGCAGGAAAAGAAATTATAATATTTTATTCCACTCAATTGCTTGGTAGAGATTAGTATTACATGGGTTATAACTTTTTGACCTGGAGTCTAAGATAGACCGGAGTATACATTTTAGCCAAATTTATGACAATTGTCATAAATAACACAAAATAAGAAATTATTAGCATCGGAAAAGTTTTTATTATTGGCTTAAATGAAATTTACTTATACAGAGGAAGCAAGTGTTTTCTAGGCAAGCATGCAGTGTCGCCTTCACAAGGTGAGACACAAGTGAAGCGATGCCCATCTAATAAAAAAAAATTGTTTACCTTGATATTCCCAAGAAAGGCGCTTCGAATAATGCAGCCGCCGCGCCACATAAGAGCAATGCTTCCATAGTTAAGATTCCACTGGTTAGCCTGAAAATAAAGAATATACGAAACTTGTGATGATAATATTATGGACAGGAGGAATGTTTCGAAGCAGTGATAGCATGTGTATATTGCAGTGAAGTTCGTAAGTATGAATCCCACAGCGTGCTTGAAATTGATGTCTTTTAAGAGCAAAAAATCGGTCACAAAGCACATAACGCTAAACACTAACCAATAAAATTTCAAATTAAATAGGGCTTGAAATCATATTCAGAAATATAGAAGGGTAGTTACATCACTACGAGTGTTCTCTGTATTCAGAATCACTTCTTTCGGTCTGATGAAGTCCAGTAGTGTGATTGATGGTCACACCATCCCCGTTAAAATAGTATTGCATAGCAAAAATCTCAATTCATTGACAAGTCATGACCGGGCGGTTAAGGCACCCGGTGCGTGATATTGGAGGTTGCGGGTTCGGCTTCCACTCAAGATAAACATTAAGTATTCTAAAATAATGTGAATGAGATAACGTTTATGCGTTCCAGCTGTCCTTCAGAGCCAGGTCTAGCCAGCTATCAACTTCGCACTCATCATCAAAAATCCAAAGAGACAGGATGTTAATAAAAAGCTAATCATAATATGAATAAGTAGTTTTACGGTTACATCTCTATATGAATGACTAAATCTCGACATGAATACATCATTCTGACTAAATCGCCAAAGGACTAGATAGCATATAACGACTATATATTGCCGTTTATTTTCCAAAGTACAGTTGTCTACATAAGTAGAATATTCCATTATTTTTTTAGCGATGATGGCCGAGCGGTAATAGCTATGGACTGCCGTGCCGCAGGTCCGTGGTTCGATTTCCACCACCGGCTTGAGCGTCACTGCATAGTAAAAGGGCATTTTGCGTTTGCCCGCCTGGCTAGCTTCCACCCTCAAGTAGAAAATCTGTCGCCAAGTGTTCCGGCAGCAGGTCTTGAGAGTCAGTAAAATTACAGGCACATGAGACCTTAACAACTATGTGTCAACGTGGCGGGCGCAGTGCAATTCGTGACTTGTGACGACATGCATCTGTTACAGGCAGAGGTTAGTCCGCTTAACATCAGGAGGGCCTCGAGCTTGTTCTGTCACAATAACATAAAAAAAATGTCCTGAAGCGGACATATTGATTTGGTCAGAAAGTGATCGAGGCATGCCGAGTCTAGTCATATAGAGATTTAGTCGTAAAACTTCTAACCCAAGTAAGAAACGTATTTCAAGAGAAAATTATAAATAATTGTGATTGTCTGAATTTACAAAACGTAACATAATATATATTACGTCAAAATTTGATAAGAATAACCATTGAAATAATTAAGCGTTGTTAATGTTTAGTGTATCACTAAACAATATTGCTGTTGGTAAAACTAAGTACTGAACTAACTATTGCAGGTTATAAGTAGGAATTTGCTGCCAAAGCCTGTTTTACGACTAAAACAACACATACAAATCCCGCATTAATAAATATATATTTTTTGTGTACACTGAGCTTAGTACACTGAAAGATAATCACGATATAACTAACACTCCATAAATTAGCACAGAGAAGATTGGAATCTAAAACAAAACAATAAATATAGCAAGTACTTCTAAAAAGGTCCATGGGTAATTTCGAACGGTGAATTTATTGACAAGAAAAACTCAGCGATAATCCAAAAGATCTGAATCTGTGCGTTGTTGATGGCATGACACTCGCCCACTAATAGTCGGGAAGAAATATAGTTTGGATAAAAGACTCATGTCCTTAAAGTGTCCCCACACGATTGATGATGATTTTAAACAACAGCAAGCCTGCAAGAACTTGTAATGTATGTACTGATTTTAAAGTAGACATATAAAAACATACCTTAGCAGCTTCTCTAAGCAACATGAACCCTTGCGCGTATGAAATGAGCTTGCTTGCATATAGAGCCTTACGAAGATCTTCAAGGAAGGTCTTCTTGTCACCAGTGAACTTTTGGTTCGAACCGGGGAGGACAGTGCTGGCCTTGACACGCTCATCTGGAAACAAGGTCAAATTAAATTCGAATGTACACCTTATACCTGGATATAACAGAGTCTGAAATCAAGCAAATAACTTTTACGAGATTTTTTGCAATCTCACCTGATGATAAGTGATGATGTTAAGCAAGATTAACGTAGACCGGGCACTGGCTTACAATTACTGCTTCCGATACACACCTTTGAGTGCTTGGTGACATATTGTCTTATTTTTATGCGTTTGTGACGGAACAAGCACGAGGCCCACTTGATGTTATTCGGTAACCTCTGTCTATAACAGATGCATTTCGTAACTTGTGACCACGTATCTGTCATCACACTCAGTATGAAGGGAGCAGTGCAGCTCGCACTGCGTTTTTGAGTTTTCTTTGGCAATTTTTATTCGAATTTATGATATGCAAAGGTGATATTGATTATTGCAAACCTTTGAGAGCAGACAGGCACCTAGCGAAGACAGCTTCTCCGATTAGTGTGACGGGTACTCCGTACTCTAGGGCTGCGATGCCGGTCCACTTGCCGGTACCCTTCTGGCCAGCTGTGTCGCGAATCTTTGGCAGTAAGTATTTACCTGCAAAACAAAATTTTACCAATCATGTAGTCAATAGTAAAGTTGGCGACGGTAGAACCATACTGATCCAAGTATCGTTATCATGATACTGAGAAAAAGAAGGAAACGGGTTTGAACTTGTTTTAAAAAAATACGTGATTTATTATGCTTTAATCTTTATCGAAATGATGGCTAATATGTCAGACAAAATAAAAAAAAAATATTAAAATATTTTGATTAAAAGTATGTCAAAATGTTGGTTTCTGCAGATAAATAATAAATATTGGATCAGTATAGCAGGATATATTTTTGAAAGTAAGTATAATGCTAAAGTGGAAAATTGAGGTCCTCTAGCAATATAAGGCGCTTCTTGTACTTGGATCAATGTGGCATCAATTGAATATTTTTTTCCTTGCATTTGTTGCATATAGCTCCAATATAGAAAAATATGTCACTTGGATCAGTATGGTTCTACCTTCGCCAGTTAATCATCTGCATGGGTAATGGTTGCCAAATCACTGCTGTTTATTTAGACTCCAAGCTGGAATGACAACTTTCCTGTGCTTCGTATCGGAGGACGGTTAGGCACATTGGCGAACAGAAGTCAGTGCGGCGAAGGTCACTTGACAAATGTATACCCTTTTGGTCGCCATGGCAACTGAGTTTCAACGACCAGTTGCCAAAAACTTAAAATCTTTCTTGAAATTTAACCAGTTACCAAACAGGATAGACTACTTTTGTTTTACAGCAAGTACCAGTAATCAACGTAGTTTCGCAACATGAGACATGCTGTCTCATTTCAATAGCACCGAGGTCGGAACTTTGGACCAAAAGATACTCCGTGTTGGAGGTTGTCATAATCCCCACGCTTGGCAGGCGTCTTGGGGATTGCAATAATATGAGATGGCAGTTTTCCAGAAGGCGCTGCTACCCACCATCTGGTACTTCTCCCTTCGTCTTCATTTTACGACTCCTACAGGAAGATATTATCTTTAATTACTACACGACTACAGCAGGAGCTAAATATTTCATTGTTCACGCGTTGTGCACGTTTACTAAAGAACGGCAATACCACAGTAAGAACTTACACGATAATTCCCGTTTTAGACCAGATCATTCACCAATAAATCATCCTTCACCGGACAAGCTTACTATGTATATTCAAATATATATATATATATGACGGTACATTTACATGAGGCTCGTCTAAAGACATTTTTATGACTGTTATATTAAAGTTAGCCCCGACTTCGCACGGTTGCAATGCTGATACTAAACATACTACAGAATGTCTTTATTCAGCAAGCGTTTGCAATGTAAGCGCAAAAAATGTGTTTATTTACAACATTATATAAGAAACTTCTTAAATTATCAGTGTTTCTCTACTATATTATACATATAAACCTTCTTCTTGAATCACTCTATCTATTAAAAGAACCGCATCAAAATATGTTGCGTAGTTTTAAAGATCTAAGCATACATAGCGAAATACAGCAGGAAGCGACTTTGTTGTATACTATGTAGTGATAGTAAATAAAGTAATTTTTAGGCATACTTCTTACCTTTTTTACTGTTTTTAGTCTAGTGTTAATTTACATCTCCAACCTCGAAGAGAAAACAATTAACATTATTTATTGAATATTTGAAGTTCCTCACCGTCAGCGTCCTTGAATTTCAAGATATCCCTGGTGATCTCAATGAGGAAAGAATCCAAGTCTCCCTTGTTCCATTCTTCGAAGACTTCAGCCATTTCGCCTTGATCCAATCCTGCACAAAGATATTTCAAGCAATGATGACATACTGAGGATAACAATGAACTTCTGGGAAGGGGAACATGGCTATATTTGATTGGCAGCGTCAAGAGCGTTAGCCCAACATGTACTATCAAATGTGATTTGATCGTATATTCCCGCAATTGTCTTTGAAAGTCAGTTCCAAGTCTAGCCTAGGCGCGATCCTAAAAAAGCATTCGTAAAGGATACATATAAGTATTACATAATAATGTCACGACTAACCAACAACGAAAAAAACTCATCGGTAAGCAAAACAATGTAAACTCAACATAGAATAACTTGATACTCGAATATAAACGACCTTGTACTCGTAAATCTGAATATATCAAAATCAGATCGCTACTCAAACCATCTCTAAAGGTACTCTCGAACCAATGCATTTTCATAACGAATTTTCAGCGTCTTTATCTTACTTTTTCTTATGTTTCTAGACTAGCTGGCCCGGCAAATGTTGTTTTGCCACATAAATTAATGCTATTAAATTGTATCTTATACAGGGTGCCCGGTAATGAATGGATAACCTTAAATTAGGTATTTGTATATCTAATGGCCATTCAGAAAACAAAACAGAACAAAAAAACATCAAGTAGTACCAAAGTTATGGTCTTTTTAATAAACAAACATATTCATTTTGCCAAAGTTTAAGCATCCATAGCGTAAAAAAAAAGTATGAATACACATGTGACTAATCATTTTAAAATAAAGTGTGCCTAAAGCCGGTTTCAAAATGGTGTTTGTATTAATATTTTTTTTTTTTGTCTGTTTTTTTTCCTCCATACAATAAGCTTGATTTTTTACCGTTTATTGCTCGATACTAATAACGGTGACAGGTAGACGCTTTAACTATTCACAGAATATTTAGTTTTATGTTCTCTTTAAATATAATTAATTAAAATAAAATAAATAATTAAACTTCCATACAATAAAAGAGGTTTTCGCCGTTTATTTGCTAAATATAATAATAATGTAAACGAGATAATGGGACGGAACCCTTCGTGAGTGTGTCCCACTCGCACTTTGCCGGTATTTTTATATATAAAGAAAGATACCGCAGATGTTACTTGCATGCCTTGTGAACGGTGTAACACGCACGGAGTACGCATATATATATGCACACCACCGCGAACGTTAGTTGAACGGTTTGCTTTTAAGGTACCTGAAGGCGCTGTCTCAATTCACAGTCGCATGCCCGATCGTGCCACGCGATAACAATCGCTCAACCGAAATATTAATGAATAGAACTTTGATCGCGCGATGATCGGTCGTACTAGCGACTGTAAATAGGACAAGTGAAAATAACTAATTAAAATTATACGAACACGACGCACATAGAACGTGGATCACAAAGTGGCCGCATCGCCGTGCTTAAAAAACACCTACAAGGTTTCATGAGATTCTGTATTTACCTAGTACGTCTTTCATAAGGTTGTAAGCTTCGCAGATCAGCTGCATGTCACCATATTCGATGCCATTGTGAACCATCTTCACAAAATGGCCGGAGCCATCCTCTCCGACCCAGTCGCAGCAAGGCTCGTCGTTCGCCTTAGCGCAAATGGCCTGAGAAGAGACACATACATTATTATGACAAAAACTAATGGGCTAAGTAAATAATACGGAATGACTGACGTATATAAATTCAGATAGCTCTGACTACAGTTTTGAATACATTCTAGGTTCACTATAGGTGATCTTATTCAAGGAGAGACTCGCTTAGGAGTTATCTGATTTGTTCAAGTGAGCGATCCTGTATTACTTAGTAAAATGACTCAGGGAATATTACGAAATATTTATTCTGTCGCTACGAACCTAATCAATAAAGAATTGAGCAGCTCTCACAATCCAATGCAAATAAAGTCTTGAAATGAGGGCGTAGTCAACAAGGTGGGTTCCTTGGTTTTTTGTTCCAACAATTATGCAGATCACCGGGACCACATAAGTTCAATGAACCATTGTGTGAAGTATAAAGTATACATTTAAATAATATGTAAGCTTTGCCCTTCATTTATACTGTGCTTAATATTTTTAACAACAATTTGATAGACGATGCTTCTATGCCTTCGTTTTTTATTTAAAATAAAAAGGTTTGACAGTCAACGAAATAAATCTAATAAGTGTTTCGGTTGTGTGATAAAATATAAACAGTACCCAAAGAAATGTTTAGAAAAACCATAGAAAATGTTTTCATAAGTCGATAATTGTTGTAATGAATCGATTGAGGTATAATATGTTTTATTCCATTTATAAAATATTTATTATTAGTCCAATTTTCAATAATTATTTGAATAACCATATTGTAAGTAAGCATTTATATTTTTTATCAGACTAGCAAAGCTTATGACATTACATGGGACAAACGCAATAAAAGGACAGTTTTGTACCACTCATAATTAGGCAAATTACCTTCACTAGATACAATGTAGTAATGTACAAAATTAAGAAAATTACCCTCACACAGTGTAGTATTCATTATGTATTCTAAAAGCAAATTAGCAACAACAGATATAGAGAGATATCTTATAAGACAATGATAATTCTTAAAATTAAATGCACAGAGCGTTATTAAATACTTACAGCTTTAGCAAACGAATTCATTAAATGAAATAAACTGTAACAGACTGAATAAAACGAACGAGTGTCGCAATTCTTCCCGCACTTGTTTTTATAACCTACCAAGAGGCTCCCACCAATGCGTATTATTGCGAGTCCAACTTATAATATATGAATAAAAGATGGAAAGTCTACAGGGGTGCTTATTTGCCAAGAGATGCGATTTCAGTTGTGGTTTCGACGGTGTAAATAAAAATCCTTACCCAGCGATTACAACTTCGATTTACAGTATCTTTAGGACTATGAAGGCGCCTGTAAAATTTTAGAAAAACACTTGATCAGCGAATTTCTAGGTCTCGGATTTTATCTTGCAAAGATACTGAATACCCTCCATGGGTGCGACTCTGAGCTGATTTAAAAGGTTAGCATTGTAGGGAACCTCTTGTCTGTGCCTCGGTTACCCTAAGGTAAGCCAGGCTCCATATAAACCATAGCTCCCTTGATTCATCCCAAAATTAAGTTTTTGCAGATCTCGTGAGTGTATAAGATACCTAAAAGCCTACACTTTCTATTTATATACCGTATGTCAGTCTACATTATATATTTTCCTTCTTTTGTTTTGTGTTATTTGAATGTATATAATATAATGTACCCACGAAAGTAACTACAACAGTATTTTTGGAACTGAAGTACCTAGTAAATTACATTTTGTCACAACATGTATGTCGTGCTACCTTTAACTTTGCATAATCTTTACATGAAAGATACATTGTAAATAGGTCTCGGAAAATGTTAATTGTGACCTACCATCTTATTTTTAGAAATATTTATCTCTCGATCTCTATGTTCACACATCTTGTACGCAGTTCTGAACGATAAAAATTGGAATAAAGACAGTCTGTAGGCAGAACATTATACTGAGTTTTTTTTATTTTATTTAGTACGTTAGTATTCACTTCAGAAGGAATAATAAGACCAAATATCAAATGAAATAAGTCAAATTACTTAGAAACGGAAAGAAGTCACCCAATAGAACTTAAGTGCGTGATTCAGTTTAAAAATATTTTTCAGAAATTACAACCTTAAACCCTTAATATAAGAGTAAATGGGGATCAATAGATCGGAAAAATATGTTATATGGATAATGGTAACTGTGATCTGTGGACCGATTTATGTTATTTATTTATTGATCAATACAAAGTAAAGTCTTAAATTATGACTAGATAAACTTCGTCAACTTTATTTATGTGGTTTTTTATCAACAAAAAATATAAATAGTTATTATAGTGACTATTTTTGTGAGTGACAAAATATTGATTTGATAAGTTTCTACTTTACAAATAGTTTAATCGGCAGTGAATTGTAGATCACTCAATAAAACAAAGTTTTTAAACTGAAAATCGATTTGGATAATAAAAGAGCTCTCAGGCCAACCATGACACCAAGCTTATGAAGAACTGGTTTTTGAGGATATTTTCTGCGGAAAAACGCAAATCTTTCAATGATCTCAGAGCGAATTGAAAACGTACCCTAACTCACTATCACTGTGACCCTCAAGTTCGAAGTAGGTGTCATGCCTTCGATAGTTCGATTGGTAGTATCCAATATAAGTATATCATTTACTGCCATACGAAGTGATCAGCGTTTGTGTCTACAGAGTATAATGCACAAAATAAGATATGTAGGATTTATGTGACTTACCTGGAATATAGGCTTGACATGGGGCCACGCGGCTGGGTGGCCGCCAGGCATGAGTGAAGGGCCATAGCGGGCACCATCCTCTCCGCCACTCACCTATAACAATAGTAAATATTATCTATTAAACTATTATTAAAAATTACTTATATCCACACGTTATTATATTCCTTTTTTACTTCTGAAATGTCAAAATTTTACTTATATCTTACTTTAATGTACTATATAAATGTCGGTGTAGGGATCGACATCAGCAGTAACATTGGCGCCGCTTTATTGTTCAAAAGACGTAAGTACTATCAATTTGTTGGTACGATTTTCAGGTTTCCGTACATCAAAAAATAATCTATATAAATAAATCTTCCCCGTGTGGTGCCGGGCTAGAATGTCACCCCCCCATCTCTTCCCGTGGGTGTCGTAAAAGGCGACTAAGGGAAAAATACCGGATGGTGGGCAGCAGCGCCTTCTGAGAATTGCACACAATAACTGCGATCCCCAAGACGGCTGCCAAGCGTGGGGATTATGGCAAACCCTCCCATATGAATAGCACAAAAATAACTCGGCCCCCAGTCCCCGGCAGCTCTATTATTCCTGGCCCTGGTAGCAGGCCAGGTAACGGTGGAGCAGGGGGTGCGAAGAATCCCCGGCAGATGCACGGCTACCAAACTCAAAAACGACGACCCTTGGCCCTGGCAACACACAACATACGTACGCTCAGGGAGGACCACAAGATTGTCGAGCTGGAGGAAGAATTGAACAAGTTACGCTGGGATGTCATGGGGTTATCGGAAGTCCGAAGACAGGGACAGGACACCGTTATCCTTGACTCCGGTAACTTGTTCTTCTACCGGGAAGGTCACCAAAAGTCTCAGGGTGGTGTTGGGTTTCTCGTCCGGAGGTCCCTTGTTAACAATGTTGTAAAAGTCGAAAGTGTGTCGAGCAGGGTAGCGTACCTTATACTCAGAATCACCAAACAGTATTAGCTGAAGGTCATACAGGTTTACGCACCGACCTCGACACGCTCAGACGATGAAGTAGAGGCTATGTATGAGGAGATATCTGAAGCCATACATTCCTCCGAAACATACTTCACCGTTGTGATGGGGGACTTCAACGCTAAGTTGGGCACACGGAATGGCGATGAGTTGAGAGTGGGGCCATTTGGATATGGGCAGCGGAACCAGAGGGGCCAGCGGCTGGTCGACTTCATGGAGAAGGAGGGACTCTTTGCGATGAACTCCTTCTTCGAGAAGCGACCATCCCGGAAGTGGACGTGGATAAGCCCCGATGGTTCAACAAAAAATGAGATCGAGTTTATCATGACGACCAGGAAGCAAATATTCAATGATGTCTCTGTGATCCATAAGGTGAAAACCGGTAGCGATCACCGTATCGTTAGAGGCACATTGAATATCAATGTAAAGCTTGAGAGGTCGCGTCTGATAAACTCCACGCTCCGTCCTAGCACTGCCCAAATCCAAAACCCCGAGAGCTTTCAACTCGAACTACATAACCGCTTCCAGTGCCTAGTTGAATGCGAAACAGTGGACGAGATAAACAACGGGTTGGTGGAAGCTGTCCAAGCGGTGGGGTCTCAGTTCTTTAAGACCCCCCGCCGAAATAAACCAAAGAAACTCTCAGAAGTAACCATCAAGCTGATGGAAGATCGGAATGAGATGAGACTGCAATCTTCAGCTGATATGTCCAACTACGGCAAGCTCAATAGACGAATTTCGAAGGCACTGCGACACGACTTGCGCGCCTTCAATACAAATCGTATAAAGGCCGCAATTGAGCGTAATCAAGGCTCCAAAGTGTTCGCTAAAAATTCGTCTATAGGGCAAAGCCAAATGACTAAGCTGAAGATCGACGATGGCAGAATCATCTCATCAAAACCGGAGATTCTGAGAGAACTTGAGAGGTTTTATGGACAGCTATACACCTCGACACGAGAACCCGTTGTCAGTACAGCTCAGGACACGAGAGCTAAACTGACCCGACACGACACCGAAGACATCCCGGACATCAGCCTATACGAGATTAGAATGGCTCTCAAACAGCTTAAGAACAACAATGCCCCAGGTGATGACGGAATCACGACAGAACTTCTGAGAGCGGGTGGAAAACCGGTACTCTCAGTCCTCCAGAAGTTATTTAATTCCGTCATCCTTGAAGGTAAAACGCCAGAAGCGTGGAGCAGAAGTGTAGTGGTACTGTTCTTCAAAAAAGGTGACAAGACCTTGTTGAAGAACTACAGGCCCATTTCACTTCTGAGCCATGTTTATAAGCTGTTCTCGAGAGTCATTACGAATCGTCTTGCTCGTAGGTTTGATGACTTCCAGCCTCCCGAACAAGCCGGGTTCCGAAAAGGCTTTAGCACCATAGACCACATTCATACGCTCCGCCAGATTATACAGAAGACTGAGGAGTATAATCGGCCATTGTTTAGCGTTTGTGGACTATGAAAAAGCCTTCGATTCAATCGAAACCTGGGCCGTACTGCAGTTTCTTCAACGATGCCAAATTGACTATAGGTACATCGAAGCGTTGAAGTGTTTGTATAGAAACGCCACCATGTCGATTCGACTACAGGACAAGAGCACAGAACCAATCCAACTGCAACGAGGCGTGAGACAGGGAGACGTTATCTCTCCGAAACTGTTCACAAATGCGTTGGAGGACGTTTTTAAGCTCTTGAACTGGAAAGAATTCGGCATCAACATCTATGGCGAATACATCACTCACCTTCGTTTCGCCGATGACATAGTCATAATGGCAGAGTCGCTTGAGGAACTCAGTATAATGCTCGGCGACCTCAGTAGAGTCTCCCAGCAGGTGGGTCTTAAAATGAATATGGACAAGACGAAAATTATGTCTAATGTCCATGTTGCACCCGCACCAGTAGTTGTTGGGAACGATACGCTCGAAGTTGTTGACCATTACATATACCTGGGACAGACTGTCCAGTTAGGTAGGTCCAACTTTGACAAAGAGGTCGCCCGAAGAATCCAACTCGGATGGGCAGCGTTCGGGAAGTTACGCGACATCTTCTCGTGAAAGATCCCACAGAGCCTGAAGACCAAAGTCTTCAACCAGTGTGTGTTGCCAGTGATGACTTATGGCTCTGAGACGTGGTCCCTAACTGTGGCCCTTATGGACAAGCTCAAAGTTACTCAACGAGCTATGGAGAGAGCTATGCTCGGAGTTTCTTTGCGCGATAAAATCCGGAACGTGGATATTCGGCAAAGAACCAAAGTCACCGACATAGCTCTCAGATTTGCAAGTTGAAGTGGCAATGGGCGGGCCACATTGCTCGACGAACTGATAACCGATGGGGAAGAAAGGTTCTCGAGTGGTTACCACACTACACCGGAAGACGTAGGGTTGGTAGGCCCCCCACTAGGTGGACTGACGACATCGTGAAAGTCGCGGGTAGCCAATGGTTACAAGCGGCTAATAGCCGTTCTTTGTGGCGCTCTATGGGGGAGGCCTTTGTTCAACAGTGGACGTCTTCCGGCTGATGATGATGATGTACATCAAAAGGAAAAAGGCACCCGAACAGAATCATGAGTTTTATTGTACGCTTTTTTAGGGTTTCGTACCTCAAAAGGAAAAAGGAACCCCGACAGAATCATCAGTTTTATTATACGCCTTTTAGGGTTTCGTACCTCAAAAGGAACCCATTTTGGCATTGAGTAATGATAGCAATGACCCATCTCACTCTGTAAATATTGGAAATGTGCGAGATACATACTCAATACTCGTTTGTTAAAAGACTATAGTAAGTAGTATTCACTTAGCTTATACTCAAATTCCGAGATATGATTTCTAAAAAAAGTCTACCTATAATGGTTATATTGTTAACAAATGCATAAGCCAAGCCATTACTTTGCTTCGTTTACTCAAAGAGATAAAAAGTCTTTAAGGGCATAATCATTTTACTAACGTCTTATTAGAAAGATGTAAGACCATAGATCGGTATATATTTACATAAAAACATTCCTTCAATGTGTCTTAAGTCATACAATCAACGAGTTTAACATTTAAGCAAGTCAGCTTAGATATGCTTATCAGCAAACCCTCAAATCAGATACTATCACTTTACTACACAGTTGTGCTGTTATTATCTAATACGAGCTTTAAAAATGCAACATCATCGAGATTAGAATGACAGTATGGACGTCGCAGCCATCGTTTATTCTTTGAAATATCAGCCACACCTTATAACCTAAGATTTAGTTCATCTTGGATACTTTGGTACATTTATTCTATACTCTAGGTCAGATTCCATGAAGGTCGGTTATAAGACATTTATAATGCCGCCTAAGTGATACTGTGACTTTCACGTCACGACGATTATAATACGTACACGTATGCACGTAATATTAAGAGCGGTATAAATTATAAGTACTCTTAACGCTCTCTATATATTAAAATGTACATATTATATAACATCGCATACATATATAAAGAAAAATATGTGTATACGAAAGGCTTCTATACTGGGTAGACAGCTGTTAGGGCGAAGTAATGGAGAAATAAATGTTATGCATACCGACCCGCTTAGTATGGGGTTAAAGCAAGAAGAAGATTATGTATACGTCGCAGGTATATATAATAGCATGAATATGATAAGTTTTCTTATGTCAATACAAGGTAAGTGAGCTATTTATAGCGGTGCAGGAACAGCTGCAGTCATAACAACTTATTTGTTAGTCCGTCTGGAATTGGAAAGCAGTTAAATAATTTATCGGCCAAACAATAGATCAAATAGCAGTTGCTTACAGGCTCCGGTACTTATATGGAAGACAGTATTGTATAAGGCCTTATACCAAATTATCAATGAGGAAATTGAAAATAGATCATGTTTACAATAATAACTATTCTCTGCCTGTAAATATTTCTTAGTAGAACACATCTTTAAACGGTTTAAATCGCGTATATTTATCATTATTTTTGTCCCGACGTTTCAAACACTTTGCAGTGATCGTGGTCACGGGTTGACTGATCACTGCAAAGTCTTTGAAACGTCGGGACAAAAATAATGATAAATATACGCGATTTAAACCGTTTAAAGTTGTTTAATTACTATTTGTAATAATCGCGAAAACTTAAGACAACATTAGGTGTAATATATTTTTTACATTACCTGATTCCCTTAAATTGTGCAAAACATAACGATAAAAACACACACACACACACACACACACAATAGCCATCATTTTCTCTCGAAACATTGTACTTCAGTTTTTTCAAATGTTACTCGGAGTTGTAATGCATTTAACCCGTTTTTTTTGTATGCTTGATAGGTTTGCCTTTGACCACTATCTCACCTGATGGTAAGTGATGATGTTGTTCATGCTAACCTAGAATTACTGCTCTCAAGGACAGCTGCCGGAACACACCGTTAAGTGCTTGGCGATACATTTTCTACTAGAGTATGGTAGCTAACCAGGCGGGCGTTTGCAAAATGCCCTACCACCATGCTATAACGACAACCATCCTAATACGACAACCGGGACCGACGGCTTAACGTGCCCTCCAAAGCACGGAAGCGCTTAGTAGTAATATCACTAGCGGTCACCCATTCAACAGCTAAGCAAACTTAGCTACGAGCGCTTCAAAATTATTATTTTTACTATTATTACTCATGGACCATCATTTTAACCACTCGCTCTGCAGATGAGGGAGAATGTGGTCGATGAAGGCATCCTGATTGTTCCCGAGAGTGTGTGATACCAAATTATCCCACGCAGGCAAAGTCGCACGCGGTGGTGGTCTATTAAAATTACCTACACTGATAAGACATACCTAACTTACATATAATTATATAAGCATTTTATTTATCTGCAATCATTTAATTATATGACGTACGTGAACTATAAAATGTATATAAATTGTAGGTGATTAATTACGTTGCATTTAATACTACAAGTATACAAGATAAGTTAAAATGATGAAAAGTAGGACTGTCATTGATCATTCAATTAATTAAAACTTAAGTGAAAACTGTATTATCATTATGATGAGCTAGTTTCAAGCCAATGTTGGACTTATGCTGTTTTTTATACTGTTCAAATTATACTGACACTTGATTTTTTATAAGAATCTTAAACATGATCATCTTTTTATGATGCTAATTGGTACGATCCTAAGAACTGTTATCCCAAGAACATGAACATTTTTTTAAGACGCTTGTTGGTACATTTTTTTATTCCAAGTCTTTAATATAATTTGGATGATTTCTTCTGATGTAGCAGGTTGTCCACCTAAAGACTTTTTCTTCTCATTTAGAGATGATCTGTGTGCGGCGCCTAGAGAGGCAATCGACTGCGTGACCGCTATAAGGAAGAAGAACGCGAATAATGGATAATATTTAGAGATGGGCTAACTATGCCTATAGCCGACTCGCCGACTATTCGGTTGTAAAGAGAGGTGGGTTCCCAAACGATCACACTGACTCGTTGGAATTTTTTTTTTTCATTTCGTAACAATAATCTGATGTAAAAACTGCTTCAAAATCAAGTGATTTTGAACCAGTGATGGCTCAGTGGCATTGGCTATGGACTGCCGTGCAGCAGGTTCATGGTTCGAATCCCGCTGCGGACTTGAGTTTCACCGCATGGTGGAAGGGCATTTCGCGATCATGGCCGCCTGGCAAGCGGGTTGTCGCTAGCCAGACGGCCATTCGCAATATCAGTGTGTTCCGGCAGCAGTCCTTGAGAGCCAGTAAAACTACAGACACATGAGACCTAACAACTGTACGTCTCAGTGACGGGCACAGTGCAATTCGTCGTTGACGAAATGCATCTGTTATAGGTAGAGGTTAGTCCATTTAACAATAAAATAAAAATAAACTCTTTTTAAAGTTGTTTCAACGAGTCACATAATTCACACTAATACTCGACGATGTTTTAACAATATTTTCAATTTAGATCATTTTCTTAAAAACCAAACATTGTATAATATTAACACTACTGCGATAGAGGTTAAAAACAAAATCATTATTTTTAAAGAATGAATATAATTGAAGTAAAATTATTTCTGTGTCAATATATCGTTGAAAATCATTCATCGATGTTATTCAGGTAAAAGCAACGCTGTATCGATATATTATTGAAAATCAATCGGTGTTTTAGCTTTCTGTAAAGACTTGTTTATTTTATTGATTACATGTACGTAAAATAATGTTTATTTTTAAAAGTACTACTTTCTTTCAGATAATGAGACAGAGACTTAGAAGACTTAAAGTCTGGTTAATGACCGCGCACCGTCCCCTATGACGGGTTTAAGTAATACAAATGGAGCACAAAGTTTCGGCTCGAAAGAATACGGTTCCGGTGGCCGAGAGGAATAAGCAGCCGACGCGAAATCGGAGGAGGCCGGTTCTTTTCCCAGCCGGAACAAAAAAAAAGTGCTTTAATAATTAGTAAATATTATTATGTGAATGTATTTTGTTATAATTATAATGCTTGCATAGGTTACTCTCAAAACTATCTAATAATATAAAACATATGTTTGACAAATGACAAATGTAGGTAATCTCATTACATACTCAATTCTATATAGTAATTTAGTGTAATTACATATCTAGAATATCGCTGCGTTCTCACGATTAGTTCAGTTGTAATAAATGGGGATTCATTTTTCATTGAATAATTTACTTGATAACCTTATCACCAAATAACATTTCTTCGGCGATAGCAATAATACACTGTGATAGATATTCAGACTAAAATCGATATTTTCAAAAAATATCGACTTAACTCAGGTAATAGTATCGATATATCTTTCTTTAATATTTTTATTTTTACAATCACGTAAGGGTGTGAATTATAATAATAATGGTAACGTAGAGTCAAAGGCAAAGTCGATGAAGACATAAATGTTAATATGAGTAATATTAAAAATGAAAAAAAAAAATTTAATAAACTCTTCATATAATATGTAAAATAAAATTTAAAGAAGACCAAAGTAAACGCCTAAGCTATGCCGCGGACATAGGCTAGTATAATATATAGAGACCGTATAATGATGCAGGTTATGCCTAGAAATGCAGATGACTCTCAGAAAAAGCAGCCGGACCCTAACGTTAGTTAGCTCAACGCTGTAGAGGCATGTAAAGAGATAAAAAAAAAAACATGTATGTGTATTTTACTGACCCCCATGCCGATGTAGTAGATACCGGTGGGCGCCAGTTGCTTGCACCAGCGCTGTGTGTCGAGATATTGCGAATTGCCACCATCTATGATGATATCTCCCTTTTCTAGAAGCGGCAGGAGATTCTTCACAAACTCGTCGACTGCTGAACCGGCTGCGTACAGAGTAAAAATTATTTTAGATTTCATAATTTGCATGTTCTTAACTTAAATGAAATATCACTCTATAATACCATATTTATGCCGCTGTGTATGTACCCCGAATAATAAAGGGACTAATCGAAACGAAACCAGGCCTGGCGCACTCTGTACTTTAGGTACAAAGCTACAAGTACATGGGCTTAAGATCTACTTAATTGCATTTGGCTGCATAAATAAACAAACAAAGGTCTGAACCTCAAGTAGAAATTCTGTCGCCAAGTACCTAACGGTGTTCCGGCAGCAGTCCTTGAGAATCAGTGAAATTTCAGGCACATGAGACTTAACAACTATGTCTTAAGGTGCCGGGCGCAGGGCAGTTCGTGACTTGTGACGAAATGCATCTGTTATAGGCAGAGGTTAGTCCGCTTAACATCAGGTGGGCCTGGAGCTCGTTCCGTCACCTTAACATAAAAAAACGTGTTTCTTACTTCCGAAGGACGTCGAATGGTAAAAAACGTACGCCTACCTATAGGTTTCTAATGTTAACTTTTATAACCTACTATTTTCAGTTTCCCATATATTAGGTCCTTACATATGAAATTGGCGTTTTTCGTACTGGCCACTTTAATCACGAATTTCTCCTCTTTGGTAAGGAATTCCAAATTCAAATTTGTACAGCTATAGACTCATGTATTTGTGCTTCGATGATCGTCATTCATTTGTTTTTTTTCTTCTGTTTTTTTCTGTTTGCGTCACTCATTTTACAAAATGGAAAACCTTAAATATCGCATTATTTACGAGTACGAGTTCCGCCGTGGCACTAGTGCTGCGGAAACAAATCGAAGGGTGAATGATGTGTATGGCGGTCGTGTTGCAAAAGAAAACACAGTTCGTTTTTGGTTCCAACGTTTTCGTTCTGGAAATTTCGACCTGCAGAACAAGCCCCGTGGACGGCCTGAGACTCAAGTTGATAATGAAGAGTTGAAGGCTATTGTGGAAGCGGATCCATCGCAAACCACGTCCGAGTTAGCTGCAGGCTGCGATGTTAGTGATAAAACTGTTTTAATTCACTTGAAGCAAATTGGGAAGATTAAAAAGCTTGAAAGGTGGGTACCTCACGAATTGACTGAAACAAACCGGCAAACGCGCGTCGACTGCTGCGTTACATTACTAAACCGGCACAATAATGAAGGTATTTTAAACCGAATCATTACCTGTGATGAAAAATGGGTTCTTTACGATAATCGGAAGCGCTCAGCGCAATGGTTAGATCCTGGCCAGCCAGCCAAATCCTGCCCCAAGCGAAAATTAACCCCAAAAAAGTTACTTGTAAGCGTTTGGTGGACTAGTGCCGGTATTGTTCATTACAGTTTTTTCAAATCTGGCCAGACTATTACGGCTGATGTCTATTGTCAGGAATTGCAAACCATGATGGAAAAGCTAGCGGCTAAACAACCTAGGCTGGTCAATCGCTCCACGCCACTGCTGCTTCACGACAACGCTAGACCACACACTGCGCTACAGAAGGCTACTAAATTAGAAGAGCTTCAATTGGAAAGTCTAAGACATCCTCCGTACTCCCCGGACCTTGCTCCAACAGATTACCATTTTTTTCGAAATTTGGATAACTTCTTGCAAGGCAAAAAATTCCGTTCCTTTGCCGTGGTACCATTAGATAGTTCCTTTAATGGTACCACGGCAAAATAAATTTGCCGTGGTACCATTACCTCAATGGTACCACGAAAATGCTGTTTTCTATTAACCGTGGTACCATTGAATCGTAAGCCTAAACAAATGCCCTTGGCCTTGCTTAATTCAACGGAAGAAAGAACATAATATACAACAATTTCTATGGTAATATTTTTTATTAGATGATGTTGATGTGACAGCTTTCAAATGTGACAGTTGTCAAAGTGACACTTAATGTCATATTTCCCGATTATAATATAATGATTCGGTTGGAAACAAATTAAAATATATATAATATGACAGCTATCAAAGTGACAGTTTATCTCATATAGACAGGTGATTTGTGACAGCTGTCAAAGTGACAGTTTATCTCATATAGACAGGTGATTTGTGACAGGTGTCAATGTGACAGTTTGTGTCGTATTTTGTGTATTCAATTACCTTTCGTTTTTTTTTTTACTTCTGTCATATTTTTATTATAGACCTCATAGAGGTCTTCATTTTGAATGACAGCTGTCAAATTAAAATTGGGTTTATCTCGGAAACTGTTGACTCTAGACTACTAGTTTTTCACAGATATGATAGATCTCATATAGATCTTCATTTTCGATGACAGCTGTCAAATTAAAATACGGTTTATCTCGGAAACTATTGATCCTAGACTACTAGTGTCTTCACAGATATGATAGATCTCATATAGATCTTCATTTCCGATGACAGCTGTCAAATTAAAATACGGTTTAACTCGGAAACTAGCGACCCAAGACTACTAGTTTCTTCACAGATATGATAGATCTCATATAGATCTTCATTTTCGATGACAGCTGTCAAATTAAAATACGGTTTATCTCGGAAACTATTGATCCTAGACTACTAGTGTCTTCACAGATATGATAGATCTCATATAGATCTTCATTTCCGATGACAGCTGTCAAATTAAAATACGGTTTAACTCGGAAACTATTGATCCTAGACTACTAGTGTCTTCACAGATATGATAGATCTCATATAGATCTTCATTTCCGATGACAGCTGTCAAATTAAAATACGGTTTAACTCGGAAACTATTGATCCTAGACTACTAGTGTCTTCACAGATATGATAGATCTCATATAGATCTTCATTTCCGATGACAGCTGTCAAATTTAAAATAATATTTATGCACTTAACAATTTTGAATGCTGATACTAATGGGAAAATTATTAACAGGTACACTATTACTTTATTTATTGATCATCAATAGAAAATAAACAGTTTTAATAATGTGGTCCACATGAATTTATTTTTGTGAATTTTCGTTTGTCTTAACTTTTGCAGATGAATCTGTTTTAAACTTGAACGCTGTAATACGATCACATAAAGATCTAGACTAAATCAACTTTATTTTTAAATAAATAATAAGAAGAAAGGATACGAAACTAATTTATTAAAAATTAAACTTATCTATAACTCTGTACTGTAGTGAGCAATTAAGGTTTATTTACATCTTAACCATTTTATGTACCTATGTTCATGCATTAAATGATTTTGAATTTGAATTTGAATTTGAACTCCCCAATTTTATTATGTTTTTTTATTATTGTGACGGAACAAGCTCAAGGCCCACCTGATATTAAGCGAACTAACCTCTACCTATAACAGATGCATTTCGTAATAAATCACGAATTGCACTGCACCCGTCATCTTGAGACATAGTGGTTAAGTCTCATGTGTCTGTAATTTCACTGGCTCTCAAGGACTGCTGCACACCGTTAGGTGCTTGGCGCCAGATTTTCTACTTGAGGGTGGTCGCTAGCCAGGTGGGCATTCACAAAATGCCCTACCACCATGCGGTGAAGCTCAAGCCTGCGGCGGAATTTGAACCATGGACCTGCTGCGGGGCAGTCTACAGCCAATGGTACTGAGCTATCACTGGTTCATTATCTATCTAAGGAAGAACTATCACAGTTTTTAGCGCTGTTCCCATGGGGGACTGCTAGAGGAACAGTGAGTGTTGTTTAGTCTCCTTGGATACAGTAGTGTAATACTGTACTGACTGATTGACTGAGAGCCGTACAGTTCCATGAGGGACTGAGATAGGGGATCTTAGTATAACGAGCAAATGTTTAAGGTTTTATCTTACTAGTGATAAATAACTACTTAAAGTGGTGACCTAAGAGCATAATTACTGTACGTCTTTATCTCTCTTCTATCGGAATTAGTAGAAACATGCGGAAAGCATCAATAGTTTCATAAGGTATCTTTTTTTTTAATCCTCTTTAAAAGATATATTTGTCACTGGTACATAAACGTAACATGCATTTATTTTTCTTAAAATGTGACAAAAATTTGACAAGAAAAATTTTACTGTCAATATAGCCCATTTTGTGTACCTCAGCGTGAAAAGGACTCTGGAAAATATTGTATTTGGTGTACCCATTACATTTAAAACATAATAAGGAACTCGTAACGGTTAATAATTTAATTTTCATTATTTACGTCTGTAGAACAATTATTATTTTATTTATTGATTTAATTTATTTGTACCTACTTATAGCTATGTGCGATTCAATGAATAAGGAAATATTTTTTGTCAAGAGAAAAGGCGGAACAGTTCTTCTCAATGCTGGTTTTCAGTATTATAGACATCAAATGTATAAAAATAAATCATCTGTATGGAGATGTTCATTGTTTAAAAACAATAAATGTCCTGGAAGTGTGACTATAAACGAGGTAGGTACTTACTTACTAGCTTACTGTATCAGCCGGCTTTTCCACTGCTAAACATAGCCTTCAATGTAACCCCCACATATTGGTATCTAATAAATAACGATAATAACGAAAGAAATGTATTGTTAAATTGTGAATATATTCACATTCGAATCTCAGTGGTTAAGGGGGAGGTTTGCTAAAATATGCACGCTTGACATAAGTCTTGGGGGCTGGTGGTGCAATTCTAGCCCGGAAGCCGCGTCGGTATAGAACACTTCAAGATTCTAATGCGATGCTTTGCGCTCTTGGGGAAAAAGTACTGTCTAGTTTACTTAGTTATTTTAGCTGCGTCTTGTGGTTACACATAGACAGTAATGAAAAGTGATGATGATGAAAATAATCCTGTGTCCTAATCCAAGACTTAGACTATTTGTATTTCAAGTTTTATACAAATTGGTTCTGCCGTTTCAGTATGAAAGAGTAACAAACATAAATACACATTCTTATATCCTCACTCACAAACTGTTTCACTTATAATGTAAGTTTTATATATTTTACAGGACAATTATATTACTAAGGAAAAAGCACATAAATGTAGTCCAAATTATGTGAAAAATGAAATTGCACTTAAAGTTGACGACATGAGAAAGGAAGTGGTAAACACCGATACACCAATTCCAAAAATATATAACGAAAACATATCGAAAATGAAAGATGATGGATATAATTTGCTAACTAATCTGCCAACATTCCAAAATCTATATCACGGTCTTTATATGACTCGTAACAAATCTCTGAATGTTAACAAAACTGTTTATACAAATGCGGAAGAAGTAGAAGTACCAGCTAAGTTCTACAACAATGTTTTAGCTGATTACTTTGATAAGGGAGAACGTATATTAATATTTTGCTCAAATGAAAATAAAAAAATTGTTAGTGAAATAAAAGAATTTTTCATAGATGGGACATTTAAAAGTTGCCCAAAACCATTTTCGCAATTATATTGTGTACATGGTGAAGTTGGCAGTTCAATGGAAACCACAAATGTAATTCCATTAATTTATATTCTACTCGTTAATAAAAAGGAACAAACTTACCATATAGCATTTGAAATGTTGAAATCACAGTTGCCTCAATTTGTGCCAGTTAAGGTGCACTGTGATATGGAGTTGGCTGCCATAAATGCTGTATTGAAGAGTTTTCCAAATGTTAAAATAGCTTTATGTTATTATCATTGGACCAAAAATATATGGAAAAATGCAAAATTGCATAAAATTACAAGTAGCAAGGCAGAAAGACGGATAGTGGCTTTGTGCGCTGCTTTACCGTTGCTACCGACACCAAAATTGCAAGAGGGATGGGAGTACATAAAAAATGAATGCTGTGCCAAATATTTTAATATGACCAAGTTTTTAAATTACATAGAGAAGTTTTGGTTAAAAAAACATTGGAATAAAATAAGTGTGTTCGGTGAACGCCACCGCACAAACAACCCTGTTGAAGGTTGGCATGCAAAGTTAAACAGAGAAATAAACAAAAATAATGTTACATTACTTCGTCTCCTAAATGTTATAAGAAAATTTGAAAATATGGTGCAACATAAACAAAATACGCGTAAAAAAGGAGATATATTAAACGATGAAGTCATACGATATATACAGATGGAGTTGATTCACAATGAGATTGGAGTTGGACACGCATTAGAAAAGTTCCGCGTTTAGAGTTTTTTTTTAGTCATTTTACGTAACTTATATTACGTGTAAAAACAAGTCGTCTCGCCTGTATTGCCTGAAAAGGTAGGCAGGTAGTCTTAACACTCACTTTTTGCCTGACAGTTATTGGCATTATGTAATCGGGTGCGATCCTTTTGCGATTTACCGGGCCCAGACTCCGGACCACTATAGTAATTTACTGTGTCGGAAAAATCCAACTTGTCCGACGCGGAGATCGAACCAGTCTTGGGTCAAGATTCCAAAGCTGCGCTTTACAACGCAACGCACAACTTATATTAAGAGGAACGGGAAGAGAAGCCCCCACAGAAAAATACGTATTTTAACAAAGTGATGCTGTCTCGTCGCTTAACGCAGCCTCGCGCTCCACGCCTCGCACCTCCGTCAAATCCTATAAACATATATGTATAGGTACTACAGAGAGACCTGCAGTCGATTCACACGATCACAATTATTGTAACCCGCGCCGCCGCTTACTTCTCGTCGACTTGAGTAAAAATGTATCGGCTATAGAGGCCATAAAGAATAAAAAAATCAGTTTTCTCAGTTAGGTACGTGATGGACAAAAAGAAATCACAAATATTTTTATCAGATGCAAGGCGAACTTCAAGTAACTGGTAGACAATACTGCTATATTGTCATATGGTCATCAAAAAGGCTGGTTTACAAAAAATTGTACGAGACTACTGGTCACAACATATACAACCGACACTAAAATTATTTTGTTTTCAATGCTTACAGTTTAAATTAATCCTTATGAAAATGTTTATGCAGTATTGGGAATCGTATTTCGGTGTGTCTAAGTTCAGTTATTATATATATTTTTCAGTCTACTATGATTTTTTTGTTTTATTTACATGTTTTTTATGAAACATATAATTTTTATAAACATAAAATATGAAACATTTTATAGATGCATTACGGTCCCAGCGTAGACAAATGTCATTCGTACATCATTTAATGTACTTAGGTACATGGTAGAGTAAAGGTTACTATCCACCTTCCAGATTTTTTCAACATTAGTTGACCAGTTTTTAAGTTAGGTACTCTCAACCGAGCAGTGTAACGATTACGTATCTTGATAATTTTATTATTGACGGTGCCACATCGTTCTGATCCCAAGATATTATTTAAAGTGGGTACCGTTTATTTTTAATTATTTTACTATTCTGGTCTGATCCCACCTACTCTAAAATTAATTTAGTAACCGATTATAACTTTACGTTATAATGTTGGCTTTAGAATAGAAACTAAGATTTCACGACATAGGTATACTTAGAGGTATAGATAAAATATGAAATTAATCAACAGGTAAAAACTGATGTGTGGACAAGTTGTTTTTTTATTATATTAGGAGTACGTACCCCAATATAGTAAAATAAAAACGTTCAAATAGGCTATAATATTTTTTCTTAGTTTTGATAATTCAAATTTAATATTCAGAAAAACATTAATATTGGTAGAATCGAAATATCTACACCATCTATTTTTTCCCATCACTCACCATCCAACATACCGAAAAGGCATATTGACATCACTAATGCATACTTGCATTAGTGATGTCAATATGCCTTGCCTTTCTTCCTCTACCGTACTACTATTATTTATTCTGTGCAGCTACTCTGCCCCCCGAACAGAATTGTGCGATAAGGACAATTGCAGCTTCTTCAAGTTTTGACTTATAATTTCCGTATAATTTGCGTTCTAGAAGAAAACTTTTCTCTTATAGTAAATATTAATAAAATCTAAAAATATTATTTAAGTTTTATTTTATAACTGACAGAATAAACTAGGTTTATAGGTTTTCCTTTTTCTTTATTTATTATAATTTTTTATACAAACAAGAGCTTGTATCTCTAGTCTCACTTTTAAATACCCATTAATTCCAATTCCTTTCATAAAATGATAAAAATCAATACCAATAAACCTGAATATTGATAACATCTATAACATTTCCAAAACTCATCAAAATAGGTGATTGTTTAACGGGGTTAGAAACGTTTTCTCTTTTTGTATGAAAATTTGAGACTTCCCTCCAGCCTTAAGTTACTATTTTATTTTTTAATTTTAAACTAATCTAAAATAATAAAAATATGTTATCAATCAATGTTCAAAAGTTTATGTCAGAACATTGCTTAGTTAAAGTTTATACTATTTATTCGTTAAAATCGCTCGTTCACTATCTAATCGCTATCTCCGTCCCACAGGGGACTGTACAGCTCTCACAATTACACTTTAATACCATAAGGGACTAAACAACACTCACTGTTCATCTAGCAGTCCCCTATAGGAACAGCGCTAATCAGTACAGCAATATCTCGAAAACTATACGTCTTAGACAGCAATTTCTTGACGTGAGTGATAGACATCGTTGAGATCTTTATTTTGAATGACACCTGTCAAACATTTAACAGCAAAAAAAAATTTTTTTTCAGATACTATTAGTCTACGGTCAACAGTTTACGAGATAAACCCTATTTTAATTTGACAGCTGTCATCTGAAATGAAGATCTATATGAGATCTATCATATCTGTGAAGACACTAGTAGTCTAGGATCAATAGTTTCCGAGATAAACCGTATTTTAATTTGACAGCTGTCATCGAAAATGAAGATCTATATGAGATCTATCATATCTGTGAAAAACTAGTAGTCTAGAGTCAACAGTTTCCGAGATAAACCCAATTTTAATTTGACAGCTGTCATTCAAAATGAAGACCTCTATGAGGTCTATAATAAAAATATGACAGAAGTAAAAAAAAAAACGAAAGGTAATTGAATACACAAAATACGACACAAACTGTCACATTGACACCTGTCACAAATCACCTGTCTATATGAGATAAACTGTCACTTTGACAGCTGTCACAAATCACCTGTCTATATGAGATAAACTGTCACTTTGATAGCTGTCATATTATATATATTTTAATTTGTTTCCAACCGAATCATTATATTATAATCGGGAAATATGACATTAAGTGTCACTTTGACAACTGTCACATTTGAAAGCTGTCACATCAACATCATCTAATAAAAAATATTACCATAGAAATTGTTGTATATTATGTTCTTTCTTCCGTTGAATTAAGCAAGGCCAAGGGCATTTGTTTAGGCTTACGATTCAATGGTACCACGGTTAATAGAAAACAGCATTTTCGTGGTACCATTGAGGTAATGGTACCACGGCAAATTTATTTTGCCGTGGTACCATTAAAGGAACTATCTAATGGTACCACGGCAAAGGAACGAAAAATTCAACTCCGATGGGGCAGTCCAAATCGCCTTCATAGATTTTATCGATTCCCGTCCGACTGGTTTTTTTAGTAAAGGGATCAATGAACTACCTATGAGATGGCAAAAGTGCATAGAAAATAATGGTTCATACTTTGATTAATTAAATATATTATATTAAAAAATATTCGACTTTTTGTTCCTCCCATACAAAACGCCAATTTCATATGTAAGGACCTAATATACCTAGCTAGGTAGTTCCAGTTGCGTTTTAATGGGGACAATAACTTAAGTTTACCTAGCAGTTCTTAACCGATCATTAAGTTAAGCAACATCCGTCAAGGTCATCGGTCATGACTTGGATGGCTAGTGACATTATCTACTACAGAGCACTTCCGTGCTTCGGAAGGCACGTTAAGCCGTCGTTCCCGGTTGTTGTCTTGGGATGGCAGTCGTTATAGCATTGTGGTAGAACATTTTGGGAATGTCCGCCTGTCTAGCCTCAAGCAGTAAATATGTCGCCAAGCACCTAACATAAAATCATAGGAATTGAAGGAGGCGATTTCAATGCAAAATAATACCCATTGGGGATCTAGGCTTACGTCTACTAAAAGAAGAGAACTTTTGATTGCTATAAGAGAGACAAAATGTGATGTCATATCAACAGGAAGTCCAACTTACTGGCCGACTGACTCACAAAAGATACCAGATTCAATAGACTTTTTCATATATCAAATTCTGTCTCCCAACTTCATCAGTATTGATGAAGGATATATGATGAGTTCGGACCACTCACCCATACTGTTAATCCTAGTGAGAATGTTATAATACAGAGATAAAACAACCCTACTCTAGTAAATAAGAAAACGGACTGGAATAAATTTAAACAAGATTTAGAAGATATTATAGATCTAAAAGTCCCACTGAAAACTCCGCAACAGATAAACATAGATCTAAGAAAATGTATTGCAGATATCTAAAGTAGCGCTTGGATAAATACACCTAAATTTAGGAAAAGAAAAACGGGCCACTACTACCCGATGGAAAAAAGACACCTCATTGCCGAAAAAAGGTATACAAAGACGAAAATGGCAACAAACCCGGTACCCAAAATATAAAAATAGGTTGAACAATCTTACCAAAACCATTAAAAGAAAAATTCAAGCCTTCAAAGGCGAAACGTTAAAAACGTATTTATCCGAACTAACGAGTGATCGTACAACGGATTACTCGTTATGGAAAACTACTAGAAATATTAAGAAGCCTATTACTCAGAACTCACCCATAAGACAATCTGATGGTACTTGGGCCAAAAATAATGAAGAAAAAGCTGCTACGTTTGCACAACACTTAGAACAATTTTTTCAGCCATGTAAAGAGAGGGTTCAAATCAGATTTTGTCGATCAAAATATCACCTGGTGAATTAGAAATAAAATTAGTAACTCCAAAAGAAGTACTCAACGAAATTAAACATATAAATAAAAATAAAAAGAAATCACCAGGTTACGATCTTATTACAGGAGAAGTCCTTTACAATCTTCCCCGAAAAGCCATAGTGAAACTGACTACCTTAATCAACGCTATATGCAGAGTTAAACATGTACCTTATGTGTGGAAATTTGCTGAAGTTGTAATGATACCTAAACCAGGTAAACCAGCTCACGAAACGACATCATATAGACCAATATCTTTACTTCCAATCATATCAAAATTATTTGAAAAGTTACTATTGAGACGCCTAAAACCTGTAATAGAAGAACGGAAACTAATCCCTGAATACCAATTCGGGTTTAGAGAAAAGCACTCTACAATAAATCAAGTGCACAGAATTACTAACATAATTAAAAAATCATTAGAAGAACAGATAGTTTGCTCTGCAGTGTTCCTGGACGTAAAACAAGCATTGATAAAGTGTGGCACTATGGGCTAATGCATAACCTTAGGAATATGCTACCAAAGCAATTTGCTGATGTAATTGAATATTATTTTACACAAAGAATGTTCAGAGTAAGGGTGATTCATACTCAGATAGCAAACAAATTAAAGCGGGAGTACCACAGGGCAGCATCCTTGGTCCGACATTGTACTTACTGTACACCTGTGATATTCCACACTTAGAAAATAACACCATTGCAACCTTTGTTGATGATACAGCTATAATGGCTATAGGGGACAGTTATGAAAAAGCAGTGGTAAAAGTACAATCAGCCATCGATAAGATTTCCGAATGGACGAAAAAATGGAGAATCAAGCTCAATGAATCTAAGTCGGTTCATATCGATTTCACTAATAAATATGCGAATTACAACCCAACTACAATAAATGGCCACGTGGTGACCTTGGTATAACACTTGATGCAAAGCTTCGCTGGAAAGCTCATTTGAAAAAGAAACGAGAAGAGTTAGAACATCGTTCCAAAAGATGTACTGGCTACTTGGGAAGCAGTCCTCGTTGTCTGTACAAAATAAAATTGTTTTGTACAAGCAAGTCCTTAATTATGGACTTATGGAGTTCAGCTATGGGGCTGTACCAAAAAAGCATAATCCAGATAATCCAACAATTCCAGAATAAAGTACTCAAAGGTATAGTCAATGCACCATGCTACATTAAAACTGTCGACCTCCATCGTGACCTGAAAATGGATGTCGTTGTCGATATAATAACAAAACATGCAGAAGCTCACGAACATAGACTTCACCACCACGTGAATGTTGAGGCAATCCAGCTCCTTGACAACACAGACATAGTGAGAAGGCTAAAAAGGACAAAACCTTTTGAGCTAGTGTAGTTGAGTGACAGTATTAAGTAGTGAAGTGCTACATATAAAGAACACAAGAACACATATAGTGTCTTCCCCTTAATAGAGACAATAAGATAGGTGTTAATGGATACATTCTTAACTTTACTCTATTTAGCAGTTTAAGTCAAGCTAAAATTACTCATTAGTCCGTATTGTTGGCTAGATTGTAATATAATGACGTAGTAAGTATATCATTAGAAAGAAAAAAAATGTGTTTGTTATGTTACAAATAACTTTACATTTTATGTAATTAAATGTGTTGACTTGTAAATTGTTTTACCGATAAATTGACTATCTGACTATCTAATGTTAAGGCTCATGTGCCTGTAACTTCCCCAGCATCAATACCATTCATACTGAAATGCAGCAATGCAAACATTATTAACATTATTGCATGGAGCATGGCAGTAGAATTTCATATGGTTGCATTGTAGTACTTCTTTGGACAAACTTATTCACAAATAGTAGTACTACTACTATATTAGGCTCCGTTTAGCTCTTTTGGTACAAAACTCAAAATAAATCGAAGCTGTTTTCCAACACTTAAAACCAATAAATAATAATTTGCTGAAGTCAGTGCCATTAACGGGTTATGAAGTTTATTAGCAGTATAAATAAGTATGGCAGCAACTTAAACTAATAATACCTTTTGGTTTGGTTTTTTTGAGAACAACATTGTAAATTGACTAACTGTATACATAACTTGTACCTTTCACTAACAGCATGACCTTCCTCGGTGTCTTGAGTTTAGCTACCATGTCTTCAAGTGAGGTTGCGCCAATGATTTTAGTGCCCTTGGCTTCATTTTGCAGGAATTGATCCACCTGTGAAATAATAAGGCAGTAAAAGTACATTACGAATGAAAAAAGGAATAAATAATTTCTGGCAAAACTTTGTAGTTTAGGTAGTTTATACATATAATAATCTGGATCATATTAAAATGAATTTTGATAAGGTAGTTGGTTAGTCTTAGTTGTTATAAATGCGAATTGAACTACACATATATTTGATGTGAACTATGAAGCCTATGATCTCAAACTAGGGCAAGGTATATAATGTATTGTAACATGAGTAACGGTAGTTGGGTAAACTTCCTAATAGCAGGAGCTTTAAATAATAATACATATAGATTATACCTAATTCACAAAATTATATTATGTGTAAATGTTATACAATAATGGTCAGTTCCAAACCCAGTTACACATCACATAAAAGTAGAATAGTAATTGCATTGAGACATCCAACTGGCTGTTTGGAAGCTGGCAAAAGCACAAAACATCCCATGTGGAACATTGGTGCAGAAACTAGTCTGGAAATAGATTATGAAAATTATTTACCTTAGAAACTGTCCTGTTGTATGCACAGACCACAAATCCATGGTCATCCATGTTAAGAATAAGGTTCTGGCCCATAACGGCCAGACCAATGAGAGCAATATCAGCCTTGTTTCTGTTGAAAGACAAAACAGGAAATTATGCAGATCTTTAGGTTACTTCATTACTTTTTATTACTAATAGTTTTGCCTATGACCTTTACCTCTTTGTTGGACGGAGAGGACACATGGCCTAAGATCTTAGAGAGATAAACCTCGAATAGTAACTAGCTCCTTAGTACTTTTTTTATTGTTCAATTTCCCAATTGTTTCAATTGATTTTTTGGTTATTCAATGGGTTCCTTCAATTTCAATTGTTCACATAATTTATGTTAAATAATATAGAATCGATAAAAACTGAAGAACACTTGTGACCACATGGTGCTGATAAAGCCAATATTAGCACATCTATGATGTATGTTGGTATTATCGGTTCAATAGTTTAAAAATATGAAATTCTTGGTACGGATGATTTGTATTGACTTTTTACATCCTCTTACCCTTGTCCCACCTCTGAGTTGTGGTCAGAACATACCTTTTTAGCTTATCCAACAAGCACATACTGTAAAGAATTTGGCTTTGGTTTTATATCTGGCTGCCATCCCTTACCTATCTCTTCTTGGGAATACTGTCATTGGTACAATTCCAGATGATAAGAGCTCTGCTGTGCCTCTAACATGCAGCAATACCTTATTCACATCAACTAGAACTGTTGTGTGCTGATTATTAGGTGCATTTTTACCTTAGCCAGCTTATATAGTACAAGGAATAGTTTTACATACGTTCATAAAATGGACACTTCATTTTATATTAGGAAGGACTTAAGAATTGGTACACATACATGTTATGATTACGAGAATGGGAGAGGAGGGCGAGAAGAAGTAGAGTATACCCCCTTGAGGGGTGGGGAATATCAATAGTTTTTCAGTTAACGACCACCCGACGTCAGTCCTGGAGACCGCTTACGTATTTACATGTTTAATTACCATTATATAAAATATCACAATACTTAAAAGTCACATTTACATTTTCGTAATATTATTATTCATCATAAATTTTAAACCATGGAAAAGTATGTATTTGCATATCAAAAATAAAGATTTAACCTAAAAGTATTAATTTTAGAAAAATATTTAATATCTGTATATAAACATTACCATAGATAAATAGTTTGTACTTATTTACGAAAAGTTTAATATATACTCTTTAACATTAAACCATTTTTGGCACGGTTAAGGCACAATTATTACAAAATCACAACACAAAAAATTTCTCAAGTTTCGGCGACAATTAATGCACAGTTTTTTGCTCCATTCAATGCAAATTGGAGTCTTATATAAATATTTATATTAGGCATTTAGATCAAATACACACCTCCACATCACATGTATAAAACATAACAATATCAAAAAACATAGCCTCCGGAGTCTCTAAGACCAAGTCAGGTGATTAAGGGTAACAAAATGGCACCCTTCTATCATTTTCGTTTAATGCATATCCAAAATTAACATACATGTACATTAGACAGAGTCAACAATATAGTTTGTATAATTAAGTACAAAGTTAGGTTTAGCAAAGAAATGTCTTTTTACATGTGGAGTAATTCTATGACAGCTACTGATACTGTCAGTATGCAGCACCTTGTCACCTTATTCATTCTGAAGTCCTTCCAATGTATACTATATATATTCCTATACATAGGTTTTAATTATTTAAAAAAATTATATATATTATTAATAAAAACTATGTTTCTGTTACCTCCCCCCATCTTGTAGTGCATATGTGTTATAAACTGATTCTAAAATCTTTTCAATAAATTATCTATATTTGTAGATTTCATTTAACAATATTTTAATTAGTGTATGTTGTTAAATTAAATGAAAAATGCAGGAGGGTATACAAATTTGTTTTTTTACTAACCATATTAGACAAACTTATAGTTGAAAACCCAATGTAGGTACTTATAATTATGGAAGTTAGTAAGTAGTTACCTTAGTTCAAGTACCTAACAGCTCACCTTGAAATAACCTTGTTAGTTACATACTCACTACTGTCTAATTGAATACTATCCACAACATTTTATTTAAAATGGATATATGAGAAAAATAATGTGATAGTTTCTATTGGTTAAATGCCTTTAGCTTAGAACTTTTAAGGTAATTGAAATTACAGTTGTTCAGGGTATAAGTTTTTTATAGGTTATAACTAAGTTCAAACTTCAAAAATAAGTGATATGAATTTATATTTATTGTGAATTTATAAATCAAAATTTACAATTTGCTATGCTTACTCTTAGATAAATATACGAAACATGATAATAAATTTTACCACACAACAAAATTAACTCATGAAAATAGAATTCATATGTAATAAACTTACTGTGACATCTTTCCTGTATGTTATTATTTTATATTGCGTACGAATCTTTGTAATCGAGCAGTGTTTTTTGATTTTATTATTACTTCAATCGAAAATAAATTAACTGTTTTTTACGACACCGCTTCACCTCACGTCACGTATTCAAAAGTAAAACGAATATTACAAGAAGTCAAGAACTATGATAATTTGATAATTGAAAGGGCCGCAGCTATCATAAAGTAACTTTGTATGGCAGCTATTTCCCCGCAGACCAGTAATTTTAGCACAGACTAAATATACCTGTTCGTTCTTTTTTTTTTAATTTATTGGCAACTGGATACATAGTCTTTATGCCTAACCCTGTTCGTTCTTCAGTGTAATGTTACCATTACTAAGATTTTCAAAAAACTCAGTATTGGCCATACAACCGGCTTGTAACCGTGAATGGGATGCTTTGCCAAGTGATTTATTATCTATGTTATACGTACGATTATATTAGATTTGTTTACATTTTTTGTATTTAATTTACCTGAAGTTCTCTAAATAAAAAAGCTAAAAGTAAATTATTGATTGTTTTAGAAATCGTCTGTCATGTCCGATCCCATATCAAATGTAAGTAAGTCCAGTATAATACAACAAAACGTCGTAATGAAAACCTCTAACTGTTGCATGGTAGGAATCATAAAGTAACTTTGTATATACTGAATCACTGAAAATACTTAGGGTATGTTCCATTAGTCGCTAAGAATGTTATTTTCGATAAATTTGATCACATTCTGCGTCTCTGGTTGTGATCACGTGATCGTTTGTAACTGTCATCCCCGTTCCATTTTTGGATAAGAACGCTAAGAATGCCACTAAAATTTGCCACTTCTGTCACTTTTGACATTAGATGTAGCGTTTAAGGCGAAAATAACGCCGAGACCCATGTGGAAAACTTTTTGGGAGTGTGATCGTTTTTAGCGAATCTCACTCAAATGGTACGCACCCTTACAATTTGCCATTAATGAAGTGATGCTTTTATTTATTAATAAATAAACGCACTCCTAAGCTCGAAATAGGTCAGTTACTAATGGTCAATTGGTAACCTATAATAATATAATCTACATATATGGCCAGTGTCGCGAAACTTGCCATACCTATCTATCTTATTATAAAATATATATGAGGTTATAGCTTCGCGATGTACTAATGTATTTCTCATACCTGGATTCGTCTTCCTGTAGGCTGCTAATTCTTTGTTTCTGCTTCGCCTTGGTTATGGGTAGTTGTTGTGTCTCAGCCTGCTCTCTACATCCACCTCCTGTATATATTAGTGCAAGATGAGTATACCCAATCACCCATCCTGCCGTGGAGAGTCACGGTAAGCCTGTGGCGCTCCTCGGTGCACTACTTCTCGGTCAACTGCAAACATAACTAATATCAGGGCAATGACAAAAATTCAATCACCATGTCGCGATATACGGATTAACATACAAGCTCACTCTCAAAGGCGCGAGGCACAGGCAATAGTGATATAGAAGACGTCTCCAGTAACCTACGAAACGTAAACTTGGTCAAGTGCCTGGGTCGACGTTGGAGCTGTAGTTAGTATAAGATGAATACCAGTCAAGATTGATCCCACACAGAGTGTGCAGGCAACCGTCCAAAATGGCATGCCTAATAAAGATGAAACAAGGGTATAAAGTTAATACATGATACACCAAATAGACTGTACACATGTACATGTGACACATAACAAACCGCAAATAAACATGGTTACCAAAGTTATACTCAGCTTGCGAAGAACTTCTGCAGTCAACTTCAACTCCAACTTTTAATTTAATGGCCTTTGCGGCATAATTTTCCTGCAGTCTTTCTTCATCTAGAGGACAGAATGCATGACATTATCTATTTTAAACCTGACTAAATGTCAAAGGTTTAAAATAGATAATTTCATGCATTCTTTAGAATCAGAATCATTTCCAAAGCTTGAATAATCAGAATCATTTCCAAAGCTCATATGTTCTTGCAGCTGTCCTTGAGAGCCAGTAATTCTACAGCTGCCAAGCACCTAACATCTTTTTTTTTTCTTTTTTTTTATGGTATGGTAGGGCAAACGAGCAGGCGGCTCACCTGGTGGTAAGTGATCACCGTCGCCCACGAACATCCGCAACACGAGATGTATCGAGGATGCGTTGCCGGCCTTTGAGGAGGGAATATGCTCTCTTCTTGAAGGCCCCTAAGTCGTATCCGTTCGGAAATACTGCACCTGGCAGCTGGTTCCACATTGTGGCAGTGCGAGGTAGAAAATGCCGTGAAAATCGCAAAGTTGTGGACTTCCAGACGTCGACATGAAATTGATGAAACATCATGCTTTGTCTGGACGTCCGATGGCGAAATTGAGCTGCAGGTAGTAAATCGAACAGTTCCCCAGAACACTCCCCGTGATAGATGCGGTAGAAGATGCAGAGTGATCCAACATCTCTACGTAGTGCCAAAGGGTCGAGCCGGTCGGAGAGAACTTGATCGTCAACGACTCGAGTCGCTCTGCGTTGTATGCGGTCAAATGGAAGAAGCTGGTATTGGGGAGCTCCCGCCCAGGGTGAGAGCAGTACTCCAGGTGAGGCCGAACCTGAGCCTTATAAAGTTGCAGGCGATGGGCCGACGTGAAGTACTGCCTCGCCTTTCCAAGCACACCAAGCTTTTTCGAGGCTAATTTAGCCTTATCTTCCAAGTGACAGCGAAATTGAACGACGCTCGATATGTCGACGCCAAGTACTCCGATGCTAGTTGAGGGGGCAAGGGGAGTGTCTTCAAAACGGAGGGATACGACAAAGGGGGATAGTTTAGCGGTGAACGCACAAACTTGTGTCTTCTTGGGGTTAAATTGAACTAAGTTCAGTCGGCCCCACTTCGAAACATTAGACAACATGGTCTCGACTTCAGACACAAGTTTGTTCCGACTCTCCACAACGTTTTCCCGAGAAATTTTAGCACGGCCGGTGTAAGAGGCATCTCCGGTACTGTCATCCGCATAACAATGAATATCGCTGAGCTGCAGCATGTCATTGATGTGCAAGAGAAATAGAGTCGGAGATAGCACACAGCCTTGCGGAACGCCAGCATTAATTGGCTTCAAGTCGGAGCATGCACCGTCGACAACGACCTTGATGCTCCGATCTGCCAAAAAACTGGAGATCCACTTGCACAATTTCTCGGAAAGCCCATAGGAAGGAAGCTTCGAAAGAAGCGCTTTATGCCACACCCGATCAAAGGCCGTCGCTATGTCCAAACTAGCCGCCAACGCTTCACCCTTGGAATCCACCACCTCCGCCCATCGATGCGTAAGGTATACTAAAAGATCACCAGCTGAGCGACCGCGACGAAAACCGTACTGGCGATCGCTTATCAGCTGGTGCTCCTCTAGATACTGCAAGGGCTGGTTGTTGATAATGGATTCCATTATCTTGGAGAACAAAGACGTTATGGCTATAGGGCGGTAGTTGGACGGATCTGAGTGGTCACCTTTTTTAGGGATCGGGTGCACCAAGGCCGTCTTCCATGGTTTTGGGACAACGCCTGATGTGTAGCAGAGCCGGAAAAAACGCGTTAGAACCGGAGTCAATTCTGGAGCACAAGTCCGCAGCACAATCGTAGAGATGCCATCAGGCCCACTCGACTAATGAATGTCCAAGGAGAACAGTGCTTTACGTACAGCACTTTGCCGGAAATTTATATCCGGCATCGAGGTATCACACCGTTGTATAGTCGGTGGTGAGTTCCCCTGGTCATCCAAAGTCGAGTTTGACGCAAAGAGAGAGCCCAGAAGATCGGCTTTCTCCTTTGCGGTGTGGGCCAGTGTGTCATTCTCTCTGTGCAGGGGCGGTAGAGATGACTCACAAAAATTCCCCTGGACAGCCCTGGCGCGAGACCAGAACGCACGTGTTCCCGAAGGAAGGCGGGCTAATCTCTCGCCAATTCTGCCGATATGCTCCGACTTCGCTTTTGCGATTACTCTTTTGAAGGACCTGGAGGCAAAATTATATTCCTTTTTGAGATAGCTGGTATTTAAATCCTTAGATGCCACTGCGTTGGCCCAAGCTTGGTAACGCTCTCGTTTGAGTTTGAGTAGTTGTCCGGGTAAGAGGTCAGCAGAAGGTCGAACAGGGAAGGTGTATGGTCATCCACATCTGGGATACGCGTAGGCAAGGTGACCAGTTGTGTAAGATCATATGCCAAAGCGAAGTCGTGAACAGATCTCCCCGCATGATCGGTGGTGCGCGAACCAAGCCATTCGGTATGGTGGGCGTTGAAATCGCCAAGTATCACGATCTCTGCGGTGGGGATCTGCTCAAGCACGGAATCTATAGCCATCTGTAAGTGCTCCATGAAATGATCTATTTCGGCATTACCGTTGCTATGAGACCTATAAAGGCACGCGTAGATTCGCGGATGGTCATCGCAGTCTACGCGCAACCAAATGTCAGATAGGCCCCGTCCTTCAAGGCTACTGAGACGACGAGCACAGATATCCTCTCTGACGTAAAGACACACCCCCGCCCGCAGCAAAAAGGAATGCTCCAATTTGTACCCTGGGTATATGAGGAATGAGGTGTCTGTCGGAGAGCATATCTGTGTTTCGGTTAAAAAGAGCAAGGCCGGCTTAGCAGTCTCCAGGTGATAGTGGACATCGTTCAGGTTAGAACGGAGACCCCGTATGTTGCAAAAGTCCACGGCTAACGTGGTGTGGGGTGACCTAAGCCGCCTGCTTCGTTTGCCTCGAGCAGCAGAAATATAATTGAGCACGGTTTTGCCCCCTCCAGAATACGCAGGGCAGCCCGAGCATCCACCTCCAGGTTCAGGTCCTGGAGGTGGATGCCCGGAGAGGGATTCTCCAGCGCTTTCGCAGCTGGTACCCTCCTGGAGTACTGTCTCTTGAAACTGTGCTGCCATATTCCTTAGGGGGGGGGGGGGGGGATTGGGCCTCCGGGTCTCCCACAAATCGATCGAAACGCAATGGCAAGCCACTACTTCATGTCGATATCACGTGGGAGAGTGGTACTTCCCCGGTCGTGCCGGCCCATGCAGCTGTAACCCGACGAGCTTCAGCATGGCACTACCACTAGGAAGTATCTGTCGCCAAGGTAGGTGCTTGGTGAGATTTTCTACTCGAGGGTGGTTGCTAGCCAGGCGGGGATTCGCAAAATGCTCTACCAACGAACTATTACTACTACTAATACCGAAAGTATTACTTAGTGCTGCTTCATAATGGTATGCATACTGTGATTGTAGAATGTGTACAATAAGATACCATGTAACCTATCAAAAGGTCCTACATATGTTAAAGTACATAACATGGTTTCATTGTTGTACTGTCACGATTGATTTTTATGTATAACCACGCATAGTAATACATCTAGGTTAGTTAACTACACTAAGGGCCTGGTTCAGAATGTTCGATTTTATTACATTATTACATATTATGTTCTGGGTAGTATAACCGGAACTTACTCAAACATTCTGAAACAGGCCCTTAGTGTAGTTAACTAACCTAGATGCATTACTATGCGTGGTTATACATAAAGAAACAAGCCCTAACTGGATCATATGTTTTTGGTGATATTTTTTTTGGGCTAGATTATACCTGCAGTAGTTCTTATTGACTTCATCAATTTAATTTCAATAGTTTATGATTATGCTCATTCATTGAAAAACGTGGCTAGGTGATAATGTCATTGCTATCATTAACAGACATACATATAGTAAATAATATTTATACTAGGGATAAGTGAACTTAAGTTAACATCTGTCACAACCCGTAGATTGAAGTGGAAACCTTGGTAGGGATATAGGTGTACAAGCCGAGTATAATGTAGAGATTTCATATTCCAGTAACGTAAAACCAATATCTTGGAGTGACGAGGGCAAAGCAGTGCACGCACCTATTCAGATCTGAGCTCCTGGGTGACATTGCAATGGGAGCACGCGTGGTGCTTAGCTTCAGGCACAACTTGATGCTGCTCTACAGATTGTATTACGCCAGTTGAATAAGATGTGTGCTATTGCTCTAGGACTATGATAGCAGTGTTGTGCTATGATCATATCGCAGTTTTGTATACAGTCAATAAGAACTAGTTGAGACATAGGTACTGATGAATATAATTTCCATTCTTTTTCAGGAACGTAAAATCTTTCTCCATTGACGTCTTCAATCAAGTCTTCAGTCAAGCATATTATATTCCTCTAACGTTTTTGTGATAATATCAATGTGCATATGTTTAAATACCTAAATAATTAATTATCTAGAAATTCTTTATATATATTAAACTCTTCCTGTAATAACTGAACTGCTTTATTTATTCCTTTTCCATTGCCCATTAGTAGTATGACATCAACAAAGTGTTATCCATATTCCGTTACCTTTGTATAGGCATATAATTATCATGTTTTAATCTTATAACTTCTCTTTGGGTAGACTGATTTCGATAAAAAAAAATCTAAACCTCCTCAGGACTCCTATAAATATAAATTTAGAAATAAGAAAAAATATGAGTGTCTAACAACTTTCTATTTATTATTTTTTTTTTTATTCCAGATAGGTTAGCCTTTGACCATATCTCACCTGATGGTAAGTGATGATGTGGTCGAAGATGTTGTTCAGGCTAACCTAGAAGTACTGGCTCTCAAGGACAGCTGCCGGAACATACAATTAGGTTTTTTTTTATATTGTTATGATTGCAATAACGCCTGCTAAGCGGATTACATTACAAATATACGATAGGAAAAATTTAAGTCATGTGCGGGATTCGAACCCGCGTCCATCCGCCCCTTTAGCCGGGGCATGCTCTAACCAATTGAGCTAACATAACATGACGTCATAACTCGAATTTTTCCTATAGTTCATTAACCATTCATTAAACAGGACGCGGGTTCGAATCCCGCACATGACTTAAATTTTTCCTATCGTATATTTGTAATGTAATCCGCTTAGCAGGCGTTATTGCAATCATAACAATATAAAAAATTATAAGGTTGCGTCATCATTTACAAGTATAAAACCAATTGCAAAATTGGTCTTGTTTGTAGTACAACGTAAGTGGTACTATATATGTCGCTCCATCATAATACGATGGTTCATATAGGAAAAAATCGAGTTATGACGTCATGCTATGTTAGCTCAATTGGTTAGAGCATGCCCCGGCTAAAGGGGCGGATGGACGCGGGTTCGAATCCCGCACATGACTTAAATTTTTCCTATCGTATATTTGTAATACAATTAGGTGCTTGGCAAAAGATTTTCTACTTGAGGGTGGTAGCTAGCCAGGCGGGCATTCGTAAAATGCCCTACCACCATGCTATGACTGCCATCCTTAGACAACAACCGGGACCGACGGCTTAACGTGCCCTTCGAAGCACGGAAGCGCTCAGTAGTAATGTCACTAGCGGTCACCCATCCTACTCATGACCGCGGGCGACGTTGTTTAACTTTGCTGATCGATGAAGAACAGCTAAGTAAACTTCGTTACGAGCGCTTCGCTTTTGTTGGTATATTACCAAGAAAAATATTTTCAATAGTTTTTTTTCTGATAGGTTATTCTTTGACCTCTATCTCACCTGATGGTAAGTGACGATATGGTCGAAGATGGTGTTCAGGCTAGCCTATAATTGCTGGTTCTCAAGGACAGCTGCCGGAACACACCGTTAGGTGCTTGGCGACAGATTTTCTACTTGAGGGTGGTAGCAAGCCAGGCAGGCATTCGTAAAATACCACCATGCTGTAACGGAAGACAACAACCGGGACCGATGGCTTAACGTGCCCTCCGAGGCACGGAAGGGCTCAGTAGTAATGGCACTAGCGGTCACCCATCCAAGTCCTGTCCACGGCTGATCGATTCAGAACGGCTAAGCAAACTTCGCTACGAGCGAATTCAATTATCTGTTATGTACAGACATGACGATTAAAGCTTTATGATAGCTCCAGACGGAGAACTCACTTACAAGACAAGCGATTTCGCAGGTTCAAGGAAATAAAGAACTTGAAACAATTTATCTAGACATTGTTATAGTCATAAGAATATGCGTATAGCCACGGAAATGCTATCATTCCCGTGGTGTATTCAGCAATTACAGCGGTGAGCGGAGTTGTTAACCGATATCCAAAAAAGGAGGTTCTCATTTCCACACGTATATTTTTATCTATATTATGTATGACCACGCATAACTTTTAACAGAGATGTCCGATTTAGATATTTTTTTTTTATTAGAAAGGATATACCATTGATGTGGGCCCATATAAATTTCATTAAAATCGGTTGAGTAGATTATATGTTATAGTCAATTACTTGAAAAATTTATTCGCCTACTTGGATGATTTAATGGTATTTGCTATCGTCGACGAAGAAAACTATTTTATACGAATGAATGTTATTAGAACTTCATGAGTTTGGCCTGCAGCTTCGTTAGTTACTCTTCAGCTTTTGGCGTCGTGTCGTCGATTGAAAGCTCAATAGCTTCGGTCCTACTATAGGAAAACCCCATAAATATCTTTTATTAGTAGATAATAGATAATAAGAATATAATAGAGTTTGCATATTAGAGCACATGGGGTACTTTTCTTCCTGGAAGAGTGATGTTGTGGGATAGCCACTATGCACGTGTATGAAGTCGTGGGTGGAAACTGAAGGCTTGTGACAACATAACTTGTGAACAAATACATAGATAAAATAAATAATTACCCTTACGTAATATCAAATGGTTTGAATTTCCAAAAATCGAAAATACATTTACATCTTAACGAGTCCGCATCGGCACCCGAATTCGTGCATATATTATGAATTTCAATTGTTTCCATTACCTATGATGCGCAAGAATTAATGTATTCGAAAATACGGGAGATGGCTTTGATATGAACAAGATAGGAAAAAGGCTAAGATCAACAAAAAAAAAACCCAGTAAAATATTTTACATTTTATTTCACTAGTGTAAATAAATTCCCACTACCTGTGTACTAATGTTAATATAATTAAACATTTATCTATGATTTCTTAATGGGATAATAGTACTGAACGGTATTCTGAAGCAGTGATGGCTCAGTGGCATTGGCTATGGACTGCCGCGCAGCAGGTCCATGGTTCGAATCCCGCCCAGAGTTTGAGCATCACCGAATGGTGGAAGGGCATTTTGCGAATGCCCGCCTGGCTAGCGACCACCCTCAAGTAGAAAATCTGTCGCCAAGCACCTAACGGTGTGTTCCGGCAGCAGTCCTTGAGAGCCAGAAAAAATACAGGCTAATGAGATCTAACAACTGGACGTCTCAGTGTGACGGGCACAGTGCAATTCGTCGATGACGAAATGCGTCTGTTATAGGCAGAGGTTAGTCCACTTAACATCAGGTGGGCCTCTGGTTTGTTCCGTCACAATAACATAAAAAAAAAGTATATCAATCGAACTAAAATAATGTACGTAATGAAAATATCTAATATACTAGCTTTCCGGTCGCGACTCCGCCCGCGCGTATTCGGTTATCGTTTAAAAAAGTATAGTAGTAGTTTCCTACGCTACAAAAACAGCGCGGCAATTTGTTTTGTTATGTTAAATTTTGTATATTACAAAATTGATAATTAAACAGTACGCTTTTAATTATTTTAAATAATTTTCAAATATGTCATATGATAGTAAGTTACTAAGTAAATTTGACGACACCAGAAATACATCAGGAATAAGTCATAAAGAACTCACTTCCCTAGCCTTGTCTAAGGTTTTCGCGATTATTACACGTATATTTATCATTATTTTTGTCCCGACGTTTCAAACACTTTGCAGTGATCGTGGTCACGGGGTGACACCAGTGACCACGATCACTGCACCCCGTTGACGTTGACGTCAACGTCAGCGTCAGCGTAAACGTCAACTTCAACGTCAACGTCAGCGTCAACGTCAACGTCAACGTCAACGTCAACTTCAAAGTCAAAGTCAAAGTCAAAGTCAAAGTCAAAGTCAAAGTCAAAGTCAAAGTCAAAGTCAAAGTCAAAGTCAAAGTCAAAGTCAAAGTCAAAGTCAAAGTCAAAGTCAAAGTCAATGTCAAAGCCAAAGCCTTAGCCAAAGCCACGGCCACGGCCACGGCCACGGCCACGGCCACGGCCACGGCCACGGTCACGGCCACGGTCACGGCCACGTCCACGGCCACGGCCACGGCCACGGCCACGGTCACGGTCACGGTCACGGTCACGGTCACGGTCACGGTCACGGCCACGTCCACGGCCACGGCCACGGCCACGGTCACGGTCACGGTCGTGGTCGCGGTCGCGGTCACAGTCACAGTCACAGTCACAGTCACAGTCAAATGTTGTCTTAGGTTTTCGCGATTATTACACGTATATTTATCATTATTTTTGTCCCAACGTTTCAAACACTTTGCAGTGATCGTGGTCACGGGGTGACACCAGTGACCACGATCACTGCACCCCGTTGACGTTGACGTCAACGTCAGCGTCAACGTCAACGTCAACGTCAACGTCAACGTCAACGTCAACGTCAACGTCAACGTCAACTTCAACGTCAACGTCAACGTCAACGTCAACGTCAACGTCAACGTCAACGTCAACGCCAACGCCAACGCCAACGCCAAAGCCAAAGTCAAAGTCAAAGTCAAAGTCAAAGTCAAAGTCAAAGTCAAAGTCAAAGTCAAAGTCAAAGTCAAAGTCAAAGTCAAAGTCAAAGTCAAAGTCAAAGTCAAAGTCAAAGTCAAAGTCAAAGTCAAAGTCAAAGTCAAAGTCAAAGTCAAAGTCAAAGTCAAAGTCAAAGTCAAAGTCAAAGTCAAAGTCAAAGTCAAAGTCAAAGTCAAAATCAAAGTCAAAGTCAAAGTCAAAGTAAAGTCAAAGTAAAGTCAAAGTCAAAGTCAAAGTCAAAGTCAAAGGCAAAGTCAAAGTCAAAGTCAAAGTCAAATGTTGGCTTAGGTTTTCGCGATTATTACACGTATATTTATCATTATTTTTGTCCCGACGTTTCAAACACTTTGCAGTGATCGTGGTCACGGGGTGACACCAGTGACCACGATCAACGTCAACGTCAACGTCAACGTCAACGTCAATGTCAACGTCAACGCCAACGTCAACGTCAACGTGAACGTCAACGTCAATGTCAATGTCAAAGTCGTACCGATCCTATTAGGAAGTGACCTTATCTGTCGATACCTATTAAAGTGTTAGTCGAGAAAATAAATAATAAGTAATAATAATATATATAAGCGTGAAAGTTTAAGACTTTCTATAATATCTTGAAGAGCTTCATGAAAATTCAAGTCAAATTATATTGAAATTTAGCATAATCACTTAATATTTCATTAGTTTAATTCTTTGACGTTCAACGGCACATCATTATATTCCGTAGTGCATAAGTTAATTCTTATTTTAATTACGAGTCGTATTTAATACTGAAAACTACTGTTCTATCTACTAATACCAATAGCAAGCAATCGTAGTTGGTGCTATTATTATGTTTTTTTTTTTGGGATACTTTTCAGTGTTATATACACGGAATTCTATTTCTAAGATTAGGCTGGCCCCCTGTCCTACAGCCTGGCTATATGTATTTATTTATTTCAATTAATATGGAATAACCATTTACATTAATGACATAATAGTATATAGTAATGCTATCCAAGACTACTATCCAAGAGCGAGTAGGGCTTCGTTCTTTCAGGGTCCTGCATTACAACAACCATAAAAAGAAAAAATATGTGGTTTTTGATCCCAGCATCAAAAGTACATTATAAATCGGTGTTTTTACTATAAATGGGTGAGGATATATTTTATGGAACATGATGTTTGAAATTTCAGAACCCCTACTTAATATTTATTTCAAGTATTAAGTATTATCTAAAATTTATCACTTTGGGGGCCCCTATTCATTTATTTATTAGACATAAATAAACATGCAAATAGTTGTACTCTGTTCTATGAGTTCCATGAATCTCCTGAAGACTCCCGTGAGGTGCCGGGCTAGAATATCACCCCATATTATTTTCTACCATGCAGTGGGTTTCGTAAGAGGCGACTAAAGGTCAAATACCGGAAGATGGGCAGCAGCGCCTTCTAATACAGTACAGTACATTGAGTTCTAGACTATGACACCATGCATGATATTCCGAAAAAAGGTATGCCACACCCTCTGAGAAAGTCTCTCATTGTTCGTTCAAAAACGTGTTGTAAAGTTCGTCATTCCTCCCGCAAAAATGTGTGCCGAAAAATTAAATGGACTTTCATTCCTGCCCTCCGTAGTAGTAAAGGAGTGTTGAATGAAAATCCATACCTGCCCTGTTAGCGTTCTTTTGTTTTTTTTTAACTGTGGACATAAAAAAATACAATCTTCGATAAATCTCATTAAGGTTTTATATCAAACAATTAGAAAAAAGAGGAGAGATTTTATTTTATACACGATCAATGATATTAGATTAGCAACCCTTTCCTACGCTACAAAAACAGCGCGGCAATTTGTTTTGTTATGTTAAATTTTGTATATTACAAAATTGATAATTGAACAGTACGCTTTTAATTATTTTAAATAATTTTCAAATATGTCATATGATAGTAAGTTACTAAGTAAATTTGACGACACCAGAAATACATCAGGAATAAGTCATAAAGAACTCACTTCCCTAGCCTTGTCTTAGGTTTTCGCGATTATTACACGTATATTTATCATTATTTTTGTCCCGACGTTTCAAACACTTTGCAGTGATCGTGGTCACGGGGTGACACCAGTGACCACGATCACTGCACCCCGTTGACGTTGACGTCAACGTCAGCGTCAACGTCAACGTCAACTTCAACGTCAACGACAACGTCAACGTCAAAGTCAAAGTCAAAGTCAAAGTCAAAGTCAAAGTCAAAGTCAAAGTCAAAGTCAAAGTCAAAGTCAAAGTCAAAGTCAAAGTCAAAGTCAAAGTCAAAGTCAAAGTCAAAGTCAAAGTCAAAGGCAAAGTCAAAGTCAAAGTCAAAGTCAAAGTCAAAGTCAAAGTCAAAGTCAAAGTCAAAGTCAAAGTCAAAGTCAAAGTCAAAGTCAAAGTCAAAGTCAAAGTCAAAGTCAAAGTCAAAGTCAAAGTCAAAGTCAAAGTCAAAGTCAAAGTCAAAGTCAAAGTCAAAGTCAAAGTCAAAGTCAAAGTCAAAGTCAAAGTCAAAGTCAAAGTCAAAGTCAAAGTCAAAGTCAAAGTCAAAGTCAAAGTCAAAGTCAAAGTCAAAGTCAAAGTCAAAGTCAAAGTCAAAGTCAAAGTCAAAGTCAAAGTCAAAGTCAAAGTCAAAGTCAAAGTCAAAGTCAAAGTCAAAGTCAAAGTCAAAGTCAAAGTCAAAGTCAAAGTCAAAGTCAAAGTCAAAGTCAAAGTCAAAGTCAAAGTCAAAGTCAAAGTCAAAGTCAAAGTCAAAGTCAAAGTCAAAGTCAAAGTCAAAGTCAAAGTCAAAGTCAAAGTCAAAGTCAAAGTCAAAGTCAAAGTCAAAGTCAAAGTCAAAGTCAAAGTCAAAGTCAAAGTCAAAGTCAAAGTCAAAGTCAAAGTCAAAGTCAAAGTCAAAGTCAAAGTCAAAGTCAAAGTCAAAGTCAAAGTCAAAGTCAAAGTCAAAGTCAAAGTCAAAGTCAAAGTCAATGTCAATGTCAATGTCAAAGCCAAAGCCTTAGCCAAAGCCACGGCCACGGCCACGGCTACGGCCACGGCCACGGCCTCGGCCACGGTCACGGCCACGTCCACGGCCACGGCCACGGCCACGGCCACGGTCACGGTCACGGTCACGGTCACGGTCACGGTCACGGTCACGGTCACTGTCACGGTCACGGTCACGGTCACGGTCACGGTCACGGTCACGGTCACGGTCACGGTCACGGTCACGGTCACGGCCACGTCCACGGCCACGGCCACGGTCACGGTCACGGTCACGGTCGCGGTCGCGGTCGCGGTCGCGGTCACAGTCGAAGTCACAGTCACAGTCACAGTCACAGTCATAGTCAAATGTTGTCTTAGGTTTTCGCGTCAACGACAACGTCAACGTCAATGTCAACGTCAACGCCAACGTCAACGTCAACGTCAACGTCAATGTCAATGTCAAAGTCGTACCGATCCTATTAGGAAGTGACCTTATCTGTCGATACCCATTAAAGTGTTAGTCGAGAAAATAAATAATAAGTAATAATAATATATATAAGCGTGAAAGTTTAAGACTTTCTATAATATCTTGAAGAGCTTCATGGAAATTCAAGTCAAATTATATTGAAATTTAGCATAATCACTTAATATTTCATTAGTTTAATTCTTTGACGTTCAACGGCACATCATTATATTCCGTAGTGCATAAGTTAATTCTTATTTTAATTACGAGTCGTATTTAATACTGAAAACTACTGTTCTATCTACTAATACCAATAGCAAGCAATCGTAGTTGGTGCTATTATTATGTTTTTCTTTTTGGATACTTTTCAGTGTTATATACACGGAATTCTATTTCTAAGATTAGGCTGGCCCCCTGTCCTTCAGCCTGGCTATATATATTTATTTATTTCAATTAATATGGAATAACCATTTACATTAATGACATAATAGTATATAGTAATGCTATCCAAGACTACTATCCAAGAGCGAGTAGGGCTTCGTTCTTTCAGGGTCCTGCATTACAACAACCATAAAAAGAAAAGATATGTGGTTTTTGATCCCAGCATCAAAAGTACATTATAAATCGGTGTTTTTACTATAAATGGGTGAGGATATATTTTATGGAACATGATGTTTGAAATTTCAGAACCCCTACTTAATATTTATTTCAAGTATTAAGTATTATCTAAAATTTATCACTTTGGGGGCCCCTATTCATTTATTTATTAGACATAAATAAACATGCAAATAGTTGTACTCTGTTCTATGAGTTCCATGAATCTCCTGAAGACTCCCGTGAGGTGCCGGGCTAGAATATCACCCCATATTATTTTCTACCATGCAGTGGGTTTCGTAAGAGGCGACTAAAGGTCAAATACCGGAAGATGGGCAGCAGCGCCTTCTGATACAGTACAGTACATTGAGTTCTAGACTATGACACCATGCATGATATTCCGAAAAAAGGTATGCCACACCCTCTGAGAAAGTCTCTCATTGTTCGTTCAAAAACGTGTTGTAAAGTTCGTCATTCCTCCCGCAAAAATGTGTGCCGAAAAATTAAATGGACTTTCATTCCTGCCCTCCGTAGTAGTAAAGGAGTGTTGAATGAAAATCCATACCTGCCCTGTTAGCGTTCTTTTGTTTTTTTTTAACTGTGGACATAAAAAAATACAATCTTCGATAAATCTCATTAAGGTTTTATATCAAACAATTAGAAAAAAGAGGAGAGATTTTATTTTATACACGATCAATGATATTAGATTAGCAACCCTTTCCTACGCTACAAAAACAGCGCGGCAATTTGTTTTGTTATGTTAAATTTTGTATATTACAAAATTGATAATTGAACAGTACGCTTTTAATTATTTTAAATAATTTTCAAATATGTCATATGATAGTAAGTTACTAAGTAAATTTGACGACACCAGAAATACATCAGGAATAAGTCATAAAGAACTCACTTCCCTAGCCTTGTCTTAGGTTTTCGCGATTATTACACGTATATTTATCATTATTTTTGTCCCGACGTTTCAAACACTTTGCAGTGATCGTGGTTACGGGGTGACATCAGTGACCACGATCACTGCACCCCGTTGACGTTGACGTTGACGTCAACGTCAGCGTCAGCGTCAACGACAACGTCAACGTCAACGTCAACGTCAACGTCAACGACAACGTCAACGTCAACGCCAACGCCAACGCCAAAGTCAAAGTCAAAGTCAAAGTCAAAGTCAAAGTCAAAGTCAAAGTCAAAGTCAAAGTCAAAGTCAAAGTCAAACTCAAAGTCAAAGTCAAAGTCAAAGTCAAAGTCAAAGTCAAAGTCAAAGTCAAAGTCAAAGTCAAAAACAAAGTCAAAGTCAAAGTCAAAGTCAAAATCAAAGTCAAAGTCAAAGTCAAAGTCAAAGTCAAAGTCAAAGTCAAAGTCAAAGTCAAAGTCAAAGTCAAAGTCAAAGTCAAAGTCAAAGTCAAAGTCAAAGTCAAAGTCAAAGTCAAAGTCAAAGTCAAAGTCAATGTCAATGTCAAAGCCAAAGCCTTAGCCAAAGCCACGGCCACGGTCACGGTCACGGTCACGGTCACGGTCACGGTCACGGTCACGGTCACGGTCACGGTCACGGTCACGGTCACGGTCACGGTCACGGTCACGGTCACGGTCACGGTCACGGTCACGGTCACGGTCACGGTCACGGTCACGGTCACGGTCACGGTCACGGTCACGGTCACGGTCACGGTCACGGCCACGTCCACGGCCAAAGTCAAAGTCAAAGTCAAAGTCAAAGTCAAAGTCAAAGTCAAAGTCAAAGTCAAAGTCAAAGTCAAAGTCAAAGTCAATGTCAATGTCAAAGCCAAAGCCTTAGCCAAAGCCACGGCCACGGCCACGGCCACGGCCACGGCCACGGCCACGGTCACGGCCACGTCCACGGCCACGGCCACGGCCACGGCCACGGTCACGGTCACGGTCACGGTCACGGTCACGGTCACGGTCACGGTCACGGTCACGGTCACGGTCACGGTCACGGTCACGGTCACGGTCACGGTCACGGTCACGGTCACGGTCACGGTCACGGTCACGGTCACGGTCACGGTCACGGTCACGGTCACGGTCACGGTCACGGTCACGGCCACGGCCACGGTCACGGTCACGGTCGCGGTCGCGGTCACAGTCGAAGTCACAGTCACAGTCACAGTCACAGTCATAGTCAAATGTTGTCTTAGGTTTTCGCGATTATTACACGTATATTTATCATTATTTTTGTCCCGACGTTTCAAACACTTTGCAGTGATTGTGGTCACGGGGTGACACCAGTGACCACGATCACTGCACCCCGTTGACGTTGACGTCAACGTCAGCGTCAGCGTCAGCGTCAACGTCAACGTCAACGTCAACTTCAACGTCAACGACAAACGTCAACGTCAACGTCAACGTCAAAGTCAAAGTCAAAGTCAAAGTCAAAGTCAAAGTCAAAGTCAAAGTAAAAGTCAAAGTCAAAGTCAAAGTCAAAGTCAAAGTCAAAGTCAAAGTCAAAGTCAAAGTCAAAGTCAAAGTCAAAGTCAAAGTCAAAGTCAAAGTCAAAGTCAAAGTCAAAGTCAAAGTCAAAGTCAAAGTCAAAGTCAAAGTCAAAGTCAAAGTCAAAGTCAAAGTCAAAGTCAAAGTCAAAGTCAATGTCAAAGCCAAAGCCTTAGCCAAAGCCTCGGCCACGGTCACGGCCACGGTCACGGCCACGGTCACGGCCACGTCCACGGCCACGGCCACGGCCACGGTCACGGTCACGGTCACGGCCACGTCCACGTCCACGGTCACGGTCACGGTCACGGTCACATCACGGTCATGGTCACGGTCACGGTCACGGTCATGGTCACGGTCACGGTCACGGTCACGGTCACGGTCACGGTCACGGTCACGGTCACGGTCACGGTCACGGTCACGGTCACGGTCACGGTCACGGCCACGTCCACGGCCACGGCCACGGTCACGGTCACATCACGGTCATGGTCACGGTCACGGTCACGGTCTCGGTCACGGTCACGGTCACGGTCACGGTCTCGGTCACGGTCACGGTCACGGTCACGGTCACGGTCACGGTCACGGTCACGGTCACGGTCACGGTCACGGTCACGGTCACGGTCACGGTCACGGTCACGGTCACGGTCACGGTCACGGCCACGTCCACGGCCACGGCCACGGTCACGATCGCGGTCGCGGTCGCGGTCGCGGTCGCGGTCGCGGTCACAGTCACAGTCATAGTCACAGTCACAGTCACAGTCAAAGTCAAATGTTGTCTTAGGTTTTCGCGATTATTACACGTATATTTATCATTATTTTTGTCCCGACGTTTCAAACACTTTGCAGTGATCGTGGTCACGGGGTGACACCAGTGACCACGATCAACGTCAACGTCAACGTCAACGTCAATATCAACGTCAACGCCAACGTCAACGTCAACGTCAACGTCAACGTCAACGTCAATGTCAATGTCAAAGTCGTACCGATCCTATTAGGAAGTGACCTTATCTGTCGATACCTATTAAAGTGTTAGTCGAGAAAATAAATAATAAGTAATGATAATATATATAAGCGTGAAAGTTTAAGACTTTCTATAATATCTTGAAGAGCTTCATGAAAATTCAAGTCAAATTATATTGAAATTTAGCATAATCACTTAATATTTAATTAGTTTAATTCTTTGACGTTCAACGGCACATCATTATATTCCGTAGTGCATAAGTTAATTCTTATTTTAATTACGAGTCGTATTTAATACTGAAAACTACTGTTCTATCTACTAATACCAATTATAGCAAGCAATCGTAGTTGGTGCTATTATTATGTTTTTTTTTTTGGGATACTTTTCAGTGTTATATACACGGAATTCTATTTCTAAGATTAGGCTGGCCCCCTATCCTTCAGCCTGGCTATATATATTTATTTATTTCAATTAATATGGAATAACCATTTACATTTATGACATAATAGTATATAGTAATGCTATCCAAGACTACTATCCAAGAGCGAGTAGGGCTTCGTTCTTTCAGGGTCCTGCATTACAACAACCATAAAAAGAAAAAATATGTGGTTTTTGATCCCAGCATCAAAAGTACATTATAAATCGGTGTTTTTACTATAAATGGGTGAGGATATATTTTATGGAACATGATGTTTGAAATTTCAGAACCCCTACTTAATATTTATTTCAAGTATTAAGTATTATCTAAAATTTATCACTTTGGGGGCCCCTATTCATTTATTTATTAGACATAAATAAACATGCAAATAGTTGTACTCTGTTCTATGAGTTCCATGAATCTCCTGAAGACTCCCGTGAGGTGCCGGGCTAGAATATCACCCCATATTATTTTCTACCATGCAGTGGGTTTCGTAAGAGGCGACTAAAGGTCAAATACCGGAAGATGGGCAGCAGCGCCTTCTGATACAGTACAGTACATTGAGTTCTAGACTATGACACCATGCATGATATTCCGAAAAAAGGTATGCCACACCCTCTGAGAAAGTCTCTCATTGTTCGTTCAAAAACGTGTTGTAAAGTTCGTCATTCCTCCCGCAAAAATGTGTGCCGAAAAATTAAATGGACTTTCATTCCTGCCCTCCGTAGTAGTAAAGGAGTGTTGAATGAAAATCCATACCTGCCCTGTTAGCGTTCTTTTGTTTTTTTTTAACTGTGGACATAAAAAAATACAATCTTCGATAAATCTCATTAAGAATTTATATCAAACAATTAGAAAAAAGAGGAGAGATTTTATTTTATACACGATCAATGATATTAGATTAGCAACCCTTTCCTACGCTACAAAAACAGCGCGGCAATTTGTTTTGTTATGTTAAATTTTGTATATTACAAAATTGATAATTGAACAGTACGCTTTTAATTATTTTAAATAATTTTCAAATATGTCATATGATAGTAAGTTACTAAGTAAATTTGACGACACCAGAAAAACATCAGGAATAAGTCATAAAGAACTCACTTCCCTAGCCTTGTCTTAGGTTTTCGCGATTATTACACGTATATTTATCATTATTTTTGTCCCGACGTTTCAAACACTTTGCAGTGATCGTGGTTACGGGGTGACACCAGTGACCACGATCACTGCACCCCGTTGACGTTGACGTTGACGTCAACGTCATTGTCAGCGTCACCGACAACGTCAACGTCAATGTCAACGACAACGTCAACGTCAACGTCAACGCCAACGCCAACGCCAACGCCAAAGTCAAAGTCAAAGTCAAAGTCAAAGTCAAAGTCAAAGTCAAAGTCAAAGTCAAAGTCAAAGTCAAAGTCAAAGTCAAAGTCAAAGTCAAAGTCAAACTCAAAGTCAAAGTCAAAGTCAAAGTCAAAGTCAAAGTCAAAGTCAAAGTCAAAGTCAAAGTCAAAGTCAAAGTCAAAGTCAAAGTCAAAGTCAAAGTCAAAGTCAAAGTCAAAGTCAAAGTCAAAGTCAAAGTCAAAGTCAAAGTCAAAGTCAAAGTCAAAGTCAACGTCAAAGTCAAAGTCAAAGTCAAAGTCAAAGTCAAAGTCAAAGTCAAAGTCAAAGTCAAAGTCAAAGTCAAAGTCAAAGTCAAATTCAAAGTCAAAGTCAAAGCGCGGTCGCGGTCGCGGTCGTGGTCGCGGTCGCGGTCGCGGTCTCAGTCACAGTCTCAGTCACAGTCACAGTCACAGTCAAAGTCAAATGTTGTCTTAGGTTTTCGCGATTATTACACGTATATTTATCATTATTTTTGTCCCGACGTTTCAAATACTTTGCAGTGATCGTGGTCACGGGGTGACACCAGTGACCACGATCACTGCACCCCGTTGACGTTGACGTCAACGTCAGCGTCAACGTCAACGTCAACTTCAACGTCAACGACAACGTCAACGTCAAAGTCAAAGTCAAAGTCAAAGTCAAAGTCAAAGTCAAAGTCAAAGTCAAAGTCAAAGTCAAAGGCAAAGTCAAAGTCAAAGTCAAAGTCAAAGTCAAAGTCAAAGTCAAAGTCAAAGTCAAAGTCAAAGTCAAAGTCAAAGTCAAAGTCAAAGTCAAAGTCAAAGTCAAAGTCAAAGTCAAAGTCAAAGTCAAAGTCAAAGTCAAAGTCAAAGTCAAAGTCAAAGTCAAAGTCAAAGTCAAAGTCAAAGTCAAAGTCAAAGTCAAAGTCAAAGTCAAAGTCAAAGTCAAAGTCAAAGTCAAAGTCAAAGTCAAAGTCAAAGTCAAAGTCAAAGTCAAAGTCAAAGTCAAAGTCAAAGTCAAAGTCAAAGTCAAAGTCAAAGTCAAAGTCAAAGTCAATGTCAATGTCAAAGCCAAAGCCTTAGCCAAAGCCACGGCCACGGCCACGGACACGGCCACGGCCACGGCCTCGGCCACGGTCACGGCCACGTCCACGGCCACGGCCACGGTCATGGTCACGGTCACGGTCACGGTCACGGTCACTGTCACGGTCACGGTCACGGTCACGGTCACGGTCACGGTCACGGTCACGGTCACGATCACGGTCACGGTCACGGTCACGGCCACGTCCACGGCCACGGCCACGGTCACGGTCACGGTCACGGTCGCGGTCGCGGTCGCGGTCGCGGTCACAGTCGAAGTCACAGTCACAGTCACAGTCATAGTCAAATGTTGTCTTAGGTTTTCGCGTCAACGACAACGTCAACGTCAATGTCAACGTCAACGCCAACGTCAACGTCAACGTCAACGTCAACGTCAATGTCAATGTCAAAGTCGTACCGATCCTATTAGGAAGTGACCTTATCTGTCGATACCTATTAAAGTGTTAGTCGAGAAAATAAATAATAAGTAATAATAATATATATAAGCGTGAAAGTTTAAGACTTTCTATAATATCTTGAAGAGCTTCATGGAAATTCAAGTCAAATTATATTGAAATTTAGCATAATCACTTAATATTTCATTAGTTTAATTCTTTGACGTTCAACGGCACATCATTATATTCCGTAGTGCATAAGTTAATTCTTATTTTAATCACGAGTCGTATTTAATACTGAAAACTACTGTTCTATCTACTAATACCAATAGCAAGCAATCGTAGTTGGTGCTATTATTATGTTTTTTTTTTTGGATACTTTTCAGTGTTATATACACGGAATTCTATTTCTAAGATTAGGCTGGCCCCCTGTCCTTCAGCCTGGCTATATATATTTATTTATTTCAATTAATATGGAATAACCATTTACATTAATGACATAATAGTATATAGTAATGCTATCCAAGACTACTATCCAAGAGCGAGTAGGGCTTCGTTCTTTCAGGGTCCTGCATTACAACAACCATAAAAAGAAAAAATATGTGGTTTTTGATCCCAGCATCAAAAGTACATTATAAATCGGTGTTTTTACTATAAATGGGTGAGGATATATTTTATGGAACATGATGTTTGAAATTTCAGAACCCCTACTTAATATTTATTTCAAGTATTAAGTATTATCTAAAATTTATCACTTTGGGGGCCCCTATTCATTTATTTATTAGACATAAATAAACATGCAAATAGTTGTACTCTGTTCTATGAGTTCCATGAATCTCCTGAAGACTCCCGTGAGGTGCCGGGCTAGAATATCACCCCATATTATTTTCTACCATGCAGTGGGTTTCGTAAGAGGCGACTAAAGGTCAAATACCGGAAGATGGGCAGCAGCGCCTTCTGATACAGTACAGTACATTGAGTTCTAGACTATGACACCATGCATGATATTCCGAAAAAAGGTATGCCACACCCTCTGAGAAAGTCTCTCATTGTTCGTTCAAAAACGTGTTGTAAAGTTCGTCATTCCTCCCGCAAAAATGTGTGCCGAAAAATTAAATGGACTTTCATTCCTGCCCTCCGTAGTAGTAAAGGAGTGTTGAATGAAAATCCATACCTGCCCTGTTAGCGTTCTTTTGTTTTTTTTTAACTGTGGACATAAAAAAATACAATCTTCGATAAATCTCATTCAGGTTTTATATCAAACAATTAGAAAAAAGAGGAGAGATTTTATTTTATACACGATCAATGATGTTAGATTAGCAACCCTTTCCTACGCTACAAAAACAGCGCGGCAATTTGTTTTGTTATGTTAAATTTTGTATATTACAAAATTGATAATTGAACAGTACGCTTTTAATTATTTTAAATAATTTTCAAATATGTCATATGATAGTAAGTTACTAAGTAAATTTGACGACACCAGAAATACATCAGGAATAAGTCATAAAGAACTCACTTCCCTAGCCTTGTCTTAGGTTTTCGCGATTATTACACGTATATTTATCATTATTTTTGTCCCGACGTTTCAAACACATTGCAGTGATCGTGGTTACGGGGTGACACCAGTGACCACGATCACTGCACCCCGTTGACGTTGACGTTGACGTCAACGTCAGCGTCAGCGTCAACGACAACGTCAACGTCAACGTCAACGACAACGTCAACGTCAACGCCAACGCCAACGCCAAAGTCAAAGTCAAAGTCAAAGTCAAAGTCAAAGTCAAAGTCAAAGTCAAAGTCAAAGTCAAAGTCAAAGTCAAAGTCAAAGTCAAAGTCAAAGTCAAAGTCAAAGTCAAAGTCAAAGTCAAAGTCAAAGTCAAAGTCAAAGTCAAAGTCAAAGTCAAAGTCAAAGTCAAAGTCAAAGTCAAAGTCAAAGTCAAAGTCAAAGTCAAAGTCAAAGTCAAAGTCAAAGTCAAAGTCAAAGTCAAAGTCAAAGTCAAAGTCAAAGTCAAAGTCAAAGTCAAAGTCAAAGTCAAAGTCAAAGTCAAGTCAAAGTCAAAGTCAAAGTCAAAGTCAAAGTCAAAGTCAAAGTCAAAGTCAAAGTCAAAGTCAAAGTCAAAGTCAAAGTCAAAGTCAAAGTCAAAGTCAAAGTCAAAGTCAAAGTCAAAGTCAATGTCAATGTCAAAGCCAAAGCCTTAGCCAAAGCCACGGCCACGGCCACGGCCACGGCCACGGCCACGGCCACGGCCACGGTCACGGCCACGTCCACGGCCACGGCCACGGCCACGGTCACGGTCACGGTCACGGTCACGGTCACGGTCACGGTCACGGTCACGGTCACGGTCACGGTCACGGTCACGGTCACGGTCACGGTCACGGTCACGGTCACGGTCACGGTCACGGTCACGGTCACGGTCACGGTCACGGTCACGGTCACGGTCACGGTCACGGTCACGGTCACGGTCACGGTCACGGCCACGTCCACGGCCACGGCCACGGTCACGGTCACGGTCACGGTCACGGTCGCGGTCGCGGTCGCGGTCGCGGTCACAGTCGAAGTCACAGTCACAGTCACAGTCATAGTCAAATGTTGTCTTAGGTTTTCGCGATTAATACACGTATATTTATCATTATTTTTGTCCCGACGTTTCAAACACTTTGCAGTGATTGTGGTCACGGGGTGACACCAGTGACCACGATCACTGCACCCCGTTGACGTTGACGTCAACGTCAGCATCAGCGTCAGCGTCAACGTCAACGTCAACGTCAACTTCAACGTCAAACGTCAACGTCAACGTCAACGTCAAAGTCAAAGTCAAAGTCAAAGTCAAAGTCAAAGTCAAAGTCAAAGTCAAAGTCAAAGTCAAAGTCAAAGTCAAAGTCAAAGTCAAAGTCAAAGTCAAAGTCAAAGTCAAAGTCAAAGTCAAAGTCAAAGTCAAAGTCAAAGTCAAAGTCAAAGTCAAAGTCAAAGTCAAAGTCAAAGTCAAAGTCAAAGTCAAAGTCAAAGTCAAAGTCAAAGTCAAAGTCAAAGTCAAAGTCAAAGTCAAAGTCAAAGTCAAAGTCAAAGTCAAAGTCAAAGTCAAAGTCAAAGTCAAAGTCAAAGTCAAAGTCAAAGTCAAAGTCAAAGTCAAAGTCAAAGCCAAAGCCTTAGCCAAAGCCACAGCCACAGCCACAGCCACAGCCACAGCCACAGCCACGGCCTCGGCCACGGTCACGGCCACGGTTACGGCCACGGTCACGGCCACGTCCACGGCCACGGCCACGGCCACGGTCACGGTCACGGTCACGGTCACGGTCACGGCCACGTCCACGTCCACGGTCACGGTCACGGTCACGGTCACATCACGGTCATGGTCACGGTCACGGTCACGGTCTCGGTCACGGTCACGGTCTCGGTCACGGTCACGGTCACGGTCACGGTCACGGTCACGGTCACGGTCACGGTCACGGTCACGGTCACGGTCACGGTCACGGTCACGGTCACGGTCACGGTCACGGCCACGTCCACGGCCACGGCCACGGTCACGGTCACATCACGGTCATGGTCACGGTCACGGTCACGGTCTCGGTCACGGTCACGGTCACGGTCACGGTCACGGTCACGGTCACGGTCACGGTCACGGTCACGGTCACGGTCACGGTCACGGGCACGTCCACGGCCACGGCCACGGTCACGGTCACATCACGGTCATGGTCACGGTCACGGTCACGGTCTCGGTCACGGTCACGGTCTCGGTCACGGTCACGGTCACGGTCACGGTCACGGTCACGGTCACGGTCACGGTCACGGTCACGGTCACGGTCACGGTCACGGTCACCGTTACGGTCACGGTCACGGTCACGGTCACGGTCACGGTCACGGTCACGGTCACGGCCACGTCCTCGGCCACGGCCACGGTCACGATCGCGGTCGCGGTCGCGGTTGCGGTCGCGGTCGCGGTCACAGTCACAGTCATAGTCACAGTCACAGTCAAAGTCAAATGTTGTCTTAGGTTTTCGCGATTATTACACGTATATTTATCATTATTTTTGTCCCGACGTTTCAAACACTTTGCAGTGATCGTGGTCACGGGGTGACACCAGTGACCACGATCAACGTCAACGTCAACGTCAACGTCAATATCAACGTCAACGCCAACGTCAACGTCAAAGCCAAAGCCTTAGCCAAAGCCACAGCCACAGCCACAGCCACAGCCACAGCCACAGCCACGGCCTCGGCCACGGTCACGGCCACGGTTACGGCCACGGTCACGGCCACGTCCACGGCCACGGCCACGGCCACGGTCACGGTCACGGTCACGGTCACGGTCACGGCCACGTCCACGTCCACGGTCACGGTCACGGTCACGGTCACATCACGGTCATGGTCACGGTCACGGTCACGGTCTCGGTCACGGTCACGGTCTCGGTCACGGTCACGGTCACGGTCACGGTCACGGTCACGGTCACGGTCACGGTCACGGTCACGGTCACGGTCACGGTCACGGTCACGGTCACGGCCACGTCCACGGCCACGGCCACGGTCACGGTCACATCACGGTCACGGTCACGGTCACGGTCTCGGTCACGGTCACGGTCACGGTCACGGTCACGGTCACGGTCACGGTCACGGTCACGGTCACGGTCACGGGCACGGTCACGGGCACGTCCACGGCCACGGCCACGGTCACGGTCACATCACGGTCACGGTCACGGTCACGGTCTCGGTCACGGTCTCGGTCACGGTCACGGTCACGGTCACGGTCACGGTCACGGTCACGGTCACGGTCACGGTCACGGTCACGGTTACGGTCACGGTCACGGTCACGGTCACGGTCACGGTCACGGTCACGGTCACGGCCACGTCCTCGGCCACGGCCACGGTCACGATCGCGGTCGCGGTCGCGGTTGCGGTCGCGGTCGCGGTCACAGTCACAGTCATAGTCACAGTCACAGTCAAAGTCAAATGTTGTCTTAGGTTTTCGCGATTATTACACGTATATTTATCATTATTTTTGTCCCGACGTTTCAAACACTTTGCAGTGATCGTGGTCACGGGGTGACACCAGTGACCACGATCAACGTCAACGTCAACGTCAACGTCAATATCAACGTCAACGCCAACGTCAACGTCAACGTCAACGTCAATGTCAATGTCAAAGTCGTACCGATCCTATTAGGAAGTGACCTTATCTGTCGATACCTATTAAAGTGTTAGTCGAGAAAATAAATAATAAGTAATAATAATATATATAAGCGTGAAAGTTTAAGACTTTCTATAATATCTTGAAGAGCTTCATGAAAATTCAAGTCAAATTATATTGAAATTTAGCATAATCACTTAATATTTCATTAGTTTAATTCTTTGACGTTCAACGGCACATCATTATATTCCGTAGTGCATAAGTTAATTCTTATTTTAATTACGAGTCGTATTTAATACTGAAAACTACTGTTCTATCTACTAATACCAATTATAGCAAGCAATCGTAGTTGGTGCTATTATTATGTTTTTTTTTTGGGATACTTTTCAGTGTTATATACACGGAATTCTATTTCTAAGATTAGGCTGGCCCCCTGTCCTTCAGCCTGGCTATATATATTTATTTATTTCAATTAATATGGAATAACCATTTACATTAATGACATAATAGTATATAGTAATGCTATCCAAGACTACTATCCAAGAGCGAGTAGGGCTTCGTTCTTTCAGGCTCCTGCATTACAACAACCATAAAAAGAAAAAATATGTGGTTTTTGATCCCAGTATCAAAAGTAAATTATAAATCGGTGTTTTTACTATAAATGGGTGAGGATATATTTTATGGAACATGATGTTTGAAATTTCAGAACCCCTACTTAATATTTATTTCAAGTATTAAGTGTTATCTAAAATTTATCACTTTGGGGGCCCCTATTCATTTATTTATTAGACATAAATAAACATGCAAATAGTTGTACTCTGTTCTATGAGTTCCATGAATCTCCTGAAGACTCCCGTGAGGTGCCGGGCTAGAATATCACCCCATATTATTTTCTACCATGCAGTGGGTTTCGTAAGAGGCGACTAAAGGTCAAATACCGGAAGATGGGCAGCAGCGCCTTCTGATACAGTACAGTACATTGAGTTCTAGACTATGACACCATGCATGATATTCCGAAAAAAGGTATGCCACACCCTCTGAGAAAGTCTCTCATTGTTCGTTCAAAAACGTGTTGTAAAGTTCGTCATTCCTCCCGCAAAAATGTGTGCCGAAAAATTAAATGGACTTTCATTCCTGCCCTCCGTAGTAGTAAAGGAGTGTTGAATGAAAATCCATACCTGCCCTGTTAGCGTTCTTTTGTTTTTTTTTAACTGTGGACATAAAAAAATACAATCTTCGATAAATCTCATTAAGAATTTATATCAAACAATTAGAAAAAAGAGGAGAGATTTTATTTTATACACGATCAATGATATTAGATTAGCAACCCTTTCCTACGCTACAAAAACAGCGCGGCAATTTGTTTTGTTATGTTAAATTTTGTATATTACAAAATTGATAATTGAACAGTACGCTTTTAATTATTTTAAATAATTTTCAAATATGTCATATGATAGTAAGTTACTAAGTAAATTTGACGACACCAGAAAAACATCAGGAATAAGTCATAAAGAACTCACTTCCCTAGCCTTGTCTTAGGTTTTCGCGATTATTACACGTATATTTATCATTATTTTTGTCCCGACGTTTCAAACACTTTGCAGTGATCGTGGTTACGGGGTGACACCAGTGACCACGATCACTGCACCCCGTTGACGTTGACGTTGACGTCAACGTCATTGTCAGCGTCACCGACAACGTCAACGTCAATGTCAACGACAACGTCAACGTCAACGTCAACGCCAACGCCAACGCCAACGCAAAGTAAAGCAAAGTCAAAGTCAAAGTCAAAGTCAAAGTCAAAGTCAAAGTCAAAGTCAAAGTCAAAGTCAAAGTCAAAGTCAAAGTCAAAGTCAAAGTCAAAGTCAAAGTCAAAGTCAAAGTCAAACTCAAAGTCAAAGTCAAAGTCAAAGTCAAAGTCAAAGTCAAAGTCAAAGTCAAAGTCAAAGTCAAAGTCAAAGTCAAAGTCAAAGTCAAAGTCAAAGTCAAAGTCAAAGTCAAAGTCAAAGTCAAAGTCAAAGTCAAAGTCAAAGTCAAAGTCAAAGTCAAAGTCAAAGTCAAAGTCAAAGTCAACGTCAAAGTCAAAGTCAAAGTCAAAGTCAAAGTCAAAGTCAAAGTCAAAGTCAAAGTCAAAGTCAAAGTCAAAGTCAAATTCAAAGTCAAAGTCAAAGCGCGGTCGCGGTCGCGGTCGTGGTCGCGGTCGCGGTCGCGGTCTCAGTCACAGTCTCAGTCACAGTCACAGTCACAGTCAAAGTCAAATGTTGTCTTAGGTTTTCGCGATTATTACACGTATATTTATCATTATTTTTGTCCCGACGTTTCAAATACTTTGCAGTGATCGTGGTCACGGGGTGACACCAGTGACCACGATCACTGCACCCCGTTGACGTTGACGTCAACGTCAGCGTCAACGTCAACGTCAACTTCAACGTCAACGACAACGTCAACGTCAAAGTCAAAGTCAAAGTCAAAGTCAAAGTCAAAGTCAAAGTCAAAGTCAAAGGCAAAGTCAAAGTCAAAGTCAAAGTCAAAGTCAAAGTCAAAGTCAAAGTCAAAGTCAAAGTCAAAGTCAAAGTCAAAGTCAAAGTCAAAGTCAAAGTCAAAGTCAAAGTCAAAGTCAAAGTCAAAGTCAAAGTCAAAGTCAAAGTCAAAGTCAAAGTCAAAGTCAAAGTCAAAGTCAAAGTCAAAGTCAAAGTCAAAGTCAAAGTCAAAGTCAAAGTCAAAGTCAAAGTCAAAGTCAAAGTCAAAGTCAAAGTCAAAGTCAAAGTCAAAGTCAAAGTCAAAGTCAAAGTCAATGTCAATGTCAAAGCCAAAGCCTTAGCCAAAGCCACGGCCACGGCCACGGACACGGCCACGGCCACGGCCTCGGCCACGGTCACGGCCACGTCCACGGCCACGGCCACGGTCATGGTCACGGTCACGGTCACGGTCACGGTCACTGTCACGGTCACGGTCACGGTCACGGTCACGGTCACGGTCACGGTCACGGTCACGATCACGGTCACGGTCACGGTCACGGCCACGTCCACGGCCACGGCCACGGTCACGGTCACGGTCACGGTCGCGGTCGCGGTCGCGGTCGCGGTCACAGTCGAAGTCACAGTCACAGTCACAGTCATAGTCAAATGTTGTCTTAGGTTTTCGCGTCAACGACAACGTCAACGTCAATGTCAACGTCAACGCCAACGTCAACGTCAACGTCAACGTCAACGTCAATGTCAATGTCAAAGTCGTACCGATCCTATTAGGAAGTGACCTTATCTGTCGATACCTATTAAAGTGTTAGTCGAGAAAATAAATAATAAGTAATAATAATATATATAAGCGTGAAAGTTTAAGACTTTCTATAATATCTTGAAGAGCTTCATGGAAATTCAAGTCAAATTATATTGAAATTTAGCATAATCACTTAATATTTCATTAGTTTAATTCTTTGACGTTCAACGGCACATCATTATATTCCGTAGTGCATAAGTTAATTCTTATTTTAATCACGAGTCGTATTTAATACTGAAAACTACTGTTCTATCTACTAATACCAATAGCAAGCAATCGTAGTTGGTGCTATTATTATGTTTTTTTTTTTGGATACTTTTCAGTGTTATATACACGGAATTCTATTTCTAAGATTAGGCTGGCCCCCTGTCCTTCAGCCTGGCTATATATATTTATTTATTTCAATTAATATGGAATAACCATTTACATTAATGACATAATAGTATATAGTAATGCTATCCAAGACTACTATCCAAGAGCGAGTAGGGCTTCGTTCTTTCAGGGTCCTGCATTACAACAACCATAAAAAGAAAAAATATGTGGTTTTTGATCCCAGCATCAAAAGTACATTATAAATCGGTGTTTTTACTATAAATGGGTGAGGATATATTTTATGGAACATGATGTTTGAAATTTCAGAACCCCTACTTAATATTTATTTCAAGTATTAAGTATTATCTAAAATTTATCACTTTGGGGGCCCCTATTCATTTATTTATTAGACATAAATAAACATGCAAATAGTTGTACTCTGTTCTATGAGTTCCATGAATCTCCTGAAGACTCCCGTGAGGTGCCGGGCTAGAATATCACCCCATATTATTTTCTACCATGCAGTGGGTTTCGTAAGAGGCGACTAAAGGTCAAATACCGGAAGATGGGCAGCAGCGCCTTCTGATACAGTACAGTACATTGAGTTCTAGACTATGACACCATGCATGATATTCCGAAAAAAGGTATGCCACACCCTCTGAGAAAGTCTCTCATTGTTCGTTCAAAAACGTGTTGTAAAGTTCGTCATTCCTCCCGCAAAAATGTGTGCCGAAAAATTAAATGGACTTTCATTCCTGCCCTCCGTAGTAGTAAAGGAGTGTTGAATGAAAATCCATACCTGCCCTGTTAGCGTTCTTTTGTTTTTTTTTAACTGTGGACATAAAAAAATACAATCTTCGATAAATCTCATTCAGGTTTTATATCAAACAATTAGAAAAAAGAGGAGAGATTTTATTTTATACACGATCAATGATGTTAGATTAGCAACCCTTTCCTACGCTACAAAAACAGCGCGGCAATTTGTTTTGTTATGTTAAATTTTGTATATTACAAAATTGATAATTGAACAGTACGCTTTTAATTATTTTAAATAATTTTCAAATATGTCATATGATAGTAAGTTACTAAGTAAATTTGACGACACCAGAAATACATCAGGAATAAGTCATAAAGAACTCACTTCCCTAGCCTTGTCTTAGGTTTTCGCGATTATTACACGTATATTTATCATTATTTTTGTCCCGACGTTTCAAACACATTGCAGTGATCGTGGTTACGGGGTGACACCAGTGACCACGATCACTGCACCCCGTTGACGTTGACGTTGACGTCAACGTCAGCGTCAGCGTCAACGACAACGTCAACGTCAACGTCAACGACAACGTCAACGTCAACGCCAACGCCAACGCCAAAGTCAAAGTCAAAGTCAAAGTCAAAGTCAAAGTCAAAGTCAAAGTCAAAGTCAAAGTCAAAGTCAAAGTCAAAGTCAAAGTCAAAGTCAAAGTCAAAGTCAAAGTCAAAGTCAAAGTCAAAGTCAAAGTCAAAGTCAAAGTCAAAGTCAAAGTCAAAGTCAAAGTCAAAGTCAAAGTCAAAGTCAAAGTCAAAGTCAAAGTCAAAGTCAAAGTCAAAGTCAAAGTCAAAGTCAAAGTCAAAGTCAAAGTCAAAGTCAAAGTCAAAGTCAAAGTCAAAGTCAAGTCAAAGTCAAAGTCAAAGTCAAAGTCAAAGTCAAAGTCAAAGTCAAAGTCAAAGTCAAAGTCAAAGTCAAAGTCAAAGTCAAAGTCAAAGTCAAAGTCAAAGTCAAAGTCAAAGTCAATGTCAATGTCAAAGCCAAAGCCTTAGCCAAAGCCACGGCCACGGCCACGGCCACGGCCACGGCCACGGCCACGGCCACGGTCACGGCCACGTCCACGGCCACGGCCACGGCCACGGTCACGGTCACGGTCACGGTCACGGTCACGGTCACGGTCACGGTCACGGTCACGGTCACGGTCACGGTCACGGTCACGGTCACGGTCACGGTCACGGTCACGGTCACGGTCACGGTCACGGTCACGGTCACGGTCACGGTCACGGCCACGTCCACGGCCACGGCCACGGTCACGGTCACGGTCACGGTCACGGTCGCGGTCGCGGTCGCGGTCGCGGTCACAGTCGAAGTCACAGTCACAGTCACAGTCATAGTCAAATGTTGTCTTAGGTTTTCGCGATTAATACACGTATATTTATCATTATTTTTGTCCCGACGTTTCAAACACTTTGCAGTGATTGTGGTCACGGGGTGACACCAGTGACCACGATCACTGCACCCCGTTGACGTTGACGTCAACGTCAGCATCAGCGTCAGCGTCAACGTCAACGTCAACGTCAACTTCAACGTCAAACGTCAACGTCAACGTCAACGTCAAAGTCAAAGTCAAAGTCAAAGTCAAAGTCAAAGTCAAAGTCAAAGTCAAAGTCAAAGTCAAAGTCAAAGTCAAAGTCAAAGTCAAAGTCAAAGTCAAAGTCAAAGTCAAAGTCAAAGTCAAAGTCAAAGTCAAAGTCAAAGTCAAAGTCAAAGTCAAAGTCAAAGTCAAAGTCAAAGTCAAAGTCAAAGTCAAAGTCAAAGTCAAAGTCAAAGTCAAAGTCAAAGTCAAAGTCAAAGTCAAAGTCAAAGTCAAAGTCAAAGTCAAAGTCAAAGTCAAAGTCAAAGTCAAAGTCAAAGTCAAAGTCAAAGTCAAAGTCAAAGTCAAAGTCAAAGTCAAAGTCAAAGTCAAAGTCAAAGTCAAAGTCAAAGTCAAAGTCAAAGTCAAAGTCAAAGTCAAAGCCAAAGCCTTAGCCAAAGCCACAGCCACAGCCACAGCCACAGCCACAGCCACAGCCACGGCCTCGGCCACGGTCACGGCCACGGTTACGGCCACGGTCACGGCCACGTCCACGGCCACGGCCACGGCCACGGTCACGGTCACGGTCACGGTCACGGTCACGGCCACGTCCACGTCCACGGTCACATCACGGTCATGGTCACGGTCACGGTCACGGTCTCGGTCACGGTCACGGTCTCGGTCACGGTCACGGTCACGGTCACGGTCACGGTCACGGTCACGGTCACGGTCACGGTCACGGTCACGGTCACGGTCACGGTCACGGTCACGGTCACGGCCACGTCCACGGCCACGGCCACGGTCACGGTCACATCACGGTCATGGTCACGGTCACGGTCACGGTCTCGGTCACGGTCACGGTCACGGTCACGGTCACGGTCACGGTCACGGTCACGGTCACGGTCACGGGCACGTCCACGGCCACGGCCACGGTCACGGTCACATCACGGTCATGGTCACGGTCACGGTCACGGTCTCGGTCACGGTCACGGTCTCGGTCACGGTCACGGTCACGGTCACGGTCACGGTCACGGTCACGGTCACGGTCACGGTCACGGTCACGGTCACGGTCACGGTCACGGTTACGGTCACGGTCACGGTCACGGTCACGGTCACGGTCACGGTCACGGCCACGTCCTCGGCCACGGCCACGGTCACGATCGCGGTCGCGGTCGCGGTTGCGGTCGCGGTCGCGGTCACAGTCACAGTCATAGTCACAGTCACAGTCAAAGTCAAATGTTGTCTTAGGTTTTCGCGATTATTACACGTATATTTATCATTATTTTTGTCCCGACGTTTCAAACACTTTGCAGTGATCGTGGTCACGGGGTGACACCAGTGACCACGATCAACGTCAACGTCAACGTCAACGTCAATATCAACGTCAACGCCAACGTCAACGTCAAAGCCAAAGCCTTAGCCAAAGCCACAGCCACAGCCACAGCCACAGCCACGGCCTCGGCCACGGTCACGGCCACGGTTACGGCCACGGTCACGGCCACGTCCACGGCCACGGCCACGGCCACGGTCACGGTCACGGTCACGGTCACGGTCACGGCCACGTCCACGACCACGGTCACGGTCACGGTCACGGTCACATCACGGTCATGGTCACGGTCACGGTCACGGTCTCGGTCACGGTCACGGTCTCGGTCACGGTCACGGTCACGGTCACGGTCACGGTCACGGTCACGGTCACGGTCACGGTCACGGTCACGGTCACGGTCACGGTCACGGTCACGGCCACGTCCACGGCCACGGCCACGGTCACGGTCACATCACGGTCACGGTCACGGTCACGGTCTCGGTCACGGTCACGGTCACGGTCACGGTCACGGTCACGGTCACGGTCACGGTCACGGTCACGGTCACGGGCACGGTCACGGGCACGTCCACGGCCACGGCCACGGTCACGGTCACATCACGGTCACGGTCACGGTCACGGTCTCGGTCACGGTCTCGGTCACGGTCACGGTCACGGTCACGGTCACGGTCACGGTCACGGTCACGGTCACGGTCACGGTCACGGTTACGGTCACGGTCACGGTCACGGTCACGGTCACGGTCACGGTCACGGTCACGGTCACGGTCACGGCCACGTCCTCGGCCACGGCCACGGTCACGATCGCGGTCGCGGTCGCGGTTGCGGTCGCGGTCGCGGTCACAGTCACAGTCATAGTCACAGTCACAGTCAAAGTCAAATGTTGTCTTAGGTTTTCGCGATTATTACACGTATATTTATCATTATTTTTGTCCCGACGTTTCAAACACTTTGCAGTGATCGTGGTCACGGGGTGACACCAGTGACCACGATCAACGTCAACGTCAACGTCAACGTCAATATCAACGTCAACGCCAACGTCAACGTCAACGTCAACGTCAATGTCAATGTCAAAGTCGTACCGATCCTATTAGGAAGTGACCTTATCTGTCGATACCTATTAAAGTGTTAGTCGAGAAAATAAATAATAAGTAATAATAATATATATAAGCGTGAAAGTTTAAGACTTTCTATAATATCTTGAAGAGCTTCATGAAAATTCAAGTCAAATTATATTGAAATTTAGCATAATCACTTAATATTTCATTAGTTTAATTCTTTGACGTTCAACGGCACATCATTATATTCCGTAGTGCATAAGTTAATTCTTATTTTAATTACGAGTCGTATTTAATACTGAAAACTACTGTTCTATCTACTAATACCAATTATAGCAAGCAATCGTAGTTGGTGCTATTATTATGTTTTTTTTTTGGGATACTTTTCAGTGTTATATACACGGAATTCTATTTCTAAGATTAGGCTGGCCCCCTGTCCTTCAGCCTGGCTATATATATTTATTTATTTCAATTAATATGGAATAACCATTTACATTAATGACATAATAGTATATAGTAATGCTATCCAAGACTACTATCCAAGAGCGAGTAGGGCTTCGTTCTTTCAGGCTCCTGCATTACAACAACCATAAAAAGAAAAAATATGTGGTTTTTGATCCCAGTATCAAAAGTAAATTATAAATCGGTGTTTTTACTATAAATGGGTGAGGATATATTTTATGGAACATGATGTTTGAAATTTCAGAACCCCTACTTAATATTTATTTCAAGTATTAAGTGTTATCTAAAATTTATCACTTTGGGGGCCCCTATTCATTTATTTATTAGACATAAATAAACATGCAAATAGTTGTACTCTGTTCTATGAGTTCCATGAATCTCCTGAAGACTCCCGTGAGGTGCCGGGCTAGAATATCACCCCATATTATTTTCTACCATGCAGTGGGTTTCGTAAGAGGCGACTAAAGGTCAAATACCGGAAGATGGGCAGCAGCGCCTTCTGATACAGTACAGTACATTGAGTTCTAGACTATGACACCATGCATGATATTCCGAAAAAAGGTATGCCACACCCTCTGAGAAAGTCTCTCATTGTTCGTTCAAAAACGTGTTGTAAAGTTCGTCATTCCTCCCGCAAAAATGTGTGCCGAAAAATTAAATGGACTTTCATTCCTGCCCTCCGTAGTAGTAAAGGAGTGTTGAATGAAAATCCATACCTGCCCTGTTAGCGTTCTTTTGTTTTTTTTTAACTGTGGACATAAAAAAATACAATCTTCGATAAATCTCATTAAGGTTTTATATCAAACAATTAGAAAAAAGAGGAGAGATTTTATTTTATACACGATCAATGATATTAGATTAGCAACCCTTTCCTACGCTACAAAAACAGCGCGGCAATTTGTTTTGTTATGTTAAATTTTGTATATTACAAAATTGATAATTGAACAGTACGCTTTTAATTATTTTAAATAATTTTCAAATATGTCATATGATAGTAAGTTACTAAGTAAATTTGACGACACCAGAAAAACATCAGGAATAAGTCATAAAGAACTCACTTCCCTAGCCTTGTCTTAGGTTTTCGCGATTATTACACGTATATTTATCATTATTTTTGTCCCGACGTTTCAAACACTTTGCAGTGATCGTGGTCACGGAGTGACACCAGTGACCACGATCACTGCACCCCGTTGACGTTGACGTTGACGTCAACGTCAGCGTCAGCGTCAACGACAACGTCAACGTCAACGTCAACGACAACGTCAACGTCAACGTCAACGTCAACGCCAACGCCAACGCCAAAGTCAAAGTCAAAGTCAAAGTCAAAGTCAAAGTCAAAGTCAAAGTCAAAGTCAAAGTCAAAGTCAAAGTCAAAGTCAAAGTCAAAGTCAAAGTCAAAGTCAAAGTCAAAGTCAAAGTCAAAGTCAAAGTCAAAGTCAAAGTCAAAGTCAAAGTCAAAGTCAAAGTCAAAGTCAAAGTCAAAGTCAAAGTCAAAGTCAAAGTCAAAGTCAAAGTCAAAGTCAAAGTCAAAGTCAAAGTCAAATTCAAAGTCAAAGTCAAAGTCAAAGTCAAAGCGCGGTCGCGGTCGCGGTCGTGGTCGCGGTCGCGGTCTCAGTCACAGTCTCAGTCACAGTCACAGTCAAAGTCAAATGTTGTCTTAGGTTTTCGCGATTATTACACGTATATTTATCATTACTTTTGTCCCGACGTTTCAAACACTTTGCAGTGATCGTGGTCACGGGGTGACACCAGTGACCACGATCACTGCACCCCGTTGACGTTGACGTCAACGTCAACGTCAACGTCAACTTCAACGTCAACGTCAACGTCAACTTCAACGTCAACGTCAACGTCAAAGTCAAAGTCAAAGGCAAAGTCAAAGTCAAAGTCAAAGTCAAAGTCAAAGTCAAAGTCAAAGTCAAAGTCAAAGTCAAAGTCAAAGTCAAAGTCAAAGTCAAAGTCAAAGTCAAAGTCAAAGTCAAAGTCAAAGTCAAAGTCAAAGTCAAAGTCAAAGTCAAAGTCAAAGTCAAAGTCAAAGTCAAAGTCAAAGTCAAAGTCAAAGTCAAAGTCAAAGTCAAAGTCAAAGTCAAAGTCAAAGTCAAAGTCAAAGTCAAAGTCAAAGTCAGTCAAAGTCAAAGTCAAAGTCAAAGTCAAAGTCAAAGTCAAAGTCAAAGTCAAAGTCAAAGTCAAAGTCAAAGTCAAAGTCAAAGTCAAAGCCAAAGCCTTAGCCAAAGCCACAGCCACAGCCACAGCCACAGCCACAGCCACAGCCACTGCCACGGCCACGGCCACGGCCACGGCCACGTCCACGGCCACGGCCACGGTCACGGTCACGGTCACGGTCACGGTCACGGTCACGGTCACGGTCACGGTCATGGTCACGGTCACGGTCATGGCCACGTCCACGGCCACGGTCACGGTCACGGTCACGGTCACGGTCACGGTCACGGTCGCGGTCGCGGTCACAGTCACAGTCACAGTCACAGTCACAGTCACAGTCAAATGTTGTCTTAGGTTTTCGCGATTATTACACGTATATTTATCATTATTTTTGTCCCGACGTTTCAAACACTTTGCAGTGATCGTGGTCACGGGGTGACACCAGTGACCACGATCACTGCACCCCGTTGACGTTGACGTCAACGTCAGCGTCAGCGTCAACGTCAACGTCAACGTCAACGTCAACGTCAACGCCAAAGTCAAAGTCAAAGTCAAAGTCAAAGTCAAAGTCAAAGTCAAAGTCAAAGTCAAAGTCAAAGTCAAAGTCAAAGTCAAAGTCAAAGTCAAAGTCAAAGTCAAAGTCAAAGTCAAAGTCAAAGTCAAAGTCAAAGTCAAAGTCAAAGTCAAAGTCAAAGTCAAAGTCAAAGTCAAAGTCAAAGTCAAAGTCAAAGTCAAAGTCAAAGTCAAAGTCAAAGTCAAAGTCAAAGTCAAAGTCAAAGTCAAAGCCAAAGCCTTAGCCAAAGCCACAGCCACAGCCACAGCCACAGCCACAGCCACAGCCACTGCCACGGCCACGGTCACGGCCACGGTCACAGCCACGGTCACGGCCACGTCCACGGCCACGGCCACGGCCACGGCCACGGTCACGGTCACGGTCACGGTCACGGTCACGGTCACGGTCACGGTCACGGTCACGGTCACGGGCACGTCCACGGCCACGGCCACGGTCACGGTCACATCACGGTCACGGTCACGGTCACGGTCTCGGTCACGGTCACGGTCTCGGTCACGGTCACGGTCACGGTCACGGTCACGGTCACGGTCACGGTCACGGTCACGGTCACGGTCACGGTTACGGTCACGGTCACGGTCACGGTCACGGTCACGGCCACGTCCTCGGCCACGGCCACGGTCACGATCGCGGTCGCGGTCGCGGTTGCGGTCGCGGTCGCGGTCACAGTCACAGTCATAGTCACAGTCACAGTCACAGTCAAAGTCAAATGTTGTCTTAGGTTTTCGCGATTATTACACGTATATTTATCATTATTTTTGTCCCGACGTTTCAAACACTTTGCAGTGATCGTGGCCACGGGGTGACACCCAGTGACCACGATCAACGTCAACGTCAACGTCAACGACAACGTCAACGCCAACGTCAACGTCAACGTCAACGTCAATGTCAATGTCAAAGTCGTACCGATCCTATTAGGAAGTGACCTTATCTGTCGATACCTATTAAAGTGTTAGTCGAGAAAATAAATAATAAGTAATAATAATATATATAAGCGTGAAAGTTTAAGACTTTCTATAATATCTTGAAGAGCTTCATGAAAATTCAAGTCAAATTATATTGAAATTTAGCATAATCACTTAATATTTCATTAGTTTAATTCTTTGACGTTCAACGGCACATCATTATATTCCGTAGTGCATAAGTTAATTCTTATTTTAATTACGAGTCGTATTTAAAACTGAAAACTACTGTTCTATCTACTAATACCAATAGCAAGCAATCGTAGTTGGTGCTATTATTATGTTTTTTTTTTTTGGGATACTTTTCAGTGTTATATACACGGAATTCTATTTCTAAGATTAGGCTGGCCCCCTGTCCTTCAGCCTGGCTATATATATTTATTTATTTCAATTAATATGGAATAACCATTTACATTAATGACATAATAGTATATAGTAATGCTATCCAAGACTACTATCCAAGAGCGAGTAGGGCTTCGTTCTTTCAGGGTCCTGCATTACAACAACCATAAAAAGAAAAAATATGTGGTTTTTGATCCCAGCATCAAAAGTACATTATAAATCGGTGTTTTTACTATAAATGGGTGAGGATATATTTTATGGAACATGATGTTTGAAATTTCAGAACCCCTACTTAATATTTATTTCAAGTATTAAGTATTATCTAAAATTTATCACTTTGGGGGCCCCTATTCATTTATTTATTAGACATAAATAAACATGCAAATAGTTGTACTCTGTTCTATGAGTTCCATGAATCTCCTGAAGACTCCCGTGAGGTGCCGGGCTAGAATATCACCCCATATTATTTTCTACCATGCAGTGGGTTTCGTAAGAGGCGACTAAAGGTCAAATACCGGAAGATGGGCAGCAGCGCCTTCTGATACAGTACAGTACATTGAGTTCTAGACTATGACACCATGCATGATATTCCGAAAAAAGGTATGCCACACCCTCTGAGAAAGTCTCTCATTGTTCGTTCAAAAACGTGTTGTAAAGTTCGTCATTCCTCCCGCAAAAATGTGTGCCGAAAAATTAAATGGACTTTCATTCCTGCCCTCCGTAGTAGTAAAGGAGTGTTGAATGAAAATCCATACCTGCCCTGTTAGCGTTCTTTTGTTTTTTTTTAACTGTGGACATAAAAAAATACAATCTTCGATAAATCTCATTAAGGTTTTATATCAAACAATTAGAAAAAAGAGGAAAGATTTTATTTTATACACGATCAATGATATTAGATTAGCAACCCTTTCCTACGCTACAAAAACAGCGCGGCAATTTGTTTTGTTATGTTAAATTTTGTATATTACAAAATTGATAATTGAACAGTACGCTTTTAATTATTTTAAATAATTTTCAAATATGTCATATGATAGTAAGTTACTAAGTAAATTTGACGACACCAGAAAAACATCAGGAATAAGTCATAAAGAACTCACTTCCCTAGCCTTGTCTTAGGTTTTCGCGATTATTACACGTATATTTATCATTATTTTTGTCCCGACGTTTCAAACACTTTGCAGTGATCGTGGTCACGGGGTGACACCAGTGACCACGATCACTGCACCCCGTTGACGTTGACGTTGACGTTGACGTTGACGTCAACGTCAGCGTCAGCGTCAACGTCGACGCCAACGCCAACATCAACGTCAAAGTAAAAGTAAAAGTAAAAGTAAAAAAAAAATTCAAAGTAAAAGTAAAAGTAAAAGTAAAAGTAAAAGTAAAAGTAAAAGTAAAAGTAAAAGTAAAAGTAAAAGTAAAAGTAAAAGTAAAAGTAAAAGTAAAAGTCAAAGTCAAAGTCAAAGTCAAAGTCAAAGTCAAATTCAAAGTCAAAGTCAAAGTCAAAGTCAAAGTCAAAGTCAAAGTCAAAGTCAAAGTCAAAGTCAAAGTCAAAGTCAAAGTCAAAGTCAAAGTCAAAGTCAAAGTCAAAGTCAAAGTCAAAGTCAAAGTCAAAGTCAAAGTCAAAGTCAAAGTCAAAGTCAGTCAAAGTCAAAGTCAAAATCAAAGTCAAAGTCAAAGTCAAAGCCTTAGCCAAAGCCACAGCCACAGCCACTGCCACGGCCACGGCCACGGCCACGTCCACGGCCACGGCCACGGCCACGGTCACGGTCACGGTCACGGTCACGGTCACGGTCACGGTCACGGTCACGGTCATGGTCACGGTCACGGTCATGGCCACGTCCACGGCCACGGTCACGGTCACGGTCACGGTCGCGGTCGCGGTCACAGTCACAGTCACAGTCACAGTCAAATGTTGTCTTAGGTTTTCGCGATTATTACACGTATATTTATCATTATTTTTGTCCCGACGTTTCAAACACTTTGCAGTGATCGTGGTCACGGGGTGACACCAGTGACCACGATCACTGCACCCCGTTGACGTTGACGTCAACGTCAGCGTCAGCGTCAACGTCAACGTCAACGTCAACGTCAACGCCAAAGTCAAAGTCAAAGTCAAAGTCAAAGTCAAAGTCAAAGTCAAAGTCAAAGTCAAAGTCAAAGTCAAAGTCAAAGTCAAAGTCAAAGTCAAAGTCAAAGTCAAAGTCAAAGTCAAAGTCAAAGTCAAAGTCAAAGCCAAAGCCTTAGCCAAAGCCACAGCCACAGCCACAGCCACAGCCACAGCCACTGCCACGGCCACGGCCACGGTCACGGCCACGGTCACGGCCACGGTCACAGCCACGGTCACGGCCACGTCCACGGCCACGGCCACGGCCACGGCCACGGTCACGGTCACGGTCACGGAAACGGCCACGGTCACGGTCACGGTTACGGTCACGGTCACATCACGGTCATGGTCACAGTCACGGTCTCGGTCACGGTCACGGTCTCGGTCACGGTCACGGTCACGGTTACGGTCACGGTCACGGTCACGGTCACGGTCACGGTCACGGTCACGGTCACGGTCACGGCCACGTCCACGGCCACGGCCACGGTGTCGGTCACATCACGGTCATGGTCACGGTCACGGTCACGGTCTCGGTCACGGTCACGGTCACGGTCACGGTCACGGTCACGGTCACGGTCACGGTCACGGTCACGGTCACGGTCACGGTTACGGTCACGGTCACGGTCACGGTCACGGTCACGTCCACGGCCACGGCCACGGTCACGATCGCGGTCGCGGTCGCGATCGCGGTCGCGGTCGCGGTCGCGGTTGCGGTCGCGGTCGCGGTCACAGTCACAGTCATAGTCACAGTCACAGTCACAGTCACAGTCAAAGTCAAATGTTGTCTTAGGTTTTCGCGATTATTACACGTATATTTATCATTATTTTTGTGGTGGTCACGGGGTGACACCAGTGACCACGATCAACGTCAACGACAACGTCAACGTCAATGTCAACGTCAACGCCAACGTCAACGTCAAAGTCAAAGGCAAAGTCAAAGTCAAAGTCAAAGTCTCGGTCACGGTCACGGTCACGGTCACGGTCACGGTCACGGCCACGGCCACGGCCACGGTCACGGTCGCGGTCGCGGTCGCGGTCGCGGTCGCGGTCGCGGTCGCGGTCGCGGTCGCGGTCGCGGTCGCAGTCACAGTCACAGTCACAGTCTCAGTCACAGTCAAAGTCAAAGTAAAATTAAAAAAGTAAAGAATTACTATCCTGTCATTACCCAGATCACTTTTACAAAAAAAAAATACAGGCGAATTAAGTACCTCCTTTTTTTGAAGTCTGTAGATAAATGGAACCGGCTTCAACACCCAAATGTGTGAAATAACTTGTTGAAGTCATTACCATTATGGTTAAAAAGTTCCTACTAATCACATTTTTATACGCATGGTACCGACACCGACAAGTTATTTCACACTTTTGAGTGTTGAAGTCGGTTCCATTTTTTGGCAAACATTATTTTCACCCATTTTAGTGACCCTTGCTACTTATGGGATCGATTGTCAGTCAATGTCAATCACTATATCATCAAGATAGGAAAATACTTTTCAGTTATTGGAGCGGGTTGGGGTGGTTTTTTTGGGTTACAAAAAGGGCTTTAACGATTTTGATGAAATTTAAATTGGACCACAAGGTAAGCCTCAGCTTTCAAATAATAAAAAAAAATCAAAATCTGTTCACTCAGTCAAAAATTCTGAGGTAATAAACATAAAAAATAAAATAGTAGTAAAACAGTAGGTCTGAGAATAGGACGTAAACTATTTTTCATACCCAATATTTTATTTTTAAACTATTATTGACAAAAAACAATTAAGTATTTCAATTTATCTACGATTTGGAATTAAAAATACATTCAACCTTAAATTTTCACCCATCCACCACCAACACCTATTTTTTAATAGCTATATTAGTACTTTAATAATTTACTACTGTCGGCGGTCGATAATTGATCAGGAAATGAATTGCCTAGAGATGTATTGCTGTGGCCGTTTTAGGGCTCCTGTTACCACTCGATATGTTATTCCCGCCAGGCGTCTATCGGTGTCACTTCCCCACACAGCACCCCATATCTACAGAATCTAATAAATATCTTTTAAATATTTTATCAAACATCTAGGAGATATCTGGTGATATTTACAACTAGAATAGTAGACATCTAGAAGATGACTCTTTGTCCGCCTCCAAAATATCATGGAGACATTTTAAATGCACATCTACTATGCATCTGCTAGACATGTCTTCTAGATGTCTGTTAGTAAATATATAAGTAAAGGATATCTTCTAGATGATCTACTATATATCTAAATTGAGGTAAGCGGATTGACCTCTATATGTCTTCTAGATGACTTCTGAGTGCATAAAAGATATCTTCTAAATGTCTTAAAGAAGTTATGCTGAATGTTTTCTAGACGTTTTCTATATGGGGATTGAGAGGACGTTAAAAATGAGATAAAATACATCCCAATCAAAACAAGAAACCCACGAAATTTCAAGTTGATTAAAACAAAATAAAGCAGTTCGAGAATTGTTGCTTATTTTATACCAATAAAATGTTTAGTTATTTCACCCCGTAAACAGCACAGAGTAGGCCGGACTCCTGTCTTTTTCACACTATAAGCATTCTATCACATACCCCGGCTCAAGGGGTATATTTGTGATTTTGTAATGTATTCCGCATTGCAGGCGTTCAAACCTAACAATATTTAAAAAAAAATTTAGCAGTAATAGTTGTTAAACTTGGGTGTTAGATAATTTTGTACCAAATACAAAATTCTTAGAATAAATTCTTTAAAGTGACCAAGATTATGTACTATTTTTTATTAGGTCCTTACATATGAAATTGGCGTTTTGTATGGGAGGAACAAAAAGTCGAATATTTTTTAATATAATATATTTAATTAATCAAAGTATGAACCATTATTTTCTATGCACTTTTGCCATCTCATAGGTAGTTCATTGATCCCTTTACTAAAAAAACCAGTCGGACGGGAATCAATAAAATCTTTGAAGGCGATTTGGACTGCCCCATCGGAGTTGAATTTTTTCCCTTGCAAGAAGTTATCCAAATTTCGAAAAAAATGGTAATCTGTTGGAGCAAGGTCCGGGGAGTACGGAGGATGTCTTAGACTTTCCAATTGAAGCTCTTCTAATTTAGTAGCCGTCTGTAGCGCAGTGTGTGGTCTAGCGTTGTCGTGAAGCAGCAGTGGCGTGGAGCGATTGACCAGCCTAGGTTGTTTAGCCGCTAGCTTTTCCATAATGGTTTGCAATTCCTGACAATAGACATCAGCCGTAATAGTCTGGCCAGATTTGAAAAAACTGTAATGAACAATACCGACACTAGTCCACCAAACGCTTACAAGTAACTTTTTGGGGGTTAATTTTCGCTTGGGGCAGGATTTGGCTGGCTGGCCAGGATCTAACCATTGCGCTGAGCGCTTCCGATTATCGTAAAGAACCCATTTTTCATCACAGGTAATGATTCGGTTTAAAATACCTTCATTATTGTGCCGGTTTAGTAATGTAACGCAGCAGTCGACGCGCGTTTGCCGGTTTGTTTCAGTCAATTCGTGAGGTACCCACCTTTCAAGCTTTTTAATCTTCCCAATTTGCTTCAAGTGAATTAAAACAGATTTATCACTAACATCGCAGCCTGCAGCTAACTCGGACGTGGTTTGCGATGGATCCGCTTCCACAATAGCCTTCAACTCTTCATTATCAACTTGAGTCTCAGGCCGTCCACGGGGCTTGTTCTGCAGGTCGAAATTTCCAGAACGAAAACGTTGGAACCAAAAACGAACTGTGTTTTCTTTTGCAACACGACCGCCATACACATCATTCACCCTTCGAGTTGTTTCCGCAGCACTAGTGCCACGGCGGAACTCGTACTCGTAAATAATGCGATATTTAAGGTTTTCCATTTTGTAAAATGAGTGACGCAAACAGAAAAAAGCAGAAGAAAAAAAACAAATGAATGACGATCATCGAAGCACAAATACATGAGTCTATAGCTGTACAAATTTGAATTTGGAATTCCTTACCAAAGAGGAGAAATTCGTGATTAAAGTGGCCAGTACGAAAAACGCCAATTTCATATGTAAGGACCTAATATTATGTACAATAGGAAGGCGTGGAGGTGTGTAGCATTCCCCCAGAGGGGTGGGAGATTACAGAAACATTCTTTTTAATTAATAATTGAAGCAGTGATGGCTCAGTGGCATTGGCTATGGACTGCCGCGCAGCAGGTCCATGGTTCGAATCCCGCCCAGAGTTTGAGCATCCCCGCATGGTGGAAGGGCATTTTGCGAATGCCCGCATGGCTAGCGACCACCCTCAAGTAGAAAATCTGTCGCCAAGCACCTAACGGTGTGTTCCGGCAGTAGTCCTTGAGAGCCAGAAAAATTACAGGCTAATGAGACCTAACAACTGGACGTCTCAGTGTAACGGGCACAGTGCAATTCGTCGTTGACGAAATGCGTCTGTTATAGGCAGAGGTTAGTCCACTTAACATCAGGTGGGCCTCGGGCTTGTTCCGTCTATAATATAACATAAAAAAAAAAAAAACTAAATAAAATGTGTATTTACATACATTGGAAGGACTTTATATATGGTATATGTAAATATTTTGTGTTATGGGGAGGAGGAGAGAGGGCGGAATATTCCCCATTGAGGGCTGGCGAGTAACAGAAACCTATAGTGTTTTTTTTCCATATATATTATATTAGGCCACATTGTCCCAGAATATTAATGGTTTGTAATCTTTAACGCTATCGATTAGCACCAGTTTAATACGTGTTCAAGTTTTTTTTTGTGGTGGAAATATAGGTATGCCACGCTCCATACGAAAAGTTACAACCTTTTGTATGGAATATTTATGGGCGGCTATAGTCCAAATATGAATTGATGACTTTTAATTACGAAAATAAGGAAAATAAAATATTATAGTGTTTTTTATAATATTAACAAGAGTACCACGTATTTAAAATCAATGCGGCTATAGTCCAAGATGGAATCGATGACTTACATCCGTGTTTTTTTTTTTATTTCTTTCTTCTTGGCGATTACGAGCATCCGTGTTAAACACTACTTTTGTTTACATCATTGGTTACCATGGTTACAATTTGCTACATAGATTTATAAGCGAGATACTTTATACTTTGGAATGATTTCGCGAATTATTTTGAACAATACATGAGATGTACCTACAAATAATCCTATGATCGGCATTAGCAAGTCTAGAACTTTAATGGATGGCAATGGATTTTTGGTATTGGTTTTGTTATATGAGGGATATAACAAAAGAAATACCAAAAATCTATTGCCACTCAGGTTAGTTTATCAATCCGTCAAGTTTGTTTGCGCTCACAATGGTTGTTATCAAAAAGAGGAGGAGTACGTCCTCTACAAAGGAGTTCAAAGATAGGTTGCCCAACTCAGTTGCATGTGCCATACTGTTCCAAATTTAAAGCTTTCGTCTACGAATAAATCATATTTAACGAATAAATATGATTTATTCGTAGTCCGGCACTGAGAACGCGTGGTAGGCTGCTGTCGTTCATCTCGTAGAATATTTTATCTTGGTGGCGCACGACCTTTAATAATATTGTTTCGCTATCAACATGTTAGTAAAGAAACTTTAAAAAAAAATATTTCAAATTTGCATTAATATTTACAGTACCTAACTTAAAATAAAAAAATATTAGTTGACATATCTAAATATTGTTAAACTAGAAACTTCATATTAAATGTCTTTTTTATATCAGAAATGTACTACGTTATTGTTTTATACGAAAACGATACCACTCTCGGCCTATTAGCTAAACATGGATAGTTATAATTTTTAGAATAAGGCCCGGGCGGAGCATCGCTTTCCCCCCCCCGCCGTTAGAGGGGGGGGGGGGGGGTACCGGAGGGCTACCGAGCTTAATTGGCTTATTTTGACTCGAGGATCAACTGTACCAAGTTTCATATTTGTGTCAAAAAATTTAAGGTTAAAGCATTTCATGCGTCTAATGGACTGTACTAGTGTGGATGTCCTCGTGTTCCTGGGCATCCCGAGAAGCGACATTGGGAAGTTACTCCCAGCGGCTGGGCCCGTTTAAGCGGGCAGCAACGTCGATATAGAATATATACTCGTACACCAAGACATTTGAGTACAACTTACAAAGTTATAAATAAAACCACTGTGTAACAATATCAGAAAATTGAATGTTTTATTGTGATGCTCCTCCACTCAAGTACAAAACGATTATAAACAAGGTTACAAATAACAAATAAGTTACGCATAGGAACTAAATATTTGTAAAACAATATCTATATCAACCGTGCAACAACTGCTGTTTACTGTTACTCACATTACTCACATATATACGTTTTTACATACGTGCTTTTCGAATTATCAATAACACTATCACCTTATATAATTGTATTTTAAATTATAATTTAGAGGAATGCAGTAACAGTATCAGTAATGAGAAAGAGTTTTATTTGGTACGGTTTTTAATTCGATGCAGAAAACCAATGAAATAATTATTCCATGTAAGTATTAATCCATGCGCATCATAATGATAATAATTGAATTTTATTCATAAATGCCCGAATTCGGGTGCGTGTGAAACGATAGAGTTACATTAGCGGCAACATAATGTCAGCTCATGAAGTGCCACTAAACTTTATAAAGTCCTTGGTGCGCAGAGTTTGGGCCAGCTTTAACACAATCTTGGAGATGGTTGGACTCAAATTGGACTGCCCTTACCTGCATTGCTGCAAGAGACATGTAGCAGTACCAATGCCGGAGAGAAGGTACTAATGTATAACGTAGGATTTTATACCTATATGTTTCCAGGATTGTTTTGACTGATTGTACCTACTATTATATTTATTTGATATGAACCGATTTGACATTCATTACTTTATTCTAATTATGTCAATTTATCTCTTATTTAGTTTAAAATGTGTCCACTGTATTTGACAATCATTTATTTTATTTTGATATAAATTGTGAATTGTATTTAGTTTGATTGTAATTTGAATGTAATATTTCTTTTTTTATTGTATTTTTATTATAAAATATATGGGTGCATCTTATCTGAAATAAATAAAGTTATGAAATTGAATTTTGAATAACTGTATGTTCTTTATCATCTTATGTGTAACTAGGATGTTCAGTCGTAACCACTAATCTCTATGTAAATAACGGTAATCGGACTAATCAAATTAGTGTAAGTATGTTATATAATTAAAAACTGCGATTTGTTCCGCACTCGCCTCACGATGTTTCATCCAGCATAAATTATTCTTAGATGACCATACAAAAGTGTTTTACCCCGTTATGAGTCCTTCAATTGCCTACCACATATTCAATGATTTTTTACTACAAGTTACTAAGTCAGAACTCTAATAATAAAAATGCAGTTAGCATTTCGTTATAAGTATGTTTGTGTAACGCTGCGTCGATAAGTTATATAGTTGTAGCTTTGATATAGGCACATTACAAGACTCTTCCTCATTACAGAGAGCCCTTAAAATTGTCGATGCAAGGTGGTGTATGTAAGTATATATTTATGCTATAGCATTATCTGACTATTGATTATAATGCGCATATATAACTAGCCATTTAAGCCAAGTGAAATAACATACGTCATTACATACAATTTCTGATATGAAGCGATTGGTACTGATATGGACCACAGATTAAGGTTACGTTTTATTAGTTATGTGAAACGAAAACACTAATGGAAATTTTGTTCACAGTTAAATTCTAACTTGTTCAATAGATATATAAAACAATATATTTTAAGCTATTGTGAGCCAAATCGCATTATTTGGAAAACAATAGTATTGTTTACGCAGTTATATCACACTATATTAATTTTCAGTAGGTAGGATAACCTGTCAGTTTATATGTGATACATAATTTATTATTGAACTCGTGCGGTCTATGCGTCATACGTCTAGAACATTATACACATTTATCAAGTTGTATAGATTAAAAAAAAGATAAGTGAACTTTCATAACATTCCCAGCTATTTAATTATATAATCATGTCTATAAGTCCAAGTCATGATTTAAAGGATTAATAACATTGCTAAACTTTGGTTTGGGCGGCTTAAGAGATTGGGTATGAACCCGAAAAGTAAAATTTCATATTATTATGCTATCATCCAGTAGCCTGCACACGGGCACGTTCCCGAACACTAAAGCTTCGTCCATGGGGACACAGCGGCGGCGCTTTGTGCGACGCGTCTTGCTTGTATGATGCGTTTATGTATATGCCATTAGCGTTGCCTGTATGTGTGCTACATCTCCATAGACGAACACTAAGGCCGTATTCCATTTGAATTATTTTCGGTAATTTTGAGCACATTTTGCGTCTATGGATCCACATTTAATATGAACCATAGACACAAACTGTGTTCAACATTATCGAAAATATCGAACTTAGCGTCAAATGGTATACGCCCTATGGGATAGATATACATACTTGAGAATATTTTTTTTTCCTACTTTTACAATACTACTCAGAGTTGTGCTGAGTAACAAAAAATACGGTACACATAAACGATACTTATATCATAACGAAAGTAAAATCATATATCAATATAAAGCAAGTATTCTGCTTACAGCTATTAGAATCGAAACTGTCACGCCGCCCAATAAAGATCTCACAAAAGCACCATATGCGTGCGTATGTCCTACTGAACGTACACTACCTACCTACTCTTAATGTTAATATGTATTTAGTCATCGAATTAAAAAAACAATAACAGAGTTTAATATAAAGATTTTCAAGTTCTTTATTTACTTCTTTTTAAACACCACATTCAGTTCACAAATAACGCAATATGTTGATTGAACTGATGAAATATTGAATATATATTTAAATTCATCCGTCGCTCGGTCGTATGATGCGGAGCTATGATATTTGAGAGTGCACTGCACACAAATAGTGCGTTCGATTTGAGGCGATAGCGTTTGTATCAGTTTCAGAATGCATTCGTATCTCTTTGCTATTTATACTCCAAATCGAACGACTGATAGCACTTTTAGACAATAGCTGTTATTCTCAAAGGATAACGCAGGCGTGTAATTTAATTTGTTAATATGTTTATAACACTATGTATCTAGTGGCTCCGCAGTCTCGCGGTAGCGTCCAATAAACGCACATATATTCAAGATAACGCAGTATTATTTGAATGTCACCTTTTGATAAACTATTCACGCATTAACTCTATTCATAGTAAGTGCTGTATACCAAAAAGTAAAACAGTGGTGACATACCGACGTTAAATTACGCGTTTTTATATCCGGAGTGCACTTTACGTTAAAATCGTGTTTAACAACTATAGACTTATCTGTACACATCTCTATATTAACTCGTGCGAACTTGAAACATAAATAAGTGCCTTCGTTTGATCCATCATCACCATCCGCCATATACAAATTAGCGATGGAGCGGGAGGCAGCTTGGGCGAACTATGCGACGACGCCGTTGTCGCATCCTATGCCTACGGAACTCAGTGCCAGCCAGCAGCAACTACTGATTTCGAGCGCTGAAACTGTCCACGCCACGATCTCGAACTTTTGGACACCGCAACCCCGGCCATGGCTTCATCAGTTCGAAGCCATCGTCAACCCACAAAAGGCAAGATTAATTGCATAAATATCAGTTAGTTATAGCTACGTTAGGAAGAGACGAGCTGGGGCAAATGAGCTACATTTTAGAGAACCCACTCGATGGTAATGAATATGACGCATTAAGATCACGACTTATTTAGGCTTATGAAGAATCGGAAGCTAAGCAGTTACAGAAATTACTTACTGGAATTGAGCTCGGTGATCAAAAACTTTCACAGCTTCTACGAAAGATGAGGTAGTTAGCCAAAAATAGAGTAACAGAAGAAACACTCAAAATCCTGTGGATAGGAAGGCTTCCACATACTATTCGAGCCGTAATTACTGCATGCGATAACGTTAATTTAGGAAGCATAGCTACCATTGCTGACAAAATTATGGAAACCTCGCGCCCATCAGAAGTATTTAACATATAGAAGCCTAGTGTGTCAAGTACCATCATGACTCAACCACTAGCCAATTTAAATTTAGAAATTGCAGAATAGATAAACTAGCAAAAAGCTGAGCTATGTTAGGGCTCGCGTTTATATTACAACCTGATACTAGTGATGTCATCTAATATTGAGTGGATTAACTACGATTTATTTAAGTATTGAGTTTAGTTCTGTTGCAGCGATGTTAACTCTTTGGTTTTCTAACAGATGGCGTTAGTAGTACAATAACATTATATCCAATGAATACAAAATTGTCAATGTTATTTTTTTTATTGGTTATTAATTTTTTTTGGCAGATAACACATTTAGGTATGAAGTTAAATTACTATGTTAAAGCACAAATCTGTAGGCGTGATAGATTTTCAGTAAAGGGGGCCACAAAATGTAAACGCGTGTGGGAAAGTGATAGGGCTTGCTTCGCTTGCCCTTTTAACACAAATAGAAAATACACGCTACGATAACAACAGACAATCGGCATATAATCGGTCAAGGTCAAGATCACGTTCGTGTCACGTAAACTACCAAGAGAGGTTTAGGCGCCAGATGGACCAGCCCGGTGACAGCAATTATGAATGTTTTATTTAAGGGGATAATGCAAAAAAAATTGGGCACGAGAACTGCAGTGGTAAAAAGCTTTTTAACTAGAACCGATATCCACGGTGGCGAGTGTAGTGTGTCAATCGTTCTCATCACCTGTGTGTTAGTGATTTTAAGAGGGGCACACGATACCTTATCGACACCGGAGCAGATGTACTTGCATGTAAAAAAGCATGTGACTAAGTACGCTGCTAATAGGTAGCCTATTTCTACTTATGGCGAAAAAACGATGACAATTGATATGTGTCTTAGACGCCCACTGCGCTGGACTTTCATATTAGCCGACGTACAAAGTCCGAAAATTTTTTTTTTTGCCGGATACCCGTCAATGGTGGATTCACATGGTAGAAAATTGGTTAATAAATTGACAAACATCACCAACTCAAATCATAACGGAAGATAGTTTTCCTTCCATTAGAGTTGTAAATAACAACGACATATACCATAAAATCTTGATGAAAAAACCGGATATAACTAAAATGGAGTAATTCAAAGCTATATCTGAACATGATATGGTACATAATATTTGTACTAATGGACCAACTATTGAAAAAGTCCACCCATTGAATCCCGTAAAGTAAAAGTCTGCCAAATAAGAATTCGAGCCCATGCTAGAACAAGGCATTTGTAGGCCGTCTACTAGCCCTTGGGCGAGACACTTTACATTGAACATTTATTTATTTCAATTTAATTGTGAATTAGAAAAATGGAGAACTGCGACCGTGCGGAAATTACCGTATTTTAAAAGCGATCACAGAGCCCGATCATTATCTATTGCTACGGTTGACCGACTTTACATATATATTAAAAACAATAAGATAATGTCCAAAATTGACATCCGGCACGCGTATCATAATATTCCCATTGCGCCTGAAGATGTTCCCAAGTTCATAATCATAACACGTTTGGCATTATCAAATTCGAAAAAATGAATTTTGGTTTACCTAACGCTGCACAAAGTTTCCAGCGATTTATCAATAATATCATGATAAACATGAAACACACGTTTTACTACATGGACGATATATTAGTCGCATCGGAATCTAAGAATGATCACATTAAGGATCTTGATGAGATATTCAAAATATTGAATTAGTATGGCGTCACAATTCACCCCAGCAAATGTTCATTCGAAAAAACAGAATTTACGTTCCGAGGTTATAACGTTACCTGTGACGGCATTCAACCGGACGAAGAATAGGTTAAAGCTATCTTAGAATACCCGCAACCAAACACCATCGAAGAGCTAAGACGTTTTCTTGGTCTTACAAATCTTTACTGCACTAGTTATTACAAGAGCAGCAGAAACTCGTCCTATATATTTTCATAACTCTAAAAAACGTGACTAAACTAAAATAATTTGGACAGAGGAATCAATTAAAGCATTTTACGATTCCAAGATAATAAAACAACAACACTTGGATTTAGCCATCCAGGAGTAGCCGCCACACGACGTCTTATCGCACAACGATATTTTTGGCCGAATATGAACGCTGACGTTACTATATTAAGCACTGCATTAAATGTCAAAAATCGAAAATAAATTGACATACTATAACGCCGTTGGGAGGATTTGAACACACAGAGCGTTTAACTCACATCCATATTGATAATATGGGGCCGATGTTACCTTCGGAAGACCACCGCAACTGTAGAACTATTATTGACCGAACCACTACATGGCCAGAAGTCATACCAACCAAATAAATAGCTGCAGAAACTGTCACCAATAAGTTCAAAGAACAATGGCTATCACGATACGGATGTCCAGTTAGAATCACAATTGATAGAGGATCGATCTTCGAATCGCAACTTTTCACCCAGATAATGAACGAAAGATGAATACGTCTAGGTATCGAAAAGTTACACACAACTCCATATAATCCTAAAGCTAACGGTCAAATCTAACGCCTGAACCGTGCGGTTAAATGTGAAATACTAGCGCGCTCTAACAACTGTGTGTGTGCTCTAACGCTAACAACTTCAATCAACGGGTTAAGGAACTACCTATTATTCAACTAGGTTTAAGGTCCAGTATAAAAGAGGACATAGGTTTCAGCCCAGCCCAGATGGCATACGGAAAATCTATACGGCTACCAGGTGATTTTATTATTCCTACCAAGACTAGCACTAACGATACCGAGTACACGAGCAACCTTAGAACACAAGAAAACTTGTCGATATCCAAAAATATGTTCACACAAAGATCTTAAATGTGCAGATTACGTATTTGTTAAAAGGGGTGTGTAAAAGTCACTGACTCCACCATATGAGGGTCCATTTAAAGTACTAGAACGGTTTCCCAAGTATTTCCCGATTCAAATAGGTCCTCGAAACGTCGCTCGATAGGCTTAAACCAGCTTATGTTATAAATACCACGACTGAGACCACCGAGCAAATCACTTCCCATAATTCAGCAACGGAGACCGCAGAGCAGCAAATTGTTTCGCCGAACTCGGCTGAAACAATTAAACCGCCGGTCAACGAAATCACCAAAAATTACACTGACACCTACATTACTTCGCAGAATGAAACCCAAATCATTTAATGGTACGACATCACCGGTTGTAACGAGATTCGGTCGCACAACGACCGGAAGACCGTGAAATTTGACATTTGACTCGCAACCCATGGCGGGCAAACAGTTTGTCGTTTCTTGCCGGCGGCTTATCTGTCATCCAACAGTTGAGGGCTAAACAACCAACGAGCTCCACGTCTACTTATTATCAAATAGTTCAATACTTTTATTAACAAGCGTCATCAACAACAATCTGCAGTGGACGATTCGGCTGAGACAGTATATAATTGATTTGTAATACTGGCAAATGGTATATATAAATTTAATACCAGTAACTGATAACAAAAATTTTTGATTAGAACTAAAATATTGTAAGTACTTAAATTTCCTATAAAATTAGGATAACCTGTTATTTGCCTTTCTTTTTAGTACATGTAATTAATTATATATACATATTTGTAAACGCTGTTGGTTTCCTGGACAAATAAATAAACAACATGTGTCGACCGCCGAGCTAGACACATATTTACACAAACCAGCCTGAACTAACACAGCACGGGTAGATGATACCACCGCCTAGTCCCACAAGTCTATTACTTTGTTTTTTAAAAAAGAGACAAGTCCAATGTTTTAGGCATTCTTTTTAAGGGGGATTGTACGTAGTGTGTATATACCTGCCTACATCGAGTTAATATGTTTCTTAGACTGATTACCACCGCAGTGGATCCGTAGTCTCGCGGTAGCATCCAATAAACGCACACATATTTCGGAACACGCAGTATTATTTGAACGTCACCTTCTGGTTGACTATTCATAGATCAACTCTATTCATAGTAAGTGCTGTGTACCAAAAAGTACAACAATACTATGCGACATACAAAACTAGGTTTTCAATACATTTAACTTGCGAAAAACATATGATAAGTTAATTCTTCCATTATTATGGATTAAATGTCAAACGCGCTGTTGTAAATCGATCACTAAAGACCTTTTTTCGGACAAGGGTCCAAAATACTAATTCGCGTTGTTATTTATGGCTGTTTACAAAACTTTCCGTGTAAGAACACAATTAAAATACTACAATGCGATTGCAATAAGAATAGGACTAGGATTATTCTTTGAGAATGACAGCTATTGTCATAAAGTGTTATTTGTCGTTAAATTAGTGAGTATAAATAGGAAAGTTATCATAATATTGCTTTCCGAACGATGCTGATTTTTTAACGGCTACAAACGCTATATATAGTCTCAAATCGAACGCACAAAGTGTTGCCCGATACTATGTACTATTTGATGAAGTTATGTAAAATTATCTGGTAAACGGGTAAACGGTAACGTGGTAAACGGTTGGGGCGCGCGTTTCTAAAGACAAAAACAACTCGTTTCACTTTTACTGACAACCACACCACTGCTCTAAACCAATATTAACAAAGTGATTATTAGCAAGACACCAAATACCTAGTTCAGTTTCCCAATGTGATAGAATGAGCATCGGATTGTTTTTGTGGTTAGAAGCGGGCGGTCCCTTTTCTCTATGGTGGACTATACATGTATAAAGAAAATGAAATACATATAGTTCGCGTACAACCTCTAAACAACAAAATAAAAAACATACAAAGTTCATGATACTTCACATTTTCAATTATTAAGAAACGCAATATGTACATAATATTATCTAACAACAAAAAAATATAACATTAATATGCATACTAAAAAAAACTGTTACAGAAATACTCTTTAATCATCGATTTTAAATTACTAAAAACCGGTACCTACATTTTGTTTATTTCTGGAAAACTTTATGAGTTTTATTTATAATTGTTCCATAACTTTGATAGGTTTATCACACGTCATTAGAAATTCGCAAAAGAGAACTCTTTTGCGAAGTACTAATAACGTTTAATAAACCTGACATGACCAACAACGTTGACCTGACAACGTTATAAAATGATTATGGAAAACGTTATTAGTCTTAGCGATATATTGTCCACACTACGAATAAATAATAAAACTATTTATTCGTAGTGTCCACATGATTAAATTTATATTAACTTGAAAGTGTTACTATTGTACAAACGTGACCATTTTAAAAAGACTTTCAAACATGAGGCAGGTATAATATATACATCTGATTCGGTTATCACATGCACGCACCAAGTTTCCTTAAGCTAATCATAAATTACATTACAACACAAGTTTACTACATAATTATATGAATCATACATCATATTTGTACCTAATGGGTATCTAAAACGACGTCATACAAAAATATTTAAAAATTATTCACAGATCGATTTTCAAGTCAATTGAGTGCGCTTTTTTTAATTTACATATAATTTTATTTTATGATCATAAATTAACATCTTTGATTGCTTGAAACCTTTCTTGTTAAACTATTACCATATTTTTTTTTATTTACGGTTTCGCTTGTTGTATGAGTAAGATACTTGTTTTAAAATAATATATAAAATAAAATATTACATCTTCTAAATCTCCTCAACTAAGAGGGAAAAATATTGTATAATATTTTTAAAATGTTATAGAATATATTGCGAAATTAAAACCAGATTTTTAAATTCTCAAACAGTGTTTTATCTGAGGAAGAAAATATTGCCCGACTAAATTCAAAACGAAAATCAATTGTCACTTTTTTACTGAATATACCGGCTAGCACTCACGGTGTTTGGTCGTAATCTCCGACCGGTGTTCGAGCAGTAAAGATGCTCATTATCAAGGAATGCGGGCAGCTTCGAGGGCTGCTAAACGCGCACTCACGCGATAGTGAGCATCTTTACTGCTCGAACACCGGTCGGAGATTACGACCAAACACCGTGAGTGCTAGCCGGTATATTCAGTATATAATTATGTCAACTAACGTTAGTTTTTATGACAATATATCAATTGTCACTTCCACGACCACATGTTGTTCGCTTTAATTTAGCTACATTATAATTTATTTTAGATGTTAGATACATTAAGATGCCTGCAAAACCCGCGCCTAGTCTTATGACAAACGCCTTAAATTACAATGTTTTAAGTATTTTTATTATGATCTCAGGACACTTATTTTGAGAATTTTGCTATATAATAATATAAAATCATAAGGCCGAAATTGAAACACAAGCAAGAACGCAATAAAATAGAAATAATCCAAACGGCATGGACATTTTTCAGAATTACACGTATTATAACAATCCACCGTGGTTTAATTGTTCATTTTTCAATAATTATACACTTATAATACACACCATCCCGACTTACATTAAACAAACTTAGACGGACAAATCGAACTCTCCCGAACCAAATCACTTGGACTAGAACCATTACACGGAAAAGATGTTAAATTATGATATCTGCTACATAAAACCATTAAATAATTAATAATATGTCACTTAAAACTATAATTATGTTTATGATAAGTAAGTCCTAACTTTGTAGTTAAAAATATTACAATTGTACATTAATGTAAATCTAATGTATCCTTAATTTTCTTATCTATAATTAATGTAATTTCATTTTGAAGTAATTTTCACAACATACTATTCTATAATTTTAGTAAGACACTGTTTAAGTCTATCGTTTTGGAGTTTTGCAATTTCTATGATTAACATGTGAATCCGTTGATTTTATTAATATTGTATGATAGGGTAACAGTAGTAAATAACGTATAAAATGTATGACTATGTACTAGCATATGTATAAAGAATAATTCTCAGTCATAAATGTGAAAAAAAAAATGTGAACAATTCAAAATATTACAATTGTTCTAATCTAAGTTCCTCAGTGTTGATAGAGACTTTATTATCTGGATAACACGACAACTTTCAAAGGGCAAACATTTTCAACTACCTCTCTGCTATTTCTATGTTTCACATATATAGAAATTTCATCAATATTTAGCGCTATTTTAAAATGAAACAATATGAGTATAAATAATTAAATTAAATAAATAATTATAAATAGATCGATTTTCTATTTCTTACCTATTACTTAACCCATTGGCATCGGCGATAATTATAACAATAGAATTTAATTCATAACTAGGACATAGTGGTCCTGACGATGCCAACTTATTAAACATACGAGTACATTTAAGTTATTGAAAATATTAAAACGGGGATTTATTATTGTTAGATAATATTATCAAACATTATGCAGTCCTGCGCACTACAATTTCACTTGAGCAGTACTAAATGATGTTTGATAACATTAGATGATTATTTTGATTGAAGGTAACTTTTGGAAGTGTTAGCTACCTTTTAAAAAATCGTACTTAATCAAGGATTTGGAGAACATCAACACTACATAATATGTTAAGAACTACAGAGCACCTCTGTTATCGATGTATGTAATAGATTGTATTGAAATTTATTCGTTCTTCATGTCTGAAATTTTCGACACTAGCGGAAATCGCACGATGCGAAGCTGATTCGCATAGTCGCACACTATTGCGTCTTTTAGTGGAAGAACTTGTCGGACGAATATGCAGCCGTCGCTTTGACCTGGAACCAGAAAAACAATTATGGTAACTTCAAGTTTCTTACCTTTTATAATCTAACTTCTAACGTGAAACATATGAAAGTTATAGCTTTCAAATGTCTTAAGTTGATAAAGTCATGTACTGTATCAGCCGGATTAAACACAGCCTCCCCCACTACGGGGGGATTTTCCGTAATCCCCACGCTTGGCAGGCGTCTTGGGGATCGCAGTGTGAGATATCAGTTCCTCAGAATCATTCATCATCAGTTCCTTAGTCGCCTCTTACGACTCTTAATATTTTAATAAAACACTTAAAATATAAAAATATATCTAGTGACAATTCCGCCCAATTTTCCTGCTAAGCCGACGTGACGTCACAAACGTCACGCAGCCAAACCGGAAGAACCTTCGACGCGTTTCGATTCTACACGAAGCATCCTCAGGAGGTCTTGACTCTTCGAGCGCACGATCGAGAATGAGCGGCCGGCGGCTCAGCACGCCTTTATATAGAATAGAGCTGAGTCAGCACGCCTTTGTCTACGCTCGAGCGTGAGTCACTGCTCTTTGTTGCAGCCAACAATTGGTGACTAATACGTTTTTAAAGTGACAATGACATCATAAGCAGTTGGCAGTCACCAATTGTTGGCTGCAACAAAGAGCAGTGACTCACGCTCGAGCCTAGACAAAGGCGTGCTGACTCAGCTCTATTCTATATAAAGGCGTGCTGAGCCGCCGGCCGCTCATTCTCGATCGTGCGCTCGAAGAGTCAAGACCTCCTGAGGATGCTTCGTGTAGAAGCGAAACATGTCGAAGGTTCTTCTGGTTTGGCTGCGTGGCGTTTGTGACGTCACGTCGGCTTAGCAGGAAAATTGGGCGGAATTGTCACTAGATATATTTTTATATTTTTAAGTGTTTTATTAAAATATTAATTTGATGTTTTCGTAAAATATTTTAAAAATATTTGTTATTATTAAATATGGATTTCCGCAAAGTAACGCCTGAATCTATTCATTATTTGATTGTTTGTTCGTTTGCATTGAATAGGCTCTGATACTACCAGACCGATTTGCAAAATTCTTCCACCATGAGAATCTAACATTATCCCTGATGACCATAGGCTGTAGAAGATTTTCAAAAAAGTTAGGGATCCGTATAACTTCGATAGTGTAACCCAAAATGCGAAAAAATACCAAATAAAAAGTTATATCGCGTACACTGCAAAAATTATTGAAAATAGAGCAACGTAAATCACCAAAATTTTATAGAAGATATCAATATCTATAAAAACTTCCGCAATACCAGCCTGGACACTCGACTCATTCTCTATACAAAAGCCGCGTTCTAACTACCTATTACACAGACACTACATTAATGTTGTTTTTGTACACGCGTAAATGTGTGCGTGAATTCTAAGGTTGTCATCGTATGAATAATTGTTGTACTTACCTACCTTACAATCTTTTGATGCTGTTATTATGACTTATTATTAGATTTCGTAGCTTATGCGTACCTTACCTACATACCTTCAGAAACATTTACAAGAATAACAATCTAACTCCATGTACGACGTAGGAATATGCAACACACAACCGAGCAGGTAACTTCACATTTCACTCCATTACTTATACAATAATAGATACCTACACTATACAATAAGTATCATTCCAAGTTCACATTTTATACAAGTAGGTAATGATAATAATTACAATCACAATAATATTTTATGTCCTTCTCGTATAATAAACAAACATGAAGTGTGCCGCGTGTCAACCGTAGCGAAGGTCGGTATGTGTATTGCTTTAATCTATGGTAGGTATAGGTTACAGAGACACTAAACTTGTTTCGGTGCAAAGTCGATATCCACGGATATTTTTTGCAAACGAAAATCTTCTAAAATAACCATTATTTGCAGTATATATAGCAGTTTAAATAAAATACAAAGTAAAAGTATTATGTTTGTAGTTTTTTCAATAACTACTGTAAATTACCGGTTTTATAAGTTACCTACTGTATAACTGAAGAACGACAAATAGGTAGGTTCTTAGTGTAGGTTACCAAAAAGACTTACCTCGTTTTATCCTTAGGGAATCTATAAAAACTCCTATCCTTTTCTCGTTTAGTTGATAAGCAACCGTAAAAAGCACAAGACCCCATTCTCAACTTTTTACATACTGGTACAATCGTCACGCTTCGTCGTCACGCCATCGTGCGCGAGTTGAGCGTCCCGTACTCAAGTCAGCTCAGCGACAGCTCAGAATCGGTGGCGGGGTGAGGAAGGCTCGTTTTGGTGGGGGGAGAGGAGTGTCCATTCTATACGTAGTATTATTATATGTTCTATGGCAATACTATATAGTCTAACTATTACAGTAATGCCACAATAACTCCTTTTTTATGTGTTTTAGTTTATATTTTAAGACATTTTTGTTAAATACCCGTGTTCCCCTTTTGTTTTCAAAAGGGGAACACGGGTATTTAACAAAAATTTACACTTGCAAGCAGTTTTAGAATGAAATCTACGTCAAACAAAATCTTTCAAAGGTGTATTATATATTTACCTAATAAAACCCTTCGTATGATGTCACCACTGCTGAGGTCGTAGGCCGTGAGTCCGCTACGGTCGCCCATCACCAGGAGTGTGTGAGTGAGAGGCAGCATCCTACTCATGTAGTTTAAACCCTGAGAAAAGCGTCACATTTGTTTGTGTGTTCGTTTTAGGCTGGGTACGAATAACGAGTGAGTTCTGTTACAAAGGAATCAATCGTATCGCACTCACAAAAAGGAGTGTCACACTTAATCGTCCTCGGACGGGTACCGATAACTAGGCATCAATATGTTAAGGTACGCGTCCATTGGCCCGCGCCGGACGCACCGCACGGAACGGATTGTTTGTTCATAAATGCCGGCTTCCGATGCGGGCGGTGCGGATAGTGGACGCAGCATAGCGCTCATGTTTCCGGGACTCGGCCACTTTATATGCATTTACTTAAGTGACTACAACACTGCCATTTACTTTGTCAAGCAGTGTTTCGCAATTCACAGATCACATAAGTCTTCTATAATAATAAGTATTCTGCATTGTTTTGAAGACTTATTGATTTTTAAAATTGCTAATGTAAGGTTAAAATAAGACTGAATTAAGACATGGGAGTTGGCCCGAGCACTTGCAGTCTGCGCTGTGCGGCCATAACTTCTATATAATATTATGATATAAGTCTGTGAATACACCCGTCAATTGAAATCGTTTCATATGTATATATACTTACGATGTGTATAGAGTTAAGCATGTGGCCCTGGAATCGGTCCCAGATGCAGAGTCGTTCATCCGCGCCGGCCGACACCACGTAAGACGCAGTGTACGCGAGTGACGTCACTGCGCCGTCGTGTGCTTGCATACTATATACGCATGCACCTGAAAATTAATATCATATTCTTTTTACTTCCGTTAAAACAAACATAATATTAATGGTGAAATTCATCAAATCATTAATTCGTTAAATAATTCGCCGGGCTTTTACCAGCGTCAATGTTGCAGCTGTTCTCGAACCGAAAGGTTTACCATCGTCACGCATCAGAATGCGTGACGATGGTAAAAGACCTGACGGCATGACTCTGGTTCCATGGAAGTTAGGACGGCCATTAGTGTGGGAGGCTACATGCGTACACTTTTTTTTTATTTTTTTTATTTGTTATTCTACACTCCACAGACTCAGGGTCCGTGCCTTTTTTTTAATAGTGACATTTTTATTTTAATTATTACTAGTATTAGAAAATATACATACAACATTCTAAGAGGGAACTGTGCTAAAAGATTTTTTTTTCCGGTTATTTCATTGGCACTAAAAAAAAAAAAACAACATTCGTAGACACTTTAGCGCCGTCACCTCTTTCTGAAAACCAACGTGAGGGCGCCGCGGCTACTTCGGCGGAGCAACTCAAGCGGCGCAAATATGCTAACCTCGGTATGGGTTACATATTTGAGCCGTTTGGTGTAGAGACGTTGGGTCCGTGGGGACCGGGAGCTCATCGTATTTTCCAAAACTTATCAGAGCGCTTGGTCGATGCGACGCGTGATCAAAATGCTGGCACCGATTTCGCTCAAGGAATAAGCATTGCAATTCAACGGGGCAATGCTGCCAGCATGCTGGGCACGCTGCCAACTGGTAGTGGGCTAAAGTATTTGGACTGCCTATAAGTCCTATGTATGCCGCAGTGCCTATGTATTCGCGGTCGATGTTTAAGGGTTAATTTAATGTAAAATTGTAATTTAGTAGATTAAGTAGATATGTAGTAGATTATGTTGTAAGTGTGTATGATCCTAGTTGATTGAAATAAAGAATATTATTACTATTATTATTATTATAAGTCTGCAATGGCTTACAGGGATCTAAATGATTTTATTGTAGTAGTAATATTTGCACTGTTGTATATAGTTCGTAGTATTTTGTTAATTATGGTGAAATAGAATTAATTAGAATTAAATGTCAGTTTTTTGGTTTGAAAATTTCCAACTTGTCTTTCAATTATTATCAACACTACATAATTCACATTCTTCCACTGTCTAAAAGACTGTGCAGTAAGTAATTACTGCTGTGAAGTCACTGTGACTGCATAGCATGCCCTGAATTTGGATATGCATATAAGTGATGCGCATTTTTACGGACTCCACGATCAAACACTTGTAATTTTTAAATATATTTTTTTATGTTCTTGTGGCGGATCAAGCACGGGGCCTACCTGATGTTAAGCGGTAACCTGTATCTATAACAGATGCATTTCGTCAAGTGACGAATTGAACTGCGCCCGTCACCTTGAGACATACAGTTGTTGAGTCTCTTGTGCCTGTAATTTTATTGGCTCTCAAGGATTGCTGCCGGAACACACTGTTAGGTGCTTGGCGACAGATTTTCTACTTGAGGGTGGTAACTAGCCAGACGGGCATTCGCAAAATGCCCTCCCACCATGCGTGGAGCTCAAGCCGGCGACGGGGATCGAACCATGGACCTGCGGCACCGCAGTCAATAGCTATAACCGCTCGGCCATCATTGCTTCAAAATGAATTATATTGACAAGTGTGTGATTTTGTATTCTATTTGATTTGGTTGGTGGATACAAATCTTTCCTCTTTTATAATATTAATATCGATATAGATATACCTGTGTGTAAGTCCCAAACACATAGCAGACCGTCTTGCGATCCGCTGCCAGCGATGGTGGGGGTCGCATGGTCGATGAAACTGCTTGTGATCGGCCCGCAGTGCCCATGAAGCGTGAACAATGGACTCAGCTCCGAACTTGAGAATACCTGTATTTACACAGCCTACTATATTAGATAAAACCAGTTAAAAATATTTCAAATCCGATTCTTATCTGGTGTTCGATGCCAATGTGGATATACTCGACGAACATACACGAAGTTTTATTGCAATACAAGCTTTGTGTCCGGTAATATCAATTTGTTTTTACACTCATTACGCAAAATCCTGAATATAGTCCAAGGTTTAATAATATAAGGACTATTGTTATTGTCTATGGTCCGCCTATAGTTCTCCTGGTTTTACCAGATTTATGTTATGTTCTGCATTATTTGTTTTATGTTACTGTACTTGTGAAGAAATTTATATGTCACAGCCTGAAGGTTTCGTCAAGCAAGGCAATGAGCATATGGTCTACAGACTCAAGAAAGCCGTGTACGGGTTAAAGCAGGCGTCACGTGCCTGGTACGATAAGGTAAAGGAAGTTTTACTCGCAGAGAATTTCACGCAGAGCAAGTATGAGAGCTGTATCTTTAGTCGCCGAGTGGGTAAGCGAACCATTATTATTGCTCTCTATGTAGACGATTTTTTCGTTTTTTACGTCTGTGACGAGCTTGCTGATAAGCTAAAAACGTCACTGAATCTCACTTCACAATTAATGATTTAGGTGAGGTTAAACATATGCTAGGCATCAAAGTACAGCGCACTAGTCGTGAGTTGAAGCTGAGTCAGAAAACCTATATTGAAAAGCTTCTTGAACGTTTCGGTATGAGTGACTGTAAAGTTGCTAAGACGCCCTTAGATGTAGGTCTGAAGTTTTCTGATAGCGCCACCCACGAGAGTAGACTACCGTATCAGGAGCTGATAGGATGTTTATTGTATATAGCTGTGATCTCAAGACCTGACATTTCATTTGCTGCATGTTTCTTAAGTCAGTTTAATACTTGCTACACAGCGGAACACTTTGCAGCGGCCAAACGTGTATTGCGGTATTTAAAAGGCACAATGAATTTAGGTCTTGTGTACAGAAAAAGTGATGAACATGATAAATTTCATGTTTTTGGATTTACTGACGCTGATTGGGCTAACGGGGCGGATCGTAAATCTTACACGGGGTATATTTATAAGCTAGGTAGGAATGTTATTTCCTGGGGTTGTTATAAGCAATCGTGTATCGCACTTTCGTCTACCGAGGCGGAGTATATAGCTTTGTCTGAAGCTGCCAAAGAGGCGGTATACGTCCGTGCGGTTCTTGCTGAGTTGATAGGTCAATGTCAAACTGTAACCCTGTATAGTGATAATCAGTCTGCGGCGAAGCTGGCTAGTAACCCAGTGTTCCATAAGCGAACAAAACATGTAGACATTAGATATCACTATATTCGTGAAGCTGTTGAGAATAGGGTGCTAGAACTGATGTACATGCCAACAGAGCAGATGACTGCTGATGTGCTCACGAAGGCACTGCCTAGCTGTAAGCACTTGTCGTTTGTACGAGATATGCTTGAAGTCCTCCAGGATTAAGAGGGCGTGTTGGAGGGTTAAAACCTTATTGCTAATCCTGGCCGACTCCAATTTATTGAAATGACTGACATTGTGTTCGGTTGCTTGTTATAAAAAATGTTTTTATGTCATGTCTTGTGCTTAATAAATTCTGCTTATATTTTACACCAAATACGTGTTTAAATATGATTTACATTATATTATGTAGTAAATGACGCATTGCTTTTTGCAATTATGTTCTTTAATAATGCCTTTTACTTTAATGTTTTTCAGTCGAAAATGCTTTAGATCTCAATAAATGTTCCTTAGCTAAACAGATGTAAAGTAGCGTTTATAAGTAACAAATATTTACGTATCATTTAGGCACTGTTCGCTATTAACTACTAAGTAACTACTTAGCGGGTTTTTATAAGTAAGACTAATGTTCTAAGTAATTTGTTAGCTTTTGCAAGAGAGATTGTATCTTCCATGAATAAGATAGAGACATAGCTTTTAGTTACCTTTAGCACGTGGTCTTGCCCGCCTGTTAGAATGCGCCCTCCTTCGCATTGCATTTCTGTGATAGGCTGCTGATGCGGTCTGCACTGAGCTACGCGGGCGCACACCACCTCTGTACAAACAACACAAAACAATAATTGAGTGAATCACGAAATGCGATGTGTCAATGATGTTTCAAATCAATATTTTTTGCAAAATTTTTGTTCCTACTTGTGATAATGGTGAGTTATTAGCGGCTGTGTCATCGTTCATATCTACGATTGTAAGCAAATAACCAAAATTAATGTAACTTTTCATTGATCAAAGAAAACGGAATGTACGAAACGGATACAGGTAGAAAGAAGGATTATTTATATTACTATTACGCTTTCTTTTGAGCTTTTTAAAAGTTATTGCAATGCAAAGTTATTTCTTTGCATTATTTTGAGAAAAATTAGTATGAAGTAAGTGGAAATCTGTGGTCTCTGCCTACCCCTACGGGAAAGAGGCGTGATTTTATGTATGTATGTATTTTGAAAAAGCACTATATATGCCTTGACCGGAATGGCAATTGCCTGACATGAAAAAAATAGTGAAATTTAAACTCAATCTGTAATTTCCTATTTAACAGCCCTGGCAATAATGTACCTACTATTGTTGTCAATGAGATACAAAACGTATTGCGTCGACATCAGCTTAACGGAGGCTCTCCACCAAAAACGATGCCAGCTATTACTAATTCGCCGATACGAGAGAGATGACGATTTTATATTACTTATAAAATCGTCCGTATGCATGATTCTTTGCACTGTGTCACAATTGTTTAAGTTTCAACAATACATACCGTTATTACTATAAAAATGATAATAATATTCAAGCACTTGTAGCGAAAATATTGTATCAGCTGGATTGTCCACGGCTGAACATATAGCATCATGAAGGGTTGGCCATAATTTCCTCGCTTTGCTGGCGTTTTGGGGATCGCAGTGTGATATACCAGCTCCTCAGAAAGCACTGCTGCCCACATTCTGGTGTGTTAGTCGCCTCTTAAGACACCTACGGTAGGGATGGGGAGGGTGACATTCTAGCCCGGCACCCCATGGGCAAGTAGAAATTCCCCTGACTATGATCTTGGTATATGTCTCTGGCTGCATTCATTCTCGTGTCCCAAAGTGCTCCTTTCGCTCTGAAGCGGGGACGCCAGGCTGAAGTAAGAGGCCTATCTTTAAGGGAAACGGACATGACGTTATGTATGTACGAAAGGAAAGAATTGGTCTTAGTCTTGCAAATTCCCCAAATGAGCAGAAAACCTCAACGCGGTTCCCCGGGAAACTGTCCTGGACCCTGTCAAGCATTTGTCCAGGCAGGCCAATTTCTCCTGTCTCAACTTTTAGTGCCGTTGCCGTGACAGAATTGGGAAGACTTGAGAAAAAATAAAAAGACCCTTGGTCCAATCTAGATCACTAGAGTCGTGGGATAAGCTGAAAGAAGACGAAGAGCAAGTTATTTTAAATGACAATTAGAAACATTCTTACCATCTCCATCGCTGAGCTCAGCTGGAGTTTCGTAGTAGAAGCCGCGGTTCCTTGCGCTGTCTTCGTGAGAGCGCAGTGACCCCGCAGAGCCCGTCCGTTTGTGTGCTGCAAAACAAAATTATAAAATAATTTTGTACATAACTCATAATTATCAATAATAATTTTGAAGCAATGATGGCCGAGTGGTAATAATCATTGACTGCCGTGCCGCAGGTACCTGGTTCGATCCCCACCGCCGGCTTGAGCTTCACCGCATGGTAGTAGGGCATATTGCGATTGCCCGCCTGGCTAGCTACTAAGTAGAAAATCTGTCGCAAACACCTAACGGTGTGTTCCCGATGCAGTCCTTGAGAGCCAGTGAAATTACAGGCACATGAGACTTAACAACTATGTCTCAAGGTGACGGGCGCAGTGCAATTCATCACTTGTGACGAAATGGATCTGTTCTAGGCAGAGGTTAGTCCGCTAAACATCAGGTGGGCCTCGAGCTTGTTCCGTCACAATAACATAAAAAAAAAAACAAAAGAATTATATACAACCATACAAGAATATCAAAATATAATGAATTAATTACATACAATAAAAATATAAAAAAATATATAAATTACAAGTAGTTATAACTAACACATATGGAGACTTCAATTCCATTGACTTTTTTTCCATGATAGGTGGACAGTCCAGCAGAGTGAGATTGGGGTCTAGAAAGAAAATGGAAAGGACATTGTAACATCTGTTGAAGAAGTATATCAGAAGAAGCTTGTAAGTAATATCAAGGACGGGCGTTGGAAGAATTGAACCGTTCGAAGTAAGGATAGTCGTAACGAAAAAGTCATAAGACAACACTAATTTCCATTCTAGAACACGAATAACCATTTTCTGTAGTTTTAAACTACTGGTAACTGATTGTATACGGCTGGTCCCATGACATGCGTCAATTTGGCTGTTTTGTACAGTGTTAGAGCGATGGTTGCCTACTTGCCCACACTGCAAATGTTATAGTAATGTAAGATATGGACTATAGCGCGAACGGTCTGCTTACGCACTGGAAATACGCGTAATCAAACTGCAGAGTGAGAGCTCCGCGCCTGGCAGTACCCAATAAACGCCTCGCGAAATATCATTAGTGAAAAACAAAGCAGGCGCCATCCAGTCTTCCGCACACTTTATCAATGTGGAATAACGCTAAGCCTCCGTATTTGAATATTTTTGGCAGAATCTGTTTGGTAAAAATAATAAGCACTTATTAAGCTGTGAAGGGAACCAAATATTAAGTCTCATACTCCTTCACTTAAAGACGCCAATGAATATTAATCATCATAGATAATGATAACAATTTCATTTCATTCATAAATGGACAATATCGGTTCCGCGGGTTAAATACAATCGCTCGAGAGCAGCTTGTAAACATGGCTTAGAAGCAAAATGGGCCAATAGTTCTTCAATACGGTCTCGTCACTTTTTTTGATGAACAGTGTAGTGGTAATTCTGTTCCACGTTTCTGGCGTTTTAGATCCAAGAAAAACGTAATTCAGTAATTTATGGAGGACTGAGAGTAGCGGTTTCCCACCCTCTTACAAGTCATGTCGTGATTCCGTGATCACTTGGCGCTTTGTTATTAAGCAGTTTGAGAGTCATTCTAATCTCATATAGGCTGATGTCCTTTCTTGGTCCGCCCAAATTCAGCAACAGTATGTGACACTCTCGCCACCCTCTGTATGCGGAGTATGCAACGTCTGAGTGTTCCCTGAAGTCAAGCTAGCCAGGCTAGTCGGGTATTCGCGAAATGTCCTACAACCACGCAAACATTATACAGGGTTATTGGTAAAAGGCTAACAACCTCTTAGGGTCCTCCTGTTAGTCGTAACAAACATTTTGAGATGTTTTTTTTAACACAATATTTTTTTCTAGGACTGTCTGACACTTTTAAGTCTCATAGTAAAAGACAATGACTAATCCCAGACAAGAGCGCCCGCCGCTCCAACATTGGCCGCGCTGCGCTCCCTTTGAATAGGGTTATGAATATTTACATCGAGCAAAGGAATAAAAAATTACAGGCACAAGAGACTTTTAACATCAGGTGCACCTCGCGATTATTCCGTCAATACACATAAACAAACATAAAAAAAAAATCATAATATTTGGTGGGACTTGCAGGAGTCAAAATTTTAGCAATAACCTTGTATAACAAGCAACGTTACAGTAACGTTTAGGCGACCAATGGAGAGTTGGTACTCACTCCGGCGATGCGCCGTGCTAAACCGCCAGTCGACGTGTGCGCCCGAAGCCGCGTTGTACGCATCCAGCCGCAGCAGTGATAGGTGCCCTCCTAGCGTCGCGACGCAGACCCGACGGCCGCCCGACAACGCTCGAACGTGCGTCACTCCCGACGAGTCCCGACTGCGCGACTCAGAGCTCCACCAAACGCACTGTAAGGACAAACAATTTGTTACCACACCACCGTTACACAACAGTGCGTTCGTTTTAAGAGGTTCGTATCTAAGCCATTTTTTGATAATTTTCTACTTTCGCTCATATATTTCATTATGTTTCGCCCAAATCGAACGACTGATAACTCTTTTTGCTAATAGATGTCATTTTCTAAGGATAACGCGCGCATATTTTTATTTGATTTATAGTGTATAGAGGATAATGTTTTTATTGGATTTCTTTTTTAAATCATTTATTTGGTATTCGATTAGCATATACCGAAGGATTTTTCTTAAAATTTCTTTGTTTATGTACAAAATTTTAAAATATTCATGCCTGACAGCAGCTGGAACGGCAGGTAAACGGTTCATTGAACAATATTGCGATAAAACAACATACCTTCAACTTCCCAGAACTGGCTTCCCAAAGTTCTAGCCTCCCATCTGAACAACCCAGTATAATCAAATCATTGCAGAAGTCCATGCACCAAACTGGTGATTCCTTTATCGCCTTCCCTCTCCAGTCGAGATTACTAACTGGCATCGACAACTGTACTGGGCTTAAGTCGCCGTTCATATGTTCACTGGCCACTGCGTCTCCGTTTACTATATTATTTATTGGATGTATGCAACCATCCACTTTAGGAGTCTGCTTCTTCATATTTGGAGTGAAATTGGTGACATCTATGTTTTCTTTGGTTTCGTAGCTGTACGTGCTTTGCAGTTGATCACTGCAGTAGAGGTCTCTGAAACACGAAAATACAGAATCGGTTATATTTTTAGGTACAGATTTCGTTAGATTGTGGCCCAAGGTTGGGCGGTTATAATCTGGAAGTCTTCATGTATAGAGTTAATAGGTATCTGCTAGGCAAGCATGTTCCACGGTCGACTGCATCGTCACTTTCCATCAGGTGAGACAGCGGTCAAATGCTTGCTTATCTAACTTAAAAAAGAAAAAATAAGGTTCTCATTTCGACAGCTGTTTTCACGGCGTTAACTGCATATATTGTTCGCTACGAACACGCACCTTCTGCATGCGACCATTTTGGTTAAATGCTGTAGGTATTCGGATTCAAACAGCGATCGTGGTTGACAACATCGAATTCGGCTTTTTCAATGTGTGCGGTGCGGATGACATCATCCGCAATCTGTCTGAGACCGGTTCGATTTCGCACTTATTTGAGAGTTTTTGTATCATAAAACATGAACGATTCGGCTTTTATTGCAACAAGCAAGTCTGGAAATGATGTTTACACTTCTCATGCTCACGAAGTTCTTGTTTATGCCCGGTGTAAACGGACTAAAACACGTTCTATGCTCTAGTGATTAAAATACGTCTTTTAAAGCACTAGTGTATAAAAATAATTATATTATTTTTATACACAATTTAAAATTGTTCAGAAAGGTTCGATAATATATTTCTTGAAAGAAGTTTGCCTGGGTCTTTAACAATATCTATAGATAGATGTTATTAAAGACCCAGATATAATATTTTTTTCGAAACAATGACTCTCAAAATAGAACGTTATTCATATATTAGTTGCAGTTTTAATTAAATATGTAATAATATTCCCGCAATTGGAGTATAAATCCGAGTGTAACTCGTGCATGAAATCCATTTTTAGCCTGGATTAAATAACCCTTTGGTTCGGGCTGTTAAGCGACTCGGCTGAAATGACTTATTGCATGCACTTGTTGTTCAGTCTACTATTAATGCTCTTCAAACTCTTTTAAAATTATTCATTGTTGTATGTAATTATTTAAACAATTTAGAAACACTTAAACGTTAAGTTTTCTTACATTATTTAAGCCACTAACGCTTTATATATTTATTTATCATAATAATTCATATCTACCTGTAGTTTTTGGCGAAGTCGTATTTAGTAGCCTCAGCAACTGAGAGATGCGCAGGAGTTTCTCTAACGGAGGAACGAAAGCGTAGTCCACTCAAATGGTTGTCCAGGCCTTTGCGTAATCTGTGTATGTTCTGGAAGAAAAAAAACACAATTAATAATTAACATACACTTGATTAGCCTTATATTTCGTGATCATGTAATAAATAAGATAATATTAATATATCTTAAGATACAGTTTCACGTTTATGTATGGAACATCTGTCAAAATCTGCATCTTGTCTTAAGATCAATAAAAAAAGATGCAATTATTTATATGAGTCTAAGAACATCGTGTTAAGGCTTTTCACAAACGCCCTCAAATAGAATATCTGTCGCCATAGACATAATGGTTTGTTGCATGCCACAAAACCTTATTTCACAACACAATAGCATACGTGAAATTAGGGCGGTACAGTTTTTAAGGATGCTAGCTGTCGGGAAAGAATTTTTGAGGATACTGGCTATCGGGTTCAGTGACGTAAAAACCGTTCCTTTTGTTCTGATATTGGCCGTATTTACTTCGAATTATAACAGCGTTAACAACTGGACATAGCTGGATTGGGACTTAACTCGACACAAGTTATCGGTTGAAAATATATCTCACCTCGCTTTTTTTCGGTGTAACTTCCGCAATGTAAGGGGCTGAAAACATAACGAAAACATCAATAAAATTTCTAACCACTATAAAATACAATATGAACATTAATTACGAAGAAACCAAGTTACAAATAATATTCAATTACCTTCTAATGTTACAGTTGGATTTCTCTTGGAGTTCATCTTGTCGTACAATTCTTTTTGTAACTTGAAGAAACTGAAATAATAGCATTCATCAAAAAGGCAACATATTTACTTTCGGTTAGAAGAAAAAAGTATCGCTAGCCTCTTGAGTGTCGTCATATTCCAAGCAAGATGTGTTATTTGTGAGTTCTAATCTTTATACGAAAATCATATTTTACAAATTATTGGAATACACAATTTTATGCCCCGGGCGGGAATTCGATTTCGCACCGAATGCCTAAAGCACTCGGCCACCTGGGCACGCTCTCGAGCCGAAATTTCGTGATCCAATTGTATTACTTTGACCATCATAGGGGACGGTCTGCGTAAGAGTCTAGAGTTGTTTGTTTATGATAATAACGAGTCGAAAATTTAGAAGACACTGAACTTGGTTGCTTTACTTTCTTACCTTTGTTTTAATTTCGCTAAATATATGTACTTCTACTAAAGTGGGCATTATAGATCTAATCCTTAAGAGCTTGTCAATGATGACGAGGCGCGACAAGCGACGTCTCTTGCCACGGACATGACTAGCGTGAACGTTATCAAACATGGCCATACTTTCGATTTAGCTGCAAGCCACATCGCCCGCGTCTTCATAGACTAGCCTTAAGAATAATTAGAGGACAATCTTTTGAAGCGCTAGAAGCGAAGTTTGTATAGTTGTTCTTAACCGATCAACAAAGTCAAGCAACGTCCGCCTTAGTCATGAGACATAAGACCACAAGTGACATTACTACTGAGCGCTTCCGTGCTTCGGAGGGCACGTTAAGCCGTCGGTCTCGGTTGTTGTCTTAGGATGGCAGTCGTTATAGCATGGTGGTGGGGCATTTTGTGAATGCCCGCCTGGCTAGCGACCACCCTCAAGTAGAAAATCTGTCGCCAAGCACCTAACGGTGTGTTCCGGCAGCTGTCATTGAGAGCCAGTAATTCTAGGTTAGCCTGAATAACATCTTCGACCACACCATCACTTACCATTAGGTAAGTTAGTGGTAACCTACCAGGCATAAATAATATTGACACTAATCGCCTGGTGATAAGCGTTACTACCTTGCAGTGTCACCAAGATATTTAAATTAAAAAAACTTTGCTTGACACTTTTACATTATTTTTCAAGTCTCATTTTTTGATGCAGTGCTCTTTAAACCTACAGTTAGAACTACAGTTTTAAAGGCAGAATATCTGACAGCAGCGGTACCCACCCAGAGGGATAATATTCAAAGAGGCATATAAACCGCTAATTCTCAAACTTGAAAGTGTGACATATGAGGAAGATATTTACTCACGCGCCTCGATCAATGTTTGTGATGATTTCGCCGTTCTGTGAGTCCCAAACCCTGATGTTGCCTTGGAGGCAGGACGACACCACCTTCTCGCCGTCGGTCACCAAGCACTCCACCTCCTGGCTATGGCCGGCCACTACGAGGGGGACGGCTTCCATTACTAGCTGTCGAATCGAAATGGACTACTTATCACGCATGCTTGAATTGATTGTGAGAAATGCTTGCCAACGCGCTCGCAGCTAGTCGCGAGAGAATTCACTCTAGGCCCACATAGCTGTGCGAGAAAGCGGAGCAGTGTTGTCACTAAAGTTAAGGAGGGAAGCAGTGCACAAAATGTCAATGATACACAACCTCAGCGCGTATCTATACTTATCTATACTAATATTATAAATAGGAAAGACTTGTATTTTTGTATGCAACGAATAAACTTTAAAATAACTGGACCGATTTGGATGATATTTGGCATGGAAATAGTTTGAGACCCGGGAAGGACATAGGATAGTTTTTATCCAACTGCGCAAAAAGAGGGGAATTGTAAAAAAAAGTGTTTTGTGTTTCTCCATGTCACCCATAATGTGTCCTTACGCTCTTCCAACACTCTCCAACTTAAAATCACCCCTCATAGCTCTCAGTACTACATCAAGTCCTTCACAGTACAGGCTGCACGACTATGGAATGCTTTACCACTCGAAATTAGACGTGCCAAATCTATTGGAATTTTTAAAATAATGTTAATAGTTCATTACTTATCCAGTATATAACATTGTAATTATTTGTTTATATTATGTGTAATATATGTAGATGCATATTTAAGTAATTTGTGATATATGTGTTATTTAAAGGTATGGTATTTATGTATGTATAACGTTATATATATATAATATATATTGCCATTGTACTGCCATAGGATAATTAGTCTTAATCAGTGTAGTTTACTTTTACTTGGTAAACAATAAAGAATTTTTGTATTGTATTGCTCGATAACCGAAATAAACGCGGGCGGAGCCGCGGTTGTTAAGCTAGTTTTATAATATATACCTATGTATTTATTATAAAACTAGCATGTATTGCACTCCCTGGCCTATTTCAGACAATTTGATAGACGTCAACGAAAATATACGCCGCTAAGCATAGGTAATGTTAGTTAATGTAGTCAATTAATTTTAAATTAGTTTGTGGCGGGTAGCAGAATTACGGCCAATATTGGACGAAAACATGATTAGGTATTGTCTTTTTTCCACGCAATCGCAACAAAGGGTACTACTATAGTTTACACCTTCGAGTTATAAGCACCTGCTGTGCTCATGCATAGTTAATTGGAGTTTTCATTCTAATGTAAGTACTAGTAAGTCTTCAATTGTAGGATTGTATTACAATAGACTCTTATGAGTAATTTATAGTCCCACTTTTCTACATGATTTCCTGTATCTACGTTGAAACATTGATATATTATACAGGGTTTTTATCCTTTTGTATTAGGTTAGGTATAATGTTAATTTAGGTACCAAAATGTATATAACCTGAATAGCCGGCTGTTTTGCAATGATTTTTCTGTATTCTTCGTCTTCACTCCAAGACGTGCGCCATTCGGCGTAGTGGCGGGAACAGATGCACCTAAAAATACCCTTATATGAAGCAGGTAAAAACAAATAAGGAATAATATAAAAGACATAGGTGTTAAAGTAAATAGCTATAGTTTAATGATATAGACGTGATGTTGTCTTAGGTTTTCGCGATTATTACACATTGTAATTAAACAACTTTAAACGGTTTAAATCGCGTATATTTATCAATCATTATTTTTGTCCCGACGTTTCAAACACTTTGCAGTGATCGTGGTCACGGGGTGACTCGTGTATAATGATAAATATACGCGATTTAAACCGTTTAAAGTTGTTTAATTACTAGATATAGACGTGAGTTTAACAGTTTGCACGTTGTTACGTGTTATTTACCCATAGGGCTAGATATTCAAAAGTAACATGTCAAATTGGAAAATAATGATATCGATATATTATAAATATCAACGTCCTTGTACATCGCTACTTCATACAGGTGTAAAAAAAATACTAAGTTCGAGTCCTAGCTTTTTTAGGCTGCGTACCTCCTAGCTTGAGATGACGAGGAGGAAGAGCGGTATGCGGGGAAAAAGTCCACCAATAAGGTAATAAATAAACTATTCATTAGTTATCGATCACAGTCATGAAACTGCATTCTTTGAAGCAGTGATGGCTCAGTGGCATTGGCTATGGACTGCCACGCAGCAGATCTATGGTTCGAATCCCGCCGCGGGCTTGACCTTCGCCGCATGGTGGAAGGGTATTATGCGAATGCCCGTCTGGCTAGCAACCACCCTCAAGTAGAAAATCTGTCGCCAAGGAGTTAACGGTGTGTTCCGGCAGCTGTTCTTGAGAGCCAATAATTCTAGGTTAAGCCTGTTAACACCTTCGAACACATCATCACTTACCATCAGGTGAGATTGTGGGTTATTGCTTAGAGCAATAAGAAAAAACTATATAGGCATTTCAAATTAGGACACGGTAGACAATGTACCAAAATTATAAATTCCTATTAATTTAGTTTTGAAGATTCACGTAACAAAAAAAATCTGTCGTCAAGTTCATAAAACGCTCCATAGCGGTGATATCGTTCACGTAAGCGTATAGATCAGCTTTGGATCCATTTGCCTACGCCGCCGAATGTATAATAGCAGAAGAAAAGTTATTGCGGAATTAACCTAGCTTTTTTTAATATTTATAATAGCGCGACTGTCCCTCATTATAGCTAGAATAAAATAAACTGTCACGTCATGCTGTACTCTGTAACAGCCAACTCGTCCACTGCTGAACACAGCCTCCCCTATTAAGGGGGTATTTGCCATAATCCCCACGCTTGGCAGGCGGCTTGGGGATCGCAGTGTAATTTAGCAGTTCTTTAGAAGGTGCTGCTGCCCACCTTCTAGTATTTATCCCTTAGTCACCTCTTACGACACCCACGGGATGATATGGGGAGGTGCAATTCTAACCCGGCACCCCACGGCTGTACTCAGCCCGAAATAATCTCATTCTCGGTGATGGCTCGGAGGCGTCGGTAGACAAACTCTATAAGACTTTTGACTCGGACAGAACTTAATTCATTTACTTTATATATAAAAATAATATGTATATTACTCTGTAACTTTCAGTATAATTTATGAGGATGAGGGATTGAAGAGAGTACAATAGATTTCAAGAACAATACTACACTGCGGGCGTCTGAACGGAAATGTACGGGCGGCGGGAGGGGTCCCTCCCGTCCTTTACCTCCGACTGCATTTAACGGGCGCTTCTACTGTATGTATTCAAAATCATAATTTAACAATCTCACCTATATAACACCACCATCATGTAAGCGATAACTATGACGCTAATTGAGCACAAGATGGCAAGCAGAAGGATTTCCATCGGGGTGGTGGGGTAGATGGGTAGTTCTGATCCATTACCCCACTGGTGTGGCTGGTTCTTCCCTTCAACTGTCTCGAAATCTATAAAGAAAATAAAAACTGTCATTGTAACTAAAACTATTTTTTTATAATGTTATTGGGAAAATATCAGTTAAAATAAAATATTACCATACCAATGATCGATTCAAGAAAAAATTCTATGCGGGTGTGAAATATGTTTTTCAGTACTTGTGTTCGTGATATTTTAGTTGGTACTTGGAAGTGAAATATAACTACTTTAAATGGTCTAGTTCATAAAAGTCTGTTTTCCCATAAAAAGGGAACCGGTTAGATCCACCCAAACGTCTTGTTGAAGTCGGTACCACGATGGTTCAAAAGTACCTATTACCACAATATTGTGCGCATGGTATCGACTTCGTAGTTATTTCACACATTTGAGTGTTGAAGTCGGTTCCATTTTTGTTACTAACTGTTTTCACCCTTTTTAGTGACCCTTTTTTTTTGGGATCGATTGTCACTCACTGTCAATGACTATAACATCAAGATAGGAAAATACTTTTCAGTTATTGGAGTGCAACTCAAAAACAGCTTGCCCGATTTTGATGAAATTTAAATGGGAACACACGGCAAGCATCAGTTTTCATTTCAAATAACAAATAATTAGAACAATCGGTTCACCTAGTCAAAAGGTTTTGAGGTAACAAATATAAAAAAAGCAGACGAATAGAGTACCTCCTTATTTTGAAGTAGGTAAAAACGATTACAGAAAGAGACATATGCACAAGAGCACATTACATTACATACCAGGCATGATATCGATAGGATCCAGTGCGGCTGCTAACGCTTGCCAGCGCAGCGGTGGAGGGTCACGCTCCTCAGGGTTCCTCACTCCTGCCGCCAGTTCGGGAGCCACACGGTGGCTCAGCAGCACTGGCGGAAGGATCACCGTGTAACGACCCGCCACTGACTCGTTGTATTGTGATAAAATGGCTGACCAATGGTGTGGAGATAACCTGAAATCAAATTGACATTGCCATACTCAAGTTCTTTTTTATGTTTTTTTACGGAATAAGCCCAAGGTCCACCTGATGTTAACCGTGTCCGTCACCTTGAAACATAGTTGTTATGCTGCAAAATACCTTTACAATGTTTTTTTTTTTTTTTTTTATGTTATTGTGACGGAACAAGCCCGAGGCCCACCTGATGTTAAGTGGACTAACCTCTGCCTATAACAGACGCATTTCGTCAACGACGAATTGCACTGTGCCCGTCACACTGAGACGTCCAGTTGTTAGGTCTCATTAGCCTGTAATTTCACTGGCTCTCAACGACTGCTGCCGGAACACACCGTTAAGTGCTTGGCGACAGATTTTCGACTTGAGGGTGGTAGCTAGCCAGGCGGGCATTCGCAAAATGTCCTTCCACCATGCGGTGAAGCTCAAGCGCGCGGCGGGATTCGAACCATGGACCTGCTGCACGGCAGTCCATAGCCAATGCCACTGAGCCATCACTGCTTCAGAACACTGACTCAAGTAGACCAGGGAGCCAACTCTCACCTCTTATAGCAATAATAATTTAATCTTATTGCAAATTTTTTTACCTCCACTTCAATTAAGCAATCGTACAAACAGTAATAGAATCACTCGTCGTTTTGATGACGTCACAAGAAATTGATCACTCTTTTCGCGAACTCTGACGTACGAACTATTACTTTCCAGCGACAATTCCGTCATGTCTATCCATATTAAAAAAGTTACTTTCTAGCAGCGGATATAAACCGATTTTGGGTATTTTACCATAAAAATGGGTTTAATTTATGTGTAAATTACGTGCAATGTTTTTATTTCATTCAGCAAAATTATTTGATGAGTGAAACTAAAAAAATAACAAGCAGCTGTTGAGCAGCATACAATAAAATGTCGTAAAACTATGGTAAATCCGTTCCATAACATCGTAGTTCGGAACAGTGCGAGTGGGATAACGGTATATTATAAACAACTTGTATCTCGCTTACACATTCGTGATACATATTTCTTTCGTTCTTTAAGTAGGATCAAACCAATACTGCTTTATGCGGTTGTGGGTCGGATATAGTTTGTGTCTACGAGTGCGTTCGTTTTGGCCCGATTGCGTTTGTAGCAGTTTCGAAAGTGGCATTTGTGTTTTAGCGTTCGGATAGAAGCTTTTGCTATTTTTGACCACCAATTACTGCATGCTATCCGAACGGCTTAATACATACTTTTACAACCGACAATATTTTAACAATTTTGCACAGTACGAAACATGGAATCAATCTCTAAAATTAACAAAACAAGTAGGTACCTACTATATAATATAGTATTTATATTATATATTCATATATAATATAAATACTATATAAAAAACTTGTGAAACTCTTCAATCGCGCCAAATAGAACTGTCAAAACAGCAGTAGTCAAAAAACGATCACAACGATCCCACGGTAAGACATGGGTCAAAAATATCACTTTTCTCTGTCATTTGTAGCGTTTTCAAAGCTATCCGAACGGTGAGCGAAAACGATATTTTTGCTCACGAAGTCCCAAAACGAACGGCCCGTGTGATCATTTTTAGCGTTTGTGAGTGTTATTTTTGGCACCGATAGGCTATCCGAACGCCCTATACGAATGATTATTTTAAGCATGAAACAAAACGCTCCTTTTTTATGATTTCATAAAAGGTGAAAGTTCATAAAAGCGCCCAGTACGAATATAGAACTGCGCTCAAAAGTTATGCTTTGATAGAATTAAGTTCTTTTTTTTAATGTTAAGCCAACGGTTATATAAGTAAGAGTTTCTAAAAACAAGCTCAATTTAATTTCTCAGTTACTGTTTGTCCTTAAAGTTGCTATCATTACCCGCTTTAAAAATGTATTACTTGTTGTGTAAAATTGTATTTTTTTATATTTGCGATTTTTTGCGTTTAATTTGTGTCTTAATTTTATATTGTGTGTATATTTCTAGCGTTTTGATGATTTCGGTAATTGCAATTGATCGTTGCAACATAACCTATCATTCTAGACACCTTGATAATGTTTAGAGTATTTTGAAGATGTCTATTGCAGCATGCAAAACTTCTATATGCTCGTAACTTAGATGGCTAGACGGTGGCGTCTATAGAAAGTTAATTTTTTTTAAGGATTCATAATGCTAATGAGCTACTATTAAGTTTGGTCAAATATCTGGATGAAGCTGCCATATTATTATTACCGGATCACATTTGCGAGTAAATAAAATTGGTTTCCGAGTCAATTACAACTTTTGTCTTAGTAGGCGCGAATAGCTTTTACTTAATAATCCGCATTTTTAATTACTGTTCGAATAAATGGACCATGTCTACTAACCTAAAGAATAACTGACCCAAACAAATTTGATACACCTCTAAAATAATTGTCTGAAATCTCGGTACTTCAAAATTTTCTAATAGTTCCGGGTGCTAATTATATCCTACTATAACAAAAAAAGCATATGAAACCTTGATAGCAAACTTCAAGATAAGTGTTTCAGGATATATTTATTTCAAAGCTTACTGCTATATTTTCGCCAGGAAACTCGCCTAAAAAACCTCGGTTTTGTTGTTTACACCCTTCGCCTTAACATTAACTTATAATGTTCAATTACCATAGCAATTGCAGCCACTAAAAAGTGAAAATAATTTAAATTTACCGATAAATACAACCCGACTGCATTGTATAAAAAGAAGGCAACTGAAAAGTTATAAACGAGTTTTCGATCCTGTAAAATAGAAATTAAAAAAGCATATAACCATTTTTTTATATATGCCAGGAGCATTAATTATTTTAGGCCCTACTTCCCCAATCTGGGATCTAATTAATACGCGGACAACTTTATACCATAAATCAATACAATGTGATAGGCTTTCATATCTTAGAATGCCATACCCTAGTAACAGATTATAAATTTGTTGGTGAGTGTCTAGGATAAGGAAACTCCTTGGTTTGTACTTTTATGACATGTGAACATAGACTACAGGTGGACATAGACGTACAAGCGTCATGTTTGGTATGATTATAGCTAGAACTCTAATCTATATCAAGTTATAATGAAAAGCGTAGGTACAGTGCAGTGGGTTTTGAACTTCTGCTATGGATGACGAACTTTATAAAATGCGTTTTTTAATACACTAAGTACACAAAGTGTGGGTCGGAACCCATACCCAGAGGTACGCGAGTCCTATTTGCAATTGGAACTTTTTAATTTTGGGTGGTAACGTCTACCTATAATATAAGCATTTCGTAACAAGTGACGAACTGCACTGCGCCCATATGGGCGAACACAGCGATCCCTGAGATATAAAGTTGTTTAGTCTTATGTGCCTGTAATTTCATCGGCACCCATACCTTTCAAACCGGAACAAAAATCTAAATATTCGCGGTATAATAGTTAAGGTGGCAGTTCTTCCCCAGACGAACTATTTCACAAATCTACTGCTACTAAAACTTATATAGTTTACTTTGTCTTTTCAAGTCCAGATCATTTGTTTTATTATTACGCTGTTCTTAATTTTCTCTACCAAAGTTACGAATGTAGAGTGGTTAATCACTTTCTATTTCCAGCATTCACTGTTTCAATAATAACGTTTATAGTGATTTTGGTTCCTAGTATTATAACGTTCACAGATATATAAACAGGTATAGTAGTTAATATTTTATATGAGTATTCCTGTCATAAGTTCATCCATTCGTTTTACCTACATTTGTTTTTAATGCTGACTGGCTACCAATAGCACAAGTTAACGATTTTTAATTTTATTTCATTGTAAATGTTTGTTTAACATAACATAAATGGAACTAAAAAGTTTATTTTTCAACATTTTATTTGTCCTATCGATCTGTTATTTGAAAGGGTAAATAGCATGTTGACCAAATCATATCATTCTGGTAACTATTTCAGCGGCTCTAAACATTGGGCTAGCCCTTTAAATTGCCTACATCACTGTTTTTGTGGAACCATATTGTAATATAATGATTGATAGAAATAGGCCAAAGCGTAAAATTTCTATAGAAAGTGGTTTTGCTTCGTGGTTATTACCATGGGTATGATACCAATGATTCATAATTGCAGTGGTCACAAAATGACAGCAGTCACTTTTGAAAGAGAAAGTTATCGTGTGATTAAAACTAGGGCATTAGATTCAAGTAATTTCTTCATTTGGAAATAGCATAGAAATGTTCGTTAAACAGGAATAAATTAATTATTTAACAGGGGAAAACTGAAAAACAGCGTCTGTGCACATGTGTATTAATATGTGTACGGACTTTATGCTGAGTTTTTCTCCTTTTGCCCACATTATTCATTTATTTGAAATGATCTTTTCTTTTACGTTTGTGTTAGGAAATATTTTTAAGTTGTCTATTTTGTTCTTGTGTATTGTTTGCTCTTGCTGTTTCATTTTTTGTATTTACTGTGTGGCAATAAACGAATTTTGATTTGATTTGATTTGATTTGAATTCTAAAGGCTGGTTACCAGTTTTACTTAACATTGTATTTATCCAAGTTTAGGATTTTTTATGCTTATCTGAACTTTTCCTTTTTTGCTGTTTAATTGTGATACTATGCCAGCTGAAAGAAAATGTATGTCCCTCGTTTAACCTAACATACTGTATACATATAAGTTATACCAGTACTTAACTGTATCAGTCGGATCGTCCACTGCTGAAAATAGCCTCCCCTATCAAGGGGGTATTTGCCGTAGTCCCCACGCTTGGCAGGCGGCTTGGGGATCGCAGTGTAAAATGACAGTTCTTTAGAAGGCGCTGCTGCCCACCTTCCAGTACTTTTCCCTTAGTCGCCTCTTACGACACCCACGGGATGATATGGGGAGGTGCAATTCTAACCCGGCACCCACGGGGAAATCAGTACTTTAGGTAATATATAAAATGTATACCTATACAGTATGTTAGGTTAAACGAGGGACATATAAAACCTCATTGTAAATAATATACACAAAGAAGTGCTGATATAAATCATAGAAATCCGTCAAATGATAAATATTCGCTTACCCTTGCGCTTTTCGATTTACGCATCTTACTCAATTACACGAGTGGATTATCCTTATATCCATTTTACTTCATAATTTAAACCTGCCTTAGGGGCGGAAAAAATACATAGATAGGTTCAAAATTATTAATGTAACCTATAAATATGACTAATAGTGAACTGCAAAATTTAAACAAGAAAATTACATGTCGATTTAGTTACTCCCTGCCTCGATCTTGGACTTGCGCCGGCATGGTGAACTGTCTGAATGTTCGCAATCGTTGGTTAACTCATAACATAGCATTTTAGGAAGGAATACCACACTCCGGCGACTACACTCGTGACATACGCGGGCGCGGGATAGTTTTAGCCCAGCGCATAGGCATACGAAAGCTATGGCGCACCGGGCGTACTCGCAGAGACTGTGCTAAAACTGAGACGTCTAACTATATTTTTACTAAGGCCAGCGGGGCGCGGGAAGCGCGGAAGTGGAGGTGTATCAGCTTTGATAATACTAAGGAAAGTGACGTGCTTTGCCGCTTGATAACTTCATTTGCAAGATTGGGTTATTACGCACTCAGTGATCAAGAATAAGGTGTCAGAGATAGTCCCGTCAATAATTAAGATTACTAATGAATTCCTGAATACACAAATATGTACTAACACACTGTATAACAGCCCTGATTGGTTTATTTGTGTGTTTTAATTCCTGTTTCACATTATATTATGTATACATTTGGCGAGAACTCTTTTGATATTAAGTAACGATAAGGCGACGATGATACACACTCGCCTACAAGATATTCTTAACTCCAAGACTATCAGATTGTTGAGCAATTAATTCCGCCTGTTCGCGGCATGTACAATAAAAATAATCAGAACGGTTCGTACGTGCTATTTTCAATAAGATAAAAATCGAAAACTTAATCTGATTACCTTACCTTGACCATGGCCGCAAATGAGGTGAGTGCTTTAACATTATCGTCTCGTTCGTATCCACGCCACTTTTCTCGGTCATGTCCAATAGAGGAGGAAAAACCAACGTATTTCTATCAGTACCATTGAAAAACGTATACGTCGATGGTTTAATTTCTGTTTTGTCATGTTTCTTGTTCACTTCCGCCTTGTTATCAGACTTCTCAGTGTTTGTAATTAAGTAGTCCACAATCCCAGAGTTGTACACGATCATTGATATATAGACGAGCATCCATACCATGAATGCTCTTTGGAAGAAACGAGTTCGAGCCCAGATGTTCACTAGACGTATCCTCTTCGGAACCCTGTTGTCATGTCCGGGACTTGCATTCCGCTTAGCCACAACGTCAGTAGGACTGTGCGCTAGACCGTTCAGTCGAGGGTGTGATTTAGACTTTCTCATACGTTGTGGTGAAAAATCTTCGTCTCCACTGCTCTTATTGAAACGCCAATTGAATGCGTTATTAGCGTTAAAGTACTCTTTCAAGTGCAATTTGTTCTGATCTTGAAAATACTCCATTCGACGGACTTCCACGCCGAGTATGGTAGCGAAGAATGCCATTTGTATAAAGTAATCCGATATCAGACTGACTATCATAAATATTGCAAATTCTTGTATAAACGGAACGAATGTGAAAAAACTGACTGTCAAAATCGTAATCTCTATGAGTAGGTTCTTTGTGATAGACCAACCTTCTTTGCTGAGGCCTTGAGCGAGTCGAATTTTGACGTCTAGCCGTGAATCAGTAGAGGTGACGCTTTTTGTTAGTACAAGGACATTTTCAAGTCCCACGATGATAACTAAATACGGGAAGATCTCTTTGCCTTGGAGACTAAGTGAGAATCCAAAATATAAGCAAATGCCAATCGACATGGAGAGACTCCCTGCGATCGTTACTACAGCGCACGCCGCGAGGCCAAGTTTAGACTTTATGAACTCGATTTTCCTCACAGAGAAATAAACGTAGAGAAACAATCCGACGAATGTAATAGTCAGTGGAACTAGTTCGTGGTAGTTAAACTGTCCTGGATAATAAATCAATGTTATTTCATTGACGTCTCTGTAAGGCTTATCTTGATACAGCGGATACATTTCCTTTAACTTCTGTGTTAGCGATTTGATGAATCTGAAACGGTAAAATTGTATTTATTAAGTACAGCTAACAAACGTGTGGAAATTGGATGTACCGCTCTCCTCCAGCAAGTATTCCCTAACTATACTAACTAAGTAACAAATATACCAAAGTTCAAACTTTTCAGATGCGAGTGGGAAAAAATGTATGAAGTAAAAAAAACACATTAATAACAATAGTTACGTTTGTTCATACCACGCGTTCTCTTTGGTGTTATTTTTTCCATTTTTATATCTCCTACGTATTGTGGTATAACTAAAATCACAAGTTTTCGGTGTATTAGTCACTATTATCTATATTTATACCAACACTTTATCATTATTTACTGATCTGTATCATTAATTAGTCTATTCGATTTCGATTCACTAATCAATGATTACTTGATAAGTGATTCACATAAGAATGACGTTAGTTCGATCATCAATATATTTTTTGCTTCATATCAGTAGTGAATATAATGCTTATTTATTTGGAACGGGTCAAATAATGCATATATTTTTATGAGTATTTATGTTTTTTCATTATTTCTGAAATATACTAGGAATGAGTAATTCTTTCTAGAATCGAAAGCATTGGTAGCTGAAGCCATAAGTCTATTAGATATAGATAATAGTACCAACTTTTCTCAAGAGCCAGTTCTTATTCTTGATTACAGCTGCAACTTATTTCGACCATGTTATTATGGATTCACTATGGAATGTACTAATAAAAGGCTAGCCTCTAACAGTTGTTATAGAAAACAGTCATCATCATACTGCTCATAAAAATAGTAACGAAAGGAGATCACGGTCGAGCTCAGTGCGGGATCAGATGCTAGCCTATTAGTTACAATAATAGCAGAACTGGAATGGGCGTATTTCTGGAATCGCAGTTGAGCACAACCCGGATATCACTTAGTGCCGGTTCATAGCGCTAATTGTCACAGGATCGCCTATTAGTTATAAGTACCTACTCATCTCATCATCACCATAAAAAAAAAGTAATGCCGCGTATTACTGCACTTACGACCGAGTTTAGAGCGGCTATCATTCAAACCCAGAATAAAGGAGCTAATTGTCACAGGGTCACCTACTAGTTATAAAACTTAGAAAAGCCTACTTATCGATCGGTTGTTTAATTTTTAATTGTATCGAAAAATCGCAGCACTCACGGTCGAGCTCAGCGTGGATAATAGTTTGATGCCAGGATCTCAGCACTTTTTCTCAAAGGATCGCTCATTATTCTTTTTTTTTTCTTATGTTATTGTGACGGAACAAGCCCTAGGCCCACCTGATGTTAAGTGGACGCACAGGTTGCCTATAACAGACGCATTTCGTCAACGACGAATTGCACTGTGCCCGTCACACTGAGACGTCCAGTTATTAGGTCTCATTAGCCTGTAATTTTTCGGGCTCTCAAGGACTGCTGCTGGAACACACCGTTAGGTGCTTGGCGACAGATTTTCTACTTGAGGGTGGTCGCTAGCCAGGCGGGCATTCGCAAAGTGCCCTTCCACCATGCGGTGAAGCTCAAGCTCTGGGCGGGATTCGAACCATGGACCTGCTGCGCGGCAGTCCATAGCCAATGCCACTGAGCCATCACTGCTTCAAATTTCAATAGTAACAAGTTCTTATCGTCATTTTGTTCGTAAAACATTGTAAAGGTATTTTACAGCATTAGGGATTGAGCTGAGGTATCGTTACATGCTAAAATGTTATAAACATGTAATTATTGTCAGATTACTCGTAAAATTTTGTAACCCCGTATTGCAACATTCGTGGTACAGCTCAGAGCGGGTATCTCATGATGCCAGAATCACGAGAATAGTTGTCACAGGCCAGCCGTTATAAATGAGGGATTACTTATCGTCAGGCTGTTCATGGAGGAGTGTTGGTTCTGACACTATTGTATTGTAGTAAAAGTTGGATATGGCAGAAAAAGCATGAAAGTAGAATAAATGCAGTGGCCAGCATTGAGATGCATGGTTTGGACATGTACACAGAATGAATGAAATGAGAATGACTAAACAGGTATACATGGGACAAGTGAACGGTAGTGTTGGAAAGGGAAGACCTAGGCGAACGTTCTGAAATCAAATTGAAGACGTTCTGAAAACAGGCCAGGTCTACAGTACCCTAAACCGACGCTTATGTATGAAAGAATTGATGAGTGTAGATGAGAGAATAAGCAAGAATCGTAGCAAGTGGAAATCTGTGGTATCTGCCTACCACTACAAGAGGCGTGATGTTATACGAGGGCTGCACTAAAAGTATCGGGAATGGAACATTTCCACCGTTCCTGTCATATCAAATACTTTTTAATTGAAAACTCCTTGGTTTTAAAAATCGAATACCATTTATTTATTTAAAAAAGATTCTCGGTCTTGTCACAAGGTTTTGTCAAACTTGTTTAGTCGTTGAGAAAATGGAATTGACTCGAGAAAATTCAAGAGCAATGATTTATTATGACTTTCGAAGTGGTTAAACATAAAAACAGTGTGTTGACCGGATGATTTCTGCATTTGGCGATGAAACCCCATCCAAAACCACAATTTATCGCTCGTTTGCTGAATTTCAACGTGGACGTGTCAAGCTCAGTGATGATCCCCGTCAAGGTCGTCTAAAAACTGCAGTCACCGAAGAAAACGTTGATGCTGCGCGTAAGCTGATTGAGGAAGATCGACATGTGACATACCGCGAAATTCAGGCAACTTTAGACATTGGCATGTGCCAAATACAAATAATCTTGCATGAACAATTAGGTGTAAAAAAGTTGTTTTCCCGATGGATACCATATTTGCTCTGTGAAGAGCAAAAAGCGGCGAATCCTGGATATACGCGTACGAACCAGAAACAAAAAACCAGTCACGAGTTTGGGTGTTCGAAAATGAGTTAAAGCCAACAAAAATTGTACGTTCACGGAGTGTTGCAAAAAAAAATGGTGGCCACGTGTGTCTCCAAAACCGGCCATGTTGCGACTATTTCTCTTGAGGGACAAAGTACGGTTAATGCAGAACGGTATGCAAGCATTTGTTTGCCACAGGTCGTTTCTGAACTCCGTAAATAGAACTGCAACCGCCGCATCATCCTCCATCACGACAATGGGAGTTCTCACACCGCGCACACCACAAAAATTTTTTCGAGCAATAAAACATAGAATTATTGGACCATCCGCCGTACAGTACCGACCTCAGCCCTAATGATTTCTATACTTTCCCTAAAATAAAAAATAAATTGCGTGGTCAGAGATTTTCATCACCTGAAGAAGCTGTGGACGCCTACAAAACGGCCATATTGGATACCCCAACTTCCGCATGGAATGGTTGCTTCAATGATTGGTTCCATCGTATGGAAAAATGTGTCAAATTTCGCGGAGAATACTTCAAAAAGCAATAAATACATTTTGAAATAGTAATGTTGTGTCACTTCCTTGATTCCCGAAATTTTCAGTGCCGCCCTCGTATATGTATGTACATTGCAGTAGCCATGGTCGAGTTCTATGCGCGTATCGCTTGATGCCAGCTACGAAGCTAGTTTTTAAACTCTAACGTGCCAGCTATTATAATAAAACTTACATATCATCAGGTTGTTCGTAAAACATTGTAACAGCGTATTGTAGGACTCGTGGTCGAGCTCTTAGCGGGTAACGCTTGATGCCGGAGTCACGGAGCTGCATCCCGAACGCCATTTCAGCTATCGAGGCTTTGCTTTTTTGTAGGTTCTGTGAATTTATTAATTTAAGTCAAATAAAGTTTTCGCGATTATTACACATAGTTATAAACAACTTTAAACGGTTTAAATCGCGTATATTTATCATTATTGTTGTCCGGACCTTTCAAATACTTTGCAGTGATTGTGGTCACGGGGAGACTGTTATCAACTATTTCTGAATTTTAGGCTATGTACGGAATTCAAAAGATGTATCTTTACTTTTCTTTACTGGTGGTAGAAAAATTAATAAATAATTATCAATCAATTGTAAACCAATCGCTTACAATATATTAAACTGATTTGGTTTGTTAAAAGCCCGTATAGTCCTGGCTTAATAATCGTGACTGTTCGTTATTTTCCTATTTGGATGTTAGTGAAAAGCAACAAAGTAAAAACAATGCGGTACATGAGTAGCACACTACTACAAAACTTGCTGAGCATGAATTTTGACGGGTAATGGAACGAATTTCACCCATCGTTTCTAATAAAAAGAGCTTAAAAATCTTTTTTTTCCATCGTGCATACGTGATTTGATGAGGATTATCAGACACACGCTCTTTATACCAGCTTCTCCCCAAATAGTGATGATATAAGCTAAATCTTTGGCATTTCGCCGAATAGACCCCAAACGACAAAAAGCCTTCTTTAAAGAGGACTGATATGTGGTCTTAAAAGTCCAGCCGCATGTATAGTGAGTCCGAGAATCCGAGAGTCTTGGTACAGTCAACTCTATTTATACCTAGGTTTTTCCGGAATCTGCTAGCCAAATAATAAATAGAATCTCTTCTTAGTTTCAACTATTTTTAATTAAGGGCTAATTTTAAAATCTCTTTGGTGAAAGTTATTGGCCGCCTATGTGTAGATCTTTATTAAAATATTTTCAAAGATGATCTGTCTCTCTTCTGGACCTCTCGTGGGAAGCTTTACATGCTATGATTTTTTATGATTACAAACGAGAGTAAACCTTAACGGATCTCACAAAAATGTACAGCTGCATTTGGGGAGTTTGCTCCTGCGTTAGCGGTTAATCGTTGGTTTTAGTGAATTTAAACGTGGTCGAAAGAACATAACAATATACTCCAAAAACATACCCCAAACGACAACTGCAGTAACTCATGAAAATGAGGGTAGATTGGCTATTGTGAGAGAATAGACACATACCACATTAACAGATTCAGGCTGTACTGAAGATTGGATCACAGGCAGTTTCTACCATCGTGCACGAACACCTTACAGTTAGGAAGCTTGCTTCAAGATGGACACCTCATTCTCTCACCGAAGAGTATAAATGCCGTCGTATTCGTCATATAAACCATAACGTCCACCGTTGAACGAGGCCTCCCCCATTGAGGCGATTTGCCATAGCCCCCACGCTTGGCAGGCGTCTTGAGGATCGCAGTGTAAGTTAGTAAAACTTTAGACTTCGTAAAACGTATCCTACATCCCAACTGACGAAACCTGGATATACAGCTACGATCCTCCCTGTATCAGCCGGATTGTCTACTGCAGAACACAGCTCCAAGGGGTATTTTGCCATAATCTCCACGCTTAGCAGGCGTCTTGGGGATCGCAGTGTAAGATAGCAGTCACTCAAAAGGTGCTGCTGCCCACCTTCCGGTAGTTAGTCGCCTCTACGACACCTACGGGAAATACCCACGGGGGGTGATATTCTAGCCCGGCACCCCACAAGCGATCCTCTCACACATCTCCATCACGATCCTCTCACGTACCAACAACCCACGCAATGGGTGTTCGAAGAAGACGAGTTGCCCTCAAAAGTTGTTCGCGGTCGGAGCGTTAATAAACAAATGATAGCAGTTTTTTCCGACGCAGGGTACCAGTGGCTGTTGTTTTTCGAGTTCCCGCTCGATAGATTTTTAAATGTTCCGAAAGCTGGTGGTCTTGGATTCATAAGTGTATTGCGGTTGGAGGATAATATTTTGGGAAGTAGTAAAATGAAGGTTTTTCACGTGAGAGGTAAAATGTGACGTTTAGTGTTCTGCACATATGAAACTAAAATGCTATATGTACAATACCACACATATTTTTTAAGATATTTCAGTAATATCAAGAGCATTATAACGTTTAAATTGACTCATTGAAAGATCAACAAAAAGCTTAGCTTGTAATTTAAAAGAGCAATATTGTATGTACCTGGTAATTGTATATTGTGTTGACGATGCCCGCATCCAAGGAGAAGGTCTGAAGGCTCTGTTGCCAGAGATTAGCGGGAGAAAGCAGCAAACAGCTGTATTCCGGCAACACCCGCTCAACACTGGCTTTGCTGTCTCGTCGTTTGATTCCTCCGATCTGGTAGCAATGTTGAAGAAAGGTTGTTTTCCTGTAAACAACGAAATATTACCACTGTTATTTTACTCGTATTATCAAAGTTAAATGTATATTCAGCGACAAGATGTGAATATTTTCAAGTTAAAACTTCGTAACGCATGAGCGTAGCTGTCTTAGTCGATTTTAACAGATGAACTAGGTTAAGCAGTTATCGCTGCGGACATCACATTTGCGGTCAAAATGGTATTTACTACTGATCTTTCAGAGGGCATGTTAATCCGTATGGTCCCGGTAGGTGTCTTAGTTGGCAGTCGTTATAGCATTGAGATAGGACCTTTTGCAAATGCCTTGCTAGCTACCACTCTTTAGTAGAAAATCTGTTGCAAAGCACCTAATAGTGTGTTCCACCAGCTGTCCTTGAGAACCAGTAATTCTAGGTAAGAAAATTACCACTTACACTACAACATTACCATCACTTACCATCATGTAGGCTTTTCAACAAAAGCTAGTATATCAGTAATTAAAAAAAAACAAAGCGGTCAACGCTTTGACCAGTAGTAATGGTGAGGACCACGAATTACCTAGTGCTTCTATTTTTAACTTGGCTGGCACTGCTATTCATATGACCATGAACATACGACATTTTTATCGCTGCTTGTAAAACTTATAGGCCAGCCTTTGATCACTATCTCAACTGATGGTAAGCGATGATGCGGCCTGAGATGTCGTTCAGGCTACGTCACATCACATCAACAGCCGGCACGTTCACTGTTGAACAATGCCACAGGCAATGCGAGGTATTTTCCATAATCCCCACGCACGGCAGGTGTCTTGGAGACCGCTGTTTTTCTGAAGTTATGATGAGTTCCATTTTAGCCCCGGCACCCCAAGGGTGGTTGAGGCTGATTAGCTGGTTACAAGCATTATTGCTGGCCTTCCACTATCTTACCTATTGGGATTGGTCACTTTCGGTGTTTCACATCTGATTGCGTTTAAGCAATCATTGTTGAAAAACTTTAGTGCATTAAGACCTTTATTGTATACGGTTTGATTTGCACCGATATTAGATAACTAGATCATACAATAAGGTATAACCAAACAATTTGGTTGTTCGTATTTGATAATTTTTGTGCTAAACTGCAGAAAATCATAAAATTATTGTAAATAAGTACTGTGAGTAGTGAAAAGCAAAAACATCATTTTGTAATCTGATGGCCCTGTGATGACTTCCCGAGAGGGGGAATTTTTTTTTCGGATTCTGAGAATTTGCTTTTGTGACAATAGCCTTGCCCCAGAGGCTCCCTCTGGGTACTCGTGAACCAATCACGTAGCTCCACTAGTGTCACTATAGGTCTTAAACAGTCCCCGTAACACTATTAATCCCCTGTACAATGTGTCGTTTGCTGACCCGAACTTGCACTTATTGTATATGTTTTTCCTTCGGTGTTATGGCCGACGATCTCTCGAACACACCAATTTCACAAGATTCCGTCTTGTGTGCTATTTGCCATTACTGTCTCAGATATTCAGCCCTTAAGCAGTACTGTGCAAACACTGGTGTGTTTAAGCATGAAGCGAATAAAATTACTGGACAAATGAGACATAAGAACAATAAAAGCAAAAACATGTACAGCAGTGACGTGCGTTATTTTATACAGAACGGGGATAGTGATACTGCAACTGTAATGGACAGCCATGACGCTGAACACCAGCAGGCGATTTGCAAATCTCATCACTTCATAACATAAAAAAACTGCCTGGAATGATTCCTTGGTACTATCACCAACATAACGTCCACCATTAAATAAACTCTTTCTGCCCTTTAGGGAGGAGTTTGCCCCAAGCTTAAAAGGCTTCTTGGGGGTTGCAGTGTAAGATCCTTACGGTATTTTTCCCGTCGTCACCTCTTACGAGTCCCGTATGATGTGGAGGGGAGCTATTCAGGCCCGGCGCACCACGGGGTAATATACCTGCTATGTTTTGGTTAATGACAGCACCACAGCGATAAAAGTATACTATCTAAGAACCCATATGGGCACCTGAATTACGGCAACCTCTTTCGTAGACCTAAGCGTTGGTATGCTGCTAAGTCAGTGCATATTTTCTCTTAGTCGCATTTTTCTGTTATTCATTGGGAGGGTATGAAGTATTCCTTAAATTATGAAGCCGGAAATTGTACTGCTAATAACTATATTTGCTAATTAAGTGCAGATATTATAAATCAGTTTTATAACTTTATAATTGCGACACACTAACATTTTACATCCAAATGTATTTAACCCGCGCTACAACAAAAACGATTGTAAAAACAAAAACTAGATAAAATATATATACAACGAAAAGTGATACAACCGGCAATTCAACATACAAGTATTTCGCATTGCGTAAGTACATAATTGGTAAAATTATAACCATATAGCCATAATGACACCTTAATAGTAACGTTCGCATAATAGGAGTAATAATCGCATACCAAGGTAATAAAAAGTTCATATCAACTCGCTGTGTTTACGATTACAAGTTTTAAATTCGCAAATCGCCCTACACTTAAAGAATATGTAATTACACACTAAGTAGGTAGTACCTTCCCCCTCATGAAGGTACCTCTTGTCCATATTTTTAGTGTAGTTGCCTACCTAAACGATAATATTGAACATTTTATTGTTTTACTGTATACAAGCACAATGGCTCTCCCCATATATCTGCCTATGATTGAATCGAAACAGGCGACGAAGGGAAAAATTCCAGGTGTTCAGCAGCGTCTAAGTGTTCAGCCAACTGATATCTTACACTGCGATCTCCAAGACGCCTGCCAAGAGTGATGGGGGCTTTGTTCAATAGCGAACTTCTTCTGGCAGTAGATGTGATGTATGATAGTATCTTGGAAACGGCCTCAGTGGTGTATTTAACCCAAAAAAAATAGAGTAATTCAATATATTTCATCAATTTTAATACTGTGAATCAAGGATCGTTTTAAGAAAAAAGTTTCGTTTATAAATGATTTTCTCATACAATAAAATTAATTAGAATTGATAACGATCTTTATCCTAAGCTTCAAGGGCATCTTTGTCTTCTTCGTCTTCGGATCCAGCACCCGTTCCCAAGAAAGCAAAGCACCCACCGTTTCCAGTTTAACTGTATTTTATATGCTTTCGTTTTATGCAACTATATCTTAAACAATTCGATGTCAATAGCAGACTTAATAACATCTATGATGTGTATCCTCTTTCTTTCGATATTATATTTTCTGGTCTAGTTCCTATAGATAATAGCATGTATACTCTGTAAAGATTAGGTGGACCAATATAGCTATAGATATTGTTATATAATGTATCAGATGGGACATACTTTATACAAAAACGTTCCTTATATCGCCCACATATACAGGTTACTACTTCTAAATAAATAATGGTTAATGTCGAGTTCTTACCAGACTCAACATAAAGAGATCAAGCATAAATGTACACCTACACAGCTAAGCTTAGTCATGTTTGCATAAAAACCAGCCATAATAATTATGGTTAAACAATGCGTTGACGTGTTTCCGTCTATTTTCTTGTCGCTAATCAATCTGCGTAATGTATGCCTGTATGGAAATGGCAGTAGAGCAAGTGAAATGGTTTTTATGTGTTTTTATTAGTAAGTAGAAACATATCAATAGTTGTCATAATTTTTGTCTTAGACGTTCTTACATAGAAACTAGCTGTGTATTAAGCCACGCAACGCTTGATGGAATAATCAGGAAGCCCTACGGTAAGTGGCTACCTCTGCCAGATGACAGATGCAGTTCGTCATAGGTGGTCACCTTGAGACATAAAGTTGTAAAGCCCGTGTGCCTGTATTTTCACTAGCACCCATACCCTTCAAACCGGAATAGAGTAATGTGAACATTATTGCTTGGCGGTAGAAATTAGTATGGTTGCAGTACTACCCCGGATAAACTCGCACAAAGAGTACTGCTACGACAAGAAACCCGGGTTTCCTTTTATAGCTACAGAAACTCACATCACATGCATGTACACTATCATATACAAACATCATAGTGACATAAGCCGTCAATGTGTCTTCTTTTTTGTGGCGGAACCTCTACCTTTATGACATGTATTTCATCACAAATGAAAAACTGCACTGCGCCCGTCACCCTGAGACATACATTTGTTAAGTCTTGCCTGTAATTTTATTGGCTCTCATGGACCGCTGACGGGAAACACTGTTAGGTGTTTGGCGACAGATTTTCTACTTTAGGGTGGTAGCTCTATAGCCAGGCGAGCATACGCATAATGCGGCCTTCTACAACGCGGTGGGCATCTCTTTGAATTAAGTTAATAACATGTTGGACTGATTTTGCTATATTTACCTTGCTTAGGAATAACGTCTCACAAGATTTAATTTGTAAAAAACTAGTTTGTGACGCAGAGACCCTTCATTATATTGTGTAATTATATAACCTACCAATAGGATTATTTGCTATTCATAGTGTACTTTAATTTATATGTATGGCTGTTATGGAAATAAAGAAACGTTATTATTATTAACTGCATACATGTTGGTAGATATTGAAGTGGTTTATAATTTCAATCTCCCCTCTATAAAGCGCTACATCTACATTTGAACGATCGAATCAAGGTTATTGCACTTATTTCATTGACGATGCAATTTGCAAGCCCCTTCAATTCGCGTGCGCGGTGTCGCACAGTAGATCGAAAATCGTCTTTCATAGACATAGAATCTGGAATTATTAAAGCTAAATTTTTTTGCTTGGGACGAGTTCTGTTAATCATTGTTATACTATAAAATGGGATGTGCGACAATTGTGAGTACAAATAGGCAAGATATAATTTTTTTTTGAAAAATTTGTATGGGACTAACGTATAAAATGTCAATATCTCCGTAATCACAAGTTTGGCCGTTATATTCTTGCACACGTAATAAGTACTAATTATTTATGATTTTTTGACATACTTTGTTTTGCGGCACCACTAGCGATTTTTTTTTTAAAAATCGTCAAAGTTATCAATTTTTTTTATATTGAAAACTGTTTGTAATGCTTAAAATATGCGATTATTAGTTCTAGTTTAGGGTATTTTATAAATCCTAATGCAAAACTTTCTAAGAAATCACAAAAGACTGTTAACCAAAACATTTTCACCTCTGAATACAACTTGCATGGTAATAATAAATTATCTTTTGAATCTAATCTAGTCACCTGTAATGGTATGGTAATCAATAACAAATGAGTACTGTAAAAGTACTCATTTGTTAATGACCTCCGTTAGGTGATCAGATAGACTAAATACCTAATAAAGCAATTAGCGAAAGGATACACTCAAAAGAATATGTATTAAGTTTAAGAGCTCCGTAATTTAATAATTAGTGCAGAATTATCATTCTTTTTTATAGGCTATATTTAATGCTTCAAATATACGTAATTTATCAGTTTTATACTATGCAGATCCATAGTATAAAACTATCATTAAATTAAGATAAAAACTTTTATCTTATATGAGATTTAAACTATCTAGTATTAGATACTTAGATAAGTTGGGTTATAAAATTAAAAAAGAAGTTTAGAAAGAATTGATTTTTTTATTAATGTAAAAAACATAATAAAATCATGAATATCAAATATAAATATCAGAAATCATAAAATTCTTCAAAATAAATTAAATTAAATACTTAAATCTAACAAAAGATGAAATCAACTGAAATTTAAAATAAATTGAAATTATTACACACAATAAATATTAAATTGGAATCAAATAAAATGATTTAGGTAAGTACAATTAATATAAGTAAAATAAATAAATAAATAAGTCAAATACAAGTGAAAATAAAATTACAATAATTAAGTAACTACTTATAATATTAAAAGTTAAATTATTCTAATACTTCACCACCATCAGAATCCACTTCAGAATCTGACTCTACAGTTCCCATTACATCCAAGAACTCTATCGGAGGTTCCTGAAGTTTGAGTAGATCTAAAGCTTCTCTAAAGTATACCTGCTTCTTATGGGCATCCAGTTTTGGTCTTATTGAAGAAATCAGAGGATCAGATGAGAGAAGAAGCATGTTGAGGATGTCTTCGTTAGATGTTTGTCTACTCTTCTTCCTTGAATGATGTTCCCTGAATCTTCTGAAGTCTTTATTGCGGGCCTCTGAAGCTTCTTCTGATAGACTCCCAATTGGCACAATAGCATTTTCGGCTATTATATCACCTCCGTGGATTAATAATTTGTGGACAGTTGAGGACATGTAATACCAATTATAAAGTTCTACATATCTTTCGGCAGTTAATTTGGTATACTCTTTAAACTTAGGCACATCAATTATCTCACCAGAAGTGATTGCCTGCAGAATCACGGCAAACCTGTAGATAAGGTTTTCATCCAGTCCTGTTATTGCTGCAGTTTTCTCAGGAAACTCGAAAAACCTTCTCGCAGTATTACCATCGTTAGTTGTGCCTGACCCTTGTTTAACGATGTCGATCAAGAGATTAAGATCATCTCTGAATCGATCTTGGATAAGCTTTTTTCTGGTCTGTAACAGTATCTTGTGAGATTCCTCCCTCGCAGACCACTTCTTAAAATCGAGGCGATAAGCTATGTGTAAAAGACATTCCATTACATTAATACGGGCATGTAGTGGTGACAATCCAAATTCATAGGAACCAGTAGAAACGGTCTTTGACGTTACATTATCTAACTGATTCATTTCGGTTGGCTTAGCCAAACACAGGTAGCAGGCCGCATTTGATTTAGCTTCCGAGAGATATGTACAAATTTTGCCATCGATCATTGTTAATAACAATTGATGACTAATCTCATTTGCTTGGTATTTTGTGGAAATCAAAGCCTGGATTTCATTATCCATTCTAGTTTTTTCATTCATGACAACTTCTTTGCTCTCCTTCAAAAAACTGAACTGCACTGGGCGGCAATATGTAGAAGAGCAGGGTTTTGGATTTATCCAAATAGTATCACCTTCTCCTGTTGTTAACTTTAGAGGAACCAAAGAGGTCATAAATATGCTGGAATCATCTTGCTCACTGTCTATTTTCTGCTTATATCTACTTTGGTTGGATGCACCGTCAAATCCCCACTTCGATATTAAAATCAATTGCTTGCCTTGTATTTCACTAGTACTAGGAAGACTTTCAATAATCCTGGTCACTGTTAAATCTAGTAATGCTTGGAGTGCAATCGAAGCTGAGCTATCCGTTATGGTCACAAATGTCTCCGGAGGGTAACACTGAAGCTTAGCCTTTTGAAGTTTATAATACGACGGATATATATCTTTCGAACCTTCTCGAGTTGTTGTTTCCCTCAAAGTGATGTATTGCCATTTTGATAATTTTAATGAAAGCAACAAACCCAGTGCTTTCTCTGGTGAAAATAATACTTTAGGGACTGGTTTTTTGATCATTTCCTTAATTCTTGCTGTTGCATCTGGATTTTTTAACATGTATTCAATAACGTATGCAATATCCTCACGACCATCTTGTTTTAAAAGTGCTGCAGCTGAATATGCTAATTCAACAGGTTCTTCATCTTTATGTTCATTTGATCTCCTCTTCTTCTGCTTGTTGCTTAAATCTTCAAAGGGCTTTCGCGACCTTTTTGTCATTGTTGAAGCCGATATCATCGTTGACGTTGATGGTAAGGGTTCAGCATAAGTACTTTCATTTACCGATTCTTGTATGAGCAAATTTGTTTGTACGCAGCTTGGCCAGTCAATATTTGCCTCAAGCCAATTGGAATAATCACGTCTAAAAATATCAGGTTTGCGGTGGGATCTTATCCATCTCTTCTGAACAGCCCGTGTGAATTTCCGACAAAATTCCTTGAGGGTAACACGGTCTTCATCGGAAAGGCTAGAATCTAGTCGATTAACAAGCGTGTTAAATAATATTTCGTGATCGAATTTAGTATTCTGACTACTCAGAATAACAAACAAGTCCAAGTTTGAAATTACACTTTCCATTATTCACAATCACGGGGTAAGCGGGTAGGTAGATACTATTAGTTGTTAGCAGTAGAAGTACTCAAAATGAACTGAAGCTACATAATTTGATTTTTGACTATTTATAGGTATTGACTAATTATGAGGGTACTATTTTTTCTTAATTTATAATTAGTTTTGGTAATGAGGGTATCATTATCACAACTAATTTTGAAATTAAGCAGCATTTGTCACTTTAGATGTTATATTCATTTACTTAATTAGGTACAATATTAATTAGTATTAACGGAAGTAACGGAGGTCATTAACAAATGAGTACTTAACCATAAGAAGTAACGGAGGTCATAAACAAATGACTACTTAACCATTAGAAGTAACGGAGGTCATTAACAAATGACTACTTAACCATTAGAAGTAACGGAGGTCATTAAGTTAGTTATTAGTCACCATTACTGGTGACTAGATTAGATTCAAAAATATATAATTTATTATTACCGTGCAAGTTGTATTGAGACGTGAAAATGTTTTGGTTAACAGTCTTGTGATTTCTTAGAAAGTTTTCTGTTAAGATTTATAAAATACCCTAAACTAGAACTAATAATCGCATATTTTAGCATTACAAACAGTCATCAATATAAAAAAAAATTAATAACTTTGACGATTTTTAAAAAAAAAATCGCAAGTGGTGCCGCAAAACAAAGTATATCAAAAAATCATAAATAATTAGTACTATATACGTGTGCAAGGATATAACGGCCAAACTTGTGATTACGGAGATATTGACATTTTATATGTTAGTCCCATACAAATTTTTCAAAAAAAAATTATATCTTGCCTATTTGTGCTCACAATTGTCGCACATCCCATTTTATAGTATAACAATGATTAACAGAACTCGTCCCAAGCAAAAAAATTGACCTTTAATAATTCAAGATTCTATGTCTATGAAAGACGAGTTTCGATCTACTGTGTGTCGTTCTCGTGCCGTGTAGGTATGGTACAAGGGAGAGTACTAGCAAAATTCATGACCTAAAGGCGCTTGGTAGAGAGACGTTATGAACGTAGGAATATTTAGAATAATATTTTTGTACTAAAATACGATTAACAATGATAAAACGCGGTCCTTGCGGTAAATGATCAGGCAAAAGAAGTATTTTCTTTCTCACTCTGACTTTGATATCTCGCCGTTAAACTGTCGCACAAGCTGCCAAAATTCTTGTTAAGGAATATTCCCGGATATGTACGACGACCTTCGATTAATGCAGCTTCCAATATATTCCGGATTGAGGAGCGGGGTAGTTTAGTAAGTATAAAAGGCAGATGGTACCTAGGAAGGAAATCTCGTGTACAATTTTTTTATTGATATTGTGGCGGAACAAATACTAGGCCCACGTGATGTTAAGCGATCACCTCTGCCTATAACAGATGCATTACGTCACAAGTGACTAATTGAAGTGCGCACGTCACCCTGAGACATACAGTGTTAAGTCTCATGTGCCTGTAATTTTACTGACCCTTATGGACTGCTGCCTGAACTCACTGTAAGGTGCTTGGCGACAGATTTTCTACTTGATAATTGATATTGTGGTAGTTAGCCAGGCAAGCATTCGCAAAATACTCTACCACCATACAATTTATATAATAAGAAGAAAATGTCGGGATTCTGTATGTTCTTATAATAAGGCTACAGACAAAAATATTCATGCAATATGATTGTGAAAGTGTGAAGCGAGACATCAACACGAACGTCTCTAACTCTCCTTGAAAATTACCACCAGATTTGGTCGAAACTATAGTCGGAGCTATCTGGGCGATGTGACAGCTCCTTTCTTCACTGTCACACCGTTACCAACTGCGATGTTGAGGACCACTCCTAGGCGGCGGAGATATACGCCAATCATGCCCACAATCACCCGTCTATCATATATAATTAACATCTGACCTATTCACGTGTGATATCCCGTATTATTTACTAATACGTAGTTTGAGTAAACTAAAAGTGATTCATGAAGTCAGCTCAAGGCATAACAATATTATGTCAAGATTTTCAAGGCCAAAACAAGAGTATTGTCTAACGTGCGATCCTCTAAGACATTATTTGTGTTTTACGTTAATCGAGGTCAACAAAGCGCAACGCACGACATCGTAACTTAACTAAACACGTCAAAGAGGTTTAGATTTTTATTTGCATTTGATTGGTGTATCACGTGGCTAGTCTACTAGAGTAACGTAGACTAGTGTCAGACATCAAACACTGAATAGGCTTTCACGGACACTAAATTATTATTAAAAAAGTGTTTTAAGATCCCTTTGGTAAAATTACCGCAACTATGACAATTTTTTTCTGTTCTATACAACTTTTTAAAATTAGATTAGATTCATTTATAGGCCTTATAACTACGTTTGTTACACTGGGCACGTCAATATTGTACAATATTATAAATTCATTAAGATAATTAAATGTGTAAACTAAGTATATATCAAAATGACATAAAAGTCAATATTAAAAGTCAATAGTAATTTACTTTCATTATGACATCGGCCATACTTAAGATCCACTTCTAGTTTATTTCTAAGTTTTTTCCAGTGAAATTACAAGCATATGAGACTTAACAACTATCTCTCAAAGTGAAGGGCGCAGTGCAATTCGTTACTTGTGATGAAATGCATCTGTTATAGGCACAGGTTAGTCCGCTTAACATAAGGTGGGCCTCGAGATTGTTCCGTCACAATAACAAAAAAAAACAAAAGAAGCCCAAATATGAAATCAAAACTGAAAATACTACGTAAACTGTCACGTTGATAGCTGTCTCACTTTACTGGGTGAACTGGCCGGCCAGTTCTCCATACAAACGTCGTAGGGTGATCACTCCCTTATTTGAGGATTTAGGTCCAAAACAAAGCATGATATCGATTGATTATCTCTTTATTATCTAGGCTTGTATTGTAACATTTTTTTAATAAGGTAATTAACTAGAGAGGTGTGAGCCTTGAAGCATTTTCATATAAAGTTTTCGAGGCTTTTTGAAAGTTATCAACTTAATTATCTTTTTAAAATTTCGTTACGATACAAGCCTAGATAATGAGGAGATCAATCGATATTATGCTTAGTTCTGGACCTACAATCTTAAATAAGCGAGTGTACTACGGGGTTTGTATGGAGAAGTTACCGGCCATGTTCTAAGGTTGAACTGGCCAGGTAATTCTTAAATTAAAATGAGTATATGAAAAAAAATCGACATCAACTATTACCATACTAGCTATCACAGATTATGCTGTTAACAGATTTCCTAGCCCCACGCTCCACCCAGGTGGAGAGCCTATGAGGAACACGGGTCCGTATCCCAAAAATTACTGTACCTATACGATTTAACACCTAGTATATCTTCATCGCGCTATGGCAATTCATAATCTTTTCACTTGTTCGACTTATTACAGCAATGACTGGTGTTAGCTTATACACCGTGTAATAAAAGCAATGCGTCTGTGAGATCTTGAGTCAATGAGATATGAAATCTAAAAACGCCAATTTAATACCGTACTATATCATCTTACTTGATCTACATATCTGTATATTGATGTAGTTATTACATAATCGAATGAAATTAACTGTTATTATCTGCTAGTAGCTACCTACGAATAATGATATTGATAGATTCGTAAATGACGAATCGTAACGCCCATTCTTGGATATTTTTTCTGGGAAATTTGATATAATTTAATGTAAATTACCCTAATGTTGTCTAGGTTTTCGCGATTATTACACATAGTAATTGTCACGGGGTGTACACGATCACTGCAGTGTTTGAAACGTCGGGACAAAAATAATGCTATATATACGCGATTTAAACCGTTTAAAGTTGTTTAATTACTATGTAAATGCTTCCTATTTTTATGGGATTATGTTAAAGGGTAACTACTGCCTATAGCAGATACATTTTGTCACAAGTTTCGACCTACATCACTCTGATAAGAAACCTGGGGGGTGGAAATAGGAATGGTGGCAGTGCTTCCCCGGCGAACTCGTTCACAAAGCATTCGACTGCTACTGAGTAGATACTAACATTAATCAAAACCAGTTACGAACAAACAAAAGTTTTTTGAAAAAATATTTTGTTTAGTTAGGACATAGATGTTTTTTGCCGCTGTTGCCGTACAACTCCACCGGAGGAAAGGCCCTGTTATAGCCCGAAAACAGATTTCCTACCCTGCTCTAAATCTGATCCCTGTTTTTGAAGCGCTCGTAGCGAAGTTTGCTTGGCTGTTCTTAACCGATCAGCAAAGTTAAGCAACGTCCGCCGCGGTCATGATTTGTATGGGTGACCCCTAGTGACATTACTACTGAGCGCTTCCGTGCTTCGGAGGGCACGTTAAGCCGTCGGTCCCGGTTGTCGTCTTAGAATGGCAATAGTTATAGCATGCTGGTAGGGCATTTTGCGAATGCCCGCCTGGCTAATCTGTCGCCAAGCATCTAACGGTGTGTTCTGGCAGCTGTCCTTGAGAGCCAGTGATTCTAGGTTAGCCTGAAAAGCATCTTCGACCACATCATCACTTACCATCAGGTGAGATAGTGGTCAAAGGCTAACATATCAAGACAAAAAAAAACACACCATTTATTTTTGGATGCACGTGGGTGTCTATAGCATAAAATTATCCGTTGAAGGCTGTTTTGTTGGTAGTTAAGTACATTATGATTTTGCTTAATTTAATTCATATCTGTATAATGCACCCAAGTATTTTCTAGATACGTTAAAATCAGATTGTGTCTTGAATGACAAATCATCATTATAATCCACAAGCACAGCGGAACCTAATGGGTGACGTATTATCAACGCAGATCTTAATCGCTAGTCTTAAAAAATAAGTGAGCTATGAGATTTTTTGTCTTTGTAAAATACAATAGGTATAGTCATAAACATACGTAACAATACTTACGTTTCTGGAGCTTCATGGTTTCTGATTGTTTCAAGCAATCGGAACACTTCTTGTAATGGAGCTCTGAACGCATCCCACATTTTTAAATTGCTGTTCCATGGGGACACGCCTGAAAAAGATAAAAATAGATGGCCTGAGCATTTTAAAATAAAAACTCTCGAGAAATTCTCGTATGACGATTTGAAGCGCTCGTAGCGAAGTTTACTTAGCTGTTCTCAACCGATCAGCAAAGTTAAGCAACGTCGCCCGCGGTCATGAGTTGGATGGGTGACCGCTAGTGACATTACTACTGAGCGCTTCCGTGCTTCGGAGGGCACGTTAAGCCGTCGGTCCCGGTTGTCGTCTTAGGATGGCAGTCGTTATAGCATGGTGGTAGGGCATTTTGCGAATGCCCGCCTGGCTAGCTACCACCCTCAAGTAGAAAATCTGTCGCAAAGCACCTAACGGTGTGTTCCGGCAGCTGTCCTTGAGAGCCAGTACTTCTAGGTTAGCCTGAACAACATCTTCGACCACATCATCACTTACCATCAGGTGAGATAGTGGTCAAAGGCTAACCTATCAGGCATAAAAAAAAAAAAAAAAAAAAAAGGTTTCCCTCGTCATCAATTTTTACGTTTTCGGAGCATGAGAACAGTTTACACAGCATCGGGTTTTCCTCCGACGAGTCATCAATCAAGTGACCTTCTACAACGTCAGCGCCTCAGCCTACGCGCGAGTTTATACAGAGCCGGCTACAATAGATTTCTGCGGTTCAAATATGTGACATTGACAGTTCGAATAAAGTTGGGTAATATGTCAAAGATAAGGCATTCCGATGACAGTTGAAAGCGAGGACCGTGAATCAGTCTATATAGTAGAGTAGAATAGAATAATTATATTATCAAAAACTACAGTAATAGTACACTATAAGTACATGCTTTAAATAAATATATGGTCAGTATCAGCACAATTATGTGACCATACAGTAATATTATGATTGGAAGATATTGGCACACGCCTATACGTGTGGAAGATGGTCTTATTTTCATGCCACTTGTTCTCAATCATGACCGTGGTGATGTATGATAGCAGGAGTTTTTGCAAGTGATACGACAATTAGGATTCGTCACAGTGGTGATGAGCCTACCTCATAATCTTGGTTATGACTAATAGTGAAGCTGTGAGGTTGGTTGTACAAGGCGAGAATTAGAATGTCTATTGGGGTAGGAGGGAGGACATAGGGAGCTAATCCCCCTCCCCTGCATCTTGCGGATTAGGAATAAACTAAATGTTTTAATAATTTTGTCTTCTCATTTGCACATATGATGTATGATGTACATATTATTTTTTACATGAACGTCGTTGAATAACTTTTTCAACAAAACGAACAATGTTTTAGACTAAAATGCACTTTGTAGTGTATACCGTTTCTGATAACAGCCGATAAGAACATTAAATAAATTAACGTTTAATATTTGTTATTCTTTTCGATAGCATTTGGCTTGGCACCAATATATATTTATAAAAGAGATCAGTATAAAAAGACTTAACTAAGTATCAATGGCTATGATCCATGTAAATGCGCAAACGTAGAGTGTTTTTCTTTTAATCCAAGATAGAAGAGCCGTCTACCACGTGCTCACCTGATCGATCAATATTCTAGTCCTAATATTTATTTTTAAATAACTCACTCACCACGATAGCTCATTTGGCAGAGCATGGCCAGGTGTTGGATCCCGCTCACGGTTAAAATTTTTCCTTTCATTGTAATTTTGTATGAAGATTTTCTGTTTGTAATAATTATCAGAACACAAGGATGCGTACATTTCATCTCTTTACAATGTAATCAAAAAAATATAATGCAAGGAAGAAAAAAAAATTTTTTTTCACGTTGAAATTAACTCTGAAAATCAGCGCTGCCCGGAGTATACACCGGAGGAAACAAAGCAAAGGGTCACCTCCCTTTGCTTTGTTTCCTCCATATAGTTTTTAGGTATCTATGTATAATAGTCTCGTTTAAAATGAAGAAACAATTAATAATTTTATTTTATTTAATTAAAGAGGACGTAATATTGCGTACCTTAAGTGGAAGTCGTGTTACCGTACGTCATGATTTTTTATGTATAACATGACAAAGTGTTTTGACTACTCCCATTGGCATCGGCGATAATTATAACAATAGAATTTCATTCATAAATTGGCCATAGTGGTCCAGTCCGATGCCAACTTATAAGACAAAGCATCTTTAAAGCGAATTTTCAGTTGACGGACAATTGGAGAGTGTGGAAAAAATATTGAATGACCCCGAACTCATTTAGAGGTAAACAAACAAGTTTGTCCTTGCTCCTTATATTATAATTTGTATGTTTGTACGTGTTTTTCATTCACTTATGTTGCGGCTATGATTCAATTTGAATACGTATATTTGTACCAAGTGAGTGAAACAAACACGCAAAATTTAGTAACAGTCGCCTTTTGTGTGTTATTTGCTTAGTGATGTCTAGTCTATAAATATATACATTTTTGTATTGTGTTATATGACAGCGGTGGGCGATCGATTAATTTAGTGCAGAATTCTTATTGTTTAATTATTTATTCTAGTCTAATTATTTATCTGTGCATTATTGGCGGGAATTATGAAATGAAATAAATTACTGTACTTAACATTACATTTTCTTACCATTACTTTATTTATAATGACTTCCCCCAATAATATAGTAAAACACGCACATACATGGAAATATCAGCATCGTTATTGTTGCCAGCCGCAACAACAAGCCTGGAGAAATTATTATGTGTAGCAATAAAAATTAAATAATAACCAACAGCAAAGAAGGTCTCCATTGCAAAAATCATCATCAACATCGCTACATGTGTGGCAAAACACACGCCTGAAGTTATCGGTGTGTAAACGCTGTTTCCGTACCAACAGTTTTGGAGGCATAACAGCCTTTATCTTCCAGTTAAAATGACTCATATCAGAGGAACAGTGGCGTGAGGTATTTATCTTACAAGCCAATTTTAAAAAGTTATGAGGTTATCTACTTGGGCCGTCCGTTATTTTTGCAGCCAGCGTTTTTCTAGATATCGCGAAATATAGTTTACAATCAGGTTTTCGAGTGAAAGAGGTTTTATTTATCACTAAGAGTAAAAGCGATTGCATAATCAACAAAATTGTTATGTAGTCTCTATTATTGTCGTCTGCGGGTACATTTCGACGCGTTGGTGTTATTTATTTATTTATTGATTTTAAATGTATTGATTTTCAGTAAATGTAGACAGGTGGTTTATCGCTATCGATCTCAGACAAGCGTGTATGGTCAAGGCCAGAGATAACACTCGCCTTGTGTCGTGTATATAGCGATCAAAAGGACAACGAATTAATCTAAATTCGAGACACAACGAACCCACTCAATTTATATAGAATCCAATTTAAACGATACTTTACTATTTAGTTTTGCGTGATGAAAGGAAGCAAGCCTAATTAAAGGCTTGGAAGTAGTGGCAATAAAATTTTGGATATCAGGTAATAACTCGGTATGTCGATGAAAGCAGTTCGCTAACATAATGTCCATGATATATTTATTATACCTTGCATAACTTTGGCGTAGGTATTTACGATAATGCTTATACTATCTTGAAGTACCAGAAGTTCAGAAAAGTTTTTTAACTTTTTGTGGTTTCATATCGTTTTCCTTATACTTATCACTAAAAATGCTATATTAAGCACTGCCCTACAAATAATATCAAATATTGTTAGCATATCATAATCGGCTTCGAAAACATGCATGTCAACCTTGACAAGTCACCATCTTGAGTAAATAATGCAATATGTGAAGTCATAAAAAAATTACGACGAATTTTGTTAAGACACTTATCATATATTATAGCTTGACAACTTAAGTTTATTTTCTTAGAAAATTTGTGTAAGGTGCTAAAAAAAGGGTACGATTTTTTTATTGAATTATTTACCATAGATAAGACTGGTATGGAACTAGAAATCTTACAATATGTCATTTAATGTACGAGAGATCACGATCGAAACCATATCCCACGGTTTAACGACTAACAACGAATACAATCGTTACATCTTACTATTCTTAAAGGTGGGCAGTAATGGTCAAACACATAGTATCTGATGTGTGAACGATGAATGTGGGAGACGGCATATGATATTGCCGTCTGCCACATTCATCTATTCATTACGTCTGATATTTTAAATGTATATAGATTTTGACATTTCATCACGAGAAAGATGTTTGGCATGCATTGTCCAGGCTACGCGGAAAATCTTTTGTGTTTTGGGTTAGTTTTAAATGATGGGCTGTTGTACTATTAGTATAAGCAGCTATATAGGAAAAGCCAAGATGTGAAGTACAGAACAGGAGGCACTATTATAAAAGCGATATAAAACACAAGGCGCAGAAATTTTCAAGGCAAAAATATAGTATTACTGCCTTTTATTATCATTAGAGAAAAGATCAGCATATTATTATGTTTGAATGTTTGACGCATTCTTCATGACACACATGCAGAGTTATTTCATAAAGCTTTTGTCGGCTTCTCTTGAGTATTAGGTTGTATAGGGGACTTTCACTCTTGCGGGATCTATTTAGTGAATTGAAACAAATAGTACCTATATTACAAGTTAGTTCCGGTAAGTACTGCCACTGGTTTGAAGGGTATGGTAGCCAGTGAAATTACAGGCACATGAGACTTTACAAATTTATTTCTCAGTGTGATGGGCGCAGTGAATCGATTATAGGGTTACCGCTAACACCAGGTGGGTCACATGCTTGTTCCGTCACAATACAAAAACAAATAAAACACAGATCAATTCTTCGTTGATCGGACCCTATTTATTCCAGGATTAACGCTACACGTCTATACACATAAATAATATGAGTATTTGGAATATAGTCCCTTTTGTGTGGGTGGACTTTTGTAGTCGATGACATAACCTTTGCTATAAAATAAGTACAATGGACGATCAATTCATCAGATGTAATCAAACGTCGTCGTTGACTTGTTAACTAAATTGGACTGCAATTATGTTAACAAATAATGTAACAATCTACCTATTAAGAAATTCAGGCGCATAAAACTAGGCTACTATATTATTGTAGTTCGTATATAATACCTGAGAACAATCTATTGTATGCATGTGATTCAAATATATCTCAGAAACTCTGTAATTGTTAAAGAAGTGTAACTGAATTTTCTTTTTGTATCGTCTTCAACTTATAACATTGATTTATTAAGGACGAAATATACCTAGAAGGGAAATATTATACCAGTAAAACACGATGATACTGGCAGCGTATTAGCGTATGATTGACGTTAGGAGATTTCTCAAACTGAATTTAGTTCTCAGCGAACGGCGAGCGCAGACGCGCGCTGTCGTGCTTATTACACAAACATATGCACGGACTGGAACCAGCACAACTAAAAGCCGTGGGATAGGCCTTTGTCCTAATTCACCGAAGTTTATTTATTGTGTGAAACTTTAGCCAAATAAATTATTTTATTTGCAATGCGATCGCTCAATTTTTCTCTATGGTCTGTTGTCGGCTGATCGCAACACTCGTCGAGAACCATTACTATACGCTGTGAAATCTACTAATAAGAATATGGCCTGAATAGGTCATCAACAAGTCTCCCATAAAATAGTTCGTTTTCAAAAGGATAACAGTCTTAGTTATGATATGCCACTTGCTTTGTTTATAAGTTACTTCGTAGATTGAAGCGCAATCCCACTGCATCTTTAATGCCTTGACATACACTTATTATGACACAACTTTGATATTTGCTACGTATGTAGCAATAACAATGGTCTGCAATAGCCCTTGCGAGTAAGAGCTGCCAAATCAGCTATCACAACTGAAAGTTTTAAGAATTATCTACTTAGGTATTATAACTACAAGAAAAATAAATATGGGTTCACGATTAATTGTAATAAACTGAATTGCATTTTATTTGCTATTCCATGAATAAAAATTCGAGTATAATATGCTGAAAAACAGCGCAGCGCACGCTCATGTTAGTGAATGGTAGCGCTGCATAATGCTGAGAATAAACCTTTTGCCTTGCCGTAATTCATTTTTACGAATTGTATTAGGTATACATTTAGCATGGTGGTAGGGCATTTTGCGAATGCCCGCCTTGCTAACTACCACCCACAAGTAGACTAGTCTGCGCCTGTGTGCACGCACTAGCTTACCTGATAGACCAGTTATTGTGGCTGGGTCTCATTGAGTGTTTACACTTTACGTACGCGCAGCGCCTGCGAGCGCTACCCGCGCTTTATAATTATTTTGTATTAGTTTGCTTTCGCCTTATAATTAATACATTTTTATTGATTTCCAATCTTAGCAAATGTTTGTTTGTTCTAAAACAAATATAATATTAATAACTCATCTGATTGTATAAAACGTATTAAAAAAATGTATAAGCAATTTCTAACACTATAAACATAGCCATAAGTTTAATATAAGCATAATTACTTGCTAAACACCATCTACTTTATTGTATGTACTTATAGGTTTAAACTTACACTAGTTTGTACATAATGTAAACCTTTATTTGTTAATAAAGACACTATAAAAATGAAAAAAAAAAATGACCCACAAGTAGAAAATCTGACGTCAATCGCCTATCAGTGTGTTCCGGCAGCTGCCCTTGAGAGCCAGTAATTTTAGGTTAGCCTGAACAACATCATCGACCACATCATCGCTTGCCATCAGATGAGATAGTGGTCAAAGGCTAGCCTAACAGACATAAAAAAACACATTTCTTTATTTTGTTATAAGGCAATAAATGGATTATTTTATTTTTATGTATAAACCTTTTTGGTACCTATGTCCATTTCGTATATATGGCTAACAACATCATGTCAACAATAAATTAAATCTAATCAATTCTTAAACTAAAATATCATATCACATCACCACTAAAGCCATAAAATCAATCGTTGAACAAGGTAGAGACCTTGTTCTTGTCTCGCTCGCGACTCGCATAGAGATTATGGCAAACACGCCTTAATGAGAGAGCCCATTAAGGCGTGTTTGCCATAATCTCTATGAGAGTCGCGAGCGAGACGAATGGAATATACTAGAAGGCACCAGCATTTGAAAAACTGCTCCTCTTTTTTTAGGTAGACACTGCGACCCCAAGACACCTGTATCTTCTACGGCTATTTATGTGATGTGATATACTAAGGTTAATTAACTCTAAATGCCGATAACATAAACATACATACCTATTTTCATAATGACCTGTTGAGCGTAGAGTAAAGGTTTGTCTTTTGCCCAAACATATGGAAGTCTTTGAGTTTCATTGTTTACCAATTCTAGCTGAGAAGTTGTATCTGCAACAAACAATTAATAATGAATTATAAAAATCACAAACTACATCCCTTTTCATTTTCGTCGTGTTCATGATAATGTAACTTAAGGTTTTTATAAAGTGATTATCTTTTCTCATCCCGTGGAAATCACTAAAGTCAGAGATATAAATCTAATATTCGAATATTAATATTCTTACCCTGGTAATTAGACAAGACTAATGGTGCGGTCCGTATTATGGCAGCAGTATACCTACCGCGTTTTGCGTTACTATCAATTCGGAACACGCAAAACTGTGCTTATGACATCATCCACCCAACTAAAGAATCAACTATAGTCCTTGAGAGCCAGTAAAATTACAGGTACATGAGATCTAACAACTGTACGTCTCAGTGTGACGGGCGCAGTGCAATTCGTCGTTGACGAAATGCGTCTGTTATAGACAGAGGTTAGTCCACTTAACATCATGTGGGGCTCGGGCTTGATCCGTCACAATAACATAAAAAATAAAAAAAAACTAACATCTCAATTGAGCCATAGATTCGTAAGATAACCGATACTTGGTCCATTTTACGTTCAGCGCGCTATTGACACAGAGTGCCCACGGTGCCTATCCGCAGGGCCGTAAGTACTGTAAGCGCTTGTGGTAACGTAATCAGCGACATCACACCTGTCAGCTGTGCAACGTTTGACACCATTCGTAGAATTCGGACCAGTCGTGAGCGTACTAATGGTACCTCAACAGACCATATGCATTAAGTGATGACGGACATGTCACCTCAGGTCACGACACGATCTCAATTGACATATGCTTCAATTAAATAAATAACAATATAATTATATGCATATATATATATCATTGTGTTTTCTGGCATTCTACTTTTTGAAGGATTCTATACATATATCTTCTATTTTATAGAATAGGAGGGCAAATGAGCGGCTCATCTGGTGGTAAGTGATCACCGTCGCCTTCGGATACCCGCAACACCACATATCTCAAATACGCGTTATCATGCTTTGTCGGGACGTCCGATGGCGAAATTCAGCTGCAGGTATTAAACTGAACAGTTCCTTGAAACACTAACCGTGTATAAGATCCAACATCTCTACGGAGTGCCAAAGAGTGGAGCCGATAGGAGATAATTTGTGGCAGGTGCTACGGACCGACGTAAAGTACCTACCGGCTCGCCTTTCCCAGCACACCAAGCTTCTTAGAGAGTAATTTAACTTTCCTTTCCAAGTGACAGCAATACTAAATGACGACGCTTATTATATGTCAACGCTAAGTATCCCAAAGCTGTATGAGGAGTAACAAAGGCATAAATAAAATTTGGCGGTAAACGCAAAAACGACTGTCTTGTAGGGCCCAAATTGGACTAAGTTTAATCAGCTCTCCTTCGAGACATTTGACAAAACGGTCTCAACTTAAACACGACTTTGTTTCGACTTTCGACAACGTTTTCCCATAAATTATTAGCACGGCTAGTATATGAGGCGTCTCTGGCGCTGTCAACCGCATACCAAAATAAACTTCGTTGAACTGCAAAATGATAAGCCAACATGTCATCTGCAAGAGAAACAGAGTTACAGATAGCATACAGCTTTGCATTGATAGGTTTAAGTCGGAGCATACACTGTAGACAACAACGGAGAATCAAGGTTCTGCCAAAAACAGAGAAGACTTGGATAATTTTTCGGGAAGCCCATAAAAAGGAAGCTTTGGTAAGAGCATTGTTGCCACACCCTATCAAGGGCCTTCGCTATCTAGCTCCAAACTAGCTGCTAACGCCTCACCCTTGGACTACACCTCCTCGGTCCATCGATGCGTATGATAAACTAGAGATAAGTCCACTAGCGTGACCACGACGGTGACCACGATGACGATAGCTACTCAAATGGCGCTCTTCTAAGTACTGCAATAGTTTTTTTTTTATGTTATATGACGGAACAAACCCGAGGCCCACCTGATGTTAAGTGGACTAACCTCTGCCTATAACAGACGCATTTCGTCAACGACGAATTGCACTGTGCACTGAGACGTCCAGTTGTTAGGTCTCATTAGCCTGTAATTTTTCTGGCTCTCAAGGACTACTGCCGGAACACACCGTTAGGTGCTTGGCGATGGATTTTCTACTTGAGGGTGGTCGCTAGCCAGGCGGGCATTCGCAAAATGCCCTTCCACCATGCGGAAAAACAGTTGGTGATCGATAATGGATTCCATTATCTTGAAGATCAAAAACGTTAAGGCTACTTTGCTATAGTTGAACCAAAGCACCAGCCCAAGCTTGGTAATGTTCTCGCTTTAGGCGTAAGACCACTGTACAATGACAACAAAAACAGACCGAGACCATTGGGCACTGCAGAATATGAAATGAAGAGTGCCATACCTTGGAAGCACCATATCGGCACAGAGTTGGCAATGACATCTGGATCATCCGGCATGAAGCAAACATGCTCGTATGGATAGGATGCCAAAAAAAAGCCGCATCTCGTCCCAATCTACAGGCCTGAAATACCACTCGCAACGACAGCCGACGGTACGAGATCTAGTCAGGTGGGTGACCAGCACTGAACTCCGCATCAGGTGATAGGTTAGCAGAAGGTCCAACAGGGAAGGTGTTTGATGGTTGATAACACATTTTTTTCCATACTTTCGTAATTATGACAGTAGGATTTTAATCTGTATATTCTTTACTAATACACTCAATATGCCAGACATGCAAGCGAAGTATAGATGAAATTGAAGTTGTATAAGCTGATAGTATTGCATCACTGTCAATGTTATCTCCTATTGTATGACAATCTAAGGATCAATTGACAGTCTTTTGAACTTAGACTGGGTCAGGGATTGGGTGTACAATAGGGTACGAGACTGATTATCATACTGGTTTTGAATAATATCAAAATATTGTTGAATTTGGAATTTGGAGTAAGTAAGCGTGTGGCACATTGTTTTTTTTTTAATAAATATGATAGTTATAGCTAAGACTAGCCCTTGCTAGTATATGGAGAAGCAGCTTGTTGTGAGGTGTGTCGTATAGTTGACTCAAATATAAGGCCACGTTTGAGAGCATTCACGGACAAGCGTCGTCCATGGCAAGAGCCGCCACATGTCGTAGCGAGGTGCGCTGCGTCTCTATAGACAAGTTTACATGATGGTAGGTATTTTGCCAAACATTAAATTGAAGATTTACAAATGTATTTATTTAAAATCAATGTTTCTGATTTAACAAACCATCTACTTACATGTTTTTATTTTTTTAATATGTAAATTGATGATGAATAAAATATGTCTGTATCTAAAATATACATTATGGTAGTAAATCCATAAATGACATTATAATTTTCTTGTTTGACCATACTTTTGTAATTACATACATCACTCAAAGTCAAAACCCACTAATTTACCACAAACATAAAAGTCATCCTCCTAATGGTATTAAAAACACTTATAAATCACAAAAATGCCATAAGTTACAGAAATAATAATAAATAATTAGTTAATGTTCAATTACATCAGCATGGTGAGTGTAATGGCTATGAAATTTTTATATTAGTTTCATGGGCTGGTTTAACATTGTTCAAAGGGATACATTCTCTATAGCCATAGTTAGATTAGGCTGTCCCGATTTGATTGATATATATGTTCCGTTTTTTTTTCAATTAAACTCAAATCGCTATCACGGCCGATCTAGGTGTCGACTAAAATTGATGAGTATATTCATAGCCGATCTTGAAAGGTTTAGATGTGTGACTTACTCCTGCAATAAGAGTATCTCAAAATAAATTATAAAATGCTAGTAACAAGTTAATTTATGTCTGTGAGTATGGCAGCTATGCTACAGAATGAATAAAGCAGCATAATGCAATCATTTTGATCTTATATTATTAAAATTAGAATTCCTATGAGACAATTTACAACTATTTTTCTATACATTACCATCAATTCTAATCATAGAGTTAACTAACCTTGAGGACATTTCATCCCAAAACATTCTTGTTTAGCTTTCTGGCTGTCTGCTTGAAGCGGGAAATTTACCACTGTTGGTATGTTTCCCGGTAGTGGTACATTAAGTAATGGATAGCTGCAAACAAAAATCACTATTTAAAGGACAATGCATACATAATTCCTTAGCACCATAACATTGCCTTCGCAACACATTCTCATAACTACATATGAGCTTGTCTCTAGTCAGTTATGCTACTGTATTCACAAGAGTGTATTGTAATATGATGTTTCATCAAAAAATTGCTTTAGTTGATGTGACGTTGGTATGGCACTAGGTAGATCAGTGCACATCAACCATGGACATCACAATATGAAACCTTTTGGTGGGAAGTACAGTTTTATGCTTAATAATCCAGGACTGTTGCATGTCATCCTCTTTAGTTATTCATAAAAGGCTTTGAGCAAGGATTGGAAGCGTGATGATAAAAGGCAACTGAAAAAAATACCACTACTCAAGTATGTGTATGCAGATTGTTGTTATACACAGTAAGAGAAATTTTTTAGAGCTATGATATCCAAGTGGTATTAATTATCAATGGGCAACCGTGCCTCAGGTCCCTGGTACAATTTCCACCAACTACATGAGCATCACTGCATGGTATAAGCACATTTTGCAAATACTCACCTAACTAACTACCCTCAAGTAGAAAATCAGTCCTTGCGAGCCAGTATTATAGGCACATTTGACTTAACAACTGAATGTCTGCAGGTGATGGGTGCAGTGCAGTTTATCACTTTGGGACTAAATGCATCTGTATAGGCTGAGGTTAACGCTTAATCGCACAAAAATAAAATACTTGGATACATGAGGCCTGTTTACCACATCAACTAAATAAAATTTTATGTTCATGTATTGAATTGTAACTTTCTCTAGGTGGCGAAGCAGTTGTAAGGGTCAGGTTTGAGTCTTACTACTGTTTTTTATAATATAAGAAACAATTATAATTACTTGGATTTTGTATTTTAAGAAACAATTATAAAATGATTAAGTAAATATGAAGTTTTATCTTTAATTGTGTTGATTTTTGAAAATATTGAGGAATTAGTTTTCCTAACATTTATTCAAAAAAAATTTGTTTTATTTTATACTTAGATGAGGTGACACTTGACTGCAGTCTCACCAGAAGGGAAAATTTGCAATGTATTTAAAAGAAGAACTTAAGAGGTAGGAGAAATAGTTCTGCAATAAAAATAGTTTTGTGCTATTTCCCATCATCTGTTCAAACCCTTTGTTTTAATTTCTATGAAAAGGTCTACTTTCATAAATTTTCTTGTAAGGCCTTTATGATGAGAATTGCAATAGTAACCAGAAGTTTCATTGTGCCACTGATGTCTCCATCAAATAAACTCAATTTAAAAAATAAACAAATCAGAAAGAAAAAAAAAATGTTTTGCTAGGTCTACTCGAAAATACTGGATAAAAATAATATTTTTGTGTATTAATTAGTATTGGTACTTTATTGTACTATCTGAACATATAGGTAACATGTGTAATGGAATACAACTGAGTACTAATGATAAAACTCATGGTACGTTGAGGACTGAAAAACTTGGAAAATGCTTTTACAAATGCTCTTGCTGTTTTTTTGCACAATATAGGCGACTTACAGATTATATCTATCAGGAAACAGTGGCCGGATACTTTAGCCATATGCGTGCAGATGGAATGAAAGTGCTTTTAGACAACATAAACATAAATACTGTAACTAACTAATATATTTCCCTTGGATGCCAGTTTAGGCAATTGGTTAGTCAATCAGAAGTAACTAAAGGTATTTAGGTCTGTTCAAGCCACAAATGTTATGAAATTTAGTATTTACTGTATGTAGTTCAGATTTTATCCGGCAAATATTACAGAACCAGCCGTAATAAAGAAATCTTACCAGCTTAGAAGTATGATCGACAGCGCAACTAATATCACGGTAGCAGGATACGAAGAACAGAATAATCCGTAGGTATAATATATCTGAGCCACTTTCTCAGGTAGTGTGGCTCCTGCCATTTCGTCCACCTTCAGGTCAACACCTCGTATAGAGTCCGTGTTACGATTTGAAAACACATCAAACTAATGCACGTTTTTCACTCCACTTACAAATATAGCCAAATCTTATGTTTACGACTTTGTGTTATTAAAATTATGTTCATCAGGATCGGTAGTGTGGGCCACAGAAGAAGTGAGGACGATTACTTGGGTATGTTGCATCATGCAAAAGCATGCCGCTTTATTCCACTTATTACATCAATCACAAAATTCACAAAATGAATGAAGAGAAGCAATCTAAATCCAAATCAACACAACACAAGTTTAACTAGATGACAGTGACAGCACTGAAGGCATAATTTTGACATTGAAAAGTAACGACCATTGTCACACCACAGGTTAGTAGAATTTTTTTTTTTTTCTTTCTTCTTGGCTATGACGAGTAGAAATATTAGATTATTGGATTGTTTGCCAAGGAAGCAAACAACAATTTTAGAGGTGAGTGTGTTTCTTTGAATCCAGAACGGAACCAAGGATTCTAGAGAAGTGTAGCGTAGTGAGGGATTCAAAGTTACTCGACCTTAAAACAGTTGTTGGCCCCGAAGTGAACACCATTTTTTATCATCCTCTATGAAAAAATAAGTAAGTGCAATTTATGAATAAGAATAGTATGGTTATTGATTTAGATATAATTACAAAAAATAAGACATAGCATAGAAATAGTTAGAGGCTAATGTTTGTATTATACAATTATGGAAGTGCACAATAACAATTTTTCCACTAGCATCCGTTACAGTTGTCGGTTTATATAGAGCTTGAGAATTTGAAATAGTGTCAGAATATGTTGTCTCAGACACAGAATAAAAACTCTTAGGATGTAGTTTTTAGTGAAACTATAATATTTTTCAGTTGTAATAAAACTAGTAAATATAAAAATATTTAATTTAAAAAAATACAGCTTGCGTCTTGTTCATATATACAATGTTTCTGATTGATCTCTTTGGTAATTGGAACTTTAAAAAAAAATATCTACATGCTAAATTCAAATCACTTATTTCAATTTTATAAGCCACGTAGGCATTGTTTACGAGGAATAAGCTAGATCTTTTCGAATAGATCTGATAAAAAAGTTTTAAAAGCCGGCCTTATCACAAAATTAACCTTCTGTTTCACGGCATATAACCAATTTTATTTTACGGACAAAGTTTTTTTTTATATGTGATATGCCTTTTTTTATATATACTTACTACGATCTATTTATAGTCACACATTAGACTATTCGGGTCGAGAACAGCTGCAGCATTGTCGTTGGTAAAAGCCCGGCGGACATTTAATAGTGCCTTCTAATAGTGCCTTGCAATTATAGACCTATTTCCATCTTACCTGTTCTGAGTAAAGTATTCGAAAAAATTATGCTCAAACAACTACTATCCCATTTTAACAAGCATAATTTATTAAATGAGAATCAGTTTGGTTTCACCAAAAGCAAATCCACAACAGATGCAGGTATTCAATTAATGTCGCATATACTGGAAGCCTGGGAGAGTTCACATGATGCTATTGGCGTATTTTGTGATCTTTCCAAGGCATTCGACTGTGTAGAGCACTGCACTCTGATTCGTAAACTTTCCCACTATGGTATTCGTGGAAAAGCTCTGAATCTTATAGAGTCATATCTGTCAGACAGGCTACAGAGGGTTGGAATAAGTGGCAATACTTCTTCCGGGTCATTGGTAAAAATGGGAGTACCACAGGGATCAATTTTGGGACCTTTTCTGTTTCTAACATATATTAATGATCTGCCTTGCATGGTCAAAGATTTCTGCGATATTGTTTTATTCGCAGATGATACCTCTCTGATTTTTAGAGTAGATAGGAAAGACAGTGAACTGACGCATGTAAATAATGTATTATCTAAGATTTGTAAATGGTTCGCCGCTAATAATCTTCTCCTAAATTCAAAAATGACGAAATGTTTAAAGTTTTCTTTACCAAATGTTCCTTATGTTGAACCAAGCATAAAGCTTGGCCCAGATAAACTCCCTATTGACAAAGCGACAGTCTTCCTGGGAATCAAAATGGATTCCACTTTACAATGGGATCCACATATACATGATCTCTCCGGAAGACTTAGTTCTGCTGCATATGCAGTTCTTATGATAAGACAGTTAACAGACGTAGCTACTGCTCGCCTAGTTTATTTCGCGTACTTCCACAGTATTATGTCGTATGGCGTATTGCTGTGGGGAACTGCTGCTGAGATAGAGACAATCTTTATCATACAAAAGCGTGCAATTCGAGCCATATATAAAATGGGTCCTAGGGAATCTGTGAGGGATCTTTTTAAAGAAATTGATATTGTAACTTTACCAAGTCTGTATATATTTGAAAATATTATGTATGTTCGTAAACATTTGAGTAAATTTAAATTAAACAGTGACAATCACGATTACAATACTAGGAATAAAGATAAAATAGTGGTGCCAGGTTTTAGATTAGCAAAGACAAATAAAAGGTCCTTCTTAGGTAATTGTGTGCGGTTTTATAATAAAGTTCCTAAACATATTACAGCGCTCACAGAAGGGAAATTAAAGTTGCATGTGAAAAACATATTGATTAAAAAATCCTACTACACAGTTTCTGATTACATAAACGACAAAAATGCCTGGACAATTCTGCCTCCGCCAAGCTATTGCCTGTCACCTACATAATTTAAACAAATATTGTAATAACTCTATTATATAGTATGTATGTAACACATTGTTAAAAGATGTTTAAAAGAATGGCCCCGAGTTTCTTGCCCGTTCTTCTCGCAGTGGCTCTATACAATTTATTTGCTGAACGTGGCAGTACAATGTAGAATATTTCAATACTAACATTTGTAATTGACCTTCATAAGAGCGTCGTAGACGCCTAAATTGAATAAATGATTTTGACTTTGACTTTGAGTGAAAGATTATAAAACTGAGTATGGAAGAAAAACCATCAAAATTAAATAAATGCAGTGGAGATCTAGCATTGTGAAGCATGATTGGAGTCAAACGGAGTGATAGGATAAGGAATAGTAAGATAATGGAACGATGTGGTGTGAATGATGTAGTAACAAAAACCGAGAAAGGAATGTTAAGATACTTTGGACAGAGAATGAATGAAATGAAATTAATTAAACAGCTAAACATGGGACAAGGGAACGAAAGTGTTGGACGAGGAAGATCTAGCCAACGTATCATTCCCGTGTGGAACAAAACTTACTCTAGGACAAAGGTAAAAAATATGAGTTTTCGCGATTTTCAGCAAAACGGTAAGTTTTATCACAAAAGTACCACAGACAAAAATTTTAGTTCATAATATTTATTATCTACTAGCTGTACCTGCGACTTCGTTCGCGATTGCCGAACATGCAGACTAATTGTTCACATTTGAGCACTGTTTATCTCATATTAAGCAACGCTGTGGTCTGCGGTGAAGCACTCCTAGTAAAGCATAGCTCAGAAAGGAGCTTTATATTTTGGGTCTGAAAACTCCCGGGTTGTATTTTCCAGAAGACAGTAGTTAAGTAACTCAGAGAGTTCCTTCGCGGTTCGCACAATAAATGTTGAAGCAAAGTACTTTGTGCGTTTCTTTAGAATTTCGATTATAAAACGGTATCTTTTTTACTGAGTTTCTCCTTGTTTGGCGGTAGAACGAATATATATTAAATTGTGAACTTCCATTGCGCAGTTTTCAAAATGTATCCTGTGAAAGATAGATAGTTAAAAAAACTGATTGTGGCGAATGTTCCAGATTTTAGAGTTTTATCTTAGCAAAATCTAAATAAGGATTCCGAGCTGCCCGTGAGGTGCCGAGCTGCCCATGGGGTGTTGGGCTGCCCGTGGGGTGAAAGGCTTCCCGTGAGGTGCCGGGATGTCCATGGGGTGCCGGAATGACCTTCATCCCCTTTCCCGAGAGAACCGTGCTGAATTTCGGGATAAACAGTATACAATAACCTTCTTCGTAGTATGAACTCAAATCGTATTAAGTGTCATTGAAATCCTTTCAGTAGCCCACGGGGTGCTGGGCTGTCCGTGGGGTGCCGGGCTGCCCGAGGGGTTCCGAGCTCACTCGTCACTATTCTAACAAAAAAAGAAACGCAATGCGGGATGCATTGCTAAATGTGGTTGAAAAAAAGTTTTTGCAGTTGCCATAAATTGTGTTTAGCAGTATTTCCGGCGCAGATGGGAGTAAGGTTGGAGCTGGCTCTAATGTATTGTTGACCAAGTTCCAAGCCCAAAATTAAGGGACTGGGTTTAATTTTACCTGATATTCTTATTATTATAACTTATGTATACTTTATTTTAAGTATACGTTATAATGGCCGATAGGAAAAAATTTCTACATACCTATTTAACAACTCTAGAGATGTATATATATGGCGTACTCATGCATATTATCACGATAACAACTTTTACAACTTTTTGAATCGTTATATTTCAGAAACGCCGGTTCGTAGGAAAAAAATATTGAAAAATTTTTTATAGACACTTTTAGTGATCTACAATTTTTGTTGGCGGTACTTTTATGATAAAACTTACTGTTTTGCTGAAAATCACGAAAACTCATATATTTTACGTTTGACCTAGAGTTCATTTTGTTCAATACACGGGAATGATGGGGAATTTTTATTTATAATTATGTTTTGAACAATTTCACTGATTTTCTGCGTGTTGTGATTTTATTCATCTTCGAATGTCTAGATTAACCGGACTATATATGGTGGCCGTGAGCGAATTGAGCGCGATTTCAACTATACGATTATAGTTACTCAGAGTTAACTGTCAAAAGCGCGATTTCATGATGGAACGATAGTCGCTAATATTAGTTTTCAGGTATCGGAAGGCACCCTTAGTTAGTTGCACCTTCATCGATTTATTCTTACATATCAGCAATAAAAAATACTCATTCAAAGATGCTTTGCCTAGGTTCCATGTCCTGTGCTGCTTATTTTGGATAAATTCAAGCCTTCCTTATTACAGCATCCACTCTTGGGGGAGAGTGCAAGTCGTGTGGATCCCCAAGGCAAATCTGGCGGTTTTCTTTCACTTGGATGCAGCCTGTTTTTGATCTATTTCCCTCTGTAATAGACGCAACTGAAAAGGCCAGGTGCCGTGTGGTGTGATACGTGCTCTATGAAATCAACATAGAACACAGTGGAAGGGGGTGCAGTGACGATTGTGGATTAGATATATTTTTTATCGAAAGAACACACATAATAAGTAGGTACTTATGAAGAACAAAGGCTTTAAGGTAAATTCTACATGCCCAACCGGCATTTGCGAGAACAGTAGCGACACCTGTCGCTGATTCATAATTAGGTCTCTTACTGTTACCATGTGAAAATGATCTTTATATGTTCAATTTTTAGACTTAAAAATGATTGAGGCATGATGCGTGCTCAGGGTAGCAATCAAGTATGGTAGATTCCATTGCATATGGAGATTTACGATGATCGATGCGGTCCGACACACAGACATAGGATTTTTTCGCTAACATCCTAAGCCTATAGTCCGACAATAGACTATATCAGGGGTGGCCAAACTTTTACACCATGCGGTCTACATTATAATTTAAAATAACTCCACGGGCAACCAGCAATGGATAAAAAATGGCAAAACTGTTTGTTTATATTCTACACAATATTAGGTAACGAAGTTAATTACAAAGTTTCATAGTAATAAAATATGTACCTACTCTACTTATAATTTTTATAATTTACTCTTGAACATATTGAACAACAATATCCTAGGATAGATTTTTGGCGCTGCACAGTTTCCACAAGTTTATAATGCTGCACAGTGTCATACACTACTACTGCAATACGCAAGCAGGAAGTTAAATGCTCGACTGACATATTCGTTTAAATCGCATGCAAAGTTGAAAATATTCATTCTCGAAGATCTAAAATCCGAAGATCTAAAAAAAATACCGTCAAAGATAATAGTGTAAGTTTTCGGAAGTGCGGCATTTTATTTTTTGATGTATCAGTGCCATGTCTGTATCTTCAAATGCTCTTGTGTTCAATAAGAATTCTCACCTAATTTTGCTGAATTTCTTCCTTCACAGAAACTGATTCAGCAGCGATGAATTGAACTATTTTCAGCACCAATGAATTCAACAATTTTAATAGATTACACATCAATATTCATGCCATCGCATACAGGAAAACACCATAAGTAAAGAAAAAATAAGGGTAAATTGTTCTTGGTTTTAATTTAGTGGACATTTGCGATTAATTCGTTCCTGTTTATTGCAATGTTTTGATATGCCGCTTCTCACGGGCTACCGAAAATGCCTCCTCCTCGGTCTACATCTTGGCCACCCCTAGACTATATCAATTTTTTTTTGGAATTTCCAGGTTGTCTTTACAACATAGGGACTCATCGACTCGAAAGAGATATTAGTTCCAAATAAATGCAAAAGATGGCGACACATCGTTTTAAACATGATTGTGCTCGGAAATATTAGGTCCTTACATATGAAATTGGCGTTTTGTATGGGAGGAACAAAAAGTCGAATATTTTTTAATATAATATATTTAATTAGTCAAAGTATGAACCATTATTTTCTATGCACTTTTGCCATCTCATAGGTAGTTCATTGATCCCTTTACTAAAAAAACCAGTCGGACGGGAATCAATAAAATCTTTGAAGGCGATTTGGACTGCCCCATCGGAGTTGAATTTTTTCCCTTGCAAGAAGTTATCCAAATTTCGAAAAAAAATGTAATCTGTTGGAGCAAGGTCCGGGGAGTACGGAGGATGTCTTAGACTTTCCAATTGAAGCTCTTCTAATTTAGTAGCCGTCTGTAGCGCAGTGTGTGGTCTAGCGTTGTCGTGAAGCAGCAGTGGCGTGGAGCGATTGACCAGCCTAGGTTGTTTAGCTGCTAGCTTTTCCATCATGGTTTGCAATTCCTGACAATAGACATCAGCCGTAATAGTCTGGCCAGATTTGAAAAAACTGTAATGAACAATACCGGCACTAGTCCACCAAACGCTTACAAGTAACTTTTTTGGGGTTAATTTTCGCTTGGGGCAGGATTTGGCTGGCTGGCCAGGATCTAACCATTGCGCTGAGCGCTTCCGATTATCGTAAAGAACCCATTTTTCATCACAGGTAATGATTCGGTTTAAAATACCTTCATTATTGTGCCGGTTTAGTAATGTAACGCAGCAGTCGACGCGCGTTTGCCGGTTTGTTTTTAGTCAATTCGTGAGGTACCCACCTTTCAAGCTTTTTAATCTTCCCAATTTGCTTCAAGTGAATTAAAACAGTTTTATCACTAACATTGCAGCCTGCAGCTAACTCGGACGTGGTTTGCGATGGATCCGCTTCCACAATAGCCTTCAACTCTTCATTATCAACTTGAGTCTCAGGCCGTCCACGGGGCTTGTTCTGCAGGTCGAAATTTCCAGAACGAAAACGTTGGAACCAAAAACGAACTGTGTTTTCTTTTGCAACACGACCGCCATACACATCATTCACCCTTCGAGTTGTTTCCGCAGCACTAGTGCCACGGCGGAACTCGTACTCGTAAATAATGCGATATTTAAGGTTTTCCATTTTGTAAAATGAGTGACGCAAACAGAAAAAAACAGAAGAAAAAAAACAAATGAATGACGATCATCGAAGCACAAATACATGAGTCTATAGCTGTACAAATTTGAATTTGGAATTCCTTACCAAAGAGGAGAAATTCGTGATTAAAGTGGCCAGTACGAAAAACGCCAATTTCATATGTAAGGACCTAATACGAGTATATTGAAGTTGGCTGAAAGCGTAAGCGGTGGCATGGAAAAAAATATAACTTTTTCTTAATTCGAATTTTCATTTTGTTTCATTTCATTCAACAACGTGGCAACTAATTGTACTACGTTGATGTTTGGCACGGTCTAGTTTGTGTACGTGTTGATAGATGGCACTATTACCGTTTTTTCTTATTTTGCGTAGGAACCTACAGTTATTATAACAGCCCATAATGCTTAACATTAAACAATACCACTTCCATTTGAATACTAGGTTATCAACCTTATTATAGTATATTCTGTTCGAATGACTTTGACTCACTTATCCTAAAGTTTGAATTATTATATTATTTATTTTGTACAGAATTTGTGGAAGATGGTACTAATTATTTGCTGGTATTATACAAAATTAATTAACTTTGAGATTTTGCAATGCAATATTTAATATTATTATCCTAAATATCAGTATATTTAGGGTAATAAGATAAAATGATGTTCCTCAAGAGGTATTCAAAGCAAATCTTTGCTCTATAATTATAATGTACGAGGTTATCAATGAAAGTAAAATAAAAGTTTTTATAATAGGTACTTACATTTTTCTTATCGTAACAATAAATCAACAGCATTTAGTTATTGACTCAAAGAAACATAATGTATGTTTATTTTTTTATTTTTTTTATACATAATAACGAGTTTTTATATTATAACTACAATAAAATTGTAATATCTGTTGATTTATTACTATTCCCTGTTAAAATAAACGTTAAAAAGATACCAGAAACACGGTACACACTATTACACTTCAAATTTGCTTTTTCACTTTGTTTTTAAATTAATTTTGTTTATTTCGTCTGTTCTGTCTTTACGAGGTTATCACAGCAATCTAAGAAACACGGCTAGTTACGAAGTTCTCATTATAGCTCACAGATTACATTAGAAGTATGAAATGCTTGAGGGAGTAAAATTGTACGACGACATTGAAGTATAGCGATTCTGAAGACAAGCTAAATAAACAAATGGGAAGAACAAATTAACATTATGAAATATTTACCATTATGCTTTATTTTGGACCTAAATCCTCAAATAAGAGAGTGATCACCCTACGGCGGTCGTATGGAAAACGGGCCGGCCAGTTCACCCTTAAGCAATAGCCTGCTGCCCACATCTAATTGCAGTACTTTTCTTCTACTTTCGAGACCTTGCGCAACCTCCGTGTCTGCTTTTGCTACCCTGGGCGTGGGGTTATTGTTTTTCTGAGGAGTCAGAATTTCCGTTATTTTTGGTAGTAGTAATAGCACCCACTAAAAATATCACCTCAAATCTTTTACCTAGTTAGTGTCTCAAATAACCATTAGATGACAGTCAAATCAACTTCATCAGAAACGTGCGAAGCCAAACCCGAGAGCGAGGGAACAAAAAATAAAACTTCAATATACGCGGTACAGAAAATGTACGTGAGATGGCACCACGTGTGATTTAGCGGTGTGTGTGTGTGGGATTATATTTACGTAATCTTGAGTTCTACAACCACTTGGCCGAATTGCTCATATTCAAAACTATTTTTTTTATTGACCTAATCTATACGTATAAGTTGTTTCGTGGCGATAGGATCAACATTACTCAAGTAATTGGCGAAAAAAATATAATACACACAAGCATCAAAACATACAAATATAAAAGCAAACAAACATACATACAATCGCCGATTGTTTCCAGTGGACTCGGGGACCTCGCTACGCTCGGCCAACAATCATAATATGTAATTTTTTTATAATAATGATCACTACATACCTAACCACTTTTTATAGAAGCACAACGTTTTTATTGAACTTAAAAAATGTTTGTAAGTATACGTAAACGCGCTGAATTTTTAATTTTTTTTTGATAAGAATATTTAAACATTTTGAAGCAATGATAGCCGAGCGGTAATAGCTATGGACTGCCGTGCCGCAAGTCTCTGGTTCAATCCCCACCGCCGGCTTGAGCTTCACCGCATGGCGGAAGGGCATTTTGCGATTGCCCGCCTGGCTACCTACCATCTTCAAGTAGAAAATCTGTCGCCAAGCACCTAACGGTGTGTTCCGGCAGCAGTCCTTGAGACCCAATCAATCAATCAATCATTGATTTGTCAGAATACACAATCATTACAACTTCAAATGTTAGGTAAACATATAGCAATGCATTCAACTTGCTAGCAGGCGTACAAATATTAGTATTTATTCCTAAAATATATTATTGTGTGTTTTTTTTACATAATAAAATATTATACATTAAAATATTCTGTCATGCTATAAAACAATTGTCCTATAACCAATTGTGCAGTTTAGTTTTGAAGCTGTTTCCGGTCAAAGTTTTCAAGTTTTCCGGTAATTGGTTATAAAAAGTAATAGACATATTACAAAAAAAAAACATAATATATAACATTCTGGCATAGAGGATGGTATAATAAGTTTTTATACTTAGGTCTTTTTTGTCTTGGAATAACATTTTTTTTTTAATTTAGCTTGGATTTACCTCTACAAAGATACACAAGTCTCTTACATACATACATGGTAGGGGAAGTATATTAGTATTTTTAAATAGTGGTTTGCAGCTGTCAAGAAACCAAGCCTTATTTATGACTCGGATACACCGCTTCTGTACCTTGAAAGCCTTATCTAACTCAACCGAGTTTCCCCAGATTATAAGGCCATAACCAAGAACCGAGGAAACATAGCCATGGTAGGCGGCTAAGGCGGCTTCAACAGATATTGTTTGTCTCAGCCTTTTTAAGGCAAACGTATAACGGCTAAGTTTTTGGTAAACTGCATTAGCATGTTCTTTCCAATTAAAATGTTGGTCCAAATGTATACCCAAAAATGTTAAAAAGCTAACTTCTACTTTTTGATTAAGATTTAATGTCAAGGTATTATAAGATTCAAATTGAATTATTTTACTTTTATTCATATGAATGATTTGCAATTGAATCTATTATATAATTATTAAATGTATTACAAATGTCAATGGGATTAGTGTATGTCATATTATTAAAATTTATTTCTTTTATGTAATTTTTACTTAAATTATTAACTACAGGAGAAGATATTGCTTTACAAATAGCTTTGCATTTATTTTTATCTTGTTCGATACGTTTCAAGTTATATTTTCGTTGTGCTATTTGTGTTTATCTTTTATATATATTATTATATTTACTGTATATAGTTTTACTTTGAACCTTATTAATATTTGATCTTCTTTATTTATAATATAGAAGACGTTTTGTTCCTTACTTCAGTACGTGCTTTATTATTATTAATATACCTATATAAGCTCATGCGACAGAATCTTAAAAGTATATTATGTTACTATTGTTTTAAGATATATAAATTTAAAAACATAACACCATTAAGACTCCATTCCCCGAAGGGGTAAATAATACAACTTATTTATACCAAAACTACTTTTCACCACATGCTTTAGGTACCGTGTATATACACTCGAGAGCAATGAATCCGGGTCACTTAAAGAATGTTAAAAATCTCGGAAACTAAAAATGATAGGTTAATGCAATAAATTGTATTTAATAGACAATGTAATACTCCTTAAATGAAAGTAAAAAAAATATGAGTCACCATACATTTTATTAACACAAAATTACATAAAGAAAAAAACTGCTGATCTCTCCTTAAAACAAAAATAGGAAACATGAAATTTTTGAACTTTATTACGATTTTCTTGAATTTTAATACTTCGTATTGCCTCCTCGTGCTTCCATTACTGCGTTTACGCGGTTTGGCATGCTGTACACCAAGTTCCTTATACGATTTTGGGGAATATTCTCCCATTCCTCTGTGAGAGCAATTTTGAGCTCACGAAGCGTGATTGGGGGAGGGTTTCGTTGTTTTACGCATCTGCCTAGCTCGTCCCAAGCATGCTCGATCGGGTTGATATCCGGGCTGCGCGCTGGCCACTCCATACGAGTAATGTTCATCTCTTGAAGGTAGTCATTCACAATCCTACCTGTATGAGGTCGGGCATTGTCATGCATAAATATAGCATCCTCACCTAAATTGACCATAAATGGACCAACGTGATCATTGAGGATTTCTTCCACATATCTTACGCTAGTTAAAGAGCCGTTTTCTATGATCACCAGCTCTGTGCGACTTTCAGAAGAAATTCCGGCCCACACAAGTACAGACCCACCACCGTAGGCTACTTTTTCTTCGATGCATGCTTGCTTGAATCTTTCCCCTGGTCTTCGATACACTCTGTATCTTCCATCGTGCTTGTAGAGCATAAATTTTGATTCGTCGGAGAACATAACTTTTGACCAATCTTCAATACTCCAATTTACGTGGCTCTGGGCATATCTTAGTCTCGAAATACGATGCCCACGCTCCAGTTTAGGGCCGTTTGCAGGTCTAAGGGGTTTTAAGTTAGATTCAGCAAGCCGACGTCTTACTGTCCATGCACTTGGGTTACTTCCTCCGAGGCGTCGAAACTGATTGGTGAGTTCAGTTCCTGTGAGAAAGCGATTTCGAAGCATGGTGTTCACCAAGTATCGGTCTTCTCGTGCTGTGGTACACCTGGTTCTGCCCGTTCCTGGTCTGCGTAGGTTAGAACCAGTTTCTTCGTAACGTCGGAGAACTCTTTGTACTGTTGACAGCGACACACCGACAGTCCTGGCTGTATCGCGCTGACTCCGGCCGGTTTCCAGCATTGTAAGTATTCTGGTGCATTCTTCAGGCGTAAGCGACATAATTTCAGCTTGAATAATGAATATAGAGCACTATCAACATGGTTTATGTACCCACATAAATGACAGATTACAAACAAAAGCAAAACCAAATGCTGTAATTTCGTAGTTCCATCTTCGAAAGTGGCCCTTTTTCAAATTTGATTTTTTTATGATATAACTTTACAATAACTAAGAAGTTTTAATACCTTCATTTAAGGAGTATTACATTGTCTATTAAATACAATTTATTGCATTAACCTAGCATTTTTAGTTTCCGAGATTTTTAGGATTCTTTAAGTGACCCGGATTCATTGCTCTCGAGTGTATATGGGTGACCTCTAATACCATGTACCCGGCACAGTGCCAGACTTCGCCTTGTTTTATTTTTTTCACATAACTACCTATCCAACCCGTGTGTCTTGAGTCATGAGGAGTGTCCATATAGAATGGACACTCCTCTCCCCCCATCAAAACGAGCCTTCCTCACCCCGCCACTGATTCTGAGCTGTCGCTAAGCTGACTTGAGTACGGGACGTGTCACGTAGCGTTCCAAACGCATAATAAAACTTAAAACGCACTATTCAAATATTAAAATAATAATAAAATTATGATACAAATTCTATTAAAACCTTATTAGATTATTCATACGCCATAACTTCAACAATAATAATGCAGTAGAATCTGCATAATAAGCTGTGGCATCACAACGCGAGGATTCTTTTGTTATTGTTTACAAACCGGTGCGCTTGCAGCCAGCTGACCGTACCGCGCCCCCTGCCTAGCCTCGTCATTGGCAGTCCGCCCGATGCTATCTCAGCGCTTGAACGTATACATTGATTATTTGTATAACTATAATATTAACACCAAGATATGATGTTAAAAGTATTATTATGATTGTGTAATAAATAGTGACACTACTTAGAGTTATTCCCGTACTGGGTAAGTCGTGCAACATTGTTTTTATTGTGTTTCAAGTGGTTTGTGTTAGGAGTAAATCATAACGAACGAAAGGTGGTTAGCATTCAAACTGTAACAGATAGCGTCTCGCTATGTTTGTAATGTTAGAAATGCTACCTACACTGTTTGCCATTTATATAACTATTTGTTTAGTTAAATATTCGTTTTCTAGTGTTATATATTATTAAAATATTACCCTTATGTTTTAGTTGTTAGCCATAACAGTAATCTTGGATCCGTTACTGATATAAAGTAAAATAATACCACCTAGATTTTCTCTCGCCTTGGGATAGCTACTTTGTAGATCTAGATTATCTCGTATCCTTTGGTCTGCCCAACTGTTACGTGTTATTTGTCTAATCCAGATTTTTATCTGCGATTACAGGAACATCGTTGGGATTTAGTATAATCCTTACGCAAACAATAACGCTCCCTACGCTCGTCCCACCGGATGCGGGTGTCTACTGAACCCTGAGAAGAACCACAGGAGCGGTGCCAGAGATCGGATAGAGGAGAGTGGGGTACTCTAGACCCAAGTAGTTTACCTTTGACTTTGCCGGACCTTTCACCTCTCTTACTTAATGTTTTATTTTAGTAAATTATTATTCTAAATATTTAGTTTTATTTATTATATTCTAAACTTATTTGTCTCCGCCCTTAAGCGTGACAATGGCGCCCATATACGTGGTCTAAAGGTCAAAGTGTACTCTATTTGCGGCTCTGCATCTTAGTTATTTACCTTGGTGACGGAATTACGGTGATGGTGTAGATAAATATTGTACGACGATGATAGTGACTGTTCTCTTATTATTTTTGTTATGATTTGTATAATCTCTTGCTAAATCAGTGATCTTACATAATAAACATTGTTTTATCCTTTAGTTTTTGTTGTGTGTTTAACATTCATTAATTGGTTTATTACATATTTTTATCTAATTTCTTCTTTTATAGTATACTATTGTAATTTTTGCATTGCTTATATATTTAGTATTAAATCATTTCACATCATCTGTCATAATTTGGTTATTGTAACAGTACGGGTTCTGTTTGTCATTTTTTTTTTTAAATTTATTTAACTCTTTTCTTGAAAACTTTTTGCTGCACGATATATCCAGGGGAAATATTATATCATATTTTTTTATTAATTATTAAAAATGTCATTTCCGATTAAATTTTTGTTGCTCCAAAAATCTGAATTAATGTATGAGGTGGCGATTCGAGGAGAAAATCCGTCTGAAAATGTAGAAGGGCTGCGGCGTCAAATAAATAAACTGACGCAATTGTATCCATCGGACGAGATCTTAGACTCTGTTTTCGAATTCGCAGATGACATTAAAGGATGTCACGAAACTTTAGAAAAAGTAAAGGTGAACATCGAATCACTTAAGAGTACTTACAATGAAGCGTTATCTAATCGAACACGATCACTCTTGTATCACCTATATTACAGACAACAAAGAATTGAACAGCCTGTTGGGTCTGATGATGTCGCATTGTGGAATAAAACAAAGAAAAATTTTGATACCTTGTACTCAACGTTTTCTGGCTTAGCTAGGTCCACTGCTAAGGAACCAAAAGCCGGCTCATCTACGACAGATCTAGAAACTTTAGATAGACCTGATCTGTCAAATCTTAATATTTCAGTGACTTGTGACCGCGGAATCATCAGTAAACTTTCTAAGTTAAAATATGACGGAAAGTCTTGCGTCCGTGCTTTTATTCAAAAACTTGAAGAATTCCGTATTTCAAAAGGAATTTCTGAAACTAAAATGCTGCTTTCGGCTATAGATATATTTATAGGGGATGCTTTGCATTGGTACCGCAGTAACAAAGACGAGGTCATAGAGTGGTCGACTCTAATTTCACGCCTCAAGGAGGATTTCGACATCCCCGATTATGACTACCGTATGTCATCTGAAATTCGGGCTCGCACTCAAGGTGATGACGAAACTATTACTATTTACCTCTCTATAATGCAGGGTATGTTTTCCCGGCTGAGTAAACCTATATCTGATGAGGACAAACTTGATATTATATTTCATAATATTCGACCATGTTACTCTACTATTATAGCTGCCAGTCCACATATAAAATCTATCGAAGATTTGCGAAATATCTGTAAAAATTACGAACGTATAAAAGTCCGTTCAGAAAATTTTAGAGAACCACCTACTCATAGTTCTGGACTATTAGCCCCTGAATTTTGCTATCAATCTCAAAAGCGGAAGGATCTAGCTAAAAACTTCTATGGTTACCAAAGCAATGCAAACCAGGCTAAGCCGTTCAAAGGTAATTCTCAATATAGGCCTACAGACTTTAGAACTACCGAAGTTTCTGAACTGTCTACCCCATTCTGTTTCCGATGTCGCGTGAATACGCATTCTATGAAGGATTGTACCGCTGAACGAACTATTTCCTGTTTTAGCTGAGGCGAAAAAGGAGTCCGTAAATCTGACTGTCCAAAATGCCAAAAATCTATTGTGCCCAGTCCCGATACGAATTCAAAAAACTAAGTGCAGAAAATTGCAGAAAATCCTTGAATAATCATTCTGATATTTCAGAATGGAATAATTGGCTAATTTTTATTAAAAATTTTTTTTCTACTTCTTACACTCCTTCTGTTTCTGCAATTTTCAATATAAAGCCAAGAGAGGATCCCCGTCCTTATGTAAAAATCGGGATCAACAATGACCTAAATATGTACGGATTGCTAGATTCTGGTTCCGCCGTAACAATACTAGGAAACTTTTCACATTTACGTTTGCTTCAGTACGATCTTGCTCTTTGTACTAATGATAAAATCACCGTTACTGCTGCAGGTGGTCAGAAAATTTCTTCTGTCGGATACATGTTACTGCCGGTAACTTTTGAAGATAAATTTTTCATAATTAAGGCATATGCTGTTCCAGAGATTGAAACTACCCTTATTTTAGGTATTGACTTCTGGAACGCTTTTAGTCTTTGTCCAAAATACTTGACCAATTCTCAAAATCTGTATCAATTAGATCCTGGCTTATCAGAGATATCTAAATCTTCCGACATCTACTTACACGCTTATGAGAATCTCAACGATTGTCAAAAGGCAATTGCTGATAATATTGTCCAACAATACCGTAATATATCTTTTACCGAAATAGGTTTAGGGCGAACACATCTTATTAAGCATCATATTGACACCGGTAATACGGAACCAATTAGACAGCGATACTATCGAATGTCTCCAGAAAAGCAGAGAATTATTACCGAACAGGTCGACGAGATGCTTAGTATGGATGTCATAGAGCCGTGTGAAAGCCCATGGTCTTCTCCGGTGTTAGTGGTTGGCAAGAAAGACGGAAATCCTCGATTCTGTCTTGATAGCCGAAAACTTAATTCAGTCACAAAAAAGATGCCTATAATTTACCTTACGTGTCTGAGATATTAGACAACCTAAAGGATGCTAGATACCTATCAAGTATCGATTTATCTAAGGCTTTCTGGCAAACATTAATAGACGAGAAAGACCGGGAGAAGACCGGATTTTACGTCCCTGGCCGTGGTACCTTTATGTTCAAAGTCTTAGCTTTTGGTCTTACCAATGCACCGGCTACCCAACAGAGGTTAGTGGATCTGCTATTTGGGCCTGAATTTGAGTGTAAAGTCTTTGCATATCTTGATGACGTCATTATTATTGCTCAAACGTTCAAAGAACACGTCTCTCTTCTCCAACGCGTTCTCGAGAAACTTCGCTTTGCTAATCTGACGGTCAATCTCGATAAGTGCCAATTCTTCAGAAATAAGCTTCGGTATCTTGGCTACGTCGTCGATGCCCAAGGCTTAAGGACGGACCCTGACAAAGTCAAGGCCATTCTGGACTACCCAACTCCTACTAACAGGAAAGAAGTGAAACGTTTCTTTGGTACCGCCTCATGGTACAGACGTTTCATACCTCAATTTAGTACGGTAGCCGGTCCTTTAAATAAAGTAACTTCATCAAAAAAGAATGCTCCACCGTTTCTGTGGACCCCTGAAGCCGACAAATCTTTTCTGGACCTTAAATCTCGGCTGCTCAGAGCACCTTTTTTTTTTTTTTTTTTTTTTTGGGCGTGGGGAAATGCTGTTACGCATTGCCGTATGCGGGGGGGGGCATACGGGGTATGACGGACTCGGCTAAAGGCGCCCATACCGTCTAAAACCCCACGGTGTTCCAGCGTCTTCGACTGATGACGGGGGGCGTGGGACCGAATTATTCTTACCACAGCCCCCGTCGACGCCGCTGCCCGCTGTAAAGTGGCGGGCCCTCCTCGGTGAGGGGTGTCAATAGGAACCACCTCGTGTGATGCCCCCCGAACACGGAGGGGGCATCAACATCGCGAGAGGACCTATCTCTGAAGGGTGCCGGATGCCCCCGCATCCGACGGCCCAGGCCCTCTCAGCGGAGACGGAGTACGGGCTCGATTAGCCCGCACCCGTGTCCGCGCTCTCCGGAGCGGAAGAGAGAGAGGGTCTCTCTCCCTCTCACGCTCCGCCGCCTCCCTCCGCGAAACAATAGTTTCGCAGAAGGAGGCTACTGCCTCCCAACATCTCTCATCGGCGACCATCCTGGCTAGGATGGTCGGCAATGAGAGATCCGTCCCAATAACCGCGACCAGAGCCTGTCGCGGTTCGTCCTCTCCAGGGCATGCCTCCAGTGCGTGCTGGGCAGTGTCTACTGCACAGCCGCACAGATGGCATGCCGGGGAGGCTTCTCGTCTGGCGATGCGATGCAGGTAACTCCCGAAACAACCATGTCCCGAGAGCACCTGCGTCAGCCTAAACGAGAGCCTCCCATGTCTCCGTTCGATCCAATCTCGGAGAACGGGCTGGATAGCGTCGAGGAGTCGTCGACTGCTATCGCCCCTCTGAGTGGACCGTTCGCGGAGTCGTCCATCCCACCTCGCAAGAGCCAACGCCCTAGCGTTGTTGCGCCAATGCGCTAACTCTCGCGGCGCCGGTCGCTCGTCCCGCTCCCGCGCTCGCACTCTGCGGCGGTAGACCGAGGCCAAGACTTCGGCCTCAAGGTCCCAGGGGAGAAGGCCAGCGAGGGCGCATGCCATCTCGTGTGAGAGTGTCCGATACCCCCGGCACACTCTCACAGCCATGGTCCGTTGAGCTGCAATCAGCAGGGCGGTCTCCCGCCGATCGAGCCTCCCGGACCATATGGGGGCTCCGTATAGGGCCATTGAGCTGACCACCGCTGTATAGAGGCGGCGGCAGCTGCCCTCTCCACCCCCAATATTGGGGAGGAGGCGACTCAGTGCGCCGGCTGCCCCCAACAATTTGGGGGACAGCCGCCGCATGTGCGCCTCGAACCTCCACCGGCTATCAAGGACGACGCCGAGATACTTCAACGTCGTCCTGACGGGGATGGAGGTTCCTCCCACCACTATTGATGAATCTGCAGGTGGCGCCCTGCGGGGACCATGAAAACAAATGGCCTCCGACTTGTGGAGCGCCACCTCCAGACCCAGCCTCCTGATCCTGGCCACGACCATCGCGACTCCGGCCGTGGCGAGGATTGCCGCCTCCCTGTAGGTATCCCCCTTGGCGGTGACCAGCGTGTCGTCGGCGTAACAAACGACGCCGACGCCACGAAGGCCAGCGCCCCGGAGGGCCCAGTCGTATCCGACGTTCCACAGCAGGGGCCCTAAAACAGACCCCTGAGGGACGCCGCGCGCCATGGGGCTCCGACCCTCCCCATTCATCGTCGGGAAGACTACCTCTCTATAGGAGAGGTAATCGCCGACGAGACGGCGCAGGTACGGCGGCACTCGGTGGTACTCCAGACCACCGAGTATGGTGGTCCAGGGCAGCGTGTTGAAAGCGTTGGCGATGTCTAAAGACACGGCCAACATCACGCCGCCACTGGAGCACGCCTCCTCGGAGAGATCGCGGACGCGGGAGATGGCATCCAGCGTCGAGCGACCTCTCCGGAACCCGAACTGGGTGGGCGCCAAGTCCGGTCCCGACGTCTCGAGGTGCCTGACGAGACGGGCAGCGATCACCCTCTCCAACAGCTTACCCGCTTCGTCAAGCAGCACAATCAGACGATACCCTGAAGGTTCGTCCGCGGGACGTCCCTCCTTCCTGATAAGGACGAGTCTGCCCCTCCTCCATCTCCTGGGGAATTTCCCCTCCCGAAGGCACCTGTCAAACAGGGCCCTGAGAGTGGGGGCCAGGTGCTCCAAGGAGAGAGCCCAAACACGGCCCGGTATGCCATCTGGCCCGGGTGCCGTGTTCTTGGCCCTCATCCTGAGCACTGCTGCGCCCAGCTCCCCTTCGGAGACTGGGGCAGGCTCGTCCTCCTCCGCCTCGGTGAGATCGGTCGACGAGGATACGGTGAAAGGTAGTGTGAAATCGTCTCCCGGAGGACCGGGGAACAGCCCACCCACTACCCTCTGGAGAACAGCTGGTTGGAGCGAGGCGGTCACGGGGGGGGGCCCATGGACGCAGCTTCTGCCGCGCCCATAGGTACGGGCGGCCCCACGGATCGCGCTCCAGCCCTTCCAGCAGCTCCTGCCAGGAGCGCCGTTTCGCCTCGTCAATGGCCACGCGAAGGGTCATCGAAGCCTCTCGGTAGGCGGCATACAGAGACTCGCTCACTTCGGTCTCCTGCCGCCTTCGCCTACGATACCGCTGGTATCGGCGGCGCCTCCGCACGCAGCGTCTTCGGAGTTCGGCAATCTCCTCTGACCACCAGTAGACCTGGCGTCTGGACCGTGGGGCAGTTGCACGCGGCATCGCGGCATCGCAGATACGCGACAACGCCGCACACAGTCCATCCGCGAACGCATCCACGTCTACGGGGTCACTCTCCTGAGGAGTGCCGTTCCACGCTTCGACGAGGGCCGCCTCCTTATTTTTTTTTTTTTTTTTTTTTTTTTACAGGGGGAAATGCGTTACGCATACCCGTAGCCTTGGGGAAAAGCCGCGGGTTATGTGGGACTCGCCTGCCGGCGGGCAGCGTGACTATGTTCACTGCCCCTCGGCAGGAATACCCACTAAAACCACCCTGGTGTTCCGCCTTTGCGCTTGGGCAAGGGAAAGGTCACAGTTGCCCTTATCCTGTTCCCTTGCTTAGCGTTTGTCCGTGTCCGGACCCGACTTCCGGTGACGCTCAGTCACGTAAATCTCCATTGCGTGGTATGCCGGAACACTGTCACACCACACAACCACCTCCTAGGGCCATTTTGTGTGCACCACGTTCCCCAACATGTTGCACAGACCCAATCAGGGAGCAAGGGTCCTGGCGTACGCCCTGCGTCTACGCCCAGTCCTCCTGCGACGGAGAGGATCCGCCAATGGGTCTTCCTCTCGACGCCGCTCTCCCTCTTCTTTCTGGGCCATGACGGTCTCGCAGTAGGCTCGAACCGCATCCCATGCCCTCTCGCCTCCGACCATCGCGTTTACGACAGCCGGAAGCGACAGGTCGGGACCGACCGCGTATACGAGCATAGACCGCTCCATAGCCCACTTCGGACAGTCTTCAAGGGTGTGCTGCGCCGAATCTTCGGCAGCACCACACTCATGACACAATGGAAGTCGCTCTCTCCTCGCCACGTTGCATAGGTATTTGCCAAAACACCCATGCCCGGTAAGCACCTGCACGAGGCGATAAGAGAGCGACCCCCACGCTCTGTCCAACCATTCATTAAGCACCGGACGGATAGCCGCAATCGTGCGGTGTCCGGCGCTAGGCTCCTCAAGCCTCAGAGCCCATTTGCGGAGGGCCACTTGACGTGCGTTAAGTCGCCAGCGCTCGACCTCTTCAGGGAGCGGCATAGGTCCGTGACTCTTCGCATCGGCAGTTCTCGCGTAAACCTCCGCAAGTATCTCCGATTCTAAGTCCCAGGGCAAAGAGCCGGCCAGAACGCACGCAGCCTCAAAAGAGACCGTGCGGTATGACCGGGTCACCCTGAGAGCCATAACTCGCTGTGGCCGACGCAATAGCGTCCTGTTAGGGGCGCTCAAAGAGCATGCCCAAATGGGTGCCCCATACAGTGCAACCGATCGTGCCACCGCTGTAAAGAGGCGGCGGCACTTGTCGCTTGGTCCACCAAGATTCGGCAAAAGCCTGGTCAAGGCGGACGTCACTCGCTGAAGTTTTGGAGCAAGGAGTGTAAAATGCTCCTTGAACTTCCATCGGCCGTCGAGGACGATGCCAAGATATTTCATTCTCGACCCAACGCCGATGGAAACTCCACCCACAATCAAATGAGCTCCTGTTGGTGGCGCGTTTCGAGGCCCGTGAAAACACAAGGCCTCGGACTTGTTGAGGGCCACCTTCAAACCCAGTCGTCTAATTCTGCCCACAACGAGGGCTACTCCGGCCGTTGCCTGCAGGCTAGCCTCCCGGTAAGTTCGGCCACGGGCCGTAACCAGAGTGTCATCGGCATAGCACGTGACACGAACATCCCGAAGAGTGCAGCCGCGAATGGCCCAATCGTATCCAATGTTCCACAGGAGTGGTCCAAGGACCGACCCCTGTGGAACGCCACATTTCACCTCCCAGCTACCCCAGCCATTTTGGGTGGGGTAGGTTATAGACCTGTCCGTTAGGTAAGCCATAACCGTCCGCCGCAGGTATAGGGGCACTCCGTGATATCGGAGTGCTTCCTCTATACATACGTGGGGGAGGGTGTTGAAGGCATTGGCGATGTCTAATGACACGGCCAACACCACCCCCCCTTCGGCGACTTCCTCTTCGGCTAGAGCCCTCACCTGCGCAATGGCGTCTATGGTGGACCTGCTCCGCCGGAATCCGAATTGATTCTCCGACAGGTTCGGGCCAACGAGATCGAGGTGCTTGGTGAGGCGGGCTGCAATAACGCGCTCAAAGAGCTTACTCGCCTCATCAAGCAGCACGATCGGTCGATAGGCTGCCGGAGAATCCATTGGACGCCCCTCCTTCTTCAGCAACACCAACTTGCCGACCTTCCACTTCCCGGGGAAAGTTTGCTCTCTGAAGCTGGCCGTCAGAAGGGCCCTGAACCTATCATCAAGTCCATTCCTGAGGGCCAGTACCCACACACGACCAGGAATCCCATCAGGGCCAGGGGCCGTGTTTTTGGCCTGAAGCCTCAGCACGGCGGCTCCCAATTCCCCCGCCGATACCTCCGGGATCTCTTCAGTTTCACCTTCTTCCTGATCGGGCTGATCGAGCATTTGCGGAGCCACATGCTCACTACGAGGAGGGAACAGTATCCCCACCACGTTCGCCAGCAGCTCTGGCTCCATTGTGGACGTCAGGGGTGGGGTCCAGGGGCGAAGCTTGCTCATAACGAGCCTGTACGGCCTACCCCAGGGGTCCCTATCTAGCGATGCGAGGAGCTCCTCCCACGCCCTCTCCTTGGCTTCACCAATGGCCATGCGCAGCGCTTTCTTCGCGTCCTGATAGGCACTATACAGGCTCCTCTCCTCGTCCTCGTCGCGCCCGCTTTGTCTACGACGTCGATATCTAGTGTACCGACGTCTTGTTGACACGCAGGCTGCACGAAGACGGGCGAGGTCCTCCGACCACCAGTAAACTTGTCGGCGAGAGGGCAGTCTGGTTACCCGCGGCATAGCAACATCGCATATATGCGACATTGCCTCGCAAAACCAGTCCGTCTCACTCTCTACATCGACGGTATCCGGGCTCGGTGTCCAGCCCTCTACAAGAGAAGCTTCAATCACTGCGTCCCTGTCCATGCATTTAAGAGCCCAGCGGGGACCCAGATCCATCGCGGGCTGACCGGAACTGTTCGGGCTTGTGGGGGAGGGGGAGATGGAAAACCGGATATACCGATGGTCCGAAAGACTCTCCACGCCCTCCCACACTGCCCAGTCCCGAACACGACACGCCAGGGACGGGCTAGCAAAAGAAACGTCCACTATGGACTCACCCATCCACCGAACGCACGTGCTGGTCGTCCCACGGTTCAAAACGTTCAATCCGCGCAAACAGCGACGAAGCCCCGACCTTTATAGCACCGCCTTATCGTGGCAACACTAGGCCGCACAATCACCGCAACCGATCCGGTTTGGTCCCCGACCCAGTCGTCCCGAGAGGGGACCAAGTATGGCTCCGTGACGATTGTAATATCAATCAACCACTGCGCCATGCTCTGAACCAAAAGGTCCTGAGCTCTGACGCAGTGGTTGATATTCGCCTGTAAGAAGGTGACCGCCATATTAATCACCTGGGATTGTCATCTCCACCTCATTTGTCCTGTTCGGTGGACGGGTGGGCTGCGACAAAATCTGCGCTGCCTTTCCTCTTCTCGCCACTTTTTGGCTGGGCGCCGAACATTTGCTCCCCAGCCCATGGTTCGCGGGCTTCCCCAGCTCCGCACAAAGTGTGCAATGGGGTTTTTCGTTACAGTTCGAAGCACGGTGACCGATCTGACCGCACCTATAACATTGTTGGCTACGGTCGACCGTTGCGGTGCACCGTGCTTTGACGTGCCCTGTTTCGAGGCATCGGAAGCATCGGAGCTGACGCTTTTGCAGGAGCTTCACGCTAGTCGACACCCATCCCACGAGGAGACGTCCTTCTGCAATCTTTTTTGCGCATGTGGTAGGGCAACTCACCCACACCGCATACATACCAGATTTTTGCTGCCTAGGGGTGCCAACCTTCACTTGATCAGTCAAACATCCTCCCTTCTTAGTAATGGCAGCTGCCACCTCCTCGCCGGTGACTGACTCATCCAGGCCAGTCACAAGTAACTCCTCGCATTTGACAGGCCTGGACACCAATATGTTGCCTTCCTGTGCATATACCTCCTTGAGCTTGGAAGCCAGAAGATCCGCCTTCGGGCCACTGGTAGCGCCTGGGACCTCGATAATTGTGGCTCCTGTCACGGCCCGTTTGAATCTAACCGATTCTATATTAAGGGAGGTCAGATCAATGCCTTGTTTGGCCTCCGCGATCACCTTTTTATAGGTAAGTCCTTTGTCCGCAGCAGCAGGAAGAATTGTAACTACCACTGCTTCGGACTTGGGAGTACGCAATTTTGGCTTAGAAGGCTTCCCCTTTCGGGGTTTCCGCGCCGATTCTATCTTGGCCTTGGAAGCGCCAATAGTTGTTCTTGTTAGCCATAACAGTAATCTTGGATCCGTTACTGATATAAAGTAAAATAATACCACCTAGATTTTCTCTCGCCTTGGGATAGCTACTTTGTAGATCTAGATTATCTCGTATCCTTTGGTCTGCCCAACTGTTACGTGTTATTTGTCTAATCCAGATTTTTATCTGCGATTACAGGAACATCGTTGGGATTTAGTATAATCCTTACGCAAACAATAACGCTCCCTACGCTCGTCCCACCGGATGCGGGTGAACTGAAATATATATATATATATCACTGAACCCTGAGAAGAACCACAGGAGCGGTGCCAGAGATCGGATAGAGGAGAGTGGGGTACTCTAGACCCAAGTAGTTTACCTTTGACTTTGCCGGACCTTTCACCTCTCTTACTTAATGTTTTATTTTAGTAAATTATTATTCTAAATATTTAGTTTTATTTATTATATTCTAAACTTATTTGTCTCCGCCCTTAAGCGTGACAGACGCGCAACTCGCGCGACGCGCACAATGACGTGACGACGAAGCGTGACTATTGTACGAGTATTTTAAAAGTTGTGAATGGGGTATTCTTGTGATTTTTACGGTTGCTTATCAACTAAACGAGAAAAGGATAGGACTTTTTATAGATTCCCTCAAACTGTTATTCAAATGATTATATTAGAAAAATTTTGTTTGCAAAAAATATCCGTTTGCAGAGAAACAAGTGTAACCTATACCTACCATAGACAAAAGCAATACACACCGACCTTCGCTACGGATGACACGCGGCACAATTTATAATTATTGTTTATTATACGAGAAGAACATAAATTATTATTGTGACTGTAATTATTATCATTACTTGTATAAAATGTGAACTTTGAATGATACTTTTTGTATAGTGTAGGTATCTATTATTGTATAAGTAATGGAATGAAATGTGAAGTAATGGTTACCTACTCGGTTGTGAGTTGGATTGTTGTGCTTGTAAATGTTTCTGAAGGTAGGTAAGGTACGCATAACCTACGAAATCTAATAAGTCATAATAAGAGCAATTTGGTACAATTTATGTGTGTATGTGTGAGTGTGTGTAGGTGTGTGGTATGAGTTGTTTTGTAAGTGGTGTGGATTAGAGTTACAATGTACATGTGTTCATCCCACTCTTTCTAGTAGTTTTTCAGTCTTGTCATAACCATATTTATTTTATTTTATTTTATTCGGAACACAAACAGTATATATAACTAAGAAATAACAACATTAAACACTAGTAACCATTTACATATTTTCGCATATAGGAATTCAAATATAGCAACATACTTATCTTATTTACTTAAAAATAAAGATTATTGTAACATATCATTTAGGTTTTTTATATAAAATACAAACTAACATACAATAGTGGAGAAATTTTGTGGTTATTGTCCCTCAAACCAGAAGTTAGAAAGAAGGCGCTTATACTCTTTAGTTTTTGAGTTGAATAAGTCTAACTTGGGAAAGTCAACCAGTTCTGTATTGTAGCTTATTACTGATCGAATGAAGAAAGAAAGAGCAAAAGATTGTTAGGTAGGTAAGTACAACAATTATTCATACGATGACAACCTTAGACTTCACGCACACATTTACGCGTGTACAAAAGCAACATTTGTGTAGTGTCTGTGTAATAGGTAGTTAGAGCACGGCTTTTGTATAGAGAATGAGTCGAGTGTCCAGGTTGTGGTTAGGTGTCGAGTTTTAAGAGTCCACGGTTAAATGCCCAGTGTCAAGGTTACATTAATAAGTGTCCAATGTCAAGTGTCCAGTGTCAAGTGTCCCGCGGCAAGTGTCTAATGTCCAGTGTTAAGTGTCCGGTGTCAAGTGTGAAGTGTCCAACACCAAGGTCTCAGTGTCTAGTGTCCACTGTCAAGTGTCCAATGTCAAATTTACAATGTCAAGTGTGGAGTCTCCAACGTCTAACGGGCCCAGTGTCTCGTGTCCCGTGTCAAGTGTCCAGTGACAAGTGTGAAGTGTCCAGTGTCAAGTGTCAAATGTCCAGTCTCAGGTGTCCAGGGTCAAGTGTCCAGTGTCAAGTGTCAAGTGTCCAGTGTCAAGTGTCAAGTGTCAAGTGTCAAGTGTCCAGTGTCAAGTGTCCAGTGTCAAGTGTCCAGTGTCAAGTGTCCAGTGTCAAGTGGCCAGTGTCAAGTGTCCAGTGTCAAGTGTCCAGTGTCAAGTGTCCAGTGTCAAGTGTCCAGTGTCAAGTGTCCAGTGTCAAGTGTCCAGTGTCAAGTGTCCAGTGTCAAGTGTCCAGTGTCAAGTGTCCAGTGTCAAGTGTCCAGTGTCAAGTGTCCAGTGTCAAGTGTCAAGTGTCCAGTGTCCAGTGTCACGTGTCAAGTGTCCAGTGTCAAGTGTCAAGTGTCCAGTGTCAAGTGTCCAGTGTCAAGTGTCCAGTGTCAAGTGTCCAGTGTCAAGTGTCCAGTGTCAAGTGTCCAGTGTCAAGTGTCCAGTGTCAAGTGTCCAGTGTCAAGTGTCCAGTGTCAAGTGTCCAGTGTCAAGTGTCCAGTGTCAAGTGTCAAGTGTCACGTGTCAAGTGTCCAGTGTCAAGTGTCCAGTGTCAAGTGTCCAGTGTCAAGTGTCCTATGTTAAGTGTCCTATGTCAAGTGTCAAGTGTCCAGTGTCAAGTGTCCAGTGTCAAGTGTCCAGTGTCCAGTGTCAAGTGTCCAGTGTCAAGTGTCCAGGGTCAAGTGTCCAGTGTCCAGTGTCAAGTGTCCAGTGTCAAGTGTCCTGTGTCCAGTGTCAAGTGTCCAGTGTCAGGTGTCAAGTGTCCAGTGTCAAGTGTCCAGTGTCAAGTGTCCAGAGTCAAGTATCCAGTGTCAAGTGTGCAGTGTCAAGTGTCCAGTGTCAAGTGTCCAGTGCCAAGTGTCCAGTGTCCAGTGTCAAGTGTCCAGTGTCAAGTGTCCAGTGTCAAGTGTCCAGTGTCAAGTGTCCATTGTCAAGTGTCCAGTGTCAAGTGTCCAGTGTCCAGTATCAAGTATCAAGTATCCAGTGTCAGAGTGTCTGGTGTCCGGTGTACGGTATCGGTATACGGTATACGGTGTACGGTGTACGGTGTCCGGTGTACAGTGTCCGTTGTACGAAGTCCGGTGCCAGTATCCGCTGCCAGTGTCCGGTCCCAGTGTCCGGTGTCTGGTGTCCGCTATCAGTCATCTTGAATCCAGCGAGCTGTGTCCGGTGTCTGGCGACCTCTATCCAGTGTATGATAACAACTCTTCATACATTCTCTACATCTGCAACAACAACTTGCAGATGAAGATGGAGACGAAAACGTAATTGTGTCCGACGGAGACGAAAGTGGAGATGGATATGAAGTTGGAGATGAAGCTGAAGACGAGAACAAAGGGCCCAGTGTCTCGTGTCCCGTGTCAAGTGTCCAGTGTCAAGTTTTCAGTGTCAAGTGTCCAGTGTCAAGTGTCAAGTGTCCAGTATCAAGTGTCCAATGACAAGTGTCCAGTTTCAAGAGTCCAGTGTCAAGTGACCAGTTTAAAGTGTACAGTGTCAAGTGTCCAGTGTCAAGTGTCCAGTGTCCAGTGTCAAGTGTCCAGTGTCAAGTGTCCAGTGTCAAGTGTCCCGTGTCAGGTGTCCAGTGTCAAGTGTCTAGTGTCAAGTGTCCAGTGTCAAGTGTCCAGTGTCAAGTGTCCAGTGTCAAGTGTCCAGTGTCAAGTGTCCAGTGTCAAGTGTCCAGTGTCAAGTGTCCAGTATCAAGTATCCAGTGTCAGAGTGTTTGGTGTCTGGTGTCCGTTGTATGGTATACGGTGTACAGTGTCCGGTGTACAGTGTCTGGTGTACAGTGTCGGGTGTACAGTGTCCGTTGTACGGTGTCCGGTGCCGGTGTCCGGTGCCAGTATCCGGTGCCAGTGTTCGGTGCCAGTGTCCGATGTCCGGTGTCCGCTATCAGTCATCTTGAATCCAGCGAGCTGTGTCCAGTGTCTGGCGTGCTGTGTCCGGTGCCCAGGGTCCAGAGTCCAGTGTCCAGCGTCTAGCAACCGTTGTCCAGCGTCCGGCGACCTCTGTCCAGTGTCCGATAACTACTCCATCTTCATCTGCAAAAACAACATGCAGATGAAGATGGAGACGAAAAAGTAATTGTGTCCAACGGAGACGAAAGTGGAGATGGATATAAAGTTGGAGATGAAGCTAAAGACGAGAACAAAGGTTGCAGGATGAAGTACACAGGACGAAAGACACAGGACGAAGGATACGGGATGAAGGACGCAGTACGCAGGACGGATGATGATGGACCCACGACGATAGTTTGTCCAGTTTTCAAGTGCCCAGTGTCAAATGTCCAATGCCATGTGTCGAGTGTCAGCGGTCCAGTGTCAAGTGTCTAGTGTCCAGTGTCAAGTGTCCAGTATCAAGTATCAAGTATCCAGTGTCAGAGTGTCTGGTGTCCGGTGTACGGTAGACGTCATACGGTGTACGGTGTACGGTGTACGGTGTACGGTGTACGGTGTACGGTGTACGGTGTACGGTGTACGGTGTACGGTGTACGGTGTACGGTGTACAGTGTCCGTTCTACGATATCCGGTGCCAGTATCCGCTGCCAGTGTCCGGTCCCAGTGTCCGGTGTCTGGTGTCCGCTATCAGTCATCTTGAATCCAGCGAGCTGTGTCCGGTGTCTGGCGTGCTGTGTCCGGTGCCCAGGGTCCAGCGTCCAGTGTCCAGCGTCTAGCAATCGGTGTCCAGCGTCCGGCGACCTCTATCCAGTGTCCGATAACAACTCCATCTTCATCTGCAACAAACTTGCAGATGAAGATGGAGACGAAAACGTAATTGTGTCCGACGGAGACGAAAGTGGAGATGGATATGAAGTTGGAGATGAAGCTGAAGACAAGAACAAAGGGCCCAGTGTCTCGTGTCCAGTGTCAAGTGTCCAGTGTCAAGTGTCCAGTGTCAAGTGTCTAGTTTCAAGTGTCCAGTGTCAAGTGTCCAATGACAAGTGTCCAGTGTCAAGTGTCCAGTGTCTAGTGTTCAGTGTCAAGTGTTCAGTGTCCAGGGTCAAGTGTCCAGGGTCAAGTGTCCAGTGTCAAGTGTCCAGTGTCAAGTGTCCAGTGTCAAGTGTCCAGTGTCCAGTGTCCAGTGTCCAGTGTCCAGTGTCCAGTGTCCAGTGTCCAGTGTCAAGTGTCCAGTGTCAAGTGTCCAGTGTCAAGTGTCCAGTGTCAAGTGACCAGTGTCAAGTGTCCTGTGTCAAGTGTCCAGTGTCAAGTGTCCAGTGTCAAGTGTCCAGTGTCAAGTGTCCAGTGTCAAGTGTCCAATGTCAAGTGTCCAGTGTCCAGTGTCAAGTGTCCAGTGTCAAGTGTCCAGTGTCAAGTGTCCAGTGTCAAGTGTCCAGTGTCCAGTGTCTAGTATCAAGTATCCAGTGTCAGAGTGTCTGGTGTCCGGTGTACGGTATACGGTGTACGGTGTCCGGTGTACGGTGTCCGGAGTACAGTGTCCGTTGTACGGTGTCCGGTGCCAGTATCCGGTGCCAGTGTTCGGTGCTAGTGTCCGGTGTCCGGTGTCCGCTATCAGTCATCTTGAATCCAGCGAGCTGTGTCCAGTGTCTGGCGTGCTGTGTCCGGTGCTCAGGGTCCAGCGTCTAGCAACCGTTGTCCAGCGTCCGGCGACCTCTGTCCAGTGTCCGATAACTACTCCATCTTCATCTGCAAAAACAACATGCAGATGAAGATGGAGACGAAAAAGTAATTGTGTCCGACGGAGATGAAAGTGGAGATGGATATGAAGTTGGAGATGAAGCTGAAGACGAGAACAAAGGTTGCAGGATGAAGTACACAGGACGAAGGATACGGGATGAAGGACGCAGTACGCAGGACGAATGATTATGGACCCACGACGATAGTTTGTCCAGTTTTCAAGTGCCCAGTGTCAAATGTCCATTGTCAAGTGTCCAATGCCATGTGTCGAGTGTCAGCGGTCCAGTGTCAAGTGTCTAGTGCCCAGTGTCAAGTGTCCAGTGTCAAGTTCCTAGTGTCTAGTGTCTAGTGTCTAGTGTCTAGTGTCTAGTGTCTAGTGTCTAGTGTCTAGTGTCTAGTGTCTAGTGTCAAGTGTCAAGTATCAAGTGTCCAGTGTCCAGTGTCCAGTGTCCAGTGTCAAGTTTCCAGTGTCAAGTGTCCAGTGTCCAGTGTCAAGTGTCCAGTGTCAAGTGTCAAATGTCCAGTGTCCAGTGTCAAGAGTCCAGTGTCAAGTATCCAGTGTCTAGTGTCCAGAGTCTGGTTTCAGGTGTCCAGTGTCTTGTGTCCGGCGTCGAGTGTCCGATGTACGGTGTCTGGGGTCCAGTGACCAGTGTCCGCTATGAGTCGTCTGGAATCTAACGTGCTGTGTCTAGTGTCTGGCGTGCTGTGTCCGCTGCCCAGCGTCCAGCTTCCGGCGTGACGCAGGACGAAGGATGCAGGACGAAGGACGCAGGAAGCAGGACGAAGGAAGCAGGACGAAGGACGCAGGACGAAGGACGCAGGACGAAGGACGCAGGACGAAGGACGCAGGACGAAGGACGCAGGACGAAAGACGCAGGCCGAAGGACGCAGGCCGAAGAACGCAGGCCGAAGGACGCAGGGTGAAGGACGCAGGACGAAGGACGCAGGACGAAGGACGCAGGACGAAGGACGCAGGACGAAGGACGCAGGACGAAGGAAGCAGGACGCAGGACAAAGTACGCAGGACGAAGGACGCAGGACGAAGGGTGCAGGACAAAGGACGCAGGACTCAGGAAGAAGGAAGCAGGATGAAAAACGCAGGACGAAGGGCGAAGGATGCAGGATGAATGACGAAGGGCGAAGGACGCAGGATGAAGGAAGCAGGACGTAGGACGCAGGACGAAGGACGCAGGACGAAGGACGTAGGACAAAGGACGCAGGACGAAGGACGCAGGACGAAGGACGCAGGACGAAGGACGCAGGACGAAGGACGCAGGACGGAGGATGAAGGATGAAAGTCGAAGGGTAGAGGACGAAGAACAATGGATGGTGGCCAGTGGACGGTGGACAGTGGGCGTGGGTACTAAAACAGGACGTGGGACATGGGACACGGAATATGGGACATTCTGACTCTGTACATTGGCCATTGGATATTAGACAATGGACAATAGAAAACAGTTAGCTGTCAACAGACAACAGACAATAGACGTTGGACTGGAATGTGTGTGAGAGAAGGTGAAGACATTTTGTAACAAAGTTAAAACTTAATAGGTAAAGATCCATAGCATCGTAATCATACTTTCAGTGCTAAGGCTTAGGCTAATTCCCATATCAGGATTTCTGTGCGCAGTACTTAACAGCGTTAAACATATAGTAACGCAATGATTATTTGTGATTTAATATTATATATTATGGCTTAAACGACGAATTACCTGCCTATATACAATTGTCTTAGCACGCGACACTTTAATGCGCCAAATTTTACAAGGGAATGTATACGAGACGAATTCATTCCCTTGTAAAATTTGGCGCATTCATAATAACAGAGAAACATTTAATTATACAGCGTGCCCGCGGTCACAAATAAGCCTTCTCTACATTACCGAACTAATGTCACAGACAGATTTCAATGGTCAGTGTCGACGGAATAGGCATCGCTACAAGCGGGGTATGCGTCAGGCGCGTACTCAGACTCGGACTAAATCCTGTAAAAATTTTATGAAAAATATGCTTTAATAATTACGCAATATGTGGTTAAAGGTTTCAAAATATTGATAGTGAAAAAACAACAGAACACATTTTATTATAGGTGTGTAATGTTTGCCTGAATGACAATTGCATTGTTTGATTATTTTCTACAAAACATAGCAAGAAGATTTGTTTAATATATAACCTAACTATAAACTTCTTTGTCTCAAAATGGGTTATAACGGTACCCTCTACTTGCTTCTGATATTTATGCCCGTGCCTATTTCACTGACACGTATAGTTACTTTACTTTACGTTTACTTGAAGAAAATCATGAAACTTAATTTTACTGAATCTTTATCTTCCAATCTCCGCCAACCTGAAGGCGTACCTGGTCGGTAACAATTATAGCGGTGCAGTCGCGATGAGGCGATGACGCCTGCACCTGCTATGTTAAGCGGGTTGCAATTAAAACCGATTTCGGGGGAATCTGTAAAATTGTTGGCTATATAATAAACAAAGGCATATAAACAGTTCGCATTATGAGTTTAATATTTTTACCATCTACGTTCACAGCATCACTTACAGACAGATGGGATATTCGTCAAAGGTTATCCTATCACCTATTTAATAGTGTAATTTTTTATTACATGAACGGATTTTCTGGTGGCAAGACTATAACATCATATAAGCTTTATAACCATTTAATATATATACTTACATTTGCAAGGTAAATCATACAGTTTACTAGTCTACACAGACATCATCACATAAAAATGTTATCCTACCAGAGCTTAAGAAAACTGAGAATTAAATACCAACTTACAAACGTACCATTAGAAACGGGTGGATCATTTAAAGTTGGGACAAATTAGTACTTAACCAAAGACGTCTTTAGAAACAAAATTTGAGAATAATATTTAATCCAAACAGTTTGCGTGCGGGGGGATGTAAGGCGACGTCTTATCACGGAAACGCTTCGGCCACTTGGACGCACACAGCTACCGCTGCGGTGCGCGGCGCTGCGCGTCTTTTTGTCTGATATCCCAAGAAACCCGTAGAGTTTCTTCGATGATAATCTTGTCCTTATCATAACTCTTTTAATAAGCTCGATACAAATCATGAAAACCGAGATTGTGCAATTAATACTTTTACCCCTGCAACTTTCTAAAAGTTTTAAATATATTTTGTGAAGCTACTTTATCTACATTTTTGCTATTGTTTTCAGACACTTAGAATAAATTTTGTTTAATCCGCTGAATACAATTATTAAAATAATATACCTTATTAATAGTTTATACACGACCGGCCAAAGCATGAGAATCATGTTCTAGAGTTAATATAGTTCCCTATTACTAGTAATATTTAATTATCTGAACTGATCTGAAATTGGTTGCGTAAATGTAATGACATTTTTGTTACTGAGAAGTATATCGAAAAGTGCTGGGATAAAAATAAATTCAGTAAAGCAATAATATACCGCACAGGCTAATATCGCACCACGCGAAGTCAGGGAGGCCTTGCCTGAATCGTATCTACCCATACCATAGGTATAGGTTTGTACATGTTGTATGTGATTGAGCCTATACTGACCAACAGTACTAGTTTCATAAAATCATACCATGCTGCTCGTGTAGTTAGCGGTTTTCGTAAGCAAACAAAAAGACATCGTAAGCGGCTGAAGTTGATATGGCCGTTGTTTCAGGGTTTTTAGATCTAATATACTGCTTGGTAGTAAACGTGTATAGTCAGGTAGGTACATACTCGTATTTTGAAGCCTAAAATACAAGTAGATTCTTTGGTAAGTATTGAGGTTTTCTGACAGTCTTGAACAGTCGAAATAAGAATAAGTCCTGATATAAGAATAGACTTGCCATGATCACATGGGACCTAAAAAATACTGACAAAACTTGGTTTCTTTGAAACCTCACCCTAAACCTTTTGTTTAGGGAGTTTGGGATAGTAAGTTTAATGGCATCTCTAAAGGTTTCCTATTCCAGCTACTCACTTTTTAACAGCGTTAATAACGGTGGAATTAAAGCGCGAGAGGCCGCCGAGGACGATTTAATTAAACCTTAACGAAGATCTCTCTCTCCCTACCCCCTCTATTTCCCCACTTCTCAACCACCTTTACCTGCCCAATGTTTAATTACTAAAATCTGTTTATGCTTAACCATTTTTATTTTTCATTAAAATTGACAAAGATCCTCTTAGCTTTGACAATGGCTAGTGTTTTAGGTTAAATATAAATAGGTACATAAAATTTAAAGTACAGGGTTGCATCGCGATCGTTTGAGTGTAGTGTTTTGTTTTTGCCAGAGTTACGTTAACTAGTGAAAGATAATTAGAATCAACTATGCACTTATTGATTGAATAACTCGTAGCTGTGACGCTTGTATCAATTTCGCACCCCTACCGACAGCGACGGAATTGCAAGGCTTGAAAACTGAAAGGATTACGCTCCAATAGTGGCATAAATACACAGAAAAAAAGGAATACTTGAGCCAACGCAGTGTGTTTTGTTTCAAGAATATTTGTGATTCATATATATTGAAAACAATATATTCTTGAAAACAGAACACAATATTCTCAGGAATATATTCTTGGATCAAAGTATAAATTGCGTTCTTGTTTGAAGAAATCGTTAAAGTGTTTAAATAAGAATATGGTTAGTTTTGAATCCAAGAAATCCTTAATTTTGGATCAAGCTTAACATGAAAATAAATACTTGATTCAAAAAACCATACGTGTTTGAAGCAAGAACCGATTTCTTGAGTAAGAATAACGTTAGTTCTGAATCCAAGAAAACGTGATTTTTAGAACAATTATATAAATACTTGATTTAAAAAACCTTGCGCGTTTAAAACAAGAATCTTGTTCTTGATTAAAAAATATGTTTAACTTAGTTAAAAATATTTAAGTCATGAATTAAGAAAAAAAAATATTTAAAACAAATATCGATATCTTGGTTCTAAAAATGAATATTTCCTTAATTAAGAATTTGTATTTTTGATTTAAAAAAGACTTTATTTGAACGAAGCATTCGGTATTTCACTTTCAAGATATAGCCATATTTGTAAGTAAAATAAGAATCTTTAATTAAGAATGCGATTGTTCAAATCAAAGAAAAAATATTTTATATTCAAGTATTAGTATTTTATACTCATCCTTATTGGAAGAAAAATGTTTACTTGAATTGAGATCTTGTTATTACTGACATTCTTTAGTGAATTTAATTAAGTTTCAGATGAAAACGTTTTTGGTTTTCAAATTATACATACCAATATTTTGATATAAGATCATATTCTTATATGAAATATAGGAAAGTTTTCTTTCTAGATTACTAATAACAATATAATTCTTCAATGAGGATTTACATTGTTTTGACTGTAGAATTTATTGTCTTCTGGTTAATCATTTTGATTATCTTGATTCAAAATATTATTTATTCTCGAATCAAAAATCCGAAGCATAAGCCAGGTTGCGATGCTGTAGGCACAAACAATTAATTTCAAAACAAATACTTCTCATATTAAAAAGTAAATCTAAACATAAAGCAGTTTTTACCTTTTATTAATTAAACTTTTAATGATTGTATTTGTTTTGAAATTAATTGTTTGTGCCTACAGCATCGCAACCTGGCTTATGCTTCGGATTTTTGCTTCGAGAATAAATAATATAATAATTAACAACATACATAATATATTAATGACCACATGCATGTCTAACTGAAAATTAGCAACAAATTTGAATCCAGATTTAACACTAATTAAACATTAGTCAATACAATGTATCTTTGGTTCACTACCTATAACTTGTTAAATAAAACACTATTGGTATCTGTAAGACTATTATATTTATTGAATTAAACTTCAGACTAAATCTAAGGATACAGTCGTATTACGTAACTATTTGTTATATTTTGCGTTTAATTATAAGATACAAGTGTTACGCAGCCGGTGGATAACACGCGTTAAAAACACGATACAGTTTAGATACCATGGCAAAAAAAAACTTAATCACTCACGAAAACTGATACTTAACGGTGTCCACAACTATGTATAATGTTGTCCAGTCTGACCATCAGGATATAAGATTGAACAGATAATTTTGTCTGTGCCGCTTTTGTTTTGAGATTATTAATTTTCTGCTCAACTTCACCAGGAGACTGAAAAGTAAATATAGGAATCACTAATCTACAAAATGAAATTCAGATGCTAATGAAATAGTTTAGAAAATATCATTTTAATTACCTTTTCTTTAACAATGATCCCTTCTATTGATTCGACTGTTGAAAACTTGACCTTTCTGTTCAGTCTGCTTTTAGGTGGGAGCAGGTAACCAAATATTTCCATTTGAGATATATAAAATCATGAACGCTAGTGTTTTAATGGGCCGCCGCTCTTCGTAAGTATCCTCCTCAAAGCCTTTGGACTGGCCTGGTCACTCTCACTAGTGGATAAATCTTAAAGAAAAAACAAGCACGATATAACATTATACACAGCATATTACACAGCTTAATATTATAATTCCTCCGTTACACAGAGCACGACAATATGACATCCTACTTAATATAATTACTTAACCCTGATTCACCCTCATCTCGAGTGTTGCAGTAGTGGATGCTTGTGTGTAAACAGTGGCTTTACCTTACAGAGAAAATATAAAAAATACTGTTTTGATTTAAACATTAATTTGAACAGCATTGAAAGATTTTAAACTTCACCGCAGCACTCGTTTCAGATTCTATAATACACATGATACTCATGCTAAAAATGCGTCGCGCGCGGTCATGAGTTGGATGGGCGACCGCTAGTGACATTACTATTGAGCGTGCACGTGTTTCGGAGGGCACGTTAAGCCGTCGGTCCCGGTTTTTGTCTAAGGATGGCAGTCGTTATAGCATGGTGGTAGGGCATTTTGCGAATGTCCGCCTGGCTAGCTACCACCCTCAAATAGAAAATCTGTCGCCAAGCACCTAACGGTGTGTTCCGGCAGCTGTCCTTGAGAGCCAGTACTTCTAGGTTAGCCAGAACAACATCTTCGACCACATCATCACTTACCATCAGGTGAGATAGTGGTCCATGGCTAACCTATTAGGAATAAAAAAAGAAAAGAAAAAAGGTAGGTATAGTAGAGTCCATGTTCGAAGCTTAGGTACTTACCACGGAAGTTTTGTATTCTGACATCATCAACGCCATTGCTTTGAAGAAACTCTATTGTTTCTTCCATTATAATGTACACGAACACTTCTAAATCTGCATGAAACTACCTAATAGTTAAGATTATAACGTACAAGAAGTCGCCGCAATAAATAAGAATAGGTTTCCTCCGGTCTGATTTAACGACTTCACAGAACACTTGTTGACCTATTTGAGGATCAAGGAGACTAACACTAATTACAAATTTACAATTAACTCAATGGGATTTACAAATTTTTGAAGCGCTTGCTATGCACGACATTTGCGGAACTTTCGCCCACTCAGTGTTGCCAATTCCAATTCAAAAAAAGAACTCAAACTGTTACAGAAAAAAAATATTATGATTGCTGGAAATAATATATTATGATATTGAAATTAAATCATTAATATTGAAATATATATATATATATATATATATATATATTGCCGTTGTGTGATTGAGCATTTTATTACATATTGGGAAGTCACATGAATTTATTATAATTTTTCTGGTTATTTTGTTTATTGTCTGATATGAGTGTAGAGTTTACTGCGTAAAGAGTGATTTAGTTTATGTTATGAAGTTTGTTCTAGAAAATTAGTACCGCCGCAGTTGGTAAATAAACATTACTTTAAAAAGCAATTTAAAAAAAGTTAATTACTAAGAACTGAAATTGTAAATTTCCCCTATATTAGGCATACCGAAAGAGGTCGTGTGGTACGTAAAGTTCCACCAACTTAACTGCAGTTCTCGAGGGCGCTATTGGTCAAGGAAATCAACTACCAACTGTCACAGTACTCTAGGTTAGCCTGAACAACATCTTCGACCACATCATCACTTACCATCAGGTGAGATCGTGGTCAAAGGCTAACCTATCAGGCACATAAAAAATAAAAAATAAACTATTTGAGGGAATTTTGTAGTTCTTTTTTCTGCCGCCTGAACAGATAAGTTGGTCGAACTATACCTACCTTTCAGCGCTAACTTATCATTTTCGATTTTTCAATAGAAATTCCGTAGTAAAAAACTCAATAGCTGAGTGTTTTAGCTAATAATAAGTAGCCCTTTTAATTAATTTAATTGAAATTTGTTTCATACAAGTATGAAACAAATTAAAACGGGTTATTAAGTTCAGAATAGAATAGAATAGAAGCACACGATATCCCTCCTAAATATTTCTTCGCGCCTTCTGGTTTGACTGCAACGCTCCTGCTACCATTTCGAACACGTTTTTGCATCATCTTAGCATTTTTTTATCAACCTGGCAGCACATTATTAAAATAGGTTCTGGAATATGATTTTTTGGTCCAAGAAAATATTCTCAAAAGAAATGTTTCTGATCAAAACATTTCTTTTCAGATAATATTTTAATCCAAGAAAATATTCTTATCTTAGATATTTTAACTTTTAACCCTGGAAAATAAGCTTTCTTTTTTTATTATCATCCATGATATACGGGCTAAAGATCTAGGCCTCACTTGAAAGCAATAATAGCCGAGCGTTAACAGCTATGGACTGCCGTGCCGCAGGTCCCTGGTTCGATCCCCACTGCCGGCTTGAGCTTCACCGCATGGTGGAAGGGCATTTCCCTTAAGTACAAAAGCTGTCGCCAAGCACCTAACTAAGTTGCGGCAGCAGTCCTTGAGAGCCAGAAAATATACTTAAAAGTGTGAAATAACTTGTCGCAGTCGGTACCATGCGCACAATATTGTGATAATTGGTATATTTAAACCGGAACTTTAACAAATTATTTCACACTTTTGAGTGTTGCAGTCGTTACCATTTTTTGGTAAATAATTAAGGTCCAATATGAGCTAAACCAGCCAAATGCGTGTCAAGATATCGCGGTTTCCAGTGCGAGGCGAACTAATTGTTAATTTCGTAAGATTATAGAGATCTTAATTCATATATATGAAGAGGTCTTCATTTAATACTCAATTTGTTTCGTATTAAGACTTCTTAAATAGCTATGAAATAACTTTATCTCCACGAAATATTTTCAACAACTTTAATGTGATACCTACATATTATTGTAAATTTTTGCTTAAGTTATTGAAAATCTTTCGTAAAGATAAGGTTATTTCAAAGCAAGATAAAGAAATCTTACACCTACACATACAAGAATAATTTATTTTTACAATGACAATACAATATTCAAGAACATGGAGAGAGTTTTTACAAGAGTTTTTATCTAACACATCAATAGTTTCATTATAAGACTTTTTATTATTTCGTTAAAACTGCTTCGTCTTTACGGATGGTTTTCTTTAGTTTTAATTAGATTAAATTAAAGTTCTTGCGTTAAAAATTACTTGTTTCGTATATAGAGATCGTAATTAAAATTTTGAATTAAGAATCCATTTTTTCCGTATTAAGATTTCTTTATATTGCTTTGAAATAACTTTATCTTTACGAAAAGGTAAAGTAAATTACAATAATACAATATCGCATTGAAAACCTTTCGTGAAGATAAAATTATTTCCAAGCCAGTTAAGAAGTCTTAATACAAAACAAATGGGTTCTTATATCAAAACTGTTTCATATTTTTAATTAAGTTCTCTATATTCTTAATACGAAACAAATTCTTTTTTACACAAGAACTCTAATTTAATCTAATTAAAACTATTGTTTAGCCGTACGTAAAGACGAAGCAATTTTAAAGAAAGAATAAAAGTCTTCTAATTTCGTGGCTTATAATGAAACTATTGATGTGTGGAATAAAAACTCTTCATGTTCTTGAACTATGATATTGTATTCTCTTTGTAAAAATAAATTATTCTTAAATGAAGAATTGTAATGTATCCCGATGAATTTAATGAAAACCGTTCCGTAAAGAATAAATTATTTTTCAGGAAGAAAAGGTAGTCTTAAAATAACACAACTCGTATTTCAAATCGTGCATGTTTTTCAATAAAGAATGTAACTTCTTAGCTTACCGTAAATATTCGTAACTGAAGAACCTTATTTACATTCGAACAAGAATATTTAAAAATATTTCAAGAAAGAATATAGAAATTTTATTTTGAAAATAAAATGTTAACAGAAGAATTCCTATTTTATTGTAAGAAGAATGTTTTCGCTGTCTTGAAATAATAATTTGAATACTTTATGTGAAGAAAATATTTTTGGGTCGAAACAATATTCCTAAGAATATTCGAGTGTAATATCAAGTTTCGATTATTTTTCAGTTCAGAATATATTCTTGTTGTAAGACAGCATCGTCTTGAATTAATTAAGACAATATTTATTCTTGGCTAAAGAAGTCTTTTTTTTCTGTGTACGTGTCAACTTTTCTTATTGGGTTTGTTCTACATTTGAACTCTATTGAAATGGCCTGTAGAACGATAATATTACTAATAATATTTTTTAGTACTATCAGTTTTTGACACCTAAAACTTATAAACGAATATTATCGAAAATCAGTATGTGTATAGATAACTTATACAGATTCGAACTTCATTACAAATGTCTCGAACATTATAATAGTCGTCCATATTTATGCCATAACAATCTAAATTACTTCCTATATTATCTTATACATTATACGTACACCCTCTGATAGAGTCGGTGGACATCAGAGAAATATTTATTAGATCCTTCAAAACTTGAAACACGGCGGATTTTAAAGGAAATATCGGATAATCAAGCGTCGGAGTATTTATACATTTATTATTGATTGGTATATTGATCGTTATTTGAATATTTGATTTTGAAATTGTGAGAAATTAGGGTTGTGTCAATACGGTACCAAAACTCTAATAAGTTCCTATACTTTTGTATCGTTAATATTTAATCACCCCTTATTGATATTTGTATTAATTATACCTACTAATCAAAATATCCTCGTCGGCTCTACATTGATTTTTCCGAAATGTTCTACATAATAATAAATATTTACTGGCCCTGGATCAACCATCAAGCAGTATACAACTGCTCCAAATCATTTAAACTGGCTTCATGTTTCACAAATTGCTAGGCTTAAGGTGAGGGCAGACCAGCGATAACGGCGTGACGTAGGTCACGACGCGTCAGAGATAGTCAGCGATCCGGCGCAGCGGCGTGATTTACGAGTAACTGGACTAATGTGTACGCAACCCAACGCAACACCGGTGGTCGACAGGAGAGCGATATTGCTGAACGATGATATGCACGCTACATGCTGAGTAATGTAGCCATGATGACTGGAGCTTTCTTTTGCATTGGTTGGACCCAATGCAATTGAAATGTAATTCGTAGGAACTTCTACGAAGTCATGGAAGTTTCTACGAATACAGGTAGTTGTTTGTTGCAGTGTGCTGTTTTGATTATCTACTATGTGTGCGACATTCTTTAAGGTTGTTTCTGGTAGAACTAAGACTTAGCAATATCATATCTACATCGATCAAGCTCATATTCAAACTCGAAAATGACATGAATACTATGATTATACATTATTTATTCGTAACCTGAAATACCGTAATTTCAATGACCTCAAAAGTTCAACAAGCTATCACATTATTTTGTTCTTATATTTTTTTATTCGTAGCATGAATACAATCTATCAAATTGCGTGCAGTAAGAATTAACCGTGCAACAGTTTTCTAAGAACAAGATACAAGCGCAGGAACGAACATGAGCCGTAAGTAAAATAATGTTAAATTAATTATATTATTTTATATTCTTATCAAAATGTTATTTTTATAGTAGTATCATATAATATTAGTTTTGTTTTCTCGACTTTCGTCGGTCTTTCATAAATACCCCGTCCCGTAACCCACAGGAAAAAAGGTATTTATGTCCCACTTATTGTATCCTAGTTGTTCCTCTCCTTCGTCTTATCTGCCTGGTTTGTCGTGTGTTTGTTGATTGCTGTGAGTTTGGTGTAATAGTTGCGTTAAGTGTATCTGGTGTGTTTGACGTGTCTTGTGTGTTTGATGAGTCTGGTATGTTTGTCGACTGCTGTGTGCCTAGTGTGTTAACTTGGTTTTGGGTATTGTGAACGAACACGGTATCTCCTAGCACTTTACTTAATATTGTGGATGTATGAATGGCTGCTTGTTTTTGTAGAATGCTGATATCTATGGTAGTTTCTAGTTTATTGAGATGTTTAGTTAAGCTTTTCGCTACTATGCCAGTTGCGCCTATCACTATGGGTATGACAGTCGTTTGTGTATTCCACAGACGACTGATTTCGGTTTTGAGGAGGTGGTATTTGCTCAGTTTTTCTATTTCCTTTGCGCCTATGTTGTAATCAGAAGGTACTGTAACGTCTATGAGATATGTTTGATTATTTGTTTTGTCAACGTATATCAAGTCGGGTCTATTGTGTGTTACGGTTACATCGGTTTGGACGGGTATTTCCCAAAGTATTTTAGCGGAATCGTTTTCTTTTACATGTGGCTGGCTGAGTGTTTCTTTCCACCAAAGGTCCGAAACAGTTATTGCATGCTTTTTGGCAAGACACCAATAAACATACTGGACGAGGTTATTATGTCGTTTGACATAGTAGGTCCCCGCCAGTTTGTCGCATCCAGATATGATGTGCTGCGTGGTCTCATCTTTGCTGGCACATAGGCGACACTTTCCATCCACTGCCTCTTTCAAGATGTCTCGTTGGTGTTGCCGGGTCATTACAGCTTGGTCTTGTATAGCAAATATGGAAGACTCTATGCTTGGTGTTATCTGTTGTTTTTTGATCCATTTAAATGAGAGTACCGTATCAATATTGGCCTGATCTAAAACTCTTTTAGGAAACTGTCCGTGCAATGGCTTGCTTCTCCATACGTCATTCTGCTTTTTGACTATAGATTTTTTTATTTCTGTATCTGTGTGTTTGTTGCCATGTGGTAAGTTAAGTTCGGATTCAATTTCTTGTGCTTCTTTGACTATTGAGTATTTGTCTCTGTTAACATCATGTTGTACTATTGCCTTGATGAGGTCGTCAGTTTTTGCTTCTAAATATTGGTTGTATTTGACTATTTGTGTTTTGAACATGAACTCTACATTTTGAAGCCCTCTTCCTCCTTGTGCTACGGGTAAGTATAATCTGTCTACTTCTGCCTTTTGCTGATGAGCCTTGTTTATTGCTAGCCACTTTCTAGTTTTGGTGTCTATTTTCTTAAGATCACTGTTTTTGTAATTGATTATACCGAATGAGTAGAGTAATACGGGAATGGCGTAAGTGTTGATTCCTTTTAGTATCATATATATTATATTGTATATGATAATATATTATATCATATCTATATCAAATAGAGGCGGCACTGAACCAATCAATATTATAAATACCAATTGGGTTCGTTAGCAAATTAAAAAATCTGTGACACAGAGGCTAACCTTACCTTACAGAATATTACCTAAGTGCCAAAGTGCTAGTTCCGGCCTAGAAAGAAATAAAGACACTTATTTATATAAATATACTACAACACTCGCATAAACACTTTTTTATTGCACATGAATGCTAGCCTATGGGCTAGTCTTTGACCGTTATCTCACCTGATGGTAAGTGATGATGTAGCGGAAGACGTTGTTCAAGCTAAATTAGAGTAACCGGCTCTCAAGAATAGCTGCCGAAACACACCAACTGGGCTCGGTGAAAAATTTATTAGGTTTTTTACGTGAGGGTTGTACCTAGTTATGGGAAAATTCGCAAAATGACATACCACATATGCTATAATGACTGCGGACGAACTTAGTTGAGACAAGTACAAGAACGGCTAAGCAAACTACGCTACGAGTAATCACATCAATCGTAACGTCCACCGTTGAACGAGGTCTCCCCATCCATTGGGTGGATTTGCCATAATCCCTACGCTTGGCAGGCGTCTTGAAGATCGCAGTAAAGTTGTCACTTCTTCAGTAGGCGCTGCTTCCCACTTTCCAACACCCACGGGAAGAAATGGGGGTAGCATTCTAACCCCGCACCCCATGGAGACTATTTACCCCCTACGCTACGAGTACTTCACTCAAAATAGTCCCCTAACTAATAGTTATTTTCGATAGTGCATAGAGCAAATTTGAATCAATTCCCAAGGATACAACATAGCAATGGCTTTGTTTCAAATGTGGGAATTGATTCAAATTTGCTTACTGTACAATATTAATATTCCATTACAATATCAAGAGAGCCATATTGTAAATACTATTGTAGTATAGAAGGGTATTTTACGATATGACCGGATTATTGTGGCCATAAATTAAACGGAAAATACACTGCTGAACTTAGCCTTCCCCATTAAGGGGGGGTTTGCCATAGTCCCCGCGCTTGGCGTCCTGGGGATCGCAATTTAAGATATCAGTTCCTCAGAAGGTGCTGCTGCCCACCTTCCGGTATTTTACCTTATTGTTGGGAATTTAAAAATGTAAACAGTATTATCGAGCATATAGCTATATGTTTCGTAACCATTGTAAATGATCTTGGCATTCACGAGATTAATATAAAATTGATCTTATATCTTGAAAAATTATAAAACTTCAGGCAACGGGACGGCAACGCCGCGCTCAGAAATGTTTTTGTCCAAATATTTAAATTTTTTGGCGGGAAGAAATGTTTTTGCTTGTTACACAAAAACTATGGGGCCTATTGTTTTGAAAATTTTGGTGCCGATGGCACAAATTCTACCCTACATTTTAAGCCATTAAACAGTAATCTAGGCTTTCCCGTTTGAGCTGTCCAGCATGTGCTAGCTGGGGACATGTGTCCCCAGCTTACACGTTGATTTGAGCTTGTATCTCCAAAACCTTAATAGCCAGAGACTTGAAAATTTTAGTGCCTTTGGCACAAATTTGGCTCTAAATTTTGACATATTAACCAAATTCGTAGGTCCATTCGTTCAGAAGATACATATGAGTAGCTGTAGACACGTGGTATCCAGCTTACACGTTAAAATCGAGTCATAACTACTACAGCTTTCAAGTATGACGTTCAAATTTTTTTGTGCCATTGGCACAAATTATGCTCTAAATCCCTGGCTATAGTATATAACCACATCTTCAGCCGTTTCGTATATACAGCATGTGTCAGCTGGAGACCATAACGTCAGCTAACACACTAATAATCACACGTAGCGTCGAAGTTTATTTGGCACCTAAATTTTGAGTTGGTATTCATAATTGCACAAAATATGCTCTAAATATTGGCATATTCAGAATTAAGAAATTTCGATTGAGTAAGCTGGAGACATTCACACCAATAATGTCCAAGATTTCATGTATTTTGTTGGTATAGAAAGACGATTGAGATGGCTTACCAGAAGGTAAGTGATCACCGTCGCCCACGAACACCCGCAATACCAGAGATTTTGAGAATGCGTTGCTGGCCGTTACCCCTCAAACCGTAAAAATAATAAAAATTACAATTACCCGTAACTAATGCAATTAATTCTATAAATATACTAAAAACATATAATTATCCTAAATATCTTCTTTATATCAAAGTATTCCATGATCAAGTACGATACAAAATCACAAAAATACAATAGGAAAAATTTAAGTCATGTGCGGGGATTCGAACCCGCGTCCAGCCACCCCTTGAGCCGGGGTATGCTCTAACCAATTGAGCTAACATGACATGACGTCATAACTCAAATCTTTCCTATCGTTCTTTAACCATCGTATTGGGATGGAGCGACATCTATAGTACCACTTGCGTTTTATTACAAACAAGACCAATTTTGCAATTGGTTTTATATTTGTTAATGATGACGCAACCTTATAATTTTAATATTGTTAGGTTTGCAATAACGCCTGCTATGCGGATTACATTACAAAATCACAAATATACAATAGAAAACTTTAAGTCATGTGCGGGATTCGAACCCGCGCCCATCCACCCCTTGAGCCGGGGTATGCTCTAACCAATTGAGCTAACATGACATGACGTCATAACTCAAATCTTTCCTATCGTTCTTTAACATCTATAGCACCACTTGCGTTGTACTACAAACAAGACCAATTTTGCAATTGGTTTTATACTTTGCGTTTACCTAATACACAACGCTTTGAGAATCTTCTTATTTTATTTGGAATTTGGTGAAACAGAGTTTACTGCTCTTACCAGAACAAAAACTACCATAAAAACTTGAGGGCCACGCATGGTGGTGGGGCAATTTGTAAAATATATGTCGCTTTTTTTGACGAAACTGTGTGATCCAATGTCCTTGTTAACCAATTCTCTTTCTAGTTTAATCCCGCTAAAAGCTTCGATCAATCCACCATTTTGAAGCAATTATGGCTGAGCGGTAATAGACTAATCAGACTGCCGTGTCGCAAGTCCATGGTTAGATCCCCACCGCCGCGCCGGCTAGAGCTACACCGCATGGTGTAATTGCTTCAGACGCCTAAACACAGCAATGTTTGCGCACTACTGCTTTGAGGCAGTATATCTAAACTGCGGTGGTACCGACCAAGAAACAATCTTACTAAAGGAGATCTACCACCAGTTAAATACGTTTCCGCTGTCAATATTTGGCTAGTGTATTTCGTGTGTTTTTATTATGAATTCAAAGGAAATATTTTTTTACATCGCTAATAAAATCAATTTCAATAACAGTTTTTACTGCCAAGATATACAAAAACCGCTTGGATATAAAAAATAGGAATCAACGTTTTCATTAAGGTGAGACTGCTCATTTGCAAAATGATAAATATGGCATAAATTATTTCATTTATTATTCAATTCGGTTCTTCCACCGTTATTATGGGTAACGAGTAGATACTTTGACAGAGACACCCTTTTTATTTTTTTTGGACGCAAACGATACTGTTTGCTCGGCGGGTCTTAATTTTGAGTTTAAATACGGGGGAGACGCGTTCAAAAGAGCTCTCGCCAAATCCTAGCTAAAGTATACATAAATACAATGCACCTGAGGTCCAGGCACTTTTATTTTACGATGATTTTTGTAGGGCGCTTGATTTTTGAATATGGGCAAAGGAAATTAATTTTACTTAACTAAAATAATGTATGGGAGTCAGTACCGTATTGATTAAAACCGTATCGTATTTGCATGATGCCTGCTTCGAAAAGTTCTTTCAATATAAAAAAAAATAATAGGTACTAAACTTGATTCCGTTAGTTTTAAAATAAAAAATACTTTTTTTATTCCTGATAGGTTAGAATTTGACCACTATCTCACCTGGTGGTAAGTGATGATGGATTCGAAGATGTTGTTCAGACTAACCTAGAAGTACTGACTCTCAAGGACAGCTGCCGGAACACACCGTTAGGTGCTTGGCGACAGATTTTCTACTTGAGGGTGGTAGCTAGCCAGGCGGGCATTTGAAAAGTGCCCTACCACCATGCTATAACGACTGCCATCTTTAGACAACAACCGGGACCGACGTCTTAACGTGCCCTTCAAAGCACGGCACTCATGACTGCGGGCGACGTTGCTTAACTTTGCTGATCGGTTGCGAACATCTAAGTAAACTACGCTACGAGCGCTTCAAAGTTTCAAGTTTCAACTTTGCTTTAGGTGCATGCATTTTTTTTTTATGATTGATATAGTGTTACTTTTTTTATGCGGCGGTATGCCTTTATTAACCAAATACTGCAAACTATATATACAACACTACAGCTACTACAATAAAAGCATTTGGACTCATAGGCAGTCCAAATGCCCTTTTTTTCATGCTGATGGTCTCTCGTTTACAATAATGGTTGCCATCGGAAATAGTTGCACTTATAAGATCATCGAGGTATACTTATACTTGTACCTACTGGTAAATACTTTATATTAGATTCCACCAGCGGGTTTCCCGCCCGGGTTTGTAAAGGTGAGTGTTTATTGGTTAACAAATACTATGTGTAAAAATTAACTCTGGTTTAGGTGCACAGTTAACTAAAAGGCTAGTTCTCTTTGGTCGTTTGTTCTGTCTTTTAGCTGCTTCTAATAGTAAAGAAGTCATGCGTTTCGACCCACACACATGATATGTGTTCTAAAAGACAGAAATATGTTCCCATCGCCGCCGTGAATAGAATATTTTCACGCAGCTATCGTCACTTTGCTAGTGGATAATAATCAATTCAATTCTGTCTCGAACAGTCGTTACGGGCGTAAAACTCAAACTGTTTATAAAACGTATCAGCACTCACTTCCTCTACAAAATTACCATCTATTACAAAATTACAAATATGTAACGGGCCCAGTGCCATTCGTGACTTGTGATGAAATGCATCTGTTGTTGGCAGATAATAATTAGCTTAACATCAGGTGGGCCTCGAGTTCGTCAAAATAACAATAAAAAACTGCGAATTACTTAATCTGGTTTATTTTATCATTTATAGTTGTTTATTATAAATGTGGAACAGCCGTGACAACTTAATAGCTAAGAAATTATTAAATGAATGTTAATAACTTACAAATATGCAATAAAATAAATATCATTAAACATAAATACTTGGAATGGCGGAAGAGCATTTTGCGAGTGCTTAGGCTAGCTATCACTCTCAAGTAGAAAATCTGTTTGCTAGCACCTAAACGAGTACCTAGTCAAGCAGCTGCCCTTGAGAATCAGTAATTGTAGGTGAGTCTGAACAATATCTTCGACCACATCATCACACAATCAGGTGGGTTAGCATTCAAAAGCTAGTTCATCAGCTATAAATAATACTTAGCAAATATTTCAAAATTACAAATTTATCATATACTTACATCATCTTTTATTTCCAGACAACCCGTTACAAAAGTATTATTATTGTTTGATGGACGAAGGTATATCTATTACAATGCTAATAAAAGTACAAAAGAAATAATAATATCCAACACAAGAAATAATCATACAGCAAATAAATAAAACGTAAATTACCTACATCATATTAGTATCGAATCATTTTAACATACCATTTTTTTTATTTTAACATATACATACATTTAACATATATATACATATACGCATATATACATATAAAACACATCAAATATACATACATAATATTATAGATACAATAAATATATACTTATACAATTAATATATACATATACAGTACATACATAACACAAAATTATTAAAATATTTGCAGTGATTTGAATCACAAACAGCACATAACAGTGGAATCAATTTTAAATAAAGAATTAGTAGTTATCAAGAAAGGTAGTGATTTTTAACTAAGTTTTTGAAGACATATATAGAAGGTGCACGTTTTATTTCGAGCGGCAACGAGTTCCACAAACGTACAGCTTCAGTGGAAAATGACCCATCATAGAACTTTGTCCTGTGCTCAGGTATTGTAAGTATAAGATTATTTGACGACCGTAAAGAACATTAATGAGTAGTGGAGAGGAAACAGAAACGTTCCTTGAGGTAGCGCGGGGAAGAAGGATTAAACAGAATATTGTAAAGTAGGGACAAAATATGAGCATTCCGACGAAGGCGTATAGGGAGCCACTTGAGCTTAGTGCGAAATTCGGAGACATGGTCATATTTGCGCAAACCAAATATAAACCTAATACAAAAATTTTGGAGGCGCTCAAGTTTATCTAGCATATCTTCGGTAAGGTCGAGGTAGCAGACATCAGCATAATCAAGTATAGGAAGTAAGAGAGACTGTGCAAGCGCAGTCTTAGTGGTAGTTGGTAGGAAATTGCGAAGTCTTCGTAAGGCACCTGCAGAAGCAAATATCTTGCGACTAGTTTCAGCTAGTTGCGGTCCCCATGTTAAACAACTGTCAATAATTATGCCAAGATTTTTTACTGTGTCACTAAATGGAACAGTAACACCATCAAACGTCACCTTTGGCAACACATCCCAATCGATTCTGCTAATCATACGCGAACTGCCTACAATAATTACTTGTGTTTTTGCTGGGTTGACATGCAGCCCGTAAGCTTTGCTCCAATCTGATATTTGAAGCAGATCTTTATTTATAGCTGCCACTGCTTCGGTCAATTTGAGGAGAGATGCTTGGCAATATAATTGAAAATCATCTGCGTAGAGGTGGTAGGAAGAAGAAATATTTTTTGAAATAGAATTAATAAAAATAGCAAAAAGAAGAGGAGATAAGACGCCACCCTGAGGTACACCAGCTGACGTGCTACACCAAGAAGAATAAGAGTCATCGAGGTGAACGCGCTGCTGGCGACCGAACAGGTAAGAATGAAACCAGTCAATCACCGTTGGAGATATGTTGTTAGAGCGTAGAATTGAAAGAAGGATGTCAAAGTCGACATTGTTAAAAGCGTTGCTAAAATCTAAGAGTGTCAGCACAGTTAGCTGACCGTTGTCCATCCCTAGGCGTATATCGTCAGTGATTTTAACAAGTGCAGTAACTGTGCTGTGTCCTGGACGAAAACCGGATTGAAAGGGATTCAATAGATCGTTATTTGTTAGAAAATAATTCAATTGATTATGGACAAGTCGTTCTAGTACTTTAGATAGAAAAGGTAGGATACTTATGGGACGGTAATCTGCAAAAGATTTAGGATTTGATTTTTTAGGAAGAGGAATAAGATGGGCTTCCTTCCATAAAGATGGATATACGCCCTTAGTAATAGAAAAATTTAGAATATAGCAAAGAACAGGGAGAATGAAATCAAGAATGGGAATCAGCATATTACGACTGATTCCATCCGCACCAACAGCGTTCGAAGAAATAGATAGTACGCTCTTCTTAACATCACAGACGGTGAATTGACTAAAAACAAAAGGAGAAAAGTCAGGAGCCGATACGTTGGAAAGAGAATTTAAAGTACGGGCTTTTGCCATATCATCAATATTACACGATGATGAAAAGTGTTGATTTAATAAGTTTATATCTAAATTTACGGTAACAGATTCCTGACGAGATTTACCAACTCCTAATGACCTCAGGAATTTCCAGACTTTCGCTGGGTTCCCGTTTTGAACAGATTCGTGGATATGACGTTGTTGGGCGTCCCTACACACCACATTGCAGCGATTACGGTGTTTGGTGTACCGAGCTTTATTTGCATCACTAGGATGACATTTGTATTTTGTTTTGGCAACTTCCTTTTGAATGGTTGAAGAACGAGAGCAAAAATTATAGTTATTTTGTGTCATGTTAGCTCAATTGGTTAGAGCATACGCCGGCTAAAGGGGCGGTTCGAATCCCGCACATGACTATATTTTTTTCTCTCGTAAATTTGTAATTTTGTAATGTAATTCGCCAAGCAGGCGTTATTGAAAACATATCAATATTAAAACTTGGTAAGTACCCTAATTGAAATGACCATTACACGTGTGGCCTTCTGAAGGGGTCGATATACGGGTATGAATACTTGCGTTGCACCAGATATAGCTAGGTCTCTTGTAAATAGCATAGTATAGTAGCAGGTGAGCGTATTGATATATATTGTACCGGGAATAGTGCCAGCATTCAAACAGCTACTAAAAATTTGCATGGTGGAAGGGCATTTAGCGATTGCCCGCCTGGCTAGCTACCACCCTCAAGTAGAAAGTCTGTCGCCAAGCGCCGAAAGGTGTGTTCCGGCAGTAGTCCTTGAGAGCCAGTGAAATTACAGGCACAATGAGACTTAACAACTATGTCTCAATGACGGGCGCAGTGCAATTCGTGACTTGTGATGAATTGCAACTGTTATTAGCAGAGGTTAGTCCACTTAACATCAGGTGGGCCTCAAGCTTGTTCCGTCACAATAACATAAAAAAACATATCAATATCTTTTAGGTCAACACGTAATTTTACCCAAGTTCTCACTAAATGGGCTTTGCTTTTATGAATGACAACAAGATCTAACCTTTAACAAAAATAGTACATTGCTCCTTCTTTCGTTTATTACATTTTCCATAGACAATTTTCACGTATCATTTCCGTGTTTTCTCCGTTATTAAACGTGTTGAGAGGTTAAGTCGTTCGCGTCATGAAAGGATAGTTTGCGAAATTTACGACATGTTATATTATAATTTAGTATGGCTACAGCCGTAAAGTCGAGCTTAAAAGATCAAGGCTCTAGCCAATACAAGTAGGGAGGTCGCGCTACGGCCACTTTGCCTTTTCACATATAAATTGTAAGTTGACGCAGTAAACATTTTAGTAATAGATGTGATAAATTTGGTTTAATAATGCTACAGCTTGTGCTACTATGTTTTGTTCGAAGTGTTGGATTACATAAGTTTACAATAGAATACAATAAATATATTTTTATGTTACAGCAGTTAGTAACTTTACTAACTTACTTGCGTCCATCCCCTTATGGGGAAGTCATGTGAATGTACATGTCTATTAGATAATGTTAAATAAGCTAATAATTATTAATTATCCAGAGCAAATTATGATTCACGACACAACGTATTAATGTTATTTACGTAAATAGAGCTATTATGTAAGTAGTCTTCTTTGATTGTCGCAAAGAGAAAATAAAAGTGACTAGAATCTGTTTAATAACTTAATACCCCATCGTCACCCTTGTAAGACCCGCTCCGGGTTTCCGTCGCTACGAATTTATGAAATTTAAAAAGTTCTCCGCCACGCCGGGAAAAAATGTGATTAAATATGTTTTGTTCAAGAGCAAGACATTAAAGCGATGTTAAGGGTGTGATAATGAGGTTGTTGATAAGCGTTTATTAGCCGGCGGGTCGGGGCCGGCGATCTCAATAGCCTAGCGCCTCGGTAACGCTATCAGAGGGGAATTAAATCATTTTAACGTAGTTTGCGATGTAACTCCTTTAAGAAAAAGTCGCTTGTTTTCACGGTATTGTGCCACAACACTCCGCGATGAGCTTGCGGGACGTTTTTGTTTCGGAAAGTTATTATGCCCTTTCTGGGCAGAGATTTTTAGATTAAAACTTGTGGTTTTTGTTATGCTTTTAGTTTTAATAGGTTTTCTGAGAAAGAAAGACTTTGATCGTTATAAAAAGTTCTTTTATACCTGTTACATTGAACATTATTATAAATGAAATAAATTTTACGTTTCATAAACAAATTCCATAATAATATATTTTGTGCTGTTGCCTGGTGATTGTAATATTGCATTGAATTATGTTATGGTTTGACACGTTACAATGTCATTATACTTGCATTCCTATATTTGAGGTAATTGTGGTTACCTTAATAAAGTTACTTGGTTACCGTAGCAAAGATAGCATTAGCTTATAGGAACGAAATCTTAATTGCATGTTAACATAAGTAAAGCAAAATGAAATGGTGCTCCCCCTGGTCAAAAGATGCATCAGCTTTTTTCACTCAAGTATCCAAACGCGAGGGTGTTGAGTTGTTGACTTAAGCTATGAGCGGGACGCAGGTGTTCACAAATCCCAGCTTACCGCAGTATTGATGCGCACCTCAAACTGGATGTATATACCGTATTTATATGGAAACCAAATAAATATGTTCCATAGAAACACTGTTTTAAGCACATTTTCTTTGTTTAAATACGTGAGCTGTTCCAAAAATTGTTAGTGAATTGAAAAATTGTTTGAATATGAAAAATTTTTCATAATATTCTCCTTCCACCCCAATGTGTTTCTTGATTCGGGTCAAGCAGCTTTAGGAACATATAAACATGTACCTTGCGGAAGGTCGAAAATAACCGCATAATTCTTCGACGACCTCTTCTGCAGTGTGAAATTATTGCCACGAACATTTTTTTCGGTTATTTTTTAGAAGAATATATTTCCCAGTAGAATTCCAAGTTTGATAACTTGTAATATATTGGGAAGAAAAGATCTTGTTACAATATTACCGTGAGAAATAAAAAACACGAAATTGAGCTAAATTAACATGGGGTAACTTAAACGTAACATGTGTATAACCCCGAAGTTTTCAAATAGTTCTTAGTTAGCAGCTGAGCGTGCGCGTTATCTTGGTGAAAAAGAATGCTGCAGACATCGCTCAAACTCCCCGAAGGCTCGACAGGCAGACACACTTTGCAATGGAGGAAAGGTCGGGCATTATGTGAATGCCCGCCTTGCTAGCTTCCACCCTGAAGAAGAAATTCTGTCGCTGATCACCTAACAGTGGGTTTCTTGAGAGCCAAAAAGTTATTATGAAATTACAAGTACATGAGACTTAATAACTACCTATATGTCTCAGAGTGATAAGCACAGTGCAGTTCGTGTTACTGACTTACTGCTACTTACGTTATGACGAAATAAAATGAATATGGTATAGACACATGCTTCTGCGTATTCCGTCACCTGCCCATAAAATTATAATAATACCATTCACTAACAGCTGGGGGCCAACTCTCACCTCATATAGCTTTATCTTACTTTTAAATGTTATACCTCCACGTCATTTAAAAATAATAATATTATTTATTTCAATCATCTAGGATCATACAGACTTACAACATAATAATCTACTACGCACGCTTAACAGTCGGATACAATCATGAAAAATCATAGCACTACCATAGCACGTATAGCTTCTTGTCACAAGAATAATGAATGTGTTTCTGTCCAATGTTGAAAACAAAAGAAGAGTGACAGTTAATGTATAAAAATAATTTAGAAAGATATGCAAAAGAGTTTCAAGACAAAAGATATTGTATTTATTCTATGGTTAACAATTTTCGGAACAACCTAGGTATACCTAAGAGGTTTAAAACTTTTTTCTCTTACTTATTAGTGGGAATAATTTACTTTCCGCCGCAATGATATGCTTTCAAACATAAATATAATTTCATAAGATGCAAGGTAGTAGCGCATACTGTTTTCTCTACTCGTTAGTTAGTACTATGGTCCTCACAAGTTTAACGCATACCTATTAGTTGAGTTTTTGACTAGCCAGTCTACTAGACGACTAGACTAGCTAGACTAAGATATAGCAAGATGGTCTAAAATAAACATATATATGTAATCTACTCAATTTACAATCAATATTAGTTGTCGATTTCTACTTGGACTACAACCACATTAATTTTAAATAGGTATTACTCATGTCAATAAATATTATAGAAAATCTGCCATTTTTTTAATTTCCTTATAATATTTGAAATGAAAAGAAAAAAGAGTGTTTAACACGAGTGAAAGTCAGCAATTCCTAGTTAGTATATAACCTCCTGCGCTCGGGCGTCTAAATACCTCGTATGGCAATTAATTACTTTCGACCCTTGTATAACAATCTACTTTTTAATTTCTAGTCCAGAATTCTATTTTGTGTCTTCATTCTACTCTAAGTATCTAGATATCCAGAGATCCGTATCTTACGGACGACTGGATGATCGGAAGAGCAGACAGACAGACATACAGCGAACTCTTATTAATAAAACTCCATTTCGCTCTTTGGGTGCAAAACCCTAAAAATAACTAGGTTATTATTCTGTTTTATTGAACTGTTCAACTGAGTAGGTCAGCAAACCAATAACCAAATTAAACCAAAGTTTTGTGTATGCCTACAAAATCTAGCGCTTAATTTGGTTTGGTTGAGTCAAACGTTAACTTACTAGCTGACGATGTGGTCGAGGTAAGTAAACTGGCTCAAACTAGCATGGGAGCTAGCTATGCAGGATCACACTGTTCGCTCGACGACAGATTTGATTTGTAGGTGGTAGCTAGGTCTGGCTAGTTATATTTAAAATATATGTTTTATAGTTATTTTCTATAAATAATTGTTCGTAGGTTATTTTGGAATATTTTTGATTGGGGTCCAGCTCAACTCTAACGACAGAAAACAAATAATAAGAAACAGTCAACCAGTTTTTAACTGGTTGACTGTTTCTTGTTCCACATCTGGAAGCAAATTTTTGTAATTCCGGGACAGCGTGCTTAGACTTACGTCGCTCCTTGACACACTATCAATGCCCTGTAACAAAATAGTATATCTGAATACAGTGGAGAGTTCATTCCATTAATAGACACATTACTACAGGTACTTTATACATTTATATGCTAAAGGGGTGGATGGACGCGGGTTCAAATCCCGTACATGGCTTAACTTTTTCCTCTCGTATATTTGTAATTTTGTAATGCAATCCGCATAGCAGGCGTTATTGCAACAAAATAACAATATTAAAATTATGAGGTTGCGTCATTATTTACAAGTATAAAACCAATTGCAAAATTGGTTTTGTTTGTAGTAAAACGTAAGTTGAAATATAGATCTCGCTCCATCCCAATACGATGGTTAAAGAAAGATAGGAAACATTTTAGTAATGACTAATTGTCATGTTAGCTCAATTGGTTATAGCATACCCCGGCTAAAGGGGTGGATGGACGCGGTTTCGAATCCCGCACATGACTTAAATTTATACTCTCTTATATTTGTAGTTTTGTAATGTCTAATATTATATAGAAAATCTGTTTATGTTCAGTTTTTAGAACTTAAACAGATTTTCTATATAATATTAGAAATATTATTTTATGTTATAATTTGTAAGATGTGATGAGTGCGAAAACGAGGGAAAGTCAATGTAGGAAACAAAACCGATGATAATCTTTCTTCATGTAAACTGATGAATATGTATATCATATGTATATGACTAAGATAAATTATACATAAATCGATTCGTGTAGAAGGGACCTTTACGCATTAAAAAAGATAAACTTCACTTATCTTGGCAATAATACGTGGTCAGTCTTACAAGCAATGTGAACTCACTGCGTAGTACGGAATGCTCCTCTTATAGCTGTAATGCTACAAAAATGTCGAAAATTAAATAAATTAAAACCTTAAAATCCGATAGGTTTTTTAATTGTTTTAATTCCAAGGAGTGTCCGTAACTAGTTTTTAATTTAGTTTGCATATTTTATTTTTTAGAACCCAGAAAGCAAACTCACGGCTCAGTAAGCAGTAATAATTTGAAAAATAATTTCCGTTATATTTATTTTCTATATGTTATTATTTCAGGTTAGCACTTGTTATAGTCAGGCTAAATTACAGGGATCGTCCACAAAACAAAAATTACCTGGATTAGCGACGGCAGCGCTGGTGTTTTCGTGAGAGTACACCGCGTCATACAAGGCGAGCAGTACGCCTGCAGGCGTTGCGGGCAGCAGGGTAATGCCACCTTCATACCTCACCGCATCGTTGTTCTGTCGGGCAGCTGAGTTGACTCATTTGTAGTATTTAATACACATATAGTGGAAACACGCTTAATTATACCTGGTGCATGATCGGAAAAAGGGGCAACATTATCAAAGTACTTTTTATTTTTTTATTTACCAAATGCAATCGGCTTTGCGCTGAATATTAAAATAAAGCTCAATAAAACAATGCGGTATTTGTTTTTCATGAGGTGGTACTTAAAATCATATCAATCAATAGTTTTATAAAAATGTACCGTTAATAGATGTATCTTATAACTTTCAGTACTAGTTACTTCTAAAGGTAATGTTCAGTACTAAAATAATTCAATTACATAACAGACCTAGTAGTCACTTTAAAATCTTTACACTCCTTAAATATAAGTATTGTTTGTGGCCAACTGTCATTTAATTAATTTTTTGTTTACTTTTCAAATATATTTTTTGTAACAATACTTCATTATAATTAAATGTTTCGTATCTTAGTTTGCGCAATATGTCAATATACAAATATTTTATTATATTGAAATATTTTGTATTTTAGTTTTGCGCAATATGACAATTTTGTATGTTGCATAACTTTGTTCAAGTATATGATTTGTTTGTAATTTAGCAATATAGGCGAATGAACAAAAGGCAATCCTACTAGAAGGTTGCGTGGGTGTATGTTTTTCACTATGCACGCATATTTATAAAGGTTAATTATACAATTAAATACTTTTTCCAGGTTGTAGGACTCTGCAGCAAGAGTCTGTCTTGGTGGATACCGTCAGAGGCAGCGCCAGATATTATGCATCAAAGCAGTAGTTGCACACTTCTGTGTTTAGGTGTAAAAGGCTGCAAGTAATAAGAGAAATTACTAGGTAAAAAAGATACAATAACTCAATTCTTGGGATGAAGAGCACACTGCAGTATTAATCGGAACAAATATGGTGCACTGCATCTACAAAGGACAGGCATAACCACTTACCATCAAGTGGGTCACCCGTCTATAACTTTATAACTTAATTAAAAGATCTTTATTTTATCACTGAATCCTCACTCCTCAACATGATATTACCAGATATCACGTAGGAGAAGCCACGTGCAAAATATAGTTATACATAATCATAAATATAAAATGTTGTAGCCTGTATTCCACAGAAAAGTTAAGTTTAGCGATGCCTAAGTACCCACGTTTCGGCAGATTTGATTTGGTCCCATGTAATAGGGGTGAGCCAGTGGCTATCTACCAGACAACCGTTCCAGACCCCCAACTTCTACTAAATACTATGTTTTTAAATTTTAATTTATAGGTTCGTAAACGGTACGTTGATACTTTGACATACTAAATTCAATTGCATCAATAATTTATTGAACGCCCTTCTAGGTGCAAACACAAGATGGTCAAATATTGTTTAGTTTAAATTCGGTAGATGATATATAATAGCAGAATAAATATTGAATATTAATAACACAAGAATTTAAAATATCTAGCTCCTGGCAAAATAAGAGTATTTACTGTAAAATTATGTATATGGCTCCTATAACGAGGTTAAGTAAAGAAAAATAATTTCTATGAACTCAGGGCTATATATTTTTCATTTTATGATGTTTTGAAAGAATTCAACGTCCACAATTGTGCAATTTCTGTGAGTAGCCGGGCTAGAATGTCACATCTCCATCTCTACCCGTGGGTGTCGTAAGAGGCAACTACTTATTCAGACTCAAGTCTAAATTCTTAGATCTTTAAACTTTTTAGATCACGATTATTCGCATACGAGAGTTGGTACAAAAATATTCAGTATTCTTTTTCACAAAAATCCCAATAAGTCTTACTCGGGGATCGAACTAGGGACTTCAAGATTCCAAAGTGGCGCTAATTTATACCAACAAGGTAAGCTTCTAATCAAGCTCATATAGAAAGTTCCAGTTGCATTGCAATTTTAATCAACGTTTAGTCACGCAAACGTCAAACCGCACTGGTATAATCCCACTCGTCCCATAAAACATGTCGTCCGCAATTAGTGTTCTAAAATTTCAATTTGATTGGTGTAATTGCATCTCTTTGGTGGAGTAAAGCTGCCACAGTTGTTATTAAGCGTTTCTAATTTAATATCATTTGCATAGACGTGACCTGCCAAAGCGAAACGACGGCCCTCGCGTTCGGATACTCTGCGGTAAGTTTTTATGAGTTGCTAGAGGTAGTAAGTGTTTGTACCTTTGATTTAAAGTTCGTTTTGTGTAGTTCAATGTGTTATATAGACTTTTTAACATAGTGTAGGACATGATTGTTGGTGAGCATGTGTGTCTGTAAAAGCTCGGCTTTGGAATCTTGAGGTCCTGGGTTCGGTCCCAGGTCCAAACAATTTAATAGACTAAGAAATACATTTCCAGTAGCATTATCTTCATGTCATTGTTAAACACTTAGTTGAGTTTTAAAATATAGTATTCGATATTGAGATATTTCTATACGAAATAAGACTAGATTGCAATCCACTTATGCAGTTTCATTTTGGACCTAAGGGCATTTTTTGCGCCAAATTCTTGAGAGATCTTGGTGAAGAACTAAAGAAGATGTGACACTAATGTGTGTTACAAAAATATCTGTCAAATTAATTGTGTGAACGGGCGGGAGGGGCAGGGAGAGACGGGTAGAAACGGGGGAAAGGGGATGCCCGCACCTCCCTGTCACAGATACAAATCGCGCGGATTTACGCGCACTCCAGCCCCAACGGAATTTATCTGACGCTTCTATTTACGTATCCTTTTATTTGTTTCGCTCCTATTAGTCCCGATAGAGAATTTTTATGTTTGCATGCCCCCGGCGCCTGCCCTCGTAAAGCGGCGACTTGTGAACGCTTTACAGCGACGATAACGCAATTTTCGAGCGAGCGATCTACGTTTATCGGATTATATAGCAATAAGTTAACGCAGACTGGAGTAAATATTTTCGCTTGCGTTCGAGCGGATTAAAGTGAATAATTGCGCGCGTTAGTCGTTCCGCGCGCTGTCAGCGCCAGGTGCGCTGACATTGGTTAATCCTGCGCTAGCCGAAACGCGACGGTGAACCACCGGCTCGACGTATGGCCCACGTCATCAAAGTCGGCTGGTATGTGCTTGAAATGAGTGATCAGCTAACAAAAATCTTATAAAGAGATTAGAAATATATCCACTGAACCCAACCAGCATCTAAAATTCCGTAAGTATCAAAATTGCACATTATTTCTCTATATCACAACATCTAAACATTAAAAATGTATGTGTTATTATTACAATTCTATTAATACGTTATGGCATTTGAAAATGATTGTTGTAAATATATACAGACATACAAGGAGCATAGAAGTGGCGGCGGTGGTGATGACGCGCTATATCCCGTAAGCTCACGTTAATCGACACATTTGTTGTAAAGCCGTGAGCCCACCGGCTCACCGCGGCGGGCCGTGGCGCGTAGGCCCACGCGTCATGTACGGACTTGCAAAGGGAGGTGGGATCCGCGACGCAAACATTTAAATTAATGTAATAAACACCCGTGAAATGCTCGGGCTTTGCGGATTAGCGCTACACCACTGTAGCTTCGTAGCTAGAATGTCACATCGTAGCCTGTAGCACGCCATGCTTCGTAGAGTACAGTTATTTGCAAATTTATCTATTTTTGGTTAAATTAGTGCAACAGCAAGTTATTTTGTAAATAGTTTACATAACTGATTGTTATACACAGCACTTTTAACCCAAAATAAGTAAGTATATCAGTAATAATCTAACTGGAAGAGCCTTAGACAGTTGCATGTTAGCGTGCCAAAAATAAAACGTATTGTTTTTCTTTCAGCGGTTTAGTGGTTTACAACGGCATTTTGAAACTTATTCACAACCTGTCATGGATAAAAACAGTGTTTAAAAATTGTTTGTATTGCATCACATATCTGATATTACGAGCATATGCCATTCTATATGTTTTACATATCAGGTATAAAAAGAGAATTTGTACTCGTATTGCATTGAAATGTCCTAACTTCGTAATTACCAGCTAAGCACACAAGCTATCGCTACCATCGCTATTGCTTCATTAATTACTTGGCATTAGGGCTACTACCGGTCAATAGGTATCACGAATTCTCGATCGCAATTTGCGCCTGCAAGCATAAATCGAGCCGCTGTCGACTCGGCTTAACGTGTTAAGCCCGTTCAGATAATAGGGTTAACACGTCGCAGATACTTAAACTCTTTGTCCCTTGTCGTATCTATATCTACCTACTAAGATTATAATTAGTTTTGCTTCCATATTACTGACAAAAGATAAAATTGCCATAATAAAATTTACAAATATGTGGCATTATTAAAAAACATCTAAAACAAAATGAATTGAATGAAGACGTCGCGTTTTAGTCGTGAAAGTTATGCTGTTGCTCATTTGAACATGTAGTAAAAAACAAAAGATATTTGCGAAGGTATTCAACAAGGTAATATAAAGCGATTAGTTGAAAGGGGAAAACCATGTTCTGAACATATTGGAAAGTTCTGAATAAAAAAACATGTACACCTTTATTAGAGGGGCGGGCGTGAAGAAATTATGTGATGGGATTGCAATAAAAATTTGGCAAGTGCGGGTGTAGCCTCGGTCTTTCAAAGATATGCAATACCACATACCGTAAAAGAATAATTAGTTGTTGGTTTTGATCACAGCTTCTATTCACATCTTATATTGTAAATCAGCGTTTTCAGTATTTCTTGTTTAGATGAAGGAGTAGAATTTCTCTTTTTTTATTTAGAAAATCAAATTATAACATCTGAATTGAAATACCGCAATTTATTTCGAAAATTCTTGTTACGTTTACGTAAATTAAGACCATTTTGGACTAACATTATATCAAGTTGATTTGATAAAGGAATAATTGATTTGAGATGCTCATTAGTTGTGAGAACTATTTTATTGTGTTGAGAGTCACGTTCGTTTAGAGACTGAGCTAACGGCGGACTTTACCATCTGTACACGTACAGCATATGATTGTAGCTTATTCAATTGCTCTTCAACCTGCGCAGATAAAATGTCCTCCGTCTTCACAGAACCTAAAGAACATAAAACGTGTATAAGTATAAGCTAGGTATGTTAAGCAACAATAAGCTAACTAATACCAACCAGGCGATATATCAGCCAACAACATATGTTTAAACAATTATAGTGATGTATATATTCATTACTCACAGTTTATTTGGTGTATGATATACTAGCTCAACTCGCGGCTTCGCCCACGTGTAAATCGGTTATATATCACGCTCTCAAAAATCAGTCACTAACTAGAGATTAATAGTGTCCCACGTCGTTATACGTCGTCCCAATACGTAGGATAAATGTACAAATTTGTATCATAATCCGTTTAGGCATTTTAGAGGTGAGATCAACAAACATGCATATACTTTCATATTGATAATACTTAAACATAGATGTAATTTATTAATAATGTACGCTATTTGTAACATGCCCGTCTGACTCCTGGTGGACGTCGTTTCCTAAGTGGGTAGAAATAAGCCGTGATGTCAAAGTATTAAAAAAATATTAAATTAAACAACTTATACAATAAAGAAATTGATTGACTTACTTTCCATTTCGTATTGCACTTCCGTAACTGCCTCGTAGTTTTAGAGGCACACACAGGTGTGCGTAGTAGGCTACCTCGGTCTTAACAGCTGCCTCGTTTAACAACTTGTGTTTATAAATTGCTTTAAAATTTTGAAGCAATGATAGCCGAGCGCTAATGGCTTCGGACTGCCGTGCCACAGGTCCATGGTTCGATATCCACCACCGGCTTGAAGTCACCACATGATGGAAGGGTATTTAGAGAATGCCCACATACATGTTAGCATCCTCAAGTAGAAAATCAATTATCTCTAAAAAAAATCAAAAATATTATGATTATTTTTGTTTCACCAAAAAACTAAATAATATGTATATTCGTAAGTACCAGAGCGCGATTAGAGGTAAATTAATCATATATTTTTACCACAAACAAGTTACCGTAAACAGTAAAGGGTACATTACGTTCTAAACAAACATGATTTAAGTCCTATACTATAATGGAACATCACCAACAGTTTCAACATAAGTACTTACGTAAAACATCATCTGTTGCGAACAGTTTGCTTATTGTACAACTTTGACGACGTGACGTCACTCAACAACTACGTGACCGGGGAAAAACTATTCTTGCCCCCAAAGCCGGGGTGACAAATATAATACAGCTAATAACGCTATGTGTCTGTGATCAGTGCCTTTTAACATATCTTATAAATTTTATTCAGCGAGAGTTTTATTTACAGTTTGTTTTTGTCTACGAATAAATAAAGAAATGTAATTCAAGCTCAAAAACAACAGAACGCAAACTATACCGCAGCGGGCGTGGCTTAAAAAGTGTACCGCGCGGTGCTGTCAGTTCGCCGCGTGGTTTCGAGTCATGCGGTTGTACCGCGGGAATAATCAACTGAATTTTTCAATGTTCTTCTACGTTGTTTAATTCTGAAAAAATACCATACTGTGTAGTAAAATGGTAGAGAAGCCATACGGATATAAAAAAATCAGGAATAACTTCTTTAAACGAGTAAATAACAATATTTTGGAAACCCATACTTGACTACCCTGGATAGTTTTATGCAACATGAATTTTACATGAAGTCAAAAATAACTTGGGAATATTGTTAGTCTGAGAACATTTTATCTGAAAACGATTCCCAATATATTTTTTTCGTATGCTTAATTTTTTATGTCAAACATGTACTACAAATGTCATAAAAATCTTTGATAAAGTTCCTCAATTCTAATATAGTATTTATGCTTCTAATGACATAAAAATATCTTAGGAGTAGGGCTTTGATCTGACAACTGTCAAAGTGTCAATTGATGTCGTTTTTCTCAGAATTGGTTTAATTTTTGGGATAAAAACGAAATAAAATTAAAAATAAATTGATCTTAGGTATTATAGCTGTCATACGTAAGAATAATTTCTAAGTAATTTTTATGTAATTTTAATCCAAAATATGAAACGGAAAAATATGACATTAACTGTCATTTTGACTGCTGTCATGCTTGAGATCTATTTCTAGATAACTATAAAGTCATTTGTACCTTAAACATATAATTAAAACATATAAATACTACATCAACTGCCTCGTTGATAGTTGTCACACCCAGGGTTGCGGTATTATTAGTTCCAATAGGTATATATAAACCATCTACTTAATTTGGTACAATGGGATACTAGAATAATAGTTCTGGGCATGCTGGGCACGCTGACAACTGGTAGAGAGCTGGAGTGTTTAGACTGCCTGCAAGCCTGAAATGGCAGCTAGGTTGACTAAATGCTTTCGTTGTAGTAGCTAAAAGTATTTATTACATTTTGCAGCATTTTGTTAAAATACATACCGCCAAAAAAACTTAACGTACTTACTAATCTATCACACGCAATAAGACATTTTTAAAATCTAATTTAATTCTAAGTTATATCCTACTATAAATATTAACTTGGATAAAAAAAATTACTTGAAATCCATTTCATTTTTCCAGGGCATTATATATACCGACTATTATAGAATATTATATCCAAGAAAGTAATTCCAATCTACTGAAATAAATTGCATTAAAAACCTAAAATATTTTATTGGAAAAGTCTGTAATAGAAAATGAATACGTAAACAAGCTTACATAATGTGGCATAACGCCATCCACGCGTATCTTAAGCTGAGAACGCACTACAGAGTTGCGTCGCGACTCGGTATATAGAAAAAGTCGGCTCAGCCGACACAATACACAATTCGTTCACAATAGCAATACGGCGTAGCAGATAGGTTCCTCTAGCTAATGGCAAAAATTCGAAATGGATGAAGTTGTCGAAGTAAAATAATCGTGGTGTCTTGCAAAGAGGCCGATATAGCTGAACAATTAATAAGTGTTATATTTGGGTGCAAGATATAACAAAGTACTCGTTCGAAAAAAACTCTTTTTCACAACTCTAGCATTGCAAATGGCACGGTGGACTGTTCTGAGCTCCTCGAGCTGATAGGATTACGCATTCATGCAGCTGTATTGAGAAAACCCAAAAATGTATCTGTTCCGTTAGTTAAGACAAATTATAGGCAAAATGTATTCATTATGCGTGCAAGTGCTTCGTTAAACAACTTGACAGATACAGATATTGATTTATACAATACCTCGACTACCAAACTGAAACGTTTACTTAATGAAACATTCTTCTGTACTAGTTAATTTGAACCTTAAGTATTGTATTATATTGTTTATTTCTTTTCATTAGTTAGTTGTCCACTCAAAACATTTTGTTTTATAATTTTTTTAACCTATAAGTGGAAACTTGTATTTGGCCATCAGCATTACATGTGTTTTTCATGTAGTATATAAATGAATTAATTAATGTTATTTGCCTAGCTGTAAGTTTTCTGTAAATTCTAAAATAAAATAACTCTTCAGAGATAATGATCGATTTGACACAGATATAAGAACGTAAAATAAAGTCTTATGAATTGTTGAAATGTGAAATGACTGGATAATTTCACTGCACCGCGTCTCTCCAGTGCCGAAAAGATGGCGCAGGCGTGACGCAGAGTTGCCTTCGGAGACATATTCTCTGTAGCACTGCGCCGTGCCTCTCCGAAGCCACATCACTATAGTGCGGTTTACGCCATTTATAAATCCAAACAAATTAATATTTCCCGAGCCGCACCGTTTCGTTGCCGCGCTGTGCCGCAGTAGTGCGGTTTGGCCTTAGGTAATGACGGCGGTGACAACATCACTTTGACGCGACCAATCAGATGCGATCATTTCAATGCGCCAAATCAATTGACCAATCCAATTGAATTTGGAAAATAGTGCGTGTTTTGTTACATGTGAACTGGCTGAGGCCGAAATCAAAGCGGTCACTGTATCAGAGTTATACTTCTTTACTTTATTTATTCGTAGGTTTTTGTTAAGTTACTCAGTTTGCATTTTTAGCTTGGGTATGAAAGATAAGGATTTTCTATAAAACACTAATAGTAGCAATCCGGAGCCTAGAGCTGTTTCAGTTAGATAGTAATAGGCTCGCCCCCTTTTACACGCCCTTTTTTACATCACACTGAAACATATCTGACGAAACGTATTTTTAAGTATTTAGATAAGTACGTTTAGTGATTTGGTTATTCTTTAAAGTATCACGGTTATTGTATTTATTTTGTTAATTACAGTTTAATTGCCATTGGCACACTGAGAATATTATTTTAAATACGAAAGTACGCGTCTGCAAGTGAGTAGGTACTTCCAAACATCTGCACGGATTCCAATGAAACTTGATACAAACATTTCTTGGGGTCTGCACTAGGACATGGGTTTCTTTTATATCCCGATTTTTTCAGGCATTTTTGATAGAGACAAAAGGCATTGCTTTGAACGCCAGTGAATACTAGAGTACAATAAAAAAACTTTATTTAGATAACTCGTTAATATGTTACTTATAAACATAAATATTATGATTATTATAAATTTAACTAATTAAAATTATGGTAAGTTTTTTTCAATAATGATTTTGACGTACATATTTTACTACTGTTTTACTACTATGCACTATTAGTTTTACTTAAAAATACTTGAAAAAACACCTACCAAGACTTTTCATACAATCAAAGTTGCCTTCTTAGTCAAGTAATCCTCGACCAATTACCGTGATGTAACTTTCTATCTCAGAAAGTGCATTTCAATTCAAAAATATACACATATTGAAAATCGATGATGAAATTGCTATCAATACGAAGAGACAAATCACAAATTAAACCTCAGAACCGATTCATTTTAATCACATTGTCACCTAAACGGGCGATAAATTCCACATCAAAAGGAAAAACATACATCATACCGGTCTCATATGTTCCGAGGGTCGTATGAGGCATTCCGATCACGTGGGATCGCTTGTTTTACAAACCGATACGATATGTACCGGAACCGTTGCCACGAGCTACGCAAGGGATTATCACCCTTATTTTTAGCGCGACAAGTTTTTTATTACATCTCTGCTTATGCCCACTAGACATGACAATGCAATCAGCGGTGACCGGCAGGGATTTGGCTCATACATGAGCGGATTTGCGGGATGAATAAGTTTCGACCCCACAAAATAACAAAGGCCTTATTGCTAGTAACGCGTTTTATAAGGCCGTTTGCAAAATTCTTTCCTTTCATCTGCCTGTTGGCAGATTTCGAAAGATTGAGTTGGCATTACTTTATAACATTGGTTTTGATACGTTCAGAATTCAGACAAGTCTACATGTTATTGCTGTTATTTTGCATTCGAAAAATCCTTGCGCGACTGTGGTCTTTTGGTAATACATTAATTGCAATTCAACGGAGCAATGCTGCCAGCATGCTGGGCACGCTGCCAACTGGTAGTGGGCTGGAGCATTTGGACTGGGTGTGAGTCTGCAATGACTTATGGGTATCTAAATGCTTTTATTGTAGTAGCTGTAGTGTTGTATATAGTTCGTAGTATTTTGTTATTGATTAAATGATCTTAAAGATTTCCAATTACCGTATAAACAGCATTATACGAACTGCATAAATATTGTGCAACCAAACTACTGTCGAATTTCATTCTGTTACAAAATTTTAACGATGATTAAGCCTCTCATATATATTTGCAGGCCTGTTCCTGGTCAATAAACAAACGATTCCTGAAAATTTCCGGATGAAATGCAGGTACAGCTACAAGTCAGTTCTAGGCCGCTATTCGGATGTCGGTCAAAGGCCGGATATGGAGATGAAAACGACGGTAACAACCATTCGCTTTGGAATAGGCTTTTGATTGCACACTTGCGTAGGGCAGCAACCGGGTGCGAGCACCGCCGCCATCACTGTGGTGACAGATTAATGACGGCGATCTAATATTCTGACAAGTGTGGTTAAACATGGGAAAATAATCGGGAAATGTAACTTTGGCATTATAATGATTTATTTACACGGACTCTGTACAAACTGGTGTACAAAATCAAGTTTTGATTGAATCATGTTTTGTTTCTTTTTAATTAATTCAACATAGGCGTGATGATATGTACTAGTATTACATATAGTCACGCCTGTGTTTCCCGAAAGTGCAGGTAGAGTAGTCGAAGTCTTTAAGTTTTGGTAAACATGTTTGGAACCCACGTTTTTTTTAATTGCTTATAGGCTGAAGGTACAGCCTTAACCTAGAATTACTGGCTCTATTATATAGTATTGTTAGAGCGGTCGAGCGATAATTGAATAATTTGAACGATTTAAAGGTTAGTTACGTAGCTATTTCCATACAATACGTCATATTTTGTTTAAACTCAGTGAAATTTTACAAGCATGTCTTTGAGACTATGAAAATTCAATACAAATCTACGCTGTTATGGTAATCTCTATGAAAAGAATTCCCTTAAGACTTTTTCTGAGATTTGACAGATTAAAATTCGTTCGATATATCGCACGCTTTGCTTACTAATGTCACGTTTACGATATCATGAGTTTATGTATTAAACGCTTAGCTTAAGTTTCAAATAAAGTGTTGAAAGAAAGTCAAATTACCTAAATATTTAAAATAGGTGGGTCTCTATCTTCATGATCAAATAAATAACGTATTCGTGAGGTATGACAGCTGTCGCTACCGCCGCTTCGCCCCTATACCCTGGCATTAGTGAGATCGCGGCAGAACTAAAATTTCCGCGAGAGTTTGGCAAACACCATTAACTCAATCTGCTGGTATTACAGATGCTAGCCTGATATTAACCGGTTGTGTGGTGGTCTCGCATTTACAACGAGAATTATCAATAGGTGCTACGAAAGTTGATAGTTCTTAACAAAGACTAATAGCATAATAGTGACTAAATATTTGAGTAAAATTTGCGTCTATTACGATATTCTTATATTTCCTATAATATATAAATAAATAAGATATGAACCCAACAGTGTGTTGAACTAAGCATTGTGCAAAATATGATAAATAATAGACGCGGGTTATAATAATGCTCTAATTTCAGGAAACCACCCAACCACACACGTTTCCTGTTCATCGGGCTTTTTCAAATATTGCTTAACTGTAGTCGAAAAAAATACTCTTTAATTTTTTCACAGGTTCATTCTAAATAAACAGGCGTTATATTATATTATTATCACCATATTATGTTATCACCTAATCATATTCTTAACATAAAAATAAATACCTATTAATTTATTTCAGACACTACCTTTTTATGAAAACTTATTAAAAGAATCGTGTAATGATATAACTAGCTTAAATATCTACTCACAATATTTATGACTTCTGTCCTTAATGATGTGGACACAAACTGTCTGATTTTTATCTCATTTTGTTTTATACTTACTTTATGCCTGAACGAATATTGAGGAACTATGATGAACATTCGTATCGCGTAAAAACTATGTGACCTCCAAAAAAACTAAATTTGAACGCCGGCCGCGCGTTGTTTGTCTCATGTTTTGAAAAATGTCGTATAATTTAACTAAACAACATTTGTTATTTTTTTAATATTGTTATATTTGCAATAACGCCTGCGCATGACTTAAATTTTTTCTATCGTATATTTGTAATTTTGTTACATTTGTTCTATATTGCAAAATCTCTAAGCACTACTTGTCTTGTTATTTGTGAATACAGAATATTTAAAGATTCCTTACCCCTTTCCATAAGGCCGACAATCGACAATATGAAAGGGTAAAATTCCACTGGATACATTTAAGAGTCGTTACAAAAGCAATGGCTAATGCTTTCAATTAAACCGCTTGGCTTGAATCATTGAAGAACCTAATTGGCAAGAGCGGCAATACTCGTTTATTACAGGAAGTTTTCTTAACCGCCACTCTAACAAAACGAACGCTTTGAAATAACAACCATTTCAACGTAATACGATGCTTTGATAACAATATTTAGTGTATGTTATTTGTTTGGACCAGCAATGTATGGCGTACAATTCGTAATAAATTCGTTCTACGATCTCGGTACAAGCTAACCCTTCGGTGCCGTTTTAATATAATTTGAGGTATCACGACAAAATAATAGCGACTGATGCGAACTGCCCGCTGTTTTGCTGCCGCGATGAATGATAAATGTTCAGCATTTGTAATTAATACCGTTGCATAAATTTAGCTATTAGTCAGAATGCAGTTAATGCACATCTGTCTATTTTTTGTTTATATTACACATTTCCAATCTATCCAAATTATGATTATTCAGATTTACTTTAGAAGTTTGCATGGTGGAAGGGCATTTTGCGAATGCCCGCTTGGCTAGCTACCACCCTCAAGTAGAATATCTGTCGCCAAGCACTATTATAGGCAGAAGTTAGTAGTCCGCTTAATATCAGGTGGGCCTCGTTCTTGTTCCGTTACAATTACATTAAAAAAACACCTAGGACTAATTAAAGATAGAATTTTTTCACATCGTGATTTGCTGATATCAAAATGCGTGTCTGCTGACATGCAATTCAATAAGCATAATCTTCAATTAATTTGGAAATTAAACCTACCAATAGTAATTATAAAACAACCAAGTTTCACACAAAAACTTAATTATGTTCATGTCCTTACATTTTACACAAAACAAATACAAAATAAAATGAATTCCTTCAAGCACTCCGCCATAATCTTGTAGTAGATATATGGCATAAGTTTTCGGGGGCCCTACTTTCTATTCTATGCGCTCTCTTCTCGTCTACATCTCACTTGTTTACGAGCCGCTTTAATGTAGTTAAATGTGCGGCTCTAACGATGCAGATGTTATCGACCGTGTACGCATCAAAAATAACTATCAAATCGCTCAAAGAGAACTACCACAAAAGTACCGTTCAACATTGCCCGTCTTATGTAGTAAACTTTTACTATAAGTGTAGGTACTACATAAGACGTGCATGCACTAAAAGAGCTGAATGGCATATAATTTACTAACTTTTCAAAAGTCATATGTTTAGTTTCTGCATCCTTGTTAACATTACATTTTTAAACAAAGGAGCATATGAACTTTTTATTTTAGTGGCGAGTGCAGTGCAGTGTACAGAGTACATAGTTACTAAAACTGTAATGGCCAGACGTCAGGCTTACTGTCAGGTCAGTGACTGTATAAGGTATACATATCTATCTCGTTACTTTATATCATAAAATCGTCATGTAGTCGACGGCGGTACCAGCAGTTGATATTTTTCTAACAAGTTTTGTTACGTTGATTTTTATTAAATACATTTTTTAAGATTTTTCTTGTCTATATTTAATACTAAATTTAAAAAATAAACACAAATTCAAGTGGTTTTAAAGGTAAATATTTAGCGGCGGGCACGTAGAGACGTAGCTGGTTTAGCTACGCATCGTAGCCCGTAGCACCAGCTGCGCGCAAATTGCTTACACTCGATAATGGCCTTTTCAATTTGCGGGGATTTGCAACTTGCCTTTCAACAGACGTTTTATCAAACCGTGGGATTTAATATTTTTGTAAGGGTATATCTTACATTTGTACGTCTACTTATTATAGGATTGATGATCATATTCGACATGCGTGCCAAAATAATGAAAAGCAAGTCAATTTTTTTGTAACACACAAAAACGCTACCGCATTTGCAAAAGCATATAATTCAAAAGGTAATCCGAAAGTAACGGGCTACATCGCAAGTAGATGTCGTATAAAGCCGGTATACACGCCATCCGCGTAAAACACGTTGATACGGATAATCCGCGCCTCCATAACAGAGATTGTATTACGGCAATAAGTCCGCTGAAGAGCTCGATAAACGGGGCCTTAATCCAAGATTTTTTTCACACGTCGACCCTCGCGGCGCGCTCCTTCGCCAAAACTAATAAAGAAACCATCTAGCCGCCAGCTGAAGCTTGAAATGTATTTTTTATATAATTTACCGCGAATTGATTGCACGAGAAACATCTGAAACCCTCTCGGTTGCATCTCTTCCTGTTAGGAATTAATGTTGTCTTTGTTTGGGAAGACTAGAGAAGTTTTTATATTTTACTGAAAACATAAGAAACATGGCAAGAAGACTGATGTAATCATAGGCTTAGGATGTACTACTTACTGGAGCGTAGCGAAAAAATCCTAAGTCTATGGATGTAATAAACAAAAAACAAGGGTTTTTTTATGTTATTGTGACAGAACAAGCTCGAGGCCCACCTGATGTTAAGTGGACTAACCTCTGCCTATAGCAGATGAATTTCGTCACAAGGCACGAATTGCTCTGCGCCCGTTACCGTGAGACATAGTTGTTAAGTCTCATGTACCTGTAATTTCAGTGGCTCTCAAGGACTGCTGCCGGAACACACCGTTAGGTGCTTGGCGACAGATTTTCTACTTGAGGGTGGTAGCTAGCCAGGCGTGCATTCGCAAAATGTCCTTCCACCATGCGGTAAAGCTCAAGCCCGCGGCGGGATTCGAACCATGGACCTGCGGCACGACAGTCCATAGCCAATGCCACTGAGCCATTACTGCTTCAAACTTTTTGTATTGGTCACAGTATTGTCGAATATTTTGGTGGTGACCGAAGATATAAATGAATTGAGTCAAGAATGATAGGTAAAGTGTGATATCTTAAGGATGAGTACAGTTCTAGAGGCGTTGAAAAACAATACGTCTTGTGATGACACTATCGTGGCATCAATACCATATAGAGCTATCCTAGATCTATACGCAACACAGAGGGTGCTGGGTCTAGGTCTAGGATAGCAAATATAAATAAAATTTTGTTTTATAATTGGGTACGACCGCTGAGAGTTTTGCCTTAAAAGAATGATTAACCTGATATGAGTCAAATAGACAAACTGGAGAGGGTTCCATACCAACACACATTTATATGTTGCAGCGAGTTGAGCGAAAACTTTCATGTTTTCATTCAATTCACAGATCCTTTTCCTTATGCTTAGAGTTTCACATTAATATTTTCTGTGTATACTAATTATCATACTAACAATTTAAATGTCACAATTGCAGTTCCAACGCGTAGAGAAGTCTCCCTTGCCACGTGAAAATATTTAACTCAATTTACCGTCATATATACAATTTGAAATCGGGCCGACGCCGCCTGATGATGGCCAGTGCGGTGCGATATGGTGCGGTAAAGTGTTGGTGGCACGCGGACGCATGCCAGCCGTGGTTGCGCACTAATTACGCCGTCACATGTCACGCGGGAAAAACACGTCGTCTCCACGCCATACGTTGCATTCACCACCATACTAAACTAGTCTACCAGAACAACATAGCCGTTACAAGTTTATCGATAGTGTCCCGTTTAATTAAATTTTAACATCATACATTTGTTAATACAATTACTTTCATCAATTCACATTTTCTGATTTTAGTATGGCATCAGTTACAACTGACTTAGGCTTAGTTGTACCTGTATGAATATTTAAGGATATCGTAACAGAGTAAGAAACCATCCAACGTATCTATCCATACAAAGGTTATTTGGAAGAGATCGCTATTCGGCAAGACCATCCATTGTAAACTTGCTTTTAGATACTTGTATGTATTTAATTTGTTTTGGTGTCAATAAAGAGTACTTACTGTATTTTGTATATGAAAAATACTTTTAAAAGATGTGACCTAAGAGACATAACAGAGTTAGCATATTTTGTTATCTTTGTATTTTTTGCAATGAAATAAAAATACCATGAGCGGGATATGAACACCTGACTGTCCGTCCCAGGCCAGGACATGCACATCTAATCTGAGCTCCCATGGTGAATAAGTCATCGTTAAAACTTATCTGCTGACATTTACTTGCCGATATGCTCAATATACAACGGCAAATAAATATCCTGTATTTCAGTGCCTTACAGTCCCCGAATTAGCTACTCGTTACCGGCCATTACGAAAATCAAACAAACTAATGTTGAAATAAGACTTATATTAGAATATTGACAAATATTTTAGGAATATATTGAATTATTATTTTAGAAAAACACTTACAAGTATAAAAATGTATCAAGGGACAATTGTTTTTTTTTTTGGTGCATTTCTAATACCTTTCGTTATTATTTAATTGAAAAATCCTCAATGTAATACCTGAATCTACTAATTAGCTTATTTATATTAGCGCAAAATCGGATGAAATATATCAAGTTTATCTTTTGATTGATGATCATTGATGATTTTTGAAGAAAATCTTCAATGTTCTTTAGGAGCAGATAAGAATTTTGTTCGACAACGTGAAGAAACATCATTTCACAAACGAATTTTATTTAATTCGAGAAGTTTTGCCGCTACTTGCAAAGTATAGGTTGTAATTGTGGTCAAGGATCTGGCGATGTCATCTGACTGTAAAGGTTTTTAAATTTTTTTTAATACGTGCTGTGAAAGTAGGTCGCTTTTAAATTCAGGACTGTTTCTTATTTTCAAAACTGTAAAAAGAATAGTAAAATTTGCTTTAAGACAAGTTAACGCCACCGAACAATTTAAATGTCGTAATTTTGCAAGAATAGTTTATACAGAATTACTAAGGTAGGAAAAATATGAACTTAACTACTAATATTAAGCACTATGTATATAATTTTTCTATACATAATAATAGCAATGGAAGACAATAATAATAATAAACCAATCAAGTGAGAGTCGGCCTTATACACCGAAGGTTCCGTACCCGAATTAATATTTATTTTGTCATGTGTGTCCGAAAATCACAAGTTACAATAATATGTCTTTTTTATGGGGAACTTTCTATGTTATGAACGTGTTATTTTATTATTATTTGTTCTGCAATCCGCAGTAGCACCAATTCTATGAAAATTTACCGGGTTTCTTAAAATTAACCTTTTTAAAGATGCAGCCTTTTAAAAGACAAACATATTGGTATGTACAGATGGATTGATAGCAGAGGCTTAGCAATCGTTCGAACTATTGGTTATACAGGAAGGTTTAGCACGCTGCAATGTCAAGGTCAAAGTAAAATCTTAAACTGAAAATTATCTGTGTCAAAATCGTATAAAAAGCATAATAAGCTTACGTATTTAAGGTTAGTGTCTTCATAGCCCTTTCCATACAAACGTAGTTTTATCATTTTAAATAAACAAGTGTTCAAAAACTCGGTGAAATTTTGCATACAATATATCCTTTAGCTTAATGTTCTGTCGTTTGCCGGTTATGAGTTTTGTAATTTATTTTATCTCTAAATGTGTACATAAATATAAAAAAAATAGTATAATACAAAATGAATTTTCCGATTAATTTTAAAAATACATAATTATACAGAAAACTGCTTTGAACACTTGGTTATTAATATATGGCGAAACTACGTTTGTATAAAAGCGCTGTGGAGACTAACTACTACTTACCTTAGGATAGGCAGCTATCGTTTCTCAATTATACCGCTACGCTGATTAGCCCAAATATGTAGCAGGAATTATACGTTACTTGTTGCTGATCAAAAGTTATTAATAATTATTAGTCAGACTTTATATTTGTACAATAACGCAATAGATAATAATGTACTTTATTTCACTTTGAAAACTATCGCGAGTTTTATCCATATTAACTTATTAGGAACCGGCTAGGACTAAGTAAGTACTATAAGTTAATATGTACTTTATTGTTTGAACTGAAAATAAAGTATATCTTATTTATAGAGATATTATAACAGTGTCACATCTCTAGCGTACATTGGAGCGGTCAGTTCTACTTGTCTAATATTCAGAGCAAAAACAGTGGACAAAACGCCGCCGCCGGAAACTAGGATATGTGGCAAACCCGCACCGGCCTCAAACTGCGGCGCAGCACACGTCACGTTACATTATTATTGCGGTTTACGCCCACAACACTAATTTATGCGCGTCGTCACTGTCATCTGCCGGTTTTACACATTACAGATAATAAATGAAAGTTATTTTTTTTTCAGTACTATATCAGCCGGATAGTCCACTGCTGAACACAGCCTCCCTCAATATGGGGGAGTTTGCCATAATACCCACGCTTGGCAGGTGGCTTAGGGATGGCAGTGTGAGATATCAGTTCCTCAGAAAATGCTGCTGCCTACCTTCTGGTGTGTTACTCGGCACTCCACGGGCATTTTTTGTCAGTAATCGTTAGAAACCCTTTGCAAAGTTTTTCGTAGTTTATGGATAACATACTAATATGCTAGTCTAGCTTTCTTTTAAGGTTTTTTTTTATGTTATTGTGATGGAACAAGCGCGAGGCCCACCTGATGTTAAGCGGTATCCTCTGCCTATAACAGATGCATTTCATCACAAGTGACGAACTGCACTGCGCCCATCACCTTGAGACAGTTGTTAAGTCTCATTTTGCCTGTTATTTCACTGGCTCTCAAGGACTGCTGCCGGAACACACCGTTAGGTGCTTGGCGACAGATTTTCTACTTGAGGGTGGTCGCTAGCCAGGCGGGCAACCGTAAAATGCCCTTCCACCATGCGGTGAAGCTCAATCTCTGGGCGGGATTCGAACCATGGACCTGCTGCGCGGCAGTCCATATCCAATGCCACTGAGCCATCACTGCTTCGTCATTTAGTTGGTTGTTGGTAATACTTACTTTAAGGTAGAACTCCTTCGGCTTTAGTTGCGTGACTTATTTGACTTGTTGGAGATGTTTTTTCAAGTAAGAGATTTACAGTTTAAGATTTTATTTTCCCCTGTGGGGTGCCGGGTTAGTATGTCGCCCCCCATTCCTACCTGTGGATATCGTAAGAGGTGACTTAAGTTTAAATACCGGAAGGTGGGCAACAGCGCCTTCGAAGGAACTGATATCTTAAACTATGATCCCCAAGACACCTGCCAAGCGTGGGGATTAAGACAAACCCCGTAAATACGAGAGGGTGTGTTCAGCAGTGGACAATCCGCCTGCTACAGTAAGATATTTTAGTTTAACGGCTTATACGTATAATAAAAACAAACAAAATCCTTATTGGTCCGCATTAATTATCTTTTACAACTACAGACTCAATCACAAGCTGTCACCCTTACAAAAAAAATATATATAAACAGCACAAAAAATTTACTGGATTTATAAAATACCTCGCGCGTGGGTAATGGCAGGGTGAAACAACCGCTTTGATTCTCACAAGAATTGCATTACACTTGCGTGAAACGACTGCCTCAAAGCCTTTGCTCACAGCATTGCTGTCGTTTCGTTCAATGGCACTTGAAGGTAATTACAGTCTGAGTATTTTTATATCTCTGTAGTTTTTACTCATCTTTGAAGAGGTGGGTTAGCTTACTGAAGTAGAGCGGTTGCGCTCGGTGATAATTATATTTCTTCGTTTGTAATATAAATTGGGGTGATATTAAATGCCAGCAAAAAGGAAGTTGTTTGTAGTCAATGTATATGTTAGTTGAAGAGTTATTGCGGCGAATTACTTGTAGGAGCATAGATTTTTTAGATTGATATATATCGCACAAAAACCTTTTAATTTTTACATTATGCAGGCGTTATTGCAAACCTAACAATGTTAAAATTATAAGGTTGCATCATCATTTACAAGTATAAAACCAATTGCAAAATTGGTCTTGTTTGTAGTACAACGCAAGTGGTACTATAGATGTCGCTCCATCCCAATACGATGGTTAAAAGAGCGATAGGAAAGATTCGAGTTATGACGTCATGTCATGTTAGCTCAATTGGTTAGAGCATACCCCGGCTCAAGGGGTGGATGGACGTGATGGAACTTGGATTAAAATATACAAAATTTAATTAATTAATGTCTGTTTATTTTTTTATGTTTACGCGCATCGCAAGTTAATTAAATTTAACCAAATCATATCACAATTTGTGTGGTTTCTCAATTTATCTACAAATGTAAAAAGCGCTCAACTATTTGTATTATTAGACTTGCCGGTCGCTTACTGTATCCATCTACACGTATTTATTCAACACATGCCCGAATTAATTTCGAGCATTCGGCTCGGGCCCGCCAGATTCAATTACATCGCATCGCCGACGCAAACGGACAGAGAAAAACGGGAAAAATGTCGCCATTAGATCGCGTTGATAAGTGGATGACTTTTCGCATGGTTTCGCGCCAAAGGGCTTGCAACGAGGCGCAAAAGCGCGTGTTCGTCGGGCTGGATGACAGAGGTCGATGTGTTAACTGAGTTTTGATGGTTTATTTTCTGATAAAAGTATCGTGTTAAAGGTTACGTTTTGAAGCAGCCACGGCCCCCGTGCCAATACTAACTGATTATAATCGATAGAGTCACAACTAAAACAAACAGTAACAAAAAACAATGCTAACACCTTTTTGTTACAGATCCTATGTATAAAACATGCAGAGTAACATTAATTCATTACGAAAGATGTCTACGAAGGAGGCGAGCAACAGAACTGAAAATTAGTATTAAGTATCTAATTTTGATCATTTTCTCGACAATAAACACAGTAGGTAAATTTTGTAAAATATACAAAATATCTGCAAACAATATAACAACAAAACAATATTTATTTTCAATTAAACACGTAACAAGGACTTATTCTTACCAACATCCATAAGTTTGTAACAGGTAACCCTTATGGCTTAATGGATCGTTAATAATATCGGAGATCGGCGTATTTCCTCTAACCCCGGACGGCAGTAAAGCAAAGCCTTTCTAAATTGCGGGTTCCACACACGTTCGATATTTTAAAGGAATATCACACAGTGTAAAAAGATACGAGAGTTAGGACTTAGTATCCATTTGCTGAAATTGGTCTCGTGAAAGATAACAACAAGTTTTCGCACCCTCGTCGCTAAATGTGCAATTCATATGTGTGTATATCTACACACACGGAAATCTATTGTGTACCATATTGTCTAGCATTTAAGATTGTTTTTGGTGCCGCAACAGAAATTTTAGCATATGTCATTGCGGATGCTTATCAGGATGTCGTTGGACAACGTGCGGTGAGCACCAATTCTTTATCGTTAGTGAAATATTTGAGCGGAAGTGGATTACATTTTAATGTCACAATTTTTCGGGGATGCTTTTCTAAGCTTGAATAAGCTTCTTGCGAATAAATACTTCTAAACTATATTGTTATGACCAAAAAATTATAAAACAACAATAAATATATTTTAAAAGAGTGGTGTAAGCACTTAGTATCTACATCTACATTTACACTAATATTACAAAGAGGAAAGATTTATATTTTTGGATTTTTGTTTGCATCGAAATAACTTAAAAACTACTGGACAGATTTAGATGAAATTTTATGTGAAAATAGTTTAAGACCCAGGAAAGGAAAAACCGATAGGTTTTGCGCGATACATACTCGTGGGCCTTGCCGCAGTCGGAAAGCTAGTCCCCTAAATACTAATAAAATGGGATTCATCCTATATATAGAAAATTTATCTAACATATTTTTTTTATTGTCAGTCATTCAATATTTGGTGTTGCAGTCAATGGTGGTTTATTTCATATTAGAGAATCTGCAATCTATCCACAATACTCAAATACCTTACTCTTAGAACTTCCTCTCCCAACAACAAAAGGCACCGGAGCAAGGCATTCGTTCGTGGCTAATATTCTAAATATACGCACGAAGCAATTCATTCGGTATTCATTCGGCTAATTTATACTAACTTCTAAACTAGTCTCACTTTAACAATTTCACTGCCCCCGTAAAAGGTACTTTTAGACCATTCCAAAATCTAAAATTTTTCAAATAAGCTTTTATTTTAGTTTTATTGTATATTTTTTCTAAATACTGTAAAGTTTGAGAGGTATTGATTAAGTACTTATCTTAAAATTTACGGCGGCGAAGCCAAAATGGGGGTTAGATTTGACCTTGATATATGTCCATTGCTGTGTTCAACGTTTCGTGTCACCGTTCAACGTTTCAACCAATTTTGATAAATGACACGTCATTAGATTTGTGTTGATAGCGCAAGTACTTCAACGTGAGTATCAAGAGAATTAAAAACGATCTTAAAACATTTAAATGAATAATTTTTAAGCATAATTGTGCGGGAGGCTTTAAAATATGAGTGAAAAAATAAATACACAGGTCCACAGTCGGGTATTTTATTATTTGGTTGTTTGATCAAATGTGATTTTTAAACAAATAGCAAAAATACATTGTGTACGGTCAATTAATCATATTTCGACATCACAGCTGATATATATATTTCTTTTTTCCATTAAACTTTTGCACGACGACGATTATAAACCTTAATGTGAAGATGAAAAGAGCAATGACTACAAAATTTTCAATTACTTGATGCAGAAAAAAACACAATATATTTAGGATGTACCAAAATGTACGATTATTGCCATAAGTGCAAGTGCTGATATAAAAAAATATTGTGTTAATGTCATGAAAAAAGACGCCGAGAATTGTAAAGAAAAAGGAGACATGTGAGGCTTGGGTTTCTCTCAAAACATTGGTACCTATATGAGTAATGTACGGCTTATTGGACAAGCAAGTTACACAATGTGTTATTAAAGTGTAGGAAATAGTACCTACATTATAAGTGCATAGTAAGTAAAAGCGTTTTGAAGCGCTCGTAGCGAAATTTACTTAGCTGTTCTCAATCGATCAGCAAAGTTAAGCAACGTCGCCCGCGGTCATGAGTTGGATAGGTGGCCGCTAGTGACATGACTACTGAGCGTTTCCGTGCTTCGGAGGGCACGTTAAGCCGTCGGTCCCGGTTGTTGTCTTAGGATGGCAGTCGTTATAGCATGGTGGTAGGGCATTTTGCGAATGCCCGCCTGGCTAGCTACCACCCTCAAGCAGAAAATCTGTCGCCAAGCACCTAACGGTGTGTTCCGGCAGCTGTCCTTGAGAGCCAGAACTTCTAGGTTAGCCTGAACAACATCTTCGACCACATCATCACTTACCATCAGGTGAGATGGTGGTCAAAGGCTAACCTATCAAGCATAAAAGCATAAAAAAAAAAAAAATACAATTGAGGCGGTATTGCTAGCCCGAGCTATAGGCGAGGGCTACAAGAAAGCAGAAGCTGTAATTATCAAAGCGCACGTATGTCATACGACGTTTTCTAACATATTTGCGAGGAAATAAATAAAACTTGGATTTTCTCAAACGAATATATCACTTGTTAAAGCAGTTAGAATTTTTTTAACACATATGTAAATTGCTTATTACGCTGCCAGTTGTCATTTTTAATGCTGTCAAGTTATTATTCCCTGACAAGAAACGTGTAAAATTATTGTTATTCCTTTTCTTAAACGTTTTTTTCTTATTATACGACTGCCCAAAACAGGAGGCTTATGTTTTTAGGGTTTATGTATGTATCTATGTTTTACAGAATCTTGATAAACCGTGCGTTTCATCTTATTAAAAAGAAACTCGGGCGTTTTACATTACAATAACGCACAAGTACGTAATGAGATACAATACGATATTGAAATCGCCAGTGACATTACTCCTGAGCGCTTCTGTGCTTCACAGGGCACGTTAAGCCGTCGATCCACGTTGTTGTTTCTTTCCTTGAGGGCCAGTAATTCTAGGTAAGCCTGAACAACATCTTCGACCACATCATCACTTATTATTAGGTGAGATAGTGGACAAAGGATAGCCTATTAGGTATAGATAAAAAAAAACTTCAAGCCTAGACAGGCATGTACCACAGTTGATCGGGTTCCATACATTTTGATGGAACGCGAATAACGAATTCAATATTACAATAATACTAGTTACATATACTAGTAACAAATTTTATGACAACTAATCTGCTTTGAAAAATATTATAAAACGTTACAATTTTGATGCACATTCTTACATAGATAACAGATCTTTCGTATTGCACTTAATTTTAGTTATTTTATGGTGTGTAACTAAATTACGGCCAATAGCTAGGAACCTTTAAATATTTTTTTCATCTCAAAAACACTGAAAGCTATCTCGCCTTTGGCTGCCGGCATCTCCATTGTGCATGTGATTTCACGCTCCGACGAGCACGGAAAACTATATCCCGCCTCTGTGAACCAGCATTCCTAGGAGGATATTACATTTTGTAAGAGTTCAAAGGAAAACTGTATCTACCTAAATAACATTAAAACTTTGAAACAAACTGAAGTGAAGTTAAAGTGATATCTTAGATTCAAATGTGGGTGTTTTTATATTCTTTCCTTTGCCATAAGGATGGGTGCCTACCCTATCGGGAAGTTTTTTTTATTGATATTCAGTTAATCTTTGATCATTATTTACCATTTGGTAAGCGATGATATGCTTGAAAATTCTAAACAAACTTCGCCTATACTAGAAACTGACTCGCAGATAGACAGAAGATACTGTATATAGATAAGTATTTAGGTTTTAGGTTAACTCGTAGATATACTGTATCAGCCGGATTGTCCACTGCTGAACAGAGCTGCGCTCATAAGGGGGGGGGGGGAGGGTTTACCATAATCCCCACGTTTGGCAGGTGGCTTGGGGATCGCAGTTTAAGCTATCAATTTCTCAGAGCTGCTGCCCACAGACACCACAATATACAGACATAATTATAATTAATTTATATTATACCCAAACACTTCAAACAAAAACAAAAATGCTCGTATATATGTATAAAGTGATACCCGCCACTCATACGTTATCTACATCTACACTAATCTACTTGTAGATTTACACTCGTATTATAAAGAAGAAAGATTTGTATTTTTGTGTATAACGAATAAACATAAAACTACAGGAGCAATTTGAAAAATCCTTTTTTTATTTCACCATTAGAATCCTACATCATTATTTATTTCTATTTTATCTATCTTTTTACGTATTCTCTTATTGTATTAATTTGTTTGCTCCATGTACTGTATTGATTTTGATTTGATTTTATTTGTATGTTAATTCTAATCTGTGTGGTAGATGTAATTGATTCTATGTCGTTTCTGTTCACAATAAACAAATTTAATTTTAATTTAATTTAATTTTAATTTACATCATCCTTGATGGAAATAGGCTATAGGATATTTTCTAAATAGTTTTTTTAAGTTTTGTTAAATACCTGTGCGAAGCCGGCGTGACCTGCTAGTATAGTATTTTTTTTTTTTTTTTTTTTTTTTTTATTCCTGATAGATTAGCTTTTGACCACTATCTCACCTGATGGTAAGTGATGATGTGGTCGAAGATGTTGTTCAGGCTAACCTAGAAGTACTGGCTCTCAAGGACAGCTGCCGGAACACACCGTTAGGTGCTTGGCGACAGACTTTCTACTTGAGGGTGGTAGCTAGCCAGGCGGGCATTCGCAAAATGCCCTACCACCATGCTATAACGACTGCCATCCTAAGACGACAACCGGGACCGACGGCTTAACGTGCCCTCCGAAGCACGGAAGCGCTCAGTAGTAATGTCACTAGCGGTCACCCATCCAACTCCTGACCGCGCGCGACGTTGCTTAACTTTGCTGATCGGTTGAGAACAGCTAAGTAAACTTCGCTACGAGCACTTCAAATATATATATTTAATAATCTATATATTTAAAAGTAGCTGTTGTTATGCAAAAGCGTAAAAAAATTAAAAAAAAAAACAATATCAGTAATCATTACTACAGTTATGTGCGACAATCAGTATACGACACTGGATCCAGAATCTCAGTAGACAGATAGGAGTATCATATGTGCTACGTTTCACAATAATATTTATTTATTTACTGTACTGTATCAGCCGGACTGTCCACTGCTGAACACGACCTGCCCCACTATTGAAAGGGTTTGCCATAATCCCCACGCTTGGCTGGCATCTTTGGGGTCGCAGTGTGAGATATCAGATCCTCAGAAAGCGCTACTGCTCACCGTCTGGTATGTTACTTTATGAGGGATGACATTCTAGCCCGGCACCCCACGGGCATTTATTTATTTACACAGATTGATTTATGTAAATAAATATGTTCCATAACTAGTTTGTCGCAATAATCCACGACCAAATATATTTGAAATATATTAACTACGTTATAAATAAGGCCTAAACAAACTAAACTTAGGATTAAACACATCCGCCACCACGTAAATATTAGTTCGGATGCCATTGCATGATATGTTAAATTTTTATTGTTTTACACAACAAGGTTAGGTGCGTGCAGCTTAATAAGTGGACAAAGCGATAATAGCCATGTAGATGTCATCATTGCCATGATTAATACTACCCTACCTACCACTTTCATCGACAAACAAAGTCCTCAAAAATGTAAAAGCGTGTTGATACACCGATACTGTTTTCTCGATATTACGAGTATAATTCAATAAGAGAGATCTTATATTCGAAAGGGTAGAAAGCGGTACGTCTCGTTGACAAAGAACGAGGAGATGGCCATAAACGAGTTAACGGGGCACGTCAGATATGATCGGTGTTGCCATGTATCTATGAACTTTATCTTAGAATATTATAACAATATACGCTTGTATGTGGACATATGTAGTAAAGTTAAGAAAGTCAAGATCGACAAGTCTTGCAATTATCATGTCATAGAGATATTGGTATAGTGCCAATTTTTTTTTGTGCATCTAAGTGTAAATGAAAGTCTACTTAAGGTTAGTGCGTTTCTACCGCTTTCCATACAAACGTAGTTTTGTCATATTTTAAATACCAATGTTCAAACTCGGTGAAATTTTGCATGCTCCTTGAGCCTAATATCTATGCTTCTGGTTTGCCAGTTTTTCGTAAAATAATGTATAAAGATTTTTTCTGTAAACCCGTTTTGTATGAGAATAAAAAACGAGTGTTGTATTCAAAACACATTTAGAGATAAAATAAATATTAAAAAGACAAACCGGTCAACCACAGGCAAAGATATTAGGATAAAGGACATGTTTTCCATATTGTACCGATTTGAACATTAGGTATTTAAAAAATGCGAAACTAAATTTGTAAGGAAAGTACTATAAAGACACTAACCTTAACCAATGTAGTGAAATTTAATTATAATTAATTTAGAGGTGTAAACCTCTACCAAACAAAAAAATAATAAACTAAATTAGTTCAAAATAATGGGCGTAGTAATCGCGTAAAAAACTACTAAAAAACTTATGGCCAAATTGAGTAACTCCTCCTGTTTTAAAGTGGGTTACAAAGGCTGCGTGTTCAATTGAAATATATCATTCCCTTTTGTAATCTGTTAAAACGACAGAATTGATGAAAGCTTCAATTAAAACTTAACGCAATAAAACTATTTTAATGACAATATTGTTTAATATATATTGCTTAAACTGATATAAAATGTTAAATTTTGGGAAGAAAATAGGCACAGTCTGGTCACACTACCATAACCCTCCGTGAGTCGCGCCCGGCTACTAACAGTGCTCCTCACCCGCTCCTATAACTGTCATCCTGTCAAACTATAACACGCCAAATCCCTCCATTTTCATACTGCCATATTTTACGGCTCACCAGAGAAAATAAATAACAACGATAATATAAATATGAACATTTTCCGAACCTTTAAGTCAGACGGAATTTACATATCAGTTGTTGACGTAGAAATCCCTAACACGAGTTAATACTAGTTTAGGGTGAAAATATCAATTTTGTTCAAAGTAAAAAAAAAGCGGCGATTATTTTGTTTGGGTGTCTAGAACAGTGAATTGTTAAGGTAATAGTGATATTTACTTTTGAAAACCGTGAACTACATTCCATATCAACAATTATATTCCCGAAGGGGAAGGCTTATTTCCATAAGATATATTCAGCCTACTACTAAGAGATACAAATATTATTTAGAAAAAAGTCGTTAACTCTCGAAAAACCCTTGAACAGATTCGCTATTTCGTCGGACATGGTGTACCAAATTGATAAGGGTGTCAAAAATGAATATGGAGTTTTTTTTATAATCTAATAAAATGATATTGATCTGTTTCTATAATTACCGTGGTCTACACAATCCTCATACATACCGGTCTAGTAACATACGGGATGTGGAATTGATCTGTCTGCCCGCAAAGCTGGCGGCAGCGGCGTCGATCACGGGTGATAAATGGGGGCGATTTGTGCCTACCCCGGTGCTGACAGGGTTAGTAATGACGTCACAACCAACTACAGTGGCATATACATATGTGCAGATAAGGGTAAATACCACAGGTGACAGGTGTGTTACTAGCGCAGTACTTGCTAATAATGCTAAGATTACACTAGAAGCATCTTAAACAGAGACGCATCTTCAGAGCCTGTAAGTTTATTACACAGAAGTAAAATGTTGTTTCTGAAACTTACTGCATTTGTTTATTTATTTTTATTAATGTGCCCTACGAATAAATAAGAATGTGCCCAAAGATTAGATATGAACACTCGCTATTACAACTTTCATATTAATATATAACATTTACGAAAGTATTTGACAAAGCTTGATGGTTGGGCATATTTCGAATACTTACCTGGCTAGCTCTACTTTTTTTATACATTATAGGTTAGCCTTTGAACACTATCTCACCTGATGATAAGTGATGATGTTGTTCAGACTAATTTAGAGATGCGGTAACCTTCGAGTAGAATACCTGTCGCCAACCATGAGACGGTTAGTTCTGGCAACTGTCCTTGAGAGCCATTAATCCTAGGTTAGCCAGAACAACATCTTCAACCGCATCATCCTTACCACCAGGTGAGATGGTGGTCAAAAGATAAGCAATAAGTAAATTTTAATTTAGGTTTATTTCCGATAACTCTTTGGTTTATCACTTTTCATAAATTTTCCTTAGCTGCCTTATGCTGTCATTCAACAGTTGATTGTATATTAAAATAGAAAAGAACATACCCAACAGCAAAGCTCAAGAAAATGTTCATTTTCAGCTGTACCGTTTCCGGCTTACGAATAGGTGAGGCTAACATGGGTTTTAAGGCGAAACGCTCAGATATTAAATTAAATGCGAGGAAATTTAAAGGAAATATAGTAATTAATTTTTTAAATAAAATGTAACCTATTTTGAACAATTTTAGTTTTGATGAATTATATATTTATTGCTTACTGAATTTATTTGCGTATGAGCTTCTGCTACGTGTGGTATGTAAATCACTATTTAAAGAGTTATATATTAGGTGCTTTCGGACAGATTTTACTAGTTGGGAGGTATCTAGCCAGGCTATTCACAAAATGCCCTACCATTGAATTTTATGTTATTACAGTGCCTCTTAAATATATATAACGATTGACTTCCTGGTTAGTAATAAAAACATATTGTTACTCAGTCTGTTTATAAAGAGACCCGATACATAAGTACTCGAACAAAAACACAGAACAAAAGAAGAACAGAATATGTTGTGCTGACCCCACAACATATTAGCATGGGATATGAACAAGAAGAAAACTTAATATTGAATGTTGCTGTGTATTATCATTTTATGGAAAAAAATACGTCGTGCATCTATTGGTTCTTGTTAAGACCTCCTTATCAATTATTCAGAAAATAAGCAGCTAAGTAAAGTTGTGTTTTGGCGGAAGGACAAGAAAATCAACAAACAATGGGCTCACAGATGTAAGAATGTACAGATGTATACATCTTATTGGTTCATTTTTTTCGTACGTTACCGGCTTTACCTTAAATAGACATACTGCAAAACTTTTTTAAATTCCTTTTTTATTATAAACTATTCTAATTTTGAAACAAAATCCCATATAGATGTTTTACCCAATTTATAGATGAGTGGCTTGTCTGTAAAAACTTTTGTTGAGGTTTTGCTATCTATTTTTTGCAATGTTATCTTGTATTGATAATTATATACGTTTATATATACTTATGTAGATAAATATTTACTGTTGCGAAATGACTTCACGGTCATTTATTTAAAATTTCTAACTTGGTTCAATTTTCTCATAAAGGAGCTTGCCTTGTCATACAATCAGCTAGGTTAAGCATCGTTATTTGCAGTGTGTACTTGGATGATATACTTATATATATATATATATATACATATACTTTGATTATGACATCGACATGTCAAACATGCGAATTTTGTTACTTATATTGACCGTAATAGGAAAATAAGTTATTTTAATGAAGAAGTTATTATACAAGATACTGCCTTGTTGGTTCATTAGCGTATTGCATCACTTTTGAACGAACTTTACGGGCCTAGGTTCGATTTCCAAGTCGAATGCTTATTTTATTTCTATGACAAAGAAATTGTCTAATACATTTGCTTATAAAGGGTTACGTAGACGTCATTTATATCGAAATGTGCTTTTTCCCACACATTTACTTTTTACTTTCAGCAGATAAACACAAAGGAGATTATTGTGATTTATTCATTTTCTTTAGAAAAACAAACTAAGGAGTTTGTCACCTTCGGAGTTACACAGATACGCATCACTTATTGACCTCTTTATTGTTGACGGTAACATGCAATGCGATAAATTAACAAGAGCAATGGCCTTTTTTTGCAAAAATCTGCGTGCCCATTTGTTATTCAAATAGTTAATTGATAACTATAAATAAATATTTATTCGTAGCTTGATAATTAATATTTTTTATAGTACTGTGACGAAACATGTTCGAGGCCCACCCGATGTTAACCGGTACCTCTGCCTATATCAGATGCATTTCGTCAAGGGACAAACTACACTGCATCCATCACACAATGAGACACAGTTGTTAAGTCTCAGATGCCTGTTTTTACTAGCTCTCAAGGAGTGCTGCCGGAACACACTGTTATGTGTTTGGCGATAAATTTTCTACTTGACTAGCCAGTTGAGCATTCGCATAATACCCTTCCACCGTGCGGTAAAGCTAAAGCTGGCGGTTGGGATCGAACCATGGACCTGAGAGAAATTAGTTCCTAGATATACCGCTCGTTTATAACTCCATCAAAATTTTATAAAAAAATATTGAAAATGACACTTATGTTATTTAATGTAGCTAAGTAAGTTTTCTAATCTTGGCTTGATCTATCATAGCCCTCACCTAGCCTCAGCTACCTTGTAGCCCCGATTGAAATAGTTTACTCCCCGCGATCGTATTGTTATGTTATATTTCAGCAAGTATCGCGGTGTGTTATTAACGAAAACTTATTTCTTAATATCATTGCATTGTCTTTCGTGTTTTCAGATACCTTTAATATTTGTTACAAAAACGTAATTATGAAAACGTTTGTAACAGGTAGACAGCGCTAACCGCTTGCTGTCATGAAATTGTGTTACCGTAAAAAGATATGCATGGCTATATGATAAAATGTTAATCCAGACAAATACAAGCTTTTCGTTTTGTCATGAAATGGCGTGTGGGCGGAGAACTTTTCCACTGGGCGGGGCCTGGGAGAAAAATGACACCGCCTTGCGTCGGCCACGCCTCTCGCAACTCTACATTCTACTTACAAAGCCTTTATTACATATCGTATGTGTAAGTACGGCTTTATGAGCATGACACTCTAGCTACGAGTATGCCCGTATGGATCTGTAGAGCTATTCACATCTACATTGTATACTTGTACAAGAGGACAAATTTCACTGTGGTAAGCAATCTTGCTAAAAACTGAGTAGAATTTGAAATGATGTTTCATAATTCAACGGATTCATATGTGAAACAGTATATTATGTTTTGAATGTAGAAAGTCTAATCAAAATTATAGATATGAGGCCTATAATAGGTAAAGCCTATTGATTGATAGCATGATCATAAAACCACTATTTTCAATACGTAATTTGTGTATAAGATGGACTTAGATAATAAATGACTTGAATTTTATTATGATATATAATGAGGTAGACGACCTTGTCCAATAGATCTAGGCTGTTTTTACAATAACTTATTCCCATAACAAAAACCATAGGGTAAAACAAGAATACCTACATGAAAATACAAGTACATTTATTCAACAACTTAACTTAAATAGGCATTTTAAAACCCTTTTTTTTGTATTTACATATATCAGTGTTGGTTCCGACACCAATGTATGGTAATAAAAGTTGGGTATGGCAGAAAAAGCATAAAAGTAGAATTAATGCAGTGGAGATGAGCATTGAGAAGCATGATTAGAGTCAAACGGAATGACAGGATAAGGAATAGTGTGATAAGGGAACAATGTGGTGTAAATGAGGATATAGTGACAAAAATCGAGAAAGGTAGTTAAGATGTTTTGGACATGTAGAGAGCATGAATGAAATGGGAATGACTAAACAAGAATACATGGAATAAGTGAACGGAAGTGTTGGAACGGGGCGACCTAGGCGAACGTTCCAAAATCAAATTGAAGACGTGACCTGAAAAAAGGCCAGGTAGGAGTATGCTAAACAAAAGCTTATGTATTTTAGGATTGATGAGTGTAGATGAAGCGAAAGAGATATGCAAAGATCATATCAAGTGGAAATCTGTGGTATCTGCCTACCCTACGAGAAAGAGGTGTGATGTTATTTTATATATTCTGCTTTTAATTACATACCATCGTAATAGTCTTTATAATTTTTAAATATCTTCATAGAAAAATACAATGCTATATAACGGAATCATTTTAAAAAGAGACTGCTAAACCCAAATTAATTTTTTGTTATATATATTATTTGAACACTGTTCCAAACTTCACTTCAAATTATACACATAATTCTTATACAAGCAAACGATTGTATAAGAATTATGTGTATAATTTGAAAACTCTAATATTTATTCATATGAAAATACTTAATTTTACGGATTAACATATTTAACTAAAAAACTTAAAATTAACTAAAAATAACTAATCCAATATTCCGCTACCATAAGGCAGTGTCCCCAAAATGCTGGCCGCATTGCCACGTTGTATGGCAAAATGAAAACTTCAAAATCAAATAGATTTTATATCGAAGACTAGAATTTATATTTATATATTGCATATCTGTAAGTAGCGATGTGTTCTGGTGCCCGTTACGTCTGTCCTTGAACTTCAGTCTCCATTCTAGATTTAGCCTGTTCGATGCAAAAAAGATACACAGAATCATAGCACAAACAAAACAGTTATTGTAATGATCAATGCAAACCACTTAAAATATGATTAAAATATTATTTCTAAATATGATTACAAGCACTAACGCGTGCTAAGCGAAAATCATATTATTACAAATTATTGGAGTACATTTTAGGCGCCGGGCGGGAATCGAACCTACGTCTCCGATTTCACTCCGGATGCGTAAACCACGGCTACTCAAAATATTACCATTAAGACTCCAAGTGAAAAAAAAACGGATTGTCTATAAATGTTTGATTTTCACGTGCAAAAATCATAAAATGGACAATTGAGAAATTGTACCATAGCGCCAAAACAATACAAGAATTTAACGTATCTTTAATTAGTAAGTTATTTGTTCCACGAATGAGGAAAGTTGTTTTTTGTTAGAGAGAATTGGTCTAGAATTCCAACATTGCAATTTATATATTAACAATACGAACTCTCTACAATAGCTCAGTTGGAAGCATGTCTCGGCTACTATATGGCACTGATGGTTCAAGTCCTGCTAGTAGTATTTTTTTTCATTGTTGTTATTTTGTAAGCTTAGCAGGCGTTAGGGCCGATATCGCAGTAATAAAAATATCGGGTTACGACTTCATAAACAAGTTGAGCTAATTGAGAAAAAAAGTTCTTGTTCGTAGTTCAATTCATTTCAGGCAGCAGATGTTTCGCTTTAAATGGATAAACGACAAAAAGCATGTCCCGGCTATAGGGATGTATAGTCGCAGGATCTAAGGTAGATACAATAGGTATAGTGATGGATACAAAAGTGGTCCTCGAAAAAATAAACTTTTCACCACGACCAGCGAGAAATATCAGGAAGATATAAGAAACACATTCAATGATATGAATAAATAAATAAGTTGAAAATAAAGTTAGGTTGACAAAAACCTGTATCAAGCTATTGATCTGTGTGTCTTTCTTTACATATACTTACTTAGATTAGCTTACATAAAGCAAACAATTTACTTTAACTGTATGATTTATCTGCTTAAAGCTATACTTACAATTCTATATATTATTTTATTCGAAAAATTGTTATAACCTCTTAGAGTTGACTTTAACTGCCTGTCCAATAGAACGCCACAATGAACTGCTATTATCTAGATAAATACATCAGCTCACCCCGACTCTTACGGCGTTGTTAGTCAACCTCGTGGTGGGCCAACCAACTCTACGTCTTCCGGTGTAATGTAGTATCCACTTCAGAACCTTTCTTCCCATTTAGTTTTCGGTTCATCAAGCAATGAGGCCTGCCCATTGCCACCCATTCGCACGGTTGTAGACTTGGAGACTTATGAAATCATAGTAAAAGACAATGCCTACTCTAAGATATTTTTAATATCAAATGGCCCGTGTGCTTATTCCGTCACAAACACAATAAAAACATTCTTCCCAAAATATTTCTTAGTTCTAACAGAAGAAAGTAAGTGGCATTATATGTTTTTTATTCGGCGCTATATTGTCTGTTAGACTGTGTGAGACGTAGACCTGGACCCCAATTCTCTTAGCTATTTACAAACGCTACACTACTGCGATGCTTCCGCGATCGAACTGCTGTTAATGTCAAATTCGGTAGTCTACTAATTCTAGCTCATAATCGCAGTTGTATAACAATCGCGTTGCTATCGTATGGCTGTGATATGGCTTGCAAATTTTGCCACTGAAATAATAATTATAACTTTTATCAATTAAGCATATGTGAAAACATCAATACAGTGGTTTTCTAGCAAACAATACATGAAATAAATATATTTAAATCATTTAGCTATTTTTATATCTAAAATCTATGCTATGCTATATATGCCACTGTAGCAACGCAATCGCAACAAAATAGCTTACAGCATACCAAATAAGTCAAAAACTATTGATAACAAGCCACTGACTTGCGATTGAACCTAAATAGCGGGCAGACTACCGATAGTACGGAGTTGCGTTAACGCCGTTCAATAGCTAAGAGAATCGGGCCCCGGGTGGGCAGCAACGACTTCTGAAGAACTGCCATCTTATACTGCGACCCCAAAATACTCTTGTAGGCATTGACCTATATATACTAGACGCGACATCTCAAACGAGGATAGTCGACCAGTGCAAGTATGCCGGCCGGCATACTTTCCCCCACATGCAGCTGGGCACTCGTAGAGATTACACGCGCTTTACGTTTGAAAATTGTGTATTTAAAATACTAATCTCTACGCAGCTACTACTACGTGCGCAGCTGCATGTGGGGCAGAATATGCCGGCCGGCATACTTGCACTGGTCGACTATCCTTGTTTGAGATGTCGCGTCTAGTATATATAGGTCAATGGTTGTAGGTATATTTATAACAATTTTATCCTAGATAGTCAATATAAATAGTTTCTTTAATGTGCTGCAAGGCTTTAATAAAATTTGCAGCTCAAGACGACCACTGTTATACAACTGTGTAGGAGGATTTCTAAATCCAAATATTTTTCTCATGCAATTTGTTTTTTAGGGTTCCGTACCCAAAGGGTGAAAAGGGGACCCTATTACAGAGACTTCACTGTCCGTCCGTCCGTCCGTCTGTCACCAGGCTGTATCTCAAGAACGGTGGTAGCTAGACAGCTGAAATTTTCATAGATGATGTATCTCTATTGCCGCTATAACAACAAATACTAAAAATAAAATAAAATAAATATTTAAGGGGGGCTCCCATACCACATAATTGATTATTTTACCGTTTCTTGCTCGATACTAATAAAGGTGACAGGTAGACGCTTTAACTTTTCACAGAATATTTAGTTTTAGATGCTCTTTAAATATCATTAATTAAAATAAAATAAAACAATTAATTAGGGGAGCTCCCATACATTAAAAGTGTTTTTTGCCGTTCGTTTGCTAAAAATAATAATAATGAAAACAGGTAGAAACTTGAAATATTCACCGATTATTTAGTTGTATGTATACTTTAAAAATAAACAATATTTGTTAAGGGAAGTAAATAATATTATTATTTGATTAATAATAATATGTTTGTGTAACTTGCAAGATCAGGTTACAGATAATGGTACGAAACCCTTCGTGCGCGAGTCCCACTTGCACTTGGCCGTTTTTTTTTTTTTTCAGATCTTATAGCACCGCCAAAGGGACGAACCGATTTGAGAGAGCTTGATCATCGACGATTCGAGCTACTCTACGTTGAATATGGCTAATAGCGGTTTTATTTCATTAAAAAATAAGAACTGGTACTGGAAGCCACCACCCAGATGTGAAAGCAGTACTCCATGTGAGACCGAATTTGAGCCTTATAAAGTAGTAGGCAATGGACGGATGTGAAGTATCGTCTCGCTTTTCCGAGCCCACAAAGTTTCTTTGAGGCTGTAAGGCTAAATCGCCTTGCCTTAAATATAATGACAGCGAAATTGAACGACGCTCGATATGTCAACTCAAGGTTCGGTATTATTTAAGTAAGTAAGGATAGTAGCGGTAAAAGTAGAAAATTTTGTATTTTCTAGGGTTGCAAAATTTTCAAGCCAGTCCCACTTCGAGACATTTAACAACAGGATCTCGACTTCAGACACTAGATTGTTACGACTCTTGACAACGAATTCTCGAGTAATTTTAACACCTCCGGTATGTGAGGAATATTCGGTGCGTTACCCTTGGACAGTCCTGTCCAGAGGCAAGAACACACATGTTCCCGAATGAAGTTGGGGTAAATTCTCGCCGATTCTGCCGGTATACTTCGACTACGCTTTTGCGATAACTCTTTTGAAGAACCTAGCCGCAAAGTAAAGCTTCTTTTTGAGTTCACTGGTATGTACATTCTTAGAGGCCAATGAGACTTTTTTACTAAAGTGGCCTAAGCAGTCAGCAGTCATTCAGATCATCCAGTAACAAGCAAAGGTGCCCTCATGGGTAATAAGTAAAGAGGACCGCATCCGGTCTCAACCTGCAAGCCTATGTATTTAAATGCGACGATAGTTCGAAAAAACAAAACGCGGTAACCGGCACTGAACTCCGGGTCAGGCAATGGTCCGACGTTCCGAGAGCACCATTTGTGTCAGATTATACGCAGAAGTAAAGTCGTGAAGTGATATCCCGATGTTTTGGTCAAAAAGAGCAAGCCGTCTCTGCAGTCTCCTCGCGGTAATAGATTTCGTTCTAGAGGTTATGTAGGTTCGGGCTAGAACGGAGACGCCGTATGTTGCTAAAGTCCACAACCAGAAACACGTTTTGAACCCACTTGAATACAAGTCCTGGGTATCCCCATAGAGTCCGAAGACAGGCATGACACCTATCTTTAAATTCGATAACTTTTTGTTCTGCCAGGATGATCACCTTTATTATTGATTAGCAATAGCAATAGCAATAGCAATGGCAATGGCAATGGCAATGGCAATGGCAATGGCAATGGCAATGGCAATGGCAATGGCAATGGCAATGGCAATGGCAATGGCAATGGCAATGGCAATGGCAATGGCAATGGCAATGGCAATGGCAATGGCAATGGCAATGGCAATGGCAATGGCAATGGCAATGGCAATGGCAATGGCAATGGCAATGGCAATGGCAATGGCAATGGCAATGGCAATGGCAATGGCAATGGCAATGGCAATGGCAATGGCAATGGCAATGGCAATGGCAATGGCAATGGCAATGGCAATGGCAATGGCAATGGCAATGGCAATGGCAATGGCAATGGCAATGGCAATGGCAATGGCAATGGCAATGGCAATGGCAATGGCAATGGCAATGGCAATGGCAATGGCAATGGCAATGGCAATGGCAATGGCAATGGCAATGGCAATGGCAATGGCAATGGCAATGGCAATGGCAATGGCAATGGCAATGGCAATGGCAATGGCAATGGCAATGGCAATGGCAATGGCAATGGCAATGGCAATGGCAATGGCAATGGCAATGGCAATGGCAATGGCAATGGCAATGGCAATGGCAATGGCAATGGCAATGGCAATGGCAATGGCAATGGCAATGGCAATGGCAATGGCAATGGCAATGGCAATGGCAATGGCAATGGCAATGGCAATGGCAATGGCAATGGCAATGGCAATGGCAATGGCAATGGCAATGGCAATGGCAATGGCAATGGCAATGGCAATGGCAATGGCAATGGCAATGGCAATGGCAATGGCAATGGCAATGGCAATGGCAATGGCAATGGCAATGGCAATGGCAATGGCAATGGCAATGGCAATGGCAATGGCAATGGCAATGGCAATGGCAATGGCAATGGCAATGGCAATGGCAATGGCAATGGCAATGGCAATGGCAATGGCAATGGCAATGGCAATGGCAATGGCAATGGCAATGGCAATGGCAATGGCAATGGCAATGGCAATGGCAATGGCAATGGCAATGGCAATGGCAATGGCAATGGCAATGGCAATGGCAATGGCAATGGCAATGGCAATGGCAATGGCAATGGCAATGGCAATGGCAATGGCAATGGCAATGGCAATGGCAATGGCAATGGCAATGGCAATGGCAATGGCAATGGCAATGGCAATGGCAATGGCAATGGCAATGGCAATGGCAATGGCAATGGCAATGGCAATGGCAATGGCAATGGCAATGGCAATAGCAAAATAGTAACGGAACAATAACAGTAACAGTAACGGTGACGGTGACGGTGACGGTGACGGTGACGGTGACGGTGACGGTGACGGTGACGGTGACGGTGACGGTGACGGTGACGGTGACGGTGACGGTGACGGTGACGGTGACGGTGACGGTGACGGTGACGGTGACGGTGACGGTGACGGTGACGGTGACGGTGACGGTGACGGTGACGGTGACGGTGACGGTGACGGTGACGGTGACGGCGACGGTGACCGTGACGGTGACGTTGACAGTGACGGTAACGGTCACGGTATCGGTCATGGTAACGGTAACGGTAACAGTAGTTTGCAGAACAGACGGTGACGGTGACGGTAATAGTAACGGTCACGGTTTCAGTAACAGTAATAGTAGTTGTCAGACTTCAAGTTAGGCACATAGATTGGCGACAAGAGTGGGCCAATTAGGATATGGACAGGTGGAACAGAGGGGCGAGCGGTTGATTTTCATGGAAAAGGCCCTCCTTTGCGATGCTACAATAATGAAATCGACTTTATCCTGACGACTAAGGTATAATTAGATATTGTCTCTATCAATATCGTATAAGCGTATCGTTAAAGGCACTGTGAATATCAAAGTTAATATTGGAAGGTCGCAACTGAAAAGGTTTACAGATTTCCTAGCTGTAGCTCTATGGGTTACAGCTGCATAGGCCGACTCGACCGGGGCAGTACCACTCTCCCACATGATATCGACGTTTCTCGACTCTACCACATGAAAGTGCCTTTGCTATTGCGTTTTGATTGATTTGTAAGAGACCCAGAGGCCCAACCCCCCCTGCTCAAATCTATATTTATTTCTCACATATTCAGGGTGCAAACTGGACCTATCCTTTTTGACATTTGGTTCCGCGTAGACGGCGATGACCATCCACGAATCTACACGTGCCTCTATAGGTCCCATATCGACGGTAATGCCGAAATAGATCATTTCATGGAGCCCCTACAGATGGCTACGGATTCCGTGCTTGAGCAGATCACTACGCCAGGGATCATGATACTTGGCCATTTCAACGCCCACTAGGCCGAATGGCTTGGTTCGCGTACCACCGATTATGCGGGGAGATCTGTTCACGACTTCGCTTTAGCGTATGATCTAACACAACTGGTCACCTCGTCTACGCATATGCCAAATGTGGATCCCCATATACCTTCCCTGTTGGACCTTCTGCTGACCTCTTACCCGGACATGTGTCCGTAAACGCGTCTCTCGGATAGTTGGACCACTGCCTGATCCGTAGTTCAGTGCCAGTTACACGCCCAACTCAACCCCATTTGTAGGTTGTCGTCGCTTGTGGCACTATAGGTCCAAAGATCGGGACGGAATATGGGCCTTTTGTGCATACTACCCATGGGGACATGGTTGCTTCTTGCAGATGATCCAGATGTCACTGCCGACTATGTTGATGCAGTGCTTCAAGGTATAGAACATATTCTGCAGTGACTATCGTTGGCAGGTCCCAACCCAACCCTGGTTTGGTCGCTATTGTTAAATGGCCTCTGGCCAAAAACGAGAGCTTTACCAAGATTTGGCTGATTCAGTGGCATCTAAGGATTTAAAGACCAGCGATCCCAAAAAGAAATATAACTTTGCTTCCAGGTCCTTCAAAAGAGTAATAACGAAGTCGGAGCATATCGGCAGAATTGGCGAGAGATTAGCCCACCTTCCTTCGGGAACACGTGCGTTCTGGTCTCTTGCCAGGGCTGTCCAGGGGAATTTTCGGCTGTCATCTCTACCACCCTGCACAGAGAAAATGACACAGTGGCCCACGCCTCTTTGCGTCTAACTAGACTTTGGATGACCAAAGGAACTCACCACCGACTATGCCACGGTGTGATACCTTGATGCCGGATATTTAAATAATTTTCTGGCAATGTGCAGTACGTACAGCACTGTTCTCCTTGGACATTCACAGGTCAAGTGGGCCTGATGTCTATCTCCGATAGTGCGGCCGGCTTGACATCGGTTCGCGCCGAATCAAACGCGTCTTTTCCGGCTCTGCTACACATCAGGCGTTGTCCCAAAAACATGGAAGATGCCTCTGGTGCAACCGATCGCTAAAACAGATGACCGCTAAAATTCGTCCAATTACCGCCCAATAGCCATAACGTCTCTATTCTCCAAGCTAATAGTATCCATGATCAACAACCAGCACTTGCAGTATCTAGAGGAGTACCAGCTGATTTGCGATCGCCAGTACTGTTTTAGTCACGGTCGCTCAGCTGGCAGTCAAAAGACTAAAAAGTATACCTTACGCATAGATGGGTGGAGGTGGTAGATTCCAAGGGTGAGGCGTTGCCAGCTAGTTTGGACATAGCGAAGGCCTTTGATCGGGTGTGGCATAAAGCGCTTCTATCAAGATTCCTTCCCATGGGCTTTCCGAGAAATTGTACAAGTGGATCTCTAGTTTTTTGGCAGATCGGAGCATCAAGGTCGTTGTCGACGGCGCATGCTCCGACTTGAAGCCGATTAATGCTGGCGTTCCGCAAGGATGTGTGCTATCTTCGACTCTATTTCTCTTGCACATCAATGACTTGCTGCAGCTCATTGATATTTATTGCTATGCAGATGACAGTACCAAGGATGCCTACTACAGCGGCCAGGCTAAAATGTATCGGATAAACGTTGTCAAGAGTCGGAACAAACTTGTATCTTCAGTTGAGACCATGTTGTCAAATGTTTCAAAATGGGGCCGTCTGAACTTAGTACAATTTAACACCAAGAACGGACAAGTTTGTGATGACACACCCCTTGCCACCTCAATTTAGTGATATTTCACATTGGCCCATCATCTGCAACTTTATAAGGCTCCGGTTGGGCCACACTGGAGTAGTGCTGTCACCTCTGGACGGGAGCTCCCAAGAACCAACTTCAATGTTAAGCTTGAAAGGTCGCAACTCATAAACTCCGGGCTCCGTATCACGTTGGCCAAATCCAATACCCAAAAAGCGTTCAACTCGAACTACATAACCGCTTCCAGTGCTTAGCTGAATGCGAAATAGTGGACGAGATAAACAACGAGTTGATGGAAGCTGTCCAAGCGGTGATATATCAGTTTTTTAAGACCCCCCGCCGAAATAAACTAAAAAAACTCGCAGAAGAAACATGAAACAGACAAAGCGACGGAAGGCCGGAATGAGATAAGATGCAATCTTCAGCTAATATGTAGAAGAACGACAAACACAACAAATGAATTTGGAAGGTACTGTGATGCTGCTTTTCTTGTCTTGTCACCAATTTGATTGCTTCTTATAACCTGAGTGAAATATTCTATGACCTAAACCTAACCTCTTGATTACTGGCTGTTTATATTTTGAAATGTTTGTCATAATTATCGGTTTGTACCCGTGTAACATCTTCCTTGTGTTTTTTGTATAACGTAGCTGTTTTATGCATATTAGCTCCTCAAGCTAATTGCATCTTGTAACTTACAATCGATGTAATTATTTTCAACATTCAATTGTGAAAATAGCCTCATTCGTTTCAACATCTTCCTGATACCTACGCCCTTCAGGCAAAAACCTTGAGGCCTTATAACTAACCAATGTTTGTTGGTGGGTCACATCCGCGAAGGCCCTATGCTAGTCCCTTAACCTCGGTAGGGTATTGACATCGCGGACTTCGACCAGCTCGTGCGACTGGAACATATTTAACCGGAGCCCCCGTTCCCAAGTTCCAGGCCTAGACTTCCAGGGCAAGACTTTTAAAAGCCTAGACTTACAAGTCAGGACCTTCCACCCTCACCTGCACCAGACCACTGTTCCATGAAGGTCGGCGTCTGCTGGGCATCTACTCTACAGCAATGATGGCCGAGCGGTAATAGCTAAGGACTGCCGTGCCGCAGTACCCTGGTTCGATCCCCACCGCCGGCTTGAGCTTCACCGCATGGTGGAAGGGCATTTTGCGATTGCCCGCCTGGCTAGCTACCACCCTCAAGTAGAAAGTCTGTCGCCAAGCACCGAAAGGTGTGTTCCGACAGTAGTCCTTGAGAGCCAGTGAAATTACAGGCACAATGAGACTTAACAACTATATCTCAATGTGACGGGCGCAGTGCAATTCGTGACTTGTGATGAATTGCAACTGTTATAGGCAGAGGTTAGTCCGTTTAACATCAGGTGGGCCTCGAGCTTGTTTCGTCACAATAACATAAAAAAAAGCTTAACAGCTGGGATTACGTATGGCACAGTTCCTAAGTGCAGCGTACTCAACTGTCTGCCCGCTGCCATCTGCTGCTGAGCACCTTCTCATCTAGCAGACCAAGAGATAAGTCCTTCGACAAGGAAACCTACGTTGCGTCAACCTGTCTGTAATCCACGATCTTTCAATATTATACAGCTATATATACCCTTCTTTCATTTATGCTCACTACTTCCCAAACGTAGGTGACACTTCTCCCATTTGACCGCATTCACCGCAGACCAATTCCAATCGTCTACGATCATATTCTGTCCGGTTGGCTCGACTGTTTGCCACTGCCTAGATATATTGGATCTTTGAGCGTATCTATCAAGGGAGTGTTCTGAGGAACGATTCAATTTACTATCTGCAGCTCAATTTTGCCATGGGACGTCCCGACAAAGCATTGTGTTTCATCAATTTTATGTCGACGTCTGGAACCATTCGATTTACACGGAGATTTCTACCTCCTACAGCCGCAATACCAAGCTGACAGGTGAAGTATTTCTGAACAGTTGCGCCTTCGGAGCCTTCAATAAGAGAGCATATTCCCTCCTCAAAGGCCGGCAACGCACCCTCAAGAGCTTTGTTGTTTAGAATAATCGTGGGCGACGGTGATTACTTATCAGCAGGACAGTCGACAGCTAGTTTGCCCTCCTAAAAAAAAGAGATGTATTAACCGACGTCGACACACCCTCATGAAATAGGCTTAACAGTAGCACATTGTAATAGCAATAGCGATAGCGATAGCGATAGCAATAGCAATAGCGATAGCACTAGCAATAGCAATAGCAATAGCAATAGCGATAGCAAAAGCAACAGCGATAGCGAAAGCGATAGCGATAGCGATAGCGATAGCGATAGCGATAGCGATAGCGATAGCGATAGCGATAGCGATAGCGATAGCGATAGCGATAGCGATAGCGATAGCGATAGCGATAGCGATAGCGATAGCGATAGCGATAGCGATAGCGATAGCGATAGCGATAGCGATAGCGATAGCGATAGCGATAGCGATAGCGATAGCGATAGCGATAGCGATAGCGATAGCGATAGCGATAGCGATAGCGATAGCGATAGCGATAGCGATAGCGATAGCGATAGCGATAGCGATAGCGATAGCGATAGCGATAGCGATAGCGATAGCGATAGCGATAGCGATAGCGATAGCGATAGCGATAGCGATAGCGATAGCGATAGCGATAGCGATAGCGATAGCGATAGCGATAGCGATAGCGATAGCGATAGCGATAGCGATAGCGATAGCGATAGCGATAGCGATAGCGATAGCGATAGCGATAGCGATAGCGATAGCGATAGCGATAGCGATAGCGATAGCGATAGCGATAGCGATAGCGATAGCGATAGCGATAGCGATAGCGATAGCAATAGCGATAGCGATAGCTTTGAGGTGTGAGGGTTTAGGTAGAGGGGAAAGGTTGAGAGTTTCATCAATAGAATTAAGGGTACTGTTATTATTTTAGGTGACCTTAACCTCAATAGTGCATCTGTTACTATACGTAATTATTTCTGTTATTTTAAGTCTTTTTGTAACATATCTGATAAGAATGACGTGGTGAATACGTACGGAGCAGTGTTAGATGTCGTCTTGATTCGAGAGGCAACTGAAGTGCGTGAGGTGACCGTTCAATGTTTCGATGGATTCGTGAAGGCTGACCGGTATCACCCTCCTCTTGATGTTGCTATGTTGATAGCTGGGGATCGTAGTACTCATAATATTGAGCTTAGCAATATCGATTCTAGTAAAGACTGGAATTTCAATAAAGGGGACTTAAATTTTCTCTTTGACTTACTCTCAGAAACTTCTTGGGATGATGTACTTTCTTGTAACGACGTGCAATTGTGCACAGATAAATTTTATGGTATTATTTATAATTTATTTAACACTTGTATTCCCAAAAAGCATTGTAAAAAGACAAGCAAGCGATATCCTGTGTGGTTTACAAACGAAATAATCCGGGACTCAATGCGTAAATTGGCCTTGCATCGTCAGTGGAAGTGCAGCGGAACACCAGAATCTTATGAACACTTTTCTAATCTTAGAGCTTCATTAAAAACGCGTATAGCTTCTGCACATGAATCCTACCTCGAAAATATTAAAAATAATTTATCAGCGAATCCCAAGGGTTTTTGGCAACATGTCTCGAGGCTACGATCTAGGGGGGGTTTCGAACCCTGCGTTAATCATGATGGCGTAACGGTTAGCGGAGTTAAAGCCTCAGAAGCTTTTGCTTAAGTACTTTGCAAGTGTTTTCTTACCTAACACGCCAAAATTAGAGACCGATCACTTAAGCCATGCTGACGGGGCACTAAGTAGTAACTATGTCAACATCTTTGAAATAGTACCCAGGGATGTGGCGTCTAGTATAAGATGCTTAAAGTCTTGTAGCTCGATTGGACCTGATTCAATTTCATCTTGGTTCTTGAAACGTGGCTTGAAATTTTTGGCTCAGCCGCTGTGTCATATTTATGAGGCAGCTATTCTCATGAGAAATAATCTTAGTGACTATAAAACGTTGGCAACAAAACGATATGATAATATACTATGCGCTCAAAGACATAAAAAGGCTTTAATTAGTAAAAGTGTGTTTGGCAAAAGGATCAATATATATAATAAAATACCGCAAACCATAAAAGAGGCAAAGAATATTGACATATTTAAATTGCAATTAAAGGAGTTTCTTATTGATAAGGTTTATTATACTATTGATGAATATCTCACAGATAAATTATAGATTAATGATTGACATGAATAATATATTTTTGTAAGTAAATGAAATGACATTGTAATAATAATTTGTTAATTTTATCATATCATTGTAATATTATTTTAGATGAACCCAGTAATTTGCACGCCTTTAAGGTTTAAATGTAGAGTCACATATTATTTTAGTTATGACCTGTACTGTACCTATATTATGGCAAATAAATGATTTAAATTTGAATTTGAATTTATTTTTAACCTAGCCCTAACTAGTGAAATCTATCCGGAACAATGGAAACTATCTAGAGTCACACCTATCCCTAAAAGCGCCAATAAGCTATCTGTAGAGGACTATAGGCCCATCGCAATTTTATCTACACCGTCAAAAGTCCTTGAAAGGATTATACACAAGGAAGTTTATAGGCAGGTGGAGCAATATTTATCCAACGATCAACACGGTTTTAGAAAGAGAAGGTCGGTTGACACAAACTTGCTGGAGGCAATCGATTTTATTGCGGGCTGCCTAGACCGAGGCAACCAAGCCGATGTACTCTATTTTGATTTTCGCAAAGCTTTTGATAGAGTTAATAATGACGTCTTGCTTGCGAAATTAAGTGCTTTCGGTTTCACGCCGAGACTCCTCAAGTTTGTTGCCAACTATCTAAAAGATCGTAGACAATTCTGTCGGTTGGGTATCTACAAATCACATCCTTACCATACGCGATCAGGGGTCAGTCAGGGATCCATCTTCGGGCCTCTTCTTTTCGTATTGCTGATTAATGATCTCCCTTCTGTCATTAAGCACTCGAAATGCTTACTATATGCAGATGATTTAAAACTAGCGATTGAAATAAAGTCCAAGGAGGACTGTCTGCGCCTTCAGGAGGACGGGGATGCGGTTCATGAATGGAGCGTCAGAAATGAAATTCAATTTAATCCACAGAAGTGTCATGCTATGACGTACACTCGAAGGCGGCACCCAATCGAATATAAATACCGCTTAGAATCACACGATATCAGTAGGACAACAAGCATAAAAGATTTGAGTGTCACCTTCGACTGTAAGTTGACTTTCAATGATAATATAGCCATAGTTGCGAAAGAATCATACAAAAGATTAGGATTCGTGATGAGGAATTCTAAAGATTTTAAAGGTACCTATGTGACTAGATTACTCTTTGAAGCACTTGTCCGCAGTAAACTCGAAGCTAGCTCATGCGTGTGGAATCCGCATGAAGGAACATACACAAACCTGATAGAAAAGGTTCAAAAAGCATTTCTCCGCTCTCTTTATAAGCGGAGATTTGGCTATTACCCTTACATGTACCCAACGAGTTTTCTCCTAGGCTGCTTGGGATATAACTCTTTGGAGGTCCGGCGTCATTATCACCAAATGGTTACAATGTGCAAGGTACTTCGTGGCAGGATCGATGCGCCGAACTTGCTGAATAAGTTATCGCGACTTTTTGTCCCCGATCCCGGTAGTTGCACTCGTCGCGGGCGTCATCAACTATTTTCAGTCCCCTTGGGAAGAACGACGGCGCACAGTAATTCCCCTATCCAGCACACTCTTAGCCACTTCAATCGTCTCTTGACCAAGATGCCTGAATGTGATATGTTTGCGGATGAATGGAAGGGTATTCTGTCGGAGTTCTTGGAGTACTTAACTGTGAGATGAATGCACGAAAGACGAATGAAGATGATGAATTTTATTTTGATCTTTTGACATAATAAGTATTTTGTTCAAAATGAATAATTATTTTTCAGTTCGCTTTAATATGATCTGAATATTATGTTATTTTTAGCTTTGACATTATGCTGTATATTTTTATCTAATTAATTTATTTTGACATTATTTTGACTTTTTATGATGCTACATGATAGTAGTGAAATCTATTTGTATGATAATTACTCAACTATTGTAATTGGTTTCATGTAAATCGTTTTAGTTGTTAATAAATTAATAGCAATAGCAATAGCAATAGCAATAGCAATAGCAATATCAATAGCAATAGCAATAGCAATAGCAATAGCAATAGCAATAGCAATAGCAATAGCAATAGCAACAGCAACAGCAATAGCAATAGCAATAGCAATAGCAATAGCAATAGCAATAGCAATAGCAATAGCAATAGCAATAGCAATAGCAATAGCAATAGCAATAGCAATAGCAATAGCAATAGCAATAGCAATAGCAATAGCAATAGCAATAGCAATAGCAATAGCAATAGCAATAGCAATAGCAATAGCAATAGCAATAGCAATAGCAATAGCATAAGCAATAATTTAAATAATAGTAACGGCAACGGCAACGGCGACTAAAGAAAAGTCAATAATGAAGGGTGTTAGATCTGATCATGAGGGCCGAGCGATAAAATTTGATGGAATCAGATAAACAGAGAGGTATGAAATTGAACATAGACCATTAACAACTAGTAGGCTGGAAATACTCAGTACCAACATAGAAGCTAAGCTTGGCATTACAAGTTTTTCTCATAGTGACCCGAATGACATTTATAATAGCTTATTTTCTTTAGTAAACACTGAGTTTCAAAAAGTATGTCCAATATTAAAAATACAAATAGATGGAAAGTTGAAGTACGGTGATTGGGCAACAACAGGTATTCGAAAAAGTAGAGATTATTTGTTTGATCTGTATCGCAGGAAAAAATTAACATCTTGCAAACAGTTTCATGATTATGTTAGGAAGTATTCAAAAATGTTCAAGTCTGTTTGCTTGTGTGCTAAATCTCTTTTTATTAGAAACAAAATTAGCAAGTCTAAAAATAAAATACAAACCATTTGGAAGACTATAAATAGTGAAACTGGTAAAAATAAACCTAGAGATTCAACATATGTCTTAACTATTGATAAAAATCAAATCTCTGATTCCATACAAGTGGCGAATATATTTGAAATTTTTTTTTTTACCTTACCCCTAGAAGTTACTAAGTCATTGGATTCTTGTCCCAATGTAGCAGAAACTCTGTTAAAACATAATTTTCCCAGCAAATCACCGGACTTTTCTTTCAGACACACCACAAGATTTGAAATTATAAAAACATTTAAAAGTTTAAACATAAAGAGTACTGAAGACTTGTGGGGTATGTCAGTAAAAGTGGTAGAGTCTATAATTTACATTATTGCACCATATTTAGAAACAATATTCAATCTTTGTGTCGATAGAGTAAAATCACTCCAATTTTAAAGTCGGGGTCTACATCTGACCCTTGCAATTATAGACTATTTCTATCTTACCTGTTCTGAGTAAAGTATTCGAAAAAATTATGCTCAAACAATTACTACTATCCCATTTTAATAACCATAATTTATTAAATGATAATCAGTTTGGTTTCACCAAGAGCAAATCCACAACGGATGCAGGTGTTTAATTGATGTCGCATATACTGGAAGCCTGGTAGAGTGCACATGATGCTAATGGCGTATTTTGTGATCTTTCCAAGGCATTCGACTGTGAAGAGCACTGCACTCTGATTCGTAAATTTCCCACTATGGTATTCGTGTAAAAGCTCTGAATCTTATAGAGTCATATGTGTCAGACAGGCTACAGAAAATTGGAATAAATAACAATACTTCTTCCGGATTTTGACTTTGACTTTGACTTTGGCAACGGCTACGGCTGCTGCTGCTGCTGCTGCTACTGTTACTGTTACTGTTACTGTTACTGTTACTGTTACTGTTACTGTTACTGTTACTGTTTCTGTTTCTGTTACTGTTACTGTTACTGTTACTGTTACTGTTACTGTTACTGTTTCTGTTTCTGTTACTGTTACTGTTACTGTTACTGTTACTGTTACTGTTACTGTTACTGTTACTGTTACTGTTACTGTTACTGTTACTGTTACTGTTACTGTTACTGTTACTGTTACTGTTACTGTTACTGTTACTGTTACTGTTACTGTTACTGTTACTGTTACTGTTACTGTTACTGTTACTGTTACTGTTACTGTTACTGTACTGTTACTGTTACTGTTACTGTTACTGTTACTGTTACTGTTACTGTTACTGTTACTGTTACTGTTACTGTTACTGTTACTGTTACTGTTACTGTTACTGTTACTGTTACTGTTACTGTTACTGTAACTGTTACTGTTACTGTTACTGTTACTGTTACTGTTACTGTTACTGTTATTGTGTACTGTTACTGTTACTGTTACTGTTACTGTTACTGTTCCTGTTCCTGTTCCTGTTCCTGTTCCTGTTCCTGTTCCTGTTCCTGTTCCTGTTCCTGTTCCTGTTCCTGTTCCTGTTCCTGTTACTGTTACTGTTACTGTTACTGTTACTGTTACTGTTACTGTTACTGTTACTGTTACTGTTACTGTTACTGTTACTGTTACTGTTACTGTTACTGTTACTGTTACTGTTACTGTTACTGTTACTGTTACTGTTACTGTTACTGTACTGTTACTGTTACTGTTACTGTTACTGTTACTGTTACTGTTACTGTTACTGTTACTGTTACTGTTACTGTTACTGTTACTGTTACTGTTACTGTTACTGTTACTGTTACTGTTACTGTTACTGTTACTGTTACTGTTACTGTTACTGTTACTGTTACTGTTACTGTTACTGTTACTGTTACTGTTACTGTTACTGTTACTGTTACTGTTACTGTTACTGTTACTGTTACTGTTACTGTTACTGTTACTGTTATCGTACTGTTACTGTTACTGTTACTGTTACTGTTACTGTTACTGTTACTGTTACTGTTACTGTTACTGTTACTGTTACTGTTACTGTTACTGTTACTGTTACTGTTACTGTTACTGTTACTGTTACTGTTACTGTTACTGTTACTGTTACTGTTACTGTTACTGTTACTGTTACTGTTACTGTTACTGTTACTGTTACTGTTACTGTTACTGTTACTGTTACTGTTACTGTTACTGTTACTGTTACTGTTACTGTTACTGTTACTGTTACTGTTACTGTTACTGTTACTGTTACTGTTACTGTTACTGTTACTGTTACTGTTACTGTTACTGTTACTGTTACTGTTACTGTTACTGTTACTGTTACTGTTACTGTTACTGTTACTGTTACTGTTACTGTTACTGTTACTGTTACTGTTACTGTAACGGTATCAATAGGTTTTTTAATAGGCAGCCGACAGCTCATCTGACCTTCTAAAAAAAGACTTATTAACCGACCTCGACATACCTTCATGAAATAGGCTAAACAGTAGCACATTGTAATAGTAATAGCAATAATTTAAAGACTGGTAACAGTACCGGTAAAAGTATTGGTAACGGTAACGGTAACGGTAACGGTAACGGTAACGGTAACGGTAACGGTGACGGTGACGGTGACGGTGTCGGTGTCGGTGTCGGTGTCGGTGTCGGTGTCGGTGTCGGTGTCGGTGTCGGTGACGGTGCCGGTGTTGGTGACGGTGTCGGTGACGGTGACGGTGACGGTGACGGTGACGGTGACGGTGTCGGTGACGGTGACGGTGTCGGTGTCGGTGTCGGTGTCGGTGTCGGTGTCGGTGTCGGTGTCGGTGTCGGTGTCGGTGACGGTGCCGGTGACGGTGACGGTGACGGTGACGGTGACGGTGTCGGTGACGGTGTCGGTGTCGGTGTCGGTGTTGGTGCCGGTGACGGTGACGGTGACGGTGTTGGTGACGGTGTCGGTGTCGGTGTCGGTGCCGGTGACGGTGTCGGTGACGGTGACGGTGACGGTGACGGTGACGGTGACGGTGACGGTGACGGTGTCGGTGTCGGTGTCGGTGTCGGTGTCGGTGTCGGTGTCGGTGTCGGTGTCGGTGTCGGTGTCGGTGTCGGTGTCGGTGTCGGTGTCGGTGCCGGTGACGGTGTCGGTGACGGTGACGGTGACGGTGTTGGTGACGGTGTCGGTGACGGTGACGGTGACGGTGACGGTGACGGTGACGGTGACGGTGACGGTGACGGTGACGGTGACGGTGACGGTGACGGTGACGGTGACGGTGACGGTGACGGTGACGGTGACGGTGACGGTGACGGTGACGGTGACGGTGACGGTGACGGTAACTGTAACTGTAACTGTAACTGTAACTGTAACTGTAACTGTAACTGTAACTGTAACTGTAACTGTAACTGTAACTGTAACTGTAACTGTAACTGTAACTGTAACTGTAACTGTAACTGTAACTGTAACTGTAACTGTAACTGTAACTGTAACTGTAACTGTAACTGTAACTGTAACTGTAACTGTAACTGTAACTGTAACTGTAACTGTAACTGTAACTGTAACTGTAACTGTAACTGTAACTGTAACTGTAACTGTAACTGTAACTGTAACTGTAACTGTAACTGTAACTGTAACTGTAACTGTAACTGTAACTGTAACTGTAACTGTAACTGTAACTGTAACTGTAACTGTAACTGTAACTGTAACTGTAACTGTAACTGTAACTGTAACTGTAACTGTAACTGTAACTGTAACTGTAACTGTAACTGTAACTGTAACTGTAACTGTAACTGTAACTGTAACTGTAACTGTAACTGTAACTGTAACTGTAACTGTAACTGTAACTGTAACTGTAACTGTAACTGTAACTGTAACTGTAACTGTAACTGTAACTGTAACTGTAACTGTAACTGTAACTGTAACTGTAACTGTAACTGTAACTGTAACTGTAACTGTAACTGTAACTGTAACTGTAACTGTAACTGTAACTGTAACTGTAACTGTAACTGTAACTGTAACTGTAACTGTAACTGTAACTGTAACTGTAACTGTAACTGTAACTGTAACTGTAACTGTAACTGTAACTGTAACTGTAACTGTAACTGTAACTGTAACTGTAACTGTAACTGTAACTGTAACTGTAACTGTAACTGTAACTGTAACTGTAACTGTAACTGTAACTGTAACTGTAACTGTAACCGTAACTGTAACCGTAATCGTAACCGTAACTGTAGCCGTAGCTGTTGCTGTAACTGTAACGGGATTAATACGTAAAATTAATAGGCAGCAATAATTTAAAAAATACATAAATTCAATTATTTTTCGAGTGAAGTTTTTTGAATACCGTACGTTTAAATTTTTATTACATTTAGTATCTTTAAAGATTTCATATTAAAACTAATTAGCCTCAGTTTTTCTTATACTTTATAACTGAAGACGTGTACGGTAAAACTAAATTATTATATTACAATTTAATAGGTACTATGTAACTGTAACTGTGACTGTGACCGTGACCGTGACCGTGACCGTGACCGTGACCGTGACCGTGACCGTGACCGTGACCGTGACCGTGACCGTGACCGTGACCGTGACCGTGACCGTGACCGTGACCGTGACCGTGACCGTGACCGTGACCGTGACCGTGACCGTGACCGTGACCATAACTGTAACTTTAACTGTAACTGTATGGTTTGATAGTAAAAATATACATTGAAATATAATAATAAATAATTTTTATAAATAATATACATTTTCATGATGTCGCAGCAAGGAATACAATTATTAATAAGAAAAACAAAAAACTTGTGTAGGTACAATGTAAGTATGTTACTTAGGGCACAAATATGCTCCAGGACGCAAGCCGTACGTACCGCTGTAAAAAAACACTACCCTCAGAACTGAGAAAAATCTTGTATCTCTGAGAATAGAATAGCCGCCCCTGACAGTCAGTAAAACAGCACACGTCCCGAAAACATTTACATAGCTATGATATACACTTTCTTAAACCTACACTTTTTTAAATCTACTTACGAAATGTGCACTCTAGCGATCTCATTACTTCACTCATCACTGATCCTGATGCCCTGTTTAGGTTTTACCTGAGTTTTGGACATGAACAATTTAACATTTGAATACCTCTGTCACAGTGTAGGTAAGACGAAGAAAAGCGACTACAGTGAACATAAAAACTCTTGATATGCTAAATTATTGGCAGATGTGTTTATTAATACTTGATACTTACAAAGAAATTATTTTTAAAATAGAAGAAAAATCTAAATATCTATAAGATTGAAATAAATTTACCAAGGTCATCATTGTTTATAATGGTTTATATAAGTTAATGTTACCTATGTGTATGGGGCAGTGTGTGAATTTTAAAAAAAAAGGTGAATGTGTGTGAGACTGGTAAAAGTATTTGGATTGAAATGTGAACTAGAGGTCATGTTTTACAAGCGTAGATATAACTCTTAAAGCTGTACCTGGATGAGTTGAATCCTGGAATCAATAACTTTGAAACTTTAGTGTTGTTTTTAGTATTTTCTTGTAATGGGTAGGTATAACTAATATTTTAAACAAAATACCAAGAGATCTTCGGTTTCACTATAATTAAGGTCAAGTAGCCAGCTGCTAACTTTCATTTTGCATTCATGAAAAATGAAAGTTAACAGGGAAAATGTTCATGGTTTCTTTTTATTCCATGAATTTCCGTTCATATTAGACTATTAATTCAGCTACCAAACAGCTCCCGCGGGGGCCGGGCTAGGATCTTTGTGTGGGAGTTGCAAGAGGCGACAAAAGAAAAGTATAGAATGTGGGTATCATCGCCTGCGTAAGAACAGTCATCTCTTACACTGCGATTCCAAGATGCTTGCAAAACGTGGGGATAAAGGCAATCCCCACCCACCAAATTTTATTTAAAGGTGGGCGATATGATTGTTGATGTGTCATTTGTATCAAGCAATAATCCTTACATTGTAGTACTATGGATTGAGATATGAATATCTAAGAACAAACACGGTGCAGTACAGCGCAGACCATTTCAATCAGATAAAAAGTTTAAACCATTCTGCTTCACTGCACACCATCACCAGGCGAGAATTCATATAATATAATCTGATCAATATTGGGAACTCGAATACCTATAACTACATTTACAAGTAGACCCCAGATATTAATAAGCGACGCACCACTTTGACTAGCGAACCGTGAGATATGGATGCTTACGCAGAACTCGTACCCTGCCATACTCCCCTGCAGTTTAATATTGACGCTAGTAATCGCAATTACTAGGTTTGATCTTTCATTACACATAACAAAACCATTGTATGTTTTTTTTTAAAAACAGCCCATTGATTGTTTATATTTGTATGACAAGAGCTATGTACGGGGATTTCAGTTTTCATAGCCTCTGATAAAAAAAAATAACATTATAGATTTGCTTTGCAATTGTTATCGAACTCTATTATAGAGTTTTTCTTAGGAAAGTGTGTGAGATTTTATCTCACGTGTGACTTATGTTCACAGAAGGAAAACTGAAAATTCACGTCAAAACATTATATTATATATGAAAAGCCTACTGGGTAGTTTGTAATTATTTAGAAGACTGAACTTTAGAAGTTTAGTGCCCAGTATGTTGCAGCAATGACCTGTTTACATATATTTTTGTAACATCGAAGAATTAAGTTAAGAAGAAAGTTGGGTGTGGGAGAAAATCCATGACAGTAGAATAAATGCAGTGGAGATGAGAGCATTAAGGAGCATGATTGGAGTCAAACGAAGTAAGAGGATAAGGAATAGTGTGATAAGGGAACGATGTGGTGTGAATGAGATGTAGTGACAAAAATCGAAAAAGGTATGTTAGGATGGTTTGGAGATGTGGAAAGATTGAATAAAATGAGAATGACTAAACAGACATACATGGGACAAGTGAACTAAAGTGTTGGAAGGGGAAGACCTAGGCAAACGTTCCGAAATCAGATTAAAGACGTTCCGAAATAAGGCAAAGTCTAGAGCATAGAGAAAAGTAATATACTGGTCTAGAGTACCCTAAACCGACGCTTATGTATGAAAGGATTGACGAGTGTGGATGAATCGAAAGAGATATGTAGGGATGGTAGTAAGTGAAAATCCGTGGTCTCTTCCTACCCCTACGGGAAAGAGGCGTGATTTTATGTATGTATGTATCGAAGATATCTAAAATCCGAAAAACTCGTAGTTTCTTGCCTGTTCTATTTGAAAGAGGTCCTCTATAAAGGTACGAGTTGGTAGCGGACGACATGAAGCTGCAGCAAACGACGTGTCTCAGCGACACTACTGGTTTCTACGTATTTCTATGAAATTCCCTCCGTAGTTAGCGACATGAAGCTAACGACGCGTTGTGACGACATGAAGCGACGACATGTCGTCTGCTGCTGCAGCGTGCAGTCGGCTACCAACTTGTACCTTTACCCTTATTTTTTAGGACACGGCCAATCTTCTTAATTCCTCAAATCTATATATAACATTGACCTTGACCATATTCTATTATAATGCGTGAAGATGAAGAGAACTTTGCTACATATTCATCTTGATTCTAGATTAGCATACAAATAAGCCTTTGTGTGTACACACATGTTACATGTGTATATGCTCACCGAGAGTTACCTGTATGTCTTAGAATAAAAACCTGGCGTCCGGAGACAAGCACTCGTTCTTCATTCTTTATACGTATAATTATAGTATCTACGAATGTATATGCGAGTTGATCCAAAAAGAACATGTTTTGAGGTATTTTTAAATTATGGCTAGCTTAACCTTTAACCCATAATATTATTTGTTGGTAAGTGTTGGGATCAATCATGGCTATGCCAAGAATGAGACAGCTGCACACCGATTAGTGCATGATGACATATTTTCTACTGAAGATTGGTACGATAGGTAGGACAATTAGTGATGCATAATGGGTGATTCGCCAAAATCATGAATTTTTGATGTCCGAATGGACGAAAATTATATTATTGATGTTTATAGTTAATATTTATTTTTATTCAAATAATGTATCCTTATATACACCTGTTTTTGCTAATCAAACATTAATATCTATATGAAATATATAAAAAAATAATAACGAAATGTTAAAATCCTAATTTCCTTGTCATGTCCGTTTTGTGTTTTATTTTATATTATCACCCATATTGCATAAAGTTGTATTCGTAACATTATATAAATTTTATCATAATGTATAATAAGCCCCTCTTCACCAAAAAAAAGTGTTAAGTGTATTAAAAAAGATATGGCTTTAAAGTTACATTCAGTTTCATCAGTGTCCGCGAGTAAAATATAATTTCCTTGGTTAGTAATTTCAACAGTTGTAATATCGAAACACAAACGTTTGAAACAAATTGAGTTACACCGTTTCTCTCGACCATTTTGCCGCGAGAAACCCATCGGAGAAAGATGTGCACACTGTTGTTAAGTTTCGCACCATTCACATAATTACACCCCTCCTTGGCTTTTGGTTTATAGATTTTTCAATTTCCATGGTCGTTATTTGTCAACAGTTTGATGGACTTCTAACCAATAGTTTCAATTAACGGTAATGTTTGTGGCACAGGTAGTCTCAATTTAACACATGAATATTATAAGTTAATGGTTTTAGGTCTACGATTTTTTAATGACTTAAATCTAATTTCCTTGGTTCTAATTTCCATGTTTTCCTTGGCTCATGATTTGACATGGAAATTATGGTTTACCAAGGAAATTATAAAAATTACGCTTTATTTTATTGCCTTACCAGTGGTGAATATAATTATGTTTATACCAGATTTAATCTCTTTTTTTATGTTTTACATAAATAAATTATATTAAATTTATATATTTCTTTGAAAATACAGATAGATTTAAAGTGTTTCACAACATTTAACTAATATATTTAAGGACATTACTATATTTCAAGATAATCAAAAAGTTTTATTCGTTAATTTTTCTCTTACGTAGAAAACTTAACATGGGAAAAACAAAAATAACACAAGAGCTGAAAAATTCGAAAAAAAAGATTTGAAAAATGAAGAGTGATCTGCTACACTGGCCTGCAAATACAACACTTTTAAAATTGCAATAACTTTTTAAGTACACAAGATATACTTTTGAAACAAAAAGGTCTAGACAAAAGTTTAATTTTGTACATAAAAACTTCATAGTCGGTAACCTTCTTTTAAGAAACGTCTGAAAAACCTTTCAAATAAAAAATAATCCTTTTCGAAAAACGATTTTACTATTAATTTCTAGTTTCTATTTTTGTTTTAAAAAATAAATCTTGATTGATGTGTCTTGTTACAAAAGCTAAGTTAGACAATCAGCACATAAACTTATTTATCATGCCTCTTCCACTTGAAGAATGTGCTAGGACTACTTAACTATACTGCAAGAATGGTGGGTGTGACGTTACGAAGGGTCCAGAAGGTGAAGCGAAGGTACGAAGAGACTGGAAACCATTTGGCAATGGCAGACCCAGGTGTACTAGTGCCGGAGAAGACCGTTATATTGTTTCCACTGTGTTGCGAAATCGCCAACTAAATGCAGTTGAAGTCCAGCATCTTCAGACCCGAAGGGACTACATTACTAACAGTTCAGTGAGAAGAAGACTGGCTGAAGCAAACCTGAAACCCCGAAGACCAGCGAGTGGTCCCAAATTTGACAGGGAGCATCGAGTAGCGAGACTGCGATACAGCCATTAAAACGTACAGTGGGATCAACAAGAATGGTCAAGAATTTTGTTTAAAGATGATTCTCACTTTACACTTCTGATAAAAAGCCAAGTGTCTACAGGTGACCTGGTGAGTGATACCTTCAAGCCTGCTTCTCAGAAAGAGTCCAGTACGGTGGAGGCAGTATACATGTATGGGCTGGCATATCTTTAGAAGGTCGCACAGAGTTAGTGACCATAGAAAATTGCACTCTGACTGGGGAAAGATACGCCTAGGAGATTCTCAATGAGTGTGCAGTGCCGTATTTAGTAAATATGGGTGATGGATCGTTGCTGATGCATGTAACGCCACACATGGCTCGGGTCGTGCAAGAGTATATTCAGGAGGTTGGTATCAGCGTGATGGCTTGGCCATCTTGGAAGTCTTGATCTCAACCCGATTGAATACGCCTGGGATGAGCTAGGGAAGCTTGTCAAAAGCTGCAGACCACCACCTACCACCCTCAAGGCACTAAAACAGGCCCTTATAGAAGAATGGGAGAATATTTCCCAACATCGGCTCCTAAACGTCCTGTTCAGTATGCCAAATCGACTTGAAGCTGTAAGCAGAGCCCGAGGAGGCAATATCAGTTATAAATAACATGTACAATTTATATTATAATTTGCGCTGTATTATTATTTTAATTATAATAATAATCTTTATCTCCAAAACATGAGCTAATATTTACAATTATCAGTTCGTAGGTATGAATATGACAATTTATAAAATGTTTAAAACATTATTATTTATCAGTTATGAGTAGTTTTTAAATATATAAATAAAAACTTAATTACGTAAATATTTTGTTTTATACTTAACATTTATTTAAGGAAAATAAATAGTGTAATTAATATAACATAATACTGATTTCCGTGGCAACCTATAATTTCCTTGCAATAATTTCCTTGGGACCTTACTAATTTCCTTGACTGTTGAAAACTTCATGACCTTATAACTTTTTTTCAGGAATGTTTTGTGATACCCCTTTTACAGAAATGAATACTGCTTTTATTCATTTATATAATCAACAACCTAACTGATAAGTAATTAGCAAAAAAAACATGCCAAGGAAATTAGGCAAAAAATATTTTTTTTGGCGAATTACCCTAATAATTATTTCAGGCTCATAGCAGACAGAAATTAATGGTACATCCAACGTTATGCGTATATTCCTCAAAGGGGTAGGCAGAGACGTCTCAACACCCACAAATTTAACGTTCTTCAATATTATTCTTGTTTATTTTTTGCATCATCCGATATCTCCACAACATCATTCCTACATATTATGTGACATCGAGACAACCCCGAGCCCGTCGGTGTCCTCTCGGAGTATCTCCCGTTGATTAAAATAAACAAATACCTGCATTGACCAGGGGAAGAAGCATTGAGATTTTTCTATGAGTTATTTTTTCTGTGATTCTACTGGCTCTCCAGGACTGCTGGCGGAACACACTGTTAGGTGCTTGGCGTCAGATTTTTTAATTGAGGGTAGTAGCTAGCCATACGAGCATTCGCATAATCCGTTTCATCATGCGGTGAAGGTCAAGATGGCGCGGCGGCGGGGATCGAACCATGGACCTGCGGCACGGCAGTCATAGCTATTACCGCTCGGTCATCATTGCTTCAAAATAACGTGATTATGTAGTTCAAAATATATCAGAAGTTCACGTTACTAACGCTGTAACAATACCTACCTTACATTATCTGTAACAATACCTACGTATAAATTCGTAGAACAATACCATATCTATAATGTAATATCACGATTTAAGCTAGGTATTTAAATGTAAGAATGAAGAAATTGAGGTAAAAACTTGTGCCAAACCAAGATAAGTTTTGAACAATTTTAGAATACGACATTTACATCCACTTGCTAAAAAAACATTAAAAAGTTTAGAAGCTTAACGATGCTCGCCCGAGACCTCACTTACAAAAAGATAAAATTTAATTAAAGCGATCATGGCGGCCGCGAATAATCCCCAAATGTTAACAAGTTATAAAAATTATGAATTAACGTCACTGAGACGAGGGCCACGAGGGTCTTCAACAATGGATGATGTTTTGGGGTGCCCAATAAAAACTTGACAAATGGCGTTTCATAATCGCACCGCATTCCGAGCCTCGTCACTGTCCTACCCGAGAAAATATGTGAAGTAGAATATTATGTGAGTTACACTAGAAAAGAGCCCAATGCTGAAATCTGCGAAATGGAGTCGATCGATATAGTATATATCGCAACCTCAAATATTATGGTTAACAAATGTTATTATTTGGTAGTGGGCTGGAGCTTTTGGACCGCCTGTGATTCTGCAATGACTTATGGGCATCTAAATGCTTTTATTGTAGTAGCTGTAGCGTTGTATATAGTTCGTAGTATTTTGTTAATAAAGTCATACCGCCGGCCGGTTAATTTTTTTTTTTTCTAAACACTAAATTGCCGTAATTTTTTATTGTAAGTGGGTTAAAAAGTTGAAGAGAGAAGAGTTGTCATGAAAAAGTGGAAAAGCCTTTGGTATTTTGTGGGTAAAATGGAACAATAGCAATTTAAATATTTTTTTCCAATCTTTTGTGAAGAATATACTAACCAGATGTTATATTTAAACCTTATCTTTTAGAACTGTTTAAGACCAATATTTAAATTACCATATACCAACCTTTTCATTACATTCACTCAAAGTCAAAGTCAAAATTATTTATAAATTTAAGCCGTCTACTACGTTATGACAGTCAATTACAAATCATAATGTTGAACTATTCAACATCTACATTGTACTGCCACGTTCAGCAAAATAATGTATCGTAACAATGCGACAAGAACGGGCGAAAAACTCGGGGCCACTTTAAACCTCTTCTAACAATGTGCTACAAAGTATATTATATAATAATTACAATATTTGTTTAAATTACATCGGTGATAGGCGATAGCTTGGCAAAGTTGAAATTGTCGATGCATTTTTGTCGTTTTTGTCGTTGTTAAGTGCAACTTGAATTTTCCTTCAGTGAGCGTTGTAACATGTTTGGAAACTTAATTATAAAACCGCACACAATTCATTAATGAAAATAAATTGATACATGACATGTAACAATAAAGAACTTTTGTTTTGTTAATATACTGGTGTTTAAATGAATATGATATTAAAAATTGCAAAATGGTTAGGTATCAAAAACTATACCCGTAGCACATTTTGTAATTCGACCTTGAGGAATCAGAATGTATGTTAACCATGTCCACTTACATTCCTTAATCAACAGTCTTGATTTCTATTAGATAGAGATAAATTTTATGTAGGTACGTGTATAAAATTGGAATCTATATATTATAAAGTCTATCTCTGAACATGTTTTAGAATCTAGGCGAGTACCGCTGTAGCTGCCGGAACCCACCGTTAGGTGCTTGGCAACAGATTTTCTACTTGAGGGTGGTAGCTAGCCAGGCGAGCTTTCGGAAAATGCCCTACCACCATGCTGTAACGATGTGCATCCTAAGACAAGAACCGGGACCCTGCCCTCCGAAGCACGGAAGCGCTCAGTAGTAATGTCACTAGTGGTCACCCATCCAACTCCTGACCGCGGCGGACGTTGCTTAACTTAGCTGATCGATTAAGATCGGCTAATCAAACTTCGCTACGAGCGCTTCAAGATGTGATAAGTATGAGATGTAATAAGTATGTGCTGGTAGGTTTACAATACGTACGATGTATGTAGATATGAATAGCGCTTAATGCGACAGATCGTATAAAACCCGCTGAACTGGTCCTTGGTTAACAGAGTCGAGTGATGGTAGTTGTGATATGTAGTTGCCCCTATTATCGGGCACTTGCATGCTTTTGACTTGATTAACGTCACTGGTCTATTCTTGGCCCCGTGACACATTCATATCATACGCAACTAACAACTAAACAAGGAAAACGTCAATCAGGAAAATTACGAGAGGCGTAGAGGTACATGCTTGTAATTCATATGAATTAAATACCAAATGTTTTTACCTTAAATAGATTCAAATATTATTTTTGGGCTGGCAAGAAGTGGTGTGACATTTTTAGTTTTTTTTTATTACAAGATAACTTTATATGTCTGGGCAGATATGAATATATAGGGTATTGTGAGATTCAATACCAAGTGACATTTCCTATATATTTTGAAACAAAGCAGTTTTAAATTTTTTATGTTTTTTTTTTTGAAAACAGTTAATTGGAGCCGCTCTTATTGTTACATACTAAAAAAGTATACATGAAAATATTGTATTCTAGTTATATAAGGCGAACATAAAGCATTTGCACACAAATCAAATTGTTTGAAACGCTTGTATACCTACACTATTTAGACAGTTTATACACAATAAATAGATTTAAAACAACTTATCAATGTTGGTTTCAATAATTGTCTGTTTTTTTTTACATTGATCATCTTATAATTTTCCTGTGGTGATGATTTATATATCTGAAGCTATAGGTTCCAGGACTTATTATTAATTATCTATTGATTCGACCACAGAATGTAATTTTTCAAATTAAATGGGTACATACTTGATAGTTTGTTTTAAGATCAATATATATATATTGTAAATCACGAACTCACATTATTCGAAACAAACATCGCCAGGTCTAAATTCCCCGAAAGAGTAGGTAGAAGGGTCTTAATACCCAAGTTTCAAGAGAGTTTTTAGTCTTATGTCATATGAAGCAATCAGTCCATACCATTAACCGGGCACAGTACCGATGTCCAGACTGTTACTGAAAATGTACAACTCGTGCGACCCAGGGATTGAACTAGGATCTCAATATTCCAAAACGGCGCTTATAGATACATAACACCCAAACAATGTGGACTACATATAGCAGTAAAAAAAATCTTTCTAAATTAGAATAAACTGGGCTATGATTATTTACTCTCAAAATGGATGTATAATGTTCAATGAACATGTTCCACAATTTTCCGTATAACACATCAACTGTTCATGTATTTCACGTTATTAGGGTAGGCTATTGCCATAAAAGCACAAGTCGAAAGTTATTTGCGAGTAAAACTGGCGGGCGGTCGTAAAGTAACTGTCACAACTATTATTACGTACTAGGCTCGGTAAAGAATGCCCGGTAATAAGGGTAGCTGGATCAGGATTGTGTCGCGCAGTACAGTATGTTCATACAAGATACAAATAACCTTTATTTGCTTCGTCCTACTATGACGGCGAAATAATAAGAGCGAATAGTTAATTTGAAGCATTGATGGCTCAGTGGCATTCTCTATGGACTGCCGCGCAGCAGGTCCATGGTTCGAATCCCGTCGCGGGCTTGAGCTTCGCCGCATGGTGGAAGGGCATTTTGCGAATGCCCGCCTGGCTAACTACCACCCTCAAGTAGAAAATCTGTCGCCAAGCACCTAACGGTGTGTTCCGGCAGCAGTCCTTGAGAGCCAGTGTAATTACAGGCACACATGAGACTTAACAGCTGTCTCAAGGTGACGGGCGCAGCGCAATACGACACTTACGATGAAATGCATCTGTTATAGGCAGATGTTAGTCCGATTTACATAAGGAGGGCCTCGGGTTTGTCCCATCACTATACCAAAATATGATATGTACATGAACATCTCTTCTTCTTCGTCGTATTCTTCATGTCTGAAGGTCGTGCCCGTCTAGAAATGTCTCAACGGAGACGTTTACCAGCTGCTTCCACAGCATTCTGTCCTCGGCTTGCCTCAGGGCGTTAGGGAGGGTAAGTCCCGTTATGGCCTTAATTTGGTCGGACCAACGGGTAGGTGAGCGACCCCGTGGCCTTTTCCCCTTTACATGAACATATTCTACCTTATTATCTGAGGTTCCATCACGATATGTTCAGATCAGGAAATCACGTACAGGCACCAAGGACAGATGGTTACGGCTTCGAATCCTAATCAATGATTAAGAGTATAAAGTGATTTTGTAAGCATATTCGAATAACATCTACTAACAATATCAGCATTGTAAAATATACTATTATGTTCAGCCCATATTGTGTTTTATACTTAACATAATATGTATTGTATGCATACAAATCAACATCATAATTCGACGTCTCAGTGGATCGTCTCGAAAATATACTTATAAGTGAGGACGTCATGCTAAGTCTCAATTTAAAATAATAATCAATCACTACTACGAACACAATTTTGATTCCAAATTTAGCAGGTATGTACCTATATGTAGAATTTATAGTATTATAATAGTCACTGACCACATCCAATGGAATAAGTGTATTATTAATTGCATGACAGATTTCATTTTAAAAATACACTAGTATCTGGTATTATTTATTGACAATACAAATAAAGTGTTAAAACAATTTCACTAGCATACACAATCTACAGAACCTCATTATTATAAATGATATATTGTATGTAAATTGCCATTAAGTTTTAGGTATCTAGCTAGGACACTCAGTTTGATTCCACATTGCACATTTTTGCGTAGTGAGCAACTCGCCCCGCCTTAGCGCGTTATTAAAAATAATTTCTCATTTTTATTACCAGCGCTCAACCGGAGTGGTGGCCTAATAAATGATTACGCTGTTGTTGCCCTTTAGTTGGCAACACTGATTTATTACCATGCACATTTTTGAAGGTGTTTAGGCTATGGCAATTCTGTTTGGCTATATAGTATAGAACCATTTGGCAAGATAGTTATTAATAATATGGCACGTGGAAATTGATGATAATCAAGGATTTGGAAAACGGGATAGGAAGTATTGTATCAAACAAACTCTATTTTTAACTGACTTGTATGATACGCATTACTTCACACTGCATTATTCAATCTTCAATTCAAAAATAGTATAATCGAATATCTATATGCAAAATGCTACAAGAGTTTTAAAAGTTCTATGCAAAAAAAAAAACAGAAATTATAATCCCATGTCAAAATAGATTATCGGAACTCGGAAATACTTATTAAAATAAAATAAAAATAAATTGAACCCTGCTTGCCACTGGTTTTGATTAGCTGAAACCTAAAGTTTTACTTTACAGGCTGCTCTACAAGGTCAACCGCTTGTTTCGCCCCGCGAGGCAATGATATTACTGTATGGTTTGAGTACCCATTGCTATATTATGACCGCTGTTTTTCTTGCACCTATAGTATTTTCCTCATGTAGTAATGTTAGATTTTGTTTTCACTCGTTATTTTGTTTCTCGTACCTTTGCAACTTCTAGGCATCCTACTAGTTTTCAATATAAGCATTCGACCCAAATAACAATTTTGTAGCCTTACATAACAAATAACTATTTTATAATAGGCGGGATAAATAGTTATATGTAATGCAATGCAAAGTTAGATGATGCCAAGACCTATATTAGTATGACAGAATTATACAGTAATTTTATTACTTCTATAGTGGTTCTCAAATTCGTTTAAAGATAGATTCTTCGATCGAATCATAGATTCAAGATTCGTCGCAGTTTCGTAGCGCTTGCGTAGCATTTTCCGTAGCATGTTAGTACAATGTTCAAATTCTCAGTAACGAATGAATATCTGTGAAAAAGTATACTGTTGTAAATTATAAACGTATTGCAGCTCATAATTATCATAATCAGCCTATAAGAGACCTTGTCTTAGAAGAGTGTGTGAGAGAGAGATAGTGATTATAAAGGCCCTAGCCAAAGAAGGGCTTGACGATATTTAATATCACCTATTAAAATAAGTATATCTTACCTAACCGCGGCCAATTTAGGTTAAATATGACAAAGTCTTCTACCATTAGCTACGATAAGCAGGAATGGAAACTGAAAAAAATTAATTAAGTCGTCTTAAAAGTGAATCAATAGTATATGACTGACACAAATTATTTTGTATAAATTAAACAACAAATAGTAGATATATAGTTATAAAATGTAAGCGGCCCTTTTAAAAGATTTCTGTTCAAAATAATTGTAAGCACAATTTAACCCTTGCTCTCTACAATATAAGGTGATTTTTATGAATAGTGATAAATACTGTCTGTCCTTGAAATCTAATAACAGATCCGCCGGAAAGGCATTTCCATATCAAAACGACATAAACTTGTATCTTTGAGATTAAATTTCCTAGACACTGATTTCAAAAATGAAAAAAATAACATTTGTATCCGCTACGATTCAACGGGGAGTGGTTGGTACCTCCTTTCTTGGCACCTTCTTTTCTGCTCTTGCTATCACACTCTGACTGCAGTAGTTCCTTTTGGTATGGAAGACTTGATTCATACTGCGTCTGTATTAGCCTTTATGAACTAAACAAGAAAAACATTTAATACATGTAGTCTTATATAATTTGTTCTAACCTTCTTAAGAATAAACTACAATAATGGGTGCTCCCACGGTATGCAAATAACTCAATAATGGTGTTTTTAAATAATAATACTAAATAGTAATTTTATTCGAAGCAATTATTGAGTCCAATGAAATAATTTAAATTAATCTTGCAAGCCCATACATGTCCATACATTGACGTCAAAAATGTAAATGTGTATTAAGGACTACTCTTTAATATCTACATTTTAATGTCTACACGATTGAAATGCAACCTCTGACGTCACAGCGTTGGATAAAGCTATAGCTTCCAAACACCCCGTGATGACCGCACACATTCACAGGTGCTCGTGTGGTGTCTGTAGAGGTTTTCGGATTTTCATGTTTTTAGCAAGTGATGCAGGGCGGGAAGGCGTGTCTACACAATGCCCGCCCAGCATCACCGCCGCCGCAACGTTAGTCGTCGTCGAGCCCTTACGTCGAACGGACGTGCCGTGAGTTCGGTGTCGTGAACCTCCCGTGAAGTGAAAGCCGACGCAAATTTTTGGTAAGTTGTATTTTTTTCTACTTAGTTTAAGATGTAACTATAAATATTTTTTTGAATTTGAAGATCATTAATTTGAAGTAAATTATTAACCGAAATTAAAGGACACATTTATGTAACGAAATACTTAATTATTGCGTTACTAATAATATATAAATACCTTTTTTGTTATACCGCAATTATTTTTGAACAGTAAAACATGTTTTTGTATAGTTTTTATATTATTGTCCGACCTGCCAGTTGCAATAAGGCTGAGATATTCTGAGGAAAGGGTTATGGTACCTAATAGTTTGTCGAGTTATTTAAAGACCCACAGGTAATTGAAAATAACTTAAAAGTAAGATTTTATAAGGCAATAATATATAAGCTTGATTTTATGTATTATTAAATAAAAATAACATATATTGCTGCTGTTATTGAGATTGTTGTCCTCTGTGCAGCAAGACAAAAATATTTTACAGTTCGTTGTTGACCCTTCTTTCCGTTGTCAAAAAAAGTGTATAGTCTAATAAAGCAAAAAAAGTGTATCGTCTAATAAAGCGATTATTACGCTTTGGGTACTTATCGTTCAGTATTGGGTAGTTAGTAAGTACAATAGGTGACAATCTGGGCCAAATCTCATCATCACATCAAAATATGAGGCGGTGCAATTCAAGCATGGCATCCTACGGGGATATCTCATCCTTAGTGAGCCAAAAGGTTGCGGGTATACTACTAACAGTAATTCCCGAGAAGCGTTAGTGGCAGTCAGGCAGCTGGGCACGTTTATATATGTAAATATAGCCAATATATTTTGGAGTCGTCCTATTTGTTTTCAGAGAAAACATATATTGCCGCAGTGGGTTTTTTATGTTACTAAAAAAAAATAACTCTTTATGAGTTGTTATGGTGACCAGAGATGGTAGCTAGTAAAATGTTTTCGCCTTATTTAAAATCATAAATAGTTTTAGTTTTACTAAATGGCAACGAAATAAATATAAATATTTTTGCATTGTAATTTTATAAACTAGCATTAAGCAGGTGTAAATTCAAAAATTACAAAGTTATATCGTAAATAGATAAAGTTATATCGTAAATAGATAATTAGCTGCGCTTGAAGCAGTGCGATTCAAGTTCGTGACCAGGTAATCATAGCCAGAGAGGGCATCTGGAGCCCTACCTAATCTGTAAGAGCTTACGGAGCGATAAATTATGTCAGTATCTACGAATCAAATGAATTGAGATGTCGCCATAAGAAGTTCGTTTGCTTAGCTTTCATTCAATCCCTTTAAAGTTTTTATCCGAGATTTTTCCCTCGCCCACTGCACCTTTTCTTCGTAAAGCTTTGGTTTTTAATTGGCTTGGAGTTTTAATTTAGCATTTGTTTCAATTTTCGGACTGACTGCCTCGTTTATCTACCGCTTTAAGTTTCAATTGTTACTGCCACAAAATTGAGAATGCCAGATATTAACGCCGTTAGATATTAAAGGAGTTATTACTATAATTAAAACTGAGCACAGCTACAAACATTACGATTATCAAAATTTGTGGTACACCCAGTTATCAAGAGAGGTCAGCAGACCACAAACAGTACCTAAATCAGAACGAAGCTTCTAGCAGCTTAAGGGGTTTCATTTCAGTAAGCACAAAAACTGTGATGAGTAAACTGAAATCGTCTGGAATAAATTAACGCCTGCTTCCCTCATTTCATCGAATACCTCATGTTAATTTTGCTCGCAAGCATGAAAATTGGAGTGACGAAGCGTGGAGTCAAGCTCTATTTACATATTAGTTCAGATTTTTCCTGAACCCAGATCATGGAAGGATTCATGTACGGAAACGCCCGAGAGAGAGGTACATGAGTGCAAAACCGTTGGAAAAGAGACATATCTTAGAAGACATTGATTTATATCAATATACATTCTAGATTTTAAGATCCGAACGCTACTTTGTTCGACTGTTAACCACTGAAGGTTTAGGTGGCTCCATACTGTGACTAAACTGTACTGATATCCTATTCGTGAAGCTTCGCTATTTAAACAGTGCGGGGCGTACGGAGCTGTGCTAATAATACGAGAATTCGAATCAAAGTATGAGCCAGGACGTAAATAACAATTCAGTATTCAAGTATGTACGATAACTTATTATGCTAGTAATAAATTCAAGTGAAATTGTGTAATTTTTTTTTATTATGTAGAAATATATAAAAAACAATATTTCTACATTCAAATTCAAATGCAATCTGTAATCATACACTAAAAAGCGATCTAGCGCTGCACGTTTTAAATAGTTTGATGGGAGGGATTTGTATGGTTACACGTTCGGGACTTCGCTGAAATGAGAATTGCACTAACAGCGACATTATTCGTACAAAACTCACTTTTGAAGTAAAATGTTTTGCCATTTGACATTTTCTAGGGTATTTTATTTTTAATGATAATGGTCGTCTCCATACTGCGGCCGTAACTGTTGAATACCTTTGAGACATTTAAATCAAATTGGGTGTCCAGTGTCAAAGTGGGTCATCCAACTTACACCCCGTTCCCTGCTAAGCAAGTATGGGATATGCTTTGAAGGAAAATAAAAGAAATAAATTCTGCCCCGCTAATTTGTGATATCTTAAAAACATTTTACATGAAAAATGAAACTTAATATCTCAAGATTTTATTGATCATTTAATTATGATTATGCCAGGAAGCCTGGAAGCCGTTCAAGAGCTCGAGGGGACAACAATATGAATTGATTATTATTGATTATTGCCTTTCATAAACATTTATCTATACTAATATTATAATGAGGAAAAGATTTGTATTTTTGTATGCAACGAATAAACATAAATACTTTTAAATTCCTACTACTTTTATTGTTATTAAATTTAGATTAAATTTGATATGGAAATAGTCTGAGACCCGGGGAAGGACATAGAATAGTTTTTATCTAACTGCGCAAAAAGAGGCTAATGATTTTACGCGATAACCGACATACGCACGAGCGGAGCCGCGGCCGGAAAGCCAGTCTAGAATGTAATTGAAATGCTGAGTTTAAAAAAAGTTTCTTTCCTATAATTTTGTCAAGTGATTATTTGTTTTTTCTCTGAAGAAATGGGTTGTTAGTGAGAGCTTTTTTCAAAGGTTTGTAATTTTAAGAGCATAAATAGGGCGTCACGTTTTTACAAACAGCGAGGCCTGTGTTTATTGTTTTGCACAAACGTGTCAACAGAGCGGAAAGTTTCTAAACGAAACAACTGTAGCCGGAAAAATACGGCAGTGCTCATTTCTTCTGGTAACTTCTGCACTCCCAAGATATACTCACGTGGTATTAATACTCGTTTGAAGACGATCGTAGTAGAGGTTTCGAAATTATATCATGGACAGCATTACAACATTACATCTAATTAGTAAGAAAAATATAGGCTGAGTATTTCTCAATATTAGTTTTAGTGTTCTGTTTTTAGGGTTCCGTAGAACCTACAAGGAACCCTTATAGTTTCGTCATGTCCGTCTGTCCAAGGTTATGCTAAGAGACCGTTATTACTAGAAAGCTGCAATTTTGTACGGGTATGTAAACTTACCACGCCGACAAAGTGGTAAAATAAAATTTTGAAATATTTTTTTTTTAGGTTAGCCCCCGACAATTTGTGTGGTTATGAATTTTTTTTTCGTCGTCTATCCCATCGTATTGGGTATTATTGAATAGGTATTTTAAAATGAATTAGGGGTTGCTAATACTATTTTTCGTTTACGAAATATTCAACTTTAAAGTGCAAATTTTTGTTCCAGTAGGGCGTCCCCCCCCCCCCCCCCCTCTAAAACATAAACTGCTACCTTCAAAAGTCTGAAAAAATTCATGATGATAGTGCAATTCATGACCTTTCAAGGAAAATTATAGCGGTTAAGATAACTTTATTACTTTAGCAGTAATAGTCGTTGAACTTGGGTATTAGATAATTTTGCACCAAATACAAAATCCTTAGAATAAATCCTTTAAAGTTACTAAGATGAAGTACTGGAAGGACTAGAACCGGTTTAGATAGTTATGTACTATAGAAAGGGGTGGAGGGGGGAGAGAGGGTGGTTGTAACCAGAAGGGTGGGGGATTATGGAAACTATTTTTTTTTAAATAATAAAAATTTAAAAAAAGTGTGTATCTACATACATTAGAAGGACTTTAGGTATGGTATATATGTATATATTTTGTGCAAAGGGGAGGGCGAGAGAGGGCGGAATATTCCCCATTGATGGGAGGGGGTTACAGAAACCTATAGTTTTTTTTAATACTAATGAAATTTCTCAAACTTAGCTTCTTTTTCATGAAAATAATTAATCATAAATCACAAGCACGAAAATGTCAACAAAAAATGGTTAGACTTAGAGACAAATGTCTTATTATACTCTGGTTTTTAATTCGAGATCAAAAATTTAAACAAAGGGGCAAAAAAATTACTAGTACTTAGTAATTATACTAATTTTGGAAACGGATGGAGCATTTACTATAAAAAATATATTTAATGCTATATTTTTTTTTTTTATGAATCTAAATATATATTAAGTATAAATTAACATATTTAACTTAAAAAACTTAAAATTAGTTAAAAAAAAAATGAAACTAATCCAATGTTCCGCTACCATTAGGCACTGTCCCCAAAATGCTGGCCGCATTGCCACGTTGTATGGCAATGCTTATCCTCTGTGCAAAGTATATGCCAGCATTTTGGTCACAAGTAGCGTCGACCAGACGTTTTGAGACGTCTTTGAATAATAATTTAGCGGTATATATAATTTATTACATTACTGTGAAACAATAAAACACTTTTTTATAACGTCAACATTTTCCAGCTAGCGCCATTTTTGCTTATTCGTTCGTATTTGTTGTACTCCTCGCCTATTGTTTTTGTTGTTGTTGAATATCGTGTTATTGTTTTTGTTGTTTATAGTTGTTGTCAGAGAGTTGAGTTTAGTTTTTGTTTAATGTTACGATAATATTATTTTCATAATATGGAGGCAGGAGCCTCCGAAACACAGCCTGGACCGGGCCCTTCAACATCGAAACACGTATTTTCTCCCGTTAAGAACGTCCTCGCAAGTTTTTGATTGCTTCCGAAAAGCTGATGGTTAGGAACGCGTGCAAGCACACGTTTTTGTTGTGGTCGAAGGGCGAGCATTGGTCAATAATGGAGTGTGCTAAAAAAACCGCTGATATGATGGGGATATCGTCAGTTTCAGTCAGAAGGATTGTTAATTGTCAGAATATACTTGACATAGCAGAAATATTTGTGAATGCCCAAATTTTTTTCTTATTTTTATGTTTTGTTGTTATGAGAATCGTACATTTTGGATTTTTGCCTTTTAAAACCCCCAATTTGTAAAAACAAATCGAGGTAAATAGGTGTTACCTCGATTTTTTTAAATCTTTTTTGTTATTTACTTCACATATCCTGTATCTTTTATCTTAAATTTAACATGGTAAGCATACTCTTCTGGCATCTACTGAGCTCTGAGTTTCCACTCTCAAGTATACTGTAGCTTCTTCCCCTGCAGAAAGGTTGACTTAGTATGCGCATACTGAATCTACAGAATGTAAGAATTTGTCTGCAAATATTTTTTTGTGTTTTCATTAACTCTTATCATGTTTTATAAAGTTGGCATTCGAGCTTGTATAGCTTTAAATTATTAAAATTTCAAAAATGTTTAATTCAAAAATTCATTTGGACATTATACCAACAATTCTTGCATAAGTTATAAAATAATATTTTACTACAACACCAATAAAACGATGACTTTAAAATTAGAAAGTTAAATAAACATTTTTAAATTTACTTGAAATATAGTGTATTAATTTTTTGAAGTTTATAATTATGTACGCAGGTGTTTAGATATGCGACTGTAAAATAAGAAACTTAGTTAATTTTGTAAGACGTTTAGAAAACATATACAGTATATCATCATCATATCAACCGAAACTTCCACCGTCGAAAAAGGTTCCATTGGGCAGATTAAGTATGGAATTATTTCAATGTAGTAAAAATGTGTGAAACTTAGCGCAGCAGGGTGCGCCGATATGGATTACGTAAGAATATTTTTGAAAAAAAATAATTGAATACCCCTGACCTATCAGTTTGACAATGACATATATTGACATTTCTTTGTTTACTTTTTTGATCCCGAATTAAAAACCAGACTATAGAAGTGAAGTAATTCTATGAAAGCTCCGGCGTTGTGGGTACGCAGCTTTAGTCTTCTCGCAACCTTATCGCAGCGTACTCGCTACACCTTCGCAGTATACTTGCGCCGCTCCCTCTCCGCCTCTCTGGCTTATAAAAAACACTCTAGGGGTAGGGCAGTCAAGACTGCTTGGAAGCTGGGTGCTCCAAAAACAGCAATTGACCCAGTAGATATTAGTAACATTTACTCGAATCACTTCCAATCAGTTTTCGAACCCTCGACTGTTACCGACGGTTATAAGGCAGATAATACATTTTATATTTCTGAAGATAACCACACGTCAGATTTAATTATCAGTGATGTTTGTTTTACTATAATCAAATGTATATCAAATCGGAAATACGTAGGCTCGATCCAACTAAGGGCACTGGAGTTAATAATGTTTCACTATATGTTCTTAAATACACCGCTGACACCATTTGTTTTCCAGTCCACCATATGTTCAACCTAAGGATTATTTAAAGTTGTAGCAAACTATCGCCCAATCTCAATGTTGCCCGCCTTATCGAAGCATTACTTATAAATGCTTTTTTATTTATAACGTAAACAATAACAAACAAACAAACAGTGTGTTTACTGATTTTCAAAAGTGGTTTATAGAATGGATCACAGGATTTCACTAGACAAAAGAGCTTATAACGCTATTCGAGGTAGTTTATGGCGCTGGTTCAATTCATATATCAGGAAATATTGCCAGAAAACTTTGGCTTTGAATCAGATATGGTTCCAATTAGTTCTGGGGTCCCCCAAGGGTCAATATTAGGCCCGTTACTTTTTATCGTCAAATGATGTTAAAAAGTATTTTAAGTTTTTTAAATTGCTATTACATGCCGTTGACCTGAAAATGTATCATTCTATAAATACTTATCAAGACCACTTAAAATTCCAAAAGGATCTTCCAAAAGGCTTTAGTATGACTGTATGGATTAATAGCTTGTTGTCTATACTTAGGACTGAGTTTCTACCTATCAACCACATAAGGTTTCGGTACCGGAAGTTAAGTTCATCCCTTTTTTCTGTAGGTGAATTCTCCATATGAGTCTACGATCGAGATGCATTCCTAGATCCTAGACTATTTAACCGAGTGACTATGTGGTAAGGTATTTGCTCCCAGGTGAACGGGTGGGCAATTTTCTTTGCGAAAGGTGAATGTAGCATGTGCTGATTTTCCTCCACTTTGTCAACCACTGCCCTATTTTGTCTAACCCCCTTTGCAAAGTCTGTGATGCCACACTTGGGTCCTTGCTACTAGAGAGAATGGCAGTGTCGTCTCCAAAGGTAGCAGTTAATACTCCAAGTGTTTCAGGTAAGTCGGATGTGAAGATGGAGTATAAGACAGGACCAAGGACTGGTCCCTGAGGTACTCCTGCTGTATTTCTTGAGAGTTGGAAGTGTACACTAAATCCTTTACCTGAAACATTCTTTCCGAGAGGTATGACTTAAGTATTCCGAATAAAGGCTGTGGGTTATTAATTTTACAAAGGAGTCCCCTATGTTAAACCTTATCGAAGGCCTGTTGGATGTCTAGGAAGGCAACTGAGCAGTACTTTTTAATATCGAGCTTTTTCAAATGTCGAACTATTTCCCTTGGGTTGCTTGGCCTAATTGGTAAGTCCAGCTGGAAGTCCTGATTTATAATGGCATCTATTTCTGTGTCTACACCTCTGGTAGAGTTGTCTGCACTATCAGGCTTGAATACCTCGGCCAGGTGGTTCGCAAACGTATTGAATCTATGTTGTGCCGTTCTGGCCCATGTGTTATTAGCAAGCCTCAGGGGTGGGTGAGTACTCATTGGTTGGTTTCATTTTCATGTGGCTTTCCAGAGGAAGTAGTTGGTTGATTTTGTGGCCGAGAGTGATTCCAAGTGCAGTGTCAGGGATGCATTTTTTGCAACGCTTATGAGAACTTTGAGCTCAACTATGGCTTTATTGAACGCTTTTTTATCATCATCATATCGGCTAGAATGCCACAGCCTGCGAAGTCTCCGCTTCTCTTTCATTTTAGTTCATGTGGGACAGAATAATGTTGATATTTCTTAAAAAATTTAGGGGTATTTGACCAGCAGGCCACTTGGATTAGGTTAGTAAACTCAGTTGCAGTCACTTCAATGTCTTCTAGAGTATTCAGTGCCATCTGTATTTCTAATCTATTTTCAATAAGCTTTATGAATGATTCCCAGTCTGTATGTCTGTTCGACATTTTATTGGTTGTTTCATACTGAAAAAGTCTTGTGCCAATTGAAAGTAGAACAGGGGCGTGTGCCGAAGAGCCATCTAAACAGGAGTTGATACTGACAGTATTTTGACATACGTAAGGTTGTTGTTGTTTAAGCTGTCTTCCTCTTGTAGTTGTCAGCCTTGAAACCCAGTGGGGATGTTTGCAGTTGTTGTCTCCTCAAGCGATAAACTGAGGTTCTAACGTGTGAAAGTAGTAAGTGAGTTGATCCTCTTTGAGTTTATGCTTTGGTGGGCAGTATACTGTAGGTATGTTGAAGTGGGCATTCTGCCCTTCCATTGTGTTGTGTGGTTGTGATGGTAGTTGCCTGCAAATGTCCAGTCTTGTATGCTGGTAGTTCATGGTGTTTCACTGAAGACCTAACTATTAATGCTGTTCCTGCGTGAGCAGTTCCATCAGGATGTGTAGCGCTATGGATGTTATAGTTTTTTTATGTTTATTTGACTTCTGTCTGTTAGGTGTGATTCAGCTATCAAGAGTATGTCAAGTTTGTGGATGTGGAGTAGTAAGATTTATAATTATAAATATCCTTTTTTGGTCGATAGACAAAAAGACCAATCCCCCTTATTAAAATATTTTCTAGGTTAAAATTTTATCAATATTTCTATATCTACAATATACTACTATTACAAAGAGAAAAGATTTGTATTTTTGTATGTAACAAATAAACTAAAAAACTGCTTAATCGATTCGAAGAATTCTTTCATTATTAGAATCCTACTTAACTCCTGATGAAAATAGGTTGTATTGAGAAGAAAAATATTATTTTATTGGAATTTTTTGTCAAAGACACGTGCAAAGCCGGCGCCGCCCTTACAATAATATAATATAGATTCAACGGTTCTGTTTTTCATATTATATTTAAACGGTATTTTAGCTTTCCCAAGGAAGTATACTCGGCCCGCATATTATATATTCACGAAATACGTTGACACGCTGCACACAAAAAAAAATTGGAAGTTATGATTACGCTGCATTGTGGTTTTCGGGAATTATAGAGAATGGGTATGAACACATGCTGAAAACGGAGTAAGACGTATAAAAACGCTGTGGGATAATATTATTTTGACACTTACTTTAGCATAAAAATGCCAAGCACAAAGCATTATGAAAAACAATTGAAAGTAATCTTTCAAGTACTTATAACACTTACTTTATTCATGATCTAAAAACACTTGCACGAAAAACACGAGCTTAATTATGTAAATCAATTAAATGTGTCGCAAAAAAAATTAGGCAATACTATAGCATATATAGCAAATCATAACCATAGCTATAGATACCACATCTTTTCATACGTTGAGCAAGCATATCAATGACCTTATATATAATATCGGGAAGCTTTAGAAAAAATATCTTCATTATGAAAAAATCAACAGACTGAACTTATTCAGTAATTTTGCTAGAATTATGCCTGGCCGTATGCCAGATTATCATACAATACCAGATATCCATAAGGAGGTGTGCAGGTCAAAGTAACTTCATTACCATTGAGAGAGCTCACATGGCTCTTAAAAGTTATCTTGAAGGAGCTGTTCAGGTACCCCACTAATGCTATTTACCAGGAGTTAAATGTCTTCGAGTTAGACGCTCTTTGTTCTCGCCGCGACTGCAAAAGCTCAGGAATATCTCAATCGTTCAGATTACAAACTTCTGCATTGCAAGGTCTTTCGCCTTCTTCTACGTAAAGCCACATCTAATATTGTAAAACGAAGTCCAGCTTATAACAACAACAGCCATTACTGCGACATCAAACAAATAAACTCTATAGCATGTAAGAAGATAGTAAAAGAGTGGGTTTTTGGAATGGTCTTATGATGAAATAGAAAATCTATATCTATACTAATATTTTGAAGCGCTCGTAGCGAAGTTTACTTAGCTGTTCTTAGCCGATCAGCAAAGTTAAGGAACGTCGCCCGCGGTCATGAATTGGATGGGTGGCCGCTAGTGATGTTACTACTGAGCGCTTCCGTGCTTCGGAGGGCACGTTAAGCCGTCCTTAGACAACAACCGGTTGTTGTCTAAGGATGGCAGTCGTTATAGCATGGTGGTAGGGCGTTTTGCGAATGCCCGCCTGGCTAGCTACCACCCTCAAGTAGAAAATCTGCCGCCAAGCACCTAACGGTGTATTCCGGCATCTGTCCTTGAGAGCCAGTACTTCTAGGTTAGCCTGAACAACATCTTCGACCACATCATCACTTATCATCAGGTGAGATAGCGGTCAAAGGCTAAACTATCAGAAATTAAAAAAAACTAAAAAATTAATAAATTATAAATAGAAAAGATTTGTATATTTGTATATAACGAATACTAATATTATAAAGAGAAAATAAAATTATTTTTGTATGTAACGAATAAACTTAATACTACTGGACCGATTTAAAAATTCATTAACCATAAGAATCCTACACTCAAAGTCAAGTCAAAGTCAGAATCATTTATTCAATTTAGGCGTCTACGACGCCCTTAGGACAGCCAATTTCAATTTTTACTATTGAAATATTCTACATTAAAAAAACTTGGCAGTCAATAAGGAATATAACATACACTTCAAAAGTAAAAGTCAGTAATGAAACTTCATTAAAAATAAAAACTAACCCGTTTGAATCCGTTAACTGTATAAATAATTATTATTCTGAAGTGGGATGAACTCTAGCCGGTAAAATTGAGTCAGATTGTGGGCATAATCCCTTAACTTGTTGTATTGATCCACAATCTAATTCTGTGGGTCTAGTGGAAACAGACGTTTTTGAAGTCAATGGAATGGAAGCCATAAAAGGACTGAAAAATTACTGTACAGTGGGTATTGATGGCATTACGTCTAGAGTCCTTAAAGGATCGGTGACAACATTAGTACATTTATGCAATCTGTGTCTCTCTACTGGAAATTTCCCAAGTGCGTTCAAAAACTCCATCATTACACCAATTTTCAAAAATGGCAACAGAGACAATGTTGAAAACTACATAATCCATTTTACCATCCATGTCAAAAATTCTAGAAAAGATTATTAATAAACGGATCAAACTGTACCTGGAAAAGTATAAGAGTCTTTTACCATGCCAGTATGGTTTCAGACCAGGCATATCAACCGAAAATGCAGTTTCAGATTTGATCGGTTACATAGTTAGTGAACTTGACAATAAGAAAAAGGTAGTTGGTGTATTTTTAGACCTATCTAAAGCCTTCGTCTCCATACCTAAACTTATAAACAAGCTAGAACTGATTGGAGTACGAGACTGATGTAGAATTACTTACAAGGAAGATCCCAGAGGACTAGGATTGCCAATATGATGAGTGATGAGGAATTAATTTCATTTGGAGTTCCACAAGGAAGCGTATTGGGTCCAACATTGTTCCTTATTTATATAAACGATTTTTGTAATTTGAAAATAGAGCAATGAAAAATTATCACATACGCTGATGACAGCGCTTTAATTTTTGTCGGTGATGATTGGGAAGAGGTCCGGACTGAGAGCAGTGACTAAATGGTTGAGGGACAACTTGCTTTCTCTAAATACAGAGAAAACCAAATTTGTGCCGTTATGCACGCAGAAATACACCTTCTATAAATATTAAAGTCCATTTAAATTGCTCAATCACAGACTGTACTTGTCCAAACTTGGAATGTGTTGAATATTTAGGAGTATATATAGATCGACGACTGAGTTGGAAAACCCACATACTTAACCTTAGTAGTAGAGTGAGAAAATTATTATTTGTGTTTAAACATCTCCGTGATAATCAGTGTTTATAATGTACTCTGCAAATCAATACTTAAAGAGCAGTGTTAAAGGTAGCAACGTACAAACCTTACATGTTCCCCACGGTAGTTTTGTATAAGGATTGTGATATATTAACAGTTCGCCAGCTGTTTGTACTAAATATTCTACTAGCTAAACAAAGGCAAACGACTTTAAAAGAAAGATTGACATCTTCCAAAAAAAGAAGAAAAGACATAGTTTTTCATAGACAAAAAAATAATACTCAATCAGCTAAACTTCATCAGGGTTTCCTTAGTTCATTTTTGTACGATAAAACTTGTAAATTTATTCCCAACTTACCAACACTTTCAATACGAGAAGTGAAACGTTCAGTAGACAAGTGATTAAAATCACTTACCTTTGAATATACTGAAATGTTACTACAAGTTATTAGGTAATATTATTTTTCAAATATTATATTCCCCTTCTTTTATTTCATATTCATTCACACACACACACACACACTCGCACGCACTATCTCCCTCACACACAGAGTATACTCATATTATCCTTACATACACATAATATAGAATAAGGTTAATTTTTTTAATACAGATTAAGATTAAGAAATATCGCTGTAAATTAAATTGGTTTTTTGTTAAAATTACGTAGGTGACAGGCGATAGCTTGGTAGACGCCGAATTGTCCAAGCTTTTTTGTCGTTTAAGTAATCACAAACTGTGTAAAAGCAGGATTTCTTAATCAATGTGTTTTTCACGTGCAACTTGGATTTCCCTTCTGTGAGTGTTGTAGTATGTTTGAGAACTTTATTATAAAACCACAATTACCTTAGAAGGACCTTTTATTTTTCTATGCTAATTTAAAACCTGGCACTGCTATTTTATCTTTATTCCTAGTGTTGTAATCGTGATTGTCACTGTTTAATTTACTAAATTTTTTACGAACATACTTAATATTTTCAAATATATACAGATTAACTAACTTTGAAAACATAGGCTATAGAATGTTTTCAAAAATTTGGGGATCCGTATGAAAGCTTCGATAATGTAACCCAACAATTATTATTTTTTGTTGGTTTGGATATATTTTAACATAACACCATCAAGTCCAACGTAAATAAACACTTGCTCCTGAAAACGTATTTTTCTAGATCAAAAATTTTAACCGCCTTTGGTAACTACAGGCTAAATACGTACTCGTCCGAAGCGCAGTCGGTAATCCCTGTCTACCAAGACGCAATTTGCGTTGGATAATTTTATGCGGTGGGAATTTTTTATCTTTACTGGAGATAGAACCTCAGTCGGGATTCTCTTACGCTCCGAGTCTATGCTATCAACGCAAACAAAAATATACTCTTGGAATTCAAAAGCACTATGTAGAGAAAACTTGCGTTGCTCATTCTAGTTTTCATCTTAGCAGTAAGAACATAATCATAGGCTTTTAGAGCTTAGAGAAGGTAATCGCAAGCTTTTTCCTATTTTTACGCCACTTTTCCGCAAGGAATTTTTATATTCAGCATTCTAACCGCAATCTTAACTTTAAGATTGCGATTAGAATGGTGCTAAGATGAAAACTAGAATGAGCAACGCAAGTTTTCTCTACATAGTGCTTTTGAATTCCAAGAGTATATTTTTGTTTGCGTTGATGGCATAGACTCGGAGCGTAAGAGAATTCCGACTGAGAGAGTAGACTCAAGACCTTTAGAGGCATTTCGTAAGGTGCGGGGGCGATGGAGGACTGCTTGAATGCTCAATGACGCATTTGGCAATAGGTAAATGACACTAAGCTATACGATTTTATGGAATTTATCTATAAAAGATACTATACCTGCCTATACTGGTTAATTTCGTAGGGTACTTAAAACGTCTTTAGGCACACAATACTATGAGTGAATATTCTAATAAATACATACTTTTACGCCCGAGGGTGACGAGCTAGAATGTTACCACCCCATCTCTACCCGTCGGTGTCGTAAGAGGCGACTAAGGGTAACAAAACACACAGAAAGTCGGCAGTAGCGCTTTCTGAGGATATGATATGTCACACTGCGATCCCCAAGACGCCTGCCAAGCGTGGGTATTATGGAAATCCCCTCCATAGTGGAGGAGGCTGTGTTCAGCACTGGACAATCCGGATGTTACAGTATAGTATACATACTTTTAACGCACAAGTAGAACAAGTGTAGGTTGAACGTGTGTGCTGAGCTTTCCGTAGCAACGAATACCAAATATATATATATATATATATATATGTTATTCGTAGGTAGCAACACAGAATATGTTTCTATTATGTGTTAACCAAATTTTTCAATAGTTTTGTCATCCTCATATAAAAAAATATAGTAACCTCTGACAGCAACCGACCTTGACCCATCTATCTAAAACCTATTTATTCATTGATACCTTTTTAGAAACCCAGTTACGATACTTCTGCTGTAATTTAGTTAGAAGTTAGGTATCCTGCAGATTCCAGGAGATGCTGCAACAATAGGTCAAGGTTACCATGTTCTTGCAATATTATTGAAGTAATGTCAAATTTCGAATCGATCAGACTTGTGGAAGTTGCATACATCCTTTCATCAACTTGACAATAATCGAAGATCTTAAAATGGGTTTTCTTGAATAAAAGTTTAAACACAATCAATCCAATCACCTTTTAAATAAATAATCAATATCCGTTCATTCGTTTGGGAGCTATGATCACAGACAGGTACACACGCTAAACTTAATACTCCTCTCTGTTTGCGTCGGGGTTTGAAAACTGGAACATTTCCACCACTAGTAATAGGACTCTAGTTATTTGATTACTAATGCTAAGTTGAGAAACTAAAGTTCCAATATACTACTGGTGGCGATTTTTGAGATATAACTTCCCCGTGTACGTATATTACCGGTAATGTAACTTGGTTCTGTATGAAGAACGAATAATTCCTAATACCCGTGCGATGATTGTTACATTGCATACTGTTATTACGAAGAAAAACGAAATCTTTACACTACATATTCCCTGGTTCTGTACAAATATACTTTCCTATATATGTAATTAAATTTTTTAACATTAACAGAAAAACACGTTTAAGCACCTTAATTTTATACTGTACTTTTACAGCCGAATTGTCCACTGCTTCCTTTTTTTATTTGATTGTGTCGGACATGCACGAGGCGCTCCTTCTATTAAGGTGTAACCGCTCTGCCTATAAAAGATGCATTTCGTTGCAAGTGAATTTGTTTGCCTATACTTTCTTACTGGCTCTCAAAGACTGCTGCCGGGCTACACTGTTAGGTTTGCGACATATTTCCCACTTAATATTATTTTCTCGTTGGCTGTAGCTACCCAAGTGAACATTCGCAAAGTGCCCTTATACCATGCGGTGAAGCGGTGCGCCGTGCCGTCTTAAGGCGGTAGGGATATTGAGCCATGGACCTGCGGTATGGCAGTCCATAGCTATTACCGCTCGGCTATCATTTCAGCTCAATATCATTGCTCCCACTTAAAGGGGGTATTGCCATAATTTCCACGCTTAGCAGGAGCCTTGTGGATCGCAGTGCAAGTGAGGAGTTTCTCAGAAAGCGCTGTTGCCTACCTTCCGGTATTTTATTCTTAGTCACCGCGTACGACACCCACGGGAAGAGATGTGGGGTGACATTCACCCCGCACACCACGGGCCTGAATTTTATACATACATCTTGTTTTTAATTATTATTTATTAAGATTACTTCCAACCAGCTAAGTACCTACCTAATACGTTTTATAAATAACAGCCTTTTAAATGTAGGACGTCACGATTAGTAATTGGGTGTACATTTTCAGTACAGACTCTAAACATGAGTTAATTGTGACCCTTTTATTTACATTGATATGACGACTATAACGTGCTTTCGTGGGTAAGAAAGATCAATAAATTAACAACCTTATACAGTTCTTGATAGAATCCAAATTCAAATACATTAAACTATAGTCTCGTATGAGATACAACAACAGTTTACATTCGTAGAGATTCATTTGACCGAACGTTTGAAATGTGTGCATTGAAACAGTATTTGCATGTTATGAACCTCAAGGCAAGTGCTAGTAGATGCACTTTCACAAAAATATATTGAAATATAAGTTTTTTTCGTTGTTCTATTTCGTACGATATACCTAAGGTTATTAATTAATTGTTCTATTTTTTTTATATGGGCGTTTAGATAAATCCAAAGCATCTATATTTATATAAATAGAATATTCGTAGATACACAGTACAGGGAAGCGGCTAATCAGATATACATCAATCACGGCCAAGGACCTGTGCAAAATTGTTGGATGACTAAATGAAAATACATATTTATATGTAATAAGTTATATTTAGTACTACTTTTTGGTGCAAACCCGATTGGAATATTTTTTCTGAGTGGCGAGTAGTGTCTTAAAACGGTTTGTTAACCTTTCAACCAATACGCGATTCATCAATATAGCCTTACGATCATTACGCAATTTCATAGGTAATCCCTTTCACCCAAATTACGATTTGTCTTAATCGCAGTTCGTCTAAATCGCAGTACGTACACAGTGTTTCGTTGAGTGTCTATTCTGCAGTTTGTTTGTACCAAGTGCTTGATACAGTTGGCGTGGTAACATGTCTTAGTATAAAAGCACCATAAATACAAGCCTTCGTATTAAATAACCCTTTCTGAACATTATGTCAGATTAAACCTTTTAACAGGTCTATGCGTTATATCCCAATATTAATTGGCCGACATTTTATATCTGAAACTTAATCTGCGTAATGTTATATGATACAATAAAAACAGTTTTCGGTGCATCTACTGTAGTACTAGCTAAAGTATCACGAGTAACAGTATATCCTCATGTTCTTAGCAGTAGGAGCTGGTAGAGACATACTCTCTAATATAGCCCATCCTTCTACCGAGTACAGTATGATATATGAAAAAATAACAATAAAATATTATTCACATGTGTTACAATGACAAGCTGAAACTAACTACATATAAATGTAGACAGCGTTTGTACCTGTGAAAATTGAATACGGTAGAATATCTCAAATATTTGGGTGTTACTGTAGATTGTAATCTAAACTGAAAATATCATGTAACTACATTATAAGCAAGAATTAGAAAACTTATTTATATCTTTAAAAACTTAAGAGCAGTTGCTAACTTTAAATTACTTATTCAAACATACAAAGCACTCTGTGAAAGCATTATAAGTTACTGCATCTGTGTCTGGGGATTTGTTGCCAAAATATACTTTATAAATGCTGAACAAGCTCAAAGAGCGGTTTTAAATTATGTAGGTACTTACCCTGCAGACATCCTACCACAGAGGTGTACAGCAAAGCACAGGTCCTATCAGTTAGAAAACTTTATATCTATCAAGTTCTAAGACGGTACCGCTCAAATATAGTGCTACATTTACCTACATCAAATAAACGCGTCGAGCGTTGTCCAGTGCCGTTCGCCCGCAGTAAATTTGCTTAGAGACACTTTGATTATATAGCACCTCACCTATACAATAAGCTGAATAAACTAAATCGCAAATGTAGCATAAAAAAATACTCTAATAATAATTTAAAATACTCTAAAAGTAATACTCACATGGCTTAATCAACTAGACTATGATGATGTAGAAGGTATACATGATAATCTTTAAACGAAAAAAACTCGTCATACTTACATAACACACCACACCCACATAACACCCCTCACACCCCGTCACATACACCCCACACAAATCCACATCCACACGCATACAAACATTCATAAATGTATATATGAAATAAATCATTGTATAATGGCATAATTTCTGTAAACTATAGTCCTACATTGGAGAAGGATCTGGTCTTCGAAACACAGTTTTAAGCTACGTCGAGGACCAGAGTCTTCAAAATTAACCTTGTTAATTTTGTCATTAAATGATTTTTATTATTATGTCAATAAATGATTTGTATGTTTTATGTTTAATGCTCAGTGCTAGCCCAGTGGAGAAGGATCTGGTCTTCGAAACACAGTTTTAAGCTACGTCGAGGACCAGAGTCTTCAAAATTAACCTTGTTAATTTTGTCATTAAATGATTTTTATTATTATGTCAATAAATGATTTGTATGTTTTATGTTTAATGCTCAGTGCTAGCCCAGTTAGTAGCAGTGCTTTAAGTAATACATTATTACATGTTTTATATGTATCAACGGTTTTAATATCCTTTGTGTAACAATTTCCTGAAAAGTTATATAACTGGGCAAAATGCGTACTTGACAAAATGCGGGATGGACGAACTGCTTACTGGATAACATGCATGTTGGTCAAATGGGCATTGACGAGTTGCATACTTAACAAAATAAGTTAACTCGATGAAACTTGTTCTTGATGAATTGCGTATTAGAAATGAGTATTGGACGATATACGTTAATCGATTTAAATTTGAACGAATTGCGTGTTGGAGGAATTACTAAAAACCCTTAAAATATAATAAAGTCAGCATAGCATTAGAATAAAAAACCGGCCAAGTGTGAGTGTGACTCGCGCACGAAGGGTTCCGTACCATTATCTGTAACCTAATCTTGCAAGTTACAGACACTTTTCGCGGCGTCCGATTGAGCTGGGTACGGCGAAAACCTCTTTTATTGTATGGGAGACCCCTTAATTATTTATTTAATTTAATTTTAATTATTTATATTTAAAAAGAAGATATAATACTAAATATTCTGTCAATAGTTAAAGCGTCTACCTGTCACCGTTATTAGTATCGAGCAAGAAACGGTAAAAAAATCAAGTTTGTTGTATGGGAGCCCCCTGAAATATCCCATGTAACCCTGGTAAGCAATCACAAAACGGCACGTAAAAAGTAAATTACAATAGGGGAGTACCTACAACTATTTCGAAGTTACCATTTACACCTGCCACCATTTTAGCCTGGTGACAGACGGACGGACGGATGGACAGCGAAGTCTAAGTAATAGGGTCCCGTTTTACATACATCTTGTTTTTGCCCTTTGGGTACGGAAGCCTAAAAAACAGAATGAAATCGGTTCAGTAGTTTGAGATCTACGATTCTACGAGACAAAATTACAACTATACCTATGTCACTAAGGTTTACAACTTATAGCACCTCTCTATTGCCTTCATGGGTTAAAATATGAGAACTTATAGTATACAATTGGGTACCTGCGGTAATTAAAATATTCCAAAGATTTCGTTTTTTTTTCGTGATGTGTAATATGTTATAGGTACTCCCCTATTGTGATTTACTTTTAACGTGCCGTTTTGTGATTGCTTACCTGGCTAGCTCCTAGTATAAACTAGAGAATCTGTCGCCAAGCGCCTAGCAGTGCGTTTTGGCAGCACTTTTTGAGAACCATGGTCCCCATCCTAGATTATGCCTCATAAAATGTTCTACTACATCATCACGGCCATACTGGTAAGATGGCCAAGGATTAGCCTATCTTTGTGAAATACAATATCCGTAAAAATGGTAAAATTACAAATATCCAAATTAATTGAATGACTGTTCCACAGCGTCCGGCGGGAGTATTGGAAGGACCAGATTTGATTGCAGTTTAAGACATGCCTGTTGAATGGTAAAGTTTTTAACATTTTCAGCTGTGCCGCCTAGCGAACTTTTAAACTACCCCCTTTGGTAATAAGCTGTAATGATTTTATATCACTCATAGGTTATACTTTGTGATGGCAACAGATTTTAATATCTGGATTGTATAGAAGTAAATCGGTGTACTACCTAGAAGTGAGCACCAAGTACTGTAACTACATGGTCCTGTGGGTAAAAGTCGGTAGAAAATTGTTTTGTTTTATTCCATCGAGATACTAATGCTGGAATTGACCTATATCCGAATGTGACTGCTAAGCGAAACGACCGGGTATACAATTTGACTAAGCATAATATCAAAGACTAAGCTAAAAGACCAAGCAGGCAAACCTAACAAGTTACGTATCATAATGTCAAAACCGCAAATCATGCTCACTATCAAAATCATAATAAAATACAATACAAAAATACAATTCAACGAAGTTTCGTTTTTCGTGTTCGAGTGACCTTTTAGACAACATAGATTGAATTTGCGGTACGAAGTTCGTTGTTTGATATTGTCTATGGTCTGACCGCATCGTTCATCACAAATCTTGCCCGCTATGGAATCTCCCATACTACTCTGCGAACGCCATTATGCTTCAATCAGTTTTAATTCTTAAAAATGAGAAATTAAAGTACATTTTCCCATGGTCTCAAGACTCTGAGAATCCTAGTTATGGAGCTCAGCGAGAGGTGTCACTGCTCTAGAAAATACAGGTAAGATATTTAGAATTTACGTTAATATTTTTGTTCTCCATTGGTATTCATATCCTCATTCGTTTTTGTGTTCTTTCTGCATACTCGTATTTAGAACTCGACTGATTACTTATAAGCAAACGAATAAATTATAATTACATATTTGGAAAATATACAAACCATACGAATCCGATAAAAAATAAAAATGAGAATCTACGCAGGCAAATGCTTGCAAGTCTATGCTACGAACGAAGTTAAACAAAAGTAAGCTAATACGTGTTTTGCGGATACCTTACCTTCGGACCCGAAGTTCGATACTTCGTCGAATTGTAGTAGCGGCCCTGCTTCGGTTAGCCTAAACTGGGTAGGAGTATATAGAGTAACATTAACTTTTCTTCCGATATTAGAAGCTTTCAGCATGCTACCAACTTTAACAAATTATTTCATACTTTTCAGTGTTGAAAGTCGGTTCCGTTATTTTGGAAAATTATTTATTTATTCTCTGTTTAGAAAAAATACTGTTCACAATCGACAAGAGAAGCAATTGCCACTAAACATCAATGAGTGGATAAAAAAATTAAAGACTTACGACTCCGAATTTTAACTACATAGCGCCGCAGCTATATATGTAGGTATATGTTACGATGCTTAAATTCTGCTAATTGTCAAATTGCCTACTTATTCGTGTTGCTTTGCAGTCTTTCCGAAACGAGTACTTATCAATTGATGGTCCGGTCAATCTTGCCACTAATGAGTGATTCGGACTCTTTAAAAGCTTCAATGGTAGATTGCATCGTACGAGAGCAAAATAAAATTTATATGGCGAGAGCGCTTTTTTGAATCCAAAAGTACGTCACCAGAGCCAAAAATATATATTGCGCCCTTATGACACACTCTACTTTTATCACCACTATGTGACAATAAAATGCGCATGTAACAAACCCGAAATAATACAAGTATCTATCGAAGTACACAGTAAAATGCGCATTTTCAAACTCTATCGTTATACTTTACTAATCCACCACACAATACACAATCCACATAGTTACTTACTTTTACGGCAAGAAAGCCTTTGTTGGGTGCCTCATTTAGGAAAGTCTTCACGTTTTTGACTGAGAACACTTTCGATTTTTAGGTTTAAATCAAATCATCCAAATAAAAATAAGACATTGTCTTCAGATACGCTATTAATTTCGAATATGTATCCAGTTTTAAGTCGTTATTAGAACTGACTGTTGATTTTAGCATTGAGTAGGTACTCCGAAGAGTGGAAGGTTGGTTATTTTTGGCTAAGTACTGAAAGTAGGCCAAAAACACAGATTCTGACAAATTCTTGGCGCCTCTTGCATTTCTCCATTCAATAAAATTACCATAGGCTTTCATATATTTCTCCTGGGATTATGCAGGTAATATTATCCATCACATTTCTTGCGTCTGTTCTAGTAAAACTTGGGCTGTAGTTCGCGCGTTTTTAATTTGATTTCTTTTATTTTATTCAGTCGGGGCGGCGCTACTACTCGAATGGGCCGTCGTACCAGCCAGTCTTTATTCAAACAATATTTGCGTTCGATTTCTTAGGCGCTGAACACTATGTTCCAAATTCGAAAAGTGTGCGGATAAGATAATTGCGGCGCACATATAAAGAGGATTAATAACTCATTACTGCCCGCCAAAAGTTTCTTGTAGAAAACACCACCTTTGTATGCACTTAAAGGCGACCCAAGTCGTCTTTTTCGAATAGATGGGATGAAAATATTATTTTTCATAAGAGATAAGAGATATCTGAAGAACTAAAACATTATTTTGCATGTAAGGGTCATGACATTGGAGGGAGAGAGCGGAGAGACTGAGAGATCTCAAGTGTTCATAGTAATTTATCGCTTTTTTTATTCAATTCAGTTTATTTGCAAGAATATGAGAAAGTAGTCTGTTAATACAGTAGAACTATTAGTTAACTGCAACAGATCTCCACATTCCAACACGTTTGGCATGCAAACAAGGTATCTCTTTTAATTAAATGTTTTCTCGTGTTCTTAATATAAAAACAAAGATTAAAATTACATATTGTCAATCGTCATCAATAACCATTTTTAATGTTAACAATTGTATTATGGATATTCATAACCCAAATATAATACCATATAAGTAATTTTAGTCATTATTGGCGGTAAGTGCCAATAATGACTAAAATTACTTAAATTATACAATTATGCATGCAATTACTGTCATATTAATAAAATTTCAAATTTCTAACGTCAATCTTCATCAAACTTGATAATGTTTCCAACTTCTAATATGTAATAAATAATTCAAACATTTTTATTCTACGAGTACCAATTTCAACAAAATTATGTATCTTGGTATTCTTGGTTATTTAAATTACTGATAGGTTACCCTTTGTCAGCAATTTTACCATATGGTAAGTGATGACGTGGCCGAAGTATTAAGTGAAATTGTTATTTTTACATGATTTTGTTGACAAATTTTTGGTTTTTTAGAGACAGCAAAAATTTTGCTGTACCTATTTGTTTATTACTAACACATTGAATTGTTTATTAATTTATTCTTTTGTGTATTTGTACCATTTTTGTACAAAAAAATCATAGAAAACCTTATGTGTAATACATTGAAAATTGCCCCGTAATCATATATGACATAACTTGAAACCAAGAAATAAATATTTCTCCTTTTTAACCATTGGTATTGTTTACTTTGTTTTAATGCTCATCGCATCCCTATGAAAATTAGTTATTTCTCTAATTTTCAAGCATCACGCAAGAAGATTTTGACATTACCGTTGCAGCACACGCTTATATGAACTTTAGTCCCCAAGCTGTTTGTGTGATTTTCGAAGCCATCGACACCGAGCTGCTGATTTTGGCATGGTTACCCTGGAATTACTAGCTCTCGAGGACAACTGCTGGAACTCACTGTTAGGTACTGAGCGACAGTTTTTAAACTTGAAGGTGATATCTAGCCAGCTGGCATTAATTTTATATGCCCTATCACCATTCGGTAAGGGAAAATTTGAACCATGGAATGTCCACGCGGTTATCTATATCTATTGTCACTGGGCTATTACTGCTTGTAAAACATAGTGGAATTTAAACCTTACACCTTATTCTCACTTATTCATTTCCAAAGTACTTCGTTTTGCATAACATATCTAGCTAGTTATTAAAAAACCTATACTATGTAAGTACGTCATATATTATAGGTGTACATCAAACATTTAGCTAATAGTAGATTGTTACACAGGGGTCGAGAGGAATCAATTCCCATACGAGGTAATTAGATATCCGAGAGCAGCGAGGGCCGCTATATTCGCAGTAGGAACTGATGACTTTTCATTTCGAATATAGGGAAAGTAAAAACGTAGTTCTCCTAAAATATTTACTGATAAAAGATTGTAGAACAATTTGTTAACTTTAAAACAACTTTGGTTTGCTTTTTTTAATTACTTTATATTTCGTTAGTATCCTGCCAAATTGTATAGTAATTCCACTTAGGTATTTTTTTTAATTCGAACACTGGCTCGAATAAACAGAATTGGTGACAAACTTAAAATTTTCATATATCAATACATTTACTTGAGAAACACATATTCATTCTATGATAAGTCAGTGTGTTTTTGCTAATAAACACAAACGTAGTCGTTATTATTTGTTTCATTTTATAAAACATTTTGTACATCAGAGTATGTAACAACATAAAAGGGACATCTCATTTCGTTTACAACATAGGTTAAGATGATAATTAAATAAGCACCCATAGGAACTCACGTTATATTTACCGAATAGATTCCGACCAGTTTCGGGTTATATTGTAGCCCTCTGTCTGGGAGTCACGGTTGCACGAAGCGGCGATCGCGGGCCTGAGTACCAGCGCCTGAATCCCAGCTGGGTGCCTATTCTGTTATAGGTTAACATGGTTAAGAGTACCATATATGTATATTTTGAGTCAGTGTGTAGTTGATTACGAACCAAGCTCCTACACATTCCTGCCCTAGAGAGTAAAGCAATTAATATGAGTCTTTCCCGCTATAAGGTGGAGAATAGCGTCTTCCACCTGCTACTCGGATCGAACAAACACTACTTTCCGGGTATAATTATATATTATATCTATTTCATAAAACATAAGTATCATATATAAACACGCTTAGATATTTATTTTATTAGTACCTAAGCGCGTTATACTTTGAAGGAAACCTTATATATATTAAGTAGGTCTCACTGGTAGGGGTTAGGTATGCTTATTTGAATTGTTTACTCTATTTTCTAATACCTGCTTTCCTTTATTACTCAATAATGTGCAATTTTCATTAATGTCGTAGTTTGGAGTTTCAAAAAAATTTCTCTTAGATTTTCAGGTAAGTATAATGATATTGGATGTCGTAGGTTGACTTTCTAAAGTCATTGCACCACATTTACTTAATTTACTGGTTCGAAACGTAGTTCTTACTTTATTTCTAACGTATTTTAAAAATAAAAGCTTATAAAACAATATCTGTTGAGCGCTTATTTTAACTTATATTATAATTTACGGTATTATAATATTCTGTTTATTCATTCTAACAATTATAACTTACTGTGGGTGTTATAACTTATAACTAATATATTAACTTATGAAGTGGCGTCACTAGAACTACGCTGATATAATTCGAAATAGACAAAAGATCGGTGCGTTCACCGATCTTTTGTCTCGCTCATGTTTTTAATAGACTAATAAGAACTACTTTTATAATCTACTCGTATAAGAATCTGTAGATGATGTACTGTTATGTTATGTACTATACTGTTTGAGTCGGATTGTCCATTGATGAACACAGCCTCCCCCATTAAGGGGGGGTTTGCCATAATCCCCACCCTTAGCAGGTGTCTTGTGGATCGCAGTTTAAGATTAAGCTCCTCAGAAGGCGCTGCTGGCCAGCTTTCAGTATTTTATCCTTAGTCGCCTCTTACTACACCCTAAGGTAGCAATGGGAGGATAACATTCTAGCCCGCCACACCATGGGGCAATGCTGTCAATATTATGTATCTTTGATAAATGCTTACATACGTGAACACATAATGTTACACAAAAAAAGTGGTTTCTACTGTCTATCTAATTACAGCCACGCATATATAGTATTCACACTCAACGCACAAGATATTATTTGTTATATTACCACGTTAATTTATTAATATCGATATACATTCAATTTGTCCATTAATTACGTCCCATCACTATAAACCACGTCGTGATTTAGCCAATTAGAACGCGTAATGATATAAAAATTGGCTGAATTTATATGGCACAAATCAAATTGAATTATTTCAATCTCCTAAACCGCCGGGACAAAAATTTTGTGCTTTAATATTTTTTAAATGAGATTTTTTTCTGTCTGTGTTAGTTCCTCGAAGCTTTATTCAATTGCTAAGTTCTACATTATTTTTCCATAAGGATATTTAATTGCATACCGTAGTAGCGATAGCGTGATCGCAATGATTCTATCGCGATTTTGGCTTATTGAAAACGGTGGGGCGGGCGGCGCGGCGGCGGCGCGGGAAGCGCATTCCTCTAACGCATAAATCAGTAGCAGACGTTTTCTTTCCACGCTTTCCTTTTATTGCCCACTTATTGGCCTGCAGCCACTGATATATAGGCGTTATTAGCTCTGATATGAGGAGCTTAAAGATTTTATCGAATTGTTTATTGATTGGGGTAACAATTTAAGAAGAATGAAAATATAGTTGTACAAATAAGGTTCGTCATTCGTTAGAAATGTTATTGGTAGGATGCTTACAACCTCTCTTTATTTTTTTGTACTTTGTTTTATTTTTATTTTATGTGTTTTTGTATTTGACGTAATAGGCACGACGACCACCTGATGTTAAAAGTCTCTTGTGCCTGTAATTATATATTTTATATTACTTAGCTCGATTCAAAGGGAGCGCGGTGCGGTCCAGTGTTGCCGCGGCGGGCGCTCTTAGCTCGGAGTAGGCATTGTCTTTTACTACGAAACACAGAAATTAAAAGTGTCAGATAGTACTAGACTAAAACTTATTGTTTTAAGTTTGAGTCTCTCCGAAATTTTCATCTCAAAATGTTTATTAGGACTAGCAGAAGTGAACCCTATGAGGTTTTAATATTGTTAGATTTGCAATAACGCCTGCTATGCGGATTACATTACAAAATCAATGTATGAGGTTGTTAGCATTTTACCAGTAACTCTGTATATTTCTCTTATATAAATTTTAATAATCTTAACTACGCAATTACGCGTAGGTAAAAGATTATTTATGCATAAATTTTAAAGATTTATTTCATGGTCAGAAATAATTATTGGTAAGTAATAGAAGTTTGCTAAAACCATAGTAAATCCTTACAAAGACAAAAATATACTTTTCTGCTCGTTATATTTTCTCACTATGGTAACTTTCTTAGTTAATTTAGAATGCATACTTTTGTGTTTATTTTTTGGTACGAGCAGATTGCGTTATAGTGGAAGTACCTTAACGCCCCAGCGGGAACATAATTGGCGTTGGAACCTAAATAAGAAATGTAATATTACTGAAGAAGTCTCGTTAAAAAGGCTTATTCTCGCACAGTCGCTGCGATTCACGACGAGTAGGTATACTAAGCGGGGCTTGTAATTGCACATTCCATGCTCAAATCATAATTAAATTTTAAACAAGCAAAATCATTGAATTCTGAAAATAAAGCTCTTACTTACTCTTCGACGCATACCTCCGTCTATACAAAGTTAGTATGATATAGAGACGAAGGCGCAAAAAGATTATAAACAAGTAAGAAGTCATACGAGTATAGGCATATTTGTGGAGCTTCCGCTAGAGCTTTATTTTCTGAATTCACAACTACCTAACAATTACCTAATTAGATGTAAGTTTCTATTTGTTATCAAATATATTTTGTGATTTTCATAGAAAATGCCTTGTCAAAATCTTAGAAAATCAATCAATCGACCACAATCCTCTTTCCAGAAAGCTTTTCATACCGTCAACCTAGGAAGCAGAAGACTATATTTTCTTTGACACTTTGTGACTTGGTTATTATTTTCTCTAATTTCGGACAAACAAAAGGCCGTAGCTGCCACGTGCAGTGCGAATTGAGATGGAGCTGTATTTAGTTCATGTTTCGTTTTAATTTCTTTTAAAATCCTAATAGATATGAATCGCTCCCTTAAAAACACTCAATTGATATTATGCTTCAGAAGTTTTTTAAACCTTTAGCACTGACTTGTTGTTCATATGTCCGTACATATATATATTTCCTAAATCCAAATAATATTCAACAACCTTCCGCCAATGTCTTCATCTCAAGAGGTTGGCGGAAGTTTGTTGCGTGAAAGACATATTAAAAATAATAATAATGCCCCGTAATTTATTGACAGTAAAACCGTTGTTAAACGTAATAAAACATTGTGCTCAATTCAACTAACGATTTTCTAGAAATCATAACCGACTCGGTAAACACACTCGTCCTTAAAAGCGCACCGTGTGTGCTATCTCATAACATGGCATTGTTTATCGCCTACTGCGCGCCATGCTATTCTTTTCATGCTGTTTACACGTACAGAGCCACCGGTGTTTATACTACAATAGAACGATAGCGGCAAGTAACGAGCCCCAACTGGCGGAAAGGAAAGTGGTGTGCTTCACTAGAGCAGTGACTAAACTTCTAATAAACGCGCCGCTGCCGTCGACTCCTGGCTCGATATATCTACTGATATTTCTAGATTATTTATATACTACGTACAGATTTTTCCATTCACAAAGGCACGCCCCTCCATATTTTTTTAGTGTAGTTGCATCTACTACTGCTACCCAACCCAAGCAATCATATTTTAAATTATATTGTTTTACTCACGTAGTATTAGCATTCACAACCAATACTAACATCGCACAAACGAGGTCTATACAAATGGAGATGAACTAGTTTTGACATGATTTTGTCATTTTCCTTTTTAAAACGATATGAGTAATGGAGTTCTAATTTACAAATTAAAATATTTTTCATAACCAATACATACTTCAAAATATCACCTGCGTAGTATTTCCCGAGACCTTTAAAAGTCATTGCCACTGAACAAGTAATATATATAGTCATTGCCGTTCAATCCACTGAGCAAGTAATATTTGTTAATTCATCTTCAAATTAGAACATTAGTCTGAAGCAGTCATGGCGCAGTGGCATTGGCTATGGACTGCCACGCAGCAGGTCCATGGTTCGAATCCCGCCGCAGGCTTGAACTTCACCGATGCCCGCCTGGCTAGCGACTAGCCAAACATATGTAGAATATTCAATAATTAGTATTCATAGGCAAAGAACAGTCATTATTAACCGAAATAATAAGACGAAAACTTATTTTTTTATTGATAATATGCTAGCAATAATAATAGTCCACAATCTGTGTGACTTTAATTCATCGAAAGTGACGATTTCGACCAAAAACAAGAACTAGCTCTTAAGCACACATTTTGGTAGCAGATATTCTACTTTAGGGTGGTAGATATCCGGGTGGCATTTCCAGGACAAATTGTCCTACCATCATGTTAATTATCTTTGGTATGGTCATTTACCTAATAATCAAAGTAATCAGACTACTAGTTACAGAGTTGTGGTCGTGGCATTTGTGAAACAGGACAATCACGATCAAAGGGTGTTTACAGTAGACTCCAACAGAACTACGAACATACTATGAATATACCTATAAGTGTATTCTATGGCAGTATTGTTATGACTAATTGGACTGACAGAGACGATAGAAGAACCACGCCGTTAATGCTGCAATATCAGTCGTCGATTATGTGTAATTTCAGCCCACAGTAACAGTATTATGTTTATATCTACATTCTCCTTTGTAATAGAAAGCGATGCAATGGGTGCAATTATTTTAAATTGCACTGTTGGCTTTGAAACCTGATACGCAGTCCAATTTCGCTTGATCCAATTATATTAAATACCTTGATAGTTAATTAAAAGACATTGGTATAATTAGGCGGTGAATTAATTTAATTTTATATCGTGCAAACTATTATCCGGAGACCAGAATTAAGCATTTTTTATTAATATTCACAAAAATAATGAAAGTACTATATTGAAATTATAAGAAAACGAACTAGAACTATAAAATGACCGGAGAATGAAAATGAGGTGTCTGAAAACTAAAGAATCCTGACTTAGTTCCAAAGAATAGATTAAGGAAAGGTAAGCAGAATAGTGAAGGGAAGTGGGGTATAACAGAAAGATTATTTTTATAGGTCTCACATTTTATTAAAGTTGAATACTGTTTCAGCTATTATCAAAGTTGTTGGTATGATTCACTTAGAGGTTATTATAGGTAAATTTTTAAGTACTTTAGATCTAAGTTGACAGATGTAAATTTACTTTTGTTTTGCTATTTTATATGCGCACGAATTCACACAAATTAGCGTCGTCATTTTGTTAACAGTATAGTTTTAATTTTTTTAGACAGTATATTTTGCACTCTATTTACCTATGGCTAATTATGTCTCAAGTAGTAGACGAACTTTATTATGTGCATCGAATTATTCCCCTAATATTAGCATAATTTGCGAAGTGTTAGGATAATTTAAGGCGAGATAGGTACTGCTAGTACCTTTCTCCTGTCCACCGTTGAACGAGGTTTCCCCAATTGAGGGGATTAGCCATAATCCCCACGCTTGGCAGACGTTTTGGATATCACAGTTAAAGTTGTCAGTTATTTAGAAGGCGCTGCTTCCCACCTTCTGGTATTTTTCCCTTCTTAGGACACTCACTGGAAGAAATGGTGAGGTGACATTCTAACCCAGCAATCCACAAGGTGAATTGAATAACACGTATTGCCTACATGGAATTAATGGATCAAAGCCTATCTTTAACAAAGTTGCATTACCTGTACCATAGCTTAGTAACGATCAATAAATAGTTGTCCGTACTCGGATACATCAAGACGCTATACATGAGAGGTCACGTTCTATCGGGCCTGTTCGTATCAAAGAGCTGACTCAATTAAATGCGACGTCACTGTAGCATGTGTACACATCCGATAGCATTGTTAATGACTATTGGTGCTGCTGCTAATCAACTGGTAGTAGTTTGCACTGTTGACAAAGCTTAGGTACACAAGCATGAGTTTCGTAGTAGTTAGTCGAGCATCTTAGGAAAATACTAATCTTAGTTAACGCCTGCTACTTTACCCTGGTTGAATTGTGTTACATTGCGCTCTTTCTGCAACCAAATAAAATATAAGCGGGATAAACCAGTTTCTTTATCAAAATGCATTTTAAAGTTTTTTCCCTAATAATAGTCTTTCTTCACTATCACTATGCAAAATACCACACCGATTTATTGTTGTTCTACTGTGTAAGAAGGATAGCCTAAAAAACTCTCGCAACTTAGAATAGAGATAGAAATGTAGGGCTATCCGTTAAAAAGACGTGATTCTATGATACCAGGGTAACTTTGCATAGACTGGCTTTCAATTGATTAATATTTAAGATTCACAAACATGTTCAGTTACCATATAATAAAATTTAAAAGAACAGAAATAGGAACAGAGTCTTATTTACGTTCGCAATGGGTGAAGAGAAACTGGTGGAAACCAGCCTTGACGTCGGGAAAAAAGAATCTCAGAATAAATCCCAAAATAATTCTAACAGTATTTCTGTCCTGTATTATTATTTAAAGTGCTAAAGCTCTTAAAAAACACCCCGTATCGACGTAAGCAAGAAAACCAATAGCGTAATTGTTATTAATTGAATTATTCAGTTTATTTGCAATAATGGTCTCTGTTACATGTGGGGTATTAAAAATCACTTATTTAATTAATAATATTGTTTCTTACGCTGACAGTATACTGTAAAACTTTATATATATTAAATATAATCTGCATAGAGAATTATGCAGAGAAACATTTATAATATCAACATTTTAAGACCACCGACATCGATACAAGACTAACTACGAGTATGTTTGTTGTTTTATGGTCACTCTGAAATTTCCCGGGCACCGTATGGCCCGCGACTCAACGATTGTTAACCAAACAAACAGTTTTTTCTATTCCTACAGCTAAGTGCTCATCATTCCTCATGTTTATTGGTAGTGGCATTTTTATACAACCGCATTTAGATTTTATTGGTTTTGTAATTTATTCAACTACCACTCTTTATTCTGCATGAGTATGAAACGAACACGGTGAGGGCGTATACCATTTGACGCTAAATTCGTTATTTTCGATAATTTTGATCACATATTGGGTCTATGGTTCATATTAAATGTGAATCCATAGACGCAAGTATACACACATAGTGGTCAAAATTACCGAAAATAAGTCAAATGGAATACGGCCTAAGTAAAGATCAGTTTCGTCGCCTGTATTTACGTCACCCTGCTTTTTAAAAGGGAAGCCCAGATAAAATGCTAAAAGTTTTTGAGATATGAAAGTTGATAACCTTTTCGAAGAGGCCATATTACTGTCATTGTTTCGTATTTTTTTGTTTCGTTTGAAAGCAAAAAGTACTTTTTAAATTAACAAATGATAAAGCGTTTCGAAACTTTTTTTTTTCTAATGCTCTTTATTCTTTACACAATCGTTTTACAAAGTTGTCCATTTAGGAAAAATAGTATACATCTTGTGCTTCAAAGCATAAATAGAAAGCAAAATCCACAGTTTATTGGAGGTGACTCTGTCCTCCCACGATAACAATTGGAATGGTTGTCGACCTTGCCTTGCATAATACTCTGCACAATATCACTCTGTTTATTATTGGTCATATTAATGGTCACTCATCATCATTGTGGCGCGTCTTCCTTAACGTATCACGTATACCATCTTCAAAGTATACTACTCCAGGAACTTCTGTCATCTTCCATCATCGTTGTAGGTACTCTGATTAGTTGAAGGCTTTGTATTTGCTCTCAAGAAAATTAACAATCTGTGTCTATGGAAGCTGCATTTGTGGCATATCTTGGACACGTGTCGTCTCTGCTTAGCTACGGACTGATAATGTGAGGCAACTCAATCAACAAAGGTTGAGTATTTATGATCCAAAAACGATGGGTTAGGTTATAAATAAAGTATGTATTTTAGACAGCTGCAAGCCCCATTTTAAAGTATGTCACTTACTTCCTATACCGTGTATGTACATTTGTGTCTTCACTAAACAACACCCTGATTGATTTTAAGAAACGTGGTGATGTTTTTACACGTCGAAAAAGACCAAACCTATTGTATGAAACTCGGGCCAAAAAGAACTTAAATTAAAAAATACGATATGTTTTTATCCATTTATAACTGTAAACCTACAGACAACAAAATATTCGATGGTAGCAAATTTAAAACATCTTTGAGTCACTCGCTTTTTATCAACTGTCTATAAAATGTAAAAAAAATTAAGATCTTGGTAAAAATTCATATTTACTCTATATAAAAAATAAAATAAAGAGAAGTAATATAAGATCTTATGTGACAATATTTTAGCAAATAAATATTTTGATTGATTGAGTTCACGGTCTTCAATTCAATATTAACTGGCACAAATTTCACTTAGTTATAGTTATGAGGTGTTGCCTGTTCGTAACGTTCCTAACATAGTTAGAGAAATATATCTCTTTTCTGTGGTTCCTGATCATAACTTGTTTGATGGTTTGATGGATGAACGTTGAGATGAACCCAATGTGTGTGTGTTTTATGTGTTTTTTTTTCAACACTTTTTTGGTTTTGTTCTTAGTTTTCTTTAATACCAGGTGGTTTGTTGAAGAAACAAATGAACGTGTTCAGGAAAACAGTATTCTAGTTTTGATTTTATTTTTTGTATTGTACTCATTAGTAGTTTACCACAAAGGGACGAAAAACTGGGGTACAACAGGGATAAACCTGAAGTATGATTTAATAATAAAATATTCTACCGCACCTTTTAACCGCACAGTAATGATCAAACCGTGACTATGAATTTTGAAACGATAGTTTTAGTTTATTGCTAGGTACTTAATATATCAATGAAATATTTTTGCACCATATAGGTATTATCATTGTTATGCTACGAATAATTAATTCGTAGTTGTTATGAATTAAAAAATTAATTATTGTGATTGATTGAGAAGATATTTTTTTTTATCGCTAACGCATCATGATTTTTTGGGCCAACTCTATATTTGGAAGTTTGAAAAAATATGCAATAAATGAGACGGTTACTTACAGTTTTTTTTAAATATAATATGTATTACAATAGTGAAATTGTAATGTGCAATTATTGAGATGAAAAGTGGCTCCCAAAATCAACCCCATTAACAAAACCTCACTTTATATTTCCTACAAAAATATGCAACTAAAACACTATAATATACTATACCTACTCCTTCGTTGGCAGAACTACCCCGCCATCATGGAGGGATTCCTACATCACATGGCGCCACAGTTCCTGCACCCTGCACTGCAGAGCTTCGGCTGCGGCGCTTTTCGGCCGATAGGGGGAGCTTTTCACCCTCTCTACCCGGGCAAGGCCTTCGCCAGACATCTGGGCGAACAGTACGCACTAGGCCAGAGCGTCGGACAAGCGCTCAGGGTAAGGGATTTTGTGGTAAGAATTTTTGATCTTTAGCTATATAATATATTATCAATTGTCATTTGAAATTACCACCTCCTTTGTTATATTCAATTGAATGCGATTAGAAATCAATCTCAGGAGAGAACAACATGAGTACAATTTCAGAAAACATTTCACTATTACCTCATATCCTGGCACAAACCAAAAAGTTTTTGTAAGGAGATCATATATATTAATTTACAAGATTCACCAAAAATCTAATTTATTGCGCTAGGGTGTTCGTGATGATACGAGCACTCCACCACTGTACCGTCATGCGTATGGCGCTCGAGATGACACCAGCTCGCCCGGATCCGCAGCATCAGCCTCTCCGCGCCCTTGCAAGGATGACGAGCCACCTACAGTACCGCCTTGTACTGATTCGCATGACTTCTTCTCGCGTGAGTATATTCATAGTATGACACGGCGACCTCGAAAAACTACTAGCGCTAAGGTTGCCTCCTTAGTCTCTTCGCGCCCTTTAAGAATGACCCGAACATAGATATCACCGTTCACTGATTCACATTAATTCTTCTTGCGCAAGTACATTCACGGTATGACATGGCGATCTCGAAAGGATACCAACCCTGAGTTTGGCACCCTCAGCCTTCGTGGCACTCTAACGAGCCGTTTACTGTACCACCTCGCACTGTCTCGCATAACAACTGTGCGTAGACTAACTTTTTATGATGCCGGTTTGAGGTTATCATGCTACTATAAAGCCTGCAATGACGATGAGCTGTCCACAAAAAGCTTCGCCGCACGTGATATGAAAAGAATGTTTGTTTTTTATTTGCTCGATATGCAGAGTGAAGGCTGGAACAAATTGAATACGATAATTTAGAGAGCATAAGCGATCGGTAAAAATGTCGCAATTGCGGAAAATAAAAGAGGATTAGTGTCAGGAACGCAGCTGGCCCTTACACCGACTTTAAAAAGTACATATAAGTATAAGGTGTCGCCTTTTGCATTGATAAAATTATTACACTTACCCCACATTTGAGGAAAAAGGATAAGCACATGGTGATAAAACTCAAATTGGGCCAATAGATCACTGATGTTAGTAACTAGCTTACTTGCAATTTTTTATTGACGACTAGCTGCTCCGCATTATTTTACCGCCATAGACAATACTGAAAAAAGTTGATAATGATAATGCTAAGTATCCTATGTGTTTCATCTGAAACCTAGACCATCCAAGTATATTATTCCAAGTTTCATCGAAATCAGTTCCATGAAGGTAATAAACATATTTATACGTGTTAGGTTAGCTCTTGCTTGACATCAGTCGATCCTGTTTGTAAGTGATGTTACTGGGCTAAATCGAAGTTAACCTAGAATTATTGGCTCTCAATGATAGTTTCCGCAATGCAATAATCGGTGCTTTTACTTAAAATTTTATTCTACTACGCGGACTCAGTATTACCTTGACATGAGATACGAGCATTGTGTTACTTCTTGTTAAAAATAAGTCTGAATAAGTCGATTTGACTCGAGTTAGACATCTTAAATTAATTTATGTTTTAAAAAACTTCTTCACAACAAATGCAGTAACAGCGGTAGCAGAACAAGAACGACCTAAAATTGTTGGTAACCAGTTTAACGTCATTAAAAGGCGAAAATATAATTGTTTTAAAGAATTTATAACAATTTAATTCATGGTGGTAGGGCATTTTGCGAATGCCCGCCTGGCTAGCTACCACCCTCAAGTAGAAAATCTGTCGCCAAGCACCTAACGGTGGGTTCCGGCAGCTGTCCTTGAGTGCCAGTACTTCTAGGTTAGCCTGAACAACATCTTCGACCACATCATCACTTACCATCAGGTGAGATAGAGGTCAAAGGCTAAGCTATCAGGCATAAAAGAAAAAAAAATGCTTTGCAAATGGATTGGTTAACTCATGACGTAGATGCATACCAAATGAGACCAATTACTCGGTTTCTAAAACGGAAATTAGCGATAAAATGACGTAAACATATGTTATAATTTATCGTAAGTAAAGCAGATTGGGTTGCTAAAGGGGCTTTTATTAACTACTTTGTCAACTCTCCGATAAAACATTAATTCAATACCGGGTTTCTGAATCTCTCTTCTGCAAGTTAACGGCTAGGTAAATAATATTGAACTGTTATGTTAAAAAATATTTTTGTAAATAATCGATAAAATAGTCCAACTCCCATTATTGTGCCAGAATACGGACAACCACAATTATGTCCACCGTCCATGTCTATCTTAAGCCAAGTGCGGTATTTAAAAATAATATATTTTGTTTATTGAACGGACCTTGTAGGTCAACGAATAAACTTGTGGACTCAAAATAAATGTATCTTTAATGGAATATTATAATAAAACATGAAAACATATATTGGTGTCTCTTTTTTTATAACTAACCGATTAACCGGTTTCCTATAACGAGCCACTTTATTAAGCGACAGATAGGCATCTCGGACGGTGAAGACGACAGACGGCAAGATGAGATTCCGCTAAATTGCTACAAAATTAGTTCCTACCTAGTTACCGCTTGATTAATAAGTTTATTACAGCCAGTTGCAGAAACGATTTTATATGTATAATGATCCTTCGAATAAATAAATATTTACTCGTGGTAATGATTTCATTAAATACAAAAGTAATTCGTGTTTAAAAGTGAGCGGTACATACCGCCGCCCTGTCTAGCTTATTATTTTATTTAATTCAAAATAGTGAATATTTTGCTAATACTAGTTATTGATTCATATTCTAGGTTAGCCAGAACAAAATATTCGACCACATCATCACTTACCATCAGGTGAGAATGTGGTCAAAGCCTAAACTATCAAGCATCAAAAAAACACACTATTACTTTGAATTTTTATTGTACAAAATACAAATACAAATTATTTTATTTCCCATAAAAACAATACATACAGGCTATAAATAATTACTTTAATAACAAAGTCCTAAGATAATACACAGTATACCTATGTACCTTACATTAGCAGCCGTACTAGGTTAACCTGTGTTACGACTGCTAAGTGTATTCCCACAAATATGTAAATTACTAATGACACGTATACGAGTATATACGTATCATTAGTCTCCTACTTACTAAAAATTGACACTCTTACTTTATTTGTTACCCAGTATTAAATATAAATGAACACACGAAAATGAAGGCAGTTTGAAAATTCGCTTTTAAGCCAAGACAAAATGATGTTACCCGCAACACTATACGTGTGGAAGTTACAATACAGAGATGTGACATGTAGCTGTAGCAGGGCAAAGATATCGATATCAAGTTGGTTAAATATTTTAACAACTGATGAAGATATTTTATTTTAGGTATGTTAAATTAAAAGCATTGTAACTGACTTCATAATTTTACTTTTTAATTATTTATTTATTTTGATGCATGTAAAATGACTTTACGGGTTATTATAACTAAAAAAAAATTAATTTCAATTATGAAACCGTAACCAAGCAACATATGAACATTAGAAAATAATTATTGTGAGCTAATATATGTATAAAAACAGCATCACCCATGTAGTCATTTGGCGGCGTACCGTATAGGGGTTTCTTATGTGCTCATGGAGCCTTTGTGTTTAGGAGATAACTATACTTACTAAATTGTTATAAATTTAAACATTAATGGTATTATAAATGAGTTTATATTAATGGTATTATAGTGCACAAAGGAAAACTACTCTGAGCAGAACCAATGACGTATGATAAAACTTTTATAAAGCTATGAAGCGATTATGAATGTAGGGATTACAGTTTAATTTTGCAAAAAATAATGGTGTTTCTGTATATCTTCTTGAGCTCGTGTAGTTGGTGTGTAAATGCTAAATTTCCATCTCATCATGTTGATATTTTCTGAAAAAAATATAATGGTTAGAATTTAGAATAGGTAAAGTTGAGTCCTAGACATACTTATGGTTTTTCTTTGGTGATTGGTGGTAGTCAATAGCCGGCTAGTAGACTAAGGTAGAACCTAGAAATAAAATGAAATGTTTTAAGTTATTCTTTATAACTCACGATTTCTACTTACTTTGGTAGAAAATTTTACAGATATCGGAAACAGGAAAAGAATAATCACAAAAAAAATGTTTAGTAAAAAAATGAATTGATTGAACTATTGTACAAGATCAAGAAAACTCTTTTCTCAGAAGAACAAAGGGAAAAATTAAGACAATTTAATGTCTAAAAACATGGACTAAAATTATGAACATAGAACAAGGGCGAATATTAAATGTACCGATTCACAAAATGACAGGTACACTTTTTTTTTAATTGGTCCTGATCCGGAATGTCCGACAGTTTAAGTGCTTGTTCAAAATTGCAGAAAGAAAATGTAGAGCTTCGAAAAAACAAGCAATTTGAATATTCTTTATTTTATTTTAGCTCAAAACCTCAACTGGATGTGAACTTTATAGTTGTATGCTACAATCATATTTAGTGCCACTACTGTGTCATTTGTGTCAATATTTTGGACTTAACATGCAAAACTTCGTTGAGTTTGAACACCAACTAGGTTTGTATGGACGTATATGGTGCTACGTTGCACACTAACTTCAAGTCATGACATTCGCAGTACTACATCTGTCTAACTCTAAACCAAAAATGGGTCGTGACATGGTGTACTGTGTGATGATGAAATCGTGTGACAAACTCGAGAGCAACTCGTGGCTTAATAAATCGTCGTAAGAATCGGCCAATACCACCCCTTGTCAATGAAATGATTAATTGTCTTTTTTTATGTTATTGTGACGGAACAAGCACGAGTCCCACCTGATGTTAAGCGGTAACCTCTTCCTGTAACAGATGAATTTCATCCAGTGACGAACTGCACTGCACCCGCCACTCTGAGACAAAGTTGTTGAGTCTTATGTGCCTGTAATACTGGTTCTCAAGGACTGTTGCCGGGACACGCTGTTAGGTGATTGGCGACAGATTTTCTACTTGAGGGTAGCTAGCTAGGCGAGCATCCAGGATTAGGTCGTGGTCGACCTGCTTAGTTCACCTGGGTGGACCACGGTTGGCCTTCAGCCATGCGGTGGAGCTCAAGCCGGCGGTGGGGATCGAACCATGGACCTGCGGCACCACAGTCCATAGCTATAACCGCTCGGCTATCATTGCTTCATAATCATTTCATTTTACAAATGTTATCCATCCATAATCCAAATGTTATGCAGCGGACGGTGAGCGCAAGTCCTCATGCGGGGTATGTGGCGCGCGGCTTGGGCCAGGCGTAGCGCAGGCCCACTTCCTGCAGGAACTGCAGCACCTGTACAGTCTTAGCGCACTGCCGCGGGATGCCGCCGCCACGCACTCTATGCATCACCAGGACGAGGATGCACGCTGGGAGGTCACTACTTTTTTGTTCCTTATTATAATTTTCCATTATGGAGCCCACATATAAGTTTATACTGTATCAGCTGAATTGTCCACTGCTGAACACAGCCTCCCCCATTTAGGGGGGCTTTGCCATAACCTCCGCACTTGGCAGGCGTCTTAGGGATCTCAGTTTAATTACAGTTCCTCAGGAGGCGCTGCTGCCCACCTTCCGGTACTATTTTACCTTTTTTCGCCTCTTACGACATCCACAGGTAGAAATGGGGGGGGGGGGGGGATAATCAGTGCCTGCCCTTAGCATGACTTAGGGCCAATTTCACCAAACTATATGATATGTTTATACGAGAATGGTAACTATTCTATGTAACCAACAAAATATAATAGACCGATGTCACTATAGACGTCCATTGATGTTTCAGTATTTTAAATTTGGCATGGTTTTGACTTTATTTTTTATTTATTTTTATGCCTGATAGGTTATGCCTTTGACCACTATCTCACCTGATGGTAGGTGATGAGGTGGTCGAAGCCTGAACAACATCAGGCTAACCTAGAAGTACTGGCTCTCAAGAACAGCTGCCGGAACACACAGTTAGGTGCTTGGCGACAGATTTTCTACTTGAGGGTGGTAGCTAGCCAGGCGGGCATTCGCAAAATGCCCTACCACCATGCTATAACGACTGCCATCCTACGACAACAACCGGGACCGACGGCTTAACGTGCCTTCCGAAGTACGGAAACGCTCAGTAGTAATGTCACTAGCGGTCACCCATCCAACTCATGACCGCGCGCGACTTTGCTTAACTTTGCTGATCGGTTGAGAACAGCTAAGTAGACTTCGCTACGAGCGCTTCAAAATTTGTGAAATATAACATCAGGCAGGCGGTTCCGGTTGTAACAAAGGAAAAAGATCTTATGCAAGATATAGAAAAACATATAGGTTCCGTCGAAATTGGCATTGCAGCTCCAGAAACTAAAAAAAAAATATAGCCACGTTGCTACAGCGGATAATTCATACCATTTTCTATGCCCACGCTGCTTTAGCATGTCATAAAATATTTAAACCAAGCAGTTTTATTTAACCTTGACAGAAATTCCACAAATATTAAATCTGCTGATAGGTTTCACATTCTATAATGGCAAAGGCCTATCACATGTTAATGATAGTATAAAGTAATTGACGTATAAACTAAACTACAGTTTGATGAAATTGGGTTAAGTATCCAGAGTGACCCATGAAAGTTATAATTTTTTCCAATAGGTATATTTTAGTTTGTCCTAAAGTTATGACTGATATAAACGTATTGGAGATAACTTCTATCTTTCTAACGTACCTATCTATGAAACTCAAACTAGGAGTAGAAGTTCTTCAGGCAAGATAATTATAGACCCAGCTAATGTTATTGTCCTGATCCCACAGAGGATCGAACAATCTTTTTTGCATTGGGTGTATAGCTCAAAAAAATTATTTAATTTCGCATTCGCATGTTGTTACATAGTTTGCAAAACCCAATTATTTGGTCAATTTTATCCCACATACATTCTATACATATATTATGTATAATGAAAATAAAATAATGAAAAAACTCGGTTGTACAAGAAAACTCCTATTATAGAATTAAATTTAGAGGAAAGAAACAAGTTCTGATACTAAAATTATTGTTCACAGACATACCAGCGTATCCGCGCTAACCGCCAGCGGCGGCTGAAGCTGCGGACACGCAAACGTCACCACACTGTCGAGAGCATGTTGGGCTATGACCTCGACGAGGAAAGGCGTGAGGAGCGACCTCGAGAGCGAGCTTATGATGCAGAGGACGAGCCTGTCGATGTTGAGGGAGACTCGCTCGGCTGGCCTGATGCAGCCATCAACGTAGACGGTAGGTAAATCACTACGGCCGATGATATGTCCAACACCCTATTCTTGTCAACAATTATTTTTATAGAGCACAAAATTTATATTTTATTTAACATTAGATTTTCGCTTAGAACGCAATAAGTGCAATCTTATTCAAAAATATAGAAGAGTAGGCTGTATTAAGAGTATTCATTATTTGAAAAAAAAACACTTCTTTCGATCAGATGTAGGTATTGGTGTGAGGGTCGCGCCGTCTCTTATAACAGGTAAAGTATCAGCATCATACTTGTGTGCCTTATTAAAAAAAATGCTAATATAAAATAACAAGGCATGTTTTCTTTGAACCTATCAATAATGTTTAAATAAAACCACTATCTGATAATTATATTTTTCCCCACGTATACAATAATAAGTATTCGTACATCAGTTTTCATCAAAAACAGTAGCGCTTATCTCTCCTGATAACGTGTTCTAAGTGGCTCTGCTGCAGAGCATGCTCCGCAGCAGAAGAACAATCAATGCCTATTATTTCATTAGTTAATATACGTACAGCAGTAACGGCATTTTGTACATTATGTACGTTCGAAGTACCTACATAATTTTAAGATATAATTAAAAGGTATTTACTATAGTGGAGCTGCCGCAGAGCATTACGCCAATTAGAGCACAATATTTATAGCAGCCCTCCTCGATTGCCCAGTGGTTAAGACTCCCGGTATATAAAGTCGGGGGACACGATGCGTAAAACTGGTAGGGAGACGAGGAATACTTAATAATAATGCTTCGTGTAGAAGTTAGACGCGTCGAAAACTCTTCCGGTTTGGCTGCGTGGCGTTTGTGACGTCACTTCGGCTTAAAATTAGGCGGATGTGTCACTAGATAATATATATTTTAAATGTTTTATTAAAATATTAATTTAATGTTTTCTTACAATATTTGTAATTATTAAATATTGATTAAAGTAATGCCTGAATCTATTCATTATGAGGAATACTTATTAGAAGTACATATAATGTTTCCACGTTAATGCAGTAAGCTGATATATTTCCATATGTGTCTTACGCTATTCGTCTGTTTATAGTGAACTGTTCTGAAAGAACAAATTCTAAATAAAAATATATGTCTACACGAAATATTTTACTTTTCCATACGCTAACAAATCTCCTGAATCTGATTTTGATTCAGATGAGGGTCTTCATTTTTTTTAAACAAATCTTATTTTCAGATAAAGAACCACGACACGAGGGTGAAAAGCTACACTTAGGCTACGCCGAAGACCTGGAGATCTCCAGCACCAATGATGCAATGCAATCGCCTGAACGCGTGAGGTATTTTTTCTCTACGTGTTTCCTAAAAATCTTATTATTCAATTCAGCAGTGTTCAGCCGTGGATAATCCGCATAATTCAGTAATGTGCAGTATATGGAAACTTCTTATTTCAAAGACCAAACTTGTGAATAGTTTAGTATCAGTCACAAACTAGAGTATTACTAACTAAAGTTATGCAATAATTTACAAAAGGAATTATAAATTACCGATACTAATTGTTAGTGGACGGCCATAATATGTACTCTCAGAGAAGATATAAGGTAATTTAGATGGCTAGTCCACAGCACTCTTTTTTTTCCTAAAGCAGAGTTGAGAAGACTTTGAGACACGTAGTTTCTTACAGGAGGTTGCTCCAATTCACCAGTAGGATAAACAGAATGTCATTTCCTTCTTAGTCCTACTAGAACAAATTTGGTAGGACCAAGAAAAAACGGCCATTCTGGCCATTCGATGACTGCTATTCTGGATTTTAATCTTGCACTCAAGCCGTAGTTATAAGTGCTTTTCTAAATAGAGTACGTTGCAAAAGAGAGAAATCGAGCAAGATAAATGTAATGCGGGAGATATATATATTATGCCTTTCAGGTTATCCTATGACCACTATCTCACCTGATGGTAAGTGATGATGTGGTCGAAGATGTTGTTCAGGCTAACCTGAAATTACTGGCTCTCAAGGACAGCTGCCGGAGCACACCGTTAGGTGGCAACAGAGGGTTCTACTTGAGGGTGGTAGCTAGCCAGGCGGGCCTCGCAAAATGCCCTACCACCATGCTATAACGACTTAACGTGCCACTCCGTTGCACGGAAGCGCTCAGTAGTAATGTCACTAGTGGTCACCCATCCAACTAATGATCGCGGCGGACGTTGCTTAACTTTGCTGATCGGTTAAGAACAGCCAAATAGCTGCTATAGATGCTGTGACGCTGACATGTTCCATACAACTTAACTTTATTGATTCAAGACCACTTCAAATAAAACTCGACTATTTTGTCAGCGACCCAGAGTCCTATATTGATACATACATAGAGGAGTTGGCACGGTAAGCTGGTGGGGAAATAAGCCCCAAGTGGGACCTATCACCTTCACACTGAAGAAGAACAACATGTCTTTTTGCGTGGACTATAAAGTAAATAATGATGAGAAGACTTATTAAGAGTTTCCCGTTCAGGATTGAAACTCCAAAGCCGCTGTCACTGGAGTGCGGCAAGGGCGAGACCAACGATCGTCCGGCCGAGGTGACTACCACAGAACCGTGGGGCGCTGCCCCCGCGCCGCCCGTCACCGCTGCCGACGCTTGGCCTGCCCTTGCCGCCGAGGCCTACATCCAAGCTGCTCGCCACAAGATTGACGGCGAAAATCTTCCATCCTCCACTGACTCCCGCAACTAAGTTTTTATCAACACAGTCAACAAGGATATTTATGAACGTGGCCCGTGAACAAACAACTCTATGAACCAGTCGCCTCCCGCCATTGTTCAGTTAGGTAGTAGACGCTCTTGTTCATTTTTATGTAATATCCGACTTGAAAAAGTGGGTTCTCATTTCGACTGTAATTTTTTGTACCCATAACTCTTTACAGGGTGTACCGCTTGTTTTTTTTTTGTATTCGATGTCTGGTGCTTGTTATTAGGTCTCATTTAAATTTGAGTAAGATCTAACGAGTAGTATTTGAGTTATCCCAATAATACGTATGTTTGAAGTCGGTTTCTTGTTATTATTTTTTAGCTTATTGTTTTTTTTATTGTTATTTTATTCTAAGGTTGAGCAATCAATTATTTCCCACTCATTTTACTTGCACCATCACGGACACTTCACGTTCATGAGCATCCTTGTTGAACAATAAACGCTGGTACTTGAAATCAGTCAATCGGAATGCTGTTTCGAAGGTACTGAGACAAAAAATAATCTCATTAGCACCTACCTTCAAATAAACAATTTGTAGGTAGGTACTACTGGAAACTTTGGTTTCCAATAGCACCTACTACAAGAAGATACTAAAGCTGTTTGCAGCTTTAGTACCTTCTTGAAACGGTTAGCACTACTAAGAAATACAAAATCCCATAGTACCTACCTTTAGAAACTTCCACAGGTACTTCTCGGAATAAATTGACAAACTTATGTCGAAAGAGAAGATAGTGGTAAAATTAAGAAGAACACTTATATGTTAACAATCACTTATACACGAGGTGTGCCCTTAGAGAAATTAAACTTACAAGCGTATTGTGTTGAATATAAAAAATACGATACTGCTTTACCGGCTTTAGTAAAAAAAATATTTCGAATAAATTGTTAACTGCGTAATGCAGTTTTTCAATCATCAGATAGTTACTATTCCTAACAATACCGAGGGGAAAAAAGCATACACAACCAATTATATTAAAAGAACAAATGTTGGTTGTTTAAAAGTACAATAGTTTTTACTTTGGTTGTTAACATTTTATCACTTTGAATGTTTTTATCTGATGATTGAATAGAATAAGCTATTTCGTATAATAGTGTGTTAGTTAGGAAATATATTTCCTAACCTTCACGCTACTATATGGATAGTATAAAGGGTAGGAACCAATGCGAAAGAGCAGTGTGAAGGTTGGCTGGCCACGGAGAAACCGTGTCTACGACTCGTATTAATAAATGCATTTCATAGCTGAGATCGATTTTGACGTTTAATACATAGTAATATGGAAAATCCGTTAAAAACAGCCCTTAAGACGCTGTCAAATGCTGAAACTTTGACACTATCGGATTACGTAGGAGTAAAAGAGAGGCAGTGATGGTGAAATAGCGACCACTTTAGGTAAAATCTGAAAGAAAGTTAACAACACAAAACTATTAACGGAAATCGAAAATGTTACATTTCTTGTCCCTCTTGACTTTATAAATATATTTTAATACAAAGTCATACGTAAATATTTCATATATATATACTTTACAAGCGTACTTCCGAGTCACCTTTGCATTTTTATTCTATCTAGAAAAGTTTAAGGAGACATTTTTTGGACTTATCTTGGCCTTAGATAATGTGATCAAAATGAATATATAATTTTCTTACTGCTAAAAAAACTGTATAAATTTTGCTAAAAATCTGTTCAAGTAAAGCTATTAAACACTTGTCAGCGTCTTAAGATCGATCTCAACTTTGAGTGTATTTACGAGCTTTAGGCTGGTTCTTTAGATGTAGTTTTGACAGTTGTTCCATACATCAAATAATAATGTGTATGTACGGAACATATATCAAATATGCATCTTAACGTCGATCTTAGTTTTAGCATTTATTAATTCGAACCAAAGTATGTTGAGTTTTCTAAGCGTGAGATGCTCTAATACCAAACAATATTTATCAAAAAGTTTTTATTTAATATGTTCGTTATGTAAAACAGTTTTCTCTCATTACTGTAATAATATATGTGTTATAATTTAAAAAACTATATTTTTCATTAGTACTATTAAATTTGTAAATATAAAATTAATAAAAAATTCTTCGAGTTGGTCCCGTTATGATGATCGAGAGCCATAGTCATTATTTGCCCTTTGAAAATCTTATATTTACGAGTATGGACAAAGAAAATATACGTATACTCTTTTATCTATAATACCTACGCTGTTATATTTTTGCTCTATTGTTGGGAAGACATAATACCACTACCGAGTTTTGGGTGTTCAATACCTCACATAGAAGAATCGAAATCTCAAATAAATAAAAGAAGTAGACTTGAAGAAAGAAATTGAAGGAAACTTTTACGTCGCGTGGCTGCCATATACTGGGGTACGTTCCAGCATTCTTGCAGCCAAGGCTTATGTTGCTCTAACCGCGCGGATTCACGATGTTCCAGCACTCCAATCGAGCTTAATTTGATCCAGACAACATTTCATACCAGTTCTAGGCGACAGGCGAGCAAGTTTTTTATTGTAACATATTTATGAATTGATAGAAGTCGAATATCGATTATGTTAATTATAAGAAAAAGATTCAGTCAATTCTTTCATAAATGACTGAATAACAACGTTGGCCGAAACGCTTGTTTCTTTTCTTTTAGGGACCAACTCAGGTTTACAATTTAAATAGATTTATTAATTGGTGTTAGATAACTTCTCAGAAATACTTGTTAATTAAATACATAAATTATGTAAGTATAACTTTTATTCGTTGTTTTTATGTAGTGAAATTTATAATTATGAACTGCAATTACATTAATATTTAAGTTCAATAATAAATACTTATTATTTAAGTGTCATATTGATCATCGTTGTCGTTGCAAATGTGTAAATACTTGTATTTAAACTTTCTATGTTGTACTAATAAATGCAAGTAGACTTATTTCTGAATAATGCATTATATAGATATCTATAAAAAAATGTAGTACTCTATCTTTAATTAACCTTTCATGTATAAGTATTTAATTTAATACTTGTATAATATATAAGTTTCGGACTGTAAAAACGCAATTGCATGTTAGATGTTTAACACCATGCTTTGTAGAATTTTAGATATCATTTAATTGCATAGAAAATTTACTATAATTCAATAAAAAATCAAAATATCAAAAATATACACCTTTATATTAAAATCATTTGTAAATATAAACTTCACACAATTTCGTGATGGACGTTATACATAATAACACTGGCTTGAATAAGTAATAAAATGAAAGATTATAACCAATCAGATGAGATTCAGTTAGGATCCATTATTTCGTATTAGTCTATGTAAACATCTATATTTTCTTATAGCGCCCAATACTATATGAACAAGACTAGTACAGCTGACTAGCATGTAAGAATGTACATATAAATAAAATAAAAATAACAGAGGGTAACTGTTATTATACACGCAAGCGTGTATACTACAATACATGGAACTTGGATATAAAAGTAACTAAAGTAAAACTTGCCTTACAATAAACAAATTGAACTAGGAGTGCAACATTATGATAATAGGAGACTAATAACGCTTTCAATCAAAGCCTGAAAGGATTTTTAGTTCTCAAAATGCAGCCTATAACAAACTTGACTCACTCTCTGTAATTCCAAAAATTGAGGGTAACATATATAACAAAGATAATAAATAGCTTAATTGATAAATTATTAGATTTATTACATAGTAGCAGTATTTAGGTAGATCATAAATTTTAGATTACACACTCATAAGTAGACAATAGCTACGATTTTCACGAAACTGCTTTATCAGTGCCTACCTAGTTATGATATGGCAGCGATCACATTCGTATGTTATTGGTGCAGTAAATTCTCTTTAACAATTTTAACGGAGCACTAAAAAGACGAATTTATACATTCAAAATAGTACAAATTCATAATTTTTAAACCTTCCAAATGAGGACATATGCTATGCGATAAGAATAATAAATATATTAATATAACCATACAACATCTACGTATAAAAATGAAACTCATTTTCTGAACGCGTAGCACATTGTGATTGAACTTTTCCAAAGGTAGGAACTACAATAGACAACAATATGTAAAACTACGAATAAATATTTGTTCGTAGTTGTAAAGCTTATAAAGCATATGTGGCATTTTACGCAATCATTAATGAGTTCCATATTTTTTACACCTTTTGCCTTTGTATTTAGTTGTAGTGGGTACATTGGTAGTGTATTATTTTGTTGCGAAAGAAACGTGCTTTGTAGTGCCTAAGTGGCATTCATTTTGCTACTAAGCATCAAACTGAAAACTAAAAGGGAAATATAAATACAGAGTACTTATAAGTTTTCAAATTGACAGGTGAAATAATAATTTAAAAGGAAAACGATCAGTGAATAATCTATATTTTTTTCATTACGTTGGCAAGCTTATCGACGATTGTTTCATTTGTCCCTCGTTAATCTTATCTACGTACACGGGGAAAAAACAATAATTTGGCAGTCAAAAACACACATTACAGAAGGTATTGTCAGTGTCATTGTGGTTGATCTCCAGCGTTGAGTTTGAAAGTGGAATGTCGGTAGCCGTCCTCGGCAGTGGACGCAGACGCACGAAGGTTTACCAAGTTGAAATCACTCGGCATAGCAGCCGGACTCGTGTCCTGTACCAACTGAAAAAAATACTGGTTCAATTCTGTACTACCTTACTAATACTAAAATACACAAAAGCTTTGCTAATAGATGCGAGGTTAAAGTTGTGTGCATCTAGTAACGATGGCAAAGCTTCGAACAACAATTCCTACTACGAAAGAAGATTAAGATGACTGACCTTCCGTATGAGATCTTCCCTGATAGTGAGTTCTCGCAGCAGATCCTCTCGACGACGATCGAGCTCAGGCTGGTGCCCACCGTCTTTCAGCCGGCGCTCCACCAATTCAAATTCCCGGTAAAGGCTGGCGTATTCTGCCAGGTGTTGCTTCGTCTCTACACTGCTGCGGCCTTTAGATGTGGCACCGTCTAAGTCCTCGCGGTTCGTAGCCAGACTGCTTGTAACATCAAGGAACTTTCAAATTATGGTTTCAGTACAATCCATATTGTGCGAGGACTCTTTTACAATCTAAGAACAATTAAAAATACTGGGGCCGTCAATTTTGTTACACGACTAAACGTGGTTTTACATTACTTTTAGTCAGTAATACGGAATAACTCACTTAAAGAGGTAAGTCAAACAGATCATAGAGACAATAGCTTACTACAACCAGTGGTATTTTTCTATAAGTATTTGGATGTCTGTTGAGCTTATCTAACTTAGTCATGTGTTCAGGCGCATGGCATCTGGCAAGCCAATAACTATTATGTAGGAAACGTCAAGCAATTATTGCAAAGCGGATTGATGATGCGGGTTTAATTTTCACGCCGTATATTTACATGCTGCTAATGTATTTTATTAATTCAAGGTACTCAACCAGTAGATGGTAGAATGACTGCATAAAACGAGCTACTTTATTCAAGACGTTTAACAGCCCGAGTCAAAGGTGAGGATTGGTATATAAGTTCAAGCTAAAATGAGTTTTATGTACGAATTATACACTCAGATATTCACTACACATGTGAGGATATTAAACAATGATACTGTTAGTTATACCTATTAATATATCTTTTATTAAAATTTAACATAGTTCTTTCAATTTTGAGTGTCATTATTTCTTAAAAAAACATACGTAGGTCTTTAATAATACCCCTATTCTATACTTACATACATTTAAAGACCCAAGCAAACTGAAACTTCTTGAACAATTTTAAAGAAATCTTATGTTTTATGCAGTTGTGCTATGGATAAGAACGTGATTGGATCCTGCTCAATAAACTAAAAATGAATTAGCAGCGTCAAAATAATGTGTTAATAAATTAAGCAGAATTAGTCTGAGCATCGGCGAACGGTCTTCGTAGTGGATGTAACATGAGCAGATAACTGTATGAACACTCACTTGTACATGGATGTGTAAAAGTAGTTGGGACGGCTGATGGCACGCAGGAAGCGCGGGACCATGCCGTCACCTTCACGATACAACGCGAGAAGCCGATTATACGACATGTACTTATACGAAGGCAGCAGGAGAAGCCGCCGTCCAAGCTTGATCGCATTGATCTCGCGGTTGTCCAGCGACGGTTGCTGAAACATTACTTTTAAGATGTAGAGTTGCAGATTTGTTCATCATTTTTAACAAATATTTTAATAAAGAATAATGGATGTTAACTTATTTCCGAGTAGTAATTAATTATAAACGTAGTTTTACTTACGGTAATCACACTCTTCGAGGTACCGTACGTAGGAACGTGTCCTAAGCCTAGAAAATAAATAAATTGGAATGAAATTTGATTGCTCTACAAAATCATCAATCTGAAAATTTTAATCACACAATAAGTGACGAACTTTGGACATCATTTAAGGCCCATATAGGATCCAAGTTAGTAGCTATGTGCCGACCCGTGCGAAAATCAAATAAAGCACGTGCTTTAACAGTGCACACTGTAATGTGACACTTACAAATTTCGTTCGACGCCGTTCTTCGATTTAAAAATCACATGCATAGATTTAAGTTTATAGATCGATTGACATGGTTTTTAAGAAAATCGTCAAGGGTTTAGGAGAATATACGAATTTTGTACTGTAATTTAACAAAAATATAAGGAATCGGCTAGGGCCCGAGTTATATTTACCGGAAAGATATTATATTACTATGTTTACTTTACTATGTTGAACCCATGAAATAGAAAAATAAATATGCAGTTTATTGCGAATGTGGTAGGTACGTAGAGTATGTGGGTACAGTTGTAATCTCTTATATATTCACATAGTAAATTATGCTAGCCTATTGCCTTTTATCAACAAAAAATCTATATTTTTAATTGTTTTTTTAAGAGCAAATACAACATATTTACCTTTAATCTATACATATTTATTGATATACGTTTGTTTTATATTTAAGTGCGTAATTGTTACCTACATTTAGCGGTGGATTATAAATAAAGTAATTCCGTTTTCGTGTAGGTTATAAATTGCGGAAGAAAGACTTCAAGAAGCGAGTGTGTGACTTATTGCGTTATAAGGATGCCTACGATGGAGATAGAATTTTTTTGAGATGAATAGCAGTTACCTATTCAATAAACTTGGTCTATTTGCTGCACTGCAAAATACCTCCAGTTGATTCCACACATAACGCTTAGATCAATATTTCACAATCCCATTATGTGTTAGCGATAACGCCTCCACTAAGGCAAAGTAATGTAAATGCTTATCAAGAGTCATCAGTCTGTACAAAAAGCCTGGAATGAAATATTTTAATAGTGATGCTGTTATGACGAGGATATTCATATTTTTTTTTTCATATTATGGCTAACAATCAAGCAGTCGGCCCGCCTGGTGGTAAACGGTGACCGCCGCCTATGGATTTCTGCAACACTAGCTGCGCTGCCGATGCGTTGCCTGTGCTGATGCCTGCCAACATAGCAACTAAAGTACTTATGCTCAGTTTTCAACGCCAAGCCTTCTAGGAAAAACGGCCAAGACCAAAACCTGCCCCAAAAAATAATGACAAGATTTAGAACTAAAAATCTGCAATTTACACTATCACCCCTGAAAAAGCTGTTGAAAAACAATAATTCTATGAAAGGAGATAGAAGTTATTAATTATAAACAAGCAAAGAAATAAAATAAAACGTCGGTATACCGCTGGCTTCAAGAATTTAATGTCTTATTTTTCTAGAACTTTTTTTTTATGGGAGGGCAGACGAGCAGGCTGCTTGCCTGGTGGTAAGTGATCACAGTCGCCCACGAACATCCGCAACACCAGAGGTATCGAGAATGCGTTTCCGGCCTTTGAGAAGGGAATATGCTCTCTTCTTGAAGGCCCCTAATTCGTATCCGTTCGGAAATACTGCACCTGGCAGCTGGTTACATATTGTGGCAGTGCGAGGTAGAAAACGCCGTGAAAATCGCAAAGTTGTTGACTTCCAGACGTCGACATGAAATTCATGAAACATCATGCTTTTTTAGTGCAGTAAATCGAACAGTTCCTCAGAACACTCCCCGTGATAGATGCGGTAGAAGATGCAGAGTGATCCAACATCTCTACGTAGTGCCAAAGAGTCGAGCCGGTCGGAGAGAATTTGATCTTCAACGATTCGAGTCGCTCTGCGTTGTACGCAATCAAATGGATGAAGCTGGTATTGGGGAGCTCCCTCCCAGAGATGAGAGCAGTACTCCATGTGAGGCCAAACCTGAGCCTTATAAAATTGCAAGCGATGGGCCGACGTGAAGTACCGCCTCGCCTTTCCAAGCACACCAAGCTTTTCAGAGGCTAATTTAGCCTAATATTCCAAGTGACAGTGAAATTGAACGACGCTCGATATGTCGACGCCAAGTACTCCGATGCTAGTTGATGGGGCAAGGGGAGTGTCTTTAAAACGGAGGGATACGACAAAAAGGCATAATTTGGCGGTTCTACTTCTAAAATATGTGATGATATTGTCTTATATAAGGCACTATTACTCGCCCAAATCGTGCTAGTAGTGTGCAATGAATCAGCAGTTATGAAGCCTAAATGCATCCCAATATAATTTTCAATTTAGTTTTAGCTTGTCACTATGACAGATGTCACTACTACGGTATTGCCCCCAGATTCGTGAATACCATGTTAGAATACCCGGCTGAAAGGAGAAAAATACAAAATGCTGCACCTAATAAGATTATCGAATTCATCATTTATTACATAAAGAAATGCTGTTCTAGAAAAATACACCTATAGGAGGACATCGCTCAGTTGTTCTAAATTATGCCACAACTGTCACGGCAACTACCGTAAACATCTATCCACGAGGATGAAGAGGAAGATGAATTAATTATAATTTTGATTTCAATGTTTTTCGTTTTGTATATATCTTTATTTATCTTTTTTGCAGTTACGCTAGACTTTGATCTTTATATATCACTAACCGACATGGTGGTAAGTGATGATGCAGTCTAAAATTATGTTTAGGCTAACCTAGAATTATAGCTGCCTCAATACACCGTTAAAGGTAGCTAGCTAGGTAGGCATTCGCAAAATGCCCTACCATCATGTAAGTACTGCCAAGGTTGTAGATCAATATTTTACAAGTATATTTTTTGTACATAAGTTAATAAGTCAAACCATATGTTATGTTGTTTTATAGATAATACCTACCTTTTCTCACAATCATTGCAATTAGGGTGGTAGATACTAATTATTAACATACAAGCAAAACATAAATAAAAATTCTAAATAGCTGCAATAACATTCAGTTACCGATTTAAAGTAATAAACCTGTCACATTACTGCGACCAATTTTAGATATCGAGTTATTATTGTGTATTTAGAATATAAAATTTTTGAAGATAAAAATGTACGTTTCATTTCAAATTACATCGTTTCATTTGTTCCATTCAGTACTTGTCCCATACAAGTACTGAATGGTATTATAATGAATAAAAAATAATATGAGCTGAATTAACGCAACCGTACCCAGTCAACTCTAATTGTTACCAGAATAACTACACAAGAATTTCATAAAGAGGAGCACGAGACCGTACCCGTACAGATAGTTGAACGAAGATCTGATCAAAATACTCGTCTAATCTACGAATAAATATGTAAACAAATGTAAGCTCAAAAACAGCAAAACGCAAATCTAACCGCGGCGGCCCTGGTTTAAAATGTGTACCGCGCAGCGCAACAACATTACCTTAACGCGAATTCTAAGCGCCAAATCAAAATTGAATTTGGAAGATTGTGCATGTTTTGTTAATTGTGAACTTGAAGAGACCGAAATCAAAGCGGTAACTGTATAAGAGTTACACTTCTTTACACATTTATCCATAGCATCTGAGATAAAAAAAACTTACTCATAAAAATGAATCAAACAATAGATTAGTTTAAATAAAATAAATCCAACATACCCATGTGGTGAGCTATAGTGAGTGGAATCCCATTCAACGGTTGTTGAATCTTGAGTCCATTAAGAACCTGAAATACGATATTTAGATTACATTTCTTGATAGGTACACAATTATATAATAGGTTGTCGGCGAGAAAGTCCTTTCTTATTATATGTTACAGTTAAAGTCGATGTTGTTTGTAAGAAGTGGAGCATGATCCGGCACAATATTAGTTATATCATTACAGTGAAACTAGGCATTGATCAAAAAACAAACTAAACCAAAAATATAGGTATCTAAATATTTTAAAAAGTTTGGTCATACAAACAACAGGAAGATACACGAGCTTTCTGAAAGAAACAGTTGTTGTTTTAAAACGGAGTTAATACAAACCATTCTTGATAAGATGTATGAACAGTTGGCATAATCTTATCAAAAATGGTTCTGTCTGGCCTTATTTCAAACATCAATTGAAATTCACTACACTACTAGCTTTTGTACCCATAAAACGCCAGTAATGTGTGAAAGCTCTGAGATCTAACTTATAACAAGGAGTTGTTGAGTGCTATGGTATCGCGCCTCTGTTTGCTTTTTTTTGCAACATATGCACATGACTATCTCAAATCTATGGCCGCGAACTCAAGTGTTCATACCTGTTGTATATTGACGCCAATGTTGTGCGAAGGCGCGGTGCTCTTGCTCACGACGAAAGGTATGTTAGTGCGGTTGGCAACAGCATAGTGGTACCGGGCATCGGCCTGCTTCATTTGTGACGCAACCGTCGGCATCTCATACCCTCGGCTGCGATATTTCACGCGTCGAGGATGACGCTGTTCCAGTACCTGAGTAACATTTTAGGTGTACAAAATGTTGTAAGCCGAAGCTGGTTTCGTCTATCGGCTGCTGGTCATTCAGCCACTAGTTATTTAGTACGAGTATATACTAGTTTAGAATATAACAGAGGGCGTGGGAATTGAAAATCGCATAAGTGCAGGGCTATTTAAAGAGTATATGCTTATCTGTATAACTACGAAACTTCGACAAGAGCCTGTTCTTTACGACTTTTGCCAGCCATTTGCCCAATATGCTCTCGTCCGTATCGCTGTCTGTCTAACAATATTTTTAAGTACAAACAAATTAAAAATACGAGCCGTCGTATACCCAAACCTATGCGGAATTTTTCTGCATGAGGTTCGCGTAAATCTTCCCCCATCCTTGCCAGGTGGTCATGCCAGCGGAGTCTGTGACCTTTTGTCTCTGATGTTATGGTTGAGCAATATTGGTACCCTGGTGTCGATTCCCTTCCAGCGATGCGGTGCAGATACTTTCCAAGGCAACCGTGAACCGTCAGCACTAGCCGGAAGGTTTAAGACCTCGGCTTCCAGATTCCAGTGGAGAGACCCAGCTAATACACATGCAGCCTCGTAGGAGCTGATGCGGTAACAACGAATGAAACCAACGACCGAACATTTTCTGAAATTTTCTTAGCAGATTGACGTTGTGTGACGTCAAAGCATTCCTACTCTAGTAGTTCAATACAATATTTTTATTTCAAGGGCATCTACCTAATTATTATAAATCTGCTTTTCAAAAAATATCAATTGCATGTCAATTTGAAATCTATCATATAATATAATACAATAAAAATTATAATAATAATATACGCATTTGGTAGGCGCAAGTTAAGGCTACACATACAGAATATGTGCAAGGAAAATGAGCGCTGCAAGAGAAAAAAAACAACCATTACAATTAAGGCTGCTTATAAGCTTCATTCGCTTATACATAAGAACTGGACAAAATGCGTACATGACCAAATGCGTATCGGACAAAATAGCCCTAGAATTAAACTTTTCATAAATACCGAAAATGAATGCGGCTAGCAAGTCTTTAAGTGAGTTCCAGATCTCATTCTAAGTGTAGCTTCACTCGACCACATCGTCACTCACAGATGAGATAGTAAAGGCATAGAACATAATAAAACAATACGTAAAGGGCTAAGCACGATATGGTGTTTTTTAAATTAATTATGTACTTGTCTAATATTTCTTAGTGTAAAAACAAATAAAGTGCGAGTCGGGCATATCAAGAAGTCTTTGAATTATTGCATTATATAATTTTTTTATGTTTGTTTTTAACATGTTACTATCTATAAAGAATATCCTATATTGCGGATTTTATGTAAACATTTTAGGGTTAATAATAGTTTCAGAAATAAATGATATCCCCAGTATATTCGGATAAAATAGATTATAAAAGATGAACACTCCTATCGAACTCAAGCATACTCTATGATCCAAGTTTCGTTGTTTATTAAATATAACAGTGTAGCTTTAAATTTTGGGGCTCCGTTCATAGATGACCGCAATGTATGGCCCAAAATATAGTAAGACCATGAAGGAATGAGGTGGAGAGATAAGGTGCCGATCACAAATTATCCCTTGACGAAACGTGCCGTCCGCCAGTTTGCGGTTGAGGGAACCCTTCACCTGGAAAGCTGGTCTGGCCACTGGCCACCTTATTCCTAAAACCATCTGACGGTGAATAGCAAAAGCTCAAAAATCCGCCCTTAACCGTGATGAATACGGCCCTGCTTCTGTGCAAATAGTATAGTTACCCGGCAAGAGATGGCGCACTTTTGAAACATTGTTATAATCTAAAAATATCAAGTCTGTTGTCGTGAGAAAAATACAAAATAACTAATAAAACAATCAATACGTAAAGTTGGTACTGATATGTGGTTATATGTTATTTAATCTGCAAATACGGTCGTATAATGAGTTCCAAAAGCTAACGACATCTAGTAGTAAGTAGCGAAGTTTTTGAGCTATTATACCATAGAGAAAAGTATACACCGGTAGTACCTAGGTAGTAATATAAATATTGAAAACATATTTTAAAAACATTTACCAACGATTACTAACCCGACATTTACATGTGAAATGTAATGCCATCGGCTTTGGATACGATGAAAATGTATTTATAGTCACGATATTTTCAAACGTGGTTCACATGCAAGCGCCTAGAGAAGACTAAGCTGCCCACCCCTACTATTGACGTCACACTTGACTCATTGGAGACAAGACCGACTTACAGACCCACCAACTTATCTGTTCAGGTGGCAGAAAAAATAACTACAACATTCCTTCAAATTGTAACAGTTTGTAGTTGATTTCCATGACCAGTAGTGCCCTCGAAAACTGCACAGTTAAGTTGGTGGTACTATACATATTATTAATCCTATTCCTCCATGAGTAAGACAGTTGTGATCAGGAAAATTAAGGCAACAACAGCGAGATTATATTCATAGTTAAATGAGGTAAGTACTGCAAGTCATTAAGTTTGCAAGTACCTTTTTAGATTCTGGAGGTAATACATCTTCAGATTGAGCAGTGACTTGGTCTTCAAATGTGGGGACGTCACGAACTGCAAACAGAATGATAAATAATGGTATACTTAATACAAATTCAATACCATATTTTATGTTAGATTTATAAGTTGACATTATTAGCTTACTTAGTAGCTATGCCTGCGAAGCTCGGTGTACTACAATGTACTTACATAGTAGATGTTTCAACCGTTGCTATCGATAACACCAACTGTACTGTATTACCCAGATTGTTCACTGTTGAACACAGCCTCCCCCGTTATGGCGGGGTTTGCTATAATCCCCATGCTGGGCAGACCTTGGGGATCGCAGTTAAGTACACGGAAAAAAATGGGTCCTGACAAAGTGTCAATCCAAGAATAATATTATTCTCGGGAGTGTTGTTTAATCTCAAGTATATATTTACTTAATATAAAAATATTTTCTTGAGTGAAGTAAGGTCATTTTCTCTAAGATAAATAATATTATTCTCACCATATATTTTTACATCAAGAGTATAACTATTGGTCAGAGATATTTTTGGTCTTAACTATAGAAAATAGTATCGTTTTGAATGAAATATTTTATGAATTCTCATACTAATTACGTACGTAGTTAGCGTAAGAAATCTGAAATTTTATACAAGAACTAGTTATTCGGGCAGTGTGCGGGCCGCATGCGGCCCGCATCTATCTTGAGTCATTTGGAAATTTCACATAAACCCCTAATACATTAAGAAAAAGAATGTTCAAAACTCCAATGGAAGTATGAAATCCCATAAAAACTCTCAATACAATAAAGAACCATACTGCAGCCACTAAAGCAAATTCACCCTACTGCCACAAAAAGGTGGTACGGGCAGAATGGGACCAAGGTTCTGAGTCACTTTTGTTAAGGAACCCCACTCGTAGGTGCTTTGGTTATCGCGGCAGTTGCCATGGAGACCAGTCGGAGACGTGGAAAATACTCTTAAGTCGGAGCTCGGCCTTCGGCCTCGCAAGTTACTAATACGGCTCGGCCTGCGGCCTCGCCAAGCGCTCGCCCTTCGGGCTCGCGCACCAATCGCTCGGCCTTCGGCCTCGCGGACCGAAAGTTCGGCCTTCGGCCTCACCGGAAGCTCGCCCTTCGGGCTCGCTATACACTAATGTAGGACAGTCACTCCAAATTCACTCAAAAATCCCACAAAAACTCCTAATACAGTCGAAAATATAAGGTAAAACACTCCAAATGCAATATAAAGAATGATAGGAGCACGTGGGTCACATCCAAAATGTCGGATTTCAAGATGGCCACCATACAAACTGCTCCGCCCCTACTGAAGCTCGGCCTAACGGCCTCGCTTCAGCAGGCTCGGAGCATTTTGTATGGCGGCCATCTTGAAATCCGCCATTTTGGATTTTTGACAGATGTCATTCGACTGCTCTCCCGATTCCCTATGACATTTGTTCAAACACCCCCTACCTATCTTGTACCGTTTTTGAGATACGTCATCCATCTTTACTTGGCAGGCGTCTTTTTAATGATTTTCGATTTTTCTCATACTTACCAAAACCATCCGAACATTTTTGCCATACTTCATTTTTACCCTACTCTGCTCCTTCTAGGAGAACATTTATGTCAATCAGTCAGTCAGTCAGTGAGTGGTAATCGAGCTTTATATATTATAAACTAGTTTTTCGGGCAGTGTGCGGGCCGCATGCGGCCCGCATCTATCTTGAGTCAGTAATAACTGCCAAAAAAACACCTCATGCATAAAAAAATAAGTTCAAAACTCTAAGAGAAGTATGAAATCCCATATAAACTCTCAATACAATAAATAACCATACTGTAGCCACTAAAGCAGATTCACCCTACTGGCATAAAAAGCTGGTACGGGCAGAATGGTACCAAGGTTCTGAGTCACTTTTGTTAAGGAACCCCACTCGTAGGTACTTCGGTTACCGCGGGCAGTTGCCATGGAGACCAGTCGGAGACGTGGAAAATACACTTAAGTCAGAGCTCGGCCTTCGGCCTCGCAAGTTACAAATACAGCTCGGCCTGCGGCCTCGCAAAGCGCTCGCCCTTCGGGCTCACGCGTCATACGCTCGGCCTTCGGCCTCGCGAGCCGAAAGTTCGGCCTTCGGCCTCACCAGGAGCTCGCCCTTCGGGCTCGCTATACACCAATGTCGGACAGTTACTCCAAATTCAGTCGAAAATCCCACAAAAACTCCTAATACAGTCGAAAATATAAGGTAAAACACTCCAAATGCAGTATAAAGAATGATAGGAGCACGTGGGTCACATCCAAAATGTCGGATTTCAAGACGGCCACCATACAAACTGCTCCGCCCCTACTGAAGCTCGGCCTAAAGGCCTCGCTTCAGCAGGCTCGGATCACTTTGTATGGCGGCCATCTTGAAATCCGCCATTTTGGATTTTTGACAGGTGTCATTCGATTGCTCTCCCGATTCCCTATGACATTTGTTGAAACACCCCCTACCTATCTTGTACCGTTTTTGAGATACGTCATCCATCTTCACTTGGCAGGCGTCTTTTTAATGATTTTCGATTTTTCCCATACTCACTAAAACCCCCCGAACATTTTTGCCATACATAATTTTAACCCTACTCCACTCCTTCTAGGAGAACATTTATGTCAATCAGTCAGTCAGTCAGTGAGTGGTAATCGAGCTTTATATATTATAAACTAGTATTTCGGGCAGTGTGCGGGCCGCATGCGGCCCGCATCTATCTTTACTCATTTAAAAATTTCACAGAAACACCTAATACGTTAAAAAAAGTGTGGTCAAAACTCCGATAGAAGTATGAAATCCCATATAAACTCTCAATACAAAAAAGAAACAAACTGTAGCCACCAAACCAGATTCACCCTACTGCCATAAAAAGGTGTTACGGGCAGAATGGTACCAAGGTTCTGAGTCACTTTTGTTAAGGAACCCCACTCGTAGGTGCTTCGGTTACCGCGGGCAGTTGCCATGGAGACCAGTCGGAGATGTGGAAAATACTCTCGAGTCGGAGCTCGGCCTTCGGCCTCGCAAGTTACCAACACGGCTCGGCCTCCGGCCTCGCCAAGCGCTCGCCCTTCGGGCTCGCGCCTCATACGCTCGGCCTTCGGCCTCGCGGGCCGAATGTTCGGCCTTCGGCCTCACCAGGAGCTCGCCCTTCGGGCTCGCTACTACACTAATGTAGGACAGTAACTCCAAATTCAGTCAAAAATCCCACAAAAACTCCTAATACAGTCGAAAATAAAGGTAAAACACTCCAAATGCAGTATAAAGAATGATAGGAGCACGTGGGGTACATCCAAAATGGCGGATTTCAAGACGGCCACCATACAAACTGCTCCGCCCCTACTGAAGCTCGGCCTAAAGGCCTCGCTTCAGCAGGCTCGGAGCATTTTGTATGGCGGCCATCTTGAAATCCGCCATTTTGGATTTTTGACAGATGTCATTCGACTGCTCTACCGATTCCCTATGACATTTGTTCAAACACCCCCTACCTATCTCTTACCGTTTTCGAGATACGTCATCCATCATCACTTGGCAGGCGTCTTTTTAATGATTTTCGATTTTTCTCATACTCACCAAAACCCTCCGAACATTTTTGCGATACTTCATTTTTACCCTACTCTGCTCCTTCTAGGAGAACATTTATGTCAGTGAGTCAGTCAGTCAGTCAGTGGTAATCGAGCTTTATATATTATAAACTAGTTTTTCGGGCAGTGTGCGGGCCGCATGCGGCCCGCATCTATCTTGAGTCATTTGGAAATTTCACATAAACCCCTAATACTTTAAGAAAAAGAATGTTCAAAACTCCAATGGAAGTATGAAATCCCATAAAAACTCTCAATACAATAAAGAACCATACTGCAGCCACTAAAGCAAATTCACCCTACTGCCACAAAAAGGTGGTACGGGCAGAATGGGACCAAGGTTCTGAGTCACTTTTGTGAAGGAACCCCACTCGTAGGTGCTTCGGTTACCGCGGGCAGTTGCTATGGAGACCAGTCGGAGATGTGGAAAATAATCTCAAGTCGGAGCTCGGCCTTCGGCCTCGCAAGTTACTAACACGGCTCGGCCTGCGGCCTCGCAAAGCACTCGCCCTTCGGGCTCGCGCATCATACGCTCGGCCTTCGGCCTCGCGGACCGAAAGTTCGGCCTTCGGCCTCACCAGAAGCTCGCCCTTCGGGCTCGCAACTTCACTAATGTAGGACAGTTACTCCAAATTCAGTCGAAAATCCCACAAAAACTCCTAATACAGTCGAAAATATAGGGTAAATCACTCCAAATGCAGTATAAAGAATGATAGGAGCACGTGGGTCACATCCAAAATGTCGGATTTCAAGACAGCCACCATACAAACTGCTCCGCCTCTACTGAAGCTCGGCCTAACGGCCTCGCTTCAGCAGGCTCGGATCACTTTGTATGGCGGCCATCTTGAAATCCGCCATTTTGGATTTTTGACAGGTGTCATTCGACTGCTCTCCCGATTCCCTATGACATTTGTTCAAACACCCCCTACCTATCTCGTACCGTTTTTGAGATACGTCATCCATCTTTACTTGGCAGGCGTCTTTTTAATGATTTTCGATTTTTCTCATACTCACCAAAACCCTCCGAACATTTTTGCTATTCTTCATTTTTACCCTACTCTGCTCCTTCTAGGAGAACATTTATGTCAGTGAGTCAGTCAGTCAGTCAGTGGTAATCGAGCTTTATATATTATAACTAGTTTTTCGGGCAGTGTGCGGGCCGCATGCGGCCCGCATTTATCGTTATGCAATTTTAGACTATATCAAAACACCTAATACATAAAAAAAAAATGTTCAAAACTGCAATAGAAATATGAAATCCCAAATAAACTTGTAATACAGTAGAGAAACATACTGTAGCTACTAAAGCAGATTCACCCTACTGCCATAAAAAGGTGGTACGGGCAGAATGGTACCAAGGTTCTGAGTCACTTTTGTTAAGGAACCCCACTCGTAGGTGCTTCGGTTACCGCGGGCAGTTGCCATGGAGACCAGTCGGAGACGTGGAAAAAACTCTCAAGTCGGAGCTCGGCCTTCGGCCTCGCAAGTTACTAATACGGCTCGGCCTACGGCCTCGCCAAGCGCTCGCCCTTCGGGCTCACGCACCCTACGCTCGGCCTTCGGCCTCGCGAGCCGAAAGTTCGGCCTTCGGCCTCACCAGGTGGTTGCCCTTTGGGCTCGCTATACACTAATGTAGAACAGTTACTCCAAATTCAGTCAAAAAACCCACAAAAACTCCTAATACAGTCGAAAATATAAGGTAAAACACTCCAAATGCAGTATGAAGAATGAGAGGAGCACCTGGGACAAATCCAAAATGGCGGATTTCAAGAAGGCCACCATACAAACTGCTCCGCCCCTACTGAAGCTCGGCCTAAAGGCCTCGCTTCAGCAGGCTCGGAGCATTTTGTATGGCGGCCATCTTGAAATCCGCCATTTTGGATTTTTGACAGGTGTCATTCGACTGCTCTCCCGATTCTCTATGACATTTGTTCAAACACCCCCTACCTATCTCTTACCGTTTTCGAGATACGTCATCCATCATCACTTGGCAGGCGTCTTTTTAATGATTTTCGATTTTTCTCATACTCACCAAAACCCCCCAAACATTTTTGCCATACATCATTTTAGCCCTACTCTGCTCCTTCTAGGAGAACATTTATGTCAATCAGTCAGTCAGTCAGTGAGTGGTAATCGAGCTTTATATATTATAAACTAGTTTTTCGGGCAGTGTGCGGGCCGCATGCGGCCCGCATTTATCGTTGTGCAAGTTTGAACAATATCAAAACACCTTGTACATTAAAAAAAAATATTTCAAAACACCAAAAGATGTACGATTTCCCATACAAACTCTTAATGCAATAAGGAACCAAACTGTAGCCACCAAACCAGATTCACCCTACTGCCATAAAAAGGTGGTACGGGCAGAATAGTACCAAGGTTCTGAGTCACTTTTGTTAAGGATACCCACTCGTAGGTGCTTCGGTTACCGCAGGCAGTTGCCATGGAGACCAGTCAGTGACGTGGAAAATACTCTCAAGTCGGAGCTCGGCCTTCGGCCTCGCAAGTTACTAATACGGCTTTGCCTACGGCCTCGCCAAGCGCTCGCCCTTCGGGCTCACGCATCATACGCTTGGCCTTCGGCCTCGCGGACCGAAAGTTCGGCCTTCGGCCTTACCAGGAGCTCGCCCTTCGGGCTCGCTACTACACTAACGTAGGACAGTAACTCCAAATTCAGTCAAAACTCCCACAAAAACTCCTAATACAGTTGAAAATAAAGGTAAAACACTCCATATGCAGTATAAAGAATGATAGGAGCATGTAAGACACATCCAAAATGTCGGATTTCAAGACGGCCACCATACAAACTGCTCCGCCCCTACTGAAGCTCGGCCTAACGGCCTCGCTTCAGCAGGCTCGGATCAATTTGTATGGCGGCCATCTTGAAATCCGCCATTTTGGATTTTTGACAGATGTCATTCGACTGCTCTCCTTATTCCCTATGACATTTGTTCAAACACCCCCTACCTATCTCTTACCGTTTTTGAGATACGTCATCCATCTTCACTTGGCAGGCGTCTTTTTAATGATTTTCGATTTTTCTCATACTCACCAAAACCCTCCGAACATTTTTGCCATACTTCATTTTTACCCTACTCTGCTCCTTCTAGGAGAACATTTATGTCAGTGAGTCAGTCAGTCAGTCAGTGGTAATCGAGCTTTATATATTATAAACTAGTTTTTCGGGCAGTGTGCGGGCCGCATGCGGCCCGCATTTATCGTTATGCAGTACTAAACTATATCAAAACTCCTGATACGTTGGAAAAAAGTATGTTCAAAACTCCAATAGAAGTATGAAATCCCATATAAACTCTCAAAACAATAAAGAACCATACTGTAGCCACTAAAGCAGATTCACCCTACTGCCATAAAAAGGTGGTACGGGCAGAATGGTACCAAGGTTCTGAGTCACTTTTGTTAAGGAACCCCACTCGTAGTTGCTGCGGTTACCGCAGGCAGTTGCCATGGAGACCAGTCGGAGATGTGGAAAATACTCTCAAGTCGGAGCTCGGCCTTCGGCCTCGCAAGTTACTAATACGGCTCGGCCTACGGCCTCGCCAGGCGCTCGCCCTTCGGGCTCACGCATCAAACGCTCGGCCTTCGGCCTCGCGGACCGAAAGTTCGGCCTTCGGCCTCACCAGAAGCTCGCCCTTCGGGCTCGCTACTTCACTAATGTAGGACAGTAACTCCAAATTTAGTCAAAAATCCCACAAAAACTCCTAATACAGTCGAAAATATAAGGTAAAACACTCCAAATGCAGTATAAAGAATGATAGGAGCACGTGGGGCACATCCAAAATAACGGATTTCAAGACGGCCACCATACAAACTGCTCCGCCCCTACTGAAGCTCGGCCTAAAGGCCTCGCTTCAGCAGGCTCGGAGCATTTTGTATGGCGGCCATCTTGAAATCCGCCATTTTGGATTTTTGACAGGTGTCATTCGACTGCTCTCCCGATTCCCTATGACATTTGTTCAAACACCTTCTACCTATCTCTTACCGTTTTTGAGATATGTCATCCATCTTTACTTGGCAGGCGTCATTTTAATGATTTTCGATTTTTCTCATACTTACCAAAACCCTCCGAACATTTTTGCCATACATCACTTTGCTCCTACTCGTCTCCTTCTAGGAGAACATTTATGTCAGTCAGTGAGTCAGTCAGTGAGTGGTAATCGAGCTTTATATATTATTAACTAGTTTTTCGGGCAGTGTGCGGGCCGCATGCGGCCCGCATCTATCTTGAGTCAGTAGGAACTGTCAAAAAAACACCTGATACATTAAAAAAAAATGTGTTCAAAACTCCAATAGAAGTATGAAATCCAATATTAACTCTCAATACAATAAAGATCAATACTGTAGCCACTAAAACAGATTCACCCTACTGCCATAAAAAGGTAGTACGGGCAGAATGGGACCAAGGTTCTGAGTCACTTTTGTGAAGGAACCCCACTCGTAGGTGCTTCGGTTTCGGCAGTTGCTATGGAGACCAGTCGGAGATGTGGAAAATAATCTCAAGTCGGAGCTCGGCCTTCGGCCTCGCAAGTTACTAACACGGCTCGGCCTGCGGCCTCGCAAAGCACTCGCCCTTCGGGCTCGCGCATCATACGCTCGGCCTTCGGCCTCGCGGACCGAAAGTTCGGCCTTCGGCCTCACCAGAAGCTCGCCCTTCGGGCTCGCAACTTCACTAATGTAGGACAGTTACTCCAAATTCAGTCGAAAATCCCACAAAAACTCCTAATACAGTCGAAAATATAGGGTAAATCACTCCAAATGCAGTATAAAGAATGATAGGAGCACGTGGGTCACATCCAAATTGTCGGATTTCAAGACGGCCACCATACAAACTGCTCCGCCCCTACTGAAGCTCGGCCTAAAGGCCTCGCTTCAGCAGGCTCGGATCACTTTGTATGGCGGCCATCTTGAAATCCGCCATTTTGGATTTTTGACAGGTGTCATTCGACTGCTCTCCCGATTCCCTATGACATTTGTTCAAACACCCCCTACCTATCTCGTACCGTTTTTGAGATACGTCATCCATCTTTACTTGGCAGGCGTCTTTTTAATGATTTTCGATTTTTCTCATACTCACCAAAACCCTCCGAACATTTTTGCTATTCTTCATTTTTACCCTACTCTGCTCCTTCTAGGAGAACATTTATGTCAGTGAGTCAGTCAGTCAGTCAGTGGTAATCGAGCTTTATATATTATAACTAGTTTTTCGGGCAGTGTGCGGGCCGCATGCGGCCCGCATTTATCGTTGTGCAAGTTTGAACAATATCAAAACACCTTGTACATTAAAAAAAAATATTTCAAAACACCAAAAGATGTACGATTTCCCATACAAACTCTTAATGCAATAAGGAACCAAACTGTAGCCACCAAACCAGATTCACCCTACTGCCATAAAAAGGTGGTACGGGCAGAATAGTACCAAGGTTCTGAGTCACTTTTGTTAAGGATACCCACTCGTAGGTGCTTCGGTTACCGCAGGCAGTTGCCATGGAGACCAATCAGTGACGTGGAAAATACTCTCAAGTCGGAGCTCGGCCTTCGGCCTCGCAAGTTACTAATACGGCTTTGCCTACGGCCTCGCCAAGCGCTCGCCCTTCGGGCTCACGCATCATACGCTTGGCCTTCGGCCTCGCGGACCGAAAGTTCGGCCTTCGGCCTTACCAGGAGCTCGCCCTTCGGGCTCGCTACTACACTAACGTAGGACAGTAACTCCAAATTCAGTCAAAACTCCCACAAAAACTCCTAATACAGTTGAAAATAAAGGTAAAACACTCCATATGCAGTATAAAGAATGATAGGAGCATGTAAGACACATCCAAAATGTCGGATTTCAAGACGGCCACCATACAAACTGCTCCGCCCCTACTGAAGCTCGGCCTAACGGCCTCGCTTCAGCAGGCTCGGATCAATTTGTATGGCGGCCATCTTGAAATCCGCCATTTTGGATTTTTGACAGATGTCATTCGACTGCTCTCCTTATTCCCTATGACATTTGTTCAAACACCCCCTACCTATCTCTTACCGTTTTTGAGATACGTCATCCATCTTCACTTGGCAGGCGTCTTTTTAATGATTTTCGATTTTTCTCATACTCATCAAAACCCCTCGAACATTTCTGCCATACATCATTTTAGCCCTACTATGCTCCTTCTAGGAGAACATTTATGTCAATCAGTCAGTCAGTGAGTCAGTGGTAATCGAGCCTTATATATTATAAATAACTAGTTTTTCGGGCAGTGTGCGGGCCGCATGCGGCCCGCATTTATCGTTGTGCAAGTTTGAACAATATCAAAACACCTTATACATTAAAAAAAGTATGTTCAAAACTCCATTAGAAGTATGAAATCCCATATTAATACTCAATACAATAAAGAACAATACTGTAGCCACTAAAACAGATTCACCCTACTGCCATAAAAAGGTGGTACGGGCAGAAAGGTACCAAGGTTCTGAGTCACTTTTGTTAAGGAACCCCACTCGTAGGTGCTTCGCTTACCGCGGGCAGTTGCCATGGAGACCAGTCGGAGACGTGGAAAAAACTCTCAAGTCGGAGCTCGGCCTTCGGCCTCGCAAGTTACCAACATGGCTCGGCCTGCGGCCTCGCCAAGAGCTCGCCCTTCGGGCTCGCGCGTCATACGCTCGGCCTTCGGCCTCGCGGACTGAAAGTTCGGCCTTCGGCCTCACCAGGAGCTCGCCCTTCGGGCTCGCTACTACACTTATGTAGGACAGTAACTCCAAATTCAGTCAAAAATCCCACAAAAACTCCTAATACAGTCGAAAATATAAGGTAATACACTCCAAATGCAGTATAAAGAATGATAGGAGCACCTGGGACAAATCCAAAATGGCGGATTTCAAGAAGGCCATCATACAAACTGCTCCGCCCCTACTGAACCTCGGCCTAACGGCCTCGCTTCAGCAGGCTCGGATCAATTTGTATGGCGGCCATCTTGAAATCCGCCATTTTGGATTTTTGACAGGTGTCATTCGACTGCTCTCCAGATTCCCTATGACATTTGTTCAAACACCCCCTACCTATCTCTTACCGTTTTTGAGATACGTCATCCATCTTCACTTGGCAGGCGTCTTTTTAATGATTTTCGATTTTTCTCATACTCATCAAAACCCCTCGAACATTTCTGCCATACATCATTTTAGCCCTACTATGCTCCTTCTAGGAGAACATTTATGTCAATCAGTCAGTCAGTGAGTCAGTGGTAATCGAGCCTTATATATTATAAACTAGTATTTCGGGCAGTGTGCGGGCCGCATGCGGCCCGCATCTATCTTGAGTCAGTAGGAACTGTCAAAAAAACACCTGATACAAAAAAAAATGTGTTCAAAACTCCAGTAGAAGTATGAAATCCCATATAAACTCTCAATACAATAAAGAACCATACTGTAGCCACTAAAGCAGATTCACCCTACTGCCATAAAAAGGTGGTACGGTCAGAATGGTATCAAGCTTCTGAGTCACTTTTGTTAAGGAACCCCATTCGTAGGTGCTTCGGTTACCGCAGGCAGTTGCCATGGAGACCAGTCGGAGACGTGGAAAATACTCTCAAGTCGGAGCTCGGCCTTCGGCCTCGCAAGTTACTAATACGGCTCGGCCTACGGCCTCGCCAAGCGTTCGCCCTTCGGGCTCACGCAACAAACGCTCGGCCTTCGGCCTCGCGAGCCGAAAGTTCGGCCTGCGGCCTCGCCAAGCGCTCGCCCTTCGGGCTCGCTACTACACTTATGTAGGACAGTTACTCCAAATTCAGTCAAAAATCCCACAAAAACTCCTAATACAGTCGAAAATGTAGGTAAAACACTCCAAATGCAGTATAAAGAATGATAGGAGCATGTGGGTCACATCCAAAATGTCGGATTTCAAGACGGCCACCATACAAACTGCTCCGCCCCTACTGAAGCTCGGCCTAACGGCCTCGCTTCAGCAGGCTCGGATCAATTTGTATGGCGGCCATCTTGAAATCCGCCATTTTGGATTTTTGACATATGTCATCCGACTGCTCTTCCGATTCCCTATGACATTTGTTCAATCACCCCCTACCTATCTCTTACCGTTTTTGAGATACGTCATCCATCTCAACTTGGCAGGCGTCTTTTTAATGATTTTCGATTTTTCTCATACTCACCCAAACCCCCCGAAAATTTTTGCCATACATCACTTTGCTCCTACTCGTCTCCTTCTAGGAGAACATTTATGTCAGTCAGTGAGTCAGTCAGTGAGTGGTAATCGAGCTTTATATATTATAAATAATAAACGTTTTATTGGATTAAGAAAATATTTCCATTCTTTCAACAACAATGGGCTTAATACAAGATATTTCTTTTGTTCATTTAAAATAATTGAGAGAAGTAAATGACAAGGACATACATATGTCCGATAAAGAAAATTATTCTCCTCTTAAAAATGTCAGTTTTCTAAATCTGAGACATATATTGTTTTATTAATCTAGGAATTTGTATTGTCATGCTAAGATACATTGGATTTACAACAAAACTATATTCTTGATATAACCAAGACAAATATCTCAACTGCAGAAGTGAGTTATATTAGATAGAGAATTTTAAAGTTGTCAAAGCAAAAGTAATTGATTGTTAGTTGTTGTATTTATTCATCTTTAGTGAAGAAATGAATTCTTGATCTGTGTTTGATTATTCTTAATATTTATTTGATGTTGTATTCTTAAGTTAAGAATCTTCGATTAACAGGAAAACAATATCTTTCATTGAACCAAGAAAATACATGTCCATAAACATAAACTTATCTAACTAAAAGAATTTTAAAGTTTTCAAGCCAATAATCATATATTCTTAATTGTTATAGTAATTTATCTTCAGTAAAGAAAACAAATCTTGATCTTAAACCTTTATTCTTGATTAATATTTGTTACGGTATTATTAGGTAAAGAAACATTAGTGTTAAGGCAATTTTATTTTATAACTAAAAAACTAAATCTCGATTGCAAAGGGTGATTTATATTAAATGAAGAATTTCAAAGTTTTCAAGTCAATAATGAATAATTCTCAATTGCTAACGTAAATCATTTTCAGTAAAGAAAAATCAACCTTGATTGATTACTAATACGTTGTTCTTAGGTTAAGAGGCATTAGCATAACAGAAAAACTGTACTCTTTATTTAACCAAGAAAATAAATTTCAATTGCAGAGAATGAATCATATTACATGAAGAATTTTAAGTCTTTGAGTCAATAATGATATATTGTTAATTGTCGAAGTTATTCATCTTCACTTCAGAAAACGAATACTGAACTTAAGTGTACCATGTTCTTGATTGATATTTGATACGAAATTCGTAGGTTAAGAGATCAAACTATATCCCACGTTGAACCAAGAAAATATATCTCTACTGTAGAGAGTGACTTAGGTATCTTACATGAAGAATATTAAAGTTTATAATGCAAAGTGATTGTAACATTAGTTACTCATCTTCAATAAAGAAAAGCAATCTTGGCTTAAAATGTTATTTTTAGTCTACAAATATACAGGATTATTGGTAAAATGCTAACAACCTCTTAGGGTTGACTTTTGCTAGTCCTAACAAACATTTTGAAATGTATTTTTTTCTTTTGTTTTTTTTTCACCTTTTGAACAGAGTTTTAAACCATTAAATGTAGAAGTCAAACAAATATATATCTACATACTAGTAAATTATACACATCATACTGTATCAGTCGGATTGTCCACTGAACAGAGCTTCCCCCATTAAGAGGGTTTGCCATAATCCCCACGCTGGGCAGGCTGCTTGGGGATTGCAGCTTAAGGTATATATTCTTCAGTAGGCGCTGTTGCCCACCTTCTGGTGTGTTACGCTTTGTCGCCTTTTACGACATCCACGGGTAGAGATGGGGGTGACATTTTAGCCCGGCACCCCACCATACCATATCAGGAATGAAAAAAACAAACATAATTAAAAAAAAACAGTTTTCTTCACTGGCTCTTCAATCAAAACCATGAATTTTAAAGTAAAAAGACAAATTTCCAGTCAAGAATAACTATTTCTCCATTAAAAATGTGTATTTTCAGACCAAGTACTCAGTTTTTAGTTTGAGATGGTTTTCTCTGTTCCCGATTTTATTTAGTGTTGCAATATTTTAGTTTTGTCTAGTTCTCCCTTGATGTGGGGAAACTACTGAACCTAAGAATACTATTCATTATAAGCAATATTGCATGCTGAATAAGCTTGTTTCAATTCATATTAAGAATAAAATATGTAAATTATAATTTGAAAAATATAAGGTTACTCAGCTAATAGTCAGATAATAGCTGGGAGTCTAATATACTCATAGTACAACGGCAAAGCGGCAGGGTTTGAACCCCGCTAGTGCCCCAATATATTGATTCGTATCTGAAGTAAAAAATGTTTTAAAACTGTCCGATTATTACCTTTAGGTCTCGGTTTCTCATTTCCTAATTCAAAGTGGTTTGAAAGCTAGCCAGGTGAACATTAGTAAAATGCCCTATCACCATGCACTGAATCTTAAACCCGCTGTAGGAACCCATGGACCCCCACGTGACAGTTCATACTCACCGCCATAAGTGGCGAAGGCCAAGGCCTAGAAGACCTGTTTGTTAAGTTTGGGTGCCTATACAATACTCACGAGGTCTATCTCAAAAACTAAACTTGTGATGAATCAGAAATTTCGTTAAGTTATGATATTTAATCAAAGTCAAAGTCATCGATTCAATTCAGGCATCTACGATGCTCTTATGAAGGTCATTGACAAATTTTTATATTGAAATATTCTACAATGTACTGCCACGCTCAGCAAAAAAATTTACAGAGCCACTGCAAGAACAACGGGCAAGAAACTCGGGACCATTAATTTAAATGTCTTTTAACAATATTTTACATACTGTATAATAAAATAATTTCAATATTTCTTTTAATTACGTAGGTGACAGGTGATAGCTTGGCAGAGGAGTGGAGGAGAGGAATTGTTCAAGCATTTTTGTCGTTTATGTAATCACAAACTGGAATAGGATTTCTTAATCAAAATTATTTTCCACGTGCAACTTGAACTTTCCTTCTGTGAGCGTTGTAATATGTTAGGGATTGTTATTATAAAACCGCACACAATTAACCTTTTTACTTTTGTCTTTGCTAACTAAAACCTGGTACCGAGATTTTATCTTTACTTCTTGTGTTGTAATCGTGATTGTCACTGTGTTTTTTTTACGATCTTTCAAAATAATTACAAATATGTACAGACTCTCTAATAATAAAGCCATAGGTAATCATCTATTTCTTACAAATACTGGCTGTATTTAACACAAATCGTCAACCTAAATGAAAAGTTATTCGAATGTGCTCATTTGGTAATAATCACGATACGAATATGTTTCGGGACTTTATAAGGGCGATGTTGGCTACACACAACACAATTTCCGTTGTGAGCGAAAGGTACACGCGCCGTGGCATGGCCAATGACATTTTCGTAAATTTTGTTTAATATAGTGTTATAAAGTGAATATTTGTTCAAGTTGTGCTTGAGATAGCAACCAACTAGTGTTCATTTAGGTAAGTTTGTTCCTTACTATATAAATAACTGTAGATAGTCAAAAATATCCATCATAGAGGCTGCTAGATTTTCTTTGCCTGGAACGTGCTGTGTGGTTACACTAAGTTGGTACAGCCAAGTTAACGAACGGTAGGTTCGTAATACATAATTATTATTGTATTACATACCTACTCAATTACTCATATCTAGAATTAAAGATAACTCTTTATGATAGAGATCAACAGCAGGCTGATGTTGGTAAATAATCCTTAAATATTATAATTATTATAAATGCGAATGTATGTTTGTGTTTGTTTATGTGTCTGGTCCTCGTTAGTTATTCAGAATGAATTTCGATGTATATATATACCTATCCTCTCTACACTATATACACATAGATTTTTTTGTTAGATAAACCTATATTCAATAATATACATGTGTTTTTTCCATTCCAGATCAAAAATTAACCAATGAACCAAGTGTTACGCTACTCAATACCCCCAAGAGGAAGACTAAACAAAGGTAGATTTTTTTCCACGTTGGAGCAGATTGTGAACTTTTTTATTGTTTTTCATGTAATTTCATCAAGTATAAAACACATATTTAAACAATTAAAAAAATATTATATTATGTTTCTTATGATGTTAGGATATCTCATCAAATTATCTATTACATACTATAATATAACATATATATACCTAGTCAGTATTTCATAGTAATATAGTAGTTAGTATACAGAACTTTTAAAAGTGTGCCTAATCATATTTCATGATTCTGTATAGTTTATAATAATGATTAACCGCTAACTTGCAGTTTAGATGATTTATGTGTGATAATCATCTAACGGGGCCTTCTGGAAGCTGACTTTGAAAGACAGTTCTAATTTTATTTAGGTTTAACCTGTTTGCTATATTTTACCACTTACTCAACAATATGTGATTGTGGTCAAAATATGCCTATCATCTATAAAAAGTTTATGGATTGTGCAATATTTTCACTGTAGCTCTTTTTTTTAGGATCCTGGAGATATCCAAACTGAACTGGAGGAGGTGAAGAAAAGGCTCGACTCAACAAGCAAAGTGTTCAACCATACTTTATATTATAACGTAACATAAAATGTGGTGCTGATTATAATGAGAAAAAAATCATATTATTTGGTGGTAGATAAAGGTGAAAGTTTGTAAGTGTGTTTGTATGTTTATTACTTCTTCACGCTCAAATGGTAGGACCAACTTTGATATAATTTGGTATGGAGGTAGATGAAGCACTGGATTAACACATAGGATTCTTTTCATCATCATCCATCACCACGCGGGGTGTAACCGCGGGGCGCAGTACATAACTGTTACAATTATGTATAATATTTTTGATAATGATAATATAAAATTGTATGCTTCCTAATTTATTTTATAAATAAATAATTTTCAACTGAAAATATGTATTGTATTTTATTTATTTTTACGATGATAGATGTTTTTTAGTTGATCCCTTTTAGAACTACACTTAAGAGCCATTTCACAAAATCACGCTACTGAAGTTTAGGTAAATGCCAGCGCATCGCTTACACAAGCGAAAGAAGTGACGACGGAATAGCGTGACTGTGAGTAACATATTTTGATACTAGCACTCATTAATAAAGGAATCTAAGTTGCGAATTTAAAAATTGTGTGATTGGCATGAGTAAATAATCAATTTCTTGTCGATTACTTGCTAATGTTATAGAAAAGAAGTAGGCATGTACATTATTTAATGTACATGCCTACTTCTTTTCTATAACATTTTGTCAACCTGCATCGTGAATCTTTTATCTAAATTTCATCCTTGATGAATAAAAAATAGATATGTTTGAATCATTTATTGTAACAAAAAACTTAAAATTGTATAAATATTTGATGTAACATCATTGATTAAAAGCTGCGGACTAAAAGCTCTTTCTTTTAAATTTTCCAAAAATTGCTGTTTTCCTCGTTCACACTCTTCAGTATCTATATCCAGTCGTTAACACTGTCTGTCATAATGACCATGCATAGTATTGAGGTTTATTTTTCTGTGCATCCGGAAAACAACTTAGTACCAACCACAAACGTACCATGACGTTTTTGGTTTTCCATTACTTTAACATGTCACCCTCATATTCCCATACCATAATATATCACCTACACCATTAAAAAAATAACATTTTCATTCATTTAGTTTGAGTAGACCAAACAGCGAAATTTAAATATATATTTACAGATTTTGAGGTTTTTTTGTTTTTAAATCGAATATTTTTGATGCAATCTATAATCAACATATATATACTTCTTGGTACCAATGCAATCCTCACTATATACTCTTATGCTCACTATTTCCTCTATGGAAAATAAATGATAATACACCTTTTTATACAAAAAAATACTGGAAATGGGGTTTGAACACACGACAAAATGGTGGGAAATAGTAATTTAATTGCTATTTTTATTTTTTCGTAACTAACTCACCTAGAACTTCGATCTTCTTTTAATATGATAATTTACTATTGTTCTTTAGCCATGAATTGTTACAGATTTTTACGCCAAATATTTTAAAGTAACAAAATTAAAACAACCCAATTGTTTTAAGAACTTTGGCGGGAAAACTGTATTGGAGAACAATTATTTTTTCTGAAAAACTATACCACCTACGGCTTTGGTCCTTCTTTGATATTATTATTTACATGTAATTTATACACCTGTATTATTTCAGATTTTTTGGTTTAGAAGTTTAAAATTAGTTACGAGATTATTTAATACGCTAATTTGCATCGGTAAGTGTTTGCGTTGCAAAATATATCGAGTGAAAAATGACTTATACATATGCAAAATTGCGGTTTTCTAGATTTATAACTGTTGTAGTAGTTACGATATTAATATGAAATGACGTAATATTTTGTGGCCAAAATGTAATTTCAGCTGGTTTCAGATTTCATCAAAATATTCAAAATACTTCCTACTTCTACTCAGAAAAATATGGATTTTTCTTGTATGGGCAAGGATGCATCCTTTTGAAAACCATTTGGATTATGACTTACGCAGATTTATGGTAAATTTGTAAATACGACTACCGACCGCTAACTGGTATCCCGGTTTGTACAAATGATGGAAAAGCCGGGAGGCCGGTTTGTACAAATTTTCAATAGAAGGTAGTTTAATTTCCAGCTGAAGTTATCGCTGTGTTCACTTATAGACATTAACTGAATCCAAAAATATTGGAAATCAATTATTCGCCTGTCATCTAATCCTCCTAAAACAAAAGTTATAGTGAGTGACTTATTTAAACTAGAATAATATAAAAACTAGCAGACCAAAAAGAAGAAGTCAACCCTGTGAGGTTGTTAGCATTTTTCCAATAACGCTGTATAAGGCTGCATAATTGTGACGTTTCCTTTTTTTAACACAATGGATGAGCAGAAACTAAAGATGTAGTTACTTAACAAGACAACAATACTTATATTATGGACAACAAAAATAAAGTATAGTTTGTTACTTAAAAAAAATATCGACATGATCAAAACTCTGTGGTCGCACTATAAACTTGCCTCTAAGCGTTCCGCGTACGAGACGTCAGAGCAAGGCAAACGAACACAGGTCATACCTCGATGGGCGCTCGCGCGGTACTGATCGCCTCGCGCTTGTACATTTCAATTTATGAGCATTTCGAGTTATGTTAAATATTTTTTCTTGTCTAACAAAACAGAGTTAATATCACAATTTATTAAAGATCAGATTAATTAAAGAATGAACTTTCTTTTTACATAATATCTGTTTGGAATTACACTTTATTAAACGCAATATATGGTGGTAAACTGCTGATATAATTCGTGGAAATTGGCGCAAGATCTTTATTTTTTTTTCTACAATGACGATTAATTAGCGATATTCTAGTACACTACGTGTCAACAGGATTATATGCCTGATGCACAGTTTTTTTTTTTTAGTTAATTTGATGAATCTTTATACAAGAGATATAACTCTGAAGTTGGCTATGTGTACTTTAATTCGTAAAACAAGGTGCGGGAGATTGGTCACTACAAAATAATTAATGTTATGTTTGTAAATCTGGTACATTAACTGAAAAGAGAACAGATTATTCTATTTTTATCAATTATTAAACAACTTGTAGATATTTCCTATGATAGTAAATTAAGCGCTTAAAATCTTCGTATACCGCATTAAAATGTGAAATGCCTCTTAACTATTAAGCTGCGTTATTTGCAGACTTGAAAGGCGGAGATCAGATTGGAAGATCTGGACAGTGCACCAGGCTGGCTATTTTCTGTAAGTGAGTTTTTGTTCTTGTTGACTAACTAAAAGTTTTTTATGAATATCTTATTGTATATAGTAGAAAATATCAATTATCTTGTTCTTATTCAGTATTTCAATGATGAAATTCGAAGCATAGTTTATTCGAGTTTTTTTTATTCATAAAAGGTTTTTGTGTAGGTATATCTCATTGCATACTAAGGAAAATCTTACGTAATTGTTAGTTTTATTTGTATTTCAGTGAAGTTTCAGTTTCAGATAAAGAAGTTCTTATCTAGGTAGTACGGTATTAATAATACTTTGAAGAACAACGATATCTTCTTGTAATCTGCGTGCTTCATTAACAATTTCACAGTTTGCTGTATAATATTAACTGAGACTTTTTCCAATCAAAACACTATAATTGAACTAAAATAATTAATATGTTGTACAATATATATGGAGTTCAGATGAAACAAATCTGAGCTCCGTATGAAACAATTCATGAGTTGAACCTAGAACTGAGACTTCTTATAGTAAAATGCACTATCATTGAACCAAGATAATTGATATTATTCACAAAATACTATTTGATCTTCATATGAAACACTTTTATGAGTTGAACCAAGAACTGAGACTCCTTCCAGTAAAACGCTCTATTACTGAACCAAGATAATTTATATTTTTCACACTATATAATCTGATCTCCGTATGAAACATTTAGAGAGTTAAACCAAGAACTAAGACTCCTTCTACTAAAATACACTATTGTTGAAGCTAGAAAATGGATAGTCTTATCAATATATTAGGTCCTTACATATGAAATTGGCGTTTTTCGTACTGGCCACTTTAATCACGAAATTCTCCTCTTTGGTAAGGAATTCCAAATTCAAATTTGTACAGCTATAGACTCATGTATTTGTGCTTCGATGATCGTCATTCATTTGTTTTTTTTCTTCTGTTTTTTTCTGTTTGCGTCACTCATTTTACAAAATGGAAAACCTTAAATATCGCATTATTTACGAGTACGAGTTCCGCCGTGGCACTAGTGCTGCGGAAACAACTCGAAGGGTGAATGATGTGTATGGCGGTCGTGTTGCAAAAGAAAACACAGTTCGTTTTTGGTTCCAACGTTTTCGTTCTGGAAATTTCGACCTGCAGAACAAGCCCCGTGGACGGCCTGAGACTCAAGTTGATAATGAAGAGTTGAAGGCTATTGTGGAAGCGGATCCATCGCAAACCACGTCCGAGTTAGCTGCAGGCTGCGATGTTAGTGATAAAACTGTTTTAATTCACTTGAAGCAAATTGGGAAGATTAAAAAGCTTGAAAGGTGGGTACCTCACGAATTGACTGAAACAAACCGGCAAACGCGCGTCGACTGCTGCGTTACATTACTAAACCGGCACAATAATGAAGGTATTTTAAACCGGATCATTACCTGTGATGAAAAATGGGTTCTTTACGATAATCGGAAGCGCTCAACGCAATGGTTAGATCCTGGCCAGCCAGCTAAATCCTGCCCCAAGCGAAAATTAACCCCAAAAAAGTTACTTGTAAGCGTTTGGTGGACTAGTGCCGGTATTGTTCATTACAGTTTTTTCAAATCTGGCCAGACTATTACGGCTGATGTCTATTGTCAGGAATTGCAAACCATGATGGAAAAGCTAGCGGCTAAACAACCTAGGCTGGTCAATCGCTCCACGCCACTGCTGCTTCACGACAACGCTAGACCACACACTGCGCTACAGACGGCTACTAAATTAGAAGAGCTTCAATTGGAAAGTCTAAGACATCCTCCGTACTCCCCGGACCTTGCTCCAACAGATTACCATTTTTTTCGAAATTTGGATAACTTCTTGCAAGGGAAAAAATTCAACTCCGATGGGGCAGTCCAAATCGCCTTCAAAGATTTTATTGATTCCCGTCCGACTGGTTTTTTTAGTAAAGGGATCAATGAACTACCTATGAGATGGCAAAAGTGCATAGAAAATAATGGTTCATACTTTGATTAATTAAATATATTATATTAAAAAATATTCGACTTTTTGTTCCTCCCATACAAAACGCCAATTTCATATGTAAGGACCTAATATTATCTGATTTCCGTATGAAACATGTAATGACTTGAACCAAGCAATGAGACTTCTTACAATAAAACGCACTATTATTTTATCAAGACGACTAAAATTTAAATGTAAAACATGTAATTATTTTGAACAAGAACTGAGGTTTCTTCCAGTGAAATTTCATTGTCGAGCCAAGAAATCTGATATTCTATCCGTAGACAATTCGATCTTCGTGCAAAATACAAATTCTTTTGAACCAATCAATACAACTTTTTCGGGTAAAACACCCATTAGAATACTAAGATCAAAACTACTTACAGTAAAACACTTAATATTGAAATGAGAACTGAAAATTCTTCACTGGAGAACATTAATTATTCGTTCTATATAAACTGATCTCCGTATGAAAACATGTACGTGTTGAAGCCAGAATTATGGTTTCTTAACTTAAATAAGTTACAATATTCAGATAAGAAGATTTTCTGTTTACCTAAAAGTAATTTTGTTGGACGAAGAAAACTCTTTTGTTGGTCTAATTAAAATATATACTCAGAAGAATATATTTTACTAGAAGTAAGAATAATATCTTAACTGAACTATTTATGTACTTAATAGTAAAATATATTTTTTTCTTATTTAGAATCTAATGAATGAGTGAACGTATGAGTTCATTTATTCAAGTAAGGATTGTTTTAAATTTAAGAATTTCAGATTCTCTAAATTAGAACAATGATTTACTTAGACAGAGACATAACTACTTTTTTTTAATAAGAAAATAATAATCTTAGTTAAAGTATATAAATACTTGCACGAAAAATTATTAACAAGACAAATATTTACTAATCACAAGAATATATTGTTTTCCCCATATATGAAACACGGAATGTCTTGACCAATAGGTATATTCTTGATTTGACACAATCTTTTTTTTCCGTGTAAGACAGCAATTCCTCAGAAAGCGCTGCTACCCACATTATGGTATTCTTCTTATTCGCCTCGAACAACCCCAGGACGAAATGAGGGATGAAATTCTAATCAGGCACCCCACGGCCGACCTTTACAATATGCTTATAAGTATCGTGAACAAAAAGGGTCTTTTAACTACCACTGTAGTGTCATGAAAATGTAAAACATTTTCCCCCTTACTTATAAAAACATCGCTATGTAGTTGCTAAGTAATGCATAACTAAACAGTGTTTAAGTAATGCTTAAATATTTCTTACTTATAAACGCTACATAGCACCTGTTTAGCTAAGCAATGGATAATGAGGTCGAACGTATTTTGAACTGACAACATTGTACTAAAAAGTATTATGAATGACCTAAATGGCCAAATAGCATGTATCTAGTGCTAAATATCTTGAAATTAAAAAGTAAATATAATACTTTTCTTTGTATCGTACCACCAACTTAACTGTGCAGTTTTCGAGGGCGCTACTGGTCAAGGAAATCAACTACGAATTGTCACAATTTGAAGGAATGTTGTAGTTCTTTTTTCTGCCACCTGAACAGATAAGTTGGTGGGTCTGTAACTAAATCAGCTGATCAGAAATATGGGCGCCATCTTGTTACTTAAAATTTAAACAAGGGTGGGACGGTGTTTAAATTGACAGCTGATTTAAGCAGTACTTAGGTACTGGATAAAGTTATGTAGCGTTTATGAGTAAGAAATTTTGCTAATCAGCGGCTAAGTAATGTTTAAAATTTAAGTAGCGTTTATAAGTAAGGCTGTTTGAATCTACCTACTTAATAGATTGCAGCATGCTAATCTTATTATATTCAATCACGCCGTTTTCGACTAATCGCCTACATACTCGTACGAAACAATTAACGTAAGTAACATAATAAATAAATTAAATGTTGTATGCCTCCTAAGTTCATAAAAAAATTGCCTTTAATGTTTTTTTTTTACCTCGTTATAATTTTTTTTGTTTTGAAGTTTAGAAATTTACCTCCTCCCTATTTAGAAAAAATGAAATATTGCGCCCGTACACATCGGCCGCGTGGCTTTGCCAATAAGCGACGTTAAATCTGAGGGAATCTAGATACGATAGAATCGAAACGCGGACGCATCGTCTTTAATATTATATATAATATTATTATATATAATATTATTATATATAATATAATAATCTTTAATAATAATAATATATATAATATTATAATATTTATAATCTTTAATAATATGCACTTGCCGTCATCGAGGCAGGTATCGCGACATTACGCATATTAGTCAGTACAACAATAGAGCGATGCGATCAACAATAGATGGCCTTCTCTGGCTCAAAGAAATGGACACAGAATGCAGTCAGCGCGCAGTGGGGAGAAAAGGCGATGGCTATTTCACTAGATATATTATCCAACAATAAACAATACAGGAGGCGCCCCCGTATCACGGAGTGCCCTTGTATCTGCGAAAGCGGTTCTCTGACTACCTCCACGAAGGAAGAGGAAGCCGCGACGGTTTGAGGGTTCGTCGCGTCACCTACAGGTTCCACAGTGGTCAGTGCTGGGGCCACTCCTGTGCAACGTGGGCTACAAGTGGGTTCCTCGTAGCATGCTTCTCATAAATGTATACGGGTCGCGTGCTACGCGGATGACACCCTAGTCTAGGGAAGGGACAAAGGCAAGGGAAGAGACCTAAAGGAGGGGTGCGGATGGCCACGATTAGTACAACTCTCGTGTCGGCCGCACACGTGTACTGGCCATCCATCCGCTCCGTCCTTCGGAGGTGGGTGAGGTGGCCGTAAGGTTCGCTGAACTTCTGATTAGTTCAGGTGTTTTCCGAACACGAATGTTTCGGAAAGTACCTGCAACGGGATAATCACGTGACGGGAGGTGAACCCAGTCTGCCACGACTGTGGGGCGCCGGAGGATACAGCGCTTCATACCACAACAAAATAATACGTGGAGAAAGTTCGGCCCCTTGAGCAGTCTATTGGCCCCCTGCCCCGGACTCCTATTGTAAGGAATCCATAACGGCAAGCTTACTCCCGGATAGAGTTCACCACGATCTAACGCTCCCCATCCCCATACTCAACGACGGACTATTGTCTACGGATCAGTGGAGCCTAGCCTAGTAGTAACAACACTATCAGTAGTCAGTAATGTCGTTAACGAACTCTTTTTGTTCACAATGTATGTAACACTTAACTACTTTGATTCATAAAAATGCATGAATGGAGAACCAGGGTGGAAAACCATGTACATATTCTGAACTACTGCTATTTTACATTTGAGTGTGTTTATGTGTACTCGTAACTGCTCAATTCCACAGCTTAAACGGCTTTAAGCTTTCAAATGCTTGAATGGCCTACCAAATACTATACTGATGATAACTTGAGGGAACGCATAACTGATATCCACAATGTGAAACTACAGATGATAGCTAGTGAATAGTAATTGGAGCCCGTTCGATCACAAAGGCGCGCTCCTCTTCAGTAAATTATTGACGCGCATTTTTACGTCTAGGTCTCGTTTGTACAATACTTCTTAGTGTGGGTGTAAATATTAATTGTAAGCATAAAACAATATAATGGAAAATATAATCGCTTGGATTGGCAGTAGTTACACTCAGTAGAACTTGCAACAATACTCAAAAATATAGAGGGCGCACCTTCGTGTGTGGAAAGGTAAATAAAGAGTAATTCAAACGTTTTCTATTCCATTTGTCTTCCTTCTTGGACTGTGGCCTCGATGTCGGAAACTGCAGAGGAGTCTGCAAGTTGGTGGGACGACTCTTGTTGAACAGTTCTACCACCGGACGCTCCTCGGGTGACAACTGCCTTAGTGCTGTGACCATTTCTTATGGTTATGCTCGGAAACTAATAAACGTTTAACTTCTTTCATATTATTAACAATTTTTACATTGTAATAGTAGCATTACAATGTAAAAATTGTATTTACACATAATTAAAGTTAAAATAATATTAGTATTAAAAATAAAAAGTTGTGCGCTTCTACTGACTGACTAATAAGGAAGTTATATTTTTACGAAACCGGCTTAGGGATTCCGCAAATGCGTCGGCTATCACGGCACAATTATTAAAAGACCTACTCAGTCTGGGAACCACAGAATTTGCTACAGTTATATAAGTAAGTATATATCCACGAGGGTAACTCCAGGGAATTTTAAAAATAAATCTACTCAACAGACCAAGGCAGCTTATATAATTTCTCAAAAGTTTGTAAGAAAATATCACATCTAATATTTCTCTACGAGTTGACAGCGAGAACATTTTGAAATGTTTCAAGAGTTTATCATAAGATTTAACCAATTTTTTTTATTTCCAGTGCAATACGCCAAATGCCAGAGAAACCTCTTTTGCACTCGTTCAAGTCGCAGCTTATGTGTTACAAAATATGGTCTCCATACCAAGCTACAATATATGACTTCTTACAAGACTGTTGTGTAGTATTATTGTAAAATACCGATGTTTATGCCGATGCGGTGTGTCTAGCTATAATTAGGCCAAAGGTCGAATATATATATTCGATGAGACAAAATTGAGACCAGTTGATAGAAGAGCGTAGTCATAAGAACTTTAAAAAAGTTTCTAGTTGGATGCTTACCAATATTTTGCTGTTGTTGTGGCTGCCGAGGGTTGGTTGGACGGCGGCGGTGAGTAGAATCGTTGCGCACGCGCGGAACCTGCGCGCTTTCTATATTCGAATCTATCCATTTTGGAACTGTAACTATAATTTGAATAATTAATATATTTTTCTAAACATATGTACTCGTATCTACATTTTACGTACTGCAATTTCATAGACTTAACAACACCTATTTATCTTTATTGGTTAACTAAACTTACATCTAGATTACCGATATACCTACCTACTACTGATTGAAACTAGAATATGATTGGAAAGTGCAAAAGATTAAAATTAATAAAAATAAAACAATAAAACCTATATTAACAAGATAGGAAAACACTTTTCACTTATTGGAGTGTAACTCAAAAACGGCTAAACTGATTTTGATGAAATTTAAATGGGACCACACGGGAAACATCAACTTTAAAAAAAACATCAAAATAGGTTCACCCAGTCAAAAGAAGAACAAAAGTAGAATTATGTACCTCCTCCTTTTTTTTTTGAAGTCAGTCAAAAGCTCACGGGTTCTTTAGCAAAAGCTTCTGATGATTACGTACCTTCTTTTGAATCTCTTGTATTGTAGTTTCTTCTCTTAGCTCCCAACGTCTTTACTCGAGGTCGAGTGTCCATTTGTCTGGTTTTGCCAATGGTTTCAATACTGTAAGATTGACATACATAAAGGAATTAAATACCTACCATGGGGTCCAATGGCGGACGATTATCTATGGATGAGTTGACGAATCATAAACGAGTTAATAAAATTTAATTCAAAGGATAATAATATGTTAAAATAATTAATCATGAAGCGCTCGTAGCGAAGTTTACTTAGCTGTTCTAAACCGATCAGCAAAGTTAAGCAACGTCGCGCGTGGTCATGAGTTGGATAGGTGACCGCTAGTGACATTACTACTGAGTGTTTCGGTGCTTCGGAGGGCACGTTAAACCATCGGTCCCGGTTGTTGTCTTAGGATGGCAGTCGTTATAGCATGGTGGTAGGGCATTTTGCGAATGCCCGCCTGGCTAGCTACCACCCTCAAGTAGAAAACCTGTCGCCAAGCACCCAACCGTGAGTTCCGGCAGCTGTCCTTGAGTCCTTCTAGGTTAGCCTGAACAACATCTTCGACTACATCATCACTTACCATCAGGTGAGATAGTGGTAAAAGGCTAACCTATCAGACATAAAAAAATAAAATATCATTTTCTTTTTTATCTATATTATTTTACCTACTAGCCGAATAAATTAACTATTTGTTTGTGAACCTTGAGTATAATGCACAATCAAATTCTAAGTCAACTAATTGACCTTATATTAATCTGAACCAAAAGTAAAGCTACACCAATTACCTACTGTATTTGAATTAACAAAATTACCTTTGTAAGCTACATGTTAATGAATTAATCGGTAATGCGTAATTGTTCAACCATATACTTATGCCCGTGGTACCAAATCGAAGATGGTGGTCGATGTTGGCTAAATGCTAACATGACCTTTGGAAACACTTATTTTGGGAATTTAACATTATTGAAAAGAATTTGGTGCATTATACCAGATCGCAAAGCATCAGATTAGCTAAAACTCCGGATCAGCCATTCGAAAGACAGCAAAATACCAAAAGAAGAGTCCTGTTTTACTTCTTCAGTTTTTTGCTAACGTGGTGTTTTACGAAATCTCCCGATAAACCACTTTTCCTACTTACTTACTAAATGCTATTTTCTATGGTAAGTACCTAACTATAATACCACAATTGAAATGTCTAGTGCATATGCAGTTTGCTGTAATTAAGCAAAGGATAAAGTAACATACATATAAAAGCGCTACTGTGATTCGTGATCCTCAGTGTTACCCACTAATAACAGAGGTGAAATAAAGAAACAAAGTAGTAGTATTACGTACAACTGCTCAGGCCCTTGTCCGAAGAGCTCAGTATCAGAGTAGCCGGCGATGTCGTCGTCTTGCCCGCATGCCACTTCGGTTGGCGCGTTTGTACCATCCATCCCTTGCCCACCCATGCCTAAACAAAAATGTTGCATAATATAGGACATAGGCATTCATACTTAATGGATAATTAGGTGCAAATTTCTCAGCGGTTAATATTTGGATGGGCAATTAAGTAGCATTTACTTATGAGCGCTTTCGTGCTTTTCGCATTCGAAAGGCTATGTTTAACCGATCTCGTCGGTCATACAAAAATGCGTGCTTGACTATGTACCTCAAGTTGAAAATGTTTCGCCAAGCATATAACTGGCGTCTTCCGTCAGTGTCTATGAAAGCCATTTTTAAGGTGGCGGTGGTGATATCGCGTTTTCTTTCCACCACGAGTGTGGCGAAAGGAGACGTATTCGACTTGAACCTGCTAAACCCCCCTTCCCGTTTTCAGTCCTCCGGCAAGGTGGGATATAGATAAAGTAGCAAAGATATCACATTCTAGATTAAGCCCATTTAACATCTTTGATCACATACAAGTAAATATAAATACAAGAAAAAAAAATTAAAGCTTGGAATGAGTTCCATATTTTTTTACTCACCGTCACCATCCGGGCGTGTTCGTCTACGATTTGTTCTTGAGAACGGTTTCTGCTCTGATTGGAACTCGTTGTTCTGTAAGAAAAACTTCGACTTGTAAATGATAACTATTCAACCTATGGGTTATTTTCTATATCTCTAACACCTCTTCGCCCTATAATTTGGGTAAGATAGTCCCAGCTCTGGTTAAGAGATATAAACCTTGCCATATCGAATACGAACGTTATATCCCCAAAACGTTGCCAATATGTAAAGACGCATACGCTCGTATGTGACTGAGGATGTGTTGCCGGCCTTTGAGGAGGGACATTGCTCTCTTATTGAATTACCTTAAGTCGTATCTGTTCGGAAATACTTCACCAGGCAGCTGGTTCCAAATTGTGGCAGTGCGAGGTAGGAAATGCCGTGAAAATCGCAAGGTTGTAGACTTCCAGACATCGCCATGAAATTTATGAAACATCATGCTTTGCCGGGACGTCCGATGGCGAAATTGAGCTGCAGGTAGTAAATGCGGCAGTAAATCAAACAGTTCCGATCGAACATGAAACAGTTATTTCGCTTATGTACCTAGTTACTTTTGGTTACTATTGCAGTATATAGTATAATATCAAAGAATTTTTATTTTATTACTCATACTAGCTTGAATAGTTATTGAATACTAAAAGGAACATGATCAACCTTAAAACAGTCAATAACCCTACAACAGAATAGATATTCTGATATGTCTTTCTGAAATTATACAACTTCGATCTCTATATCGAGAGTATTTATACAATAATTTCCCTTATACGTAATTATTGATATGTAGTTAAATGCAGGCCATTTGCCGACGATTTTTGATTATGAAAAGAAGTATGCATAGAAATGCAATGACCTGGTTGTAATTTTGACCATATCCCCACACCTGTCCAAGCATACGGTGCTGTTCGACTGTAGCGGGGTCGACGTAGCCCCTTGTGGGATTTGGGGGGACCTCGACCCGCCGCACCCTGGCTGCCTGCTGCGACACCTCTGTAATAATCAATCAAAGGTGACGACATAGATCCAAAACGTTATTCTAACGTATATATACTAACGAAGCTCATATATATATCGACGACACTTTACTTCTATCTCACAATTTGCACATCACAAAAACTAAAATTTCTTGCCGAGCATTTCTTATACTATTGACTTCAGTATAATAAGATCATCACCAATTTCCTAGCCGTAGCGCCCACATGTCAATGTAATATTTATTAGCCAAACCACATAATGGACAAGGACATCATTGTAACAAATCTTTTGTTTTATGCTCGGCGGCCTGCTTGACTTATTTTATTTATTTATAGCTGATAGGTTAGCCTTTGACCACTATCTCACATGATGGTAAGTAATGATGTGGTCGAAGATGTTGTTCAGGCTAACCTAGAATGACTGGCTCTCAAGAATAGCTGCTGGAATGTGTTCCAGTTTGGTGCTTGGCGACAGATTTTCTACTTGAAACCTAAGCTTGGTAGCTAGCCACGCGAGCATTCGCAAAATGCCCTAACACCATGCTGTATCGACTGCCATCCTAAGACAACAATCGAAACCGCCGGCTTAATTTGCCCTCTGAAGCACGATATCGCTAAGCGGCGGACGTTGCTTAACTTAGCTGATCGCTTAAACGATTAGCCGTTCCAACTCCCCTTTATGTGGGAGCATATGTTCAGCAGTAGACAATCCGGCTGATATGAGTATGAATATTAAATAGGCGCAGATCAAGAAGTTGTCAACAAGGTTTCAGGAATCAGTGAAGGATATAATAAAACTTACTCTTTTTAGGCTGGGTGCGAACTGTTATAAATGGTACATTCTCTGTCATTGCTGTCTGCTCATTCACTCGTGTCATGCTAAAAATGATTAAAAAGTTAAGAAACTTGTTTTACTAACTCCCAGTATCTGGAACGTTTGAAAAAGTCTTAATAACAGATTGAATACTGAACGCTTATTGGTCACCTATCGCGTCATAAAATACCGTTGACCAATGAGCAAACAGTATTTTAGTCTATCAACTAATCAAAACTTTGACAAACGTTTCAGAAATGGGGTTACCTGTTTTATGCATATGCATATAACTATTATTGTTAACTTTTTAACTTGGTATATGAGTACGCAGTTTTTGGTGTAGGCAGAAGTTAGTCCACTTAACATCAGGTGGGCGTCGGGCTTGTTCCGTTACAATAACATAAAAAAACAAACAGCAAATATATGTCAAATTGAAAACAATGTCTATAATTTTTATAATACCGATTGAGTATATATATATATATATATGTTCAATCGACATTATATATATATATATATATATATATATATATATGTATGTTTAAACACCCGTGTAATTTACCTTCGTTTATTGAGTTTCTTTTTTCTTTTTAACACCTTAACCAAATCAATTTTTTCCTGCAATTCGTCACATCGTGATTCCGCTAGAGCGAAATGGTCATCTTCAGGTATTAAAGCTGAAAACAGTTTATGTAATAAGCAATTTTTATATATCTGCATAAGTTTTGTAGAGGAGTATCTATTTAGACAAAAACTACCAATATTGACTTTTTTATAATTTTGGATAATCTTTACTATTTTCGTATTTTTGATATTACCTACTTGTTTTTTTCTTGCATCTCCAATTTAGTACTACGTACTTGTTTTTGTGAATTGTCAACAACTTATTTAGTGAACCATGCATCTCCCTACTAATAAAATCTACTTCAAACCAGCTGAGCATCTCTTCTCCTTAAGGTAAACTTTATGAATATAATAAGTATATGAAATATGAACAGGGCGCTTAAGGACATGCATGCAAAATTTCACGGATTTTAAACACTTGGTATTGATGACGAAACTGCCTTTGTAATGTAAAGCACTACGTGCACAGTATACTTAAGTAATTATAGTTAGTAAAATAAGATGATTAGTACGTTACATATATGTAAAAACAATACGAAAAAACAGTACCTATCACCCTCGTAAACTTTTCCACTTATGAGCGCCCTAGTATTTTTGGTGTTGCATAAGTACCTACAGACTTCACACGTGACCACTTTATTTGCTTGTGTTATATCATAATCAAAATATAATATATAATCATCATCGTCATCATCAGCCAGAAGACGTCCACTGCTGAACAAAAGCCTCCCCCATAGAACGCCACAAAGAACGGCTATTAGCCACTTGTAAACACTTTCTACCCGCGACTCTCACGATGTTTCAATATATAATGCGAGTGAGTAACAAACCTCTTATATCCAATTTCCGTTCAGAACGCGTTCCTTCTAAACCAGCCCCTGCGAGGCTGCTGGAGCTCCTATGACGCTTATCTGAAATATAATTTATGTCTAATTATTTACGATTTAATTTTATCAGACGAAAATAGTACTGTTTATTTTCTGTCATTTACAGTAACATAATAAAAGACAACGTATTGGTACTATTCTGAACGACGCAACGGTGCCGACTGCAATTGCTGGCTAGTTTGTATGTATTGTTGTCAAATGATTTCCAAGCGCGCCGCAGCAACGGCACTCGAAGATGCACGGCTATACTACATCGCACGCACAATCACATCGCAGCTGCTACACTTTTAGCTACAGTAGCTGTCGACAGCTTCGTCGTTTGGAATAGTACCTTTAGTCTTCACTTTCACTGTGAAACCCACAACCAAGTTAAAAAATCACAATTTACACTTTCCAACTGCAACTGTAGTGTTTTACTAGTGGCTCTGCGAGCCGAAGACCTACTGAAATATTTTCTTTTTTTACGTTTTGAGCCCATATCTGCGCTGTTTTGAAAAATTACAAAGTTAAATCGACATAAAAATTCAATATAATTATCGAATCTGCTCACAAAATTCACGAGATACTCGAACACACAGAATAACCGGAAATTGGATATCCTGACAGTCACGAAAGCATTTTTGCCGAAACTGAAATGGACACGCATCGCTCGCCTTACGCTCGGTCAATAAATAAATAACTAATCATCTATTTCCAATAAAATGTTAGGTTTGACAAAGACTTATTCTCGTAACTCAGAGCGTCTCTTTTATTTCTAACATAAATATGTACCCCATGTACGTATCGTCTATATAGATATTATAATCAGTTCACACTTACATCAAATGGTTATTTAAGGTAGGTATTTAAACTGTGATATTTATACGCTTGTCCTTGGTCCAGTTTTCCGTTTTATTATTATTTTTATCTCTAAATGTGAAAATAAGAAATCGCTTATGATTAAAACGAAGTCTGGCTTCTGGAAATTTAGATATTAGGTTGAGCCTATTTGAACACATGCACACATTTGAACGCTAAAATATACTATAAATAATATAAATTTGTATGGAAAATAAGGCTCTTTGCTTAAGTTACTATTATAGAAAATAAAGTATTTTTCTTGTGGCTACAGTAATCACGTTAACGGCAGATTGGAAAGCCGCATCTGAAAGCTAGAATAAAGCAGGGTTACTCCCAGATTATCAACCAAGCTAAGGTGCCAAAACATTAGTGTATGTTGCAAATTTTAGATGCTGCGATACATAATAATTCTGTTTGATACGAGCTTGAAACGCCACGCTGATGGTCTACCAGCTACCTGATACTTAATAGGCGGTTACTAAAAATATTTGTAGTTTGTAATATCAAAGGCCACACCGTTTGACGATATCTTCAGCAAGACTCTTTTAAGATATTTTTCAACAATAAATGTGACATATTAATCTGAATTAATAATCTAATAATAATTAATATTTTTAGAAAACACACTGGGTGCTCTTTCCACGTTTATCATATGCATAGTCTGCGAAAACCGAACAGGGTATTAATTCCTTGCCTTGATTTTATGTTGAAATATATATGGTGATAAAAAGAGATTCATTAATGATATATGTGAACGTGGTGATGAACCGTAATGTCGAAATTAGATGGATAAGCTTATCGGAAGATTTACCAAGAAATTGCTGCGGTAGAATCTTTACAGATCCTATCATAACGCATACAAATTGTACTGTTTTGTTACTTTGGGGTCATTGACTAATTCACGGCTTTTTATGTCCGTTGCCATATAGAAAAGAATAAATAATAATTTGAAATGAAACAACTTACCTTTAGATAACTTCAAACTATCACCCATATTAACTTGAAATTTTCATAGCACACCACTAGAAATGATGGTGTTAATTTTAAAATAAACTGAACGACTGTGATTAATTAATTAAAAAAGTGTGTTAATTATAGTAAAAGCACTAAAAAATCATTACGTCAAAACTGTCAAAATGATACAAGTCTTTGAAAAAGGAAAAGTCGAATTTTCCATCATAATCTATGAGCTATGGTGAGTCTTTAGTAAAATATAAAATAATATAATTTTAGGTTGAGGTTGCTTGGTGTCAGTCGGTTTTAATCATTGAGTATTTTGGTAATTAAAAGATTCAGGCGTTATTTTGGATATCTATAATAATTAATATGTAATAACAAATACTTTGGAATATATTAAGTTAATATCTCAGAAATCATTAAAGTTTTTTTGTTTTTTTTTTTATTGCTGATAGGTAAGCCTTTCACCACTATCTCACCTGATGGTAAGTGATGATGTGGTCGAAGGTGTTAACAAGCTTAATATAGAATTACACCTGGTGGGGGGCGTACCTACTCTACGTCTTCCGGTGTATGTGATGAACCAACTGAGTACCTTTCTTCCCCATCGTTTGTCCGTTCATCGATCAATGTGGCCTGCCTATTGCCATTTAAACTTGAGAATTCTAAAAAATGTCGGTGACACATTGGACTTAGGTCTTCAGTCTGCTGGATGGTCGACGAGAAGATGTAGCGTAACTTCCCGAACTCTGCCCATCCTTTTCGTAGGGCGACCTTTTTGTCGAAGTTAGACCTACCCATATAACTGTACAGTCTGTCCAACAACTGTCTCTCTGTAATGCATTCTTTTTATACTTGGAAGTAGAATTTTGAAGCTCGTAGCGAAGTTTGCTTAGCTGTTCTTGACCGATCAGCAAAGTTAAGCAGCGTCCGCCACGGTCATGATTTGGATGGGTAACCGCTAGTGACATTACTAATGAGTGTTTCCGTGCTTCGGAGGGCACGTTAAGCCGTCGGTCCCGGTTGTCATCTTAGGATGGCAGTCGTTATAGCATGGTGATAGAGCATTTTGCAAATGCCCGCCTGGCTAGCAACCACCCTCAAGTAGAAAATCTGTCGCCAAGCACCTGTGTGTTCCGGCAGCTGTCCTTGAGAGCCATTGTGATGGAACAAGCGCGAGGCCCACCTGATGTTAAGCGGTATCCTCTGCCTATAACAGATGCATTTCATCACAAGTGACGAACTGCACTGCGCCCATCACCTTGAGAAATACCTGTTAAGTCTCATTTTGCCTGTTATTTCACTAGCTCTCAAGGACTGCTGCCGGAACACACCGTTAGGTGCTTGGCGACAGATTTTCTACTTGAGAGTGGTCGCTAGCCAGGCGGGCATTAGCAAAATGCCCTTCCACCATGCGGAGAAGCTCAAGCTCTGGGCGGGATTCGAACCATGGACCTGCTGCGCGGCAGTCCATAGCCAATGCCAATGAACCATCACTGCTTCAAATTCTAGGTTAAGCCTGTTAACACCTTCGACCACATCATCATTTACTATCAGGTGAGATGTAGTCAAATGCTTACCTATCAGCAATGAAGAATTAAAAATACTGATCACCATCTACCATACCATTAAATCATCCAGATATGTAAAACAAGTTTTCCGTACTCGCCCGTGGAACACCTCGTAGAAAACCTGGGTGTTCCATGGATGAAAAAATATCTCAGTTAATTGTCTGTTACTTAAAAAATACTGGAACGATGTTAATGAAATTTAAATACGACCTAACTTGTAGGAATTTTTAACGAACGATAAAATTCATATTCAGTATATAATTGGCGGAGTAATCGAGTAACAAACATACAAAACATATTCGAATTGAGAATAAAAATTAAATACGGCTCTGCTTCAGTTCCTATATAAAAATTTAATATATTTCTTTATAAACAGATTCAATGGGACATTAAAAAATCACTATATCCATGATGGAGCCCAGGGGCATTTATATACTAACGATTCATTTTTAAATATAAACATCCGAATATTTATATTTTTAGCTCAAAGGTTAAACCATATTATGGCTTATATCATTTTATATTCCCTAATATTTCTTTTCTAATAATTGTCATAAAAAAAATCACAACAATTTCCTAATTTGTTGTTCTAAGCTTTGGTAAACCGTTATTTTTTATGGCTATTAAAACAACCGCCCGAGAACAACAGGGGTATGCTGAAAAACAGCGCAGCGATGCTCCTCTAAAAAGGGGACATTGCTGCACAAACTGAGCAATATACAACTATTGCCTATATTAATTTTAAATTTGTGATATGTCTATAAAATCATAAATATGAATTTAGTAATTAGGTAACTTTTAAAGGCAATAAATAGATAATTTATTACCGTGAATGTCTCCAACTTACTCAATTGAAATTTCTTATTTCTGAATATGCCAATATTTAGAGCATATTTTGTACAATTATTAGGGCGTTCGGATAGCCTATCGGTGCCAAAAATAACACTCACAAACGCTAAAAACGATCACACGGGCGTTCGTTTTGGGACTTCGTGAGCAAAAATATCGTTTTCGCTCACCGTTCGGATAGCTTTGAAAACGCTACAAATGACAGAGAAAAGTGATATTTTTGACCCATGTCTTGCCGTGGGATCGTTGTGATCGTTTTTTGACAACTGCTGTTTTGACAGTTGTATTTGGCGCGATTGAAGAGTTTCACAAGTTTTTTATATAAGTAACTATCAGAAGCCATTAACAAAGAAATAATAATAATATAGGTACCTACTTTTTGTTAATTTTAGAGATTGATTCCATGTTTCGTACTGTGCAAAATTGTTAAAATATTGTCGGTTGTCAAAGTATGTTTTAAGCCGTTCGGATAGCATGCAGTAATTGGTGGTCAAAAATAGCAAAAGCTTCTATCCGAACGCTAAAACACAAATGCCACTTTTGAAACTGCTACAAACGCAATCGAGCCAAAACGAACGCCCCTTATGAATACTTTATTCAATGGTACTACGGTTAATAGAAAACAGCATTTACCGTGGTACCATTAAGGTAATGGTACTACGGAAAATAAAAATTGCCGTGGTACCATTAAAGGAACCAGCTAATGGTATCACGGCAAATGAACGGTGGATTTGACCCTTCGAGCAACTAACACAGAAGCACAATGATTTCGCCTCGGAGTCAAGTTTTTTTATCAAGCCTTACAAATATTTAAATTTTGAATGCACTCTTGATACGGCACTATTATTACATAGGTGTTGTAATGCTTTATTAGAACAACCTTAGCATACAATACTAACAATGAATGAAACAAAATTTTTGTTCTTATTGTTTTATTATATCAATATACACCTATATCTACGTACTTACTGACACAAAAGAAAACTAATATAATAAATCCAATAGTTAAAAATTATAATAATTATTAGTAATTATATGACAGTCATTTGAAAATAGTTCTTGGGTAATTGCTCATATATTCCATTATTAATACATAAATTGGCTTTACTCATAATCTTTGTAAATATTTAAGAAACCTCACTTAGTATTGCACACTAGAAGTTTTGTGTGAAGCAATACTAAATAACATTTTTTTAATTGAATAGTATAATGATTATAAATGGAACCTAATAACAGATATCGCAAATAATTATTATATTTAAAGAAACTCGTTAATAGTATAAAATCTGATAATACAATGAATACATTTTTATTTATTATATGTATTATTAATTGGGTAAAATGCCTGCACGCACATTTGTCCTGTAGCATTTTTCATCATTTTAAGCTTTAACATTTTTAACGTCGGCATGTTAAGCCCTTTGCGATCCAAACAAAAGCCTCCCCTTCAAAGGGCCTTCCACAGACCTTTATTTAAAACATTCCACTCCAGTCTAATCCATTATTCTAATAGTAGAGTGATTATTTAACCGAAAGTTGAACACTCTACTTTTCATCACAAATGCTAGGAAATTAAAAAAAACTCGTTAAAACTAGGAAAATATAAAAAATAAAAAGCAGTTAAGCTAATTTAGAGAGAGTCTAAGTTACTGGATTACTTAGTAAGTATATTTATATTATGTTGCATGTTTTGTGACCAGAAACAGGTATGTTTTTGGCTACTTTATCAGATATTAACATCATTAATCTGAAAATAATTGTGATTGAAAAAACAAAACCTTAAACTCTATCGTGAAACTTTTACTATTTATGACTACACATAAATTTGTTATATGCATACTTATCTCTCCTCAAGGTATCTGAGTAAAACAGATTTTTTTAATATAAGCTATTAAGTTAAGAAGCCGCGTCAGATTTTTAAATTCACTTACTGTGGTGATTTCTACTCGCCCACCAACGGGAAATAGAATTTAATCGTGGTATTTCGAGTCAAACAACTTTCCAAGCATGAGTGATGAAATAAATAGCATTAACTAAATTAATATTTAAAATAACAGAGGCAAATAATGAAAGTACTTTGACAAAAAATAAAGCACAATAGTGCAGCCCAAGTGGCGTCACAACATGGGTAGTAAATTGACTTTTTTTTTTTAATCTGTAGGTTAGAATACATTCCAATTGGTGACGCAGTGCGAGGAACACATGGCGTTCGTGTAAACTTATATGGTACAAACTAAAATTATTGAGTTTATGGTCCTAAACAAAGTTCGCGCGGCCATTTTTTGGTACTAAAATCCAGCACTCGGTCTCGCGCTCGAATGTTGATGAAAGCGCCTTACATCACATGGCATTCATGAAGTGATGGGTATGATGAATCTAAAAATGTTATATCCAATTTCCTTTGATACGGTACGTTCATAGAAGAACTTCATGAGTTTATGGTCTTAAACAAAGTTCGCGCGGCCATTTTTTTATACTAAAATCCATCACTCGGTCTCGCGCTCAAATGTTGATGAAAGCGCCTTACATCACATGGCATTCATGAAGTGTTTTGGTATGATGAATCTAAATATGTTCCAATTTCCTTTGATACGGTACATTCATGGAAGAATTTCATGTATTGTCCACTAAAACTTGATAATACATAAAATGTACCCCAAAATGGACTTAGACAACCACATAGTATAAGCGTTTGTCTCGATGGAATGTCAAATAAATATCCTGGTGTAAAAGGCCCATAAAAATTCAAATCTTAAATGTAACTTTGAAATCTTACGGAAGCATTATTTTAATAATAAATATAAATACAAAGTCTCACATAAATATTATGGTATATAATTCATAATTATTACATGAAAATATATAATATTTCAGAAATTTTATTTATCATCTTCTATTGAGTATTAAAGATTGTGATAATACAAAACTCTTATTCTAGCGGGTCTATAGTTACTGGGGAATATACAATGTCGTATGACTAACAAATAGCCTATATTAATTATAATTTCTCAACATTTCAAGGTTTCTAAGGCGGTGTTTAGACAATCAATACAAAAATCATGAAATAGTGATTGAAATAATCTGTATTTACTGATATCTATTTCAACTATCCATATTGTGAGTATATTATATATATTTTCGGCTATTGATAATGCATAATCTCGACTATATTATTCATGGTATTTTAATCAATCTTATGTTATAAAATCTCAATATTACTTACATTTACTAACATAGAATATTATAAAAAGTAGTATGTGGAAAAATAAATATTAAAACATGCTTTATATTATTATAAATTATATAACACGCAGTTTATATTGTACGGATTGCGTTGTTTATAGACGATCATCTAACAACCGCCTTAGATGCCGTCCCTCGAATCCCCAACCCGCTTCTTTTCTATTTTTCTCCTGTATAACTTACATAAAAGTGTCCATAAGTAAAATATATAAAATGGTGTAACAAAGTATGTGTATAAGTATAGTCTGGCCCAGTTTTGTAGTTACTAATTTCGGGATCACTAAGCAATTTTTATTTTCTTAAATATATCAAATTTTTATGCACAATCAAAGAATTTATTTTAATACATTATGTTTAACAAACAGGCATAATCTATTACAAAAAAATACTCGGTATAAACCCATTCACTTCAAAGGATTATCATCTGGAATTGTGAGATCTCAGTTCAATTTCATATTATGCCTGTATTAGAATAATAAAAATAAACAGGGTTATGTTGTAAACGAATCATAGACAAGCACACTAAAATCATAAATAATACACAAATAAGGACGGCCGTGTTAGGCGACAGGCATAGCAAATACAATGGTTTATTTTATTACAACTGAACATTACCAAATAATACTTATAAAGAAACATATTTTGGCACTGTGCATGTTGTGTTGTGCATTATATTGTAGTATATTGATTCTAGGGCAGGCCCAACCTCTTCCAGGCAATGTTACAACTTGCCACATCTCCATCATTTACATTACTCTAATGGTGTTCAAATACATTGTATAAATACCAGATATTTAGTATATTAAGTATAGTAAAATATACCTAATCGATTTTAATTACAGCTTATAGATGTGTATGTTAAGGACCAAATGAATCACAACCACCCACCCAGAGCATAAAATTTAATAGTAAAAACATTTAGATGGTCATAAAACTTCTATGATTACTCACAACGTTTAGATAATACTTAGTTTTAAGATTTGCTGCAATTTTAAGCAAAGTTATGACTAGGCCGATAATAGCCTATATATGGGATTACCCCCACAGCATGCTTTTTCATGTGTATGTCTGGGCCAGTATGACTGTTATTATTCATTTTGTCCACAACACCTACATTTTATGTTATCTTTAATCAAAGGTATATGATTACAATGCTTTTAGAAAATATTATATGCTTTCGTCATACCCATAAAATGCAATTTATATTTTGACAATTATCGTTCATTATATATTTTTTTATCATAATAGAATAAATACGTGTGATATTATTATACTCAATTAATGCAAAATTAATATTGTAAAATGAAAAATATTTGACTTAAAAATCACTATAAATAATTATTTCTATAAGATACACGACAAATAAATGGAGTAACTGTCTTTCGCTCTCTATATGATTACATAATTAAATAACTCAAAATGTTAAACGAGAACTGAATAATGAATGGAAAACACTTTTTTTATTATATAAAGTCCTCTGCAATATTCAATAATTTTAAATATATGGCGTAATAGTTGATGGTTTTAAAATATTATGTTGAATATTACATAACAATGTTAGTGTGTGCGTAATGCACGTGCTTAGTTAGCATTATGTTGAATGTTATACATACGCGCGTGTGTGCGCACAATAGCTCCGAGGTTTTGCTATTGGACTCCCGTTACAGAAGAATACACTTCTTTTTCCTGGCAGGTTCTGGAGGCTCCAATGCTGCTAGTATGGCCTCATCGAACACATTCTTCAAACCTTTCTGTAAACACATAATGCATTGCATAAGTTTTTTTAACTATAAGTAACGCCGCTACAATATAATTTATTTAACTAACTGTTCAACAAAGTTAGTCCTGTGAAGGGAAGTGCACATGGAGCTGAGGGAGTATCATTTGACCTAACTTTCAGTGACGACAATCACACAGGCCATAAGATAGATTTATGTCGTGTCACTGATCACCACAACCTTCTAGATAGCTTTATCATTTAATTTAAGATATACCTATAATCCTACATACCTACTTGAGCAATTAAATTTGTTAGACTAGATATATTTACTGAGCCCACCTCCTGAGCACAGGACAAAGTTCTATGACGAATCATTTTCCACTGAAGCTGTATGTTTATGGAACTCCTTGCCGCTCGAAATAAAACGTGCACCCTCTATATATGTATGTATTCAAAAACCTGGTTAAAACTCACTACCTTTCTTGATAACTATTACGCTGCTACTACTATTGTAAAACTAATTCCATTGTTTTGTGTGTTTGGACTCAAGTCACTGCAAATATTGTAATAATATAACATTATATAATGTATGTATATCTGATGTTTCATGTATGGATAGTTATACATATATATATATATATATTTATTTATTACATTATACATTTAATTTTTTTTTATATATACATATTTATTTATTATTATTTATTTATATATTATTATATTTATTATTTATTTTAAGTTACTTTGGTTTGTTAAATGATAACTTTTATGATGTAGATAATTTACGTCTTAATTTATTTATTGTCCGATTCTTGTTTTGGAAATTATTGTTTAATTTTTATTGTTATCAGTATTGTTATAGATATACCTCCGTCCATATCTATTTATAAATATCCCTTTGTTTTGTATAGGGTTGTCTGGTAGAGATCGCTCTCAGCGATAAGACCGCCCATTGTCACACCTACTCTTAGTTATTGTTTTAAGTTATAAATTTGTAAATTTTAATGTGTCAATAAAGTGTTATCTATCTATCTATCTATCTTTTACACTTGGCAACATGTTGCCCTTGCATATAAATATGTAGTTTGAAGTAATTATTGATTTGTATTGTCTAACTAAACAAAGCATGATTTGCTTTGTACATAGGAGGAGTTCATTTCTATATTTCATACACAACCGCTCGAGCATCCTCCCCTGCATAACCGTTTTTGGTAGATACATTTGTTATATCGTAATATTTGTATATTGTTATTGTGAGGCCTTTAGATATGTGTGTTTTCCACGGTACAGTAAGTTATATCATTACCACTGAAGGAACACCGAACTTTGTGTGCAAATTAGATGAGAACGCAACAAGAATGTTTAATTATAGTTTTTTTTGTATGTTATTGTGACGGAACAAGCCGTGGCCCACCTGATGTTAAGTGGACTAACCTCTGCCTATAACAGATGCATTTCGTCAACGACGAATTGCACTGCGCCAGTCACAGTGAGACGTTGTTAGGTCTCATGTGTGTAATTTTACTGGCTCTAGGTGCTTGGCGACAGATTTTCTACTTGAGAGTGGTCGCTAGACAGGCGGGCATTCGCAAAAAGCCCTTCCACCATGCTGTGAAGCTCAAGTCCGCGGCGGGATTCGAACCATGGGCCTGCTGCACGGCAGTCCATAGCCAATGCGAATGAGCCATCACTGCTTCAAAACTTTAGCTGTTATACTTCACAAGAAATAATTACAAAAAATAGGCTCTGGGAGCATAGAATCAGATTCGCAATATATCGGGTTATAAAAGGGGTAACTATATGAGAATTAACACTTTCCTACATATGAATTTATTTTTCATGTTTATTTTTAAAGGAGGGTTAACCCAGTGGCATCGGCGATAATGATAACAATAGAATTTCATTCCTAACTAGGACATGGTGGTACTGACGATGCAAACTTATTAAATTACCGTTTTTTTACTATTATCAAAATAAATGTGTGTGGATTTTTGTTGGGCTAACGAAAATTACACATCCTGTTTCAACAATAAATCAAAAATACTACGCCTGAGTATTCTTTGAATGAAAATGTTTAAATTCTTTACAAGCCAATATAAATTTCAAGCCACGTACGATGCTAAGCTTACACTCGCAATCCTCATTTTTTTTCTTGTAGGAGTCGTGCAAATTAGTAACATAACATTTCTCATGTAGACGTGAGTAGGGTGTTACTCCACATTGCACGCACTGTAGGGTTATTTATTATCTAAGTGCCTCGATTACTCAAAAGGCAGCGGTTTTTTCCACCATAAGTATTTACGAAGAGGGCGTCTGGCCATAAAACCGAAAGCAAAACTATTTTGTGTAAACATAAAATATTGGGATAGTCTACGTTTGTCCTTACTTATATGTTAGAGGAAAATATAATTGTACCGACCGACATACAGTGGGGTAATGGTAGGAAGATGATTTTAATGGTAGAGATCATTTGAATTGAATTAAAAAAAATTACATACAGTATTATTGCCAGAAAATGGTACACTACCTAATTTTGAACACATTACATTGTTTACCAAAAAGATAAGTACAAAAATTGATACGAGCTGACCCGCTCTGGCGCTGACGAACGGGGGGGAGGGAAGGCAATTCACCCGCTTCCTGCCTTCTCCGTAGTGGGGCCACTGATGGAGAGTCGGGGAATTCTCTACTAGCTTACACGGCCCCACACGTCTGGGGGGCGACCTTGGTGAGCAACGTCGGCCCTTTCTCTAAAGGCCTTTAGCGTTGAGGCCCGGCTACAGGCCTAGCGCTGCCGCTTACGCTTACCGCTGGGGTGATGAATGCTAACGCGACCCCATCTTGCCCCACCTCGGCGGAGGACTGCTAACGGGGGGGTTTTAGTAGGTTCAAGTCTCCACCATCCCCGTGGAGGAAGGGAATGGCGAAGCCCCCTCTCAAAAAAAAGGTTAAGAAGCTGTCCCGATGTCAAATAAAGCCGCACTTTTCAAAGGACACCCAGTTTTTCCGCAGCTAATTTATCCCAGGGCTAGCGCGAGTCGCTGTATTACGCAAAATTGGGTTTAAGTGTAAAACCCAGTAGGTCGAGTTGGTCGGTTATCATAGTAGACACTTTAGGGGGCAGGAGAGAGACAGAAACTACTCTTTTTGCACTAATTAGACCCTCTTGGGCGTTCGAGCACTGAATTTGACCAAATCGGCATCACGCCATCCGGCTATTAACTGTTAGGCGAAATTAATTCACTCGACTATCCCCTCTTTATGAAACTGGATTTGTACATCGCTGGCCCGTGCGTCGTTGTATATACACCTCTCTACAACTGTACTGTCGTCTGCATATTCAATAATAAGGACTTTAAGCATTTATGTGCAGCAAGAAAAGAGTAGCAGAGAGAACCTTGAGGTACCCCGGCATTTATTGCCAATTGATCGGACAAACATCATGAAGAACAACTCGTATCAATCTTTTTCTCCAGATGTCAGAAATCCAAGAGCGCAAGCCAGCGGGTAAGTAAGCCATGAGCTGGAACCTTATTAGACGGTCGTGACAAACCCTGCCGAGGGCCTTCGATATGTCAAGAGAGACGGCAGGCGCTTCTGCGTACTTTTCAATGGCCAGGCTCCAGATATGAGTGACATACGCAATACGTCCCGCCAGTTGACCGGTTTCTCGGTTTCGAAACCCTGTTATGTCGGTCACTGACGATATGCCAGGAGTCTACTGTTCAATATATGTATATATTTATCACAAGTGAGCGATATAGGTATGCATTTAGCAAGGTCTGCACGAATGCCTATCATGTGCACATTTGCAATTTTCAATGATATCAGCACTTTATCAGTTTTTAGAGAGAGGCGAAAGAGACGTGTCACCACAGGTGCCACCTCAAACGCACATGATTTAAGGACTATGGCGGGAACCTCATCAAGACGACGGGCCTTGTTCCCGTTTAGATTGCGAAGCGACCTGCGCACTTCGGTCTGACGAATGCATATTTCCGGCATTGATGCCTCGCATCCAGGTAGACTAGGAGGCGTTTCGCCCGCTGCATCTAAACGTGAAGACTCAGCAAAAGGAATAGAAAACAAGTTCGGTCCATTTTTAATAGGGTAGGCAGATTAGGACGACTAAAGTTGGATTCGATCGATTTCGCCAGGGACCAGAACTCTTAGCTTACAAAGGTAAACAATGTTACACATGGAGAGTAGTTTCTACTGTCTACCTTCGTACATCCAATCATGAATAATATTCACACTCAACATGTTTATTGTTATATTACCATGTTAATGTATATCAATAAAGCATGGTATCTGGACAGCTGTATGCTTTTATTTAGGCTTAATAATATTTTACCGCTTCCATGCATGTATATCAGAGATTTATGCATATTTGTCTAACAAAACTTTTCTTATTTCAAGGCTCGTAGTGAAATTTTTCTGAGACAAAAACGCAATCGCTTTAAAAACTTATTATATCAACCACGCTGCCATAAAGATATTTTTTTTTTTTATGCTTGATAGGTTAACCTTTGACCACTATCTCCCCTGATGGTAAGTGATGATGTGGTCGAAGATGTTGTTCAGGCTAACCTAGAAGTAATTATATATATATATATAAGAGATATTTTTATAATATGTGCATAACTGTTTATAATAAATTACCAGACGAAATAAAGATATTAGAGGGTCATATTTATAGGAATAGGCTAAGTCAGTGGTTATTAGAAAACTGTTTTTATAGCATTTAAGAATATATGGAGGTTTAGTAAGATATAGACGTAATTCATTTGATTAAATTTTTAATATTATTATTGTTTTTAGCATTAGCTTTAAATATTTGCACGTCTGCTTGCAGGCAGAATACAGAGGCTACGCATTTTACACAAGAACTCAAAATGTACATGTATGATTGTATTCTTGCAAATAAATTATTTGATTTGATTTGAACAAAATATTGATAAAATTATTATCTACTAAATTTGCACATTAATTACTTCCCATCACTATTAACCATGTAGTGGTGGCGTAGCCAACGCGTTTTGGTATGAGAAATATTGGCTTAATTTATTGTGTACAAACTAACTAGAATTGCTTCTCTTGGGGTTACATTTACAAAGATTTTATGTATTATAGATTAAATAATGTAGACAGAACTGTCGTAATGTGAGGTTTTTATTTTTGTTGATTATAAAATATCTTGAATTTGGATGCCAGAATCAGTATCCTACTATAGAACTGCACTCTACCTACATTTATAACAGATTATTTTCCATCACTTGTCAGTCTGGTAGAGTGAGAAGTCTAGTGACATTGGCAAAATGGCGATATTGCTTATTTGCAGAACACATAAACGAGATATTGAATTATTGCCATTGTGATGCTAGTACGCTACTTGCAAGTAAATAGTTTTTCGACCTTTATTTGAATACTTAGTACCTAACCCAATAAAAATTATTGTGAGTAACCGTTAAATTCATAAAAATATTACCTGTGTGAGAGCAGAGCATTCAACATATTTAACTGCTTTCAGTTCCTTGGCGAGTTTCTCTCCCTGTTCAAGTGAAACTGGTTTTTGTTTGATTTTGGCCAACTTTTCCATGGTTGCGGGATCATCTCTCAAGTCTATCTGCGTTCCTACCAGGAGGAAAGGTGTCTTTTGCTGATGATGAGTGATTTCTGGTACCCACTAGAATAGACAAAATTATATAATTAGTATATTACATTCAAAATTATCTTGCACACACTTTTGTCCATTATCATTATGCTGACTATATAGACTATCAATTATGGGATGTCACAATAAGTTAGGAAGTTAATTTTTTAAGTTATATTTTGATATGTTCCCTGGGGTTCTTTACTTAATACCCATGCACACATTGTATACATTCACCTTTAAAGTCGATGTAGACGGCAGCATTTTGGATGTAAAAAATATAAAACTTGACTTTATATACACAAGTAGTGTCTAAGCCCCAAGCAATATGTTTGGTTGTATGTTAAAGAGGCGGCTCCTGATGAAAACAATACTGTAAACTTATTCTAATATATATATTTTTTTTTTACTTTATTGTATTTTGCATGTATATTTTATTTTACTTCTTCAGAAACTTCAAAAGCTCAAACTAAACTCAAAAGTTGTTTAGCATTCTGCAGATGTTTGTTTATTCCACCATGTGCAATATTATATTGTTAAGAACTTTTAGCCATATTTATGAGAATTATGATGTTAAACCAGACCTTAAATCTTAGTGACTATCATCATCAGCCAGAAGACATTCACTGTTTAACAAATACCTCTTGCATAAAATGACACTATGAACAGATATAAGCCACTTGAATGCATCAGCTCCTTGCATCTCTGATAATATTTTCAGTCTACCTAATGGGGCCTAGCAACTCTATGTTTTCCGGTGCAATGTCATAACCACTCAAGAACGTTTCTTCCCATACAATTACAGGTTCATTGTGATTAAGCCTAACCGTTGCCACTTCAACATATTCAACAATGTTCAACATGTTCAACAATTCTGACAGCTATTTTGGTGACATTTGTTCTTCAGTATCGGCGACTTAGTGATCATAATAATCTAATAACTATTATGTTCTAAAAATAATTATACCTCACCTTTTCCTTAACATTTTCAAAGGAACTTGGGCTTACTACACTGAAGCATACAAGGAAAACATCTGTTTGTGGATAGCTAAGTGGCCGAAGCCTGTCATAATCTTCCTGTCCTGTAAAAATAAATATCCATAGTTATGTGATTTTATATTAAAAAAAAATTATGTATATTATTATATCACTTAATTTATAATTCATAAACAGAATTAAGATAAGCTTTTTCTCTTCTATGACCAAGCAAAAATAAACATATTTATAAAAGTATTATCAGGGTATTAAAAATATATTAAACAATGGGTAAGCTTTTTTATTTCTTGTATAGCTACAGAGCACATACTACAAGAAATAAAAAAGGAGTTCTTTTTTATTATTATATTTTTTAAGTGAACCAATTTGTATTAGTAAACATCATAATAAAACTACTTTATTGTCACTATGGATTTTACTCACCAGCAGTATCAAAGAGGCCTAAGGTATAAGGCTCTCCTCCAATCATGACAGTCACAGCATAGTTATCAAACACGGTGGGAACATACTCTGAAGGGAATTTATTTGTTGTGTAACTGATCAGCAAGCAAGTTTTACCCACTGCTCCATCACCCACCACCACACACTTTATAGTCTGCATATTGTATTTCTTTCTATGTTTTCAATAGATGTGTGTTTTCTTTAATTTATTATCTATCTATGTTGGATTGGTGTGACCATAGCAGACTCGACAGAGACTCTCTGGAACAACAGAAATATCTTATTATTAATAACAGTAAAATCAATAATGAACCCAACAATGTTGCTATGCTTATGATTATGAAGCAATAACTCAACTTAGGTATAGCTTAGAATCAATTTATGGTATACATGATGAGGGGCCACATGTAATTTAGTTATATTTTTAATTTACTACATTTAACATTATCTTACAACACTCATACATTTATAATGTATTGTTTTAATAATAAATTAATAAATTTGCATTGCAGTATAAAGCAAATAGCTGTTATAAGTAAGAATGAGCTGTCAAATGCATTTATCAAGTTTACACATAGATATTTTAATAAGTTGGCATCGTACATCCTAGTTATGAATGAAATTCTATTGTTTTCATTATCACCGATGCCAATGGGTTAATGTATTTAGATACTTTTTGTATTGTCCTAATTTTATATTAATTGTAGCCAGATGCAAATGTAACCCGAAGTCCTGCCAACCATTCACTATTTTATAGTTAAGTACTCTATCCATGCAACATTGGTGAAATGTGCCAAGCCTGCACAACACATGCCAAATAAAGAAGAATAGTAGGATGACATTTTTTTTAGCCTAATGATCTTTTGGATAATCAATAATATCAGCTATGCAAACTATATGGTCTTGCTGAGCCAATCGGTCAGAACCCTCAAGATCGTAACGCCACTAAAAGTGAGCTTATGGTTTTTAAATCAGATTTAAAAACATACTTAGTTGCACCTGTTGAGCTAAATGGATGTGGCCTTCAAGCAGTATCTACTTCTAATATCTGGGACATTGAGTTACGGAGTCGCTCACAGATAACGTTGACATGGAAAGAGAGTGCAGGGTGTTGTGTATTAGGGCTAAATATGCTGGCTCGCAGGTTTGCGCGTTGTACGGAACAGGTAAAGGCGACGATACTCAGGGCGTATTGTCAGTCTTTTTACACGTGCGGCCTGTAAGTCCATTACACAAAAATCTAGCACAACACCCTGCGCATACAGTATAATAATGACTACGAGAGCGCTGATGGGGCTGCCCACATGGTGTAGCGAATCGGGGATGTTTGCAGATGCACGTTTAGTAAATTTTGTGGCTATAGTTCGCAAGCATGTCGCCTCCCTGATTGGCCGCGTGAGGGCCAGCTCCAACAGCCACCTGCAGCCGATTGCCTCCAGGATCTATCTGGGTCGCTCAATAATGCAGCACTGGACCAGGCTGCATATTGAGCACTCCGGATCCAAGCCTAAATATAAGTGAAGATACGGCAGCACCTACATGTTTTTGATTTCTTTGTTTATGTTTCGTTTATTATTTTATTTTATGACTAACTATAAATTATGTAGAATTATGATACGACAATACCTACATCTGTTACTCATTAACCATTCGATTTAAAATTGTAATAATTATGTTGTCTTTATATTTAAAAAGGGGTAAGCAGTGATGACAAAACACCCACATTTCATCAGACATACTTTTGATACCATGGAATTGTGAGCTATAATTCTATATATTGCCATCTATTGGGCACAACTCTACATTCTGGACAACTACTGCCAATTCCTTTGTCTGAATAACACAATTACTGCCAGAGCCCCCTGGCTCCGAAAGTAATAAAACAAGAATCTCATGGTAAGATCCCTATCTAACTGCAAGATTCCAAAATAATGCTTTATGCTACTCAATCAACAAAGCAGTCAGGTACAATGTGAAATTGATAAATTAAAGAAGGTTTAGTTTTGTGTGTGAAAGGTTTTCAAAATATTTTTCCTTTTTATCAAAATTTTTTCCTACTGTTATCCTACTAATGTGGCGTGTATGTTTTTATGTTACATAGAAATAAATAAAAACACACACACTACACTTCATTTAATAGATTTTGGGTAAAGAAAAGAAAAAGCTGTTTTGTGTCCAAGGTGTCGCAGCAATTCAGTTACACCAGCATGAGTGATGTTGTGCTGTTTATAAGATTTTTTTTTTTTTTTTTATGTTATTGTGACGGAGCAAGCCCGAGGCCCACCTGATGTTAAGTGGACAAACCTCTGCCTATAACAGACGCATTTCGTCAGCGACGAATTGCACTGTGCCCGTCACACTGAGACGTCCAGTTGTTAGGTCTCATTAGCCTGTAATTTTTCTGGCTCTCAAGGACTGCTGCCGGAACGCACTGTTAGGTGCTTGGCGACAGATTTTCTACTTGAGGGTGGTCGCTAGCCAGGCGGGCATTCACAAAACGCCCTTCCACCATGCGGTGAAGCTCAAGCTCTGGGCGGGATTCGAACCATGGACCTGCTGCATGGCAGTCCATAGCCAATGCCACTGAGCCATCACTGCTTCGAAAATGCTTTTTTTATCGCCTTTTTATAACATCCAACAGAAGAATATGAACAGCCCTTTTATTTTGAAGTTGAGAACTGTTGTACAAAATGAAACCTTGCTAGTTTAAAAGACATGGTAATATAAAAAATCGCATTGCACTAAACTTAATAATTTAAAATTGCAAAGCATACAATATACTGGTAAAAATAACATAATAATTTCGCAAAGTATATAAATAAATAAAATTACCAACAAAGTAGCTGTGATACTGACACCAGCCATAATTCCATTACAATCAGTCTGCATAGGAGTAAAAGGGAAGCGGAACTATAAATCTGTGGGTGTTAGCTATTAATTTCAACAGTAAGCACATACAATTTGTAATAAACAACACAGTTTCTGGAGGATATTAACATAAGGTTGATTAAAGTCTGGAACATCTCATAAGCTATATCATCCTTAACCCTTTCACAGGAATAAGGATCTTGCAGGTGAAAATAATAAATATCTAGTTTTGGCATACCTTTATTGCTTATATTTACAATATGGCTTCAAATAATCAGTAACTTATTGGGAAGAACTGGAAAATATGGTGGTAAACATTCTCCCTAGGCCCTTTAGGGTTTGTGAAAATTAGTAAAACACCGAGTTACATAAAGCAGTACTTTGCACTTCTCACACATAATTTTGCTTCTTCTCCCTACCGCTGCGGACTTGATTGAAGCTATCAAACACCCCAATCTTTTATCGTCTGAGGGCAGGGAATGGACCGCTAGCTGCCATTTTTTTGAGTCCTCAATACAGCAGATCGAATTTTTGGGTGAAATGTGTTTTGCTCAATAGCATAATTTCTTTGTTGTCCTGCCACACCACAAAGGCTACATTTACTTTTGTCCTCCATTTGGCCTATCTGTCCATTCTCTTTTTTTCAAATCATCTGCCTCTTCTTCAGATGATTCCTCCACTTCATTCTCATCTTCAGTGCTACTTTCTTTTACCTCTTGCCTTTGCATTCGATTCCAAATAGTCAGCTAAGCAGCCATCATCAGGAGTGCAATGCACAGAGTGCTCCAAAACTATTTCAATATCGTAATTATGCAATAAATTTGTTGACATCTTCCATTAAAAACAACCTTAGAATCAGAAAATAAGGAAATAAAATTGAATAATGTAACAACAGGCATAGGGAGTATTATTCCCACCATAAAAATAAATAAAGTACTCAAGATTTCAACTCATTTTAGGATATAGTCGTATTTGCCTGTGTAGATTATAAACAAACATAATAATAATAAAACATTACCTTGTTTTACACTGAAATCCAAATAATTTATTTAAATTTGTTTCAATGATGAAAAATCACTAATTTTCACAAAAGCTGGTTCCACAATGACACATTTCCAAAGAAAGTAGATGTATTTTTTTTTATAATTAGCTTAGTTCTTCCCTATGTTGCCAGCACAAGAAAAAACAACTTGCTACATTTATTTCAGAACAATCAATATACATATAATAATATGGTGGTATAAATATATATTAAAGGGGTAACAAATAGAAGACTCAGTCTGAAATACAAAATAATATATAACAAGATGTACACCACATTCACTGTGCCATCTTTCTTATGTGTTCATGTTTTATATACAGTCATTGTTAAGCCTACAAAAATAAAATATTTTAAATATATTGTTCTGAACAATGAACAGTTGTGCATAAATCTTATATGTATTACTTACTATTCTATAGTTAGATGCAGATTTTAAATTTGATGGATTCTTGTTGTAGTAAATAAAATTTCTTGGTTTGTGCTTTTAAGAATGTGACCCCAGTGTGGACATAGAAATAGTATGTCTCAACAGCTGAGAAAGGTGGCCTATTGGTTTTTAGTTTATTTATTTACAATGTTATCAATGCTTACCCTCCTAACCAAATTTGTTAATATCCTACTAATGCCGCCTTTGAATCACTTATTCGAATGGAAGTTACGGTTGTTCTTGACAGGCCCAAAGTCTTTCATTAGGTTATAAAGGGACTTCACTTGTATACCCTTTGTTCTGAGTTATACAAAATTATATATATATATATATATATATATATTCAATACATAACAATTTTTGGTTAATTGCCCAAATTTTGTTAATTCATATTAATTATTTGTTTTTATTGTGTTGTCTTCAGGTATGTTTGTTTCCCATAACACAGTAACTTCTATAAGTACTTTGCGTTTTAGTATATTTGAGTACAGAAATATATCTGGTCTGGATGACGAAACTGGTCAAATGGGGGAACAAAAGACAAGTTACATGTGGAATGTGAGTGTGGTGCTGCTGAGCAAAATATGGCACATTTACTGTCATGTCCCCAGTGCCCGACCACCTGCAATCAAGATGACCTCAAGTATGCTTCTAATAATTTTTTACTTTTTTAATTTTTTACTTACTTTGAAGTGGCCTCCTATTATCATACATATTACCATTATGGGCATAAATTAACTAACAGCCAATTAGCCATTGATACATAATGAATAAAAGAATTACAATACACCAACGTCATCAGATATATTTGATTTTCATTTATGTTCATCAAAGAAGTACAATCGGAACCTGCGCCTCAGATGGAGTAAGATTTGGATAAAGATTTTGTAGATGACCTTTTTGCAAAAAATCAATGTGGCTTTTGGTTGTGGTCAAACCTTTTTTTTTGCTCCTAACGGGATACTTGCAGCTTCTCAAAGTCAAAGTCAAAGTCAAAATCATTTATTCAATTTAGGCGTCTATGACGCTCTTATGAAGGTCAATTACAAATTTTAGTATTGAAATATTCTACATTGTACTGCCACGTTCAGCAAATAAAGTGTATAGAGCCACTGCGAGAAGAACGGGCAAGAAACTCGGGGCCATTCTTTTAAACATCTTTTAACAATGTGTTACATACATACTATATAATAGAGTTATTACAATATTTGTTTAAATTATATAGGTGACAGGCAATAGCTTGACGGAGGCGGAATTGTCCAGGCATTTTTGTCGTTTATGTAATCAGAAACTGTGTAGTAGGATTTTTTAATCAATATGTTTTTCACATGCAACTTGAATTTCCCTTCTGTGAGCGTTGTAATATGTTTAGGAACTTTATTATAAAACCGCACACAATAACCTAAGAAGGACCTTTTATTTGTCTTTGCTAATCTAAAACCTGGCACCGCTATTTTATCTTTATTCCTAGTATTGTAATCGTGATTGTCACTGTTTAATTTAAATTTACTCAAATTTTTACGAACATACATAATATTTTCAACTAACTATAACTATAGGTGAATTTTGTATCCCTCTGGCGTTAAAGTGGCGCACCTTGATATACGACTGGTCTCCTGCCTTATTAAAATTCTATCTAAACGCCTTTCAGATGACCCTCCCAGACCAAAGTAACTTAGTAAGATGGGGGAAAGCCACCGAAAAGTCTTGCGGTATTTGTCGGGAGGCGATCGGTACAGCTAGGCACTTGCTGGTAGGATGCAAGGTGCTCCTTGATAGGGGTCATTATTCACGTCGCCATGATAGAGTCCTCGAAATCATACGTGAAGCCGCGAGTCTCTCGGTAGCTAGAGCAAAAAAAGGTCTGACCACGAATAAACGACACGTCGATTTTGTAAAAGAAGGGTCATCTACAAAATCTAAATCCAAGCCTTACTCCATCTTAGGCGCAGCTCCCGATTGGACTCTTTTGATGGACACGTATGAAAAACATTACAAAATTCCTGAGGATGTTGGTATTTCGTCATCCAGACCAGACATATTTTTATACTCAAAATATCTAAAACGCATAGTACTCATAGAACTTACTGTGCCGTGGGAAACAAACATACCTAAAGACCACACAATAAAAACAAACAAATATTATGACCTAACAAATGAATTAACCAAAAACGGTTATGTGGTTAGTTTATATGCTGTAGAGGTTGGAGCAAGGGGTATACCAGCGAAATCCCTATATAACCTACTTAAAGACCTTGGCCTACCAAGAACAACCGTAACTTCCATCCTAGAACGTGTATCTAAGGCGGCATTAGTAGGATCTTATCAAATTTGGTTAGGTAGAGGAGGAGGCTCGAGTGGTGAAGGAGAGCATTGATGCATCATAAAGGGGCCCCTTAATCCTACTCCTGGGTTGCAAGTCCCAGGCCCCTCCAGCCTCTTCCTCTGCAACGCGATGGACCCGGCACCCGCACGGTGAATCCATGGAATGCTAAGTAATTCGTCTCTATACAGACTTGGTAAAGTTAAAATATCTATTTCTTTAAAAAGATCCCTCACAGATTCCCTAGGACCCATTTTATATATGGCTCGAATTGCACGCTTTTGTATGATAAAGATTGTCTCTATCTCAGCAGCAGTTCCCCACAGCAATACGCCATACGACATAATACTGTGGAAGTACGCGAAATAAACTAGGCGAGCAGTAGCTACGTCTGTTAACTGTCTTATCCTAAGAACTGCATATGCAGCAGAACTAAGTCTTCCGGAGAGATCATGTATATGTGGATCCCATTGTAAAGTGGAATGCATTTTGATTCCCAGGAAGACTGTCGCTTTGTCAATAGGGAGTTTATCTGGTCCAAGCTTAATGTTTGGTTCAACATAAGGAACATTTGGTAAAGAAAACTTTAAACATTTCGTCTTTTTTGAATTTAGGAGAAGATTATTAGCGGCGAACCATTTACAAATCTTAGATAATACATTATTTACATGCGTCAGTTCACTGTCTTTCCTATCTACTTTAAAAATCAGAGAGGTATCATCTGCGAATAAAACAATATCGCAGAAATCTTTGACCATGCAAGGCAGATCATTAATATATGTTAGAAACAGAAAAGGTCCCAAAATTGATCCCTGTGGTACTCCCATTTTTACCAATGACCCGGAAGAAGTATTGCCACTTATTCCAACCCTCTGTAGCCTGTCTGACAGATATGACTCTATAAGATTCAGAGCTTTTCCACGAATACCATAGTGGTAAAGTTTACGAATCAGAGTGCAGTGCTCTACTGCTCTTCTCATATGATTTCCATGATCTATCATGGCTACATGAATAATGACCTCTTTCAAGGAGCACCTTGAATCCTACCAAAAAGTGCCTTGCTGTGCCTAACTCTCCCGACAAATACAACCAGACTTTTCAGTGGCATTCTCCCATCACAATGAATACTTTGTTTTGAGCGTTCTGGAAAGTGTTAAGATAGAATTTAAATAAGGTACTTAATAAAATCATATTTCAAGGTGCCGCAAAGGGGGATAGAAAATTCTCCTATGGTTAGCCATTTATATGTAATATATAAATGATTATTTATACATTAAAATCATAATATTTTATCACATTTCAAATAAAATAAAATTATTACAAAATAATATGAAATACCCTAATCTCATGTCATCTAACTTCAGTCTATACTGGGAAGGGTTCCTGACTTGCTATAAAAACTACTTTAACCTACTGTCATCTGATTTTATTCAGTCATAGGAAGGGAGAACTAAGATTCTAAGCAAGGTGTTTGTTTACGAAGTACTTTATTTTACGCATTTTTACAGACAGGTTTGATGATGTAATCAAAATAATCTTTACAAGTGATTTCATTGCCTTTGTAGAATGTATACTTACTAGTTTCTAATTTTCTGAAAACAAAAGGGTAATTTACAAAATCTAAATCCAAACTTTACTCCAGCTTCTGATTGGACTCTTTTGATGAAAACATGAAAACCACTTTGAAATTCTTGAGAATAATGGTGTTTCGTCATCCAGACCAGATATAATACTATTCCAAAAAATCTAAAACTTATAGAACTTACTGTGCCATGGGAAACAAACAAACCTAAAGACCACACGATAAAAACAAACAAATATTACAACTTACTAAATGAATTACCCAAAAATAGTTATGTAGTTAATTTATAGCATATAAACTACATACTAAATTGTAGCTAGGGGTATACCAGCAAATCCCTATATTACTTACAAAAATAGCTTGGCATGTCCAGAACAACAGTTACTTCTATCCTAGGACATGTATCCAAGGCGGCATTAGTAGGATCTTACCAAATTTGGCTAGGCTAGCTAGGAGGCTCGATCTGTGGAGACATTGAAAAAGGGCCCCTTAACCGTACTTACTGGGTTGCAAGTCCCAGGTACCTCTGACTTGGGCCTCTTCCTCTGCAAAGCTGTGGATGCTGCACCCACACAGTGAATCTATTCACATATCTCAATCAAATTCATGCAAATATCATTTGTTTCAATAAACTTATGAGAACCAACAACTAAAAAAAATTTTTTTGTGGTAATGTTTTTCATTTTTGTAATGTTACAATCAGCCTCTCCATAATTTTTTAAGGATTGTTTTGAATTATTTAAAAAAACTAAGTATTTTTGAAACCAAGCCTAACTTATGGTTTTATTTTAAACCTCAAAATACATGGTGGGATATTACACACCTTTACTTCTCATTTTCATTTCCAATTACATTATCATTTATGTGCACTACACATATCTATTATGATTTTTGTTGCAGATGTAAAATTTGCATCTGGCCCATATAACAATTGTGGAAGATTCAATACTTTAACAATTATATCCTAGCTAATAAATAACACTGACAATCTGTTATGGCTATACAATTAGACAAGTCGAATGACGGATAATGGACTTTTTGAAAGCTGTTACATATAAATACAGATGAATGACTGAGAAATATACCATGTATTCCATGACAATTTCGTACATTATAAACAAAATGGTTAGTAATGTATAAATAAAGAATTGCAATATCGAAAATAATAGAAAACGAAAAACCACACCTAATAAATAAATTGAGGCCAATGACCTTAAAACAGATCGTTAGTGGTAAATAAATATTGTAGTTTAAATCACATACATAGCTAGAAACAAAGAGATATCTATAGATCGTGGCGAGTCTGAGCTCTATCGGCGCGGTGGATGCGTGCCTGTACGCAGTTCCGCCCGCTCGTCTTCCACATGCCTCGCCTTTCTGCCTACAATCAAGACTACTTTACGCGCACTGTTATCACTCTTATACAACCGCTAGTCTTGACAAAACGAATTGATATACACTTCAGCATAAAGTATCTCAATATTTCAATTACGGCAACAAGTGCAACACGAATGACTACCTGTTTTTTTACATAATCACGTCACAATACATTTGACGTCCATTTTGTGCCGAGCCCAAGAACCATTAGCAAATAAATAACAGATAATCACAGTTATACATGCACATTTCATATATTTGGTTCTAACTTACCTATATTCAAATGTTTTGATCCAAATGAAATATTTTATCGTATACACCTTGTAAATACAGTTAGAAATTAAAAAAATCACGTAGCAGGCTGGGTCATTGACGGTGACGCCATTGATTGAGTAGTGATGGGCTTTTGTGTTAGTGCTGTACCACATTTAAATTTTTAATCGATATCTACAAATAGTATGAATATCTACTCAATACATACTCATTCTGCCGAATCAAAGTCAAAGTCAAAATCGTTTATTAAATTTTGCCATCTACGACGCTCTTATGAGTGTCAATTACATAATTTACTATTAAAATATTCTTCTGCCTCGTTCAGCTTAAATGGTATACAACAACTTCGAGATAACGGGCAAGAAACTCGTGGTAATAAATTTTATGTGTATTTACTCTTTTTTTAATATGATTGTGATGGAATAACCATGAGAACCACGTGATGTTAAAAAATGTTCTTGCGGTGAAGCTCCAGCTGGCGGTGGGAATCGAACTATAGGCCTGCGGCACGGCCACGTTGGGCTGAGAATAGCCCGTAGTGGATATTGGGATAGTCGAAAAACATACTCGTTTTTTGGATATGTCACTCATCAATATAACATGAAACTATTCTACAAGAATTTTCATTTTAGAAGTATTTAAAAAATAGTTTAAAAAATATATAAATCGTCATAATTCTGGGATTTATATTTTTTTTGTATGAAGAGAAAGATATATTGGCAAATATCGCGGAATTCTAAGTTCTTCAATGATTAGTTTCTTGATTCACATGCCTGCTGTCATTAGATACTACATAGAAACGGCTAACGCAATGATCGAAAATTCCGATTTTCAGGTAGGTAATTTCATTTATTCTGACTTGTATTATTTGGTAGACTGTTTAATGTAACATTTCTTTTCCACACTACCCATGAGGTAGTGATCTAGTTTTCTATCTAGTAGTAGTAGTGATCTAGTGGTTTCCTAGTAGACCTCGTTTTTCCAAATTGTCTTTTCTCCAAAAACTAATTTTATAGGTACCAAACTACCATACATAAACTAGAGTCAACTACATTTTCAACTGTCTCCGATTATATCCTTTGCATAAATGTAGCTTGATTGGAAGCACTATTAAAGCCCCGTTTACTACGTTGTGGTGTGTATAAGTTGGTGGTGGCGATTTGAGGAACTAAAACGACCATCTTGAAAATTCAATTTGACACTTCCGAGTTCATAGTATAGTACCACCAACTTAACTGTGCAGATCTCGAGGGCGCTACTGGTCAAGGAAATCAACTACAATTTGTCACAATTTCAGGGTATTTTGTAGTTCTTTTTTCTGCCACCTGAACAGATAATTTGGTGGGACTGTAAACATCGTTGCGAATATTTTGCATAGAGAAAAGTAATATACTGGGACTTTTGTTAACTACTGTGCTATCATCATGACTAAAGTGATAAAAAGTGGTACAAGAGAAGCAGTTATAAAAGTACATTCGTTTTGTACAGAAGAATGTGAAAAGAACGAACCGATTATACCATTAAAATCTTTAAATGCAAGGGTGGTGGCAATGACTGGTGAGTGTTGTCAACATTACACGTAAATATTAGCCGTGGGTATAACGAAATGTTTATGTCTTATATGTGGTTAAATAAAATGTGGTTGTGTATAGGTAATGATGAATCATAATTATAATGCTATGCAAACTTTATAAATTTACCTACCTACTCTAATTTCATAGTTACATTTATACATATTTTGTTTCAGGTGTTTCTGAACGTTCTGTTCAAAGAATTGTTGCAGAAGGGAAACAGGCGGAAGCTACCTCGTCAAAAATTATTATACCAGGAAAAAAAAGAAAAAGACTGGAAACCAAGTGTAATTTGGATGACTTTGATTTGGGTGTAGTTCGGAGAGAGATACATCAATTTACGCAGAATAAGCAGATGAACTGTTGAAACAGCATGGGCACCAAGTTGTGAGATTACCGCCCTATCATTGCGACCTGAACCCGATAGAGCTAGTTTGGGCATCGGTAAAGCGCAAAGTGGCAGAATTTAATATGGGTCGATCGAAATCGGAAATATTGGGTCTGACACAAGATGCTTTTCAGACTATAACGGCTGCTACATGGAAAACGCATTGCGATGTTGAGCGGTTAGAAGATGAATATCACAATGATGATGTCGACTTATAAAATTTTAATATATGTCTTTCTAGCGACAGTGATACCTCATCTGACAGTTCTGCGTCGGACTTGGAAGATCTAGAAGATCATTTATTAGATCACACATATTCTAGTAATAAATAATGTACTTACAAAAACTGTTATATTTTGGTCGAAACCCAACACACTCACCTCTAATTCTAACTTAGTTAAAAACATATCAGTATTCATCTATGTTTTAATATTTCTGTTAATAAAAAGACAAGCAAGTAAATTAAATAAATACTACTAATAATAAAATGACGAAGGTTTGGCATCCATGGACACTCGGTCTGTTATCATAATACTCCTAAATCATTGAAAAAAATTTAAATTTTTTCCCAATTTTCGCATCATCTTCTGTGCAGTGGCAACACTGACAGTGGCGCACAGCCGCGCCAAGTTATAGGTACTTGCCGGACTGTAATAATTTAATTTCTTTACAATCATCATTGACTGTTATTGATTTAATAATCTACTAGCTATCACATCTTGCAGTTTTATTTGAACCGTGATATCTGTTAATGTGATGTCCTCTTCTGGTGTAATACACCTGATTTGCATTTTGGATCAAAAAGTAGGATGGTAGAATATATAAAAAAAAAACAAATTCCACTTTTCTCAATGTAGCGTACTGCCTCATCTGCGGTAAACCATGGATTTTCAGATATTTTAGTAACACAATCGAGTATTCTTTTACGTCTAGTTGCTTTTTGAAAAAGTGATCATTGATTTCTGTGATTTAACTGAAACCCTGAGCTTTAAAATTATTTGACTATGAGTATCGTATCTCATCAAAAGCCAGTACTTTCTATATTTTCAGCTCTTCTTTTCATGTTTAGATCTTTACTCACAGAAAGGTTTTCTTGAACTAGCAATAGTGTACGTACTGATGCTTATTTTGGATGGTGTCATAACTTGAGCTGATATGCTAGGTATGGATGTTTCATGCAAGGTCATAACCGTATCTGAATTACTTTCTTCTATGATATAATTAGGCCACAAAACTTCTGTGCCATTCAATGTTTTTAATTTGGAATATATCTGCTTTATTTTTTAACTGACCCATCTTCTACGAAGAAGAGAAACAATCATAGGAGCAAAGTTTTCTAATTTTGTGGTGATTTCTTCGCTACGTTCATTGCTCAAATTAGATTTTATGATATCATATAGACCCGCGCTATAATTGTAACTACCAGAGCACTTACTTTTAATTTAACAAAAAAATCTAAGTAAACCACCAATTAACCAACCATTTGACTGAAATTCAATACATAGCTTATACATAGTTTTATGTTTCGAATAACCTTCCGTTGTTATATGGACAATACACAATATTCATTATGCTGTGCAAATATGCGAAACAAACCAGTTGAGCTGTAACTACATCCGTCAGCTGCTTAATCTTACAGACGACATATGCAGCAGAACTAAGTCTCCTGGAGAGATCATGTATATGACCCCACTGTTAATTTGAATCTATTTCTAATTTCCAAAAATACTGTTGCTGTATCAATTGCGAGTTTAACTTGATCAAGTTCAATGTTGGGCTCTACATAACTAACATTGGGCTCTATATAAAACTGTTACGGACAGAACGAGCCCTCTCACTGCCCCGCCTGTAAATAGCTAGATATCATAGGTGTATGTTTCGATTTCTCCTTTATTATTGTAGAATTAAGTTGTTTGTTATTTACTAGGTATATAAGTGTATAAATAAAGGAATAGCAATGGTATAGATATAAGAATAAATGAACGTTTAATATTGTACTATTGTTAGATTTCTTATTAATCGATTACTTTTTTTAAATTAATTTGCTGAAGGAATAAATTCTACTCGACTGGCAACACAATTGGGTTATGTGGGTAGGGGAATACGTGGATTCGGGCATTCTGTTGACAGCTAGCAAGCAACACGGTCGTAACGGAGACAGACTTGAAAAGTACAGACGGTGACGAATGAACTGTAAAACAAGTGTAGGAAAAGTTGTTCTGAGTACAGACGGTTATGGAAAAATTGTGAAAAAGGATTGAAGGATTGTAATTAGTCGATACTGGATAATAAATTAAAGGAATCTTAAGGTAATCATACAGTTTTATTTACATTTAGCATTAAGGTTCCCTGCTTAGGTAATTGTGAAATTATAGTAAGGTGAATACAAGCTGTGAGCTTACATTTCAGAAGTGGGATGAGCTTCATGTCATTGTTTGAGTTTCAGAAAAATGCCACGTGGTGAAGGTACCCCATCTCGGTACCAGCTAACGACGGTGGACAGCCGGGATGTGCAGCCAGAGGAAGATGCTCCCAGGCCTAGTCGGAGTCGTAGCCGCCTAGGGAGCCGTGACTACCGCAGCCGCAGCCGCAGCCCTATTCAACACGTCGAATGCAGGACGTCGAGGAGTGCACGTGACCATCGATCGATGGAAGGATCGCGCGGTCTGAATCGCAGCAGAAGCCGCAGGCGTAGCCAATCACCAACGCCAGGAACGGATGATCGCAGACCGAGGCGAATCATTTCTAATCGCAACTTGTCCTCAGATAACGCCGAACACGTTCGTGACTTACATCATCGTGAACGTGAGCTCACTCAACAGCGGAAGCGACTCCACGAACTCGAAGATGCTGTTGAACGAGAACGAAGCCGTCTTCAGCGCAGCAGCTCCAAGCAACGAAGGATGGCTGAACGAACAGCATCGGAACCGCGGGCGTCACAGCAACGTGGTGAGCGAGATGGCTACAGCGGCACGACTTCAACGCGCAGGTCAAGGTCACGTAGTCCAACCTTTACCACTAAAGATATTGCTAAAATTATAAATTCCTTGAAAACCCAACCGCCGATAGTTAGCGCCTCATTAACATCACAAAATTCGGTCCACCATAAGAATATTCTACCTGAGTTTAATCCGTCAAAGAAAAATCAACGTACTGACATTTGGATCAACAAAGTTAATGAGTGCGCTACTGTTTACGGTTGGGATGAACGCACGATAATACACTTCGCTATGCAGAAACTCGAAGGATTGGCCAAGATCTGGTATGAAAGTCAAAAAACAATTTTGTTCAGTTGGTCTCAATGGCAAGAGAAAATTTTAAGTGCTTTTCCATGCGAGCAGAACTATGGCCAATCTTTGGAGGATATGCTGCGAAGAAGAACAAAGTTCAATGAGCCCCTTGATGTGTACTATTATGAAAAGATGGCTTTATTGACTCAGTGTGACATTTCCGGTAAGCGTGCAGTGGACTGTTTGATTCATGGGATAAACGATAAAACGATGAGGTCAAGTGCTAATGCATTACGTTGCGATCAACCTGAGCAACTTTTACAGTTTCTTATGAGCAATCAGGATGTCTCAACATCTACTGATCAATTTAGGGCCAGAAGTAGGATTATGCCTGAGGTCAATAGTCAATCATCACGCAGGCCCCCTAATAATCGACAAAGTACATTACTTACATGTTTCAACTGTAAAGAAACGGGGCATCCCTATCTTAAATGCCCGAAGCCACTTATACAATGTTCTAAATGTAATCGTTTTGGCCACAAGATTGAGACTTGCACTTTTAAGAATGATTATCAAGCTGAACAACGAAATAAGACAGAGGTCGTTTCTAAAACCATGCGCATAACGGCTTCCAATTTAGGGTCAAAATTTATAAAGGACGGAACAATCAACGGAATTAATGTAAAATGTTTTGTTGATTTCGGTAGTGAGGTGTCGCTAATCGGAAAATCAACGGCAGAGTCCCTAGGTTTGGTTTGGACAGAACATTCATTACCAATAAGAGGTTTTGGAAATGAGGTTGTTTATTCACTTGGTAGGGTCGACGCAGATTTAAAGTTAGACAACGTTGGCGCAAAGGTAACTTACATGGTGGTGGAAGATAGGTTTCTTGATGTACCGTTACTTGTGGGTCAGACATTCACGGAACAGCCCCATATAGAGGTATTTAAGAATGCCAGTGAGTTGAAATTTTATGAGGCAGATGTTGAAAATATGTATCCGATGGCAGAGAAATCACAAAATTTTAGTGTCACGGCTAGGGTTGTTTCAAGCGTGGAAGTATTTGGTCCTGTTGCGATACGAGCACGTGTGGATCATATAACATATGGTCATATTTTATTGGATAGTAAGGTAATCGGACCATTCTATCAACAGCTAATGGTTAACGGAGGTGTGTACCAGGTTAGGGATGGATTGATTAATATTGATATCACACCTTTATCAGACGGGGTTTTTCTACATGAAGGTATGGTCTTAACTCGTGGCACTAGAGTACAAGTAGTGAATCGAATAGAGCAGTCGTCCGCTGGTATTTCTAACACCCATCATGAAGATATAGAAGTTGATAAGGTTCACATTGGTGCAACGGTCGACAACGCTCACAAACAACAGCTAGTCACGTTACTACAAAAGTATAAGCACTGTTTTGCATCGACATTAAAGGGATTAGGGTGTACAAATGTAGCAGAGATGGAGATAGAGTTGAACAGTCGTAGGCCCATTGTGTATCGTCCGTACAGGATGTCACACAAGGAACGAGAACATGTCAGGGATATGGTTGCTGAAATGCTAGAAGCAGGTATTGTAACAACATCAACATCTGAGTATGCAAGTCCAATTATACTGGTGCGTAAAAAGGACGGTGGTCTAAGAATGTGCGTAGATTATCGTTTGCTCAATTCCATAACCATCAAGGAGCGGTATCCTATGCCGATCATTGACGATGAAATAGCACGATTATCTGGACAGGCGTTTTTCACTTCGCTAGACCTAACATCAGGATACTACCAGGTGCCAATATCGGAGAACTCTAAACCACTCACGGCGTTTGTCACCCCGGATGGCCAATTCGAGTTCCAACGTATGCCATTTGGTTTGGCAAATGCTCCTGCTGTATTCCAGAGAATGATCAATAAGGTTCTAGGTTCTGCTAGGTTTACTGAGGCGACGGCTTACATAGATGACGTTCTAATCTATGGAAAGAGTATTGACGAGTGTTTGCAGCGGCTGGAAAAAGTGCTGAAACTGATAGAAGACGCAAATTTGACCCTGAACTTGTCGAAATGTTGTTTTTTGAAGGATAAGATCAATTACCTTGGGTATGAAATTAGCTCAGTTGGTGTTCGTCCCGGTGATACGAAAACGCAAAGCGTAATAGATTTTCCTCGTCCCACCAACCAGCACACTGTTCGTCAATTTTTAGGCCTTGTCGGCTATTTCCGAAAGTTCATAAAGAATTTTGCGATCTTGTCACACCCCCTGAATAGGCTTCTTAAAAAGGATGTAGTTTGGGAATGGGCGAATGAACAAGAAATGGCATTTAACGAACTTAAGGAACGACTAGTCAGTAGACCGATATTGGCGATATATGATCCGACAGCACAAACTGAGTTACACACTGATGCCAGCAAAATTGGCATCGGCGGAATACTTTTGCAACGATCTGACGAAAGTGAACCATTCAGACCCGTAGCATTTTACAGCCGACAAACATCACCCGAAGAAAAGAATTTTCATGCGTTCGAATTAGAGACGTTAGCTGTAATCTGTTCACTGAAAAAGTTCAGAGTATATTTATTAGGACAGATTTTTAAAGTTGTAACGGACTGTAGTGCGCTAAGGTCTACTTTTTCCAAACGAGACCTTATACCTCGGATTGCAAGATGGTGGTTGTTTCTGCAAGAGTACCAGTGTACAGTGGAGTACCGAGCGGGCTCAAAAATGTTGCATGTAGATGCCTTGTCACGCAATCCAGTAGTTAATAGGGAAGATCAGGCAGACCTCGACCAATGTCCGTCAGTGATGTCTATATCTAACGCGGACTGGTTAGTAACATTGCAATTAGGAGATACGGAGTTGCGAAGGATTCGGGATATATTAACCTGTAATATAGATGCCGACGGTTTAAACTACATCAGAGAGAATTATGTTCTTAAGGATAATAAGCTCTACAGGTGTTTAGATGGGGACCAGTCGAACTTACGTTGGGTAGTACCCAAGGGCGCTAGGTGGCAAATATTGCGCAAAAATCATGACGAAATAGGACATTTTGGAGTGGAAAAGACTTTAGATAGGATGAAGAGCACTTATTGGTTCCCCAAAATGTCCCGTTTTGTCAAGAAGTATGTTCAAGCATGCATCGAATGTGCATATTCCAAAAAGACTCCAAACTGTGAGGGCCACTTACATCCGATAGCAAAAGTGGATGTGCCCTTTCATACCCTCCATATTGACCATCTTGGTCCATTCGTGCGATCAAAGCGAGGAAACTCTTACCTGTTAGTAGTAGTTGATGCGTTCACGAAGTTTATCTTCATCAGACCAGTACGCAATACGAAAACTCAAATGACGATTAAAGTTCTAGAAGACATCTTCTTCACTTTCCGAAATCCTGACCGCATCATTAGTGATCGCGGAACGTCCTTTACGTCACATGCATTCAAACGATTCTGTTTTGATAAGGGAATCAAGCATGTTCTTAATGCTGTAGCAAGTCCTAGATCTAATGGACAAGTTGAGCGATACAACCGTACGATTTTGGATTCACTGAAAGCTCAAAACCACAATTACGACGAAAAAGATTGGGACAACAAAGTAGGAAGCATTCAATGGGGTTTAAATAATACCAAACAAAAGACCACTGGGAAAACTCCAGCAGAAGTGTTGTTTGGATGTAGTATGAAAGCTGAGATAGATCCTAGGTTAAACGAAATAATAACAGAAACTAGACAAGATACAGATTTGTTAACTATAAGAGAAACGGCTAAGGACAACATAGATATGGAACAAGTTAAGCAAAAACAACGCTACGACAAACATAGACGTCCCTCTCGAGTATATCATGAGGGCGACCTCGTCAAGATTACAAAAACCTCGTTTAAAAATGATGGCAACAGTAAAAAGCTTCTCCCATCGTATATTGGTCCCTACAGAGTAGTTGCCGTTTTAGGAAACGATCGGTATAGAGTTTCGGGTATTCCGGGATTTACAAGTAAAGATAATAAGCGTAGAACAACAATCGCCGCTGACCGCATGTCACCCTGGGTCCATATTGCTGCATTAGAGATAGATGAGGATACTGACGAGAATAATGTATCGGATAATTCTGAAGATGATTAAGTACTCTCATGATAATGAAAACAGAATATTTGCACACTATTTACTGATTAATTAAGGTTATTAGTCTTATGAATAATTTGCAAGAAGGATGATTTATAAATACTATATGGAACTACTACCTATCAAATTGGTTGTGAGAATGGAGGGTTCACTCCAATTGGATAGACCATTGATTAACTAAGATATACTTACTGTTACAAGAAGGAAGGTTTGCAACAGTAGGTATATACATTGGATTATTTGCGAGAATTGATGGTTCGCAATAACTTAACAGTAGGGTCGTTTGCAAGAAGGATGGTTTGCAAACTGAGCTGTTTCATTGTTTGTGAGAATGGAGGGTTCACATCAATGAGGAAGCTCAAAAATTTAATTGAAATACATACGCTTGCAAGAAGGAGGGTTTGCAACTATATGTATTTTATTAAGATTATATTATGATTAAATTAAGATTATATGCTTTATGTGTCAATGCTATTTCATTGGTTGTGAGAATGGAGGGTTCACTCCAGTGTGAGAGCTCAATAATTGAATTAAAGTGCATACACTTGCAAGAATGATGGTTTGCAACTGTAGGTATTTTATTTCAAATGATGAAACTAAATTAAGACTATGTATTTTGTATATTAATGCTGTTTGATGTACACTTAATGACATTTTTTTATTTTTTTTATTTATGTTACATATAATATACTGTAATTAAAGAAGGATAGTTTACAAGGATTATATCTTGGACATGATTGAAAAAAAAAAAAAACAAATATATATATTAATATGTATGAAAATGTAAAAGTTGGTATAATTATTGTCACAGGTACATTATCACATTTATTTTGTTATGATCTATATTTTGAAGGACGATTCAGTACCGTAATTAATTTTATATAATTTGTTCTTGCTGGTTGTGATCAGAGTGAGCCAAGTGTTAGATACTATTCCTGCACTTGTGCATGAGGACATGCACGTGATCAGGATGGTCGAGTGTTAGATTTCTTATTAATCGATTACTTTTTTTAAATTAATTTGCTGAAGGAATAAATTCTACTCGACTGGCAACACAATTGGGTTATGTGGGTAGGGGAATACGTGGATTCGGGCATTCTGTTGACAGCTAGCAAGCAACACGGTCGTAACGGAGACAGACTTGAAAAGTACAGACGGTGACGAATGAACTGTAAAACAAGTGTAGGAAAAGTTGTTCTGAGTACAGACGGTTATGGAAAAATTGTGAAAAAGGATTGAAGGATTGTAATTAGTCGATACTGGATAATAAATTAAAGGAATCTTAAGGTAATCATACAGTTTTATTTACATTTAGCATTAAGGTTCCCTGCTTAGGTAATTGTGAAATTATAGTAAGGTGAATACAAGCTGTGAGCTTACACTATGTAATGTGTTAACAGGTTGACGGCGCGAGCGCCGACGGCAGACTGGGAGAAAATGCGCCCATTTTTTTTTTTTTTTTTTTTTTTTTTTTAGGGAGGACATAGATGCTGTCTACCGCTATACGGACGTACAGCTCCACCGGACTTTGGGCGAGGGGAGGCCCTCTTATAGCCCAGGAGGAAGAAGCGCTGAGGGCACTTCTTCTGAGACGGGCGTATAAGGCGAAAAGCGCCTTATACCTCCGTCTCCTGCGGGCGCCGAAAACGCCACGCTACTATCGGGAGGGGTGACAGCGAGCTCAAGGGCACCACTGTGGTTCGGACCTCGGCTTGTCTCGCTGCCGAGAGACAAAGGGGGAATCGGAACTAAATGCCCCGGTACAACTGCAGTGTTGTACCGTTGAGAATGGGCCCTATTGAATATTGCTCTGTGACTATTTGGAGAGACACTAATCGGGTTTTTATTTTTGCCTCGAGCTCGCCGGCGAGCTCGGTGTTTGATTGTGTAACCTCTGATTACCGCACACCTGGGGATGTTACCAGGACGACTTGCGGACAACGCTAAAGCTGCCAACGTAATGGCTGCGATGGGGTCATCCGGGTCGTCCAATACCTGCCGTGGTCGGCGACGGGGGGGTTTGAAGTATGGGTCGGATGAGGCAGTCGAATAGTTCGCTGCCTGGACAACCAGAGGGTTCGGGTGGTGGGGGGCTCGATCAAAGTGTCGGCGGACGCAGCCCTTATTGAACTGCGCTAAAGAGGGAAGGTTTAGGTCGCAGTGCAACTCGGCGCTCCGGACGTACCAGGGAGCGCCGGTTGCCCTGCGAAGAAACCGGTTTTGGAGGGCTTGAAGCTTATGTAGGTGGGCCTCACTAGCATGACTGAACACTACGGATGCGTACGTCATGATGGGGCGGATACAAGCAGTGTAAAGTGTCTTCTTGTTACTAAGAGACATTTTACTTTCTTTACAGATTAAGGGACTTAGGCGACCCATGACAAAGGCCGCCCTGTTACGGACCGTATTAATGTGATCTTTGAAGGTGAGATTCCGATCAAGGGTTACTCCAAGATATTTGGTTGTTCTCACCCAGGGAATGGGTTCATCGAACAGAATTAGTGGCTTCGGATAGCGGGGGCGGGTTTTCTCAGTAAAGCACATAGCTGTGCTTTTAACTGGATTAACCGCTATGCGCCATTTTCGGAACCAGTCACCGATCTCGGTGATGGCCCGTTGAATGACGAAATATGTCTGTCTATTTACATGCCAGCCAGTGGAATAAATGGCGGTATCGTCCGCGTATTGGGCTATAAAAACTTTGGGTTGGGCGCGAGGGATGTCACTGGTATACAGTGCGAAAAGGATGGGTGATAGCACGGAGCCCTGAGGGACTCCGGCTCTGACTGGATGAGGAGTGGAAAGGGTGCCTTCCACGCGGTAGCGAAAGCTTCTGTCCCTTAGGAAGTCTTGTAAGGTGAGCACAAGACGCTCTGGCACGCCAAAGTGGTATAGCTTGTAAATCAAGCCATTGTGCCAGACTTTGTCAAAAGCTTTCGCTACGTCGAGGAAGACTGCTACCGTCGATTGGGGTTTGGGTTTCTTATTGAAACCCTCTAGGATGTGCTCCGTGAGGCGGTGCACCTGTTGGACGCATGAGTGTTTGGGTCTAAAGCCAAACTGCTCATCGGGAATAAGGTGGTGTTCCCGGGCATGGGATTGAAGACGGTTCGCTAGGATCCGTTCGTAGAGCTTCCCCAGGGCGCTGAGGAGGCTGATGGGACGGTAGCTGGTGGGATCAGAGGAGTTTTTGCCTGGTTTGTGAATGCCAATGACATTTGCACATTTCCAGGTGTCAGGGAACACACAATGGTTCATAGCCGCATTGAAGATGCTGACTAGGAGATGAATGAGAGGGGGGGAGAGGGTTTTAAGAACCTTGTTAGAGATGCCGTCGGCACCGGGGGCTTTACGTTGTTTGAGGTCCTTGATCAGTCTCGTCACCTCAGCGAAGGATACTGGGGTGAGTGGGGGGAGTTCAGAGATGACCACAGAGCTTTTACGTTCGACTTCAGCGTCCACCGTATCGAGGTGAGCTTGGTCTACGTGATCGACATTGGGGGAGCATTGAGCCTCTAGGCTGTCGGCTAGGCACTCAGCTTTGTCTTCGTCAAAGAACGCTGGGACGAGGGGGACAGGTCTGTATAGGGGGGGCATGTCGCTTTGTCCGACACCTTTCATACCTCGAGCGAGATGCCAGTAAGCCTGGTGGCTCGGCACGAGGTTTGAAAGTTTGTCGCCCCAGCTCTGATCACGCAACTCGGACATGCGACTTTCAACCATGCGTTCAAAGTGGCGTTTCCGAGTTTTGTTTACTTTGCTTGGGTAGGAGTCGTAATGTCGGGTCACTGCTTTACTCTTAGTCACTAATCGTCTCACATCCGCTGGAATGACAAGGCGCCGGTCGTCCGGCACTATGACTTCCTTTGCGGATGCACCTACTACGGTGGAGAGGTGATTGGTGAAAGAGTCGATAGCGAGGGATACGTCATCTCTAGTCACAATGTCGTCAGGGATTTTGTCAAGGTCGGGTGAGCTGATAGCCTTTAGGGATTCACCTAAGAGCTTCCAGTTCACTATCGTCTTGGTCGGGCAGGGTACGTCAGATGTTGGGTCGGGGCCTAGTCGCAGTATTATGGGGCGGTGGTCAGAATGTAATTCGTGACACACCTCCATAGAGCGTAACTGAAGTGTTACGCCTTTGAAAAGTGCCATATCGAGTAAGTCGGGACGGCCGTGGTCGAAGTAGGGGTAGTGAGTGGGCTCGAGTGGAGCTATTATGTCAAAGTTTAAGTCAGCGACTAGGCGTTCAAGGTCAACACCGTTGGAATTGTTGACATTACAATTCCACAGGACGTGTTTGCTGTTGAAGTCACCGATCAGAAGGACGGCGCTTCCTAGTGAGAAAAGTGCTACTAAGTCAGCGCGGGCGACACGCTTTTTACAAGGTAGGTAACAGGAAACTATGACTAGGGGTTGATGACCCGTCATGGCTAGCATGCAACAAGATGCTTCCATAGTAGTGAGAGTCGGGGTAGGTATGGGGATGCAGTGCAGGGACCTTTTGTAATAGATAAGAGTGCCTCCTCCACGACCGGTCACTCTATCATTACGTACCGTTCTGAAATTGGCAAACCTGGGGTTCGCCTTCCCCGGTTTTAGTAGGGTTTCCTGCACGCATATAATGTCGATCAGGTGGGTATTACAAAAGTCGTGTAAAAGGTCACGTTGTCTGAAGAGGCCGTTAGCGTTGAAGGACGCTAACGAAACTGAGCGCGGTTTATTCCTTAAGGTTGTACTACCCATAGTGGGTGTACTGAGGGGGAGTTTGGGGGACGAGCCCTCTCACTGCCCCGCCTGTAAATAGCTAGATATCATAGGTGTATGTTTCGATTTCTCCTTTATTATTGTAGAATTAAGTTGTTTGTGATTTACTAGGTATATAAGTGTATAAATAAAGGAATAGCAATGGTATAGATATAAGAATAAATGAACGTGTAATATTGTACTATGTAATGTGTTAACAGGTTGACGGCGCGAGCGCCGACGGCAGACTGGGAGAAAATGCGCCCAGCGCCATCTTTAATATTTATACATGTAGAACGAGACAGCGATATGTTCTGTTTCACTCATAGCGTCACTCGCTTTTGATATAATCAGCTCGTCAATCTTCGCGCGGCAACTAGTGCCGGCACGGACGCGCCTTCGGGCACGGTTGGCCCCTTTGCGCGGCTGTCAATCGCCGACTGTGCCTCACAGTCGGGTCGCTGGGTGCGTGTCATCGTATGATGACACCTTCGTCTCGTTCGGGGTATGTGGTAAGTCCGGTGTTCTTCTGCCTCCCTACTCGCCCTCAGCCCACCGGGTGGATCCCTCGCTTTTGATATAAATATTAGAGCGTTTTTGTGTAATCATGCGATACATTCCGCCTTGCGCCGCCACGCCGAGCGCACCTCTCCGCAGCTGCAAGTGACCCTCCAGTGAGACCGCAATAGTCCCCGCACTATTGCCGTCTCGCCTGGACCATCGTTCCGACGCTAGTTGCAACAGTGCGCATTGAAGAGCGTGATCCCGATTCAGCTTGTGTTTGTCTGTGCAGGAGCTGAGAGTTTCGTCGAACGCCGTGCGACGCGAGCTTCGTGCTTGCTGAGGCGGCGCTCCACCGTCGAGCAACCACCGCCCCGGACAAGCCCGGGTCGGTGTTGCTGCGTTAAACTGCACTGAAAAGTGCAGTTTATTTCTTGTTTCGCGTCTTTGTTTCTGCACAAACAACAACACCCGCTCAACAACACACTTTATGCTGTTAAGCGGCATCGTTCAGGCAGGTGGAGCCCTACCGGGTTAAGCTCGCTCGAACGATCAAATCCGCCATTTGCTGCGGTCGCAGAGTGATCCCTAACGGTGCCAACTACCTCTGTTGATTTTTGGTTTAACCTTGTACCGCGGCCTTTTCCCGCCTCACGGGATCAGCCGAAACAAGCAGGTCTCCGGGGCAACTGGCCTTGGGGTCGCCCCTAGTCAATCCCGGAGTCGTTAGGACACCCCTTCGCCGCCCCAGAAAAAAAGTGCGGATAGGGACACACACCTAGGGATACACAGTAGGTACTCACTCCCTCTCACACAGTGAGCTCACAGGTTGTGCGAGGGAGACACTACCCTGGTTAGGGCATCCTGAGTGCACCCCTCAGGATGCAGCCCCGCCCTACCAATAGTGAGGTAGAGGTCCTTCAGACCTTTGCCTTACGGTACCCCGAACTCTATGCTGCTCATCAAGCAGCCCTCACCTCAGACGCAGAGAGTGCCCGCCTCACGGACACTCCCATTGCTCCCTCCGGGACCTCCGTCCCCACCTACGATGACCCTCCGGCGCCATCCTACTTACAGGAGAGCCCGGACTCCCCCGCCCCCGGCCCTGATAACAGGCGCGCGGTAGTAGCCCAACCCCGTTCTCGCTCTCGCTCACCGATCGGTCGGTTTGCGAGCATCGAACCTGCCTATGTCGTTGTCGAGTCAGTTTCAGACTCGGAAACGGACATGGAGGTCGACCAACCCCGCGCCTCACGCACAGACTCCGAAGATTCCGACAACGACGGCTATACCGTCGTAGACCGCAAACGCAAGCGCGCCCCTAAGGCCGCTAACTCCGGGCCTTCCGCCCCGCCCGCTAAGGCAGCCGCCAAAGCACCTACCGCCGGTCAGGAAAGTTTTGCTTCACGCTCCTAGTAGCTCCATACTCGCGCACGGATTCCCTACGTAAACCACGGAACTCGGGGGTGTTTTATTGAAAACACCCTCCGATTTCTACCCCTCCTCGAGGGCGAAGATTGCCATCGCATTGATAGCCCACTCCTCGGCTGGCCCGGAACTGCGTCGCAGATGCCGCAGCCGTAGGTTTGCAGAATCGCGCGACTGAAGCAACCCAGCTGCCATGAGCCCGCCCAGCGACTACAACGCGGCCGAGCCTGGCAACAAATGCCCTGATGCCCCAAGGAAGCCACGCGGTCAACTGAGGACCCCCGCACGGGACAGACCCCTGTCCACCCGGCGGGTCCCAGTTGACAATGCAGAAGCCGACGAAGAAGCGCGGCGGTACCGGGAGTTCCGGCGCTCCATAGAGGAGACCCTGGAAGCCGCCCGCCGCGAACGCGCAAGCTGGGAAGCGGAGGCGCAGAGTGACGACTCCTCCTCTGCCTCCTCTGCTGTCCCCGCTGAAACTACCATGCCAGTGGTGGTTATCCCGGACTCCCCGGAATCGCCACTACCCGAGACGACCATGCCCGCCAACCCTCCGGCCCCCAGAGTGCGCAGGAAGCGTAGTGAGGAGGCCGAGGTAGTTGACAAACGCGCCTGTGCTCGACCCCCAGCCCGAATGGACTGGGCCGCAACTGCCACGCAAGAAGCGCACCCCTTGACGTATGCCGCAGTAACCACGGCAACGTCAAAAACCACCACTACGACATCTACCACGAAGACCGCTCCATCCAAGGAAGCCACACAACGCCGCCCTCCCGCCCCACTCCCCCGGGGTGCGAAAGAGACCGCAAGATCTACCGTCACACTCCCAGAGGCCGTGGCATCGACCTCTAAGACCGCCCACATACCGACCAACACGTCGAGCGCACAACCGGCATCACCACCGCAACCACCGAAGGAGCGGTACCCGCCAATAGTGCTAGAAAGCTTCCCTAACAGCACCAAACACCTCCGGGTGCTGAAAGGGAAACTAGGAAGACCGCCATCCGTGCGCCCCTTCAACAAGGGCGTACGCTTCACTCCAGCCGACGGGGATGAATACAGGGTCATCCAGGCCTATCTCAGCAGCCTGGATGAATCGGAACGGATGACCTGGTTCACCTACTCACTCCCGAAGGAAAGAAGCTTGAAGATAGCGATAAGAGGGCTTCCGGCGGACTCAAAACCGGACGAAATAAAAGAAGAACTGACAATGCTCGGGTTTGAACCCGAACATGTCAAGAAAATAGCTGCGCGAAGGGGCAGACCAGGCTGCATATTCTTCGCGCAACTAAAGAAGACTCCAGAACTCACTCCCGGCATCTACGAAGTTGAAGAACTCCTATGCATGCCGGGAGTCAAGCTTGAACACTGGCGTGGGAGGAGGGGCCCAGCACAATGCCACAGATGCCAGGCATTTCGGCACTCCTCCCACAACTGTTTCCGGAGGCAGGCGTGCGTGCGGTGCGGGGGTGAGCACTACGCGCGCGACTGCCCACGCCCACTGGACGAACCAGCAACGTGCGCAAACTGTGGCGGAGCGCACACCGCTAACAATCCCCGCTGCGCTGTGTTCCGCGAGGAGGCGCGGAATAAGCGCGCGGGGACCACAGCACGTACCACGCAGAACCCACCAGAAAGGCCACCCCAACAACATGTCGTGCCCCAGCAGCCGACAACAACCAAGCCCGACAAGACATCTCCGGCATCCCTCATGGCTCCCGCCAACAACCCGCCCCCACGCGGTGTTAGTCATGAGGGTAAGAAGAAGAAAAAGAAGAAGAAGAAACCCAAGGGACCGCGGAAGGGCGCACCCCAGCCACCCGCCCCCTCATCTGAAGAAATCATCCCTCCGGCCCAAGCACCACGTGGTAAGGCGGAGAGACAAAGAAGAGAACAAATACCTGCCTCGCTCCCACGCGCGAGCGAGACAGGTTACAAGAAGACTAGGACAGCGGCGGAGCTCGAACTCATCGAGACCGCCCTCTGCACCCTGCAGGAAGTGCTCCAGGCGCTCAGGGAGGGGGCCGACCCTATCCCGCTAGTATTAGCGGGGGTGGGTAAGCTCCTTGCCTGCCGCTAGGAAGCACTTCCCTGTGACCCCCGACGCTGCCGCGACGCCCCGGCTACAGGGCCGGCCAGGGCGCGCCAACTCCCGCCTCCCGAACGACTCGCTCACTGGGCTTCCCGGAAGAGGGATTCCCCCGGTGGGCTGATGTTGACTAGGGAGGCAGAAGAACCCGGACTTGACCACTTACCCCAATCATGAAGAGAATGCCAGCACCCGCTGACATACACCCCCACGACCCGACTGTATGAACAGTCGGCGCAAGACAACCGCGTAAAGGGGCCACCCGCGCCCGAAGACGCGTCCGTGCGGAACACACCGTTCCGCGCGAAGAAGAACATGTCTGACCTACCGCCGGCAATAGGCCGACCCCCGCCCCGCGCCCCGCGTCCCCGCCTTCCGCAACCGCTTCGGCTACAGCGCCCTCTCAGGACGCTAACGCACGCCGCGAAAAGCCGCCTCCGCCTTTGTTCATACAGGACAAAGGCAAATGGGATATGCTATCCCGCCTTCTCACGGATCGCAAGATCCACTATACTAACGCCCGCTCCACGCAGCAGGGCATTAAAGTCCAAGTCTCCTCAGTTAACGACCACAGAGCGTTAACCAAACTCCTCCGTAAAGAGAGCATAAGCTTCCACACTTATGCGCTCGAAGAGGAGAAAGTCCTACGCGTCGTCATACGCGGTGTCCCGAAGGAAGTCCGTACAGACGCTGTACTTGACGACCTTAAAAGACAGGACTTCCCTGTCATTGCCGTACATCGCATGTACAGTGGCAAAGACAAAAGCCCATACGACCTAGTACTCGTAGTACTAGACCGATCCCCGGAGGGCAAGACCATCTTCAACCTGAAGACGGTCTGCGGCCTCTCCGGACTAGATGTTCAGCCCCCATTCAGGAATGGCTCTCCTTCACAGTGCCATAACTGCCAACTATACGGGCACGCTGCCCGCTACTGCTTCGCTCGTCCTAGGTGCGTTAAGTGCCTAGGCGATCATGCCACAGAGAATTGTTCTCGCACGAGGGACTCACCCGACCCACCCAGCTGCGTTCTGTGCGGCACCCAGGGGCACACCGCCAACTACCGCGGTTGCCCGAGGGCGCCACGCACAAACCGCAGGGTGGCAACGGAAAGGAGACCTCCGCCACCTCCTCATCCCACCTATGATAGGTGGCAGCGGGTCAGCCCTAAGCTGACAGTAGCACCTGCCTCACAGGTGACTCCCGCTCCTCTCCCAGCTAGGAACGCGTGGTCAAAGCCACCGAGCATGGTTAAAACCATCGCTCCCACCCGCGCCCTGGCCCGCGCACCCGTCCCCGCCCGTACCGCGGCCCCTGCCCGCGCACCGGCCCCGGTCCGCGCGGCACCCCCGGCACCTCCTGCCCTCATTCCACGCGCCGCATCTCGCGTCGCCCGGCCCGTGGCCCCACCTCCTATGCCACTGATGGACTCCTCTCTTCAAGAGGATATAGCGCTAGTCAGCGACCTTGCTATGTCCATCAATATAGATGAGGTCCGTGCTCTAGCACGCAAGATGCACTCCGCACAATCACCTGCGGAAGTCATCCAATATACGCTGGAACATGCCAGCCTCCTTAGCGCTCTAAAGCGCTTCGCCCCCCAAACTCCCCCTCAGTACACCCACTATGGGTAGTACAACCTTAAGGAATAAACCGCGCTCAGTTTCGTTAGCGTCCTTCAACGCTAACGGCTTCTTCAGACAACGTGACCTTGTCCATGACTTTTGCAGTACCCACCTGATCGATATTATATGCGTGCAGGAAACCTTTTTAAAACCGGGAAGGGCGAATCCCAGGTTTGCTAATTACCGATGTGTACGTAATGATAGGTTGACTTCCGCTAAGGGAGGCACTCTTATCTATTACAAAAGGTCCCTGCACTGCATCCCCTTAGATACCCCGACTCTGAGTACTATGGAAGCATCTTGCTGCTTACTAGCTATGACGGGACATCAACCCATAGTCATAGCATCCTGCTACCAATCTGGTTTAAAGCGCGTCGCCCGCGCAGACTTAGAAGCTCTCTTCTCTCTTGGAAGCGCCGTCCTTCTGATCGGCGACTTCAACAGTAAACATATCCTATGGAATTGTAATTCTAACAATCCTAACGGTATTATTCTTGACAACCTAGTCGCTGACTTGAACTTTGACGTAATTACACCTATCGAGCCAACGCACTACCCCGAGAACGTCCGCTACCGACCTGACGTCTTAGACATGGCACTGTTTAGAGGCGTAACCCTTCAGTTACGCTCTATAACAGTTTGTCACGAACTACATTCTGACCACCGACCCATTATACTGCGACTAGGCCCCGACCCTACAGCAGACTTACCCCGCCCCACCAAGACGATGGTGAACTGGAAGCAATTAGGCAATTCCCTAAAGGCTATCAGTTCACCCGACCTCGACAAAATCCCTGACGACATTCTGACCAAAGATGACGTATCCCTAGCGATCGATTCGTTCACTAATCACCTCTCCACCGTAGTAGGTGCATCCTCAAAGGAAGTCATTGTGCCGGACGACCGGCGCCTTGTCATTCCAGTGGATGTGAGGCGATTAGTGACGAAGAGTAAAGCAGTGACCAGACATTACGACTCCTACCCAAGCGAAGTAAACAAAACTCGGAAACGCCACTTTGAACGCATGGTTGAAAGTCGCATGTCCGAGTTGCGTGACCACAGCTGGGGCGACAAGCTTTCAAACCTCGTGCCTAGCCAGCGGGCTTATTGGGATCTCGCACGAGGCATGAAAGGTGTCGGACAGAGCGACATACCTCCGCTATACCCACCAGTCCCACGCGCCCCGGCGTTCTTTGACGAAGACAAAGCTGAGTGCCTAGCTGATAGCCTAGAGGCTCAGTGCTCCCCCAACGTAGATCACGTAGACCAAGCCCACCTCGATTCGGTGGACGCTGAAGTCGAACGTAAAAGCTCTGTGGTCATCTCTGAACTTCCCCCGCACACCCCAGTATCTTACGCTGAGGTGACGAGACTGATCAAGGACCTCAAACAACGTAAAGCCCCCGGTGCCGACGGCATCTCCAACAAGGTACTTAAACACCTTTCTCCCCCCCTGATTCATCTACTAGTAAGCATCTTCAATGCGGCCATGAGCCACTGTTTATTTCCCGACGTCTGGAAATGTGCAAATGTCATTGGCATTCACAAACCAGGCAAAAACTCCGCTGACCCTACCAGCTACCGTCCCATCAGCCTTCTCAGTGCCCTAGGCAAGCTATACGAACGGCTCCTTTCGAACCGTCTCTCGGCTCATGCGCAGGAACACCACCTTATTCCCGATGAGCAGTTTGGCTTTAGGCCCAAGCACTCATGCGTCCAACAGGTGCACCGCCTCACGGAGCACATCCTTGAAGGTTTCAATAAGAAACCCAAACCCCAAACGACGGTAGCAGTCTTCCTCGACGTAGCGAAAGCTTTTGATAAAGTCTGGCACAATGGCTTGATTTACAAGTTATACCACTTTGGCGTGCCAGTACGTCTTGTGCTCACCTTACAAGACTTCCTAAGGGACAGAAGCTTTCGCTACCGCGTGGAAGGCACCCTCTCCACCCCCCACCCAGTCAGTGCCGGAGTCCCTCAGGGCTCCGTACTATCTCCCATTCTCTTCGCGCTGTATACCAGCGACATCCCACGCTCACAGCCCAAGGTTTTCATAGCCCAATATGCGGACGATACCGCCATTTATTCCACTGGCTGGCATATTAATAGACAGACCTATTTTCTCCTTCAACGGGCCATCACCGAGATCGGTGACTGGTTCCGTAAATGGCGCATTGCAGTCAACCCGACTAAAAGTGCAGCTATATACTTCAATGAGAATACTCACTCGAACCCCCGCTATCCTAAACCTTTAACTCTGTTTGACGAACCCATTCCCTGGGTTGGTAAAACAAAGTATCTTGGAGTCACCCTTGATCGGCATCTCACCTTTGCCGCTCACATCACTGATGTTCGTAACAGGGCGGCCTTTGTTATGGGTCGCCTAGGTCCCTTAATTCGTACAGAGAGTAAAATGTCTCTTAAAAATAAGAAGACACTTTATACTACTTGCATCCGCCCCATCATGACATACGCTTCAGTAGTGTTTAGTCATGCTAGCGAGGCCCACCTACGTAAACTTCAAATCATTCAAAACAGGTTCCTCCGCCAGGCAACCGGTTGCTCCGTGGTATGTACGGAACGCCGAGTTGCACTGCGACCTAAACCTTCCCTCTTTAGCGCAGTTCAATAAGGACTGCGCCCGCCGATACTTTGATCGAGCGCCCCACCACTCGAACCCTCTAGTTGTCCAGGCATCGAACTACTCGACTGCCTCATCCGACCCATGGTTTAAACCCCCCCGTCGCCGACCACGGCAGGTATTGGACGACCCGGATGACCCCATCGCAGCCATTACGTTGGCAGCTTTAGCGTTGTCCGCAAGTCGTCCTGGTAACATCCCCAGGTGTGCGGTAATCAGAGGTTACACAATCAAACACCGAGCTCGCCGGCGAGCTCGAGGCAAAAATAAAATCCCGATTAGTGTCTCTCCAAATAGTCACAGAGTAATATTCAATAGGGCCCATTCTCAACGGTACAACACTGCAGTTGTACCGGGGCATTTAGTTCCGATTCCCCCTTTGTCTCTCGGCAGCGAGACAAGCCGAGGTCCGAACCACAGTGGTGCCCTTGAGCTCGCTGTCACCCCTCCCGATAGTAGCGTGGCGTTTTCGGCGCCCGCAGGAGACGGAGGTATAAGGCGCTTTTCGCCTTATACGCCCGTCTCAGAAGAAGTGCCCTCAGCGCTTCTTCCTCCTGGGCTATAAGAGGGCCTCCCCTCGCCCAAAGTCCGGTGGAGCTGTACGTCCGCTTAGCGGTAGAAAGCATCTATGTCCTCCATAAAAAAAAAAAAAAAAAAAAAAAAAGTGTAATCATGCATTCTTAACTGACTCTCGGAGTCGACAACATTCTTTGTTTCATGGTGCTTACACCAGCTACCTAACGAGTAAGAAGAAATAAGAGCTTGTTACATAGTATAAGCTAAGAAGAAATTGTAACAACAGGAGAAGAAAGAAATACAGTCCACCAAAGTTTAAAGCATCGAAGTGTGTTTTATTTGAACGACCCGTAGCGTAAGGACCCCTACAGTTTTTGGTCCTCCGCAAGCCGGGTTCAAGCAAGCGGGAAAGAAGAACTTCGTCAACTCCGGGTCGTCGTCATCAAGTCAAGAATCAGCATCATCGTTGGCGAGGCACTGTGACGTCTACACCCACTGCACCTCTCACGCAGTGTGTAGAACGCGTGTCAACATCGCAATACATATCTCTGGTCCAGAACGAGTGTGGAACCAGATCCACCAGAACGAGTGTGGATCCACCAGAACGAGTGTGGAACGTGCTACTAGCACGTTCCACACGTTCGCATTGGGCGAAGATCACCCAACGGTGCGACGATCGCCGTGACATCGTGGGACCTTGGACCGGGGTCGGAAGATCACCCAACGGTGCGACGTTCGCCGTGCGCCGTGCAACGGGTACCCCGAGTGAAGAAAGAAGAGAAGACTTTAACGCGGTTAGCCGCGGCCTGGTCTCTCGAACCCCCTCACGGTGCTAAGTCGGCAAGAGGGCCAGGTTAACGCCAGTACTGGCGGTGTGACATTTGGTGCGGTGTCACCGGTCCCCACGGACCGAAGTTGTACCCCTGACGTCGGTAAGGTTGTAGTTGTGGTGCGGAGGCCGGACTGTAGGCACTGCGGAAGGCAGTCGGACATTCCAGCCGACTGTCGAGCACTCCGTCACCGCTTGCGACCCTCTGCCGGGCAGGCCCACCTTCCTTACCCATCCCCCTTTTCCATCTCCAAAGGAGCGTATCTCGCGCCTTAGGGCCGGGCCCTCCTGAGGAATTGTTAGGGACCGTTAGGCAGGTAGGGAATTAGGGGCGTGAAGAGCCGAAGATGCCGACGACCAGGAGCCAGGTCGCCGATGGGAAGACTCTACGCGTATATGAAGACTACCCCGCGTCGCCGTCTGCATCCGCGTTCGCGCACGCAATCGTAAATAATGAGCAGCCGCTCACAGAGTCCGCGTCGTGTCCGAATGTAAATAACAATACGCGACCGCGATCCGTACCGGGTAGGAGACGCGAAGGGCAAGCATTATCGGTTCGTTCACAACGTTCGAGCGCAAGTGCCGTCGCAAGAATACGGCAAATGGAAATGGAGGCTGAAGAACGACTAGCCGACATAAGAAGAAAAGAATTGCAAATTGAAGCCGATCTGATCAAGAAGAAATTAGTCGCCGACATAGCGGCTATAAGGGAAGAATCTGATCAGGAAAGTCTCTGCGAACAGGAAGCTATGGAAACCAGCATGAGAGTCAAAGACTGGGTTCAACACACGCAGAGACGGGGGGAGCACGGCGTAGATATCGACGCTACCGTACTCATGGAAAGAGCGAAAGAGACGGAACGATGCCAACATACTACGCGTGTGAGAGAGACCGAGCGAGGTCAAGTAATTAGAGCAAAGGAAACGGAGCTATGTCCCATGCCCACAACAAACCAAGTAACGTTCGAATCTTCATCGCGGCGCCAACCGTCACCAGCCCGCCCTGTATCCAGAGACAGGGGCATGGAAAGGCTTGCGGAAATATTAGAGAAAATGGCACGGAACAAACCGCATAGAAGCGCACCGGACTTACCTATATTCAGTGGAGCCGCCGGGGAATGGCTACCGTTCAAAGCTGCTGCCAAGGAAGCAAAGGCAGTGTACGGGCTGACGCCAACCGAGAACCTCGCTAGGCTACGAGCGTGCCTGCGAGGCGAAGCTCGGCAATGCGTAGCCGCGCTGTTATATACAGCAACGGAACCGACTGCAATAATGAAAACGTTAGAACAGCGTTACGGGCAGCCGGAAATAATAATCGATCAAGCATTAGACGACTTAAAAAAGCTACCGCGCATCGGGTCAACTGCAGCGGAGCTCAACGAATTTGCAATAAAACTGCAAAATATTGTCACGGTAATTTCGTGTCTGGACGAACGCGGTTACCTACAGAATCCAATGTTAACGCGACATATCACCGACAAGATGAGTGAACACCTACGGTCGCGTTGGTGCGATTATGCTGAAGAACAAGAGCAACAAACAGAAGCGGAAATTGTAACGTTATCACGTTTCTTCATGCGTGAAGCCGAACGTGCAGTACGCCATTGCTACTCGTCTGCGCAGCATAACCCGCCTACAAAAGCGAACAAGGATTCGCCGCAATTCCGACCCAATAACCGCAATAACCAACGAGTTAACGTCTATGCAACGAACGAAACACAGAAGAACGTTTGTCTGTGTTGTGGAAACGAACACGCGACCCCACAATGCCAAAAAGTCAAAGAAATGACTGTGGAAGAGAGATGGCAATGGGTGAAAGAGACGCGTACATGTTTTTTGTGCATGAATAGCAAACATCGTCGCTATAGTTGTAAAGCAAGGAAATGCGGAGTCAACGAATGTAGAATGCCACATCACGCATTACTGCATGCGGTTAAACGAATAAAAATGGAATCAAAACCGCAAAAGGAAGACACCGCTATTACCGCCTCCGCGCAGGCTACAAGTAACAACAAAGTTTTGTTAAAAGTGTGCCCGATCACACTTAAGGGACCGACAGGAGAAATAGAAACGTTCGGTCTGTTAGACGAAGGGTCGACGATTAGTTTAATCGACCAAGAAATAGCCAACCTAATCGGCGCGCACGGGCCTACAAGGGCGCTTAACATCCACGGAGTCACATCGAGTCAAAGGGAAGCAGGTAGCCAAGCCGTAGACATCGGGATAAAAGGAAGACGTCAGACGGTATACCACGCTATTAAGGCGCGCACTGTTCAACACTTAGAGCTAGGTAGTCAGTCGGTGAATAGCGAGATAATGGACCAACGATACCTACAAAGTGTGTGTGCCGAAGACGTGTGCTACTCCGGAGGAAAACCGCGCATATTAATCGGCGCCGATAACTGGCATTTAATAGTAACCAGAAAGTTACTCACGGGAAGAAGGTCGCAACCAGCGGCATCCCTCACCAAGCTCGGATGGGTGATACACGGAACCGTACCGCAAAGCTCAATTATGTCTCATGATGAACGCACACTGCATATACACACACTGCAAGGAGAACGAGACTGCGAGCTACATGAGTTGGTGAAAACCCACTTTGAACTGGACTCGATTGGTATCTCAAATAAACGAAAACCGGTTGCAACCGACGAAAGGGCAGTAGAGATATTTGATAAGTCAATACAACGAGTGAACGGCCAGTTTGAAGTCGGCCTCCCATGGAAATCGGAGGATGTACGGTTACCACCCAGTTACGACATGGCTTAGCGATGCTTAAAAAGCTTAGAGAGAAAAATGGACAAGTCATCCGAGTTTAAAGAGGCGTATACGAATGAAATAAACAAACTGCTAGAGAAAGGATATGCAGTCAGGTGTGAGCGCGACCACAGTAGCAACCCTCGTCTGTGGTACCTACCTCACTTCGCGGTAACCAACCCGCATAAACCAAACAAGGTACGTTTGGTATTTGACGCCGCGGCACGATCAAACGGCGTATGTATGAACGATGCGCTCTTGGAAGGGCCGGACTTGCTGAAAAACCTAAACGGTATATTATATCGCTTCCGCGAGCGACCGGTCGCTGTAACAGCGGATATAAGGGAAATGTTTTTAAGGGTAAGAATCCGACCCGAAGATCGCATCGCACAACATTTCCTATGGCGCGGAAATGAACGGTCACAACCACCCGACACTTACGTGATGACAGCCATGATATTTGGCGCTAAGAGCTCACCATTTCTAGCGCACAGCGTGCGGAATAGAAATGCAGAAGAAATGCGAGAATCGCACGCGCTAGCGCACACAGCTATAACTAAGTGTCACTACATGGACGATTGGGTGCAAAGCTTTAGTGACGAAAAAACCGCCGCGCATACAATAAAGGAAGTAATTGAGGTACACAAGAGAGCAGGATTCGAACTCGCAGGCTGGAGCTCGAACCATCCTCAATTACTGGGGGGAGTGGGGCACGAGGAACGCGCCACCACTCACAAGGAATTAGGTACCGGGTTGAACGAGTATGGAAAAACCTTAGGCATAAAATGGATCGCGTCTACAGACGAACTAGCATTTAATACGGAGATGCCCCGTATCCCGACCGAAGTGAAAACGGGAACGCGAACGCCTACTAAGAGAGAGGCACTGGGGGCCGTAATGTCTATATTCGATCCATCGGGTCAGCTATCCCCTTACGTCATCTCTGCAAAGATGATACTGCAGAGCCTATGGAGACACAAAATGGGATGGGATGATCCCTTGCCACCGGAAGAAGCCGCTAGTTTCAACGAATGGATACGCGATATGGAATACATCGAAAAACTGCGTATCCCGCGATGTTACAGTACGAGACTAGCCGTAGAAAGACAGTTGCATGTATTCGCGGACGCGAGCGAACAGGCATACGCAGCGGGGGCCTATTGGAGGTATCTGTACGACGATCAAAGCGTACACGTGACCTTAATCGCTGGAAAAGCGAAAGTAGCGCCTATGAAGCCGCAAAGTATACCGCGCATGGAACTACAGGCTAGCCTAATTGGTGCGAGATTAGCCGCTGAGATTATCCGCGAACACGACTTCACAGGCCGTGTCACATATTGGAGTGACTCGAAAACGACCTTACATTGGATACGTAACGACTCAGCACGCTATACGCCATACGTAGCACATCGCTTAGGAGAAATTGCGGAACTAACCAAAGTGAACGAGTGGCGATGGGTGCCTACCGCGCATAACGTCGCCGACGACGCGACGCGAACGGGCAGCACTCGCCTAAAAAGCACCGATCGTTGGTTCACCGGTCCTAAGTTCTTAAGAAAGTCAGAGGAACATTGGCCACAAGAAGAGGTCACTGGGAAGGAAGAAGACGAGGTCGAAGTGCTTACCGTACGAACGACGGATTCGACCCCACTCATTGATGTCAACCGATTTTCGTCATACGATCGTCTAATACGGACTGTAGCGCGAGTGCTGACGTTCTGCGACAAATGTAGAAAAGTCGAGAACGTGACCGACGTAGACCGCCTACGGCGTAGCGAGAAAATACTGCTACGACAAGCGCAGAATGACTGTTTTACGAACGAGACGGCAAGATTGAAAGCCGGAAAAACAGTCGAACGAACGAGCCGCTTAGCGAAATTAGACCCTATGTACACGGAAGACGGGCTAATATGCCTGCGTGGAAGGATTAACGCCGCGCTAGTACCGGAGGAAATGAAGACACCGCCCGTACTTGACGGAAGGCATCCGTTGACGATGCTGCTTATTAGGCGCGAACATGAGAAAAATGGGCACATAGGGCGCGAACACGTTGTGAACAACCTTAGGCAGCGTTATTGGATATTACATATGCGTCCGTCCGTGAGAAAGATAACGCGCGCATGTACGTGGTGTAGCATTAAACGAGCGACACCCGCGACGCCGGTAAAGGGTGACCTACCGCGTGAAAGGCTGAGTGCGTACACCAGACCTTTCTCTAGGTGCGGTTTAGATGGGTTCGGTCCAATGTGGGTCGTGATAGGTCGCCGGCGCGAAAAACGATGGGGTTTGTTGTTCACTTGCCTAGTGACGCGCGCGATACACGTGGAGCTCTTAAGCAGTTTGAGTACGGACTCTGCCATTATGGCAATTAGGCGAATGGCCGCAAGGCGAGGGTTTCCCGCCGTGTTCTATAGCGATAATGGAACGAACTTTCATGGTAGTTCGGTCGAAATGCGGAAAGCTTATGACGAATGGTTACCCACTCTCCAAAATTACGCGAACGGAAAAATGGCTAAATGGTTATTTACTAACCCCGGGGGGCCGAACGAAGGGGGGGCGTGGGAACGAATGATAAAAACGGTGAAATCGTCATTAGCCGTGACTTTAACTGAGCGCGCGCCAAAAGAGGAAGTATTAGCTACCGCGCTCACAGAAATCGAATACACAGTAAACTCGCGACCGTTAACGCACGTATCTGTATGTGAAGACTATCCGGAAGCACTAACCCCTAATCATTTGTTGTTAGGTACGGCCTTAGGTATGCCATACGTTGGGGAATGCGACATCGCCGATAGAAGGACTTGGCGAGCCGCGCAAGCAATAGCAAACGCGTTTTGGTCTCGGTGGATAAAGGAATACCTACCAACGTTAACACCCCGTGGTGATATAAGGAAAAACGCGCGAAATGTGAAAATAGGAGACGTTGTTATTATCGCGGACGGGATGTTGCCACGCGGCGTGTGGCCGCGCGGATTAATTGAAAAGGTGCATACGGGACCAGACGGCGTAGTAAGAAGTGCAGACGTGCGTACGCGGGGTGGTATCTTCAGAAGGCCAGTGAGACGGCTCATCGTCCTCCCTCATAATGATGGCTTCGAAGGTCTACGCCGCGGGGAGAATGTTACGGACAGAACGAGCCCTCTCACTGCCCCGCCTGTAAATAGCTAGATATCATAGGTGTATGTTTCGATTTCTCCTTTATTATTGTAGAATTAAGTTGTTTGTGATTTACTAGGTATATAAGTGTATAAATAAAGGAATAGCAATGGTATAGATATAAGAATAAATGAACGTGTAATATTGTACTATGTAATGTGTTAACAGGTTGACGGCGCGAGCGCCGACGGCAGACTGGGAGAAAATGCGCCCATTTTTTTTTTTTTTTTTTTTAGGGAGGACATAGATGCTGTCTACCGCTATACGGACGTACAGCTCCACCGGACTTTGGGCGAGGGGAGGCCCTCTTATAGCCCAGGAGGAAGAAGCGCTGAGGGCACTTCTTCTGAGACGGGCGTATAAGGCGAAAAGCGCCTTATACCTCCGTCTCCTGCGGGCGCCGAAAACGCCACGCTACTATCGGGAGGGGTGACAGCGAGCTCAAGGGCACCACTGTGGTTCGGACCTCGGCTTGTCTCGCTGCCGAGAGACAAAGGGGGAATCGGAACTAAATGCCCCGGTACAACTGCAGTGTTGTACCGTTGAGAATGGGCCCTATTGAATATTGCTCTGTGACTATTTGGAGAGACACTAATCGGGTTTTTATTTTTGCCTCGAGCTCGCCGGCGAGCTCGGTGTTTGATTGTGTAACCTCTGATTACCGCACACCTGGGGATGTTACCAGGACGACTTGCGGACAACGCTAAAGCTGCCAACGTAATGGCTGCGATGGGGTCATCCGGGTCGTCCAATACCTGCCGTGGTCGGCGACGGGGGGGTTTGAAGTATGGGTCGGATGAGGCAGTCGAATAGTTCGCTGCCTGGACAACCAGAGGGTTCGGGTGGTGGGGGGCTCGATCAAAGTGTCGGCGGACGCAGCCCTTATTGAACTGCGCTAAAGAGGGAAGGTTTAGGTCGCAGTGCAACTCGGCGCTCCGGACGTACCAGGGAGCGCCGGTTGCCCTGCGAAGAAACCGGTTTTGGAGGGCTTGAAGCTTATGTAGGTGGGCCTCACTAGCATGACTGAACACTACGGATGCGTACGTCATGATGGGGCGGATACAAGCAGTGTAAAGTGTCTTCTTGTTACTAAGAGACATTTTACTTTCTTTACAGATTAAGGGACTTAGGCGACCCATGACAAAGGCCGCCCTGTTACGGACCGTATTAATGTGATCTTTGAAGGTGAGATTCCGATCAAGGGTTACTCCAAGATATTTGGTTGTTCTCACCCAGGGAATGGGTTCATCGAACAGAAAATGCGCCCAGCGCCATCTTTAATATTTATACATGTAGAACGAGACAGCGATATGTTCTGTTTCACTCATAGCGTCACTCGCTTTTGATATAAATATTAGAGCGTTTTTGTGTAATCATGCATTCTTAACTGACTCTCGGAGTCGACAACATTCTTTGTTTCATGGTGCTTACACCAGCTACCTAACGAGTAAGAAGAAATAAGAGCTTGTTACATAGTATAAGCTAAGAAGAAATTGTAACAACAGGAGAAGAAAGAAATACAGTCCACCAAAGTTTAAAGCATCGAAGTGTGTTTTATTTGAACGACCCGTAGCGTAAGGACCCCTACAAAAACAATAAGCATTTCATCTTTTTCGAATTGAGTAGTAAATTATTACCGGAGAAACATTCAGAGATAGTAGATAACACATTATTTACTTGAATTAAATCATTGTATTTCCTATCTTCTTTAAAAATCATAGAGGCATTTCTTTTCGGTTCCTAGATTTCGTTATTACCTGTTTCGATATTGTAGACAACCAATGACTGTCCTTTTTTAACATACTTTACTACAATTCTCGACACGTAGTTTTTTCTAGTTTTTTCTAGTCTTCCGTTAAATCATGCAGTATTCATCGAGTGCAAAGCTTACAAACCTTCAGATAAATAGCTGACAAGTAATTTTTTGTCAGTTTCAATCAGCTGTCGTACAGTATCAATGTTAGATTCTGTAACCATAGTCACCGGCCAAACTTCAAGTATATCGTCATGAAGATGATCACTTCCATGTCTAAACTCTCCGAACCACGAATACACAGAGCTGCGATATGGGGCTTAGTCTGTGACAACCCTCCTGTTGAGCCACAGCGAAAATCACGAGTTAAATTAATTTTGACAGCGACACACAATTTACTAAAGGATGCTGCAAAACAAATGATAGTCTAGTGTTTTGTTTTTGACAGCATATTAAAAACTAATATCTTAACATGTTTCTATGGAATTCCATTTTCCATTTTATTATTGTATGTCGCCAGTTCCAGGAAATTTATCATTATAACTAACGTGGTTTTCACTAATTTTAGTAAATAATACGGGGTAACTCATTTGAATACTCGTAAGTCAGATAGCTCCGACTATAGTTTCAACCACATCCTGTGACCTTTTTCAAGAAGAGCTCGGAACGCCTGCGTTAACGTCTTGCTTAGCAAGTCTACATAAACAATACTGCTGTCAGACTTTTTGGCAGCAGCTTAGTATTTCTACATTATAATGATAAGCTCTGTCGCTTGCTAAGCGAAAATCTCATTTAGAAATTATTAGAGTACAATTTCTTTAATCACAACTAGGGGTCAAACCCTCCTCCTATTATTTCGCGCCATCCTCTATGATGGTCAAAAATAATCATTTTAGATCACAAGAATCGGCTCAGTCGACGTTCTTGTGGCCGAATGGTTTAGCAACCAGCGCAAAATCCGGGGACGTGGTTTCTATTCCCGCTCGGGACGGAGACAAAAACATTGTACTCTAATAATTTGTAAGATAGCTATGTAGGTCATTTCATCGTTAAAACGAATGGGCCCGAGTTTCTTGCCCGTTCTTCGCGCAGTGGCTCTATAGTACTTTCAGTGCTGAACGTGGCAGTAAAATAAATATCAATTTTGTGAATGCGTGACATCAATTTTAGTGTATACTATTATTATTTAGTATCACACTTTCAAAAGAAAACCTCTATATTGTTCAACACATCCAGATCTACAAGCACGTCTAGTTTCGGTCACTGATGCGTCGGACAACGCTGAAGGATCAATTCTCCAACAGTACATAAACAGAAACTGGCTACCACTAGCATTCTATTCGAAGAAGTTGAGCTCAGCAAAGCGCAAGTAGTACTCTCCATATCATAGAGAATTGCTCGCCATATACCAGTCAATCCACAGACCTAGGATTTTTTCGCTACGCTCAACAGACCTACGAAGTGTGTGAGTGAAAGGTCCTAAGCTGCTACAAACCGTCGCGAGAAAAAAAGAGATAGAGAAACAAGAAGACGGTATGTCATTTTTACTCGAGTAAGAGGCCATAGCGTCCCGGCCTCTTCCAAGTCAGCGCGAATTTTGTGTATTTGCTCAAATATCTTACGATTATAATATAAAATATGTATTCTGCAAGCATGGTGTCTTGTTCAGTGAGTGAATGTGAGGTTACAAGACACAGTAACCCGAATATATACACGTTTCACAGGTAATTTATGTTTATTTGTACTGCTTTTTGGATAATCATTATTTTGTCATTTTGTTTTAAAATTAGTTATATGAACTATGGATATATTAGATAATAGGTTTCTCTTCATACTTATCATCAAATTACATTGCTAAATGAAGAATTGGTTGGTATTTTACGAAAAATACAAAAACATTTGTTTACGATAGGGCTTGACAAAGTTCTGACGTCACAAGTATCGATAAAGTCGATAGTTTATGTCTGACCTGTAGCTTCGACGTGAATGCTCGGGTACATATTCGAACCTCAAAAATAACCGGTAGTTAGTTTAATCATAAATTTGTTTAAAAATAATATAATTACATAATAATTAGCAAGAAGTTGACAGATCAGTTTATAGCTTATTGAGTATTTACGAATAAGGGAGTTAATATTATCACAAGATATATTATTCAAAATTTATTATGATGTTTTCTGTGAAAAGTTCTCCTAACCCTCAATAAATAATTGGAAATATCTCTTACTTCTATCATAAAATATTAGTATCTTTATACAAATGGCTATTTAACAGAATTTGAAATATATGCACGCGTATAATAATGTTTGTGTTCTTACAGATTACCAACAAATTTTCAGTATGTGATAAAAGGGTTCGGATTATTGACGCAATCTAAATAAAAACTCTACAGTTTGTAGTAAACTTTGAATCAAAATGCTTCATACAAAGAAAACATTGATGTATACTAATGAAAGACTCAATACAAACTTTTAATGTCCCTGAATGCATAAAGCTGTGGAAATGGTAGTCAATAGCTTTAGGAAATGATGACACAAGTAACGCAAAGTTTAATTTGTAGTAAAATACATGGTCAAATAATTTTTTGTCATGTAAAGACTGTAGGATATGTTGAGTCAATCTAGTAACCCTTCCCTTAGCGTCCCTGGTGCAATAAAATCTACAATACTCGCTTCATTGCAGCGCTGGATATCTATGGCTATCCTGACACAAAATAATTTTTATTTTTCCTTTCAGATCAAATTGAAAATAAGACGGCCCTGACCTTACTTAAATAGAGATATATTACCACCGTTAGCCATTACCTGCCCTTCAAATCAAGTACTGTCTCCAAGGAAAAAAACTTATTAACTAATGTTCTAAATTGTGACAAAAATTCCAGAAAAAAATTAGCTCTTAAGAAGTTTAAAAGCTGAAACAAAAATAATGATAGAACGGCTTTTAGACTTAAAAAAGCTGAAACAAAAATAATGATAAAACGGCTCTTAGACATAAAAGCAGACTTTAAAAAAATATATGTTTTGTAGGCCAGTTAGTAAAGATCATCGAAATTATGTACACATCGTCATTTCTACAGCCCAATGAGCTATGTTTACACAAGGGACAAATTCGACCTTTGCTTACCACATGTGAATGCTTTACGCAAATGGTATTCAGATAAATGTAATTTAATAATATACAGTACCTGTATATTTGCAGCTTAATGATTTTTGTTATTACTGATTTTGTTAATGGTAATCATAATACTTAGTAATGGTAAATTTTATTTCATCTTGTTGCGATGAAGTTGTAGTAGTTTACTTTTAAAAGTGCTGTACCATTTTAGACATACAATAAATGCATTTGACTTCAACTTTGAATGAGTTTTATTTTTAACAGATCAAAAAGGGAGCATGTTCTCAATAAGGTTGTATTCATGATATGATATTTGGTTTGATTTTCATTTGAAAACATCGTATTTTGTTTGAAAGGATATACCTTAAGATTCATCTCTTTGAAATGTCATCATAATCAGTTAAGTAGTTTGGCTTTTAAATCATAATAACTTGAAAAAGAAGTTGTTCAAGTTAATGAAATTGCATATATTGCATTTCTGTGATTTCAGTGTTGTTTACGATCATTACAATAGTCTCAATGAACTATATAGGGCATAATTTCAAACGAATGTGTCCTAAGATTCAACAAGTGAAACTGTCGATAGTATTACGCTCGCGTCATTACAACACTATGTCACTCACACATTTACATTTCATTTTTTGTTACACCATTCATCCGTCACTGTTGGTCTTGTACATCCTAAGCCTATGAGTCAATCAGATAACGAGGCCAATTCGGGTTAAGTTCTATTTTAACCAAACTATAACTTAATTAAAAATAATTTTCCGTGTAAATAAGCTGAATTATATTCAAACCGTATTCTATTTTCATCAATGAACTAGTGACCATAGTTTAAAAAATTGATTACAGAAATCCTAAACGATAGATTAAGGTTGTATTGAGAAATCTATATCATATTAACTAAACATAATAATTAATCAGTTTCGCAAAATAATGATCGTAAAAACAAAGGTAATTAGAAATGTATGTATAAATTTCTGCGTGATCATATCTACGTGTAGCATTATATTATATATGTCTATATGTCACATCCATATGACATATATATATATATATATATATATTTGTAAACTTCTATATATATTGACATATTTCACGGTATCAATATTTTTATCAGATATTTAAGATATCAATGAGTAAATTTTTTTTCTTAATTTCGTCACCTGGTCTTTCTACATACCTTCGGTGGCGTAGTGTTTAAGGCACCCGGTGCATTTTAGGGTTCGATTCACACTGGAGGTAAGAAGTTTTGTATAATAAAAAAATAGGGAATATGATTTTCGCTTAACACGATAGTGCTTATTATAATCATATATAGAAATATCTCATTAAGATGCTTAACATCTTCCGAGACGCCTGACTAGCGACCACCCTCAAGTAGAAAATCTGTTGACAAGCACCTAGCGGTGTGTTCCGGCAGCGGTCTTTGAGAGCCAGTGAAATTACAGGCACATGAGACTTAACAACTATGTCTCAAAGTGACGGGTGCAGTGCAAATCGTGACTTGTGATGAATTGCATATGTTATAGTCAGAGGTAAGTCCGCTTAACATCAGGTGGGCCTCGTGCTTGATCCGCCACATTAACATAAAAAAAGGAAAAAAATGAGTGTGATCATTATATGCAATTCGATTCAACGCTCATCGATTATTTTCAAGAGTATCTCGATACAATAAACAAGAAAGTTACGGTACACGGGCACTAACTAGTCTCTGATTTTAATCTTGGCGATTAAAATTATATTAGTTCAACTTATTCCGAATACCAAATGATACATCTGACAGGACTTAGACCAATTTTAGTCAAATTTGCATCAAGTTCATGGTATGGAATCAGCCTTATTTCTAGAACATGGTAGACGCAAGGCTGGGCCCAATGCCAAAATTACGCAAAAGTCTAACACACTTTTTGATGGTAACGAACGCAAATATTCCAATAAAAAAAATATAGGAGGCAGGGGATAATCTTGAAGAAGTAGAGTAATCGAATAGAATTTTGAAAAAAAACCTCATGGCACTGTAAAAAAATAACAGATACCGCGCTCAAAAAAAACTGTTTTAATTCAAATGCTCAGAATTATCACCGACAACCCCCCTTTATTTTTTATAAATATAATAGCTAGACTAATGTTCTAGTGGAATAATCGATTACATTTTTTATTACTTGTTTATATTTAGAACAATTAAATAAAACTCCACCAAAAACTGTACCCCAAACCTCAAAACCATTACCATCATCAACTGAATCGTGCAATTTTCGACTTTAAACGAAGCTATTTAGACAAAAAATAGAGTACAGCATTCCGGTTAGTTGTCGGGCAGCGCTCGACGTGAAAGGTTGGTTCCGGCCGCTCTGTCTGGCAATACAGCGCGTAATTTCATTTGGGAAATAGGTTGTTTATTTTGTGAATAAGAACTGTTACATAGCCTGTATTATATTTTAAGTTTATAAACTTGTATAACTGTGCTAATAAAATATTTTTAAATAATAAGTTATACTTTATTTGTGTTGTGTGTGAAGTTATAAGCCTGTAAATAGTATTTTGAAAATGGGGAGAAAGGACAAAATACGAGATTTAATTTTTTTGCGAAAAAAAGAACTATAAAACATGATGGAATGTTCGGGTAAGTTGAGTTGTGTATTGAATATAAATATCAACTTGTACTTATCTGATTTTGTTATATATAATATGTATAATTAAATTCAATCACAAATTTATAATGCATATTATTTAGGCCCCATTGCAGCTAAATGCAATTTACATTATGTTTATTCACTGATAAAGAAGAACTGGCCTTTCAGATAAAATGAACGGCTGCACTATATAATCTTAGGAATAAAGCCTACTTACTATTGAACTAAACACCAAAATTGCTTGACAACGTAGAACAGAGAAGAAATGGCTAGTTGCTAGTCTCCACTACGTTGACAAACATACTTCGAGTTGTAGAATTTAACGGTAGCACCCTATTCTCCTTCAAATTGAGTCTACATTTGATAATACTTAGTGCCATCGTAATTTGGGCTAACGCTCAGATGCGGCCGGGCCGTGCCGCGTTCTACGTTATCTACACAGTATATCCAAAAATGTTTATCAATCATTGTATGTATAGTCGACAACAGGTAGTCGTATCACATAAATTCATGATTCGTATTACAAATTAATTTCCATGTATTTATGATAGCCATACGTTAGTACTACCAATGCTAGATGACATTATATAAACTTTGTCATTTACCGAATTTATTTTTTAGGTCAAAGAAGCGCATAACCGATTCAGATATTGACCAACCTGGTACCTTTACAGAGCTAATTAGTAATGAGTAAGTATCTCTCATAATATAAACATGTGTATATTTTATTTATAACTATTTATTTTTTTGGTTGTAACAACGTTACATCTGGGTCAAATGGAAGTGAAACATACCTAATTCACAGGAAAATAATTATGCTTTGCCGATTTGTGAGGTAAACAATAGATAAGGACCTGTTGTGTGATTACTCGGCCGTAACACCCGTTTGGGATTTCTAGGAACTTTACAAAATACTTATTAATTTGAAATCTCTACAAATAGGTTTGAACTCTTGTTTAGTTCTAGCAATTTTCATTTTCATACATTTTTAATAATAACAAATACTTTTAAAATATTTTAAGAAAACATCAAATTAATATTTTAATAAATCACTTAAAAAATATAAAAATGTATCTAGTGACAATTCCGCTTAATTTTCCTGCTAAGCCGACGCGACGTCACAAACACCACGCAGCCAAACCGGAAGAATTTTCGACGCGTTTCGATTCTACACGAAGCATCCTCAGGAGGTCTTGACTCTACGAGCGCACGATCGAGAATTTTGAGAATTCGTGTAGAAACGAAACGCGTCGAAAATTCTTCCGGTTTGGCTGCGTGGCGTTTGTGACGTCGCGTCGGCTTAGCAGGAAAATTAAGCGGAATTGTCACTAGATATATTTTTATATTTTTTAAGTGTTTTATTAAAATATTTATTTGATGTTTTCTTAAAATATTTTAAAAGTATTTGTTATTATTAAAAATGGATTTCCGCAAAGTAACGCCTGAATCTATTCATTATTCATTATTTCATACATTTTATTTACTTCAATTACTTTCAGAAATTTGTTGACAGTTTTGGACAATGTTGCAACTCAAGCTCAATTAGTAGCTCAAGAAAGGAACGTTACGTAACGTTACGTATAACAGCTGTGTAATCTCAATAGCTCGAATTTCTACGAATATCCTATAAATTTCGAGTTAAAAGTATATTCTATTGATATGTATGTCATATATGGACGCTTCATAGCGGATGGCGATTCGAGTACATATGCAAGAATTTTGGAAGTAAGTCATTACAAAGACATAATTGTGTAGGAAAGGTGAGTCCAAAAATCACATACTACGCAATATGTGCAATAAATTGGTCTCCGTCAGTAAAGATACGAAGTATCCATTAGACCAGAGAAAGAGAATTCTCAAGAAATTTTACCAGAAAAGAATATACCAGTCGTGGGTATCTAATGACATAGAACATTTTAGAAAACTGTTAATTGACGTTACTGATATTAGTAATAAGTATTCTGATCACGATTTAATAAACAATGTGTTGCACAGTTTAAATAACAAATATGATACTATGATCGATCAAAAAAGATCTAAATTCTACACCAGACTGATAGAAAGTAGTAGAAATACCTCAAAATCAATATGGCATGTTATAAACCAACAAAAAGGAAAATGTAATGTATCTAATATTGACTTCACAGATCTTATTAGAGACGATACTGGCCAACCTTTTCAATCAAAACAGGAGGTCATAAATACGATGAACGCGAGATTTATGGCAGCTGCGGTTGGAAAAAAATTGAAAACATCACCTTCCAGAACCATCTGAACCTGGATTCTAAAAATTACCATGCGTGTAATTCTGTCCCGATATATCTACAGGTTCAGCTTTTCCTGGATTATTACATTACACAAATGAAAAACATATTATGTCGATTGTTGAATACTGATTTAGAAATAAATTCTATGTCTTTTTGGAAGTATGTTTATTCAATAATCCTTTAATATTATCTGATTGTCTCCTAATCTAACCTTATTTTTGCAATTAAATTTAATGTTAATTTTGATTCATCTCTATTCTAAATATCGTTAATATCCGTTAAGCTATTTTAATAGTAAAAAACAAATTAAATAATATTTTTAACCAATTTCAAAAAAGTAGGAAGTGTTTTAATGACAGTACTTTTTATGTATTTTACGTGATTATTCCACCATATACGAATTTATTTTGATGATTCTTTCTTATGAGTTTTATCAAAATAGTTCCGCAGTATGGTTTTTTAAAATCCACACAACTGGAACAATACCTATGTCATGCAAATAAAGTACTTTTCAGCAATAGAAGCCGTCGTTTTTTAAGTAATCATGAATAATACCCAGTCCTAGTTTTAGTAGTATAGATTTAATTTATCTGACTGTAACGCATATACTGCGCTCAACGTCAGGGCCTTGAGCGAGCGCGGCGCAGGGCTGTTTGCGATCGTGACGCTGCCGCCTGGCTGTGGTTGTATTTCGCACTCGAGTGGGCGATGGAAGAAGTGGGGGTAAAAACTGATTTTTTCCTGGCTTTGGGCGCACTCTTAGGGTAGATTTATATTAGACCGGGCCGTGCCCGGGGCGTGCCGTGTACGTGGCCCGGACGGGGCACGGATTTGAAACGTTACATACATTTTGTATGAAGCAGTTTATATTAGACCGAGCCTGATCCGTGTCCCGTCCGGGCCCGCCTACTAACAGCACGTATGGGCTCCGCTCCGGCCCGCCCCGTCCTCGCCCCGGCCCGGACACGGCCCGGTCTATTATAAATCATCCCTTAAGCGACCACAAAACTCTATGCTTTGCTTTCGATTTGCTTTCGAAGAAAAGAGTGTTGTACTCCTAGACAGTTGAGATATTTAGATTTTGTCTCTCAATTCCGTGGAAGTAATAAGTACTAGTTGTACGTAGTACTTATATATAAACTGTAGGTAAAGCACTCTTGTCTGGATGGATCGCACGATTTGGAGTGCAACTCGAAATCAGAACTGACAGCGGAAGACAATTCCAGTCAGCGGTGTATACGTGAGTTGATAAATCTTTGTAGACAAATATTACTTTTTCTCGAAACAGGACGAGGTTAAACTTTCGCTGCAAACTCTCTAAGACGGAGTGTACTATAGTATATCAGCCGAATAGTCCACTGCTGAACACAGCCTCGCTCAATGTGTGAGTGTATAATAAATGCAAGAGCATCAAATTCCATACTATTTTTAAAGTTACCTCTATTTTTCTAGATTCGTCATATTTTTATTTTCTGTTACAGTCACTTTCTATAGTTTAACTTTATAAAAGCGCCCTCTTGCAGCTTGATTCCACTACTCTCATGCAGTGCAGGGCCGTGATATTACAACTCTGCGATATAATTCTGACAAAGATACCAAACAGGGCCAAACAATATTAAATTCATGCGATATAATGTAGATGGAGCTGGTAAGCCTTAAAACACGCAAGCGATATTCGCAAGCTTGATGTAGGACTGAAATGATTGTTCTTGGATAATTATAGAGAGAGGAATCGGCTAGCTGCTGGTTATATTGTAGTTTTTGACGTGCACACGATTTATCACTAATATCAGTGACGTGTGCTTAAAATCTGCACTAAGAGAAAAGGAAATGATAATAATTGATGTCCTCGAATTCGTGTTTAATAATGCAATTTCGAAAGCAGCAAAATAATATCACTATTGGAGAACTCGCCATTTTTAATGAGTGCATTAATTACTTTCTAAAACAAAAATCTTATTAAATTTGTATATCTTTACTAATTCCAAAACGTTAAATTAGATTTTTAAAGAGTTATTGAGATTGAGATACATATTAATAATTATAATATATATTAAGCAGTGGGTCGGTACACAATTCTATAATACTTAAACTATTTATTTGTATTGTAATAAATAAACATTTCTTTACAATATTTGTTGTGTTATTTCAATAAATCGTTATTTTGACCGTAACGTATCATCACATCAACCAGAACGTCCACCGTTGGACGAGGTCTCCCCCATTGGGGGAATTTGCCATAATCCCCACGCTTGGCAGGCGTCATGGGGATCGCAGTGTGAGATAGAAATTTCCGCGAATTTAGTTCCTCAGAAAGCGCTGCTGCCCACCTTCTGGTGTATAACCCTTAGTCGCTTCTTACGACACCCACGGGTAGAGATGGGGGGTGAAATTCTAGCCCGGCACCCCACGGGCACCTTGATAACTCGTACTATACTCGAATGTATTAACTTTTTGTAACGTATTGTAGGTAATGGTAAGTAAAACTGCAAATGTGTATTGATTTGATTTAATACTGAGACGGCTATTATATTCCAATCACCAAAGATAATCAATCACGAATATGATATAACAGGTTATTTGATGTATAATAAAACAAAAGAACCACACGTGACACAAAACAGAAATTGTACGCTATATAATGTATTTTATATATTTATTTATATGTAATAAGTGTATGCTTATAATTTTATAAAAGCATATAAACTTTGCATCTTCCTCAAGCCTAGTGACAATTTAAAGACAGCCCTAAATTAATATCAAAGTAAATAAATAATAATAAAAATATGTTGTAAGACCCACTAGGTGGACTTACGACATCGTAAAAGTATTGCCAATGGTTACAAGCGGCTAATAGCCATTTATTGTGGCGTTATATGGGAGAGGCTTTTCTTCAACAGTGGACATCTACAGGTAAAAAAATTAGGAATAGGATTTTTTTTCGGTAAAGGCGTTTTCAAGTTTGAGCCAAATTGAAACGATCTTCAACTCTTAGAAGTATGTTTTTCCGTACTCACTTACTTATTTTGTCATAGAGGGTGAGAAAAAGTAGTTAAGTTAAAAGTAGTTAACACGGTCGCAAAAGTAATTTTTATATACAAGGATCGAAAGGAGACAATGACCTTAAGGACTATATTCTCTAGTCCGAGTAGGTATTGATGACTTTTACCAGTGTCGAAACACTCAACTTTTCATTTTGAATATATAAACTTAAAAAACAGATTTTTACTAAAAAAATGTAGATAATAGTGACATTGTTGATTGTAAAAGTAATTGAGAAGTTAAAAACGATTTATGATATATTTAGTTTCTATAAATTTGCATACTGCCAATCTATATACTCGTTTATAAATTTTAAATATGGAACGCACCATCCCGCTTAATTAGTATTTTTTATACCTTTATAGTGTCAAGCCTAATATGTCTTATGAGTATACACTAGATAGACAATGTCACATTCTTACTGTTATAAACTAGTTTTTTTAGCTTTTATAAACGAACACAATCGTAGTTATTTTTTTTACAACTGAGTATGTTAGAACAGAAACAACTTAGACATCTAATTTTATTAAGGGTGAACTGGCCGGCCAGTTCTCCATACAAACGTCGTAGGGTGATCACTCCCTTATTTGAGGATTTAGGTCCAAAACAAAGCATGATATCGATCGAACTCATCATTATGTAGGTTTGTATCGTACCGAAATATTAAAAAGATAATTAAGTTGAGAGTTATGCGCCTCGAAACATTTTCATATAAAGTTTTCAAAGCTCATAACTTTCAACATATTTATCATTTTCAAATTTCGTTATGATACAAACCTAGATACTGACGTGTTCAATCGATATTATGCTTAATTCTATACCTAAAATCTAAAAAAACGGAGTGATCACCCTACAGCGTTTGTATGGAAAGCTGTACGGCCAGTTCAACCTTAAAAACAATGGTGAGCATGCTTTCAAGTAGGTACCATAAATATTTAGTCCAAGTGTGTAGTTTATTACAAACAAACCTCCAGCAAATTCCCGCCAATAGAGGGAAGCAATTAATATGAGTCTTTCCCGCCGTAGGGTGGGAGCAGGGTCTTCCACCCGGAAATCAGATCAAGAAAACACTATCTACTACTCTCCGACTATGAGAATTTGAAAATTATGTTGCCACATGCACCGTCTTTTGAATCCCAGGCCGGAAACAGGATTCTGAATTCCTAGCACTGTATTTTCATGGTGTATACAGTAATGATTATGAATTTTCAACATGAACAATATTGTTTGTCGCTCTCCGACGAATAAAGTTCGATATCTTTAGATATCACCCTGGGGTAAGGAGTCGTTTTATTCTTCCTTGTTATCTCCAGCGGCCTTATGTGTAGTGGCGCTATATCTCTTATATGGGCATGGTCTGACACGTCCGCTTGCTCGAATATCTTCAATCAACAGGTCACGGGTAACAGTAGAGTTCCATGCGTAGCACGGAGCACTTACTATTGACCAAAGGCCCTTATTTTCGATATCTTCTCTTGGGTTATCGATATCTGTGCGTACCCGCCAGAGTCGTGTAAATTAGTCTCGACCTGACATATGTTTTAAATGTCATTACTTTCGTCCGGAGTGGTAGCTTCGACTTGAAAAGTGTATTCAGTTTCATTTTTGCTTTATTGCTATTTAGGAACCATACAAGTACTGTTTATAGTTAAGTAGGTATATAGAAAGAAATCAGAAAAATAGCTTCTAACAAAAAAGATCTATTAAATTATATCAGACAAATTGTTGTTATAATAATTGTACCTTAGACATCGCTGTATGTTTCAACTGTTTTGTTCGAGGCTTACGAGTATATAATTATCACAAAGGGCCAATTTCACCAAAATACTATAAAAATAGACAAGAATAACTTTAATCTCTGTAACCAACAAAATATAATGACAGCCATTCTAAGACAACAGCATGATTTAAACTGGCGATTAAGCAGTTAAATTCATGTTTTTATTTCTCGAATCATGTAAACGCTAAGTAGTATATGCCACTGGTGGTCACCCATCTCAGTAATTACAGTACGTTTTTTTATGCCTTATAGTTTAGCCTTGACCACCTTGTCACCTGATGGTAAGTGATGATGTGGTCGAAGATGTTATTCAGGCTAACCTAGAGTTACTAGCTCTCAATAATAGCTGCCGAAACACTAGGGCATATGCAAAATGCCCTACCACCATGATGTAACGACTGCCATCCTAAGACAACAACCGGGACCGACAGCTTATCGTGCCCTCCGAAGCACGGAAGTGATCAGTAGTTATGTAACTAGCGGTCACCCATCCGCGGCGGACGTTGCTTAACTTCCTTTCGCTACCTTCGTTATTTAACATAATTTATAAATACCGAACCCTAAGTAAAATACTGAGATGTATACCGTTTTAGTTTTTTTTAACTATCTAGCTTCTTTTATCGAAGTATTTTTCTTCAACAGACGAGAAGAAAAACTACTTTAACTTGAATTAATATTCAACGTTATTTAAATTGCATTCATTGGCCGTTCTCAACAGTACAAAAAGATTGTAATTTTCTATAAGCCTTTCATCATGCTTTCATAAACAAGAAACAATCAACGTATATACGATTATATAGATCAAACTTTAATGCATATTGAAGCAGTGATGGCTTAGTGGCATTGGCTATGGGCTGCCATGCAGCAGGTCCATGGTTCGAATCCTGCCGCTGGCTTGAGCTTCACCGCATGGTGGAAGGGCATCTTGCGATTGCCCGGCTGGCTAGTTACCACCCTCAAGAAGAAAATCTGTCGTCAAGCACCTAACGGTGTAATCCGGCAGCTGTCCTTGAGAACCAGTAAAATTACAGGCATATGAGATTTAACAACTGCACGTGTTCACTATTCGTTCTATTGCATTAAATAGTATATTTAAATTAGCGCGTTCTGTTTGTTGGTTCGGTGGTCAACCAATAACAAGGCTCTGTAACCCAGAGCATACGTACCTTTACTCGTCTCTGATTGGCTCCGGCAATCAGTGCATGAACATTCTTCATGAAGTGACTCGTGTGCGTCGGTGACTACATCAAGTTGAAAACCGTCGGTATTTCTGTCCAAAACGATAAATTACTAGAACTTTATCAAAATAGTTGTCCTCTGAGTGAAGTGTAGTGAAGACGTTATAATATACAGCTGTGTACCACGAAAAAGGCAATCTCACGGGCAAGACGCCCGCGCAGAAGGAACCTACCCTACGCCATCGAGATATCATTTCCTTAAAGTTCAAGAGGCACGTGTGGAGGCTGGATAGCTAAGGTAAGGTGCTGTATGTACTTGTTATATAGGGATCTAGACCACTGAACCACACTCGTTTTTCTACTAACGGCGGAGTCTTCAATATTACATCTCCGACCGGAGAGGATGCATCTCGTGGATCTCTCACTCCAGCATACACAGAACCTCATAAAGTGTTATGCCGCAATGACAAATCCCTTAGAATTCTCCTGAATGGAAAATAAAACGAAGTATCGATTGACATATTAAAACAGGAGTAATTTAATTATTACTTAGGTTCTCACAAGACAGTCCGCAGAAACGCCACATGTGAATAAAGTACACGATTAGGCAAGATGGTCAAATTCTCAAACTATTATCGACTTTAGGACGGTCTCTGGAGGGGAGTGACGTAGTGAAGCCATATAATTGACGAAGCTGAGCTGGAACTGAAACATAATAAAATAAATTAATATAACAATATTAACACTCCGTTACACGCGCGGGGCACAAGTGTGCCCCAAGTACAAATATTTAATTGTTATTTTAAAATTTATGAACCCAGAATGTCATCTACTTCAATAGCTGTACCCTATATCGTGATGTATTTGTTAGTTACTCGGCTACAACGACAATGCACGGGTTTATTATTATCAACAAATTAGTCATACTAGCTATACAAGCGATCATTCAACTAAAACTACACTACTCGGGAATGTGAGGGTACCATATATTATTGTATTTTTTTAATAGTGTGTGACAAAGAAGTAATTTTCTTTGTTACGGTTCTAAGCATAAATAAACATTGATTTGGAAAACTCTAATTCAATTTTAAATTTATATTCTATTATAAATGTAATCCTCGTTTATAAAAGGGGCACAGTGGTGCCCCGAGCGTGTGATGATGTGATAAATAAGACCGCGTGTAACGGAGTGTTAAAATAAATTAGAACAATACACGCTAAACTATAAATAGGATTCTATGCTTAATTTCATATTGAACGTGCACCGGCACCAACTTTATGGGAACGCGCAAGCATATTGAAGAACAGTAGCTGTGGAATGCGACTCGGGGATTACCAGCGCCGTTATTCAGCCGACTCGCTCACTCGCCAGCTGGTATATTACTTTTCTCTATGCTTGCCAGCCTGCACGGCTACCCTACGCAAAGCGCACGCTGCTAGGATACATTTATGTTCTCCGCGTTTGTTTACATACCGCTTACATCCTCAATATAGACTTTGACAGTTTTATAGGTGCAGTGTTTTTTTGTACCCTCACCACTCGGGCTATAGTAAATTTCAGAAAGAAATGTATTTATATTTATACACCACACTATAGCTACTACAATAAAAGGATTTAAATAACCTATAAGCCATTGCAGACTCACAGACACTCCATATGATCCAACCCACAACATTTCCCCGTTGAATTGCAATGCTTATTCATTGAGCCAAACAGAAGCGCTCTGACAAGTTTTGGAAAAAGCGTAGACCGGATGCTCGTGCACCCGGTCTACAGTTTTGAATTGAGTTACTCCGCCGAAGTAACCACGGTGCCAGCTCTCACGTTGGTTTCAGAAAGATGTGACTAAAAAATGTCTATGCATGAAGCGTCCCGTACTAAGGGCCACCCTAACTTCCACGGAACCAGAATCATGCCGTCAGGTCTTTTACCATCGCCACGCATTCTGATGCGCCATCCGGTTCCAGATTCCCACACAGAAACAGCAAGAATTCGAGCACGATCTGCGATGATCGCATTCTTGACACGTATTTAAAAGATCTTTCCGTACTAGCTCGTATAGGGGCCAATCTCACTGTTTCTGAGGTGACAAAAATTTTTGGGTTTTCAGTATTTGGACAAGCCAGTCTCCATGTGTTTTTGGCCTCAGCCAGATATGCAACATCAAAAAAAAGAGCCTTAACCTGGTTCAAGAATTTATGTTTTGTGCCTTTGATTTAGTTTTAACCAATTGTTTTCTTTTAGATTTATCGTACTTTGGTTGTAAGTTCTTTACTTGACGACCTTTGGCAGTAATATTTTTTCCATCGACTATCGTAACTCTACTATCTTGCTTAGTGGATATTTTTGATTTAGACGAACATGGCTCCTTCTCCTTCTAAAGAGCCTCTGTTTATTGTAATGCTATTTTTTAACTGATTCTAACAAGTGTAATAGACTTAGATTTTTCTCCTAACAATGATCTTGAATTCGAAACAACCTTGTCTTATCGTATATTTGCCATTCAGATCCAAACGAATTATCTTCCGAGTCAAATATACCGCTTCGTTGCATTATTCTGTAGTGTTATGTTTTCATTCGATATTATGGTGTTATTGAACGGAAATAAATATTTAATACTGATCAGTTGGCGGATGTTGGTAATGGCAACACCAAAGCGACAGTAGCGCCACCATTTGACGGGATAAAACATACGACACGCTCTGTGATTGGCAGAGTGATTTCCCGCTAAAACGAGTGTTGAAACGAAGTGAAGAGCGGAGGAGTGGGCATTTTTGAGACGACCACCAGACTGGAAACATCGGAGCCGAAGTACTGTTCTGTTCATTACGATTCAGAAGTGTTCAAAAACCCCTCACAAAGTGAAGTCTTGCTGCGGCCCAAGCGATTGTGAGTACCTACTTATTATTTATAGTCCCTCCAGAGAATTTTGTGATACATTTAAGCATATAATTACGTCAAACTCTTTAGTTTAATATCTGTGTTCCATTCTTACATATTAAATTATCTTTCGTGAGTTCGCATAATCTACCCGCAATGAACTATAATGCAGATGATTGATTAACCTTGAATATCAAATTTTCTTTTGTATCGTAACTGTATATAATCTACTCGCATTTAACAATAATGCAGATGATGGCCTTTCAACACTATGTAACTATTAAGACATGAGTTTGTAATATAGTTATGTAATATCATACGCTTTGTATTTCACGTAATAATAGATTTATTGAGATAAAATACTTATATAGCTTTCAAATGAGACAACTTTCGAAGCATTGTTTTGTACATATTGAGTTCTAAAACTGTTTTAGAGCGGCAAAAGGCCGCCGTCTGAGAACTAAGATTGAGTAAAAAGAGACATAGATTTAAACTTATTAATAATAACAAATATTTTAAAAGTATTTTAAGAAAACCTTTAATTAATTATTTAATAAAACACTTAAAAAATCTTTATAAAAATGATATATATCTAGTGACAATTCCGCCTAATTTCCTATTAAGCCGACGTGACGTCAACGCCACGCAGCCAAACCGGAAGAGTGTTCGACGCGTTTCGCTTCTAAACGAAGCATCCTCAGGAGGTCTTGACTCTACGAGCGCACGATCGAGACTAAACACGCCTTTATATAAAAAACACTGCACCTATAAAACTGTCAAAGTCTATATTGAGGATGTAAGCGGTATGTAAACAAACGCGGAGAACATAAATGTATCCTAGCAGCGTGCGCTTTGCGTAGGGTAGCCGTGCAGGCTGGCAAGCATAGAGAAAAGTAATATACCAGCTGGCGAGTGAGCGAGTCGGCTGAATAACGGCGCTGGTAATCCCCGAGTCGCATTCCACAGCTACTGTTCTTCAATATGCTTGCGCGTTCCCATAAAGTTGGTGCCGGTGCACGTTCAATATGAAATTAAGCATAGAATCCTATTTATAGTTTAGCGTGTATTGTTCTAATTTATTTTAACACTCCGTTACACGCGGTCTTATTTATCACATCATCACACGCTCGGGGCACCACTGTGCCCCTTTTATAAACGAGGATTACATTTATAATAGAATATAAATTTAAAATTGAATTAGAGTTTTCCAAATCAATGTTTATTTATGCTTAGAACCGTAACAAAGAAAATTACTTCTTTGTCACACACTATTAAAAAAATACAATAATATATGGTACCCTCACATTCCCGAGTAGTGTAGTTTTAGTTGAATGATCGCTTGTATAGCTAGTATGACTAATTTGTTGATAATAATAAACCCGTGCATTGTCGTTGTAGCCGAGTAACTAACAAATACATCACGATATATAATTTATTTATTTATTTATTTAAGGCTTATCATTAACAATTACACTGTTACATGTATAGGTTATACCATATTATTACTCTAGGTTCTTAAGCTAAATGCATTGTTTATAAAGACAAGCACAGCATGCAATATTCATTTTAAAAACCGAGAAAGATGTACCTTCTGTACTGTACATAAAAACTAAACTTAAGGGATAAAAAATGTTAAATGTAATTTAATATTATACTATACAATATGGGAAAAGTTATAGAGTAGGGTTGGCCGATTTGGCCATGACTGTTAAATTCAAATTGATTTTATATTTTGCCAAGGAGTCTCCAAAAATATCTGCTGTATCGTTTTGATATTCGTTAATTAGTTTGCTAATTCTGGGAACAGGCGAGTTCGCCCCCAAAACAGTTCTACGGAATATGGGAGCAAAAGGGGTTATTTGTATATATATATATATAATATATATATAAAATATAATAGTATGTCCAATATTTTTGCAATATCGGCAGGTCACATTGGACAATGACATTTGTTGGGACGAATTTGGGGTTTGTTGTGTCTGATATGTGTTAGATAGCCTTTGAGGGGGCCTATACTGATTTTGCCTGAATTGGGTTTGAGTTTGTATCCGAGGTTTATTATCAGTTTGATTTCTTCGGTACACGGTTTGTTGAATTCTCTCCTCTGAGATAGCGAGGTTAATGGCCTCGTTCAGGTTACGGGGAGATCTACATCTGACTATGCTAGAAATACGGGGTTGCAACCCCATAAGGAAGTGGTGCAAGGCTAAGTCTTCCATGGCGGCGGTGCGCCCAGCAAGTTCACTTTTCTTGGTATTACTTAAAGAAATCTCGGTGAGCAATTGTGAAAGACAAGTTTCTATGCGCAATGAATATTGATTTACATTCTCTTGCGGGTCCTGTCTGCTCTCTTGCAAATCGGTAAGTAGGTGGGCATAGTGTTTCCTTTCGGAAAATTGGGTTTTCAGAAAATCTTTTAACTGTTCCCATGATGCGAATTCTTTTATAGAGCAGGTAAGCTCCGCTTTTCCATGTAATTGGCTTAAGATATATTTGAAGAGAATAGGTTTTTGATTTTCTGTAGCTAGTTCATATGCATTATTGCAGTTAATTATAAATGAATTTAATGTTTCTCTACTGCCATCGTATGATTTTATAAATTTAAAAAGGGTATTGAGATCCATATCGGTTGCTTGGGACGATCTAGTGTACCGCGGGGATAAGCCAGGTGATTTATCTGATCCTACAGGTGAGGGGGGCAAATCGGGAATATCGATAGTTAACTTACTGTTTTCTGGTTTAATACCTTTAAGCATCACGATAGTCAAACACAAGCTATACAATTAATGTAGAAGTCAAACATTACAATATAATTATATTACAAGCATAAATCAATAAAGTTCAATATAAGTCTATTATTAGAATAAGTTACTGATAATTAATCTGTATGTAGCCAGAGACTCACAGATTTGCTGCGTAGGCGGTGATAACGATGAGCGGGAGCCCGAGACGCATTCCGGAGCGATTGATGAGGTGATTCTTGACACGAAGTTAGGTTTGATGCGATGGTATGGTATGATTTGGTAGTTACTGATTTATTCAACAGGAACTATAGATGCAAGTGATGATCATCGGTAACTTGGTAAGTATATTTTCCTTTTAGTTTACTTCACTTGAGAAAATTTCGAAATTTTACAGGATACACGACTTGTTCTATAAACAAGTGTTTTCACAACACTACACAACACACACAGGTAGACACGGTAAGTAGGTTTTCACTTTCGTTTTCACACTTTTCACAAGTTTTTACAGTTTTTCAGGGATGAGACGTTCCGAGGGATTTATGTATCCCTTTTACGCTGCCACCATTGTTATCCGGAGACCGGGATTTAGGTTTTAAAAAAAAAGGTTTTATTTCCACACAAATATTTAAAAGTTTATTGAAATAGAAAAAATAGAAAATGAACTAAAACTATGAAAATGACCAGCGCGAATGGAATATGGATGTGGACTGAGGTAGGAGTGAGAGGCGTCTGAGAAGTAATAAATGCTGACTTAGCCCAAAAGAAAAGATATAGGAAAGGTAAGCAGAATAGTAAGGGGAAGTGGGGTATAACAGTTCGCTTTAGAAAGAAATACAAGATTACAAAAACGCACGAATGCGTCAGCGTCGCTTAGATTCATTAGAATTCATGCATTTTTCACATGATACTTTAGAGGACGACGTGATCGGATCATACATGATGGCCGAAATTAACGTCTGATTATACAGAAACAATATTAGTCCTACTTGGTATTGATGTGAATAAAGTATAGTTTCAAATAATGGTTCAAGTTTTATAAGAGTGGGTAGACAGTGATATATGAAGTGAAATAAGAAATAATTATTTGAATGACTACCACTAGCAACGAAAGTTTCTGAATACACTGGTTTATTAAGTTAAGGGAAACACGTGTTTTTTTTTTATAATATAGTGTCTTGAAACTTATGTAGGTAATAGATGAAATAACATATAGCAGTTATATAATAGATATACTCAACAATACACCTTGATTCATTAATAATAATTTCTTCTCGTTTCTTTTAAAACATGATTCTGCGAATAAAGCTACACCACATTCTTATTTCCTAGATATGTGCATAGTCTTGTTGCATTGTTAATAAAATACTTATTTTTGTGGTAGTAATGGCCTACGTTTAGTGCGATACCGCCTGATTTGTGATTCTAGTGAACAGTTTCTAGAAGATGTACAAATTTTGATACGAAAATTTAGTCGAGGAAAATATCACGAAGAAAGCAATAAGTTTACGTCGAAATGGTGTAGGCAGCAGTATCCTTCTGTTGATGTTATTGAATCAATTAATGTATTGAACGTCAAATTAAACGTTAATTAGTTTTTACTGGATGCTTCAACGTTCTTGGATGGACGTTTGGCCAAAATTCATATTTGATCCAGAGGATAAAAGATAAAACATTGAAATATGGTTGCATACAGAGAACGAATTTTACCTTTTGGCACTCTAGCAACTGGTTGTCACATTTCACCAGCCTAGATTGTACTTGGACGGAATAGCTTAAGAATGTTTGGTGGTAATTTTAAACCCTATGAAAGTCTATGAATCTAGTTCTCAGAAAAGCTTCTTTCAATTAACATGTACTTACGGAATAAATTGAAAAAAGTAGTACATTGATCTATGGTATTAAAGATATAGTATTTTATTGCATTACTTTGTTTTGCAAGAGCTGTCAGTCAAAATCTTCTCTCAAAGCAAAAAAGAGAGGTAATTTTGAAGGAATATGAAAGGGCATGTCTCGACCTAGTTCGCTGTTTTGCCTGTGGCATCGAGGGACATTAGTCAAATTAGTTCTTCAAAAACAAGAAGAATAAAGACGTTACTTTAGTTCAGTCAACTATTAAATGTTTTAATTTTGATGAAGAGCATCATATCCTCGCTATCCAAATAATATGTGACCGCAATTTAAAAAATATTGGTCATCTAGATTAGCATTGTAATCGAAATTCTTATTCAATCACAAAACCTCTTTGAAGACTGATAAAGTACTAAATATATATTTTTCAAATTCTAACAATGATAACATATTCTCAAGGATGCTATAGTTATCAATATTGAGAGCTTACATTAACTTAAGTAGTGATTGCTCCCTTATTGAATTCACTGTAGCCCAAAATCTGAATATAGATAAATTTGATTCTGAATTACTTTTGATAAGGTTATTTGGTACCGAAGTTCTACCGTAGTAAAATTTACTATACTTCTACATACGACCATTATTCATGTCTCGGATTATCATTTCCATTGACGAATTTTATGTACCTACATCAATCTATGATATTAGGTATAACAAAACTTTACCTAATAGCCTAATATTAGTATGCTAATAACTAAAAGTGAAATAACTATTTTACGAGGCTTTTTTGCCTGTATCAGAAGTATTGGTTGTACAAATAGTTAATATCGAAGAAAATGAAGCAAGAGATATTCAATTGTTAATAGTAATCATATATATTGGTTATGTCTAGGTCAAGGTACAAATAAAAGACATACCTGGATATCGCAAAGTATATATTTTACTACAATGTTTACTACAAAAACATATATTTGTTTTATGAATGTGGCAATAAACATAGTGAATAAACCAGTAAACGATAGTTTATATACCTTGATAACTTTTCATCCTACTCTGGCTCCATTTTACTGGGAAAAAATTTGAAAGGACTTTAGAATCGGTATTGTCGTATTGAGTTTTACTAGGGTGTAGGTAGGGTGTTGCTGTTCACCAGCAACCCCTTTATAAAAGATACTTCTCTGATGTTGCTCCAGGATAGTCAGCGGGCAGCAGCGAGGACCTTGTGACCTGGCCGTCTGACGGTGGGGTGGCTACTACCTAATGCTTCGCTAAGGGCAACACTGATTGAAAATGCGTATTTTTAAATTATAGAAAATCATATTTATTGCTTACAGTTTACATGCCTAGAATTAAGAGTCCGCCGTTCACTGTAACATAATACTACGCGCGGGGAGGGTACGATTTCATTACGCGCACATGGGGGTTTTTAATTTAAAGCAAAGGTACCTTTGTGTATGAGAAACGAACCTCCTGTCGTTTGAATTGGCCATTCATCATATCCTTAAAAACTGTCTTCCATCATCCATCGAAATGCTTTTTGTGAGCTGATCGCCTTGGCCGCCATTTTGACGGGCCGCATCCGTCTACTAAAATTTTATCGGGAGACTGCGTGGCGCCATCCAGGATTAGGCGCTCTCAGTCCTTCGGGATAACAGCTTGGACTGCTCGGTTTTATTGGGACCCGAGCTTATTAGGGTCCTATTGCCTTTACTTGGCAATTCGTTCCTGGAACGCGAAAATGCTGTGCACGTACTCTCAGTGCGAGCGTCAACGGGGTCTGTCATCAACATCGGTGGATGAGGGGTATATAAACAAGCTGGCGGGAGGCAGGGTATCACCCGATACTTTTGTCTTTCTTCTCGCTCGCTCGTATGTGCTTTCTCTTTCTTTTTCATAACCTCACTTTATTGTTCAATATTTTTTTCTATATTTAACTCTAAAGCCTAATTAAAGTATACAATAGCAAAGAGGAAAATTCAAATGCTAATCTCTCAGAATTTCATACATATAGAACTTGTATTTATTACAAAAATAAACCATGTGGCCGACCAAATTTCATTTTGTGTATTATAATTAAATGAGGATTGTTTTTAACTGAGTTACTACAATTACCTGACCTAGACAAGATATTAAACAGGATTTCAAAATGAGCCTGGCCATTATAAAAGGAATATCTTGAAAACCAGAAGGGCTGATTACAAATTCATTGACAAAGTACGTATTGTTCTGTAAATGGTAAACAATCTATTAAACGCGAAATAATTTTATATGTGGCACGAGCACAAGATATTCAGTGATCGCCTCATAATCTTTTCCAGCTTCCAGAATGCCGGGAAGAGCAGGACTCTATTATTAAACATAATTTTGTATACTACTTGTCTTTATCAATAGCAAACATATTATCCTCGCGACGATATCGTATTTTATCAGGCGCTTGTGGGCTTTCAAACTTCTACTCAAAACGTTAGAACATTTTCTTATTGGAAATGTATGTAATAAGACAATAATACTACAATACCCCCTTTCCCAGGAAAAGCGGAAAACTCAGTTTGACGCTACAGCCACGGCAGTCCCAAACAAAAACATGCCCAGGTTCACCTAATAGACTCCATTCGTATTCTTCTTTCATCATTACCTTTTAAGATTCTTGGCATACTTGATTCTTAGCTCCATACATCTATTATGCACGCATCATCGCTCATACATCGCCTTTCAAAAGCTTTGCCTTACGTACCATTTGCTCATCTGCAATCATGTCACTCTTTCATAATCATACCTAAAAATACTTCTTTCATCTATACAAAATGTTTCATACTCATACTCAGTCCATCCTGTGTTCCTGTCCATTATTCAACCATTATAATGAAAATCAATACTATATTATCTTAAAAACAGTTTCAATTACTACTAGCCTTTTTTGTAATTTCTTATTTGATATGTAATGATTAAACTTAAAATCCCTGCTTTGGGGAACTAGAATGATAATTATTCATTAATATTAAGCCTAAGATTCTACTACTAATACAAATTTTATTACTACGAGCCTTTTTATATTCTTATTTGCTAAAGGTTAAACTTGAAATCCCTTCTTTGGGGAGCTAAAAGACTACTTATTATTTCATTATAGACTTAAGTTACAAGTGCTAAGTTAGAAATTATGACTGTATAAGATCTATACGTTAGAGTAGGTATGTACATCAGTGACTATAATAAATGACCATTTGTACTATTCTATTTTATGTCTTACATTAGTAGTAGCTAAAGAAATAAAGAGTATAACATTATAGCTTCAGCTTCCTAAAAACTTGGTTGTACTTTAAAAGTATCATACCTTGTTACTACTACTAACTATTTTTAAAACGATACGGTGGTACTTCATGAGTAACACACCTAAAACAAAGAGAAGATTGATTCAAGGATACGGACGTTATCCTGAATGAATGTCTAGAACGTCATATCAGAGTACTTATGTAGTTCACTTACCACTAGTTCATATTAATGTTCTAGTTTTTATATTAAGTGAGCTTTTAACTGTCATTAATAATAAGTATTTGCTTAAATGGTTTGCTAACCGCAGCATACTTTTTAAGTCTACATCAGAGTACATTGATAAATACTTAGTACGTAGTCATTGTAATGACCAGAGTATTTATATACCTTTTATTAGAATAGCTAACAATATGATAAAGAAGAAAATTATAAAGTAGGTACTTTATATTGGTACCTAACTTAAAAATAATGAGAACACTGAGTATGATGTGTTGATATTTTCTTGAATATCTTCGAAGCAGTGATAGCTCAGTGGCATTGACTATGGACTGCCGTGCAGCAGGTCCATGGTTCGAATCCCGCCCAGAGCTTGAGCTTCATCGCATGGTGGAAGGGCATTTTGTGAATGCCCGCCTGGCTAGCTACCACCCTCTAGTAGAAAATCTGTCGCCAAGCACCTAACAGTGTGTTCCGGCAGCAGTCCTTGAGAGCCAGAAAAATTACAGGCTAATGAGACCTAACAACTGGACGTCTCAGTGTGACGGGCACAGTGCAATTCGACGCTGACGAAATGCGTCTGTTATAGGCAGAGGTTAGTCCACTTAACATCAGGTGGGCCTTGGGCTTGTTACGTCACACAACATAAAAAAAAAAATAAAAAAAAAAAAACTAGTTATTACAATACTGCACTAGTAGGTATATCTAACAAAACAGAAAACGAATTTACCATCATGTGCTTACATAGTACATGAATATTGACCGTAAAGAGAAACTTAGAAATGAGGTGATACTATTGAGATATGTTTCCTAATATCAAAACATTACCTCTCGGAAGTGTCACTCTGACTTCATTAAGCTATAAATAGATTTTAATAGATAATTTAAGTCCATAGTTATATACCTGAATAGGTACATCACTTGGCTGTGTGGTTTTTATTATAGGAAAACCTTCCTTAAATAGTACTAGATGAGCACTAAAAAAACTGTAATATACTAAATTGTGTAATTTTTGTTACATATCATTTTATCTAGTTACTACAGATTGATAAATGGACATGTACGTTAGGCGAAACGTATATAATCGTGTCTTTGAAACTTCAATATGTTTGAGTATGGCAAGTTTAAAAAAGGAATTAAAAGTGAGGCACCCATATGAAAAATTATACTGATAAGTATTTGAATTATGCAAAATTTTTAGTTAAGATTCAACAGTAACAAAGTCAAATTTAGGTTTTATATTGTGTACGGACAAGAATTTATACATAAAATTATGATGAAATTTGTGGCAAAATAACTTAATTTTCTTAATAACTCAAAAAGTATATGTCCTACATCAAAAATTTAAACGGTAATAGACTCGCCCAATGGTCTAGCTACAGAAAAGTTTTAAACATTTTTGAAAAATTTTGACAAGTGAAAGAATGTTTGTTCCAAAAAAACTTAATTGTCTTAATTACTCAAAAAGTATATGTCGTACATCAAAAATTTAAAGGATAATAGACTCGTTTAATAGTCTAGCTACAGAAATTCTTTGAATATTTTGTAAATTTTTGACATGTGAAAAATCTTGTTTAGCGGGATGAAAAATTACTACTTATTTGTTTGTTACTAGTAACACTGGTTTTTAAATATGAGACATATAGGTGATTTGACTGGGTACCATGTCTTACGGTGACAACAAACATGGTGGTGGTATATACCCAGACAGATTCCTAATGAATCCTTCCACCTAGGGTAACAATTTAACGACGTTTTTTCGTCGCAGCACAGTTTAGCGACTTGTTGGGGTCATTTGACTCTATAACTTGCCTACTTTTATTATATCCTTCACATGATATTTGCCTTTGTTTGGAGTTTCAATATCCCCTAATATGTATACGTTGTTTGCGATTTTTTCCAAAACTTTACATTTCACGATATGAGGAGCTAACTTACTCGAAAAAAAATTTGCTGCGTTTGATTGCACAAAATTCTTGCGCCATACTATATCACCTGTTGAGAACGTAACATGCTTTCGCCTAGTGTTGTATCTCAATGCGTTCTGCTTATATGCTTCAATAAGCGCATTTTGAACCCGTATAAAGATTCTGGACATTTCATCAAGTGCTGTTGCGGATGATGTCCTGTCGGCCACACCCAAATCATTAAGATCATTAGGTAGTTTTGAGTTTAAAGAATGTAACTTCCCATCTATAAAAATTTCTCGCCCTGTGGCTAAAAAATAGGGTGTAAATCCCGTTGCTACATTTATGGAGCTGTTCAGCGCTAACTGTATTCTAGGCAAATGACGTGACCACGATCGTTAGTCTTGTCCTACTAGGATAGCTAAGCATGTTTCGACTGTTTGATTGTACCTTTCCACCGTATTTGATTGCGGTGTATAAAAGGCGTTATAAAAAAATTTCGGAATACTGAATTTATGGACAAAATTTTTGAATTCTTTACTTCTAAAAATAGTAGCATTATCACATATATACATACACGGAGTACCATGTTTAAAGATTATTTCTGATTCTATAAATGATGTTATTGTCTTGGCCGTGGCCGTACGGAGAGGATGAATCCAGCAGAATTTAGTAAATATATCTACTATGGAAAGGATGTAGGTATATATGGCCTGAATTAGATTTAGGTTGTGGCCCTATTATATCAATGGACAAAGTGTGCATTGGGTAACTTACAATTTTTTGATTTTTCATTAGACCTTGAGGAGCTTTGTTTGAGTGTTTGTATGCTTTGCATACATCACAGCCTTCTAGAAATGCTACTACATTTTTATGCATATTAGGCCAATAATATAGTAGTTTTAATTTATGGTATGTTTTATACACACCTGGGTGGACGGAATCTATACCTTCATGCGCTTCTTTGATACAATCGTTAATTAGTTCATATGGGATAACTATTTTCCAGTGATTTCGGTCTAGATCATTTTTGGGTTTGCTATATCTATATAAAATATCTCCGTCTAAATAAAAAAAAAAATATTTGTGGGGTTGATTTTTACATCCATTATAAATTTTATTGTACCATGGGCTGTACTATTACCTGCTCCCGCTGAGTATGAAATAAGGTTCACCTCTATTCTAGAAAAAAAATCTGATACTATATGTTGTGTACCTTTCCTATGACAAATTTCAAAGTTATATTGCGATATCTGCATTGCCCATCTTGCTAATCGGCCAGAAGGGTTATTTAATGATTTTAACCATTTCAGGCTCATGTGGTCGGTTACTACTGTAAATTTAAACCCGTCGAGGTATAGTCTGAAATGGTTAATTGAATCCACCACGGCTAATAATTCCCTTTCCGTTGTACTGTAGTTTTTTTCGGTTCGGGATAGGAGTCGAGAGTGATAGGCTACAGGGTGCTCTTTACCTTCGAACTCTTGGGTTAGCACGCTACCTATTCCTACTGAGGAGGCATCACAGTGCAGAACAAATGGTTTGTTGAAGTCGGGGCATGCCAGAACTGGCGCTGATAGCATCGCTCGCTTCAGCTCGGTGAACGATTTTTCGGCATCAGCGTTCCATTCGATGACCTCTTTGCCTTTCCGTTTACCGATGAGTGCTGTCATAGGTGCTATTATGGTAGAAAAATTGTTCACAAATCGTCTGTAGTAGGAACAGAGGCCGATGAAGCCGCGCAACTGCTTAGCACTGGTTGGGCGTGGGAATTTTTCTATACAATCTAGCTTATTGGGGTCAGTTCTTAAACCCTTGGCGTCAATTATGAACCCTAAATATTTTAACTCTGACCTACAGAAGTGGCATTTATCGAGGTTTATTGTTAAACCTGCTTCCTTCAATGCCAGCCATACTTTGTTGAGTATTTCTACGAGGAGAGAAAAGTCCTCCGTGGCGATCAGTAAATCATCAAGAAATGTAAAAACTTTCTCTCCAAATTGGTGGGAGAACAGTCTATCGACCAAACGCTGCATTTCCGCTCCAGCGTTGGATAATCCGAAAGGAACGCGATTAAATTGAAAAGATCCCCTATTTTGAACTTCGACCTCGACTACTTCGACGGCGACGGCGGAACGTCGCCAGCAAGCGCAGAAGCGGGCTTTCTTGAAAGGCGGGTCTTGCTCCTCGGATTCCACGAGGAGTAAGCCCAAGAAGCCGAAGGCTAAAAAGCCTACCAAAGTAGTTGCGGACACCCACGACGTGGGTCTAGCAGATGCTCAACGCCAGCTGAACCTGGCTCGGCGGGTACAGCTCCAGCAGGACCTAGAGGCAAAGGTCGCCGCTAAGGAGAAGCAGGCGCGAACCACGCGGGCTAAGTCCGGGTACGGTGCGTCCATCGTACTTTACGCGGACCACTCCCTTGCCGATCTGGAGCGCATGGCGCAGGAGGACGAGGAGGAAATAGTGGAGGTCGCCTCTAAGTCTTCCAACCTAAAAGGGACTTTCCAGAAGTCCCTGAAGTGTAGGGCCGCGAGTATGCGCGGCATAATTCGAGAGCTGTTGCAACGCACTTCAACCGAAGAAACGCGGCAACTGCAGGCGAAGGTCGACCGCCTGCAGTTGGAAGTCAGTCAGCTGCACGGAAAGCAGGCTGAGGCCAGCGGACAAGAGGCCGAATGAGCCGGGGCCATCCTCCCAAAAGGAGGACGCCCTACTACCTTCCTCCACCCCGTCCAACCAACCTTGGACGGAGGTGGTTAGGAAGGGGAAGGGCAAGGCCAAGAAAAAGGCGGCCGCCTCCCCTGCCACACCCGTGAACACCCTTCCCTGCCCGTCCCAGGTGACCAGCAAGGGAAAGGGGAAGGGTAAGGGGAAAGATGATGATGGGTGACAGATCTGGACGATTCAGTCACCAAAGAGGAGGTGGTGGCGGCGGTTGCAGCAGTAGGGGGCTGCGATGTTGCAGCGGTGCAAGGTCGGGGTATCCGTCTCGGTCGCGGCGGCATGGGTACCATTCGCCTCGAGTGCCCAGTCGCCACGGCCAAGGCAGCCCTCGCCAAGGAACGGCTATCTGTAGGATTTAGCTCTTGCAGAGTCCGAGTACTTGAAGATCAGCCTCTGCGCTGTTTCAAGTGCTTCGGAATCGGGCACACACGGGCCCTCTGCCCGTCCGAGGTGGACAGGGTGGACAGCTGTTACCGTTGCGGCAAAGAGGGGCACAAATCCTCCACCTGCAAGGCCACCACGCCACGCTGCGCGGTGTGTGCTGCCAGTGGCCGCCCGGCGGAACACGTCATGAAGGGGAGAAACTGCAATCCTCCCCTCAAGAAGGGCAAAGCGCAGGCACCGACCCAGCCTGCCGTAGCTACCGCCGTCCCTGAAACGGGAACTCCAGCGGCTGTAGAGGGGGGTGCGATGTCCGAATGATGGATAGGGCCGAGCATCGCATCCTCCAGGCGAACATCAACCACTGCAAAGCAGCCCAGGACCTGCTGATGCAGTCCATAGTTGAGTGGTTGGTGGACGTGGCGGTGGTTGCCGAGCCATACTCGATTCCTGGCCGTTGGCTGGGTGATCGGGATGGCTTGGTCGCAATGGTGTCGCGGTCTTCCACAGACTCCCCTCCCCTCTCGCTACTAGAGAGGGGACCGGGATATGTGGCCGCCGCGTGGGGAGATATAGCCTTCGTGGGCGTTTATTTCTCCCCAAACCGCCCTCTCTCGGATTTCGAGGACTTTCTCGAAATCCTCACCGCCGTTGTCGGTAGGGCGGCGCCGCGTCAGGTCACCCTTCTAGGTGACCTTAACGCCAAGTCGGTGGCCTGGGGTAACCCAGCCGCGTCTTGCAATGTCTGGGGTCGCGTCGTTGAGTATTGGGCGGCCTCCTCCGGTGTGTCCCTCCTCAACAGAGGGACGGTCCAGACGTGTGTGCGGCAACGGGGAGGGTCAGTGGTTGACGTATCGTTTGCCACCCCCATTCTAGCTGCCCGCGTCTTGAACTGGCGGGTGGAGATGGTGGAGACCTTGTCGGACCACCGATATGTTCGGTTCGAAATCTCCACCCAGAGCCCCCGGAGGACGGTCCCCTCGGGCCGTTCTCCCTTTCCACGGTGGGCTCTCACCCGCCTGGACCGTGAGTCAGCAATGGAGGCGGCGTTCGTGCAGGACTGGCTCGCACCCCCTTTCGAAGGCCTGGGCGTGGACTCCGCAGCGGTCGAGCTCAGGAAGTCCCTGACCGAGGTTTGCAACGCCAGCATGCCTCGGTCTCGCCGCCCGCCTTCCCAATCCCGCCGTTTACTGGTGGACAGAGGAACTAGCGGAGCTCCGGGCCGCCTGTGTGACAGCAAGGAAGGCATACACGAGGAGTCGACGGCGCAGCCTGCAGGATGAGGCCAACGAGGACCTTCTTTACGCTTCGTACGTTGAGGCGAAGAAGGTCCTCAAGTCGGCAATGGGTGCTGCCGATGACGCGGCGAGAGCCGAAATGCTGGAGGGCCTCGACAGGGACCCGTATGGGAGACCAAATCAGGCGGCGCGGAACAAACTGCGCCCCTCTGGTCCCCCGCTGACGGAAACCCTCGAGCCGACATTGCTGGATGGGGTGGTCCGGTCCCTGTTTCCGAACGGGTCCAACTTCACCCCTCCAGTGATGAATCCTCCACAGGGAGCGGCTCCACTGGAGGAGGAGGAGGTTCCTCCAGCCACGCTGGCGGAATTCAAAAGGGAGATTCTCCGCCTCCGCGCGAAGAAGACGGCCCCGGGGCCGGATGGTGTCCCCGCCCGGGTGGTGGCCATTGCCACCCTACAAATGGAGGAGAGGTTTCGGGACCTATTCAGCGCGTGTTTCACATCTGGTAGGTTCCCGAAACCTTGGAAGGAGGGGCAGTTGTGCCTTCTCCGAAAGGAAGGTCGCCCGGTGGACTCCCCCTCGGCATACCGGTCCATCGTTCTGCTCGATGAGGTCGGTAAAATGTTCAAGGGGATCATCGCCAACAGGCTGAATGGCCACCTGCAGAGTGTCGGGCCAGACCTGTCGGACGCCCAATTCGGCTTTCGAAGGGGGCGTTCGACTGTGGACGCGTTGGCCCGACTCAGGGGCCAAGTGCGGGAGGCTGTGGACGCAGGGGGCGGAGTTATGGCTGTGTCATTTGACATAGCCAATGCCTTCAACTCCGTCCCCCACTCGACAATCTTGGAGGCACTCCGCTACCATGGAGTGCCTCAGTACTTGCGGAGTCTCCTGGCGGACTACCTGAGGGACCGAACTATAGTCCTAGTGGATCGCGCAGGCCAGCTCCGCCGTTACAATGCGGATTCAGGTGTTCCACAGGGGTCTGTCTTGGGACCACTCCTGTGGAACATCGGATTTGACTGGCTGCTGCGGGGAAGTCTCCTCCCTGGCACGAGTGTCATCTGCTATGCGGATGACACTCTTCTCACCGCCCGGGGAGGAGACTTTAGAGAGGCGGTAAGTCTTGCTTCGGCTGGCGGCACCCTAGTCGCGGGAAGGATCCGTCGCCTGGGTCTGAAGGTAGTGCTTCAAAAGACCGAGGCCGTATTCTTCCACGGGCCTCGGCATCGCATTCCCACTGACGCCCACATTGTCGTGGAGGGCGTCAAGATCGAGGTGAAGGCCCAAATGAAATATTTGGGCCTAGTCCTCGACAGCAGGTGGCGCTTCGGCCCGCACTTCAGCGGGCTGTCGACGCGCCTGCTGAAGGTTTCGGGCGCCCTCTCGTGGCTCCTTCCTAACATGGGGGGGCCCAGAGAACGATGCCGGCGCTTGTACGCCGGCATCTTGAAGAGCATGGCCCTTTACGGTGCCCCTATCTGGGCCGACTCCCTCGGCAGGAGGGAGAACGCAACCCCTCTCCGCAGGCCTCAAAGGGCCATTGCGCTGCGGGTGGCGCGGGCCTACCGCTCGGTAGGGTTTTGCAGCAAACCGTGCGTGCGCTCTGGCTGGCACCCCTCCTTGGGAGCTTGAGGCGGGAGTGCTCGCCAGAGTGTATGAGTGGACGGCGGGGCGCAAGGCTCGCGGTGAGCCCCCCACCCTGGAGGAGCGGGAGACCGTCCGGCGTGAGGCGAGGGACGCAGTCGTCTTGCATTGGACGGAGGACCTCGCCGCCGCTGCTTTTGGTCGCCGAACGTTGGACGCTCTCGGGCCAGTTCTGCAAGACTGGCTCGGGCGGTCCCACGGCTTTCTCTCGTTCCGTCTGGTGCAGGTGTTATCCGGGCACGGATGCTTCGGATCGTACCTGCACCGGATTGGAAGAGAGGAGGCACCGGCGTGCCACCATTGTCCCGCGGTGGAGGACACTGCGCAGCACACCCTCGAGGTGTGTCCTTCGTGGTCAGAGCTGCGCCGCAGCTTGGTCGAGGTAGTCGGGCCGGACCTCTCGCTGCCCAGCGTGGTCAACGCCATGTTGGAGAGCGAGGGGTCCTGGGCAGCGGTCGCCTCCTTTTGCGAGGAAGTGATTTCGCAAAAGGAGGCGGCAGAGCGCGCAAGGGAGGAAGATCCCCTTGCCCCTAGCGGCGCCACTGCGCAGACGAAGAAGGGGTGGGAGAAGACGATTGAATAATCGATATCTTCTCCCACCCGGTGGTGAATAGCGAGAGAAAGGCGCGGGGGCACCTTCTCTCGCATTGCACCAATTCACCACCTCCGTCGGGCGGGAATGGCCAAGCATTCCTGGTCATTCCCGGGCCCCTCTTGCCTGGAGGGGCGTGTAGGCCCCGCTGTAAAGCGGGCGGTCGTCGAAGAGGGACTGGACGCAAAGGCTCTGGCCGTCTCCCAGTCCTTCTCCACACAGACGATGCTGGAATGCCGCTGGGTCGTTTAGTGGGTATACCGGTCACCTACTGGGGAGTCCCACATCCCCCCTCCATCCCCCGATGGAGGGGCATGCGTAATGCATTATTCCCAGCGAAAACAAAAAAAAAAAAAGGGGGAGGTTGGCTAAACCGGGTTGCCGGCTTGTAATTATTGAATCTCGTGTTTGTTGGCCTGGGTGGTTGCGCCGTAGGGTTTAAGGTTGGAGTTGATGACGCTGCTTGATTGAAGCTAGTCAAACCTAAATGTCCCGAGTAAGCCTCATAGTTCCTACTTAATGCGATTAATTGATCGAACGATCCTACAGTATTATTTGATAAAAGTTGTGCATAAGTTGGCAATAGGTTGTGTTTAACAATTTCTAGCAAAGAATCTTCAGGTATTGGACGCACAAGTCTACCGTTCAGATCTCTTACGTCAATTATAAAGCATAGCACGGATTGATTTGCTTTTTGCTTCATATCTCTTATCACTTTTTCCGTCGTATACTCAAAGTCAACCGATAAGAAATTTTGGTGGAATACTGAACATAAATCATGCCAACTGTGAATTGTGTGTCTTACTGACCTATAAAACTTAAGCGCAGACCCTTGCAGCAATTCAGAAAAGCCTCTCAAAACTAAAGATACATCCATATCCCTCGCAGCCCTAATTTCTTCCATTTCATTTAAGAAATCTTTCACACATGTCTCTCTATTGAACTTTATATGCCACGATTTCAAATGGTTACTATTATTATATACATTGTAAATAACCGAGGGTATCGGCTTGACCGGATTTGGTTCAAACTTTTGGTATATAGTAGAATTGTTATCGAAGCGAGGTTGAAAATCGCCTTGATCTAGGATGCTAGTTCTAGGGTTGTGCGTGGTTGTAAATGTTACACTCGTAGTTGCGTGAAGCACCTCAACCGTTCCGGCGGCTAAATCAGGACGGCGTGAGTTCATGTTAACATACATGTTGCTTTCCGCCTCTAAATCCATTAAACTATGTGCTGCCGTTGATACTAGGGGCACTGGTGATGAAATTTGGTCGCTCATATTAAAGGCCATGTTTATACAGACACTATACACATACACTAATCTATATAAGTAGTACACCTAAGAATAAAATTAGCCAAAAAAATAAATAAATTATTCAATTACTTGATAACATGAAAGAAAAAAAGTAGGTATGACAAAAAAGTAATCCACAAAAATCTAGCGTAACAATAATATTAGCAATTGGAAGAAATAAACATTGAATATGCAACAACATATACACACAAAAATATAAAATATTTAATGATCAGGCTGGTAATATTTTCCTAATAATTATAAGATTAAAATTATAAAATTAAAATATCTGCTGAGAGTGAGCATTTTCCTCGTCTAATTAGTCACTATAGCTACCCAATCAGTATTACACCTAACGAAGCATCCATAAAAAATTTGCCACCCCAACGCTATATAAATTTAAGAAGAAAGTTCGGGCGCCATTGTCGTATTGAGTTTTACTAGGGTGTAGGTAGGGTGTTGCTGTTCACCAGCAACCCCTTTATAAAAGATACTTCTCTGATGTTGCTCCAGGATAGTCAGCGGGCAGCAGCGAGGACCTTGTGACCTGGCCGTCTGACGGTGGGGTGGCTACTACCTAATGCTTCGCTAAGGGCAACACTGATTGAAAATGCGTATTTTTAAATTATATAAAATCACATTTATTGCTAACAATTTACATGCCTAGAATTAAGAGTTCGCCGTTCACTGTAACATATTACTACGCGCGGGGAGGATACGATTTCATTACGCGCACATGGGGGTTTTTAATTTAAAGCAAAGGTACCTTTGTGTATGAGAAACGAACCTCCTGTCGTTTGAATTGGCCATTCATCATATCCTTAAAAACTGTCTTCCATCATCCATCGAAATGCTTTTTGTGAGCTGATCGCCTTGGCCGCCATTTAGACGGGCCGCATCCGTCTACTAAAATTTTATCGGGAGACTGCGTGGCGCCATCCAGGATTAGGCGCTCTCAGTCCTTCGGGATAACAGCTTGGACTGCTCGGTTTTATTGGGACCCGAGCTTATTAGGGTCCTATTGCCTTTACTTGGCAATTCGTTCCTGGAACGCGAAAATGCTGTGCACGTACTCTCAGTGCGAGTGTCAACGGGGTCTGTCATCAACATCGGTGGATGAGGGGTATATAAACAAGCTGGCGGGAGGCAGGGTATCACCCGATACTTTTGTCTTTCTTCTCGCTCGCTCGTATGTGCTTTCTCTTTCTTTTTCATAACCTCACTTTATTGTTCAATATTTTTTTCTATATTTAACTCTAAAGCCTAATTAAAGTATACAATAGCAAAGAGGAAAATTCAGATGCTAATCTCTCAGAATTTCATACATATAGAACTTGTATTTATTACAAAAATAAACCACGTGGCCGACCAAATTTCATTTTGTAATTTATAATTAAATGAGGATTGTTTTTAACTGAGTTACTATAATTATTACCTGACCTAGACAAGGATTAAACAGGAAAAATGAGCCTGGCCACTATAAAAGGAATATCTTGAAAACCAGAAGGGCTGATTACAAATTCATTGACAAACTACGTATTGTTCTGTAAATGGTAAACAATCTATTAAACGCGAAATAATTTTATATGTGGGACGAGCACAAGATATTCAGTCCCCTCATCATCTTTTCCAGCTTCCAGAATGCCGGGAAGAATTATTAAACATAATTTTGTATACTACTTGTCTTTATCAATAGCAAACATTTTATCCTCGTGACGATATCGTATTATATCAGGCGCTTGTGGGCTTTCAAACTTCTACTCAAAACGTTAGAACATTTTCTTATTGGAAATTTATGTAATAAGACAATAATACTACAGTATACATAAATATGTACTATAGGAAGGGGTGGAGGGGGGAGAGGAAGGTGTTAGCATACCTCCAAAGGGATGGGACCTCGGCAATTACGTTTTTAAAATAATAATAATGTTTGAAAAATGTGTATACCTACAATATCAAAAAAAAATATAAATATTTAAAAAAAAATATAATGTTAATTTAATATTAATAAATATTCAACGGGGCAATGCTGCCAGCATGCTGGGCACGCTGCCAACTGATAGTGGGCTAGAGCATTTGGACTCCCTATGAGTCCAAATGCTTTTACTGTAGTAGCTGTAGTATTGTAGTAGCTGTAGTGTTGTATATAGTTTGTAGTATTTTTTTTAATAAAGGCATACCGCCAGAGCAAAAAAATTATGAAAAAAAAAAAAAACCTACATACATTGGAAGGACTTTAGATATGCACATGGTATGTACTATGGGGAGGGGAGAGAGGGCGGAATATTTCCCACCGAGGAACAACTGGAACTACATAACCACTTCCAGTGTCTAGCTGAATGCGAATCAATGGACGAGATAAACAACGCGTTGGTGGAAGCTCTCAACGCGGTGAGGTCTCAGTTCTTTAAGACCCCCCGCCGAAAAAAACCAAAGAAACTCTCAGAAGAAACCATTAAGCTGATGGAAGACTGGAACGAGATGAGACTGCAATCTTCAGCTGATATGTCAAACTACGGCAAGCTCAATAGACGAATTTCCAAGGCACTGCGACACGACTTGCGCGCCTTCAATACTAATCGCATAAAGGCCGCAATCGAACGTGACCAAGGCTCCAAAGTGTTTGCAAAATAATCGTCTATAGAGCAAAGCCAAATGACGAAGCTGAAGATCGACGTTCTCGATATTTCTCTCGTAAATTTGTAATGTAATTCGCCAAGCAGGCGTTATTGCAAACATAATATTTTTCTGGACCCTTCATTTGTTGTACATCACTTTGCTATATTGTCAACAATTCCCGCAGCGTACGCGATATAATGATTTTTTTGGTACTAAGTGTACTTGGTATGGAAAGAAAAGTATCGAGTACTTACTCGTATTTACTAGTATCGGAATTTACCTAGTCTTAAGTTGACTATGGTTTTTTTTGTTATTTTTATTATTGGCAACTGGATATATTTTTTGCATAAAAAAAGGATTTTTACTCAAGGGATACCAGATAAAATTTTTGTGTATTTTCTCAGTGGTGTCAACTTTTCGGAATTTAGGCTACTTTAAAGGGTGTCGCGTCGGGGCGACCCAAATATTACGATCAGCGATAAGTCTCAGATAGGATATATTTAAAAGAAAATACTACTAATAGACTTGAGGATATAAAAATATATGCCATCTATAAACTTTTTTATGCTTGTTTTGCATAATCCATAAAACAATTTACATGTTAGTACAGTAATTTGTTTACTGCTTTTAAAAGTATTGCGAACAAATTAAAAAACCTAGTAAAATAATATATTAACAAACTTTTAATTTATGTTATTTGATCAAAATCTTTTCGATAACTTTTCAAGGACCATTGGATTGAAGGCATGCTTTTGACATGCTGGTTGAGAGGTCTCACGGCCTCTTCTAGCTTTGTAACGGTCATACATCAGATAATTATTTTGATTTTTGCGAAATAAAGAAATCGCATGTTGTGGAATATACATTTTTGGACAAATACATTTTTGGCTTCCGACCAATCCCACACGGATTGGTCGGAAGCCAAAAATGTATTTGTCTTGTTTGCGATGTGCGCTAATGCATAGTCATGATGCAACAGGATGCTACTTATTGCTAATTTTCAAAAACTTTTTCAAAGACCCTGGCAAAACAAATGGTGGCGTATACAGCATTATTATATTATTATTTCCATAATCCTTCTCGCCTGCCTCAATTTAGGCGATTCGCATTCAAACACGCATATAGAGGACTGTTGTTTTATTTCCCGCTGGAAAGAAAACTATGTCAAATACTACAACATTAGACAATATATTGTTATTATACGAGCCGTATTAGTAACTTACGAGGCCGAAGGCCGAGCTCCGACTTGAGAGTATTTTCCACGTCTCCGACTGGTCTCCATGGCAACTGCCCGCGATAACCAAAGCACCTACGAGTGGGGTTCCTTAACAAATGTGCCTCAGAACCTTGGTACCATTCTGCCCGTACTACCTTTTTATGGCAGTAGGGTGAATCTTATTTGGTGGCTACAGTTTGGTTCTCTACTGTATTACAAGTTTATATGGGATTTCATACTTCTATTGGAGTCTTGAACAAATTTTTTTATGTATGAGGTGTTTTTTTGACAGTTCCTACTGACTCAAGATAGATGCGGGCCGCATGCGGCCCGCACACTGCCCGAAATACTAGTTGTTATTATATATTTAGGAATACGAGATGTGAGAGAAGATAAACATGGATATACCCTCTCACAATGTCATACACAGAATTTGAACGTCCATGATTGTACTTTAACAGTATTTTTTAGACGAATTAACTCGAACATTAGTTGAGATTTTCGAACAACAACATCAAACTTTTTATACGACTGCCTACAAAAGAAGTGTTATGTTTTCAGGGTTCATGTATGGATGTTTGTGAGTTTCATTATTTTACAATAACTTCGGAACGGTTTAACCGATTTTAATCTATGCAATATTGTTAGATTTGTCTTGACAGCGCAAGTAACAGTAGCTACATTAAAAAAAATATATAAAAAAAAACAGGTGGGTTTTAGACGCTATATTGTAAGAAAAAAATATTTATGTTCCGAACTGAAATGTGTATCAAAATGAAAGGAAAATACAATTTTATAAATATATATAACATTATAATGTAATATTTTAAATAAAACGCTCACAGATAATAAAAAAAAAGTAGCAGTCAGATTTTTTACTTCTTCAATTATACTTCTAAACATCGTTGTAAGATTTTCTGAATTTGACTGTTACCAATCCGCAAAAGTCCCCTTGCATAAAACAATATTTTGTCGATTTTAAGCTACTTGGCGTTAAATTCTTACGATCATTGGTTAAACATAATTTATTTGGCAACACTGATTTTTGTTATTGTACGGCCTGCAAGTCCTGCAACCTGCGTCTGATAATTTTTTTTTAACCATTGCCTTGGTATCCGCTTGAACATTTTATGAATAAAATTCTATTGTTCTCATCGCCTATGATGTGCATGGTTTAATCGGCTGTGTTATGTCCTGTGTAAGTCAATAAATATTCCATAGTTCCCATAAGCACGTAAAAATATTTAAGAATTTAAACGTATTGGCGTAATGTATGTGCTAACCAAGAGTATGTAATAAACACGCTAAGACCAGCAAAAGAAGGAAAGTTTATAAATAACATTCATTGTAAGTTTATAAATAAGATTCTCTTCGTTTGGCTAGTACAAGCAGGCAGTCATAACATAACATAGAGTAAGTTATTACCTACATAACTTTTCACAAAGAGAGTTGAGATCAGATCAGTGTTGCGAGACTGGCTGGAACGCTGATGCAATCAGCCTGTCACCTGATAGAATCAGATAACATTTAAAATTAGAATCTAGTAATTAGATAAATATTGTAAATCAAAAGAAAATAAAAGTAAAATTTCTAATTGCAGCTTGGTTTTGAAGCCTCTGAAAAATTACCTGAAATTACCTACTTGCTCAGTGGTAACCTGCGAATATCATTTCATTCTTTTCGAAACTGTATATGTTTTTGTGAACAGAAGAAATAAAACAAATCAGTACTTATACTTTTCGTTTACTGAACCTACAATGCTGCTTTTGGGTGATAAATTCCCTAATTTCACAGCAAACTCGACTGAAGGCGAGATCGATTTTTACAATTGGCTTGGTGATTCGTAAGTTAAATCTTAATGTTATGGTTTTTCTCTCACATGTAACCACCAATTTGCTATATAGCCCTTAACAAATATACTAACAGATGTATAAATTCAATAGTGGAAGTCATCTAGCTGATGTGGTATTGATTGACTATATTATTTTATATAATGTGCAAAAATCTATTGTTCCTATAAAGAATGCCTTATATTGTTCTAATTATTCATGGCTACTATTTTCTTACATTGTATAATACCATAAAAACATAGTTTAAATGGACTAAATTGTCTTATATCAAATCATATTTGTTTTGTAGATACTTATTTCATAAAGAGAGGTGGTTCATCTTCTTTATTATTTTATTGTAGATGGGGAATTCTGTTCTCTCACCCTGCAGACTTTACTCCAGTTTGTACGACTGAACTTGCTCGAGTACTGAATCTTCTGCCTAAGTTTGCCCAGAGAAACACTAAAGTTATTGGCTTATCATGTGATACAGTGTCAGCCCATATAGAATGGTTCCAAGATATCAAAAACTATGCATGTAAGTAACTATAGTAAACAGCCATAGTCTCTTTGTAGATATTCAATGTGAATTACACATAACATTATGGAGCATCATGCACTGCTCCATGTATGATTTTTAGCTTATGAATGTCCTCATGCAATGAGCTTTTACATTATAATTTCAATGATGATTTCAGATTTAAACTAATAATTAGTAATCAGATATACTACCATATTTACCTAAAAAAATACAACTCCATGCCAACACAAAAAATTAAGAAATAACTTGAAGAACACCTTGCTTTTCAGAGTAAGGGCCTGTTTCAAATTGCTTAGTGCCTGGCCAGGCAAGGTACTAAGATGGTATACAGACCTGTTGTGAGTTTATCTACTCACATTCACATGAGAAGTGGCATGCTGCTCATTTGGCGCACTTTTACCTTAGTCGCCTCTTACGACACCCACAGGAAGTAATGAGGAGGTGACATTCTAACCTGGCACCCAAACATACCTACATACATCTCTGCATCAAAGCCTCTTCTTATTGTTTATGGATTATTAGCACCAGCTTCCTTGCACTCTTTTATACCCTTTAATATTTTTATAAATACATACATATAATCACGCCTGTATTCGCCGAAGGGGTAGGCAGAGGTGTGTAACCAAAATGTTAAAATGTGTGTGTAAAAAAACCCATGTTTTGCCAATTGGGTTTTGGTCCCATGTGATAGCGGGCGACCCTATTGCCATTGACCGGGCACAGTTTCAGGGTCATACAAAATGTTTTCTCTAACACGAAACACAGGAACATATTACGAATAACATGTTTATGCAGGAACACAAGAACATATTGTATGAAACCCTTATATTATATTTTTATACCAACAGATATCTAATATATAAATATAAATAAATAAATTAAATGAATTTTTTAACCAAGGGATTTGATGAATGGTATTTTTTGTGACCCAAAACTGGCTTCTGTAATTGAATGTATCAAACAATCAAAAATAGTACAGGCAAAAATAATTGCAAATATAATAAAGCTTCTTCGATCTTTCTGCATATAAGTATATTTTTCATAGTTTTATTATTTATCGTTTCATTTTTCATCCATCAAATTTTGTTAACGAATTAACCACAAACTTCATCATTAATAAAAATATGATAATGTGATTTTCCCATACATATTATAATGATGCAATATGTTTTACTAGAACAGTGTAATAATAACAATCTGTTTAAACATAGACAATTTGTCTGCTACCTATTAACATAGATTAATTTATAAAATCTCAACTTTTCTATGAGAGTGCTATTAAACTACTTGCTACAAAGCCTACAAAGTATCTACTATCATGAATAAGTTACAATATAAATAGTTTTCCAATGCCTGTTAAAATCCAGAAATGTCCTTCAATTACCAAGACTATTTTATTTATATACTATATATTTTATTGTTCACAATTCCAGGTCATTTTGAGGAGGACTTGCTTCCATTCCCTATAATAGAAGACAAAGATAGAGTCCTAGCAAAGAAACTTGGTATGGTTGACAAAGACGAAGTGGATTCAGATGGAATAGCGCTTACTGCCCGGGCTGTATTCATTGTCGATCCTAGTAAGAAATTCAGACTGTCACTCCTCTACCCTGCCAGCACTGGGAGAAATTTTGAGTAAGTAACTATAGTCAAGTTGCATTGAGCATTTTTACCATACATCTCTCAATATAGAAAAAAAGAAAGAAAATTCATTTATTAATGACATGGAAACAGTATTTTAGCCATGAAATAATAAAACAAATGAGAACCTAAAAAATTATAATGTGCATATGCCACAAATCGGTCCCAACTATAGCATAAATGCTAGTTACTCAACCAGCGCTGGTTTTCCGTTGAGGCTGGTTCTGACGTCATGGATGGACTTGACAGTTCTACAATAATAATTATGTACAAAGCTTTTAACATGAGAGATTACGAAAATATTAGTAACTAGCAGCCCGCCACGGCTTCGCACGGGTATTAAAAAAATATTTTTTACAAACACACACATAAACCCTTCTATTTAATTCAGGTTACTGAGAAAAGAAAATAATAAAGAATATTTATTATAATTTTTTTTATGAACTTTTATTTATATTTGTTTTTTGTTCTAATGTTTTTTTATCGCGCAAAATCATTACCATCTTTTTGCGCAGTTGGATAAAAACTATCCAATGTCCTTCCCCGTGTCTCAAACTATTTCCACACCAAATTTCATCCTATTTGGTCGAGTAGATCGGTTATCGCGCAAAACCATTAACCTCTTTTTGCGCAGCTGGATAAAAACTATCCTATGACCTTCTCCGTGTCTCAAACTATTTACATACAACATTTAATCCTAATCGGTTGAGTAGATAGGTTATCGCGCAAAATAATTAACCTCTTTTTGCGCAGTTGGATAAAAACTATCCTATGACCTTCTCCGTGTCTCAAACTATTTCCACACCAAATTTCGTCCTAATCGGTCCAGTAGATCAGTTATCGCGCAAAACCATTAACCTCTTTTTTGCTCAGTTGGATAAAAACTATCCTATGACCATCCCCGTGTCTCAAACTATTTCCACACCAAATTTCATCCTAATCGGTCCAGTAGATCGATTATCGCGCAAAACCATAAACCTCTTTTTTGCGCAGTTGGATAAAACTATCCTATGTTCATCCCCGTGTTTCAAACTATTTCCATACCTAATTTCATCCTAATCGGTCCAGTAGTTTCAGAGCCTATTCAATGCAAACAAACAAACAATCAAATCTTTCCTCTTTATTATATTAGTTTAGACAAATAAAAATACATATGAATATGAAATAAATAACACAATTTAAAGGAAATATAGCACAAAAAATTGCATGAATAGAAAATACAAATAATATTAATAAATACTGTGCTTATTTCATTAATAATAATAATTTCATACAAATAATGCAACAAGAATCAAACCTCAAACACTTAATCAACAACTTGTCAAAATTTGCAAAAGACATTTAGTAGATATAGAATCCATAGTGATGCAAAGATATATATCAGGATATAGAATAATAAAGAAATGCATAGGTTACAAACAGTTATATATATATATATATATATATATATATTGTAGGTGAGAGTTCTGGATGGGGTACTGCTTTTTTATTCAAGCAGCCTGTGGATTTAACCACCAAGCACACTTAGCCAGACTATGTTCTGAATGTCTGTACTTATAGTGGGCAGGGGCAATAGCATGAAAGCTGTGTTCCTATGAACTAAATTTGCTTCTGTTGCCACTCCTTAACAAAAATGTGATTTAATTTATACATGAATTAGCGCCTGGCATACAGCGACCAGTCAAGAATTTTGCGGTTACTGTACTACACAGTGACTTCTTCAGTTCTGTTATTTTACAGCAAATGTCTTTCTTACTCTAGTTACATATTTTTACCATATTGTTGGAAATTTAGACCAATGTTTTTCTTATTGGGAAAGACAGCAAAGATACATGAGGTGTTACGCTAACGCCTATAGACACCTGCAACATGACAGTGGCGTTGCTGGCTGACCAGTAAAGGTATTTTTTGACTACTTTTTTAAAACGCTCTCTGTGGTAACACAGAGGAAACACCTTCAGAGGAAGTTTATTCCATATTTTGAGGGCCTTGAAAGAAAAGGTCGAATGAAATTACAGTGTGGCTTTTCCACCATTACACAAGATTTGTGGAATGAGTCTCCGACGCCGGAATGAGTTCAAAAAGCTCTTCTGAGTATTTCTCCAAAGTATAAGAGGTAAAGGACGCAATAGCGAGCCCACGTCTCTATAAACGCTAAGTGGGTCTAATTTATTAGTGAGCCTGGTATTGTTAATGAATCTATTGGCTCCTAAATTAGAACTCCGAGAGAACGTGTGTTCTTCTTTACCTCCGCGGTCTCACAGCGCGGTGTGTGTATTCGTTCAAGTACTTCACAGTGAACACAGAAATCTGGACCGATTACTGTAGGCTCTCCGCCTCAAACATAGGTTTTCAAATCTAAGTACTTACAAACTTTTCAAACCAGCATCTCGTTAGGATACCGAAATTGCTATTTATAAACTTACTATCCACGTATGTTCAACATTATTCCAAACTCTCAGAATATTTTCAAATTGGTAGCCATTTATTATTAAAACAGATCGACTAATTCCAGTGTTTATAAAACTTTACACATTTGTTATTGTTATCGCAATGGTTAGTGAAGACATTGAGAATATAATTCAATTCTTTTATTCCTGGACGCACGCGGAATCTCACATAATTAGCCCGATCTACTTTAGCTTTTTATTACTCAAATAGACTTGGAGTGCCATGCCGGTCCCGTGGGGTGCTGTGCTAGAATGTCACCCCCCCATTGCTACCTGTGAGTGTCGTAAGAGGCGATTAAAGGTGAAATACCGGAAGGTGGGCAGCAGCGCCTTCTGAGAATCTGATATCATAAACTACGATCCCCAAGACGCTTGCCAGGTCTTATGGCATGGACAATCCGGCTGATACAGTACAGAACTTTTGGAAACCACTGAGAAACCATGTGACCTTCTCACTAGCAAACAGTCTTATAAACTGTATATATACTGAGCAGTTACGTTGTGTGACAGCCATGGCTTGAAAAGATTGTGACGACTTTTAAAAGAGCCGAGTGCGCAATATTGCTTGTTCTGTCTGTCTTGTTCATACTGTTATCCTTGACGGCCAGCTCTCATTGTAGCCTCAGCTAGCATACATTAGCATAATATTAGACCCCATCGATATTTGATCAGAAATGTTGAGATAAGATAATTCTGGAAATCCGCACGATAATAATCTTTATATTTTCAGTGAAATCCTACGCGTTCTCGACTCTCTGCAGATAACTGACAAGGCCAAGGTAGCAACCCCTGCAGATTGGAAGGTGAGCTTATAGTCCACAGATTTCAAGATTTTTCGACTGGTTTCGAACGCACATCTTTACAAATAAGCCTACCTGATGCAGTATGCATCATACCTGTTCGATAAACTACCATTGGATTTACAGGACAGCGGGAACAAAATTCAATGGAGCCTCGTATATTGGTTTCACGGCTACGCTCAGGATTCTCCTTTAAAATCCTTGGCTTCGCCTTGAATTCAATTTAATTCTCTCGTGTACATCGAGGAACAAAATATTACTTGTCCCCGTGTAACACATAACTATTGCTGGTCTAATGAACACAATTTTGTACTAGCATATTGTCTCTAAAACTACTTTGGAATTGTGAATTTAAATATAGTACATTATATAATGAAAACAAATATTAAAACACTTCAAAAATATAAAAATATATTGAGTGACAGTTCAGTCTCGATCGTGCGCTCGTAGAATCAAGACTGAGGCTTCCTGTAGAAGCGAAACGCGTCGAACATTTTTCCGGTTGCATGGCATTTGTGACGTCACGTTGGCTTAGCAGGAAAATTAGGCAAAATTGTCACTAGATATATTTTTACATTCATAAAATATTGATTTAGTATTTTCTTAGAATATTTGTTATTAATTATTATTTAATATGGATATCCGCAAAGTAACGCTTTCTATCTCTTCTATTCATTACATTAATGGTTGTAAGGCATGGTGTGGTGTGCTAAGCCGCGCTGATTTTGTTAATCACGGTTTTAAATCTCTTGACTGGAAGAAGGGTCGTGTTTCACCTATCGATTTCGTACCTACCTATCGATGCCAATCGACGATAATTTTTCAATAACTCTGTAATGTTACTGTTTGCTTTCCAACTAAAACAAAGTAAAGTTTAATAATAAAACAATAGATGTTTGGTTGGATGTTGGTACTATTTTGTATTGTTAGTGGCCTTACGGTGATATTATAAGGTCCACGGTTCTAATAGTGCTACATTTTAAAAGCATTGGATCGGTTAGTCATATATTGAAAATGATAAGATAAGATAATACGTGTGCATTTAACTAATTTATGAAGAAGTCTTTGGGATTTGTATATTTATCTTCCTACGGTGATTTTAGACTACGATCACACCCTGGACACTCGACTCATACCCTATACAAAAGCCGCGTTATAACTACCTATCACACCAGACACCACACAAATGTTGTTTTTGTAAACGCGTAATTGTGTGCGTGGAGTCTAAGGTTGTCACCACACACATAGTGTAGATTACTAAGAATGACTTACCTTGTTTTATTAAATAAAATGAGGTCATTACCTTGGTAACCTTCGTCGTCACGTCTAGGTGCGCGTGTAGCGTGTCCCGAGCTCAAGTCAGCTCCGCGCCAGCTCAGAATCGGTGTCGGGGTGAGGAAGGCTCGATGGGTGGGGGGACAGCAGTGTCCATTCCATCCAGTCCATTAGTATTATTATATGTTCTATATATGCCACGATGGAAAAATTAATTTCCCTTGTGAACTCAATTTTCAAATTTACTTACCTCCTGAGTGATTGCCAAACTCTATTAGATGAAAAGTTAAAATTTCATCCTGCGGATTTCATGAGCGATTAAATATCTGATTCAAAACTTTTTTCATTCGTATGTCACTCCAGGGTTGCTTCTTGGTTTGACATTTTTGTTAGGTAATTCGTCTGGTATATTCATTCAATACGAGTTGAGAATAAGACAAACTAAGAATTTTTTGCAGTTCATTCTCAATTCGTGCTACTTTTTGTTTGCAATTAGACTTCTGAATTAGGTTAGTATTTATACAATTTAACTTCTATCGTGATTGGGCTAGCGGATACGGTGTCTGTTAATCCTTAAATTTTTTTACTTGGTCTACAATCCACTCTTGGCTGTAAGTGACAGTTAACAATGATCATTTAATTTTGATGAAGTTCTATATCTAAAAAATAACAATATGATGCCTAGGTGTCCAATGTGATAGTTGGCAAATTCCTTTAAAGTAAGGCTTTTTAACTAAAACTCTTTGGCTAATGTCAACTTTGACAGCTGTCAAAATGATGATTGATATAATCACAATAAACTGTCACATCTTTCAAATTTTATGTTGTTTTTTTCCCTATAACCTATTTGTAATTAATTTATATCATTAGCCATAAGACGGCCACAAATGAATAATGGCTTATATTTGGCTACCCATGACTCTTACAATGTCGTCAGTCCGCCTTGTAGGGCCTACTACCTTTACGCCTTCCGGTGTCGTCACCGACCCGAGAACCTTTCTTCCCCATAAGTTATCGGTTCGCCGAATAATGTGGCCCGCCTGCCCACTGCAACTTCAACTCGCCGAAAGCAACTTCGTCGGCGACTTCGCTCCTGTGACGAATTTCCTCATTCCGAATTTTATCGCGAAAAAAAAACTCCGAACTCCGAACAAGCGAATAGTTCAACGAGCTATCTCGTTCAGCGACTGAGCTTCTACATAAGAGGTAAATTTAAGGAATACGTGTGAGTGCCCATAGTCATCACTGGCAACACACATACTGGTTGAAAACTTTTGTCCTTAAGCTCTGCGGGATGTTCGAGGAGAAGATATCGCGTAACTTCCCGAAAGTTGCCCATCCGTGTTAGATGGATTCTTAAGGCGACCTCTCTGTCAAAGTTGGACTTACCTAACAGTTATAGTCAGTCCCAGGTAATAGCCAACAACTTCGAGAGTATCGTTCCCAACAACTACTGGTACGGGTGCCACATGGACGTTGACATAATCTTCGTCTTTTCCATGTTCCATCAAACCTAACTGTTGAGAAACTGTACATTGTACTTAGTTCCTCAAGGTACTCTGCCATAATGACACAGAAGTTGAAGCCGAATTCTTTCCAGTTCAAGAGCTTAAAAATGTCCTCCAGCGCATTCGTGAAGTTTCGAAATAATAACGTCTCACGCCTCTTTGCAGCTGGATTGGTACCGTGTTCTTCAAATCGACATGGTAGCGTTCTATGCAAACACTTCAGCGCTTCTATATACTTAAAGCCGCTTTGCCATCGCTGAAGAGTCTGCAGTACCGCCCAGGTTTCGATTCAATCGGAGGCGTTAATAATCCACAAACGCTATATAAAATGGCCGATTATATTCCTCAGTTTTCTGAATGACCTAGTGTGGATGTGGTCTGGTGCCCTTTTCGGGTCCTGACTTGTTCCGGAAGTTGGAAATCATCAAGCCTACATGCAAGCCGATTCACAATGACTGGAGAATAGCTCGTTAAATGGCCCAGATGTCTAATGGGCCTAAAGTTCTATATCAAGGAATTTCATCTTAAGTCTTAAAGAAGAACAGTAGTTACCACTACACTTTTGTTCTACGCTTCTGGTGTTTTACCTTCAAGCATGGCGAAATTAAATTACGCCCGGAGGACTGAGAGTACCAGTTTTCCACCCACTCCCAGAAGTTCTGTCGTGATTCCGTCATCACCTTTAGTTTTAAAGCTGTTTGAGAGCCATTCTAATCTCATATAGGTTGATGTCTGAGATAATTTTAGTATAATGTTGGTAGATCTTTTGTCTTGAGCAACACTGACAACGGGTTTAGTGTCGAGGCGTATAGCCATCTATAAAACCTCTCAAGCTCTCGTTAGAAATTCTGGTTTTGACGAGATGATTCTATTATCGTCGATCGTCAGCTTCGTCCTTTGGCTTTATAGACAATTTTTTGCGAACACTTAGGCTTAATTGATTGCAACCTTAATACGTTTTGTATTCAAGGTACCAAAGTTGCGTTGCAGTGCCTTCTAAATCCGTCTATTGAGCTTTCCCTAGTTTTGCATATCAGCTGAATATTGTAGGCTCATCTTGTTCCGGTATTCCATCAGCTTGAAGGAGATTCCGAGAATATTGCTCCACGATACCTAATAATGTATTTGTTAACATTTATTGAATTAATTACTATTGATAAATCTTTAATATTTTGATGGGTTACACGGGTAACTTATGGAATTAAGAAAGTAAAAATAAAAAAATATTTAAAAAAAAACTATTTTTTTGTAGATGGGCGACGACTGCATGGTGCTTCCAACAGTGCCAGAAGATCAGCTCGCCGAGATGTTTCCTGACGGGGTGGAAGTAGTTCCAGTTCCGTCCGGCAAAGTCTACATTAGGAAGACCCCGTGCCCTAAGATGTGAACACAACAGCTGCCGTTAACTATAAATATTTTATTGTGATATTTTTCACCCATAGTAACGTTTGTTCTTCAACCATATTATTTTTTCATTAAAGTTTGTTGTATTGTAACTGGTGTATCGTCCTTTTTTAAAGTGCTGTGTACGTCCGATTAGCTAAACCGTTTAACGATTTTAATGAGATATTTTTGTCCCAGTTTCAGTCTAGTTTAGTCTAGTACAATTTTTTCTAAATAACAACAAATCTCGTGTAGAACTTTATAAGTTACGCGAAAATATGTGTCTGTGACAGCTTATCGAAATCACTTTTGATTTCGGTTTTGGGCTACCTTAAACATAAAATTTAAACAACTTGGTGGATTTGTAATGAAACTGATGTTCTAGTATGAATAGTTGATAGGCTACCCTTTGACCACTATCTCAACTGATGGTAAGTGTTAATGTGGTCGAAGATTAGAATGCGAGCCAGAATTACTGGCTCTCAAGGACAGCTGCCGGAACACACCGTTAGGTGCTTTGCAACAGGTTTTCTACGTGAGGGTGGTAGCTAGCCAGGCAGGCATGCACAATATGCCTTACCACCATGCACGAAGGTCTATCACTTCAGTAAGGAAACTAGTGGTCCTAGGATCAAGTTATTAATTTATTATAGCTTATGTTTAACTTATGTATCACCAGATATTAATAGTAGTAACATATAACAGACAAAAAATCGTAAATTATCACCATAATTAAACCCGCATTTTAATATAAACTTTTAGGTAACCAAAGTTTTAACATCTCGCTATCCTATTTAAGCGAAATGACTCCAAATAAACAATTGTTAACCCAAAAGTAGTCAATGATAACCAAAACTAAATTTGCTATAATTCTTCTGGCGCATCGCCGGCCGCTGCTGCGGCACGCTCGCTTTGCTCGCTCGGCGCGCACGTTGTTGTGGTCACGAGCGTTTCGTACCCTTGACACCACCGGCTTGCACTACTGGTAGTGTAATGGGTATTTTTTAGTACAGTACCAGCAAATGGTGTTGTCACTAATTCCATCAATTAACAGAACTTGCTTAGCAGGTACTAACCTAATATTTGTAAATGATAAATAGGTATGTATGTACGTTAGGAACATTTCGTCAATGAGCAACCTTACATACATACATTTACATACATTGCGTTTCACATGATTGAAAGCACTTATCACGTATTATCTCCGTAAGAAGTGATTGGTTGGGCGATGCCCCGTCCACGTTCACAGAAAAATAATCTGCATTAAAATTTTGAATCTTAAATTGATTCACCGAATTATCTCCCGAAGATTATATATGACGTACTTTTATTGTGAGCATTGATAGTTCACAACCCTCATTCTCATAATAATATGTTCATAGTATTGTAATGATAGAAATATTACCTACTATAATGTCAGTAACATTTAATTATGTAACTGACCTACAATTAATTGTGAAGAAAATGTCTTTAGACTAAACAAGGTTTTTTAGAAGTACATACCTTTTGTTTTAACGTGTGAAAAATGCATTTACGCATTCAAAGTCAAAGTCAAAATCATTTATTCAATTTAGGCGTCTATGACGCTCTTATGAAGGTCAATTACAAATTTTAGTATTGAAATATTCTACATTGTACTACCACGTTCAGCAAATAAAGTGTATAGAGCCACTGCGAGAAGAACGGGCAAGAAACTCGGGGCCATTCTTTTAAACATCTTTTAACAATGTGTTACATACATACTATATAATAGAGTTATTACAATATTTGTTTAAATTATGTAGGTGACAGGCAATAGCTTGACGGAGGCGGAATTGTCCAGGCATTTTTGTCGTTTATGTAATCAGAAACTGTGTAGTAGGATTTTTTAATCAATATGTTTTTCACATGCAACTTGAATTTCCCTTCTGTGAGCGTTGTAATATGTTTAGGAACTTTATTATAAAACCGCACACAATTACCTAAGAAGGACCTTTTATTTCTCTTTGCTAATCTAAAACCTGGCACCGCTATTTTATCTTTATTCCTAGTATTGTAATCGTGATTGTCACTGTTTAATTTAAATTTACTCAAAATTTTACGAACATACATAATATTTTCAAATATATACAGACTTGGTAAAGTTAAAATATCAATTTCTTTAAAAAGATCCCTCACAGATTCCCTAGGACCCATTTTATATATGGCTCGAATTGCACGCTTTTGTATGATAAAGATTGTCTCTATCTCAGCAGCAGTTCCCCACAGCAATACGCCATACGACATAATACTGTGGAAGTACGCGAAATAAACTAGGCGAGCAGTAGCTACGTCTGTTAACTGTCTTATCCTAAGAACTGCATATGCAGCAGAACTAAGTCTTCCGGAGAGATCATGTATATGTGGATCCCATTGTAAAGTGGAATCCATTTTGATTCCCAGGAAGACTGTCGCTTTGTCAATAGGGAGTTTATCTGGTCCAAGCTTAATGTTTGGTTCAACATAAGGAACATTTGGTAAAGAAAACTTTAAACATTTCGTCTTTTTTGAATTTAGGAGAAGATTATTAGCGGCGAACCATTTACAAATCTTAGATAATACATTATTTACATGCGTCAGTTCACTGTCTTTCCTATCTACTTTAAAAATCAGAGAGGTATCATCTGCGAATAAAACAATATCGCAGAAATCTTTGACCATGCAAGGCAGATCATTAATATATGTTAGAAACATTCCCGTCCACCCCGGGGAAGATGGCCGGGATATGTTGGGCTCGACACCAACCACTCCCACAGCAGCAAGTGACTAAATAACACACGGTGTTCCATCTCTACCGCTTCTCGGCGGGATCGCAGGGACTAGAAGTACATAGGTGCCTATTTTTTTTTTTTTTTTTTTATTCGTTATAGGTTCGCGTTTGACCACACCCTGCCTGATGTTAAGCATTGATGTGGTCTAGGATGGAGCACGCTTACCTAGAAGAAACCTATTTACTCTCGATTTGAAGACACCCATATTGTATTCATCGGGAAAGACTGACCACGGTAAGGAGTTCCACTCTTTCGCAGTACGCACGAGAAAAGTGGAAGCGAAGCGCTTCGTACGAGTCTTCGGAATATCAACCATGTACGGATGGCGCCTCCCCGTTTGTCTGGACGTCCGATGGAAAAAGGGTGAGGGCGGAACCAAGTCGTGCAGTTCTTGTGCACATTCACCGAAATGTATCCGGTAAAAGACCGATAGACAAGCGACTTTACGGCGGTGCTCAAGGCTTTGCAGCCGAGACTCCTTCAGAAAGTCGCTGCCTATTAACCTCCTGGCGCGTCTCTCAATCGACTCCAGTGCCTCAAGTTGGTATTTGGCAGAGCCGTCCCAGAGGTGAGAGCAGTACTCAACACAGGACCTTACTTGCGCTTTGTACAAAGTTAGCATCTGTTCCGGTGTGAAGTACCGTCTCACCTTTGAGAGGATACCAAGTTTCTTGGCGGCTAACTGAGCCTTTGACTCGATATACGAGCCAAAGTTTAGAGTCGATGATAGAGTGACACCGAGGAGGTCTAGGTGGTCTGTGACGGGCACAGATACATCTCGGAAAGTTGGAGACAGTTGAAATGGTCTCCTTTTAGCGGAGAACAAACACGCCTGGGTCTTATTGGCATTGAACTTAACCAGGTTGGCATCGCCCCAGTCAGAGACTGCCTTAAGGGATAAGTTCAAGCGTTCGACCATAGCTTCTCTGAGTCTCTGGATTTCTGGCTCACTGGTTCGTGCGGTAGATGTATAGCTCTCTACAACCGTGCTGTCGTCTGCATACCCAAAGGTACCGGGCTTTAACAGATCGTTGATATGCAGCAGGAAGAGCGTCGCAGAGAGCACTGACCCCTGGGGAACACCGGCATTGATACCCATTTGATCTGACGAGCAGCCGTCAACGACTACTCGTAATGATCGATCCCTCAGGAAGTCCGATATCCACGCACAAAAACCAGTAGGCAGGCCGTATGCAGGAAGCTTGCTAATAAGGGCGTCATGCCAGACCCTGTCAAAGGCCTTAGAGATGTCAAGGGAGACGGCAAGCGCTTCCCCTTGTTTCTCAATGGCTTCACTCCAGATATACGTGGCATACGCTAGAAGATCCCCAGTGGACCGATTTCGGCGGAACCCGTATTGATGGTCACTGAGGAGATCATTCACTTCTAGGTATGCCAGGAGCCGGCAGTTGAGAACACGCTCCATACTCTTACAGAGTATAGACGTGATAGAGATGGGTCTATAGTTAGCAGGGTCGGCATGACTACCTTTTTTAGGCACGGGTTGCACGTTAGCAAGCTTCCATGATTTGGGCACTTTACCAGTCTCAAGAGACAGCCGAAAAAGGCTTGTTAGTACAGGAGACAACTCAGGCGCACAAGTTTTTAATACTATTGCAGGTATACCATCAGGACCACTGGCTTTATTCACGTCCAGATTGCATAGTGTCTTACGAACATCCTTTTGGCGAATATGTATGTCATTCATGACAATTTCGCTTCGAGGTAGAATTGGAGGAGTCGCAGTACCAGAATCAAGACGTGAAGACTCCGCAAACAGAGAAGCAAACAGGTTTGCTTTCTCTTCAGCGGTGTGAGCCAGCGTTCCATCAGGTTTCTGCAGTGGAGGCAGTGAGGGGCGGCAGAAGTTCGATTCAACCGATTTAGCTAGGGACCAAAACGCTTTACTACCCGTAGGGTATGAAGCAAGCTTGTTCCCTATTCGGCCAATGTGGTCAAAACGAGCCTTCTGTAAGACCTTTTTGCTGGCTTTGGCAGCCTTGTTAAAAGCTCTCTTCTTTAAGTGAATATCCTTTGCCTTGTGCTTACGAGCATCAACCCAGGCTAAGTATGCTTGATGTTTTAGCGCCTCAGCGCGTCCACATTCAGGACTGAACCATGGGCGAGCTTTGCCGGACAGTGGTACGTCAGAGAATGGAATGAAGTATTCCATTGCTAAACACAACACATCTGTCACGGCGTTTGCACAGGCGGTAGTATCACCAGAAGAGAAGCATACAGGCTGCCACGGATAAGATGCGAAGAAAGACCGCATCTCATCCCAATCTGCTGATTTGTATCGCCACATCCGCCGGGTGCCTCGAGGGCTGGAATCGGGCGGAGAGTAGACGGATACAGATTTCACCAGACAATGGTCGGACTTACCTAACGGTGGACAAATCGACACCGAGTAACGGTCTGGATCAGTTGTCAGCAGAAGGTCCAGGCAATAGGCTGTGTGAGACTCAACATCAGGTACCCTCGTGGCTCCTTGGACCAGCTGGGTGAGATTTAACGCTAAAGCAAGCTTTCGCGTCTCTCTACCTGCATGGTTGGTGTCCTGGTATGGGTATAGCCAATCCTGGTGATGGCCATTAAAATCCCCCAGAAACACCAATTGGGCAGTAGGGTACCTCTGTTGAGCTGCGTCCGCCACCTCACTGAGGTATTCGGTGAGCCTGGTCGTCCCCTGATCTCCACTATGAGAGCGGTAAACACAAGCGTAGAGAATCTTCTCAACACCTGTGTCCACCAGCGCCCAAAGCACAGAGAACATGGGGTCTTCAAATTTTCGGAGACGCCGAATGCAGATGTCATCCCGGGCATATACACATACGCCCGCGTGTGATTTAAAGTTGTGCTCCAGGGTGTACCCTGGGTAAGTAAGGTACGACACGTCGGATGGACAACCAATCTGCGTCTCCGTGAGAAACAAAAGGTGAGGTTTATCTGTCTCCAGGTGGTAATGGACAGGAACGAGATTAGAGTGCAAGCCTCTTATATTGCAGAGGTGCACTTTCAGTGAGAGGGAGTGCAGCCGCTGTCTAAACTTTCTCATATTTTTGTTTCTGTGCATGGTGAGTTTGGGAGTAAAAAGGTTGAAAGTCGGCAGTAGAACGAGGCATCACGCCCAGTAGATCCTGCAAAACAAAACGAAACTGCACACATCGACGGGGGACTAGTCTGGAGACTGCGGGGACGCCCGAGCCCCCCCAGAAATGTCCATCGCGTCCTCTCTCCCGGTTGCCGACCGGCGTGATGGCGCATCTCTGGGATTTTTCACAGTTGGCGGGACAGCCTTTCATGAGTGGCTAAGTCACAATTGGGTCCCCTACTGACTGCGGTCGGCCAGCGGTGCACCGTGCCTCGGATCCCGCTACCCTCCGCGACTAGTCGCCCAATGCGGCCGAACGTTGTGCTTCTTATTCAGGCTACTTAGGATGCTACTGTTCTGACCCGACTTTCATACGGCGTCACTGGACAACACGCCGGAACACGACTAGGCCGTTTGGCGGCGTGACTTTGTCCAGTGGGTGGTCACTAGCCTCGGCCGAAGCCTACCACCAGTATATCATCTGTTTAGCACCACCCGGGGACCACGTGTAGGGATTCGCTCTAGGGTACTCTCCTACGGACGCGGATGACTCAGCCCCCAGCCTATGTTGAGCTCGTTTTGTTATGTAACTACAACTGGCCATGTGTTAGGTTAAAATGTCACCGTGCATGGGGACATGCATGAGGTCAGGATGTCCGTCCTTTTATCCTATCATTTATAGGTTTCAATTATTTTTTATTCGTAATCAATTTAATGGCTTACATTCTACTTGTAAGTATTTAATGTTACTCCTTTAGTACCTTAATTGATAATTACGTACTCTATTAGACATTGATTTGACTCGTGACACGATGTTACTGTACTTAATACATAAAGTGCCATGTATAAATATACGACAGTACTATAACTATACAGTCCTACCGAATTGTGGAATATAAGTATGTGGAATATAGGAGCTGTAACATGGTAAGCCGGAGTTTTATTACATATGTTATTTTTTGCATTGATTTTAGTCAAACAGCTATAAAAGCAACCAGTATGTCCAGTGTTTCACTGAGATATTCGTTTCGGATGACATCTATTAAAGTCTATATATTTGAAATTATTCATTCTAAACTACTACTTTCTTTACAGAAAAGATATGCCTACAACGGATAAGAATGATAGCTGTAAACTAAAAGAGACTACGTTACAGTTTCAGAGGAGACTTTTGATTCCAGACTACCAATTCCATTACTGAAATAGGCCGACAAACGCTATCGGCTGATGCTATAAGAAAAACACAAAAGAAGCGTTACAATGCAATACCGGCTCAGCGTGGAGCACGTGTGTCCATGAAACCGTGGAGTAGTGGTTCTGCGAGGTCGACAGAACGAACAGACAGAAGACTTGAAAACTTCGCTAAAATTGTGTACAGTAAGTCTACCCCGTATATTATTTGTCATCTGTCGCTTTATACTGAGCAATTATTATCAGACTCAACTCGCCTGGAAGAATTGTAATAGCAATCTCATAAACGAACTTGCTCGATCGCTTCATCAGGATGCTTTTAAACGGACCCCACCTGCTACACCTGAAGCGGATCTAGTTGAAACTAACCTATTATTACATCGGTGTCAGTCGGAACCCAAATTTTTGTCTGTACTGGCAAGCCAATCAGTTATATCTGAAATGCGTATTTTGTTCAATAATTTTACTTCTGACCAGGAAAAAAAGTTCAACACTTTGAATAAATCTTTCGAGGCTATGGTACTGAAGATGACTGACCTAACACAAAGCATGGAATTTAAGTCAAAAATGAGTGAAGAGTTTGAACAAAAAATTGATAGGATAAAAAAGGACAAAGCATATATTATATAAAGACCTTGGAGGATAGAATATAAGCTTAGGAGCTTGGATCACGAAACTCGTCTATGGAAATACGAAGTGTGCACTCAGTGCCGACGAAAACAAAATCAGATCTCTGTGACCTTGTAATTGCCTTGGGTGACAGTATTGATATAGTTGTACAGAAAACTGATATGAGGAGTATATACAGAGGTCCGTCGAAGAAAAATACTCCTAAACCTATTGTTGTTGGATTCAATTCTGCTATTATGAAAGAAGAAGTATTGAGTTCATGCCGGAAGTTCAATAAAGGAAAGAAACGTGACGATAAATTGAATACTCGTCACGTGAAGATAAAGGGAGCCCAAATGCCAATATGTGTCTCGGGAGAATCTTACCTTCAAGTCAAAGAAACTGTTTTATCTTGCACGGGACTTCGCTAAAACGAACGGATTCGCTTATTGTTGGACATCAAACGGAGTTATCTATTTGCGTAAGAAAGATAACACACCCTTCTTTCGAATCACGGCGGAAGAAGACTTTACTAACTTACAAAACTTATGACTAGAAAATAGAACTCACTTCTAATTGTAATTTTTAAATTAAGTAATAATTGGGCAATACCTTCAATCACATAAATTTTCAAGTGTCGTCGTAAATACATGTACTTCTCATTCGTACACCACACACACATTCATTATTTCTTAATTCACTTGTTATATATCAAAATACTGTTAACTATTTTATATTCACCCTTTTTCTTAAATTGAATGCAACTGTTTTATATAGTCTGAGCAAAAACGGTGTGACTATAACCATGTACTCGCATCATCATGGATAGTTTAATTAATGAAATAGTAACGGAACTCGATGAAATTAATGTGTCCAATACATTTTCATGTGATCAAAAACAAAATGCTAACAAGTTAAAATTAACTATTATATCTCAAAATATTAGAAGTATTTCCCGTAACATTGATGACTTTTGTATACTCTTGGCCAGAATGGATATTGAACCTGTGAATTAATAATAATTAGTGTGGTGTGTCATCAACCCTATTTCACCAATAACAGTGACAGTGACAGTGAGATAAGTGACAGTTCTGACGGCGACTTGACAAATACAGCTGAGCCGGGGCGGACAGCGCCATCGCAACGTCAGTTACGCGCTGAGGCCCGTGCTCGTCGCTTCGCGCAATCGTGACTCCCAGACGAAGGACTTCAAAACAGTCCGAAACTGGTCGGAATCTTTCCGGTAAATATAACGCGGGTCCTAGCCGGTTCCTAATAAGTTGATATTGAACCAGACAATTATTTTCTCGGAGTGCTGGTTATCTTGTAATCCGATTGTACCTCAATGATCGAAACATGTTTTTTTTGCATCCACTAAACTTTACAATCAAAATGATGGACTGGTACTGTTTGGAAAAATGCAAACATAACACATTTGAACCACCTTTTCTGGAAGCTAACTGTTTTGTAACTATTCTAGAAAATAACACATATACCTATATATATATTATTCGATAATTTCAATTTATGGACCGTTTGAATTTAAAAATACTGAGAATTTTATAGACTCTTTAGATAAACATCTCACTAATTGAAAATCATATTCTACCATTATTATAATTGGTGATATTAATATAGACATAAAGATCGATACACTGGACCGACACACAGCTACATATTTGAATCTTGTTGCATCTCATGGAATTTTACATACTTTTAAAACAAGACTCAATAACACATATACCTATATATATATATTATTCGATAATTTCAATTTATGGACCGTTTGAATTTAAAAATACTGAGAATTTTATAGACTCTTTAGATAAACATCTCACTAATTGAAAATCATATTCTACCATTATTATAATTGGTGATATTAATATATACATAAAGATCGATACACTGGACCGACACACAGCTACATATTTGAATCTTGTTGCATCTCATGGAATTTTACATACTTTTAAAACAAGACTCAATAGCTGTTTAGATCATTTAATGTTCAAAACTAGATTTAGTGCTACTACTCTAGTGGTAAATAGTAGTGTGACCGATCATTACACATTAGTTTTATACCTTGCATCGATTAAAAGGTGTACAGTTCCTACAAATATGGCAAAAATAAATTATAAAGCCATAAATAATGATTTTAAAACAATTAACTTACAAGAAATACTTGGTATACCTGATTGTGATATAGCTGCCGAATACTTAGTTAATAAAATAACAGACATTATACAGTTACATACAAAATACATTATCTTCCACGTCGCAAAAAGCCAATTAAGCCGTGGGTAACGCCTGGTCTCATAAGGTGCATGAGAAATAGAGATGCAAATTACTTAACTCGATTACTAAGGAAATGAAAACACCATGTATGAGCGTTCTAAATTACAAAATGCAAAAATCCCAAAGATGTATGGCGGGTTATAAATTATATAAAAAAACTTAAAACTTCAGAAAAACCAACCTCACAATCTAGTGTCGTTATGCTCCTCTACGCATTTTGGTATTGGTACCGCAGATAAGGTTAATTCGTATTTAGCTGGTATCGGTGAGTTTTACCAAATGAAATAATTCAGTCTCGAAACTCTATAATGATAAGTTATATACGTAATTTCTCCTCATCCTTCGACTCTCTCGCAACTCTCCTTACAGACATTCCTGAGATTATCTCCATAGTCAATTCAATGAAGAGTTCTTGTTCTGTCGGTATTGACAATATTCCAATGAAGGTCATTATATACAATATAACATCTATTGCAGGTTTATTGGCTTACATCTTTAGCCTTTTCAACGGGTTGTTTCCCTTCAATCTTCAAAAAGTCTGAGATTGTTCCAATATTCAAAGCCGGGAGGAAGGATATAATTAGCAATTATAGGCCGATATCAATTTTGCCATCCCTATCAAAAATACTAGAGCGTCTAGTTAATACAAGATTGATTAACTTTCCTGATAAAACAAACGCAATCTCAGTAAACCAATACGGTTTCCGTAAAAATAGATCTACGGCTGATGCGGTTTCCCATTTAACGAACTATGTCGTAAAAGCTGTCGATACTGGTGATACGTGCCTTGCAATCTTTCTAGACCTTGCAAAGGCGTTTGGCACCGTATCAATACCACTACTACTTCGGAAATTAGAACACTTGGGGGTACGGGGTCTAAAGTTACAATTTTTTTCAAGTTACCTAAAAAGTCTAACGCAATGTGTATAACTGGCAGGTCATTTGAGTGAACCTCTACCAGTAAAATATGGTGTACCACGAGGTAGCATATTGGGTCCTACTCTCTTCTTGGTCTACATTAATGAATTGTGTAACCTAAAATTACGTAACGGCCACCTGCTGTGTCATCAGCAAAGGTGAAAACCTTTGCTGATGACACGGCTCTTGTGTTCCGGGGAGAGAGTTGGGACCAAGTTTTCCAAGATGCACAGGAAGGTTTCAATAAAGTGTCAGACTGGTTAACACCAAATCTCTTAAGCCTGAATGCACAGAAAACTAAAGTTATGACATTTTCAATTTTAAGTATATCTCAACCTCCCTTGACCGTATATAACAACATTGCTCACCAAAGTTATAACGCTTCAAGCTTATGTTCCAATAACACATGTTCATGTAATAAACTAGAGAGAGTTCAAACAATTAAATATTTAGGTATTTCACTGGACTGCACTTTACGCTTCCAGTTACATATAAAAATCTAGCAGCCAAAGTACGAAAGCTTATAATCATTTTTTAAAATGTACGACATGTAGCAGACAAGAAATTATTAAAATCTACATATTTATTTTGCACATTGTCAACTGTGTACTGCGTAGATACTTGGGGAGGATGTGTGAAAACGACATTGATTAGACTAGAGCGAGCTCATCGTGCAGTTTTAAAGGTAACGAACTTCTTACCTTTTAGATTTCCAACTGAGACATTGTATGAGCAGAACAAAGTCTGTTACAGATATATTAATCTCTCATAGTTATGATAAAACAGAATCACTATTAAAATGAAATTACTTAATCCAATAAGATATATAATAACTCCAATAAGAGCCCTCACATAACTGCACTCCTCATCCCACATACACACGCATTAACACACACACACACACATCCTTTAAACACACCATAAATAGAAGGTAGGCTTCAATTCTTATAATTTAATATATATTTTCTTTGCCCATTGTTCTATATGTAATTAGTATAATTTCTCCATTTTTTATTTTCCAATAAAATATCATGTGTCATTCAAATATATAATAGTTTTTTAGTTTGATTCAATGCAATCCGTAACTGGTACAAATTAGTAGATTATGATACAAATGAGTTAAGTTGCTCATTATACACGAGGCTGTGTGTAGCAGCCCGAGCCGTAGGCGGGGGCGTAAATCAGCCGAGTGTATAATGAGCAAGTTGCTCACGAGTTTCATACGCACTTTTTCAACACCCTTGCGAGGAGAAAAAAATAAATATTGCACAAATGCGATACAAACAACATACGAAAATTATGGAAAATAGTGCGCAAGATTTTTTTTGCGCGCTGTAAATGTATGATAGTTGATTACATATAAACCTCTTTGATGTTACAAATCTGTATTACCCGGTTGAATTTAAAATGCTCTGTTTACTCGCATATAATTTGCAGTTAGGTACTAACTTTGAAGGAATAAATTACCCGATTAAATTGAAAATGCTCTGTTTACTCGCATATAGCAACCTGGCTAGCAACCACCCTCAAGTAGAAAATCTGTCGCCAAGCACCTAACGGTGTGTTCCAGCAGCAGTCCTTGAGAGCCAGTGAAATTACAGGCACATGAGACTTAATAACTATGTCTCAAGGTGACGGGCGCAGTGCAATTCGTGACTTGAGACGAAATGCATCTGTTATAGGCAGAGGTTAGTCCGCTTAACATCAGGTGGGCCTCGAGCTTGTTCCGTCACAATAACATAAAAAAAAAAAAAAAATTGCAGTCAGGTACTAACCTAACTTTGTAGGGATAATTCTATTACGTACTAGGGTATAATATTATTATGCACGAGGGTGTTATAGTTCGGTTTATAGTCCTAAGAACGATATAATAAAGCTCACTTTACGAGCAAGGGTGTTGAAAAATATGATATGTAACTAGGGGAAACGCAGATGCCTATATTACAGGCTTTAAGTCTAGCTTAGGCATCTTGAGGTTCATCACACAATATTTGGCTTATTAAATGTTTGTGTTAATTACGATTATACATTGTCAATATTGTAATTTTCTTTTGGGGCAATAAAGTTTTATTATTATTATTTTGTATTAGACGTACAAATTTCTACCAACTTGAGAACTTTGATATAATTCTCAAGTTACTAGAAGTTTGTCAAGTTTTGACAGTACCTATGAAAATAAACGATTCATGCGTTGTAAAATACTGAAATGTATTTTTCTCAACATGCATAGAAATATTGTCATTATTTTCGAAAACAGAACTCGCGACGTAAGTATCGAATTTACGGACAAACAAAATCAAATCCATTGCAGCTACGAATAAGTATATTTATATAGGTACAAATAAATATATATACAAGATGCCCCAAGTAGTAGTGATATACTGAAACTGGAAGTAGAGGACCTAGAGGGCTATCTGAACCACCCCCATGTATGTTCCGCGATTTTTCGTATTTTCGGAGTTATGATTTTTTTTATTTTTCACCTATCGCCGAGTACGATGTGATTTTTATTTATGGTGACGTGAATTATTGCGGATGATGCTTGATTTTTTTGTGTGCTAAGCTGATGGGATAGGCCAATTCAGTATGGTAACATTTACTATCGTTAGATCTTTGAATGTCATAAAAAAATAATTAAATGCCAAGAAAGATAAAATAACCAAGTATGTTCACAACTTCAAGAGACCTTAAAAAAAAAAAAATTACATGAAAAAAGTACCGTTTAGTTTTTAAAAACTTGCTCTATTTATCAGGTATATCTACCCTGAAAATTTCATTTTATTATTCAAAAGGCTTCAATCAATAAATTGAAATCTGAATCTGAAAGTGCAAAATTTTAATTTACATGATATTAAGCAGGTAAAGTAAAACCAATAACAAGGTGTTTAATTGCAATAAATTTTCCAAATGCTCCCCTGTTGCTAATTCCCCCAAGTGCGACATCGTCGGAAAAAGTTGTCTTTTAAACGTCTGAATGTACTTCTATTATTTTTAATGGTTTCTTCTGCTACTCTTAATTTCCGGGTTAACTCGTCCAAATTGCGGCATTCTCTCCAGTAGACGAGGTCTTTGTAGTATCCCTATATAAAAAAAATCAATGGGGATTAGGTCGGGGCACCGTGGAGGTCAGGCTATAAGGCAGGCGTCACCCCGGCCGCAACGACTAATTTATTAGGGTAATGTACCCTGAAAGATAAATTGGTACATAAAATTATTTAGAATAATTAAAAGCGTACTGTTAAAATATCAATTTAATAAAAACAAAAGTTAACCAAACATAACAAATTGCCGCGCTTTTTTTCTCGTAGTGCAAAAAAAGGTTGCCAACCTCCTTTCATTGAAAATCGAGTACAAATAAAAATCACACCTCTTTTTTCTAATTATTTGGTATAAAACCTTTTTGAGATTGAATTTTTTTATGTGAGCAGCAGCTAAAAAACAAAAGAACGCTACCCGGGCAGGTATGGATTTTCATACAACATTCCTTCACTGATACGGAGTGAAGGAATGAAAATCCATATAACTTTCCCCGCCGTACATTTATAAGGGAGAAATGACGAACTTTATAATATGTTTTTGAACGAGTAATGAGACGTTTTCTGAGTAGGTGTGGTATAAAAAATGTTTTTCAATTCCATCAACCACGCGTAATGTCATTATTTTTTCTTTAAACTTTCGTGAACTAAACTCAGGTTTCTAAATCATTAACGGGTCTATCCAAGCACGAAATAACATCAAAAATATTTTAATTGTAATTTTGTATTTATGTTGATGTTGATTCCTGCGTGGGTAGACCCGTTAATAATTTTCTGTGAAAACCTGTAAAAATCCCATAGCTTTGTGTTCCGGTAACTGTTCTTGAAAGTCCGACAGAGATTCTATAGATCTATATACCTAATAGAAATCATCCCTCAACAGGTGAGATAGTAGTCAAAGGCTAACATTTCTTAGCTTTAAAAAAGCATTATATTATGTTTCGGACCGATTACCGATCCCAGCAGTGCTGAGAAGATTTGTGAGGCGCGCGGTCTGCGCTCTGCAGCAGCAGTGAAAGCCCGCACTTTCATCGTAGTGGGGCGCGCGCGTTACCACAACAAAAGTGAACGTCGGCACGCGCGCATACCGCGAGTCGCGAGCCTGCCTGCAGTACGTCGGCGAAGGTGCCCCGCGCGTATCGTGCGAACCGTGATGATCGGATGGTTGTTGCTTGTGATGGTGGCGGCGGAGGCAGTAGCGGCAGGCGGCCGGCTACCGCGAACCTCGCCACCGGTGTCGCCTGCGCCCCAGACGCCCTCACCCTCTGCGACACCAACTCGGTTACCCCCAAGGAACCTCACCCTGTCCTCGCGCTCCTCCGTCAGAAACAGGTCAGTTATCCTCACGACCAAGGCACCAGCTTGCCCAGTCAGCAACTGAAATGTCACGAAGACGCGCCACCAAGTGCCCTTTGCTCGTCCATCTATAATGTCCGGCCCTCTTACTTTACCTTTCATTATTTTATACATAATATTGGCTTATGTGTATGACAACATAACTTACGCTTATGTAATAAACTGCAGATAATATCGTGAAAAACGAGAAAATCGAGTTAGTGTTTTAGTCAGCATGAAATGATTGGTTTTGAATGAACGTTACGGGCCTCTATATGAGTGCACGGTCCTTATAAGCAACTGTGTAAGCATACAGCTTTTGTGCATAACTTGTCAAGTACAACTACTAGGTACAGATTGGTGTGCGAGAATAAACGAGGTATCGATGAAATGCTGTGCCCCAATTTTGTTGAGTATATTGTAATTTGACATTATTATAAAGGTGAATTATCATAATATTATGCACATCTCGCACAAATACATTAAACTTACCGATGATGTTGTTTCTTATTTCTCGATTAGATTATATTTCGATATTAATATTGATGCGCATTATGAATATGATATCGATTGCCAATAAATCTATGAGTTAGCTCAAAATAATGAATAACCATTAAGTGAGCCCTGGTGTGGATGTTATGCGACAGATATTGCAGTGGTGTCATATTATGTATTTACATAAAAAAACAATTAAATGCCTCTTACATTGTTTTATCGCAACGAAAAACAAAATACTTGGATTTGTGCTTTTGCGCAACAGAACATAAATAAATAATCTCGGAACACATAATTTTGTAGCAATATATTAATGAACGAGGCTTGCTCGCGCGTTACAAAACTATTTCTTATGGTTATTTAGTTTCGGAATTGATTGTTAATTTGAGATATTCGGTTATATTTTGTAGCTTTTATTAGACACATTAAGTGAGGCGATCGTAAATTGTTATTAGTTGTAAACGATTGATAGCTTTTATCGGTTCATTATTGCTATTCACTGTGCAGACGTAACGGTTACCCACACTCATATCGTTTGACTTTTTAGTTTTTTAATTACTTACTTACAAATGGCTTTAGCTGCTAAATTACCTTTAAGGTAATTAATATAAAACTTTCTGAAAATTAACTGTACAGGAAAATAAAAATACAATATGCATAAATAAAATCATGGGCGCGCGTTGAAATCTTTTCCTAGAATATCAGCGCGTACTCGTAGATATACCGTAAACGGTTTCGTATACCTATTATACCGTAGCCGTACGTTATTCTTCAGTTTTTAAGGTGTGGTAACCGTAGTTTATTTATTCGATAGCCATATAAATCGTCTAGTTGAACCACAAAAGTCAAGGGCATGTGAACAAATTATGTCGAAGGCCTCCATAATGTTGGATTGTAAAACTTAAACATTTGGAGTTCCAAATCACACAATACATAAATAGTTATCATAATGACATAAAATAAGGTATACAACCTAACTTTACGACACTAATCACTTCAAAGTAGATATATGTATGATGTTGCTTCACATTCGGCGTACTTGGGCTCTTTCCTATCTTATCGGCTGAAATAGTTGAAAGGTATCCGTATATTGCCAAAAAGAACATACATACATGAGGGTTGGCTCCTGGACCATTAGAATCTCAAGATAACGCAACTACTCTGAACACGTACAGTAGAATAGGCTCCCTTAAGAAGTTCCAGTTTCCACCGTCAAGAATCAGAAACGGGTCACATTCAACTCCTTAGAATCCATTGCATACTAATACACCCAGTAGATTTAATAAATTCGCTAATAAGAATTCTAAGGTACTATGATATAACAAATTTTTTCACTGTACCTATTGCCTATGAGAAATCAATATAATAAACATGTAAGTCTTATTACCATTTTTAAACCAATTTGTCACCGCAGTAGTTATACAAAATATAAGATACCGAACATTTTTTGCGCCTAACAAGATTGCCAATATGAACGGGTGTCCTTGCTAAAATGGAGCTTTGGCTGTGTGAGTTGAATCTACATAAAAAAATCTTTGAGGACAGAATCATTGGACCGATTTGGTCTTATTTAAACTAGTCTTACCCATATGAGAATTTGCGAACCTTTATAAATTGGTACAAAAAAATATGTTATCTGTGGCAGACCTCTGATTATACATAATAAATTGATATACTTATGTTATTTTATGGTAGGTATCGAAGTATATGTTTTAGAAACATGCACACAGATATAAACTTATATCCAGATCTGATATACTGATGGATATCATATCTGGATACCATGAACAGTTATATTACTTGCCAGGCAAGAGATATAAGCAACTATATTAGATTAGAAAAAATCATACCCCTCAGACTAATTACTGTATGTTTGTAAAATTAAAGAAACTCGCACACACGATCTACATATATAGAGTATGTGCCGAATCTAATAAATAATTATATTTTATTATAATTAATATGTGAGTTATCCATTGTTCTGCGTATTCAATCTTCTGTGCTCTCGCGAAGATGCAGTGTAACTTAGAAATTACTGTATTGGCATCCATAGCCCGATATCTGATCTCTAGCAAGGTCATGACACATCTGTTGTTTATTTATTAATAAAGATTGGGTCTATATAGCTGACCAAAATCAAAGTTTTTATGTTTGTACGATATAGACACATTAGGTGAACCCAACCCTGGCGATTATTTAGCTAAGGCGCCACTAAGGGCCTGTTCCATTAGTCGCTAAGAACGTAAATTTCGATAATTTTGATCACATTCTGCGTCTGTGGTTGTGATCACGTGATCGTTTGTAACTGTCATCCCCGTTCCATTTTTGGATAAGAACGCTAAGAATGCCACTAAAACTTGCAACTTCTGTCACTTTTGACATTAGATGTAGCGTTTAAGGCGAAAATAACGCCAAGACCCATGTGGAAAACTTTTTGGGAGTGTGATCGTTTTTAGCGTTTTTAGCGAATCTCACTCAAATGAAACGCACCCTAAGACGGCCCGACATGCTATTGAGCACTGTTTTATTGTTACTAGCTTCTTCCGCGGCTTGGTTCTATTTATAGTATCATTGCCTCGTCATCCGAAACAACTTACAGAATCGGGCTATAAAGTATCTATAATTTTTGCTACCATACAACATTTCTATGTAAAACAACATTGATCATTTACTTAACCGTGTCGAGAAAGAAATAAACTGACAAACTCACTTTCGCATTATTAATATGTGAGAATAAAAACAGTAGGTACTATAGTATCGCGTGCGTTCAATTACTCTAATAATTACGCGTACTTCTATCCGGACGGATAGACTCACATATTTTTTGTATTTCTTATATGATTACATGTTCCGGTTTCCCTAATCATTTTCCGTTTTGTTATCCATCGGTTACTTATTTACATACAAGTATGACGATAGTAAAAAAATCAGAATAAATGTGATTAAAATGATCAGCATTAATTAAACTAACAATGTGTTCAATGTGTGGATGGAGTGTTAAGGGTCATAATCAGTGAAAGGTTATTAATTTTCGTTGCTTTTAAGGTGATTGTAAGGTGGTAATGTCACAAATCTTCACTTGTTTTACAGATTTCTTGCACTATTTCCGACTTATCTCGAAAAAGTGAAAGCTCCGAATAAGACAGTGTTAATGCAAGTCATAATTACTTTGATTTACACGTATATATGTACTTACCTACAATTGTACACCTTTTAAAACCAAAACATTCAACTTTATTACGTACTGTAATTGCTATTAGTCTATTTAATTTTATTTAATTTTGTTCTGGCATTACATGAACTTAAATAACGTACTATTTAAGTTTAAGTACGTTGATAAAATATATCGTACTTTTTTATTATTTCGATTATTGATTTAACTATAAAACAATAATCCCATAGAGAGTTCCTTTTTACCACGAAATGACGAAAGAGCCATGCGTCTGATAATAAGCTGTAAAATGATTGAATTGAAATCGAATAAGATCGGCTAATCACTGCACCGCAGTCATCTGCAACAACACGTTAATAATAAAAAAAACATTGTCATGGTACTTTGAATTGAAAAGTAAAACAGTACTTTATGAAAATGTGATATCAACTATCATCAGGGAAGGGATTTGTATTTTTAAAAGACTACCCAAAACTCTTTGTTAAAATACTTACACAAATACCTAGTATCTTAATCTAACGCCACGTCTTGTCACCTAAGTAACTATAGTACCACCAACTTAACTGTGCAGTTCGCGAGGGCGCTGCTAGTCAAGGAAATCAAGTACAAACTGTCACAATTTGAGGAATGTTGTAGTTCTTTTTTCTGCCGCCTGAACAAATAAGTTGGTGGGACTGTACACGTCTTAAAATAACTTGGTTGCGTAATTCACTCAGAGGTATAATAGCACCAATTTACATTTCAATAACTTTGTTAATAAAAGATTCAGAACCAAGAAATGAGTAAATTGTGGTAGTCACCATTGTGTGTCCATTAAAAGTAATTTGAACCTACAAGCGTATGCACTTCACACTCTTGAAGTTTTATTACTAAGCTCTTCTTAAGTACTACTCAGTCAATTGGAATATAGAGTATTGTAGAATCTTACTTTCAAGTATACTTACATTGAAGACCTCAATTAAACTTTTTTTTATTTCTCTGTACGTCTCTTCAGTTGATTATAAGACAAATCTACTAGAAAGGCTGTATGAAGTAATGATGTGGCAGTGCGTTGTCGATCCAAATAATCTTCCAGGAGTAGCCTGTTCACATCTTGGGCCAAATCATAACTTACTAACAGGTAAGGGTTATATTTGGGTAGAATGCCTATAAACAATAAAAAGAGGTTTCATTAGAACTTATTCTGTTCCTGATAGAGAACCTTCAGTCATCAAATTGCTGATGATTTCATCTAAACCAAATCGGCGTAAATATCATAAACACTAAGCAGGATTATGCAGAGTCACGGAAGACTTTTAGCCCCTCGAGCGTACTAAATGGTTCTAGAGTTAAATGCGGACCGTAGCGAGGGAGTTTAGAGTAATTGAAGACTTCAATCTGATAAGATAAAATTTCTGACCTACCATTTTAAAAAGCATCCGGCAAGCGTGAGAAACGGAAGTTCAGCACGGCAGGGTGTAGTAAAAAATGTATTCGCTATGTGTTTTCCTAAAATATTCAGCAGATTTTTGAAGCAATGATAGCGGTAATATCTATGGGCTGTTGTGCCGCAGATCCATGGTTCGATCCCCACCGCCGCCGGCTTTAGCGCTTTACCGTATGCTGCATGGGCATTAAGCGAATGCTCGCATGGCTAGTTACCATCCTCAAGTAAAAAAATTGTCACCAAGCATCTAACAGTGTGTTTCAGCAGCAATCCTTGAGAGTCAGTAATTCATTTACAAGCCCATGAGACTTAACAACTGTATGCCTCAGGGTGATGGGTGCAGTGGAGTTCGTTACTCGTCACGAAATTCATCTGTTTTAGATATAATGTTCTGTTACCGCTTAAGGTTCAGGCTTCAGGCCCCTAAAAAATTGTCACTTATTATTACTGATACTCATCATGCGGGGCCAAGAAAAAAATAATTATCTGCGTCCTCTCGGAGATGCGTGTGGCGTGCTCGCTTTCCATGTTTACTGCTGGCGGACGGAACGCTTCGTGTTTTACTGCATTCCATTATCTTCATGATAGACTAAGACTAATATTGTTTTTTCTGCAAGTTGTTAAGTATTCTTTGGTATTTAGTTACAACTCATAGCTCATATACCACGCATTTCTTTCGGTCATGATTGTGGAATCAGAAAGCGGTGAAACAAATCGAAAAAGCGAACATAAACTTGACAGGTCGATTATTTCATCTATCAAGAGTCGGTAATTTGTTTGAGTGATGGGACACGCCAGACTTGCCTGTGACAGTGATAGGTACTGATAGTCCTACTAGTACAGAGAGTCTTTGGTTAAATAGTATCGAAATTAATAGTATTGACGGCATTATTGCTAGCAGATTGGATGAACCCAAAGACTGTGACGGATTAGTTATGTGGCTGGAAGCAGCAAATGCTACGTGCCCTACGCCTTGGCCTGCGCGGTTGTAGCAACAAAATAAACAATAAAAAACTTTATAAACCGACGTAGACGTTTAAAATAAATAATAAAATAATTTAAAATAATTTACAAACGAAGACATTTCTGACGACCACCTTTTAGCTAGTTACACATTAACAAATGATGACCAGTTGAAGTAGAGCTGACCAGTTGAGCTAGATCAAGATTGGATCAATTTGCCATTGCTCTCTACTTCTGAACACTGTTATTACCAAAAGGGAGGGTTATTTTTGTTTGCGTCGAGTACAGTGATGACGATCCTGGTAATCAAATCCAAAGGTTTTGAATTGTGGTAGTATAGGTTGAAGGTTTCGCTGTAGAAGGGTTTAAGTTACTACTGCGAATCTAGCAAATGATTTTAATGTCTGCGCATCGAGAACTTTGTCGAAGTGTCTGGGTTACCTGTTTTGAATTTCGAACTCCAATTTGATCTAGTGATAGCCGTCTCCTCTCAGCAGCTGCTATCACATCACACACTAAAAGATATACGATACGGTAAAGAATAGATCTTAGATTTCTAAATATCATTACAAGTAAGCACTATTGCGTGCTAAGCGAAATACAAATTATTGGAGCACAAAATTTTATGCCCTGGGCGGGAATTGAACCCGCGTCTTCCGATTTCGCGCCGGATGCCTTAACCACTCGGCCACCTGGGCACATTATTTCTGGCCGAAATTTTGTGCTCCAATCATTTATAAAATAGATCATAGATTTCAGAAATCAGTTTCTCATAATATTTCGGGTTTGAACTGTCGACTTTTTTTTTTTTTTTCTATTTCCGCTAAAAACTATAAATAAAACGCAAAACTGACTTAGCTCATGGCAAATACACTCGAGAGCAATGAATCCGGGTCACTTAAAGAATGTTAAAAATCTCGGAAACTAAAAATGATAGGTTAATGCAATAAATTGTATTTAATAGACAATGTAATACTCCTTAAATGAAAGTAAAAAAAATATGAGTCACCATACATTTTATTAACACAAAATTACATAAAGAAAAAAACTGCTGATCTCTCCTTAAAACAAAAATAGGAAACATGAAATTTTTGAACTTTATTACGATTTTCTTGAATTTTAATACTTCGTATTGCCTCCTCGTGCTTCCATTACTGCGTTTACGCGGTTTGGCATGCTGTACACCAAGTTCCTTATACGATTTTGGGGAATATTCTCCCATTCCTCTGTGAGAGCAATTTTGAGCTCACGAAGCGTGATTGGGGGAGGGTTTCGTTGTTTTACGCATCTGCCTAGCTCGTCCCAAGCATGCTCGATCGGGTTGATATCCGGGCTGCGCGCTGGCCACTCCATACGAGTAATGTTCATCTCTTGAAGGTAGTCATTCACAATCCTACCTGTATGAGGTCGGGCATTGTCATGCATAAATATAGCATCCTCACCTAAATTGACCATAAATGGACCAACGTGATCATTGAGGATTTCTTCCACATATCTTACGCTAGTTAAAGAGCCGTTTTCTATGATCACCAGCTCTGTGCGACTTTCAGAAGAAATTCCGGCCCACACAAGTACAGACCCACCACCGTAGGCTACTTTTTCTTCGATGCATGCTTGCTTGAATCTTTCCCCTGGTCTTCGATACACTCTGTGTCTTCCATCGTGCTTGTAGAGCATAAATTTTGATTCGTCGGAGAACATAACTTTTGACCAATCTTCAATACTCCAATTTACGTGGCTCTGGGCATATCTTAGTCTCGAAATACGATGCCCACGCTCCAGTTTAGGGCCGTTTGCAGGTCTAAGGGGTTTTAAGTTAGATTCAGCAAGCCGACGTCTTACTGTCCATGCACTTGGGTTACTTCCTCCGAGGCGTCAAAACTGATTGGTGAGTTCAGTTCCTGTGAGAAAGCGATTTCGAAGCATGGTGTTCACCAAGTATCGGTCTTCTCGTGCTGTGGTACACCTGGTTCTGCCCGTTCCTGGTCTGCGTAGGTTAGAACCAGTTTCTTCGTAACGTCGGAGAACTCTTTGTACTGTTGACAGCGACACACCGACAGTCCTGGCTGTATCGCGCTGACTCCGGCCGGTTTCCAGCATTGTAAGTATTCTGGTGCATTCTTCAGGCGTAAGCGACATAATTTCAGCTTGAATAATGAATATAGAGCACTATCAACATGGTTTATGTACCCACATAAATGACAGATTACAAACAAAAGCAAAACCAAATGCTGTAATTTCGTAGTTCCATCTTCGAAAGTGGCCCTTTTTCAAATTTGATTTTTTTATGATATAACTTTACAATAACTAAGAAGTTTTAATACCTTCATTTAAGGAGTATTACATTGTCTATTAAATACAATTTATTGCATTAACCTAGCATTTTTAGTTTCCGAGATTTTTAGGATTCTTTAAGTGACCCGGATTCATTGCTCTCGAGTGTAGTTGTTGTAGTGCCGTAGGCGAGTCTACAAGTCAGTCTATTTGTTTACATAAAAAAATATGTCGATGTAAGCGATGTGGTTTAGTAAGAAATGTTTTTTTAATAGCATATAGGAGTTATAGGCTACCCTTTGACTACTATCTCACCTGATGGTAAGAGATAATGTGGTCAAAGATGTTGATCAAGCTCACCTAGAAATAATCACAAGGACAGCTGCCACAACACACCGTTAGGTTCTTGGCAACAGATTTTCTACTTTAGGGTGGTAGCAAACCAGGCGAGCCTTACCAAACGCCTACCACATTTTGCGAGACCATGCAAATGCGACCATTGCAAAACTATTTGATGTAGGTATGATGTATAAATATTATTTATTGTTATATCTATTTTACTGCATTATGTGCACTGTGTTCGTAACAAGACAATAAAATATCACGGCCACATTCACTTCCTTTACCGAAGTGCTAAATATTTAAATATACCTACTTACTGGCAATATTGAGGCAGTCATTTATACAACAGTGTTACATCTATGAATAGTTAGTATTATGTACATGCTTCTCTTTATAGTTTCTGTATACTGCACCCGTATACTGCTTCTGCTCTTTTGTAAGTATTATGCGAAGTAATACTTGAGGTCTTACTTCATACGCAAGAAATATTAAATTACTTAAAATACCCACCTACTATTAGCGCCTGAAAGACTGATGCACAATTTAACTTTGTACCACCCATATGTTCTAAAACTAAATTACATCGAAATAACGCAATACAACGAGTAGAGCTGACCGATAAACCCTAACACTAATGTAACTTTATAATTACCTATCTGAGATTTACATAGGCTTAGTGCATCCACTTACTACTAAGTAAGTACATACATTAAAGTTCTTGCCGCGGGACATGATGATGAAATCTTCAATCCGAAGGCAAATATTCAGTCAAATTGCTCTTATTAAACTGGTAATAAATGCAAGACTGAAGCCTAATAATAATATACTCTCTGTATACAGTTGCTGTCTGTTTCGACGACACTAATTATACTCTGCGAATTTAAGTCCATTATCGTCATAATCATTATATTATATGATGTATTAGTAGTGACGTGGTCACCTCGGTTATCAAGTGGGATGCAGTGCTCTCATTGGTTTTAAAAACGCCGCGAGTATTTAGCTAGGCGAACAGGTGGACGTTAGAGGCTCAGCCTACTCTCTCAACCAGATCAAGGTCACTCACTGGTATTGTTACTGCTCGGATGTTAATTATGAGCTCTAATACTTAGTAATAGTTCGATGGTTTGGTTGCACTACAATAGCTCAAGTACACGATACTAACATTATGAATGGTTGTGTGCGCCCGCGTCTTCAATCAAAGAATGGAATCTAATGCAAGATTGCTAGGTAGCGTGATCGTATGATTTCGAAGGGACATTCGATCGGACAAGGACATGGCTTTAGGAACGTGTAAAGAGCGCGTGCACCTGGGCTTGAAATATGTGTATTAAAGTTTGAGTGCATCGACTTTTGCGCTGTGCGCGGGCGGTGTAGCTGGTCTGTCCACCGCACACCGTCCGCCTAAATGTCAATGTCGAGTTACAGCGATGCAGGAAGAAGTGGCTGGGTGTGTTGCGAAGCCTCGCGGTTCAAGCTGCTTGTCATTTATGTATCTATAACAAGGACGACGGCCTCAGCAAGGATCTTAATTGATTGTTCCCTAGATACGGTGGCACACTTATTTACCTGCAATTAACTATTGGTCATAACGGCGAGGTCGCAGCGGCGGCGTTGCGCTGCGACTCTCGGCTTCGTCTGTTTGCCGATCGCTCGCCGAATGCCTCGGATCATATTTCAGGCATTAGAAGATTCACGTTCGTTATCCTAGATGCATGCTAAAGATGTAGATTGTTTTATAACCTTTACTGGTGACTATCGAATTCGATCAGCCTTCTATTGCTTCATTAAGTCTGCGCAGAGGCATGTTTTGTTACTGAATCGTAATTATGTGCTAATGAAATAATTTTTGAGTGCTTAATTCCTAGTAAGATTAGTTTTCGTTTCTGTTAGCATTATGTGCGTTATTTGATTAGGTTCAGTGAGAGTAGAAGTCGTTACGGCAATAACGCGCCGCGCTCGTAGTTCCGCGCCGGGGCAGTTACGGCACGGGTCAGGGGGCCCGGGGGCGTGCTGTCGCTGCAACACTCATTGTACCTAAATAATATTCACAAGAACACCACTATACTCCTTCCTACCTACATATACCTCAGTACCTACATATTATGCCCTCTTAAGTTATGTGACTAGAAATAAGTATGTTTTTATAAATGTGTTCCATCAAGTTTGTGCTTATTTAGATTTAAATTAGATGATTATCCATTAGGTGTTATTTTGAATTCTAGCTAACATCATTAGGAATTTTATATTACAATATATTTGAGATATTCACACTGGTTTTGTACGTATTTATTGCACGCATATAATGATCTAGAAAAACTTAAAAAAGGAATTGCAATGCCTGTTACAGTATGTAGTTTATTACGGGCATCGTTAGTATGTTTGAATACAAAGTAAAATATCGACATAATTGTTCATGGTATTTGTAACATAGTAAAGTAGTTATTTTGATTAAAGACAGGTATGATAATAATATGAGGCCACATTGTTAGATCAGACAAGTGATTTAACTTCCTCTACCTGCCTTTCACCATTCAAAGGCATATATTACTAAAATGTTATACAATCGGGAACTTAAAACATTATTGTGAGTTCCTATTATTTGATCTGTGGAATGAATTGTATTTTATATTAGTGTCTCATATATAATCTCGATAATCAATTGGTAGGTTATGTACTAGAGCATAATGATGTGTTTTTCGCTTTTACCGCAAACACTATTGGTCTGCAGAATGGCTGCTTCTCGGTTTGTCCTGTTCTCAATTTGTCTGGTTTCTACTATTTCTTTGGAGTTTTATTTTTTATTAGCTTTTCATCTGGTATTTCATTCAATATTCATTTGCAGACTAAACGCTACTTTATTTTCGTATAAATTTTTCTACACCCAGTTAAAATTATGAATGCTAATGTTATTTGAAATTCATCCTGACGTATATAGAAAATAAATTTAACAAAATGACGTGTTTTAAACAACACACTGTTTTGTAATAATATGTTAAAATAGTATGTTTTAAACACTGTTCATTGTCTTTGAGAGGGGCTCGAATACTCGTATTAAATGCCTTTGGTATTATAGCTGATCGTGATCAGTTAAGAGACTATAATTGTTTGTATGCCTAATGTAGATAAGATATAGGCCGATAAACTCGCCTTAACGCTTTGGTGACAAATTCGTATTTTTATGTTTATTTTGACTTTGTTGCTAGACTGTCTAGTAATCACGTTTAACACGAGATTCGGTGAAGTGTTTATACAAAATCTAAAATATTTATTTGATACTTATCGAATTATTTACATTTAAAACGGATATGTGAACGACAGTTTTAGGGGTAAACTATAGAATCATATGCATTGATGTCCAATAATTGTTAAAGATAATTCGAGCAATATGATTTTAAACTAAGTTATGCATCGTCCGCCGCGGTAATTACTTGCATGGATGGCCGCTAGTGACATCACTACGAATGCCCGCCTGTTAGCTACCACTCTCTACCAGCCTCTGTGTTCAGGCAGCAGTCCTTGAGAGCTAGTAATACTAGGTTAGCCTGAACAACAGAATCACTTAGCATTAGGTGGGATAGTGGTAAAGGCTAGCTTATATTATTTCATGAATATTCAAATAACTTCAAAGTAAATCAATCTTCTCGCGCTTGTCGGTATGTGCACCACCTCGCAATAGGAAAAACGAATGTCTATAATATTCGTTCGTGAAATGACGTGACATTTTCTCAAAAATCTCCTTAAAGGGGAAATTTAAAGAGCTTTCGGGACTAAGCCCATTCCGAGTGACACTGGCTATAAGATTTTCACATGCCGTATTTTTCATATATATAATAGGTATATCTGTATCCATGTAAAAGAGATTCAATGAATACTTACGAATAATTAAAATTGAAGCGCCCTTGACGCTATTGGCTCACATGGCATTCCTATACTCAAAGTGGCCTTCGTAATAGTGTGACTAGAAATGGATGGAACTGGAAGGAGACTCTATACGAACCCGACTATCGATTGTGGGTCGGTGATAGTTCGTGACTGCAAATGATTATTTTAAGCATGAAACAAAACGCTCCTTTTTTATGATGATTTCCTAAAAGGTGGGAGTGGGCACGCAGCCGTGGACGTATTTGGACTGTCTGTGAACCTGTAATGGCCTGTATGTTGTGTAAATGCTTTAGTTGTAGTGGCTGTAGTGTATAGTTCGTAGTGTCTTGATAAAGGTATACCGCCAATAAATATAAGTATAAATAAGTAAATAATACATTTCTTGTTTGTCTACAGGTAAAAAAGACATGACTTGAAAATAATCGTAAGTATTTAGAATTCTTATCAATAACAGTACGAGATAAGGTAAAGTTGTAATGTTACTTCTGGTTTGCAAGATCTTCGTCTGTAACATTTCTAAGCTGTTATGTAAATAAACGTGGGCCCAACCTATCGCTTACTTTTGGTTCTACTTTTTGTCATGGAAGACGCGAACAGACTTAGGCCCTTTGTAAGGGATTTGTTAATCAGCAAGCACCGCTTAACAGTTTGCGTTTACGTAATGCAGTACCAAAGGCTGGGCTACGTAAAAATCGCTAATACGAGTTCGTCTTACTAAAACGTCAAGTGACAGCGTGCACCGAATATAACAAATGAAGCCGTCATGTGTCAGTGAATGACGTTGAGAAGATAGAAACGTACTAAGCAACCACGGTATTAATTCTTGTTCGTTGAAGTTTTCTGTCTCGGATAATAAATATCTGACTAAACCATTGGGAGGTTGTATAAAGGATGACCCTTTATTACTTTTTTCTTCTATGTAGATCCAGACTGAATATCGAAGATTGGAAGTACTTCCAATATATATCCCAATAATGCAATATGGATCCATGACCTGTTCATCAAAAAACACCCCCCCGTCGTGTTTATTAAAATTTTGGGATACATTTGTCTGAATAAGATCTACTGACTACTAAATTATCCATAACTCATTCATTGTATAATACCTGATTTGTTTGAAGGTGTACCTATGTGTAGTTTGACACTATACACTTTTTGGGAAGTTTAACCCATAAAGTGGAAAATCACCGATGAGTTGTGTTTTTTTCGGGAACCAATTTGATAAAAAGTGCTAAGGAATTCTGTAAAACCTATATAAGGTTCACGAGGGGTTCAAAAGTTCGTTGGAAAATATATTATATGCTTTGTTTTCATAGTAAAAACCAATCCGTTAAATACATTTTTAAACCATAAGGTTGCCCTCTGTTTTGGTATAAATTATCCTCATCTATACTTTGGTAATTTCGCATAATTTTAAATCCAAGGAGTAGAATAAGTGCAGCACCGCCTAACTAATTGATTTTTAACGTAGCAAACCAGTTTATGTATATTTTTTTTATGTTGGTTGTAACGTAACCCTAGCAGCGCATAGCGAATTTTTAAAGCATAATTTCATGGCCTAGTTATGGAAACGGAAGAGCCCGTATGGTAATACGATACCTATGTCCATACTCCATTCTCATTCAAACTACCTTGTGGACGGTAACAAGTGGGCGGCGGCACGCACTGAGATTGGAAATAGGGATCGTTTGTTACATAAACGGGGCAGATATGTAATTGTGATTTACGTACGTCGTTACGATTGTTGTAAAAGCTTAGTAAGTGGTTTACTTCAAGGATTTGAGTCATTATTGTGTAACTGTGTATATTTGTCGATACTGATATTCAACATGGTTATTTATAACACTTACTTTACTGATTGGGTACCTAAACGTAGATAGAGAGCTATAATTTTATTCAAAAATTACACATGAAACAGTTATTGTCTTGGTAAACGCTGGTGCCTAAAGGAGGGTTATTTTTATGATCTTATTGCTGGGTGGTCCTACATATTTAAATACTTGATCGCAATACGTGAGTGGTGACGTGGTGATGTGTCCACCAGGCCCTAACATGGTAGTGTACGACGAATCATTAATTCTCACAGATTATCCGTTCCTGTACGAAAAATATATTTTCTTTAATGGTAACGTAACTTGTTAAGGTATACTGATAAAATGCTAACACACTACTTTATATAATATACAGTAGAATAAATAACACGTCCATAAAATTAAAAAATAAGGTCTTTAAACATAAAATACGCATTATTAGGGATAACTCAAATATAAGAGCCATCTTTCGAATGCAATAAAAAACCTCAATATCGGTACACTCTGTAAAGAGTTATGAGGTAAAACAAACAAAATAAAATTAAACTGTGTAATTGAAAACCTCCCCTTTATTGAAGTTTTTAAAAAAATAGCACTGAATTACGATCAATTATAGGCGTTGATTATAAAAAAATGATTGTTTAAATCGTGTAATTATCAACAAAAATTTCTCTTCAACTTTTGAACACAATTGAGCTCAAAAACAAATTATAGAAGCGACAAACGATTTTGGGTTAAAAACTATTGTATTTTATTACACAATAACGTTTAAAAGTTATTAAATAATTATTGTTTATAACATTCTGATAACCTTTACTTTGGAAAAAACTCTCACTACATAGAGGTATTCCAATGTCAACGAAAGTTGATTGCCCAATCTAACTTTTGTTAGCGAATCAAAATAAGTAAAAATATGACTAATTAATGGACATTATGCAAGTTTATGTAAATATTATAAATATTTATGTAAATACTATTCAACTGATTGTTCACATAAGACGCTTTCAATTTAATTATCTTTTAGTTTTTCCTATTCGGAACTTAATTATAAACCAACGATTAGTAACTATATGAATAAATATGAATAATTTAAAGATTGTTGTTATGTAGGAAAATGTAGGTAGCTAAGCTTTTTTCTTTTAATTTTGACTCGTAGGTATTGTTCATTTTCCATTCGTCAAGTTACCGGAGTCAGGTTCGTGTCAAAATGATTTTTATTTTGCCAAATTATGGCCATATTTTAATAAAGAAATAACGAATGGATACATTAGTCGTAGTACTAAAACTATCATTATTTGCCCACACTCGTGCACGATCCATATTTTGGCGGTTAATAAAACACTGTAATAAGTACCAATGCGATAACACACATTCATATAGAGATAGATATTTAAACTAATAACAGAATATCCCAAATGTCTTCTGTATTTTCTAAACCGAATCTTCTAAGCTCTTCTAAAGATTATCGTAAAACTGTTTCCGCCTGCGGTTTCCGTACATCGGACCGTCGTCCTTCAGTACATCGGATCTTAATCCAAGACCAAAATGTTATATATATATAAAAAAACTATTATATTTTAGCCAAGCAAATTTGGTGTAGAGACATTGGGTCCGTGGCTACCGGAAGCTCATCGTATTTTCTAAAATTTATCAGAGATTGTCGGTACTCGGTGCGACGCGAGATCAATATGCTGGCACCTATTTGGCTCAACGAATAAGCATTGAAATTCAACGGGGCAATGCTGCCATCATGATGGACACGCTGCCAAGTGGTAGGTAGCATTTGGACTGCCTTTGAGTCTGCAATGACTTATGTTTGTCTAAATGTTTTCATTGTAGTAGCTGTAGTGTTGTATATAGTTCGTAGCATTCTGTTTATTATAATTAGTATATTGCAAGTTTCTGTCAATTATAATGTAAGTAACAACAAAGACACACAAAAGTTACTTTCGGGTTTATAATAATTAATATTATAATTGTAATTTTAGTGTGATGTGTCATTCCGAAGCACACTTGCACAAGTTATAAAAGTTTTGGCTTCCGTTTTATGGGAGGTGTCTTATTGGCAATAATTGTTGTTAGTAGTAGTAATACTAGCTTATCGGGGTTGTATCAGCAGCTAGCCCGCCTGGCTAGCTACCACCCTAAAGTAGAAAATCTTACCTAACTGTGTGTTCCGGCAGCTGTCCTTGAGAGTCAGTAATTCTAGGTTAGCCTGAATAACAGAGAACGAGATGAAGAATAAACAATCTAATTGTAACCTCTGAGTTTGGGTGTAAGCGTATGCCCAGTAGCTCCAGTTGGCCCGTTTTTGGAACAGGCATTCATCGAAGGGCAGCAATGACCAGTGAGTTAACAGACTCATTTCAATCGAAATGAATCTGCTAAGAACTAAATGGGCACCTAGGTCTTTGAAGCATCGAATTCCACCAAATTGGCATTACCCGCATTCCATACATAATATAAACAGAAATTATAACTAAATCTAGGCAAGTGCAGGAATCAAGTGTACCAAAAGTGTATTTAGTGCACCTGGGTCAATTACCCCACCGCAGTTTCGGCTATGAACAAAAAAATTTATACCTATCAATATAATTTTGAAGACTAGCCCCTACTAAAAATATCATAGTAACAAACAAGTACAAATTAATTATAAAGTAAAAAACCCGACTGCAAATAATTTTTTCATTAAACGTTTTTTCGTACCATTGAAACCTAAACTGCGAGTTACACATATATATATATATGGAATCATGTTTTAAAGCCCTAAAGTTTTGAAACCACAAACAAAGGGTTTGGAACAAAAAAAAATATCTCTCAATATAGAACCTAAAATCCGCCATTTTTTTTTGTATTCACCTATTGTCATTGCGCTATCAAGACAATTAATGTAACGATATATCATACATTAAGATCGGTGAAGCCGTTTTTAAGTTATGGTGGAATAAAGAAACTCAAACATACATACATGAACCTTGAAAACATAACACTGCTTTTTTGCGCATCATGTAATAAATTGCAAACTCTACTAACTACTAATCATCAATACCTTATAATCAATATCAATCAATACACGGCGATCGTTTTACATTACCGATAACCTGCTTACTATAAATTAAAATAAAGTAAATGCAAAAACATTTTTACGATTAATTTATCGAAAAAATACAATAGTAATCGTAATTAATAGTAGATCACCTGCAAGTTCTGAAATCAATCGATTTTTTTGGATGTCGCTAAACCGAAGTAGTTAAATAATTACTAATTTATTCATACCATTATATTGAAAATAACCGAAATCGAAATTATCTTAACCGATACTGTACACCATAACCCAATAAATGCAATACCCCTGCAGGAAGTTGATGAAGAGTTAGGTATGCTACAGATTCCAAGTGCTGCAGTAGTATTTATTTTGGTTACCCACCATGTTCCGAATAAATCACACGAACAAGTCTACTAAGAAAACTCTCGAACAAGTCTTTTAAAATAACTAAAAAACTATACCAAGTAAAGTTCTAGGCGCCACATACAGACTCACACATTCCTCTTTTTAAGTCGGGGTTAGTGATTGTTACAGATAGATATATATAGTAGTATATATATATATATATATATATATTATAGATGTTGTTTGCAGACGAATATACAATCAAAACAAAGTTATCATAATACAAATGAGTTTATGGAAATTAAAAAACAATGTTAATTTCATTTAAAACAAACATGAACTGACTCGTAAATAAATTATACTAATGTAATCTTTCGGTAGGATTAATGAAAATAATATTCGATTTGAGTAGGAATAATTCATTAATTATTACAATAATTCAACAATAACAGCTAGGTACATAAGAACTCGTTATCTATTAAAATATGTTTGTGGCCATCGGCAGTGGATAATCAAATATGTAATAATAATCATTTAATGGCTACTAATTATTTATTCGTAGTTTGATGGTAATAAAACTTACCAACTTATGCATCAGGTTACGCGGGCAATGAATTGTATTATACTGTATACAGTATGAGCCGGATAGTCCACAGTTGCACGCAGCCTCCTCCATTAAGGGGGGTTGGCGTAATACCCACGCTTTGCAGGCGTCTTGGGGATCGCAGTTTACGATATCAGTTCCACCGAAGGCGCTGTTGCCCACCTTGCGGTATTTTACCTTTAGTCGCTTCTTACGGCACCCACAGGTAGCAATGAGAGGTAGAGGGGGTGACATTCTAGCCCGGCACCAGGGGCATTAATGATTACATTAATAATGATTACAAAATAACTTAGGGTCAATTTCACCAAACTAGGATAAAACTTTCCGAGGGTAACTTTAACCTAAGATTTTTTTACCTGTATTTCTATCTTTTTTTATCTATCTATTTCAACCTCTTTTACCAACCTATGTTACCATAGATATCCAATGATGTTGTAGTGTTTTACATTTGCCATGATATTAAATTTTATGAAATTTGACATCAGGCAAATGGCTGTAGCTAAGGAATACATTTTATCCAAGATTATAATAATGTACCATCGAATTTGGCGGTATAGCTTCATAAAGTAAAAACAAACATGGCCACTTTGCTGCAGCTGTTATTACGTACTATTTCTATGTCCACCCTGCTGTCACATATCATAACAGGCCACGCCAAGGAGTTTTCTTTTTTCCACTACCGAAAGCCGACAAACTGCCACTACACAGAAAAAAAAGACTTCTTTAGCCAAGAATATACATTGTCTTAATAAATTCAAGACAATGCTGTATTACAACAAGAATATATTCAGAACTGAAAAATAATCGAGTCTTGATATTACACTCGAATATTCTTAAGAATATTGTTTTGACCCAAAACATATTTCTTCACATAAAGTATTCAAATTATTATTTCAAGATAACGAAAATATTCTTCTAACAATAAAAAAGAAATTCTTCTGTTAACATTTTATTCTCTAAATAAAATTACTATATTCTTTCTTGAAATATTTTTAAATATTATTGTTCGAATGTAATTAAGGTGCTTCACTTACGAATATTTATGGTAAGATTCTTGGATTCAAAACTAACCATATTTTTATGAAAACACTTAAACGATTTCTCCAAAGAAGAATGCAATACTTATATACTTTGATTCAAGAATATATTCCTGAGAATATTGTGTTCTGTTTTCAAGAATATATTGTTTTCAATATATATGAATCACAAATATTCTTGAATAAAAACACACTGCGTTGGCTCAAGTATTCCTTTTTTTCTGTGTAGGGTTGATGTTTTATGGTAGCTAAATCCTATCATATTTGAATGGTCTACCTACAGTATAAAGTTATCCGTGTATTAGTTAAACCCTAGTTTGATGAAATTGGGCCTTACCTAAAAAGACATGTTCTTTGATACCTTCGTTAATTTAAATCTTCTGCACAGTCATTAATATAATGTTTCTGAGTTAAACAACTAGGAGCGAGTAGCGAGCCTGGTGTCGAAATGATGTCGAATATAATTTCTTAAATTGCGTTCGACGAAAGGTGATTTCGACACAAGTGTTAGTGCCTAGAACCCGACACGACAAATCGTGCCGGCAATTGTTTAAACTCAACTTCGTTAGGTGCCTACGAGTACTAACTCAAGTAAGTACAAGAAGCATCCTTCCGAGACACAATGATGCGCAAAGTCATTAAATGGGTACCTTCTCCGTTGGCAAAGAGCATTGTTGTTTTGATTTCGTATCATAGATTGGAAGGCCGTGACAACTATAAATTCTTACATTATGAACAACAAGAGAATCTTGTGATAAGACTATACTAGCAGAGTAATCTACAAATTCTATCCTATGTGTACAAGTGACTATAATGTTTCAAAATCTTATTTAGAAATACTTTAATATCTAGTATCAAATACGAAACACATAATAAAAAAGTAAAACGAATACTTTTTATCTCTAATTAAAAATAAATAATACACGTCTCATTAAAACATACAAGAAATTTAGAATACCCAGCTCGAAACGTACATGGAGTAAATTTTCATGGACTAATTTGATTATTTCCTAGCACTAAGTAGTTTTATGTACAAGTTGAAACAATTCCACAGAACAGTATGGATTAATTATCTAGAAAGGAAACAAGAACATACTTAAATCTTACATAAACAACTCCACAAGTCTATTGGCATCTTAAGCGGTCAAGTCTCATAAGTAAAGCTCGAGGGGATTAAAATTTCAAAACTTTTGACCTTCATACATCAGATTATCTAAACTTTTACATTCGATAGACCGACATCTGACTGAATGGAGGCTGCTCGAGCAAATTAAGTTGACATTGTGCGATCGGCCCAATCGAACGTTTGAGCAACTCACGAGCCTTCCACTCTGATCACGAAAAAAATCGCTTTATTATACAACGACAGTAATTAACGAGAGGTAAAATGGAAAAATGTGTAATTTTAAAAGTCAGTAGTGTTCTTCCAAAATATATGTTTTCATAAGTGCCATTTATTTGTACTATTTATAGTTCATACCCAATTAGATAAGTAGGAATGTCTGTATTCCAGTTTTCCTAGTTTGAAATATAGGGTTGACACTGAGATTCTCTTATACTCCCAGATATCCTTAAACAGCATTTTTATTTCTTTACGTAACTACATAACATATTTTGTATTCCTTGAAGGGGATGGAACAGGTGACACTCCCATTTTGTCAGACATCTTTACGCCTCATGCCGTAAGAGGCAAATCTATTGCTAGCGGAAACAGATGGAGGTTTTGGACTTCTACTGAAAATTTCATTATAAGAACAACCCAATTCCTGGTAACTCCCAACTCGGAATCGAAACCAGGACCTCGGTATTTGTAAAGTAAACATACACACACCAATGAGGCAATTTATGCATCCACATTCCAAACTAGACTTGTCTAATGTCAATAACTATATAGTCGTCTTGAAGCCATGGACCTTTATGTAAATGTATAAAGTCATAGTCGTATTTTATAGGCTTAAATCAAGATATTAAAACCCTAAACAACCTGTTTAAAAATTAAATTGTATAGAAATAATATGAGACAATTAATATGCCTGTATCAAAGAAATAACATAAGAAACTGGTTAAATGCTAGACGGCAATGTAGATCGGTGTTCCGTAGCATTCATGCTAAATGGACAAATTGCAGAAGGCTACCACGATAGAAGACATGAATTACCCTTAGGTATACTTACAGGAAATTTATCTCGCCGGATAGTTCGAGATTAAAACAATTATTTTTTACAATTTAAAGTTTAGAAAAAAGTATTTATTATTACATTTACTTAGCATTCCATGGATTCACCGTACGTACAGTTGTCGGGTCCATAGCGTTGCAGAGTCTCTTATAGTTAAATATAATACCCGAATGTACTAGAAAATTAAAACGACATCAAATAACTTTTGAGATTTACGGTATCATATCGCATATTCCGAAATATGAATGAAGAAAATTATTTGTAAGGTATACTACTTACATATTCAAGTGACTGTTACTTTAATGGTTACATAAGCATCATATCGATCATTTCGCCCTACAGAATTTTGATTTAAAGTGTGGTTTTATGTCTACTTGCTAAACACACACTCAAAGCAGTTTCTTGAATTATAAAATGTTGTACATATATTATAAGTTATTAAAGTATTACGCTGGTATCACTGTACGAGCGGCAGTGTGACATAAATAGAGAACCCTACCGGTTCAAACCACGAGATCTCTCCTGTTTCCAGGTATTATCACTGGGATAACTATTATGTGTTATTTCTTACTAGTTTTCCGGCCGCGGCTCCGCCCGCGCGTATGTCGGTTATCGCACAAAATCACTTACCTCTTTTTTCACAGCTTGATAAAAATCCAATCTAATGTCCTTCCCCGGGCCTTAAACTATTTCTATAGAAAAAAACATCCATATAGGTCCAGTAGTTTTTAAGTTTATTCGTAGCATACAAAAATATAATTCTTTCCTCCTTATAAAATATTATAAATAATAATAAATAATATTATAAAATTCCTTAAAATTAAAAAATTAAAATTTTTCAGTAATAGACCGACATTTGGCACTGTACAGTACGGTAGAAGGCAAAATGCTTGCCCCTATATCCTATTGGACAACATCTAGCGCAACGTGAGCTTATACGCTTCGTCCTACTATTTCGGGGATATAGACCTACGTGGTGAAGGTTATTTGTTATGTGTTCAATATTTTTGGATAAAACAAGTACTTATAGAAAAAAATTGAACATAAAATGCAGAGGCATAAATATACTAAAATATATAAATTTCATACGGGCTCCTAAACCTAATTAAAATTTTCTTTGAGATTTAATGTTTTTTTTTCTATTATGTATTAATGGTGATGTTATATTTCACAGTGTTGTTTGTTTATAGATAGAGCCAGTTAGATGAGAGTCAATGTACTGTACTGACAACGATGACCTCTTCGCCGCGGTCATCACTTTTTTATTTGCTTATTTATTAGTATAAGTCCATCTAGGTGAATCTATAATATGAATACGTTCTTTAGAGCGGAAAGAGTCTCCTCACGAGGTATGTTTTCGGTCAAGGAATTTATTTGAACTTTTACAGCTGTTGGCCGGACTACACAGGAAAAGCAGTTTGAATATTTTTGATAAATTTTGTTACTAAATTAAATGAAAAACTTGCATAAAGACCTATTTGACATACTTCTAATGTAAAAATTTATAGAAACATCGTGATTATAAACTTAAAGAAATTATTAAATCTGCAGAAGAGGTCCCAGATCACAAAGTTCATGTCGATCAAAGAAACGTTAGACTCTTACCCTTGACCAGTACAGTTCGAGGTCGATTTCTTTTAATTTCTAACAACGGGATGATAGGTATATCACATATTGCGAGATTCTTATAGACTCATCCACTATTGTTCCGTTGATTTGTTAGAAATAAATGCTTGGTTACTGTTGCGAAAGTAAATATTTGTCAGGTCAACTATCTGATTATATGTAGTTTACATTATTGAAACATGTGAACAATAAATATGATCGTATAGGTTAAACTGCGTATTATTAAATGTGTATTTATACTAAGACGTAATTAATATTTGATAATATCATCAAGCAAATGTATGTAAGTATCATAAAATCCAGTAACTAGTTAACAGGTCGTTAAGTAACTTACAAAGTTACTTGACAGGGTTTTCTATGAGTATGATTCAAAACGCATTTACTTAATTATCATAGGTTCAAATCAAATAGGTAGTTATTATTTATATTACGTAACGATGCTGGTTGTTTATTTGTAGATACTATGTTTGATTAAATAACAACATCAGTGCTTTCAATTATAGTAAATGAATTAAACTAACAAGTGGATATCCGACTTACATATCGAGGATTCCGTATCTACAATAATGTCATTGGGTGAAATTAATATTTATTTACATATATTTTCGTTGTCCATGGCGCGCTTTTTGTGGCACTTGGTCGTCTTTTATAGTTTTTTGTTTAACATTACTATAAACCATGTTTGCTTAAGAATAGGTAAGTACTAGGTACCGTTTTTAGCATAGAGGATGAATTAAGAAGTTGAAAAATAACGTTTCTAGTATAAAAACTTTTTAGTTTGAGACTCGTCATAAAAGTTGATCACTCTTTGTCTGTATTATTACCTAGCTAACGTATAAAAATGTAAAGAAGTATAACTCTCATGCAGTTACCGCTTTGATTTCGGACTCATCAAGTTCACAATTCACCAAACACGCACAATCTTCCAAATTCAATTGGATTGGTTATTTGTTATTCAAAAAGTTAACAAAAAACGACAATCTGAATCAGAATTATATGTTATATTATATGTTATTTCATAAATAGAGCCAACGTGATATGATCTGCGCGTGCTTTTAATTACTGCCACCAATAAATAAAACTGCTGCACATTCCAGCAGTAACGTTGAAATGCTAGTATTTTTAAGGTAGCCAGCTTAGAATGTTTTTTCTGCCTTTCAATAGGCTAGCAACGGCTGGTTGATTTCTTAAGTATTCCATAAAATAACAATAAAAATTCTTTAATTCTTATAAAATGTCCGCCTCATATCAAGATTAAATTTTTAAATATAATCATATCATATAATTGCCTCCCTGCTCTTCTGCTTTGTCTATCACTCTAAAAGTTGAATTTGCATGATCGATACAACCAAACGATTCTTTTGCGACTTCCAAAAAAAGAGGAGGAGGTGTTAATAAAAAACGTGTGACAAAAACATACTGTTGATTTTAAGATATAACTGTTTGTATTTTGTTTTTTTTTCTGTGTATACTCTCCCGATCATGAATTGATTTTGATGATTTTCTTGTTAGGTTGAATATACCTTCAAGGTGATTCCATCTGCATATCATAGACAACGGTCAGGTAGTTTTTAAGTTACAGTCAATTAACTGAAAAATGTATTTACTTACCTGCATGGTGTAATGATAATTGCAACTTTTGATGACGATTACAGTATTTTAGGTGAGTAACAATGATATTAGAAGTATGCATCACTAAAAAGTCTGAAAACAGAACTAACCTCCAACACTGAAAAGTATGAAATAACTTGAGGAAGCCAGACATATGATCGAGTACTGTGAGGTTAGTGTATAGTACTTTGAAACATGGTATTAATTTCAGTTGCTTCATACTTTTAAGTGTTGGAAATCTGTTCCATTTTTTTTTAAGTTTTGATATTAGCATTTGTTATTATTTTGGCAAACTATTTCAATAGAAAGAGGTATACTAGATTTTATTTATTTGTGATTATTTTTATGGATGCCCATACTACACATATAGGTACCAAAGAATCGTCATATCCTAGGAGGCAAATATGCACGCGAAGCTAATTTCGCATCGCGTTCTCAAATACTCGTATTGATAACAGTATCAAGCCGACTTGGTAATCAACCAACGTATAAAAAAACACCAATGTATTCAACTACTTGTCCTTGGTAAGGTTGTACTCAGACAACATTCACAATGTTTGTGATATCTACCAGCATTATACAGATAACGATATCCTATCCAATATCCGCTTAAACAATTTATCAAACATAGGTACAATCAAAAGTAAGTAGGTATTACCTGCTTGGAGTTGTAGCGCGCGAAATGTGATCTTTGAGCGTAGATAGAAATTCCCGCGTTTTCCTTGCTGTTGAAAATCGTTTTATAAATATTATTGATGAAATATCTCTGCTCTATATTAAACATATTATCAACGTTTAAAGATGTTTAATATCAGCCGGTATTTGTAAGTCTGATAAGGCAATTAAAATGTGCGTCAAAGTTGTAGATTTTATCCGCGGCTGTATCACCTCTAAATAAGGCCGGTTGCATACGATCAGATTGTTATTGGAATAAGAAGTATTTGAAAAATGACGTGGGCGTAAATCAAAGCAAAAGATAATCATCTCAAAATGTTTGTTAGGACTAGCAGAAGTCAACCCTAAGAGGTTGTTAGCCATTTTCCAATAACCCTGTATAGCATAAGAGAAATTTTAAAAATTATGGTGATCTATTGCCTTTCTGATAAATCTTTTAGGTACTGTATCAAATGGTTGCTACATAATAATTAGAAATAGAATGTAATGATACGATTTCCTCAATATACACAAAATTAATGAAGTGAAATTTTAGAGCTGTATTCGGTTTTTATTGTATGTACAGAAATACAATGGAATCGTGTTATAGGATCAGTCATAGTATCATATTTATTTTATAACAAGTGTAAAGCGTCACTTTTTCTTAAAAAAAACAAATTATGCCTGTTTGAGACTGACTTCACCTTAAAGTATGGATACCTGGATATTTTTATCTAGCGCGCATTTAAAACCACGGTACGATAGATGGTTATGAAATAAAAAGGTTAATATCTTGTGATAATGTATAACTGAGAAACAGAAAACCATAGAAAATTTCATCCTTTTTTTTATTATTTAAAATTTCTTTACTCGTTCAAGTAAATAGGATATACAGTGACATATGGAAATAGACAAAAAGGGGTACATATAGATTAGGTACCATGAAGTTGCACACTTAAAATTGGGAATGTTAGAAATACCCACAGTGCGGCAACCAGTGGGTGGGTAGCTGGGGTAAATGCACATTAGGTTGGAAGAGGCACTTCAAACATACTGATCGTCTGCAGGCGAGCTTAGGCACGCTGGCCCGGCTACGACCTCGGGCGCCGCTGCCGGCTGCGATAGATACCTACGATAACAATGCAATTGTTGAAAACTTAAATTATGTTCGCCGAGATACCTCCACGAAGGTTACTATGATTGTATCGCTATTTGAAAATCGTTAGGACTGCTTATTTGTATTGCTTATCTCCCGTTAACGCTTATTTTTATCTAATGTTCCTCTGTATGCATTATTATACGATTCCCATGCCATTATATGAACAATATCCCCCTTAGATGTTAGTACGTGCGCTATTAATATGATTCAATGAAAATATTTTAATGGAAGCGAACTTTTTAGAAATGTTCTATTAAGGGAGGTTGAATATTTCTCACACAAACAAAAGAATTCATATTATAAACAAGATCAAGGTTGCTCATTGTTATGTTATCATTATCATGTCATAAAAAAGTTTAACCCTATAGGAAGATGCAAGGTTAATGCTGGTTAAATGTTGTTTACCCATTATATTGCATAGGTGATACACTTTTGATACTTGTATAATACTAACCTAACCTTTAAGGATACTATTAAATAAAATAACCAAAAAATAAAAATGTTGATAAAATTATAACCCTGGTGCCAGTTTATAATTTTATCAACACAATTCTACAAGTCATGCGTAGTGGTAGGGCATTTCCCGGATATCCGCCTGGTTAGCAACCACCATCAGTAGAAAATGAGTCGCCAAGCACCTACCAGTATTTTCCGGCATCTGTCTACGGCAATGGGTCTATGTGCCCATGGTTTTATATCGTGGTTAACCAGTGGAAAAAATGGTGGAACCACGGGCCTTTAAATACCTATAACTAATCTTTTATACCTACGAGTATAAATAAAAATTACTATCAAAAACGTTAGGTCATAAAATGTTTGATAAACTTTTGCTCCGACCATTGGGTACTCCATTTTAGACAAATATTTTTAACATTTCATTCTTTTTGTCATATGATACAACAAGCATCTATACTACACCATTTATAGTACCATAGACATGCAGAACTGAGGCTTCTTTTTGACCATAGACTTTATGAATTTTATATCTGCCATAAGTATGTCGGAGAGAAGTCTTTCTGGTATCAAACTAACTGCTACACTCCGACAAGTATATGATAGTGCGTGTAAATCACATGTGTTTATATTACCTATTTCTTTAGAAAACAATCATATTCAGAAGAGCAAATCAAAGCAAAAACTTCGACTTCCATAATTTAGCCGATCTTAGCATATTATGATCTATTTATAGTAGGTAGGTACGGCTAAAAGACGGCTTGTGAAGAATTATCAAATCCTTGGCTACATAGGTATATCTTTCAGCAGCACTAAAATATCCATTTACAAAAAGGAATGTGCGTATTTATAGTATTATTCTGGCACAAAACCCGATTCCTATACAAAACTTTGAAAATTTTCTTGAATATCTTGTTAATTGAAATTAATAATCACGTACCTATTAGCGAAATGTATAATATCTTCTTACTTTTCAAAAGGTACATAATTGTATTGTTACACTACGTGCAACTAAGACTAATACACAATAAAATATTAATATTCTAGTATCACAACACAATTAGCGGCTTTATCATATCACTATAGCTTTCGCGCACCATTGATAGGATTGTCGTAAACGCCATACTTTACGCAGAAACTAGGTAGGTACGTACCTACCAATAGCTTAAATTGATTAGTTTACCAGCAATGATTACCTACGGATCGGATGATTTTCTATGCATCACTTCTTTATGACCAATGGATGGATGGACCGCTACGCCATGTGAGCAGAACGTCCTTTTTTTTTTTTCTCTTTTGAACGGCCTTATACCTTTATTAACAAAATACTACGAACTATATACAACACTACAGCTACTACAATAAAAGCATTTGGACTCATAGGCAGTCCTAATGCTCTAGCCCACTACCAGTTGGCAGCGTGCCGGCAGCATTGCCCCGTTGAATTGCAATGCTTATTCTTTGAGACAAATAGGTGCCAGCATTTTGATCACGCGTCGCATCGACCAAGCACTCTGAGAAGTTTTGGAAAATACGATGAGCTCCCGGTCCCCACGGACCCAACGTCTCTACACCAAACGGCTCAAATATGTAACCCATATATATTTAATTAGTATTATTCATCAGTAGTGGGGTATATTTTTGACAATATCACAGCTAATTTTATGTTTACTATTAAATAAAATCATTTCGACATGTACACTGCCTGAATTTACGTTAAAATACGTTAATAGGTTGCAACTAGCAAGCTAAGTTACGTACCATAGCCTCCTACGGTATGTCTCAAAATTGGGCCCCTGAATGTTCGTAATGACCTCCGCTTTGTCCATAATACAACATGCCGGTAAAGGCATTAACTGATCAATTCGTTTATTTGCCGTTCCACTGTAATCTCCGTATCAACCTTGTAGTGTTATGTGGATGCCGTACTACTACAGCTTTGTCTAGATATTGTTTAGCAAATATCTCACGATTTCGCTGAATTCTGTTACCTGACAAATTTACCTTAACACACTTCAGGAAGTACCAGTGAGATTATTCATCGTATCTCTAAAAAATACGTCTTGTATGAAGGATGAGGAAAAAGAAGGAGAGCAGCAGCGCTATCTGAAGAACTGCCATCCCCAAGCGTGGGGAACTAGGCAACCCCTTAAGATGAAGGCATTGGTTCAACGTTGGATGGCTGTTGATGATGATGATTGATTGGGAGCATTCAGTTCAGATTTTGTGAATGAAATATACGGACAATATTAAATGCCAAAAACAATTACAAACAATCTAAAAGCGTAGCATAGGTAAGTACAGTAATTTTTTGAAGTGCTCGTAGCGAAGTTTCCTTAGCTGTTCTCAACCGATCAGCAAAGTTAAGCAACGTCGCGCGCGGCCATGAGTTGGATGGGTGACCGCTAGTGACATTACTACTGAGCGCTTCCGTGCTTCGGAGGGCACGTTAAGCCGTCGGTCCCGGTTGTTGTCTTAGGATGGCAGTCGTTATAGCATGGTGGTAGGGCATTTTGCGAATGCCCGCCTGGCTAGCTACCACCCTCAAATAGAAAATCTGTCGCCAAGCACCTAACGGTGTGTTCCGGCAGCTGTCCTTGAGAGCCAGTACTCCTAGGTTAGCCTGAACAACATCTTCGACCACATCGTCACTTACCATCAGGTGAGATAGTGGTCAAAGGCTAACCTATCAGGCATAAAAAAAAAAAAAAAATAATAATATCAACATGTATTTTCGCTACTATATTTCGATTTATAATGAAACTTTTACCTTTTATATTCGTTTTTTTATCTACACGCCACAAGCTCCAGAGTCCGTGACTATTTTTAATTAAGACCATATTTTATTTAAAAACTAGATACTTACAATAAATAGGAAACATAAAACATTCTAAACGAGAACAGAGTTAAAAAAGATTTTTTTTTTCGGAAAATTCGTTAGCAGTTTTATACAGAGTAGACCGGTGTCCTCTAGCAGCACCCGTTCACGAGTTGACACATGTGCCAGCCATTGCCTTTCTCAACCATTTTTGACCCGACACACAACACCGCCGCTAGACAACACTTTTCTGTGAGGGTGACCGCTCTGGATACCCGTGCTTTTACATTAGACCTCTCACACAACAACAAAACTCTAGATGTAGGATTTACCAGTAAATAATAGTGTTAGGTCTGTGATTGTAACACCGGAGTATATAAAAAATCATCATAGAGCCGCTGAGACTACTAAGTACTAATAGACTACAGAATTCCCTTACATGGGTATCTTCGGGTAAAAACATAAGCTTTCAATTAAAGTTTGAGCGACGTTTGCATTTATTAACCATTTGTGCTCAAATATTATCAATCAAAGCGCAAGTTGTTTTTGGTAAAAATATTTACTTCTTTTGGAACTACAAACTATGTTCCTAATCAATAAATAAAAATGTGCGTGAGTTTTATTAATATTAAACTATAAACTATAATATGTGAATATAGCAATGTACGAGTATACCTAGTTACCAAACTCTGAGGTAGGTACGAATAAATAACACAATAATATAAGTAAATATACTTTGTAAGAACCAAGACGTAAGGTAACATTCCCTTCCCAGCTTTAACGTTATAAAACTAGCAAGATTGTTTGCCGCAAAGCATAGGTTATCTAAAAAAACAGCGCCCTGTTTAGGTAACCTATGCGTTGTGGCAAAACACTGGCAGACTGGACTGGTTACAGTGGCAACTATTTTTTTGTCACTACCAGCAATGGTGGCGTGCCTGCGTAATCGCACAAACGACAACTATGCGCTAATAAAGTTACAAATAGCTTTTTTGTATAGTGAAATGGGGTCTGCAATTGAATCGTTGAGTTTGTTGCCCGGTCATGGTTTAATGTTTTTATTTCTTTGACAAAAATTTTTGACTCAATACAGATCTTTGCTAAAAGCTAAGGCACGTCTGCCATTACATTAGTTTGTCGAATAATAATTTAATATGTTTAATCATTACAAATGTATTAGGTCCATTTTGACACTACATGTGACCTAACACTTTTATTATATATTTGAGAGAAAAAATAATAGAAAATCATTTAAGAAAACAAAATTAAGAGTAAGTATATACAATTGTAGGTAGATATATAAAATTATAATATGCAGCCCGCGGCTCGACCTACGAACGCGTTGAAGTCTTTTGTGTGTATATTTTATAGGTATAACGGTAAAGCTACAGTTTAGATACTTACGTATATCATTTGTTCATGTATAATACTAATTTAAATATGTATGTAGACATGTCTACGCTTCATTCCGATGATGTATGTCGTGGGTCGTGGGCTAGCAGACTAGACTAGATCGACCCACATTATTTAGTCAACTCAGTTTCGCGATACTCTCTCACGCGCTGATTTTTAAAATGACGTTAATTAATAATTCACATAATTTAATACTGTATCTATTAATTTCTTATAAACACAAGAAAGAACTGAATCAGATTAATTTTTATGTTCGATTTATTTCAATTCTGCAGCGGCACCAGTTACAATCGTTGGAAAACTTGCTTTAAAATCCGTCAACTTCTTTTGAACCATATTGCGACGGAGCAAAGGCTACAAGGTTACAAAACTTGTAAGTCCATATAATATATTATTAAGTAGCAGTAAACTGGTTATTGTGCAATACTAAGATTAGCTAATTACAAGGTATTTGGTACTTGTTGCTTGTATGTAGGTATATCCGTTTTGTGACAAGTACGAAAGGATTGAGATCAAATATATGTTGGATTGGTTGTAACAGATGAATCTACGCCCAACATAATTTAAAGAGACATTTTACTTAGATGCCGTTTATGTTGTAACTTGTAGGCTTGTATACTATAGTTAGTACTGTCTAATCGTACAAATATTACACGTGAATCTATGGGTACTTTTCCAGAGACCCATATTAGCTTTGACTATATCCCAGCTGTTTGTAAATACATGGTAATACACGATATGGTAAGTCATATCTCAAATGGAAGTATGCTGAGTGAGCTGCAGAGTAGTAGCTGAATATTTAAGAAGTTGGTCCGTGGGGGCCACGACATCATCGTATATTTTAAAACTTATCAGAGCTCCTGGTATTTGCGCATTTCGAAAACACACTATTTTTAGGTAAGGCTTGTATGTTCTAGTTCTGAAGAAATTAAAGGCCCACCGAATGTTTGACGAGTGTCTACCGTAGCCTTAGAACATGCAAGCACTTATTAGTATCAACGATTAAGCATTTTAATCCAACGCAATCATGTTGATAACATGCTGGACCCGCTGCCAACTGGTCTGGTCGCGGGCTGCAGAATTTGGACGGTCTTTAGTATGCAACAGCTAGATTGCGCAAACGCTTTTTTTCAGTAGTAGTATTGTCTTGGCATATTTTGTAATGACCTTTTTTGATTATTATATTTATATTTTCATAACCTGAACTTTGTATTTACTTAATATCACCTGTAATTTGTTAACACTACAATTGTTAATTTAAAATAGGAGGGTGAAAAACGGGATTTCTTAGCACGGGGAAACCTAGTAAGAATTCTTGTTTAGCACTCATGTTTTCTTTATTTTATATCAAATTTCAATACTTATATACAAGGTTTATATAGTCTTAACTAGACAACATGTTTTATATATATTATGTATCTTACTGTTGCAAATAAATATTTTTATTATTATTATTATTATTATTATTATATTAAATCAACGATAGTAACTTAATTATAGGACAGTTCCTAGAACACACAACTTACAGATACTCGTAACTAACCTACACAATGTTGATGCTGTTAGTAATAAAAACAGTAATGTTTAAGGAGTTAGTGCCATATATGAGCATATTATGAGTGGTTAATGATAATTTTACCTTTAACTGATCAGGGTGATGCCTAGTTCAAACAATCAGCTTCACGTATTTGACTGCTCTCTGGAACCTCTCTTTCATTATTATGACGCACTAGCCTCCACCCTTGGTATCTACAGTTCCATATTTGGTTACACAGGTAAACAGGTTCAAATATTCCAGGACCAAACCTGCAGGTACCTATATGTACTGATTCTTAACAAAAAGCTGTCTTTCCGTTAAGAAAGTGAAATACACACATATACAAAACACTATGTATCTACATATATTTTGTTCTTGTGCATACGTTTGTACATGATATTGGGTATTTTATTTGTAAGGATTGGTATGGATTGGTAGAATTAGTGTCATTATCAGTACTATCAATTAATGCTTACCAAATCATCGTAAATAATATAAATCAGATTTGGAAACACGAGTGGCGTCGTCGACATAAGCTATATCTGGATCTCAAATATTCAAATTAATTGTTTTTACGTTAACTTTACCTACCCGCAGCTTTTAGGTACCTACTTAAAACTGCCTTTCGAAATTTCTCTGTCAAATTGTCAACGTGCCGTGTATGACGTAAATAAGTATATCCACCGACAGTCGACACCCTAGGCAGTTACATATGAGATTCACAAGGTTTGTAACAATATAATCGTTATTTCATACTCGGAAAGATCCAGATTGCTACATTCGGGTTTCGGTAGCATACTGAAATACTTCATTTTCATCTGAGTGTATTATTATTACGTGATATAAAATAACTTACGAGTAGACTAATATAGAATAAATCATCAGTATAAATCGAATGAAGATGTTATTTTCATCATGATCTGTTATTAATACTCTTAATAAATAATTCACAATATAATCGTTGTTTAACGTTTACGTAACGATGTTCATAATTCAGTTGGAATTATCTACGAATAGGTAGGTAAATCAAAACTTGAAACAATTGATTACTATTGTGTAAAATCTCGCTTACAGAATAATGTTTTGTGAACTAAAATGAACACAGCCAATAGATTTAAATTAGTATAATAGTTTTTGATGAGTGTTGTAGATATTATTGTTTTTTTATGATATAAGAACTCATCTACAATTTGAATTGCGTCAAACCTGTCAGTTTTCATAACATTTCACACTAATTCTTGCATAAATCAATATGAATTGCGCACTTATTATTAAGTGTATGCGATGAATGCTTCAATTTGATTTATTAATTACATAAGCCAATTTATAAATCTTGTTGTTGCTTCTTGAAGTTGTTGCACAAAAAGTGCTTTATCATGTGTTATCTGATACGTATAACAGTTACCACTGAGTTGGGATACACTTAGATAAGTGTGTAAGCGCTTGTTAAGTAATAAAACAGTTAACAAAAAGTTACAAAATCTCAACACATCTGGACTCAAACAAACAAGTATCATAAAAAGGTATTTGGTATATTTTCGTATACTTTACGACCGCGCTTAAAACAGCTATCAAAATTTAGACGAACGGAACCTTGTAGCTTTATTAACATTAATAACTCATGTATCTATTGATTGATATTGCTACACATATGAATAATTTAACAAACTATTAACTATGTTTGATGACAAAACATATTATATTACAGAGTCTAGAAGAACGCTTGTCCTATATAATATACGAGTTTATCAGATTGGTCCGATTAGATATATAATAGTAATTTATTTTGTATCCTGTTAATTTTTAATTAAATTATAGTTGAAATGTCATGTCATGTGCTAGAAAAAAGGTTATTTCATTTGAAATGTGTCTCCAATTCTGAATTAGTTTTGATTTGAATTTACCAGTTGCATTATAGTCCGTACCAATCACATATATGGTCTGTGGCTCCATGTTTTTGAATGCTCAGTTGAAGAGTCAGGTAAAAAGTATAAACATATTCTTTTATATCCTGCATAGCAGACATAGGTAATCACATCGCAAACAATCATTATTATCACAGCAAAACACAAAAAATGTGCTTTAGTCAGGACTAGAACCGGGGAAGGGAACAGATTAACCCTGGTAATTGCGATTAATTAATAAAGACACACTTAATTCGCACATCACTGCACTGTTCTTTACGGAAGTATATTTCCCATTTAAATAACCACATTTTGTTTTTTGGAGTTTAAATATGAAATTGCGTTTGTAAAGCACTGGCTGACATTGAATAAAAATTAATCCCGCATAGCAACAAATTCAGAGTGAAACTATTCTCACTAGAAATTTAAAACATTTAATTTTTAAAAGACAAACATTTGATGTTCGCCTTGCAATAGTTTTTGCCTTTCTTTATTCATGTACAGCCTTACTTATAAACGCTACTTAAAGTTTAAACATTACTTAGCCGCTGATTAGCAAAATTTCTTACTCATAAGCGCTACATAACTTTATCCAGTACCTAAGTACTGCTTAAATCAGCTGTCAATTTAAACACCGTCCCACCCCTGTTTAAATTTTAAGTAACAAGATGGCGCCCATATTTCTGATCAGCTGATTTAGTTACAGACCCACCAACTTATCTGTTCAGGTGGCAGAAAAAAGAACTACAACATTCCTTTAAATTGTGACAGTTCGTAGTTGATTTCCTTGACCAGTAGCGCCCTCGAAAACTGCACAGTTAAGTTGGTGGTACTATACAAAGAAAAGTATTATATTTACTTTTTAATTTCAAGATATTTAGCACTAGATACATGCTATTTGGCCATTTAGGTCATTCATAATACTTTTTAGTACAATGTTGTCAGTTTAAAATACGTTCGACCTCATTATCCATTGCTTAGCTAAACAGGTGCTATGTAGCGTTTATAAGTAAGAAATATTTAAGCATTACTTAAACACTGTTTAGTTATGCATTACTTAGCAACTACATAGCGATGTTTTTATAAGTAAGGGGGGTAGTGTTTACAGTCAACGTAAAAATGGATACAGCGAGCGTTGAAACTTGCACTACCTTGTTAAACCGGTACAGATGTGAAGACATTTTGGACCTAATTGTGGTATATGACAAAAAGTGATCTAGATGATGATACTATCACTTTTTGCAAGAGAGTGATGGATTATCAATTTTGAACGAATCTTTTTGTACACGAAAAATGTTTCTTCCCAGGAAACAGTACAATATGCTTTCACGCAGTTTGTGTAATTGAGTCCCCAGAGTTTTATCGGATAGGTTTAAGTTTTTTTATACCTGACTGGGTTGATTGGGACCACTATCTCACCTGATGGTAAGTGATGATGCGATCGATGATGTAGCGTGCTTATCCAAAAGATACCTATTCACTCGCGTTTTGAAGACCCCCATATTGTAATTAATCTTCTTATTAGATGACGCTGACATGTATATACCACGAGGGTACATCACACTATCATTACTTTTCTACTATTATTCAATTGGGATCAGTAAAATTATGTATCCTCTAACAAGACAAGAACAAAAATATTAAATACATTGGTTTTCTAATAACAAAATATATGAACACCAGTAAAAGTTAACTTTTGTATCTTGTTACAAAATCACAAATATACGATAGGAAAAATTTAAGTCATGTGCGGGATTCGAACCCGCGTTCATCCACCCCTTTAGCCGGGGTATGCTCTAACCAATTGAGCTAACATGACATGACGTCACAACTCGAATCTTTCCTATCGTTCTTTAACCATCGTATTGGGATGTATTTTGTATCTTGTGTTTTATTCTAGTCTCTAATATCAACCCTCTTTGGAAATTTATTTTTGTTGGCTTAACAACAGGTTTAACAAATTTTGATCAAATTTAAATCCTGGATGAATTCCCAAGTAAAAACAATGTCCACTTTGGCAAAGCCGTGGTAATGATAAGTATAATATTGAGTTAAATTTTATACTATCACCACACTAATTTTACAAAGGCAAAAGTTTGTGTGTATTTGTATGTTTGTTACTTCTTCAAGCTCAAACTGCTGGTCCAATTTTGATAAAATTCAGTATAGAGGTAGATTAGGCGCTTGATTAACATATATGGTTACAGGATACCCTCATCATCATCATCATCCATCACCACGCGGGTGCAACCCCGGGGCCTAACCAATACTAAATATACCTAATTGAAATATGTGGTCATCAATGAAAATACAGTAGGTATATATTTATCAACTAAAAATGTAGTGAAGTACATTATATACAAGTTGACAACCATGATCAGCTATGAACAATGAAGAAATTAAGCAATCGATGTGCCCGATATGGCTTCAATTATCAAGACGATCCGAGTTATTATCGATCTCGTGACTGTCAGTTGCTAAACCTTAGAAATTGCAATGAAAATTATCTATCGGCATTGTTTTAAATCGATTATCATTCATGATTCAAAATTGAGATACCTAGGTAGATATCTATATACAAAGATTTGCATCTTGTACTTGAACAAAATCATGATAGTAATTTATGTGATTATCTATTCTAATTTGATACTCGTGCAATATTTAAGGCAGTTAAGAACATTTTATTGATACTCAATAGATAATCATATTTTCACACACTATTAAATATAAACCATTAACTACATCACTAACGGCAATAATTAAAAGATAAATAGTCACATTAATTTAACACCTGGTTCGTAGGTACAAACCTAGCTAATGTGCTCCGTGTTCCAGCCTGTATTAAAGTAAGTATCTATATGATAGCATCGTTCCGTTCTATCCAAAGGCTATAATTTACCTTCGGAAAAGTAACTAAGAACAGTAAGCAGTAATTAGTTCGTTCTAATCGGAAGCGGCCTTCGGTAGATCGTCAATTGTTATTGAACGCCAACCAATCTATTCAAGCTTCAGAAGCAGTCACGAGTTCTTCGTTCCCATCGCAGCTGGCATTCGTCTTCACTGAGCACGCCTTTATACCCTCACGATATCGCAGAAATCTTATTAAAATAGAAACGTCAGGTGGCTTCACGTTATGTACCCGTCTGTTTAATAAATAATGAGGTAATACATATATAATTCAATATGTAAATTGATTTAAAAAATTAGTCAACGGGATTTTTACAAAAGTACCTACTGTCTGAAGCAATGATGGCTCAGTGGCATTGGCTATGGACTGCCGTGCAGCAGGTCCATGGTTCGGTTCCGGCGGCGGGCTTGAGTTTCACAGCATGGCGTAAGGGCATTTTGCGATTGCCCGCCTGGCTAGCGACCACCCTCAAGTAGAAAATCTGTCGCCAAGCACCTAACAGTGTGTTCCGGTAGCAGTCCTTGAGAGCCAGTAAAATTTCAAGCACATGAGACCTAACACTGTGCGTCTCAGTGTGATGGGCACAGTGCAATTCGTCGATGACGAAATGCATCTGATATAGGCAGAGGTTAGTCCACCTAACACCAGGTGGGCCTCGGGCTTGTTCCGTCACAAAAATATATAAAAACATAAAATAAACTTATAATAACTGATTCAACATTAGAAACCGAGAGGTGAAATAGATGGAGTAGTAATATCCGAACACAACTGCATTCAACATTAAAACATTCCAATATAACAAGTTTAGGGTACTTACGTTTCTCATAGCCTTTTAGGCTTACACTAAAATCCTAAGTCTTGCAAACATTTAGTTTTGCCTCTATATAGTCTTATCAATCGATAAAACTTCAGCCAATGTTAGAAAAAAGACGAGTCAACATGCCTTGCGACACCCAACCTTGCACTACAAATTCTTTTTTGTCGCTGCGAGTTCACAAGTGTTTTTTTACTTCGGAAAGCTTCAATAGGCAGAAGCACGTTCGCCCAGCATGATTCGATCACAATGTTGTCAAGTGGCGCCCGTATTCAGGCATTTAGCTCAATGACAAGTTTTTTCTGATTACCTGTAATATCCAACGATGATATGTAGGTACTAATTACTTGTATAGACCCACCAACTTATCTGTTCAGGCGGCAGAAAAAAGAACTACAACATACCTTCAAATTGTGACAGTTAGTAGTTGATTTCCATGACTAGTAGCGCCCTCGAAAACTGCACAGTTAAGTTGGTGGTACTATACATAAGTAGTAAGTACTATACACCCCCCGTGGGGTGCCGGGTTAGAATTGCACCTCCCCATATCATCCCGTGGGTGTCGTAAGAGGAGACTAAGGGAAAAATACTGGAAGGTGGGCAGCAGCGCCTTCTAAAGAACTGCCATCTTACACTGCGATCCCCAAGCCGCCTGCCAAGCGTGGGGATTATGGCAAATACCCCCTAAATAGGGGAGGCTGTATTCAGCAGTGGACAATCCTGCTGATACAGTACTATACATAAGATACACCAAATTTCTTGGTAATAAATAAATCTCACTCTTTAAAATTACAGTTGCAGTAGGATACTTATAATGTTGTGAATATACGATAGAAGCTAATCTATCTCAAAAGTAGATATGACTTGTTATTTCTGTGAAAATTCAAAGCATATTGACTTACATACTTTATAGAAAATATGTATAAGTCCGACCTCTGCGTGTTGGCAATGAGACAATGATATTTAACACTTGCTCGGGGCCTCTAAAACACTTGATCGGCTTACTTGTAAACACATATACGTGTACTAAATATCTAGTGGTATATAGAGCACGGCAACCAACAAGGAAATCAACGTGCCTTGTATAAGGTCACTTGTTTTAGGTTGGTGCTACCTGCCTACGTAAAAGTTTTGAGAAACATTTCCTAAAGAGCAATTGAAGTAATTTAGTAATCAATTAGATGGATTAGGTTTTATTGAGGCAGCATATTTATGTTGATTGTTTGAACAGTGATGGCTGGCAAAATGTGGTATATAAAACTAGACAAAACTCAAATTGTGGATTACTTTTTGATTTAAAAAAAGCAATGTACGAAAGCTACATGTTACATACTACGAAGCAACTAGTAACCTTTAAGCAATGCACAAGGCGGCTGTTGTCAGGTTATTCGAGGTAATATCTCGGAACAAGTAGATTCTTGGTTGGAGAGGTATATATACATACTATTATGTGTATGCTATATGACGTTGGCATCCCATAGATAGAGCAGTAAGTCAAGTAAGTACCTTGTTACTTACAAAATCAGATTGAAATCATGGGAAAATGGCACTTTAGCGATTACGTTCGCATATTTGTTACTGACTAAAGCTGTTATAACTGATGGATTTCCATAAAAATAAGCTTTGGTTATGTGTAACGTAATGTGTAACGTAAATGTGAGAAAGTTTGTGGGTGAATGGTTTTGTTAGATATTGCTTCATATATCTTCATGGTATTGTAACATCTTATGGGTAGAGCAAAGTATGATGTCTCAATGGCAATGACTATAATCAAGTTGCATGGTGGTAGGGCATTTTGCGAATGCCCGCCTGGCTAGCTACTACCCTCAAGTAGAAAATTCTGTCGCCAAGCGTCTAACGGTGTGTTCCGGCAGCTGTGTCCTTGAGAGCCAGTACTTCTAGGTTAGCCTGAACCACATCGTCACTTACCATCAGGAGAGATAGATAGGTCAAAGGCTAACCTATCAGGCTTATTAAAAAACAAAACAATCTAATAATATTTTATACGTGAAAAATTGTGAATGCGGGTGAGAGTAAGTGGGTTTGGTACACCTTCACGCTGAAACGGTCAAACTTATGTATATGAATGAGACTTGAAATACAAATAGATTAATACGGTCCTGGATTAATACAGAACAGTAAGTGTTAATAGTGAAGATGAAAACCATCATCATTACCTTTTCGTCATTGTCAACGAGGGTGAAACCGCTACATGCAGCTAGTATATACAATAGGGCCCTAGCTAGCTTGGTGCTTTATCGCGACCATCACTTTCTGCTCTCCTTTTTTATCTCTTCTTCCTGCTTCGCGTCCTAGACATTTTCTAGTACATCATATTTTTTTTATAGCTTATAGGTTAACCTTTGACCACTATCTCACCTGATGGTAAGTGATGATGTGGTCGAAGATGTTGTTCAGGCTAGCCTAGAATTTCATATATACATTTCTTATCGTAGGAAAAACTTGGTGGAAAAAAAATACTCATACAATTTCATGCCTTACATGTTCTTTTAATAATTCATCATTCTGCAGCTTTAAATAGAAATTGAAACCTATAAATTTTATATTTTCGCATGCCCTCAAAGACACTTGCTTGGAGTAAATTACTCGTTATAATTATGTATTAATCATAAATTGAAAATACATTTACGACTTCCTGGGTCAGTTGTTATTTGAGCCCATTGAGAAAATTATAGGCAATCAACTGTTCATAATAGCTTTTGAACTACTAATTTTGAATGTAATGTTTTGTACTGAATTAATTTATTATAATTAATATGTGGACATTACTACATGTGAAACAAATAAAATTATTTGAATGATAAAATACTTTGAACTATATTAAACACTACAGCTAGTACAATGAAAGCATTATATTACCTTTCTCATTTACGTCCTTTTCTTCGTCGGTCTTGGTCTATGGAAAGTTACACGAAAATAATAAAGCCGAGCGTCTTTATTAATCTCGTGGAATCTTCTGTGTGTGTTGTTTATGTTACTAAAACTACGTCTGGCACGAACTAAATTCACAAATAAGTGGTCCTAACCAAACCAAAATCAACAGTTTGTTATCTTCATAAGGCCCACTGAATGTACTATTTTTATTAATAATAAATGTGTTTAACAACTCGAGTCGTAGGTTTTAATAAAGCAAAACTAATAAAATGCTATAATCGTAAATATTGTAAATGTGTCATGTACGAGTAAATGTGTCATAAGGGTACATTTTGTTATAAAATTTTTGACCTTTTTGAACTGTGCGGCTTGTTGTGTGCGGTCGTAATATATAATCAGGTCGTAATATAACGATAATTAATACGTGTACAGGAGCAATACAGTATGAGTTTTAGCACATTAATGTGCAGTAGGTACATAACTAGTAAAACAAACCTAATAAATGTAAATAATTAATATATTAATGAACCAATTACATTTTAGCACAGGGTCGAACGAAACGCGTATAGGCAATCAGCTAGAATGAAATTAGCTTTAGGTACGGTAGCTAATTGCTCCTCTTGACACGTATGGCAAAGACTGGCTCCGAATTATTCAGCATCAGTAATCTGTGTCACAATTGCCAGAATGTTCACTGATATATCTCTCTGCCCAATTAAGCCAACTGAGCAAATATAGTAAACTCAATTATGCCTAGACGTAAACAGCCAAATCAACAATTTCGTTTAAATTTGGGCTTAGCTACGAGTAATCAACCAGTTTCCTTTCTATGATTTATGTAGTTTATTGACAGTGGCCATTTATGACCAAGTTTCTTTCAAGCTTGGTACAGGGTTAATAAACGAAGAGGACGTAAAGGAGATAATAGTATTATAAACACGGTGTGCCACAGAATACATGATAGTATCTCGAGTAAAAAGAATTAACATGGAAGCAATAAATTTTCAATAGTTATACTAAGCCTGTGGATTGAGTTTAAGGCATAAGTAAACGATGAAGTGTTTTTTTTGCGGATTTCGCACTCAAAGGTTAAAACGGAGCCCTCTCTAATATTGGTAAAGGTAAACTTAAAGCCGAATTAGCGAGCCTATTTTTATAAAATTCCGCCTGACCTATCATACACTGTAAAGACTGGACTAGATTCAAAATGAACTGGACTAAGATAAAGAATACAAACAAATAGAAATATTTTCGTAAAATGAGTCGGAATATAAATCTTGTACTTCTTTTATTTTTACTAATAAACTAGTTCATGTTAAAGTCTTATGCGTATTATTCATGCATTTATGAATGAAATTCTATTGTTATCTTTACCTATGTTGCGCATGGAGTAATTATCTCCAAATCTAAGTAAGAAAAAGGCATTAAATACTGTGGTGTTGTAGATTGTAGTGTTTTGTTAATAAAGGCAGTTAAAGTACCTGTTTATTTTGTTACCATGACTTTTGTTTTTTAAGTCATCAACCCCTTGATAATTAAATTAAATGGTAGCAGCAATAGATCCGTGACAAGCGTTTCAAGACATATTAACAGTGGCCATTCACATGTTAATTCACGTCTAACCTCACCGTGGCACACGCAATGTTCTCATAAATATGATACCAACAATATTACAAATACATAAAGATACGTATAGTCACAGCACCCGAGGCTATTTATTTATACAAATATCAAGTTCAAGTGTCGAGACAGTTTCGCGATAGGTCAAAGAGCGTTTTGTTTATGGAATTCTATTTAAATACATGCATATCTGATAGATTATTGAAGAATTATGCGACGAAATTTTTAGGAATTGTATGTTGAGTGAAAGATTAATTTTTGGTATCAAAACACGATATCTGTGAAAATTTAAGCAAATTTTTATGTTTTATATTATATTAATTGAAAAACACGTTAAGCAGGAAGTTTTAATGCACAGGCGCCGGGTTAAAATGTCACAAATCCTTCCCCTCGCATCTCTGCCCGAAGGGTGTCGTAAGAGGCGGCTGAATGGTAACACGCCAGACGTGGGAAGCAGCGTTTTCTGAGGACACACTGCGATCCCCAAGACGCCTGATAAGCGTTTCCCTCCTCCATAATGGAGGCTCGTTCTCAAATATTTAACAGTATTCAGAATAAAGAATTAATCTCATAGGTGCTCGGTGTTCCACTGTTTCTGCTTGAATGAAGGACAAATCATCAAACTGACATACACTGTTCAAATCTACAACAATGTTGTAAAGTGGTCAACATAAACATTTTCGTGCATTTAAAATATATGCGTGGGGACTAGGTATTATTAAAATCTAATAAATGTATAGGTTGCGAAATGGATATTTTTTGATTAAATAATTTATATACATATATCAAGATTTTAATGGCCGAACAGTTCAAAATTTGCGATAGGTCAAATTATATTAATATAATTTATAAAATAATTATATATTATATAATTTGACTGAAGTGGAAGATAAAATTGCGGAATGCCTTTTCGTTGGTTAAAGCTATATACGGCAAACCGTCAAAATGAACACACCAAAATAACATTATATTATCTTCCGTAGGATGTCAACAGAGTTATCGTCTGGGACCAGTCATCTTTAGCCTTGTCATCCAGTCGATAATTCAACGTCTCGAATCAAAACTTAACGTACGGTATTTAGATGACGGAACCTTAGGTAGCGATGCAAACATTGTATTGAATGAGTTGTGCTGATACATATAGACGATTTTCGTCGTATTGGCCTTGAACTATTTTATTTCAAAAGCGAACTTTTTGCTTGAGACCTTTGTCCGGATAGAGTTAAGATTATTAAAAAAAAAAACTTGATCCTAATATAACATTTTCAGAAAAATGTACGCACTTGTGCGTACTCTGACTTTTGGGTTTACCGAATCTTGACAAATCTTTATCACCATTTGTCGAAGAACTCGATAGCGTAGTTTCGTCATATTTTAAATACTTACTACAGATCACATAAATTAAAGGTAAAAAACAAGATCTCTATGTTAAATACCAAGTAATCAAACCACTTTATAACATTTTGCATGCATATCCTTTAATCTAATATCTATGCTTCTGGTTTGCCAGTTCTTCGTTAAATGTTAAATATCTATAATCAAAAATATTCGGATAAATATTTCGTATAGGATTTATAGTATCCATATTTAGATATAAAATACACGAAAAAAACGGAAAATTGGCAAACCAGAAACATAGAACAGGCTGAATGACACGCAAATTTTCACCGAGTATGATCACCCGGTATTTAAAATGGCGAAACCATACGTTTGTATGTAAAGCGCTTCGAAGAGACTAGTCTCCAAGGCGGGATGACGGTAGGAAATCGTGAGAATTGTATCGCTTCCTAGTACGGGACCGTCAGCATAGAACATATAATAATACTACCCGTTAGATAAAATAAATAAAACGGAATTCTACAAGCAGCGAAGTGAGGCCGATTTTGTAAGCATGTATGCGACTTTACCACGTTACCGAACAAATTACTTACCTATGAAATCTGATTCCATCCTGCTTTTCATCTTTCAAACATTGATTCTTACACACAACACAACTCGGCATTTTCAATGTGAATTGATTCCAGATAACGTTTTGCTCCAATTTTGTTGGAATAGTTTTGCTGTACGTGTGGGTGTAATTTGTGTATGTACACGGCGAGGCATATTTTTACCTGGCCTCACTTCGCTGCTCACAGAGTTCTGTCTTTATTTTTTCATTTGCTCTGTGACGGGACCCAAAAAATTACATTAGTGGGTAAGTATGTTATACATACTATTGCATGTATGGTTACGTCAACACTGCATGTGATAACGATGCACTCGATGAGATCTTATCGAATTAAAGCACGCCTTAAATGACAAGTAAACCAGGAAAAGGCTTTTGTAATTGTGTAAGTAGAGTGTTATGTGATGAAGCATAACTAACATGTAACCGTTGATGTAAGAGCAGATTATTAACCAAGGGATTGGAGGATAGGATAGGTTTGCTTTTTCAATGTTGTCGAAGACAAGCAGACTCAAGTCAAAAAGGTGACGAGCATTCAAGGAAACCGCCGTTACTCATTTTGGTGTAGTTTAAACTAAGATTTAAAAAAGAAAATATTTTCAGTTTTATTTAGTTATTTTTTATTACTATCGTATGAAATTTTCTCTGAGATAATACAGGTGTTATCAGCACGGTAATTATGAGGTAAAGCGTTATTAATAATGAGAAAAGTGCAAGTCACACTCGTACCGAGAGTTCCGTGTCAATACAAATTTAACATACTTAATGAATACTTGAAAAAACTGACATCTACAACTAAAAAGTATGAAACGTCATTTTTGTTATTCACTTTGCTGATGTAAGTATATTTTTTCAGTTGTTTTGATTTAAAAACCAAATTGTAGGAATAATTTCAATGAAATTTCTGTGTAAAAGTAACTGAATCCTTTAAAATAAAAAGTCACCGAAAATATTCAATAACGGAGTAAAAAAAAAGCGTAATCTTCTGCTTCACAGGATCCAATTTTCTCGTACGGTACACATCAACAGACATGACGTCCAGCGTTGAACAAAAGCCTTTTATAGTGTTAATGGAGGGGTTTGCACTAACCCCCACGCTTGACAGGCGTGTTTGGGATCGCAGTGTAAGGGATGATTTATATTAGACCGGGCCGTGTCCGGGCCGGGCCGTGGACGGGGCGAGCCCGGGGCGAAGCCCGTCCGTACGTTAGTAGGCGGGCCCGGACGGGACACGGATCAGGCACGGTCTAATATAAATTGCTTCATACAAAATGTATGTAACGTTTCAAATCCATGCCCCGTACGGGCCACGTGCACGGCACGCCCCGGGCACGGCCCGCTCTAATATAAATCTACCCTAAGAGGGCACTTCTACAGAAGGCACCGATATCTTCTGGTGTTTTGCCCTTCGCCGTCTCTTACGACTTCCAGAGGGAGATATTAATGGCGTCATTCTAGCTCGGCATTCCACAGAGGAGAATAATCAGAGTGTACAGTACACTAAAACGATAATATTGTTTTCACCTCACAGGCACGGAAAGGTTTGTTTATGATTCTTGCGTGGAAAAGGATTTTGAATTTCGAACTTCTATAACAGTTCCTTAAAAATAAATTAAAAATATCACCAATTTTACTAATGTTCTTAATATTTTTAATATTAATGTTTTTAATATTTACTACAGATTAAAGCAATTTTACAAAATTATTTAAGCTGGTTCTCTAGCATTTCCTCCCCATAGTGCGTTAGTAATTGTGCGTCTTGTACCTTTGAAACTTTCGGTACTCACTGGAGTGTATATTTTGAATCCTAGAATCCTTCGGTTACTTTGCAGCCTTGCATAACAATTAACTATTAACTTAAATTACTATTAAACTATTAACTTAAACTGATAACATAAGTTATCAGGTATTTGCCTGATGGCACATCAATAAAGGCTTGACGGAAATAACATTTACATCGCAGTTATAATTTACGTCTGTTATTTTGTTAACTATACAGCAATAAATTTGGCAAATACTTATATTTCGATTCGCTCTCTATGTAATTTGATTAACTATATGTCACATAATTATTTATTATCTTATGGCACCGCTTCGAAATAAAATTTAACAGTCATTAAAAAAATACTGATTAGTTAATATAATAGTCAATCTATGTCAATATAAGAATGATGAACATTTTTTTTGGTTTTTGTTTCTGTTGGTCTCTCTCTATGATATTGGTGGATGCTTCTTGGTTCGCCCGGTTCTCAATTTCTGTCGTCTTGCTTCTGCAATTCGTCTGGTATTAAATATAACCTTTAATTAACCCATTGGCATCAGCGATAATGATAACAATAGAATTTCATTCATAACTAGGACATAGTGGTCCTGACGATGCCAACTTATTAAAGGCGAAATGAGAACTACGAACGTTTTCTATTCTATTCTTAATTTGTTTGTCAGAGTAACTGCTACTTTTTTACCCAATTTGTAAAACATATATAAAAACGAATACCAGAAGGTGGGGAGAAGCGCCTTCAGAAGGACTGTCATCATACACTGTAATATTGGGGGGGTATTTATTCAACGGTGGATATTATGACATAAGCCAAACAAATTTGTTTACCTCAATTTATTCTACCTGACAAACTGCTAACTAAAATTGCGCAGTTGGCCTGCAGACAAATTGTTAACTTTGACTTTGCATTTGGTCTACCAAATAAACTTATAATACTTCAAACGAATTAACAAAAAAAAATCGCACGCCATTCAAATTAAGAACCGCACAAGCGAAGCGAAACAGTCGTTTTGGTTATACCATGCTCTCTCTAGAATACATTGTAAATCTAAACTAAAAGTATAATTTCTTTTGCTACAACAAATCAGTTCAACAGATATTTTTATCGTATCTAGTGATGAGGTAAACCAGTCGCGCGCTCTATTGTAAGGGATTATTTAGGCTTAGAACATTTTTATTTTTTTGACATCGTGCAAATCTCACTCTTACCAGTTACGGATAAATAATGTACTAAACTGTGACAGGTAAATTACACGCTAACCTCAATTTTACAGATTGAATATAGGATCACGTATTATACTTACCTGAGCTACAACAGCCACATTGGGTCCGAGAGGAATCAACTTTTTTTTTTTAAAGAAGCATTCATCTCTCTCCGTTGACTCGCATCACAATGGAGGTGGAAATTATACAACCGTCAACTACCTAGCTATGTTACGGTTGTAATCCCATCTTTATAGTAAAAATAGATTTCATAAGAAAAAATATCCATTTGTCTTCTTCTTATATCGAGTTTATAGCGGATTTCTGCAAAAGTTGATTTAAATTACATCATCTTAAATGTACTTATGTCTAAAAAACTAAAATACACACAAAAATATTTTATGGTTTTGCCTTATACTGCACTAATGAATTGACAGTACCGCGATCTCATTGGTCGATGAGCGTAGGTGAGCAATACTATAGCAGCCGTGCGCTGCAAGCAGGAATAGTCCTTAAGGTGGTCAAAGGCGACCGCGATAGTACTCAACATGTTTCCTGACGTTTCTGTATTATGATCGTACAGTGCAATTATACTATGACAGTTGATAATCCGCATAGTTGTGAATGAATCTGTGATTATAAAGAATTAAAAAATACAATGAACATTTTATATGAACAAAAGGAAATATGTTCATTGAATTATGATCAAGATTGTCGAACAAAGAGTTTCCTAAACAGTGTTTGGGAAACGTAGGGTATCTAACACCGCACAAAGGCCGCAAGTGCGGTGTAGTGCCTTACATAATGCTTGTCATAACATTTTTATTGATATTTTTATTACATAATGATTGGCACGATCAAGTTATGCTAGGCTTGGTCGGTTAACTGCTGAGGTATATATAGGTGCAAACCCAAATTGACTTGTTAGGTTTATCCAAGTACTACGTGACGTCATAAGCTAAGTACGAGTATTTGTAACCGTTCAAGAACTTTATAGTAATAAATATTGTCTTTTCACTAAGAATTTCGAATAGTAAAGAAAATAAATGTATGATGAATTTCATCGGTGAAGAAACAAGAAATAAGCTCAGCTTTAATAAAAATATTTGTTGGCTCATAAAAAATACTGAGTATCATTTCAATAATATCATTCGGGATCTATGAGGTGATATGAGACTTAAAACCCTATTTATACATTTGCTGGCTAGACTTCTTCCAAATCGAATACAGATACATAAAAATGTTACACAGTCTCGGGAGACTTCAGAGAGAATCACAAAATTACCAGTTTAGGAGGTTTTCTCGGGCGACAACCTCCTAAACTGGTAATTTTGTGATTTGTCGAGGTCAAATACATAATAAATTACCTACTTTATACATAATTACAATGAAATATTTCATTTTAACAAATAACGGTTCATACAAGTCCATGAATGTGATACGATTTCTTAAAACCTATACGCGGAACAACATTTTTTGAGTGTCATTAGTATGAAAAACTGTTTCGTAAGTAATATTTATATACAACCCACCATTGTTTGAGTAAATGACCACTAAACCGTATAATCTTTAATGTAGAGTGTAAAATCTCGAATTTCTTTTCTAACAAGATTTCTCTATATATTGTTGGGCAGAAATTCTCAAGCATTGTGTTGAGTTCAACTTTCGCTCTTTGGTCACCGTCATAGCACGACACGGACTGCTTTTAAATATTTAATTGTAATTTGGACTTGCATAAGCATATTAGTAAAAAATGTTTTAACTGCTGTTTGCGACTAAAAGTCATCTACCATCTTAGGACTTGTGAATTAAGGATTGAGCTAAACATAACTAAGAACATCGTAAATATATTTTTTGACTATGTATTTGAAGCGCCCGTTGCGAAGCGATAGACGTTCTTAACTGATTATAGTTAAGTAACGTCCGCCGCCAGTGGCATTACTACTGAGTGCTTCCGTGCTTCGGAGGGCACGTTAAGCCGTCGGTCCCGGTTATTGTCTTAGATGGCCGTCGTTATATAGCATGATGGTAGGGCCGAATGCCCCCTGGCTATCTACCACCCTAAGGTAGTAAATCTGTAACCAAGCACCTAACGATGTGTGCCGGCAGGTATTCTTCTTCAATAATTGTAGGTTAGCCTAAACAACGGATCGGATAATTTGAGGAAAACATGGTTAATTCAATTTCTTTGATATGTTGCCATTAAAACCTTATTTTGTACACCTTTAGGTCTAATATTCAGATATAAAAAGGCTTTACATGCGAATTTTATTATTGCATCCAATTAACTTTGTTCGACGCTTAGTTCTTGATCACTCAGATCTTTTTAGAATAAGCTACTGTCAAGAGTTGTATGTTTGGCTATAGGTACTTTTGGTTCGAAATTTCTGAGATTATGCTTACATAAAGATTACACCATGTTTATATTCAATACCTAGTGTATTCATAGCAATGTGAAGATAATAATAATAAAACTTATGTAAGTTCAAATATTGATACACGATCGATCTATTGCCATAATACCTTTTTTTATTGTTAGTGATATAGTCTCCAATATCATCCTGTTCCTTTCAAGATAAGTATCGTTGTTATTCAGTGTGTAGGTATTTCAAAACATTTTGAGCTCCACTAACCTGTGACCCGAATACTTGCTTCAATTTACTTAAGCGTTGGTTTAAAAGTGACTTTTACGACCATAAACTTGAGTCCAACAGCGATAAAGAATTGGCAGTAGCTATGGATAAAAATCTTTCAGAAGTTAATTTTTTGTTCGTTTTCCTCATAAAATATTATTATTAACCAGCATAATATATAAATAATACTTTTTTAAAAACTGTTAAAAATTCACATGTTTAATACCTAGAGTAAATACTAAGTGGACGCAATTTACCCATCCTAGAAACGCGGGAACAAAAAATTAGATGTTTTCAGTGAAAAACTATATTTCATTATACTATTTTATTAGTTATTTTAACCTAGCCAACACGAAGAGTGATTTGGTGTTCATAAACTACATAGCACAGCAAGAGATTCAAATACAAACCAAAGAAATGACTAATGTGAAAAATACAAGCTTTTCCTCCAGCAGTGAGAAAATATGAGATTATAAATATATTTTACTGCAAGTTTTTGAACACCAAAGCAGCTACTGAATCAAGCTTATATAAAAAAATAGGTGTACCTGATATATGATAATTAGTGTTAGTAGTATAGTAGAGAAAGTGTACATGGGGTGGGTAACTCTGACCTCTTATAGTAGTAATAATTTAATCTTGCTGCAAAATATTATACCTCTATGTCAATTAACTGTACTGATCAGCCGGACGTAGGGGGTATTTGTCATAATCCCCACGCTTGACAGGCGGCTTGGGGATCGCATTGTAAGATAGTAGTTCTTTAGAAGGCGCTGCTGACAAACTGAAACTCTCGGTATTCGCATTATTAGGATGTTTATTCGGAGCCTTTTCTGACGGCAAATTCAGAACAGTTCTAAATCACTTCCTGGTAATAAACGGTACTTTTCTGGTACCGCCTTACTCAGGTTTTTCATAAAATATATATTCGTCATAAGAACTTTCATCCTATATAATTAAAATGCTTAATTTAAGAATCGTGATGTATTGTCTCGGTCCTTAATGAAATGTACGTGGCACAGTGTGTTGCGAGATTTTTTGAATAAATTACGTATAATACCAATGTCATGTCGCTTGCGTGAGTGTAACCGCTTTGTTTTGTTTCAACTACTCGATTCCGTGACAAGGTGATTATTTGACACTATGTTGATCTCCGTAACATAACAACACATTGCAAATAACCTTTATTTACGTTGGTTGGATTATACTATGGAGTAGGTGAGTGCTATGTCAATTCTTACGAAATAGCTCGTAAATCGTTCAAGGAAAATGGTATAGTCCTTGATTAAGTATTTCCAGATTTAGAAATATTTTGAATTAAATTTAGATATAAATTAACTAATACTATAGAATATACAGTGACTTCATTGTGTAGCCATATTTTCGAGTAAGTTAATAATATATCTGAACAGTTTAGAATTAGTTTTATAAGTATATTTATACTTATAATATATATTATACGTAATTGTTTTATTTTTTTAGGTTAACTGCTGCGGACATGCATAATATTAATGCGTGATCTAATTTTAATTATATACATATATAGTTGTTTTTTTTTTTAATAAAATGTCTGCTGTTTGACGTAAAAATATAAAGTATATTTATTAAAACATTTGAAAAATGAATTCTGATTTATTCATCATTTTAGAATTATCACTTGATGAGTGAGTATAAAAACGACTGACAAAAGGTCGGTATTCAGTCACGATATAGGTTTATTTTATGTACAATACTTAATTAGATCAATTGATATTGACTATAGATCTCAACCGGATTCCTTCTTCTTATGCTGGGGTGAAACTAACGGGAAATGCCGATGACTACCGCGATAATCGATCAAGGGGTAATATTTTAGTATAAGTGTGGATAAACATACGGAAGTAAGTAATCGATTATGACTGATCGATTATAGCGATAGTTGTCGAGTGGCCCAACCGTTACGGGGTTATGATTAGGTGCGGGGTAATTGAATAGATTTCCCTTCTGTTTTCTTGAGATCTACAATCTAGGCACCTTCATGTAAATAGATTTCTTCTAGATCGACGTGTTCTATTCACGACCACTGCTTATCATCACGCGAGTTGGTGACAAAACTTAGCTCTAAACAGTATAAAAAAATTTGACTATGCTCTAATTCATTACTATGGCACCTCAATTGATAGATCATGTCTCGACGAAAAGTACGGATCGATTGTAAGCTCCAATTACGCTTCTCGCTCTAATTTTTCCTTTCATTCACTTTGTAAGATTTGAAATGAAATGAAATTTATTTATTGAAGACGTTATTCATAAATAAAAATAAGCTTATTGCTAAAAGTCGTTAATTGGACCCATCTCAGCATATGCGGGCTATAAAACCAGCGTTGGTCTTCCGGTGGATCCAGCGTGTGACGTCACGGAAACATAATGCCAAGGCGTAGCAAGATACGGTAACTGTCAGAAAAGAAAAACAATAATAACTAGGTACTACAAGTAAATTCACACAAATTATACAATTTGTAAAATTTTAAATTATGGTTTAAGTAATAGTACCATTCATTTTAATATTACTTAATTTTTTAAATACAAATTTTAAGAAAAAAAATCACACTTGTGCTTAAATACAAGTTTGTAATATAATACCGAAACTTTTACCAGGAAATATTTACCTACTATGTTGTTGGCAGGACTGGACTGTTTGCCAACAAGCCACACCATGTCGCAAGTCAAGCTTCCACCGAGTTCACTTGTGGCCACTAAAATGTGGATCGCTTACGCGGAAGCGACGCGCGCTCCTGCTGTTGGCCAATGTAGGGCACTCAGTGCGGCTAAATGCCACCTACAAATGGATTGCAACTTGCGAACTTTCACATCGAAAGTGCGGATTATGATATGTTAACTACTAATCAGGGCTCATGTACGTGTTTGACAATTTAGATGACAAGTCAAACAATTAATTTCAAATAATTAGTTCTTGTGTTTAAGAAACATTTTTTTTTGTTTGTGCAACTTTCTTTAAGAAGCGCACGTCTGTTGTAAGTAACCAAAGTATTCCAAATTGGAGACCAATGTCTTAAATCTGGTACAAAGTTATAGAACATTGTTTATATTACTGTACGTTTTTACTAACCTCTTTCAAAATCCATATTTTATGATAGAAAGAAGTATTTAGACCATGAGAGAATTTTTAAGATACCTAAGTGTGTGCGTCAGATTACTAAATTTACTTAGACACATCTACATGTAATTTTAGTTTAGAGTAAGCAATGCGCAGTATATATCGATTTAAATAGTGCTTCTAAACAGATGTGTGTTTAGAAGAAATCCCCCTATATGGCAGGGATTATGTCATTTCTTGGGCGGCGATTACTTGGTTGGAGCACATAGAGTAGGTCTTCATAATAAAAAGCACATTAAATACATAATATGATACATAACGGAGGTTCCTCATAACCCGCATTGATTACTCTTGCAGAAGATTTTATTTATATGGATGACAACGCTCGCTCTCATCGTTCTGGCGGAAGCGTATATGCAAAAGTTCGAGTTTCGTCATTTGGATGGTCCAACTCAACCCAACAGAGCAAATTGTCAAATTGGTGACCCTCACGATATAATCTTGTAGCCACAACCGTCAACGGTTATATTTTAGAGAAATGTGACGATAGTCTAAAAATTATAACTAATAAGCTAGACAAAACTTGGAAGTATAAAAATGTATGATTATAAAAATTGCCAGTGTAAAATTTTCAATCAAGTTTTTATATAATTATAGTTAGTTATTATTAGTTTTTTTATATTGTTATTTTTAGCTTTGACATTATGCTGTATATTTTTATCTAACTAATTTATTTTGACATTATTTTGACATTTTATGATGCTACATGATAGTAGTGAAATCTATTTGTATGATAATTCCTCAACTATTGTAATTGGTTTCATGTAAATCGTTTTAGTTGTTAATAAATAAATAAATAATAATAAATAAATATAAGGACGAAGCATGAAAAGGTCAAAGTACAAAATATCACTATCACTATGAGTTACATATGAGAGAACAATCTTACAGTAGCCAATATAAAAATTGGAACATAATATAATTTATATTCTCAAGTAGGTTATAATAATACATTCAAAGAAATTTGGCTGACCAGTGCGAAGGCATTTCCCAACTCAAAAAACCATTGAATGAGCTTGGTTATTCCTGATACGATCGAGTTAATTAACAGCACTTACTTTACTTAGCTAGGTAGGGTTAGTATAGGAGTTATGTACCTAGGTAGAGTCTGTGTAAATCCTGTACAGAAAACTTAGATGGAGAATTTTGTACCATTTTTGGTCTATAGCCTGTTTACGGCAAAGTCTTTCTTGTTCTAGTAATGAAGTAGATACTTATCGACTAATTCCATATCCAGTTAGGTGACTGCTTTGAGCTGTGATAACTTGACAAGGTGGTCTACGTACTCTAATGTAATTCTAATCAATCTGTGTGCAGAATGGCCACCGTATGTAGACCGGTCAATTGGGATCAAGTGAATAAACATGAATAATAATATGAACAAAACACTGAAAGTGGGTTACATTGGTGCATTAATGTTTAGTACAATCATTCATTGAAGACAATTACAAAATTTCGCGGGTCTTTTAACCAACTTATGAGCTAGTGTTCAAACATTATCTCATTTGTATGCAAAACGATATAATATCAATAATCATTGACGAAAACAATGATTTAAAATTGGTTACCACTTAAGTATGCCTATAACCTTTATAACCAAAAATATCACATCGACACGAAAATCGTAAAGTTCACAGGATTATAATGCTAATTTTATTAATTATCTTATCAACATAAAAATACTAACGGCATAGATATAAATTATAGCATCAACAATATTGGTGAGAAACAAGATAACAGGTTGGACAGAACAGAATATATTCATTTATGTTCAAAATGTATCACTTTTAATAATTATTATGTAAACGACCGATGCGAACAGAGCTACGCTGTAACTTATGCTATTCCTAATACATGAATATAACACAATGCGGTATACTCGTAAGAAAATAACAACAATGCAAACAGTCGTCTAGTCTCCGCTGATTGGGGTATTAATTAAAGAAACGAGATTTAATGCCTTCCGCCCTTGTGGAAAAAACTCGAACAATAGACCGCCATACCGCCAACGACTTATTTTAATGTGTTTACGAGGTAGCGCAGGCAGGGTCACTGCTCACGACAGATCAGTCAATGGACGCTCGGAAAATACTTACCTCACTTTACTAATAGAATTTTAAACGTTTACTGTAAAAATTTAGTATAAGATAAAAGAAGTTATTAAAGAGAATACAAACCAGTTATAGAAGATACGTTAAACCTAGCTATTTTGATCTTGCAAAAGTGTTAAAATATATTTCAATATGGTATGATTGAAAAAATAAATTAACACGATGAACAATGTATTCAGTAACGTAAATAAGAACAAAATTCGAAAACGCATATGAGTTTCGGTTCAGTTGCCAAACTTATTCATTCAAAAAAACAAAAATCTGAAGCAGATAAACCTTATATAGTTCAAAGAATTCAGGTCCAGCCAACGCCTGAGCTGCATGCCAGTTGATAAATTACCTTTCCCGGTATTTAATAACATTACGAAACAACACGAGAGCACATTGTGAAACCTGACAATCCGCTAAATGTCCAAGTCGAACTTTCACTGCTGGCAAAAGGGCTGTTTTCGTCTACATCATTTCAGAGTACACATACATCATAAAGCCAGGTACAAAACTATGTACTATTACATAGGTAAAGTATTCGCGTAATAATACGACGAGATCGACGAGCAGCAATAACTACAGCAAGCCGACGACTTATCGAAACTTAAATCTAAATTAATTTGAACGAAAGGCGTCAATCAAATGCTTGCACTGCTCTCTCCGCAGACTTTTGTTTTTATTAGCGCAATTCTTATTCTACAATATAATTTGTCAGAGTCTCACAACACAATTTGATCATTGCGTAAACGTCTGTCTTTATGCTGCTACTCCAGCCTAATTGTTTTGTAAGGATGACAGTTGGTACATAAACGTTAACATCATTACATAAATTAAACGAGAGCACCTGTTTAAATCTATTTACAACTTGGCCACATACGGAGATTCAGAATTTTAAATTGCATTTAATGCCTTTAAATATTTGATTTAACCAGACGGACTTGAGTAACTGTAATTACTGATGTTTACTCTGATAGTTTGATTTGAAGCCTTACTTACTTAAATGACTTTCTAGTTTATCTGATGTGAGTTTGAGTTAAAAACTACCGTTCCACTTGAAAAGGAAAACAGCTTGGCCGTATACCTTAAGAAATGCCCGGTACAAGGTAAAGTACCATTTGATATGATATCTGAGTAATTCTCATCATAAAATTTTGTTTATTTTACTTGTTGAATCTTCTTGGTTGTTATTACTTAACGCACCTAATACACAGGATGATTGGAAAAATGCTAACAACCTCTTAGGGTTGACTTCTGCTAGCCTGAACAAAAATTTGGAGATGAATGTTATTTTAAACCTTACTTTGATTCTTTTTTATGTTTTTTACGGAATAAGCACGAAGACCCCCTGATGTGTTAGTGATGTTAAGTGCCTTGTGCCTGTAGTTATTTCATATTTTTAATTACTTAACTCGATGTTAATATTGAAAACTCTATTCAAAGGGAGCGGATATTTTTTATTTATTAATTACACTGGTTTAAATGAGTCGGTGAGCGGCAATGCAATTCATGCTACGTTTTGTCAACTTTCAATTCACCATCTGACGCACTCCTTTCCAAAGTGACGAAAACTTTTCCCTAGCATATTATGTTTCATTATCAGTAGAATACCAAGTTTAATAACTGGTTATCAAAAACATAAAATACCGCTTTATTTTCAGGTTATTTATGTTTGCATTAAACAGCAAAAGCATCAATTATAATTAATTCTAATGATACACAACGTGTCTATAAAAAAAAGAAATGAAAACTTTAAATTACGTCAAACCTGCTCGATATTTTAAGAAGAGCCTTAGCAAGCATAGCTTTATAATTATAATAAAATCCGAAATGTGGGTGTACCTTAATATTTTGTTTATATGTCAAACAACTTTTTTATTTGGTTGGTTAACATTAAAGATTTTGTTTATAGAAACGTGTTATAAATTTATAGAATAGTCTCTTTATAGCCATTTATTCGGGAAATAATTTCAGGAACTATAATTGACTATATTTAAAACACAAGGTATGTCTAGTTATAGTTGAAGAAATTATTGGTTGATGCTGGTTTATGTACTTAAATCCGAATATTCATATTTCATCCACTCATTGAATTCGCTGCTCATTATTATTATTACTTTGTTTCCAAAACTTTATACTTTGAAATTTCGTAAGAATCTGTTAAAATTATCTGCACGATAAGTACAGTCAAAACAGGTATAAATAGCTGTTCATTGTGGACCAATGTCATAATAATATTATTGTTACGTCATAAATATATCAAAAGATCCACCGTTGCATCGTTGATCGTTGTAATAAACCTACATACTTATATGAACAGGTATATATTTTCACAAAATTACTGATAATCGATAGGAACCTAAATAAAGGTGATATATACAAATGAGTAGGTACCACGTCCAAAGATCCGAGTTAAGGAACAGGTTTTAAAAAGTGGTTTTCTTATTAAAATAGGACATTGAACTTTTTGTACCAATGCCGTTGCATAATAGTTACCTATACAACGATAATATTAATTTGTTTTCACTCTCTTACTGGGTCATAAGATAACCGTGAGAGCCTAATGAAATAGATTTGTGATGTGACATTTGTAGGTAACCTACTGTATTTTAACTATGTGATAACTAAGTTACCCGCCCGCTAATTATTCTGCGTGTGATGTTGTTTTATCACGATCATTCGGTAAGAAACTTTAATCCTTTACCCTTTTTTATGTAACGGACATTTCTGGTAAAATATAAACTAAATCTTTTGGAATAAAAATATTATGATAATAACATTTCATATTATAACTGTACATAATAACATATTACGTCATTCTTCCTAAATGGTAGCCAAATAATAGTGGTACGAGCATAAGTAGGCATGAAAACAATCAATATTTGTTTTATATTAAAGGCATATGAATAAATAAATAAATTATTATTTTAGTCCCGAATGTTCTCTTAGGATGGCAGTCGTTATAAAATGCTAGCATTTAACTATTATCCACCTGGCTACTACTACCACCCTGAAGTACACAAGCACCTGTCGCCAAGCACCTTACAGTGTGTTTCGGTAGCTGTCATTGAGAGCCAGTATATCAACTTCGACCACATCATCACTTACTATCAGGTGAGATAGAATTCAAAGGCATGCCTATGAACAATAAAAAATAGTCTAACCAGTGTTTCTTTATTGGCCTAATATATCTATATTATTTAATTGGGAAGCCCTAAGGTTGTCCTAGGTTTTCGCGATTATTACACATAGTAATTAAACAACTTTAAACGGTTTAGTAATGATAAATATACGCGATTTAAACCGTTTAAAGTTGTTTAATTACAATGGGAGGCCCTTTCGTAATATGCACAGGAGACGGAGGTTGAAAGCGCTTTTCGCTTTCTACGCCCGTCTCGGGAGAAGTGCCTTTAGAACTTCTCCTTCCAGGGCTATAAGAAAGCCTTCCCTCGCCAAAAATCCGGTGGAACTGCACGGCCGACAGCAGTAGCCAACATCCAGGTCCCCCTAAAAAATAAAAACATAATCGTTAATTATGCTAAAAACGAAACAAATTAAGTAGGTAAACTCACAACAAATATTAGTTCATGCACATTGGTGTAGATAACTGAATTTCTCAATGGTTGTGTAGACACGGATATTGCATTTTTTCCTAGTTATCTTATCCTTTACTCATTACTCATACAATGTGTCATCAAACTTTCGCACCAACGCTGATAGGCTGTCCGTCGAAATGAGCAAAAGCTCTTCAAAGGTCTCATGGTACTAAAATACAACATTAGGAAGACATCATAGCCCATTACCTTCTATGGAATGAGCGCCACAGCCTTGGATTATGGAAGAATCTTATTTATTATACCTTTTAATTATGAATATTAAATTATATTTAATTAACTTAAGTGTAGAGTGCACAAGTTTTAAGTAGAAACTCTGTCGCAAAGCACCTAACGGTGAGTTCTGGTAGCAGTCCTTGAGAGCCAGTGAAATTACAGGCACATGAGACTTCACAACTATGTCTAAAGGTGACGGGCACAGTGCAATTCGTGACTTGTGACGAAATGCATCTGTTATATGCAGAGTTTAGTCCGCTTAACATCAGGTGGGGCTCGTGCTTGATCCGTCACAATAACATTCAAAAAAGTAGCGCTTACCATACAAACTTAGTTTCGTCATTATGTCCTAATTCTGTAAAATTTTGCAGGCATATATATCCCTGAGCCCAATATCTATGCTTCTGGATTGCCAGTTTTTCGATTTAACATTTATTTAATCCCTAAAAATGAAAATAATTCTTTACAAATAATTTTGAAAATACACAAAACCTGGCAAACCTTCCGGTTTGCCAGTTTTTGTTTAGTATTTGTGTGTTTGTCACAGGTATTTGGATCAACGACCTGCATGCAAAATTTCAGCGAATTTGAATACTTGGTATTTAAAATATGAATAATATAATTTACAATCAACAAATAGTGACCATCCCTAAGAAATTAATGTATACATATCCAATTTTAAAGTAACGAATGTTAGTTGAATAAAATAAATGATCATTTGATTTATATTTGGTCGGTTAACATTTTGTAAGTCTGATATTTTGAATATGATGATTGAAAAACCGGGCCAGTTTAATAAATTAAACATCAACTTAGTTAAAGAATCCATTTTATTAGATTGAATTTTAACAGAGCTAATCGAAATCATTTATCATTCATTAGTAATAATAATTAAATATCAATGAGAAAACGCTATAAATATTTTTCCTCAAAAGCCATTATCGTTTAATAAAAACATATTACGCGGAAAACTGGTATTTATTTATGGTAGTTTTCACAAAAGAACGAATAAATTTAATTTAATTTACCATTGATTGATTTTTGTAGGTCAAATAATGCGCATAATTACTCGTAAATAGCTGGGCCACGGCATAATCTAAAAGTCAATTTTGCTAACGTATATTTTATATTTATTATAAGTTCATGGAACTGACTTCGATCAAACAGGTGGAGGATTAGAAGATCAGGAGAACATAAAAGAACATCTGTTCTTGGTTACAATTCATAACCCTATTCATGGATCCAAAACAACAGTAACATTGACTGGCGAGGAAGAAACAGGTTAAACGCAACTTGAATGAAATGGCGACAGGTCTCTGAGGCCACATGAATGAAGTTCAAATAAAAATTGCTTCAAGACCTGCTGTGGTGAATGAATGTTAGTCTTGGACAATGAAAGAGATGTATAAAGTGAGAGTCAGATGCGTGCCAGTTATAGGACTATATTTATCAGTCAAACAGAATTTTTCAAACACTGCTACTTGGTGTGAAGAGCACTACATCAAGTGAAATTACTGGGTGAAGAAGACAAGAACTAACTAAGCGCATTGCTGTGTCGTGTAGAAAGAGAAGGTGAAACTGAAACTATAATGGATAGATATACGCATACCATGAGGCAAGTCACAATTACCGCCTCATCATATCATCACATAAAAAAGCGACATAAAGCAGCTGCTTTAACTTGCATTAGCATTTGTGGTTCATGCAGACCCTGAATGGTTCATACATAGTTCAACAGACGCTTTCATGTTATATATAGAAGAAACATAAATATCAGGTCCACTATCCAAAATCCAACCTGACTTGTTCACCTGGGTTATGTACAGGTACTATCACTTCACACCTTCCCAGTCACTCTGCAATGGTCACGCAAATTATTCTCAATTGCTCGTACCAAAACCATTCACCCCGCTGTAATCACGCTAAATGACCTCTATCCTCGGTAGTATAAACAAGGTAGTCAGGTGGTTACACATTTAAAATCACATTAAACAGTTGTCTATTGCTACGTGGTGCCAAAGATATCGATCGATTTATCAGTAAGTATTCGCCGAAGTGGTTGCGAAAGGTGCGCATACGCCGCACGCCGCGCCGTCGTTTGAGCTTTGCCTACCTTAGCATATTAAATTTTATGGTTTTGCGAACCGAGAGTATGTCCATATTTTTCGCTGCATGATGATATTGATGATATGCTCGTTACCCCATAACGTGAGTTGTGCTTTAGAAAATGTAGCCTATAATTATTAGGAAGGGTATAAGGGTATAATCCTACAAGTACAATTATAGCTGTATATATTTATTTTTATGCCTGATAGGTTAGCTATTGACTTTTATCTCACCTGATGGTAAGTGGTGATGTGGTAAAAGGTGTTTTTCCGGCTAACCTAGAATTACTGGCCCTCAAGGACAGCTACCGGAACACACCGTTAGATGCTTGGTGACAGATTTTCTACTTGAGTGTGATAGCTATACATGCGGGCATTTCCAAAATTCCCTACCACCATGCAAAATTTCCTATTAAAATTCTCCTCATTCATTATAATCATTGCTATGTTATTATAACAATATTATTTGATTGGTGCGCACTCCAGTGGTGCGCAATAAGAACATTTTCAAAGGTGATAAAAGTCGTCTAGATCAGTCATTGCAAACGTGTCACAAAGTAACTATTAGCTATCTGTGGAGTTACTGTAACCTATTTACGTACAGTAAATTATTCGCGCAATCATGATTTAGACGTCGCGCGTCGATATGAGCTTAAGAAGGTGGCAAACAAAAATCTAAATCATTAAGCACTTTTCCTAACGATATTTCTTGGGAACAGAATGTTTTGTTGCATTTGAGTGTAATAAAAGGAGAACTGTAAAACGTAAATTGACAAAACAATTCGTTCGATGGAGGTGTCTACAACCCCCATAAGATTAAAATACTATTGCCGCCGCAACGCCTTTTTGGCACCGTTTAATTTGTGTTTTTGCGGGTATAAATACATACCTACTTCCTTACAACAAAAAGGAAACGTGTAATAATACTGAAATCTCTCTTTGTTTATCTTTTTAAATGGTATGTACAGTCTCATGTTACAGTCATTATGACATCAGATTTTGGTATTACTAAAATATATTTAGTACGTATAAGAAGTATGATAGTAAGATACCATCCGCCATGTTGAAGTCGATAAAACCCTTTCCAAAACCCTTAATGTCTGAAATTTATTATTATTTTGTGTTTCATCTTAATTTTATAGTTTTATGCCAAACCCTGTGCTTGTGACAAGGTCAATACAGAAGGTAATGTTTTAATAAAGAAAGACAAAGAGCAGCTCAATTTACATTTATGGCGTAATTTTTAAATGTTTCAGAATTCGCTTTATTGAGGTCCTGCTATATGTTCAACGAAGATGTACAATAATAAGCAAAATTTATTTTCTCAGGATGCGGTAAAATAGTTTTATTGCATTTCATAAAAAATTAACGTAAATAAATCTACCTATCAATATGATCATTATTTCCTCATACTGCGCCTCTGTTTTGATTTTTGTTACTATACGTACGTTAGTATATTTCCGGTTTTAGTAATTTCGCTTAGTCAGTGTGTATATATGTATATTGACATAAGTTATGCACTGTTTTTATAAATATTTCTGTAATAGTACAAGGTAGATAGTAGTACAATGCAGTTTTGACATTTGTAAAGCAAACCGAATTCGATTTTATCTCATTTGCATGAGTGATATAGCGTTCTACTCCTACAGAACACGGAATAATCTTCAATATGTTTTGAACAACAATACATTCGTAATTTTGGCGCAATGTGACTTCGTGCCCCTTTTTCCGGCTGCCACTGGTCCTTCAACGTGTCGGCATGGCGCGGCGTTTAGCCTGAGACAGAAACAACATGGGGCCTTGATGACAAGTTTGAGGACAAATCTTGGATGGGCTTTGAAAAATGTAACCCGGAAAGAATATCATCGCTTTGAGACGATGTCGTTGATGCTGCGTCGATATCGACCAGGCGACGGGCACGAAGTTGGGCATTTCACGCACGTCACTGCGGTGCAAGGACTAGAAGATATTCTCATAAAAAGTACTAACAGTCCATGAGCTATTGGATATTGACCATAAATCGCGTCTACCCTACGTCCGAGTTTGACGTTTGGAGACCACTTCTTAATTCACGCTTCCATTTTACGTCAACAATCACCACGACTGACATCCATTTCCCGTCAAATGAGAGTTACGGGATCTTCCAGGATTTACTCGGTCATGTTCTAGCCTCAAAAAATCGTGTAACATAACTAAAATTTGCATTGAACGACCATTGGTTCCCTGGCGATGAGGAAAACGGCCGCAAAATGAATAAGTGTAAAAGTCAGAAATATCATGACGATAATACCTATCGCATTATTCAATACAAAATGTTATATTACTAATTCACACAGATATTCACACTAATATTTTCCGCTTCCCAAATGTCACAACCAGACTAGCATTGCTATTTGTAAAATCTATCACTTTCCGATAAGGTAACATTATGACCCACCTTGTACAATGAAATATTCTAGTTATGTTATTATGTATAAGGCCGGTATAAGCATCGTACGTATGAACAAAAAAAAATATGACCGAAACTTACATGTGTTATATTATTATTGACAAGCAAGCGTTTGTTCGCAATCTCACCTGACTCAAACTGACAAATTGGTCGACTGTGGAGCATGCTTGAATAGAAGATAGAAAAAAAACACTCAGTATTTATATAATTATATAAATACAGAGTGTTCTGATCAGGATATATAGACGCTGCTAGGGTCTTCCATACTTAAGTCGTATGTTTATCTACTTAGGTAATATTGTGCACAATATTTTTATGTTTATGTGGCATAATTTCAAACATTTAACCGTAGATTTATTTATAAACATCTGGCCAGTTCGTAGTTATTATGTCGTTACAAGCTAGTTTTCATAACCATACATAACGAGTAATAATATCAATTTTGTCATTGACACATATTGCTTGTAGAAAAACCTGTATTTAAATCCTGTTTACCTATACTTCTATATTATACTGTTTGTTGTGATTCTTTAACTTTGGCACGCCATGTGGGTCGATGACATCCACCACAGAAGCTTTTAATTCCACGAGTGGGTGCGACTAGAAATAAGCAAAAACAAATATGCCTTCATCTACGTCGTCTAATTTAAAAACCATTTTTAAACCACAAAGCATGTTGTATTTTATCGTATCCGTATTTTATATTCATAAGATGTTTTCAAATTTAAAACTTTACATTTGAAGGCCTTTAGTCTGGCTGTTGGAGTATTGTGAACATTCGAAGTTTCTTGAGTGTTGTTTCTTGTCTGTTGTAGAATGACAATTTAAATTGAATGACAGTATAAAAGTAGTTGATCTACACAGCACGGATGCGTTCGTTTGTACAACCACTACCGGTCACCTTTACAAAAAGATCTCACACTGAACTCAGGCTGAACCTGCGCTGTGTCAGTCCTGTGACTAATAATTAAAATCAATTTAGTCAGTGGTGATGTGGTTGAAAGAAGTAATAGCAGGCCAAACCTGGAATAAAAAATATATCTCAAGCAAAGCCAGAACACACCATTAGATACTTGCCGTCAGATTTGTACATGAGAGTAACCACTCTGCCGCTGCCAAGTGTTTGCTAAATGACCTACCACCGTTTTAACTACACCGGTTTCTTATCAAAAGTAGGGAAGTACGAGTACTTCCTATTGATATAATGTAAAGAAATTAAGTTTGATAACATGCCAGAAAAACAAATAAGCCAAATCGTGCTTACTTTATTTATATACTTCGAGTACTTACACGAATATAACGATATACTTTGCTTCGGACAGCAGAAAGCTGTGAAGACCATTTACCCAGATTCATCATGTTTTAGAACGTGTTCAAACAGACTGCCCAAAGACAAAATGAGTTGTGAAACTTTAATGTTGGTCAACACGTGCTACAGTAAAGACCACGGTTGGTAATACACCAGATTCTCGCTTATTTGGTAACTCAGTTCAATGACAAGCGACGCCCAGCCCAATTTTGATTAGGATTTATGACTCTCTGTGGCAAATGTAGAGTTTGAAATGTAGTCATTAGGTTAATTAGAAATTTAATGTAAAATATATCTTTGTAACTCAAGTAAGAATAAGAAGGTGTTAAGTTTATATTTGTGATGAGTGAATAAAAGGGGATATCTTACGTAAATAAGATAGCTCCGACTGTGGATTCGACCACGTTTGATGATGTTTTTCAAGGAGAGCTTGTGACGCTGGGTTGACATCTCGCTTACCGAGAATATTTGTTTATAACTAAAATAACAACAACCTTAATATAATTATTCTATTATTTACTATAGTATTTATACACATACCTTACGTAAAACCGATTTTCTGGAGAAATAGGCAAAGACAACGGATTACGACTTGCTACGATCTTAGCATATATATTTTGCTTCCTTCACTTTCCTAACATTATTCACACACCCATCCCTTAATGGACCTTTTTTCAGAAGGTTACTAATCTTATCAGAATAAAGTGAACATATTTAACGAATTTAATCACTTTTTGAAGCGCTCGTAGCGAAGTTTACTTAGCTGTTCTCAACCGATCAGCAAAGTTAAGCAACGTCGCGCGCGGTCATGAGTTGGATGGGTGACCGCTAGTGACATTACTACTGAGCGTTTCCGTGCTTCGGAGGGCACGTTAAGCCGTCGGTCCCGGTTGTTGTTTTAGGATGGCAGTCGTTATAGCATGGTGGTAGGGCATTTTTCGAATGCCCGCCTGGCTAGCTACCACCCTCAAGTAGAAAATCTGTCGCCAAGCACCTAACGGTGTGTTCCGGCAGCTGTCCTTGAGAGCCAGTACTTCTAGTTTAGCCTGAATAACATCTTCGACCACATCATCACTTACCATCAGGTGAGATAGTGGTGGCTAACCTATCAGGAATAAAAAAAAAAACATTTTTGGTACATTATTTTTGTTTCAAGAGATGATACAAACACGGCAATGATTGTGGTCACGGATAAAGGTGACAGATGTCTTTTGTGTTGATTACGATTATTTGTGGAAATGATATGTAAGATGGCGCTGCTGAATACCAGAAGGTGGGCATTCTGATGTTTTTCCATTCGTCACCTCTTACCATTCGCACAGGAACATTTAGAGGGTGCAATACTAGCCCGGCACTCCACGGCGATTTGTATGTACCACCTAATAATTTATTATACTATAAATATGTTTCCTCAAAAGCTAACATTCATTCCCTTTATTTAAATATTCAAATACTCCATGGTACTAAGTGACAACCACTTGGAACAAAAATAGTTAAGACAGTAACGTAATGTAAAACTCTGTTTCCCGTGTCCACGAATAGGCCAAAAGGCTGGTCTCCTGCCAATGTTTTTCGAAAGATTAAAGACGAAAACATAGAACTTAACAAAAGTTCACGTTTTCCGTGGCTTGCGGAAAGCATCTAAACATTCACCCCCACGGCGGTAGAGGGGAGCGGGGCACTGACAGTTGAAGCAATCACTGATCAAGTTATACCACCTAAATTAATGAAATAAGCGCGTTTTCGAAAACATTTTGATCCTAATAATACTACACAATGGCATTACTATGTGATCCATCACTTAAAGAAGAAATTAATATCTCTGTCTTTGAGCCTGCCTCTGCAGTTCTACCTCTCCCACCCCTGCGCTGTTTTGGATGTAGAGGATTTATGAGACCCCGTTTGGCTTCCCACCTGACAACATCTCCCACCACACTAGAGAATCAGTATCATGTCAACAGATCCAACCATCGATATCTTTTGTCCTGCTGATGATACTATTTATGGCGGCGTAGCAAGACTGGTCTCGTAGAAGCTATATAGAATAACATAATAAATTATGAAATTTCAATAAATTACTATATCTGATATAGTCATTTAATACAGTTGTTCATTTTACAAACTAGTTTCTGATGAGGTTTTGATAATAATAAGGGATTCCTTATAATCGTAGTATTTAAAATATACCATAATGTTAAGATTAGCAATTTAATTGATTTATAATTATGTGTTTTGATTTGAAGCGCTCGTAGCAAAGTTTATTTAGCCGTTCTTAACCGATAAGCTAAGTTAAGCAACGTCCGTCGCGAGCATGACTTGGATTGGTGACCGCTAGTGACATTACTACCGAGTAGCAAATAAGCGATGTTATTTTTATCGTATTATTTTAGACTCGTTTAGGAATAAAGACAAACTGATCATTCCTCCGGTTTTATTTATTATTGCTTATAGGAAAGCCTTTGACCACAATCTCACCTGATGGTAAGTTATGATGTGATCGAAGGTTTTAACAGGCTTAACCTAGAATTACTGGCTCTCAAGGACAGCTATCAAAACACACCGTTAGGTGCTTAGCGACAGATTTTCTACTTGTTGGTGGTCGCTAGCCAGACGGGCATTCGCAAAATGCCCTACCACCACGCTGTGAAGCTCAAGCCTGTTATGATGAGTTACCTGTGGAAACGGGTACTATTACAATACGAGTTACTTAAGTCTTATGTGGTGATATCCAAATACATACGCTTAAAGTAGTGACCAATTTCTCATCTCACCGTAGGATGTAAATTCAAAGCGATAGTGTGAACAGCCAGAAGAAAGTAGATCATAAAACGAAACTATTTTGTACGAACTTTAACAAAATTCGTACACAAAGTAACGTACAGAACCAGTTTTTTTTTCATGCGTGATAGGTTAGCCTTTGACCTCTATATCAGCTGATGGTAAGTGATGATGTGGTCGAAGATGTTGTTTAGGCTAACCTAGAAGTACTGACTCTCAAGGACAGGTGCCGGAACACACCGTTAGGTGCTTGGCGACTGATTTTCTATTTGAGGGTGGTAGCTAGCCAGGATGACATTCACAAAATGCCCTACCACCATGTTACAACGACTGCCATCCTAAGACAACAACCGGGACCGACGGCTTAACGTGCCCTCCAAACATGGAAGCGCTCTGTGATGCCACTAGCGGTTACCCATCCAACTCCTGACCGCGGGGAAGTTGCTTAACTTCGCTGATCGATTAAGAACAGCTAAGTAAACTTCGCTACGAGCGCTGCGAAAGTTTGAAACTGTCAAAAAGATTTATATACTTATATTATTGATAGATTGCAATTCGTTTTGTAAAATTCAACACATATTATAAAAACAAGGTTTATCTTCGTTTACATAATCTGTAGATTCGAATGGTGACTGAAATATCGAGCGGAACTGTGGTGGAGGTCACCGCATGTTTACGAACCGTTTATCAATCCGGCACGGCAAGGTCTTTAACGTTGTATCACAAATAATACTTTGTACTACGTCGGGCTTATGCTACTAGCTAAATAATACGTTTTCTATTTATCATGGCGGATATTTTTCGTCGGTACTTTTACCCGTGCGGTGACGAAATTTAATGTCACCTCCCTATCTCTACCCGTGGGTGTCGTAAGAGACGACTAAGTGTAACACACCAGAAGGTGGGTTAGCTAGCAGCGCTTTCTGAGGAACTGATATCTCACACTGCAGTCCCCAAGACGCCTGTTAAGCGTGGGGATTATGGCAAAACCCCCCAAAGTGAGGAGGCTGTGTTCTGTTGAACACAGCCTCTTCATTTTGCCGGATTATCTACTGTTGTAGATAATCCGGCTGATAGAGTACTTTACACGAAGCTAATACTAATACATCAATTGCTAGAAATGGGCTAGGTTATATAGGATTCCGTACTCAAAGAGCAAAAGAGAGTCTGTCTGTCCGGGTATATCACTGGTTATGCTAACTCGTTAATGGTTACAAACCTGAAATATTATATTATTTGTAGAACTTTGACCAAATATGAATATTGGAATACAAATTAAATTAAATAATTTTTCAGGGAACCTGTAGTACGAGTACATACGAAAATAGCATGAGTACTTTTCTTGAAACTTGAGGAAACGATAAATTCTAGTTTTAAATCAGAAATATCAAAAAATAACTTAGCTGATGAGCGGAACACATCATTTTTCACCTTACTACTGCGAGCAAAATACTACATTTTGCTAAACTTCTATCTATATCCAGACTGTCTTCTATTTAAGGTTGGTCTCCAGAAAATGGAGATCGGAAACTAAACTAGAAACCACACTACAGCTACTATAACAAAGTATTTAGCCAACCTAAAGGCCGTTCCAGACCCTCAGGTATTACAATTAATGTTCCAGCCAACTACCACAGTTGGCAGGTGCCGGCAAGCTGGCAGCATTGCCCCTTTGCAATGCTTATTCGTTGAGCCAAATAAGTGAAAAAAGCACCTCTCCAATGGGCGAGTTTTCCCTGATCCTTGTGCTTGGCAGGCGTCTTGGAAGTAGCAGTTCTTCAGAAGGCGCTGCTGCCCACCTTCTTGTATTTTTTCCCTTCGTCGCTTGCTACGAGAAAGGGAAAAACGTGAAGATATGGGGTGTTGCTTTTCTAGCCTTGCACACTACGGGGTGACTTTACACAAATACGACTTTTTATAAACACCGAACGCGATATAAGTGAATTCACATTAAATATAATTTTGTAAGAAATAATTGAAATAGGATATTTCGGATTAAATTGGAAGTACATGTAGATTAGGTACCTAAGAAAGCCAGCGTTAGCATTCGACGGGAGCTCCTTAACGTTGCCTTGTTATTTTGTATTTGATTAAGCATTTAGCGTCGACACTCTATGTTACATCTACTACGTAATCATGGTTGCAGTTACACTAACATCAATATACAAATATTTTGAACTGTAAAGGGCTTATATCGATGTCAAAAGTTCCATTATTTCCATATCACTGCTTTTAATTTTAATTTTATTTTATGGATCTGCAAATTACATTATCGAATCTGCGGGCCTAGCACGGACTGGAAATAAAACTTTTATCACCAAATTTTATCCACATTCGCATGACAATATTATCTACTGAGTTAAGTAAAACTATATCCTCTAGACTTTTTTCGTGGAAATATTTCCGTTTTATTTAATTGGCACAGAACGTGGATAAAACAATCTCCATCTGATATAAAAAAAAAGAGGAACGTTATACTTGTTCCTAGGAAGTGGGTATATAATTACTAATTGAATAATATAATGTCGGGTATTATTGTAATTTGCACTATTTGTAAATCTTTTGTAACATGATATACATAAGCTGTACATCCCTTATCTTAGTGATATAGCCAGCAAAGACTAGCTCAAATAAACCTTTTGGCTGATGTGACTGATATATTGATAAATTCTAGGTATTTTTTTTCATATTGTTATGTATGACGATACTAATAGAGTGAAAGGATTTATCCACCGTGGATAAATATTAACCTACGAGCTCGGAGAGTAGTAAAAAACATCACAATTGAGAAGATTTTTATCCTTTCCCCGGGAAGATATGTCTCCAGTCCATGCTAGGCCCTTTGTTTAAAAATTGTAATTACGAAATAGTAACTAGGAAAACAAAATATTACCCAAAGCAGCTGATTACAGGTTCCAGCTACGATATATAAAAGGTACGAAAAGAATAATAGCGTGTCGTGTCATTATTTAATTAATAGAACTTATTGAAATATGATTCTATTTTATAAGCATTTTAGCACATTGAATAAAAATAAAACATTTTTATTCTTTACCAGGTAAATTATTAACTGCTAACGGGATTCGTACCCGCTACTCCAGGTCACGACTTTCAAATAAAGAAAGTCAATTATGTTGTATAGGTACATGAACAACAAATGTTAAACAGAAAATACGGATTGCTATAATATAGATCATGTTTTTCTCGCGTGCAATGCTAAGTCGGCACCTATGATGATGAATTTATTCTAGCTATTACGAGGTGCTGAATTGCGAACATCGCGCAACAATTGACCGGTCAAATCGAGAAGTGCACTTAACGTCAGCCTTAATCTTAATCCCTGCATGTTGTAATGCAATCAGCTGTTGCAGCAGTCGTGTCCCAAAAACGCTCTAATTAATCATGAGTATCATGACATTCATAACATAACATAGTCACACGAAGCGATTGTTATCTTACGGTACTCAAAGACAGCACGTCGATACGCAAAACGCGGTTATACTCTACTTAGAGCGTGTGAGCTCTTTATCATTATATTCACCGTTGGCAGAAAGGCATATAGGTTCTATTTTCTAAATCTGTAGCTTTTTATAGTGTGCGTAGTATTTAATTATTTCTCAGTACATTATCTCCTATTATCGTTCTATGTTCAAATCAATCACTTCGCACGTTACTGTTTTAAATATTAGTTTGATTGATAGCTCCAATATAAGCGTGTAACTTAATCCGACGGTTCACTAACGGCGCGAGTCGATGACTAAACTTTGTTTTTTGTTTACACTTCGTGATCGAATCGTTCCTCGCGATTACAATACTTATTACGTGATAATCTACAAATATGCGGCCTTTCGGAGGACCTGACGGACGGAACCTAATTCTCACGAATTGATATTTATTAAATGCCTACTAACTCTGTGAACTGGCATATATTTTTACGCACAAACCTCACGTCACTACATATTTATTATACAAAACTCTTCTTTAATCAACAAATGTTATATGAGAATCTGAGAATTATATAATAGGCTATTGTTTTAAAATCTGCTTTTTTGTCGTCACTTTGTGTGGAGGTCTATTTTAAGTAGTTCATGAACTATTAGCAATATGTATGTTACCTATGTTAAGATTAGGTTAATGGCACTATTGGATTTTCTAATTGTGTGGTAACCAGATAAAAGTGTAAGTATAAAAATAGTCATGGGTATTGTTGCAGTTGTGAACTGGTCGAACGGGTAACCAGCAATGGCGCGGTAGATAGGTACTCGTTCATTATACAACCAACATGCACTAATGCGTCGTTTGATCACTATCAGTACGCACGAAAAGTTGTTATCACGCTTATTAGTACATATTACGAATACTTGCATATGTATTACAGTAGTGATATATTATTATGTTCGGAGTAACATGAGAAAGAGAACCAGTCCAGTGATAAATGCAGACCAGCTTTAACTGCGCAATGTTAAACCACTCGTATTACAAATTATTATACTTGCACTGTCTCATATAATTATATTCTCTATTATGTGTACCATTAACATTGCCTGAATATTATCGCACAATTTATGTTACATCACAATGAAATTACAGATAAAATTACATTAGCAAAAGAAGGTCAAATTATCGGTAGGTAATCGTTTAAAACAAAAAATATTATTACAGTAAATATATGTTATTACGAATTTGCAGGTATATCACAATATCAGTTGACCTTTCGAATGCAATTTAACTCGGTTTTTGCGTATATCCCTCAAAATTAGGTGTCACGAAAATTGACATTTTTTTGCGTATAAATTTAGTATGATAAATTGGTAGAATGGAACAAACAGTAAGGACGCCTTTATCATTATATTATATATGATCACACTGGCGTATTAGTACTACAAGCCTCGCCATTAATTCTCTCTCGTAATTTTTTTTTTCATTATAACTAAATAAAACTTTAAAAAAGTATAGATATCTAACTAAATAATACATATTTGTATGTCTCTGTCATTCATCGGTTGTGTCACAATAGTACTTATCGGCTGGCACATCAAACTATCAATGAAAGTGGAGCCGGGCAATGCAATAAACTAGCTAAACAATTATATGTATAGTGCTGAAAGACTAAGAATATGTGTATGTATTCAAACAGGCAGGATTTAATTTACCAGGTTAAGCCTCTATGGAAGGGGTCTTGGTCGGTACTACTCTGATATTCTCCCTTCAAGCAACAACGTGCAAACACTGCTGTATTTTGGTTTGAAGGGCACCGTAGCAAGGGAAATCACCGGGTCATTGAGACTTAAAAACGAATTTGTAAAGTGTTGAGCGCAGTGCGTCACACAACACTGTGATAGTAGTATGTTATGCATGGTGGTAGGGCATTTTGCGAATGCCCGCCTGGCTAGCTACCACCCTCAAGTAGAAAATCTGTCGCCAAGCACCCAACGGTGTGTTCCGGCAGCTGTCCTTGAGAGCCAGCACTTCTAGGTTAGCCTGAACAACATCTTCGACCACATCATCACTTACCATCAGGTGAGATAGTGGTGAAAGGCTAACATAATTATCAGGAATAACAATAAAATATAAAAATAAATAGATAGACGCGATGTTAACAATCACACGCTTGTCCGTCTCGGCACTTATAAAAAAAGTGACTTATTACCAGACGAAAATTGTTTAATACTAGAATAATTGGAAAAGTATGATAGTCAATGATATGACTGAGCAAAACTGATGGCACAGTGGCAGCAGTTTCCTTACTGTATTTAAGTGGGTATGGCGCGTCATTGCGTGGGCGGTGGGTGCGATGACTACCATTACACCATGCCTCTATATCAAACCTATCTTTTGGCTGTTATGGTGTTTCCTCATATTTATTACCAAGTGGGTTTAGATATTACAATAATTCACATAACCACATTCAGCAAAGTAAATGAGATTTCCAGAATATGTTTGTGTGCCGATAGTTATTACTCTAAACGGTAAAATATTTGGTGTAAATATTAATTATGTATCAATTTTAAGTGTGACCATATTTTATTTAATTGCCTAAGTACCTAACATATTATTTCTTTGTTTACAGGTATGGAAAAAAAACATGAAACCCTTACACCGATGATTGGAACTATGTGTAAGCTTTCTTTAGTTTTAATGTGAATTTGACGGAATTATTTGATAAAATAGTACGCCGAGTTTTAATGATAAATAATCAATAGTTATATAATATGTGCAAAAAGAAAGCAAAGTTAATTTTCACGTCTCAGGCTCGGAAAGGAATTGTTTGTCATTCGAAATCTGCGTGGAGAAGTGCTTTTTATCCACTAGCGTTTATATGAATTAACGGAAACTTACTACATTACTCATGCTTATTTTAGCACCTAGTATTTTTCTCGCCGTAGTGCGGTCAAAAATTGTGTGTTGTGCTCGATAGCAAAGTTATTTTGTTCCGAAACCTTCTGTACACTCAGTATTCTATTGTTTTATTAATCCTAGAATCCCTTGCAGGCTTATATAACAAATATAAATTTTTGCGGCTCTTTACTTATGTATCAGAGCCCTTGCATTATACATGCTATTTTTCCAGAACACAGTATTTGCCTCGCTTTAATGAGGTGAAAAATTGTGTGTTGCGCTCGACAATAAGGTTATTTTGCGTCCTTTGAATCCTTCGGTACGTTTAGGATTTGTTTTTTTTTTAATCCTAGACTACTTCGCTTCTTCAGATTTAATTAAAAGTATTCGCGCCAAATAACATCTTTGCAGCCTTTCATAACGTATAACTTTTCCTGCGAGTGATTCTAAATTAGAATATTGAGTGTATCGGGAGATTCTACAGCTAGAGATGTACAGCACGAGCTGATCATACAACTTTTCACATACTTTTCATGAGAAAATAGAAGGAAATCGTGGGCTTTTCAGCAAAGAATTTTAGGCAGCGTTCTTAACTTGTTTTTTTTCAATTCCTCTGGGGTTAAATTACTATCTTCGTATCTCAGTTCACAAACGTTTTGTCATTATTTTGTTTAATTAGCTATTAACTATGGTTCTCGCTTTTTAAGGGTGCTAAGTCAAACTGTCACTGTGTTGTTATATATTTAGTTACAGAACATCATAGTTGTTCCATTTCAATATTAAGATTGGTTATAAATAACGTACACAGGTTAAAATTGTAGGTAAGCGTCAATTTCGCAGATGATTTTCAAAGTATCCTTGGTATTCTAAATTCAAATCTCTTTGTCTCAGTCTCGCTTCAAAATCGCATTTGGCCCACAGTGTTCTAGCAGAAAATCCAGCAAGTTTGAGCTGCGGATGTCAAAAACAATTTTGAGTGGATGAAATGTAAAATTCTCGTACGAAAAAAGTAATTTGTAAATAGATTAAGCTTGATTAGTATTAAAATTCTGGCAATATCCCAACATTATTTTCGGAACCGGTCTGATCTCTTGATGATTGTTTAACTAAGAGATAAAATTAAAGCCCAGTTCAATGACAAAAATAAAAATTATAAGAAACCCTCACAGTGATAATAAGCATTATGCATAAACCATTTTTTAGTAATATGTTTCAAACATGAACTTGCAATATTAAGTAATGATAATTAGTTGTTACTTAACAGAGAAAAGGACGAAATAAATTGCCAAAATGGCAACGCGTGAGAGAGAAAAAAATAGTTAGTATATATTTTCGGTGAAGGAATCCCCTTCACCGAAAATATATACTAACTATTTTTTTTTTAGAAAATCATAATTTCAAAACTAAAAAATAAGGTGAAATAAAAAGCAATTGACCGTTGACTAAAAATGAATCTAATAATAACAAACTCACAAATAGCTGTAACAACCACTGTGGTCCGCTACGAGCAAAACTAAAAACATTATGCAATACCCTATATACCACTATATACCCTACATATCACTGCGATTAGAAGAAAAAATATATATTACCTTATGATAACACTGAGGTGGCAAACCTACGGATAAACTTTATTATAGATAGATAGATATAATAAAGTATACCTTTATGGAATGTGGTATATGACAAAAAAATCCACAGGGTAGCATTTTGAATTCAAATCATCTTAGGTATACTTCACTAAAATATGTCAGAATAAAACAAAGCTATTCGGAGCCAATCAGATGGCAACAAATCGAATGGCACCAACTTACCGCCCTTTTAGAAAGCATCCTTCCATAATGAATGCTAGTTTTGTGATGACAGAGTAAGGCAATACGGCCTAGGTAATCTAGGTATTGATAAATCTTCGGTAAGGCCTATATTTGACATGCTGTGGCTACCTAACTGGAGTTGCAGTATACGGAACATGTCAATCATCTAAGTTTAATAGTCATTGATTTCAACCGGCTGTTACCACATTGCTATAATGGTAAACGGTTGTTCAATGGACCTGCACCTATACTTAATAAAGTAACCTGATAGTTTGCTATTTAATGCATTGTGCAAGATACGAGTATAACTTTGTGTTTTCAGATTAACTTTTAATTGTACTATTTTATGCATGTTTGGCATACATAGTTGAGTTGAGACTGCCCTATCTGTAGGTTGTCGAAATCTTTTCTTTATAATGCGAGATCTTTGGTTTGATCTTCGAGTCGGGCAGTTAATGGGTTCTTTTCATCAAATGATTGTCAATAGTTTAAAGCCTGGAACTGGGCCCAGTAGGCGGCTTTAGACTAGTCTTTTAATAAATGTCTGGCATAATGTGAGCCTTTAAATACATCCCTGTTTAATTTTGTTGTGTACCTATAAGGCATAGCTACTAATAAATCGTTTTATGACTCTCATACATAGTAAACAGGGATGTAGTTTTTTTAAACTTATATATACCTGCTGCGACCCACGGTGTCACTCGTGTAGACGATAATTTAAAGCATTAATCCAGGTAATTTGAATAATTTGTACTAATCCAGACCTAAACTATTTATTTTATAATATTCATTCATATCGGTTCAGCCGTTGTAGCGCAAAATAGCAACAAATATACATATTGACACACTCACAAACTTTCGCATTTATTTTAGTGTGAATCTTGCCGCAACTTGCCAGGTTTCTCAACACTTTAATATGATAAATCTTAATAGTGATGTAGGTATGTAATTGAAAAGGTTTCTTATTGATGCTAGCTGTGATAGGCTAGCCATTGACCACCAGCTTATTAACATTGATCGGTTAAAAATGACTAGGCAAGCTCTTACGAGTGCTTCTACGAGCGAAGGATGGTTAATTGGTTAGTGTTCTACGTGCCAAAACAAATGCCATAACTAAGTAATCAATTCGATCAGATAATATTGATAACTTTATATGTAAGTACAATTAGAAGCATTATAGGAATTAATATATATTATGGTACCATTACCGTATAGGTAATAGAAGGTAAGCATGTGGCAATTTACCGGGCTCATACCCAATAGGAAAATTTCTGCGTTAGTAAAATTCTATACTTATTTGCCAAACGGTATCAAAATAGCATGTAACATAGTACATTTAAACCTGATTAAGTGAGACACCAAGGGACCTTCAAATTGGTTTCACTCAAATTCAGGCTCAAGTCAGTGAGGCTCAAAATTACTTACGTGTGGAATTTGCGGAGAGAATAAGAATAAGTAATAAAATAAAATAAAAAACGATGTTATCTCAGTTACAGAGGTTTTTCATATAAAATTCACTCGCTGTCTCAGTTTTAGAGGTAACTATGATGATAAATCGATAGAATGAATCTCAGATATAGAAGGTTTGCTTCGTGCGACTAACAGAGGTAATTCGGTGCCAAAATGTTGGGACCTTAGCATGTGTTCCCGTTAAAGAGGTTTCTCACTTATCCAGGTCCCACTTAACCAAGATAACACAGTTTTGTATAGGTGTTAGGTAGGTATAATTAAATTTAGTAGCTTATGTGTGAAATAAGCAATATTATCCATAAATTTAGAATGAACGCTTCAAATCTGAATAGTTAATTATCTATCTGAAAGCTATGAGGCATGAAACCTAATAGATATGCGGGTGAGAGAACAACCGCCTCCGCTGCCGGCGGAGCAACGTCGGCAGCGGCGGAGTCCCTCCCGCTCACCGGATAGTAGCTCGCGCCAAGATCCAAGGTCCCTTACGAAATTGTCAGCTTTGATGCAAAAATAATAGGGCACGTAGTTAGCAACCGTAATACAAGAACGTGCCTATTATTGCAATGAACTCAACGACACCTGAAATGAATTCAAGTGTTGAAAATATAGAACTGTTAACATTACTGAGTCTTACAAAAATATATTGTTACGTTTTTATTGCAGGCACTCCGCTTCCGCGCTGCTCCTAGTTAAAGGTCTGCGATCGACCTCGTGGGTCATCGGGGACTGTTCTATGTGTGGAGTGCAGGCATCATACCACGTTATTCCAGCATTATCCTTTATAAAAATAATTACAAAGTGTTGGCAACACTTGGCTAAAGTTTTCGGGCATGTTTAGTACAACAAATAAGAATTACCATACAAAAAAGCAATGACACTAGCATTTTGGGAACATTCTCAAATGGAAATGGCTTCGGGAAAAAATTATGATAAATATACGCGGTTTAAACCTGTAATGGTGCATCGCCATATCATTGAGAACTCGTCGTAGGACAGTGAAAACTCATCTATGTTCTCATTCAAGATATATCGTCAACAACTCACAAGTATGAGATGACGTACTAATCATCGTTTATATTGACACCGTATTTTTCCAGTCCACTATCTTGATCATATCTTCCTTAGGATTAGAACACAGGTTTGGGACAATCCATTAAATTTTCTCACTCCTCAATTTTAGCCAATTAATTATGTTGAAACTGGTTCTACGCATGGATGATCATCGTTGTACATCACTAAATAACTTTGAATTACCATAGGGAATCCAAAACATACAGGGTTTCAACAAAGGCTTTCGCATAATTCACAATAGTTCTAGCAACATGGAGCAGATATATTACGTAGACTAAGTAATTATTCTAAATTTTGTGGCAGTAATTACTTCCAATTTTAATCCTACCAATCACTGATACAAATATATGTCCTAGTAACGACGTTTACCCATATAAACATACCTTAAGACTGTTTCTTAACAACAACAAAAAACCCTCAAGTTAACCCTCCCTTAATAGAAATTGCCGAACATTTATCCCCTCAAACTCGTGCTCCCATACACATGTGGCGTTACTGAATAGATGGTTATAGTGCGCCTCAGAGATAGCCTTGGAGATATCCTTATGCATGCTTTCCACTTTTAGACCCAACGTGTCGAATCATTAGTACACTCTTGCACTAACTTGAAACTATAACCCTCGGTCAACTTAATTATAAGATACGCAATCCTTGTCGACACAAACTGAAAAGCTTTCTGCAAAGTAATCGATGATTAATCTGTGGACCGAAAAACTGTAAGAAAAAATAAAGTATATACAACAGTGGTTGTATTAAATGTATGTGAAATGCAATCAAAAATTATAAATCTGTGGACCGAAAACCTGCAAGAACACCTAAAGTAAACAACAGTGGTTGTATAAAATGTATGCGAAATACAATCAAAAATTATAAATCTGTGGACCGAAAACCTGCAAGACCACCTAAAGTAAACAACAGTGGTTGTATTAAATGTATGCGAAATACAATCAAAAATGATAAATCTGTGGACCGAAAACCTGCAAGAACACCTAAAGTAAACAACAGTGTAGTATTAAATGTATGCGAAATACAATCAAAACTGCTAATCATTTTGAAGAATATTGTCTGTTATTGTCACATTGCATACCAATTTTTAATGTTATTCGATAACAACAACGCTATCCAAATGCGCGCAGGGTCAGACACTAAAAGCAGCTTCGAACAACTCTCGTTTTCATTTCGGTTCATACGTAATTAATGATGTGTTACATAATATCTCTCAATGAGACGTGGGAGGCTGTCAATCAAAGCTTACATATAAAATGAGCACGCGCCATTATGCAGCTTTGGTGGTTTTATTTTAGTACTGAATCATACGAACTAGATAAGTAAAGTTGGATATGTGATTATCAATTTTATTAGGCCAACAAGTGTTCATGAAAGGAAGCATTAAAAAATAGACATTACACAGCTATACATACCATTACTAATAATGCCCACAGGGTAATGGGGTGCTGGGCTAGAATGTCACCTGCATCTCTTCCTGTGGTTGTCGTAATCGACTAAGGGTAAATTACCGGAAGGTGGACAGTAACCACTTCTGAGGAGCTGCTATACTTACACTGCGATTCCCAGGACGCTTGCCAAGCGTTGGGATATTGCCAAATCCCTCCATAATGGGGAAGACTTTTCAGCAGTGGACAATCCAGCTGATACAGTACATTAAACTGAAACTTAATACTAGCCGCAATTTTAAATGTAAAAACTCTTTGCAGTAAGGCAATGCGCAAAACTTATTGGTCTATCAACACTGCAAGTTTTACGTCAGGCAAGTCCCATGCTTGTTTAATCATCACACTAGGTATATTAAGTATATTAAAATAATACAAATACTGCCAGCCTTTTTATTTGGGCACCCTACCCGTGGATAGTGACCAGAGATCTGTTTTCTTCTTATGATTGCCTCTAGGTAGCAGCAAATGGAGCTCATAATTTTTATTTCTATAACATATTTAAGTAATAAATAGATTTATTAACATTGTTTCATTATTTTTGTGTTGCTTTTCTTTTAATTAATAAATAACGCCTTTAGGCTTATAAAAAAATATAAACATAAGTTATTATAAAAAAAATTTTAGACTAGTTAATGTTGCCTAAGTTACCAATTATTATTTGTACCAATAACTTCAAAGTCAGTCTAGTTCTACATTGCTCAAAGGAGTACAAAAGATCGATAATTTGATTTGAATCAATCGAACACAATTGATTTCATGCCATTCATTAATGCGGTGCAAATCGATTATTTTCTTTGACTACGCAATGTAAAAAAGGTAGAGTTAAACTTTCTGCCTACTAATATTGGAGTTTTAAATAAGAGTACAGTTTTTTTTTCTCGCTAACAACTTTCCCATACGTGTGTCGTAAAAACCGACTTAAAGAATAAACATGCAGCTTGTATTCTACAGATTAGTCAAAAGAACATGTACCACTAAAACTTCACGCGGTATAATCACCAAATTGTAAATAGGTAGGTACTCACCAAGCAGTACATTTATCATTTTTTAAAACATAGAATATGACAGGCAGTTATTTTACAGGCAAGTAAGATCTATTAATAATAAACTTTGGCAAACGAAATCACCAAAAAATGACGACTTCTGTTTTCTGTACTTATTATAAACAAGAAAAACAGTGCATCATTGAATTATTACTACAGTTAAAAAGGTCGCCATTTCGCCACTCAGTGCATGTAAAATGTAGAGATACCTTTAACTTGTGTTCAATCACCTCAAACTTTACCCGTTGATATCGGTTACTTCATGGTTCAGTGACCATGAAGTAACCGATATTGGCGGGTAACCGCAAGCCTAAATTGACGCTTCTTATACCTAAACAAGATTACTTACCCAAATAGTTATATAAATATCCTTAACCGTCGATTCGTAAGCTATGATAACATTTTATAAGCCTCTTTTAGCTTATTGTACGGCGACAAAACACTATAGTGATATAAATCATATATTATACCTTGAAAACTATCGCAAGTTTTATCCAGATTAATTTATTAGGAACCGGCTAGGACCCGCCTTATATGTCCCGAAAAGATTCCGATCAGTTTCGGACGATTTTGAAGGCCCTTTTCTGGGATTCAAGATTGATCTCGCGCAATCGTAATCACAATCAATCTAAAACTCAGTGCAGTTTCTAATGCTTTTCATGATATTTTAACAGAACAGTGTGAGGCAGAGTTTATTAATAAATTTGTAATAATTAAGTACATCAACGAGCAACTCTGTGAACTGCATAGTGGGTTTGTATGTCTAACTGTTATTGACATAAAAATATAATTTTAACCCCACAAACTCAGAAAAGAGTGGTTTATCATTTAAAATCTTGAAAGAGCTTAAAAGCACTTAAAGTGTGGCAATTCATAAATGTTTATAAAACTTCTAGAAAAATTAATAAATTTTCTATATTACCCATTTTACTTTGATTTTTACTATATACTAACGCACATTTAATACATTATATAAGCTGTTTTCTCTCCAATATTTACTTCGCTGTAAAGAGGTGAATAATATCGTGTTGCGCTCGGCAGTAAGTTATTTTGCGTCTCGTACCTTAGAAAACTTTTCGGCATACTCAGGGTTCTATATTTTGAATACCTCGCTTTTAGCTCTTGGTTCAATCCTAGAATCCTTCGCTTCCTCAGATTTCAATACAAGTACTCGCGCTAAACAACAACATTGCAACCTTGCTTAACAAATAACTATTATCTTCTTTTAATATACAAAATTCTCGTGTCACAGTTTTCGTTGCCATACTCCTCCGAAAGGGCTTGACCGATTTTGATGAAATTTTTAGTGCTTATCCGGTATCTATGAGAATCGGCCAACATCTATTTTTCATCCCCCTAAATGTTAGGGGTAGTCCACCCCTAAATTTTATTTTTTATTTTTTAGACAACATTTTTAATTTCAATTTTTTTATGATACAACATACAAAAATACATACAATCCTCAATTTTCACCCTTCTACGATCAACCCTTATTTTTTAATATATATTTATATGGCAAAACAACGTTTGCCGGGTCAGCTAGTATGCTATATACAAATGGCGTTTTATCCTATACCGCATCTTCTTACTATTCTTACAATTTTCCCAATAGTTTTCTTAGATCAATTAATGACCAAAACCATTGCGGTTGGGTCAATCAATCAATTTCTATATCGAACTAATATGTGACAACTTTATAACTGATGGTTTGTAACGTTTTATAAAGTGCATTCATTAGGTTATGTCATCCATCCATTCACTTTTTAATGCTTTTACCATATCAAATCCTGACATTATAATCATCAGTTAGGGAGATAAGAATGTCTTTTTGATGTGATACCAATATATAAGTTCACAAATCCCCATGTAAATTACTCGCCGAAATTTAGTGTAACTTGTATTCTTAGAATATGTGTTTTTAAAGACGGTTCTATACCTATGGGTAAAGTATGTAACGAAGTGTCACTTTCATATACAGGGTTATTGGGAAAATGCTAACAACCTCTATCGACTTCATGGTATAAAGCTAAAATACGAGATGTCGTAATAGTAATTAAGTTATTTGACTTATGTTAGTCCTAACGTGTGGTAAATATGGTATTATCGCGCATGTAGCTAGGTATGATAAGCATTCTATTCTATTACTAGATCAAGGTATCAATTCGCAAGTTCAAACAATATTGCTCGTATTATTGCAGTAGTAGGAAGTTACGAGTATTAATTGATGATTGATTACATAGGTAATAACCGAAAATATATTGAAAAAAAAAATACTTTTTTGTTACGTTAACCGGTTACAAACTAACTTAACTTAATTATTTCAACTTGAAATAATTAACATTCGCAAAATTACAACGAACGCCACGAGCTGCATTCAAACCCGCAACCTTCCGTCCTTAGAGCCGGCATATGCTCTGCCAATTGAGCTAACGTGGTGAGAGTAGTCTTTGCTCAAATTCATCCTTCATCAGTCAGTCCGTTCGACCGTCTTTTAATGGGACGGAGCGACAATTGCAGCCAAACTGAACTCAACTAAAAATAATAAAATTTTCAAATTAGCTTTATACTTGTTTCCGACGAGTTAACCCATTCTAAAGTAATTTATATTGTTTTCTGTTAGATTATCAAAATATGGGCCCTCTTCTCGTTAAAAGTGATATCTACTCAGACTAATATACTCATATAGACACCAAAAACATGGAGGTAAACACGACTTATTTTTTTCATAACTTTCTTATGTTTAAATTATCATCAGGCAACATCACAATTTTTTGAATTAATATTATAATAAACACCTGCTTGTAGCCTTAAAAGATGATATACACTATTAATGAAATAAATCTCATAAAAACCTGTTGAGTGTTCACTTTTATAGAGGATGTGGCGTCATCATGGTGATTCACACACCTGTTTATTTATCGCCAAACTACTTTTTACTTGTTTTGCCAACTTACGTTTGGATCACAACAAATTCACAGTTTATCTTAATGTTTGTCATATAATTTTCTTGGAATTTGTAGGCAAACGATTTTCTTGATCATGTAGAGTATTTATTTATTCTCTCTATCATATCTATATATCATATAGATCCTCACGCCAACCTTACTTGAAAATGTGGTTAGTAGCATTGACAAAAAAATATATATAGCCTACCTACCTGATAAATAAACCAAAATCAAAGCTTTGTTGTGTATTTATAATATGTATTTATATTATAAATGAAGTTTTCTTATCAATATCTTAAATAAGAAATTTCCATGAACCTCTGCTCTCCTGGTACTTTGAGAATTCGTACGTTTGTATTTGATGCCGTTGTGACGCTATTGACGCATTGCTTTATAAATATCACCCTATTTTGCTAGAGTACTTAAGGGAAGTGTCTTCAAGCGCTTTCTATACATACGTAGTTTAGCCATATTTTATTTACAAAGCGTTCAAACTCAATGAAATATTGAGCTTAATATATATGTTTCTAGTATTTCAGTTTTCTATGAAATTATGTATTTTGGAAATAATTGGTTCATTTTGTATGGGAAATTTTATTGCACATTTAGAGATTTAGATATTAAATAAATTAGTATATGAGAAACTGGTAAACGAGAAGAATAAATATTAGGCTTAAGGACATGTATACAAAAAATCACCAAGTTTGACCACTTGGTATTTCAAATGTGGGGAAGCTATGTTTGTATGGCGAGTGCTACGGAGACACTGGCCTTAAGCAGTAAGTAAGTAATTATAAATTAGGGCCATCAAACAATGTGCGGGATTAGACCAGAGCGGAAAATAATATAGGGATCAGACCGGAATACACACTAAGCTATTTGTTATATTCTTTTTTACGTACTAACGTAAAAAAGCTTCATGTGCGTGCTCTCGTCTGATAACAGAAACATTAATCAGAATCATAATCGGAATAAGGTTTTGCTGCGTTGTTATATCGAATTTAGTAAACATGGAAAGATATAATTGATATTAGTAACCTCCATATCCCTACAATCCTATTTAAAACAAGAATACAACTACACGCACACACTCACAAAAATACGTCACCAACTTTATCACCAATAGTTTTAACAGAATCACAATCAAAATTACAATAAATAGCCAACTAACGCTTTAATAACGAAGTGATTTGACTAATAGACTAAGCTGCGGGTAACTTAAACTTAATCTATGACTAATAGACTCTACGAACATTAACACAAATTGTTCATAAAGATACACCTACTGTTACCGTCTCGTGGTTAGAAAACTGTGTATTTAGAATGAATGAAGTCGTTAAATTCAGTGTTGCTACAAAGGTACTCGCACCTATACTGTAACAGGACACCACAGCATTCAATACATTTTCGTATCATATGTGCTAACGCCTGGCAAGAAAAACTAACTAACATCCACAATGAAAAATAGGCCCGAGGGTTTAAATAGTTCCAAGTTAAATAATAAAGTTCTCATCTATTCTTATAATAAAACTGTAACTTATCCAATTCTGTACCTGGCAGATATTTTGAAAAAAATATTCGAGATGACTTTAGCTGATACTGATGCCAAAACTGTATTTATTTATTGTTGTCTGTGTCATCGCAGGCCACAGATAATATGAGATAAACAATGCTCAAATCTGAATAATTAGTCTGCAAGGATGGAAATCGCGAACGAAGTCGCGGGTACAGATAGTTTATAAATAAGTTTTCAGATCGTATTCAAGCTATTTTGCTGTTTTTTTTTTTTTTATACCACGAAGGTGGTAAACAAGCATACGGCCCGCATGATGGTAAGCAGTATCACTCGCGTGTTGCCGACTTCTTTCAATATTGGTGGCGTATAGATCCATCCGTTTTTCATCTTGTTATTGCTTGGGTGTAAAGTGCTGTGTTGCCTCTAAATTGTGGTACTGCCGTTCAACTAGCAGTCACCATGACCACCATTTTGCTTTAGTCCTTGTTGAATTCCCACTACGCCAGCCTCAACGAATTTATTATATCATACACCGTCTTTTACCAGCACCTATATGTTGCTAATTTGGTTAGTACCCAATGATAATTTTACCATCGTCATACATTAATGGCGATGATAAAAGACCTGACGGAAAGACTGCTTTCATAGAAGTTAGGACGACTTCACACTTTAGCGCTGGCACAACTTCCTGAAACAAACGCGATTGTTCGTGCGGGAGCTACTTCAGTGGTGCGACACAAGGGGTGCGAGTATGCTAATCTCGGTATTGGTTAGATATTTGAGCCGTTTAGTATACAGACTCTTGGTATTAGCCAAATTGATGGGGCAATACAATGTAAAAGGATTTCAACTTTCTCTCCAAAGTGTTCACACTGGGAAGCAAATTTTAGTCTCTTCATTAAACATATATATTGCTATCTGTTTCGCTCTGTAGCACTTGATTGTATTAGCTGTTATCTAATCTGTGCCTGAGTGCAAAGTAAAGTGGGCAAATATTATCATATTGATGGCTTGTTTAAAATCTCAATATAATTAGTCGCGCAGCGTGGTTACGTGAAATCAGCCATCACGTAAAATCAACCATCGGCTTGTCTCACAAAAAATGTTGATGCAAGTGCGTAGTATTCATCAACTTCGTGGCGCAAGTGTGCCATCAGTCAGTGGTGCCAGGGAATATATTTGCCATAACATTATTGCTGGTATAATGGGGGTTTAAAACTATCATATAGTAAAATTTATGTGTTTACTTGCATGAGTAAATTGCAATTTAGGTACTCCAGAATTTATTTATGATACTTTTATATATTTAATTGATGATTGAGATAGTTATCTCATATAATTAAATTAAATAGGTTCATTAATTAGATTGAGTATAGTGACCGGTATTGAGTAAAATTCAAATCACTAAACTAATTATTTCATTTAATGAAATAAACTTTAAAATATACATTAAAATATAAATGAGTAACAGACTTTGCACCACAAAAAATAACTACGTTAATATATTACTAGATGAGGATAAAGCATATTACAGAGCTAAGCATATTACACTCTTAAGTAAGTATAGGTAGGTAAGTATAATTGTAAAAATTAACAAGTTGCAAAACAAACAATTCTTATAATGAAAACTTTTAAGTGAGATGTATAATGAAACAGGTGCAAAGAAATCTTAATTCAGCCGTCAAAATGTAAGTGAACAATACGTTACGCTGCAAAGCGCCAGCACAATGTCTTCCATGCGTGTCGTTACGTCGTTATCTTGCGTATCTATACGCAAGATGCGAACAATCTCCAATGAAACTTATGAAACCTTCAATTATATTATTCAGCAATAACTAGAAATTTCTGCAAATAAACTCATTTAAATTATGTAAACAAGACAGCCGTTATATATATTACAAAACGAGTTCTAATTTTAAGAATATACTTTTAAATTTTATCTTCAATGCCACAGTCATTTTCTCGTGATCATGAAGTGTTTTATACGTTATGTTATGACGGTGAGGTAGGTAGTATAACTGTGGAGTGTAGCTTTGAACCTATTATTATGGACGCATAAAGTTTTATAAAGTGGTACAACACAGGCCAAGGTACAAGATTTCATGTGACTGAGTTAACTAGAACAGACCAGTAAATATCTATATGAATTCTCGGACCTTAGCTTGACCTAATCTTATAAGCGTGTAACGATAATACATATAAATACATGCACTTTAGTTGTATACATATACTGTGTGTATAGATAGTAAACATATTCTAAGAAAATTACTTCGATGTCTATGCCGAATACATATTATTATAATCGTCAAAGCATACAAAGATGTTCAGTTTGTATGCGAGTTGAGCCAGTAGGTACCTACTTGTAGTATCGTCATGTAAAAATTCAGGATACCTTTGTTTCTCCCTTTTAGTTTTTAAAGTTCCGTAGCCATGGGGCAAAACTAAACCATATCAAAATGTCTGTCTACAAACAGACAGGAAAGTGATTTTAATATGGTTTCGTTGTCACGGTTCTCTAGAAAAATAACTCTAATGTAATCCCAATCTGAGTGAATTTTTATATATTATTTTTGAATAAAAACAGGTTTGTTGATGATAACATGACCGGTTTTATATTCCTGATTTTTGAAAATAAACATAACAAGTTCTAACTTTGAAGTAAGTTGTATTTTTTCTAAATTATCTTACTCTTGATGTTGGGCCACTATAATATGATTTTCTCTAACCTATTTCCACATATTGTAATTTTCTCCTGATATTTACTGATCAGCAAAATCTCTTACATTTTAATATTCCTGTATATAATTTATACTTTATAAATACAAATTAGGAATGTAGTATATAATATAGGCCTTACTTATTGTAGCATATAATAAATTTATTTGTAGCCGGGCCCTATATATCACAATTTTTCGAACTCCAATAGCAGATTATTTTTACGGCGAGCGAATCGAGCCCTATAACTATCCCACAAGTTGTACATTTTGTGGCCCCTTTTACTGTTTAACTATCACGCCTATAGATTTGTGCTTTAACATAGTTATTTAACTCCATATGTAGATCTGCTATCTGCCTAAAAAAAATACAACCATGAAAAAAATGAATTTTGTATTTTTGGATGGAATGTTATTGTACTACTAACGCCATCTGTTAGAAAGCCAAAAAGTTAACATCGCTGCAACCGAACTAACTCAATTCCTAAATACATCGTAGTTAATCTACTCAATAATAGATGACACCACCAGAATCAGGTTGTAAAATAAACGCGAGCCCTCACAAGTAAATATAATGATATAAGATAACACATCTTATTAGGGTTCTATTTAAGAATTATAGATACGATCTATTACGCATGTACATATCCCGAAAACATCAGCTTAAGAACATTGTTATTGAAAGTTCTAAGAACCACCATGTAACGTTTTCTGCTCTGTGGATACACAGATTTGCAGGTGTTCTACTTATCTCATTTCTCACAAGGGTTTGGAGGTCGAGCTTTTATAAATATGTATCGTACATTACATCTACTCATTCGACAACACGACTAATGTCAGCGACTTTTCGCAAGGTCCCCTTTGATCTCGATTTGTAATATCTAATAGATCCGGTGGCCTATAGCACACTTCCCATGGAAATATGCGTTTAATTTTTCAACTCGCCTGCAATTATATTACAAATATTTTTTGCAATATTTACGTTATGCCTGTGTGCGTACAGCAATGGTAAGGGTAAACATATGAAAAACTCGTTAAGAGCAAGGGAACACATATCATAGAAGAGGTAGTAATACAATTAAAACTTTACTTTGCGGTGAGCAAAATTATGTATCAGTAAAAATTTAAAAAAATGTGTTTATATAAACTGTAAAATTATATATATATTAATTTAAATTGAGGGGAAGCAGTGCCAAGGAAAAGATCAGTTATACACAACCCGTTTGTTATTACTTAATTTGTAGTGTATCAATAGAATTGTCCACTCCTGGGACAGCCGCTTAGGGGGGGGTTTGCCATAATCCCCATGCTTCAAAGGCATCTTGGGGATGGCAGTTTAAGATATTAGTATCAGTTCCTCAGAAGGCGCTGGCTCTCAAGGAGGAACCGAGACACACCGTTAGGTGGTTTGCGACAGATTTTCTACTTGAGAATGGTAGCTAGCCAGGCGGGCATTCTAAACTAACTAACTAGTGCACACTACCCTACCGCCATGCTGTAACGACTGCCATCCTAAGACAACAACCGAAACCGGCTGTAAACGTGCCCACCGAAGCACGGAAGCGCTAAATAGTAAAACCACTAGCAGTCACCCATCAAACAATGACCGCGGCCGATCTATTTTCTGATCGGTTAAAGGAACTGCTAAGCAAACTTTGCTACGAGCGCTTAATACCAGTACATACGATCGGTAGCATGTGGCTTGTAATGTTGTTCTATTCGATCCCCTTGACATATTTGATCTGAAAAGTTATTTCAAGTCATTACAGATCTAATGTTCTGATAAAAAAAGTTTATCTTGCAATCTTATGTTTTAGAGGTTCTATAGCTGTCAAAATCGTGAATGTCGTAAACTGACGCTGTAAAGACAAGACAAGCAGACGTGCACGATTTTAGCAAATAGTTAGACCATAAAGATTATGAAACATTGTCAAAAGTAAAAAGCAAAGCTGAACCTGCGTAAGAGCATCAACCTTATCGTGACTTTGCGATTTCAGAGAGCCGGTGCTTTTACATATAATATTTTAAGGCTTGAAATATTTTAAAGTTACTATTCACAGTCCTAACTTCAAACACAATCTGTGTAAGAACAAGATAAGTTTTCTACACCATTAACTGACTAGGCGATACAATTTCTTCTTGAAACTGTGTAGGTTGCATAGTAGTTAGATGATATTGTATTGAAAGTTATGACAAACATAATCAAGAACAAGAAGACAAAGGGCGCCCGTATCGCTGAGACCATCACCTCTACCAGACAAACCCACAACAAATATAGGAAACGCCCTTAGGCTTAGGATGTTAGCAAAAAAATCCTACGTCTATGGTAACGCCTCGTTTCATTACCGCCTTTCTACCTTACCTAAATCCACACAACATGAACGGAACAAGAATTAAGAAAACAGTTTCTCAGCAGATGCACTTCCTCTCACTGCAATCAAATCTCATTCCAGTCCACCGCCACCTCGAAACTGCAAAGCCGCTCTATTTTTTTTACGGAGACACAGATCAGATGTCCGTTTGACACGTCATATTTGACATACCCTGGATAGGTCTTCGTACTTCGACAAGTACGTTTATACGTACCCGGATATTCCACTGCTGAACACAGCCGCTGGGCAGGCGTCTTGGGGATTGTAGTGTAATTGAAGATTCTGCTGCCCGCCTTCCGGTATTTTACCCTTATAGTCACTTCTTACGACACCAACGTGGACAGATGGGAGGATGACATTCTGGCGCGGTACCCCAAGGCCACCATACTTAACTACTTGGCTATAAAAATATTGTTACCTAGGGATGCCCAGGCCACTGATTTTCAAGCTTCTGATATTTTCTTACATAACTCGATCAAATAGTCCTCGCCAAGAGAAAATTACATTTGGTCTGATATTCATCTTAATACAAGATCGTTCTAGTTGACCTAGTTTAATATAATTGATCGTGATTTCTTACATGTACATAAGTACTCAATTACTCGGTCTCAAAGATTGAGAAAGTATAATACAAACTGCACTACATATTCTGCAGCTATTCATGTGGTTAGTGTATGACATATTTGACTTGATCCTGGCGTAGGTAAAGAATGGTTAAATTAACTCGCCGCGCGCGGCGGCTTGGTTTCAATATAATTCTAAATAAGTCTTGTCGTTGGCTAAATTACACAGTGTTTGAACAGCTTCATAAAAGAACGGAACGAATGCCTCCTACAATGGTATACAATAGGACTGCAACGGCTCGCAAATGTTTGAAGAGCGATGGTTACTCTAGATCGCCTACGCAATCTCGGGACAAAAGCAGACCCTGAGCTTGTTAGAAAATGCATATCAGAGTACCAGTAAGAGCTAATGAAGAATCGCAATGTCATTAATCATCTTATCAATTAAATATTTACTGATACGTTCCACTTAATACTTCCGTGTTGAATACGTTAACCGGGTAATATCACCTACTTTTTAAATTAAATTTCTAATAATAAAAGTAAGTTGCTTAACATTTTCTATAATAGGAAACTTCAAATTATTTCAGACTTGGTGATTTATTTCACTAAAGTTGTTTAAGGTGTCGATTCTATACCAATTTCCTGTATTTAAAATTATTTACAATAAATCGTTAATTCCACGTTATTATATTATTATAATGCAAATTCTAGCTGCATATGTATTATAACGCCTATATAAGTTGGTACCTACCTATTATATGCAGACAATACTTACGCGTTGATGTCTTTTGTACACGAAATTTGCCGCGAACTGCAGACCTCGCACTTAACATAATTTTATATTGCTTGACTTTTAAAATGCTATAAAGTCGAAAATAACATAAATTAGTTTTGAAATGTGCACATAAAGACCTTTTAAATAAAACTTTACTTATTTTTGCCACTAAAAATGTCAAAGTTCTTTTCTGAAATTGCAACAACGCACCAATTGATTTAGCTCCACTTACATATACAAATTTCATCAAGATGCAAAACATCCATACAATACATTACGTTTTAAACATGTCATAGAAACCTTTGCTTGACCAGATCAGAAAGCATTTCAATGTTGCACTTGAGAGTAATTTATTGACGTGCGAGAAGTAATAAAGAAGTCAACATTTTTAAAACATTCATTTATATATTAAACTGCAATATTTGAGAGATCTATTAAAATTTTTATTTATGTAAAGTTACCTTTTGAAGAATCCCATATATTCTCGGGAATTACAGGGCGCTAATTTCTAATTTTGAATGTGTCTGGCCAAAAACCCTTTGAATTGCCGGGTCAAAGTTGTACCGAAGGTAAGAGCAATATACTCAACGTGAGGCTGGAGTTGGCATATAATGCAAAACCTTTTGTAGATGTGAAGTTCCCTTATTTAGGACACCAAGTTTCTTACGTGCAAATTCGACTTTACATTAAATATGGTCAATTGTTATGAAATGTATAATTATATATTTTTATGACAGCTGAAGGACTGCGCTTTAGTATCTTCAATAACTCTTGACAACATACTCTACAGTAAATATTCCTCTGCACCTCCGGAGTATAAAACACCCATTTTCAGCCTGAATTCGGTTCTGCACACCATTCGACCTGAACCAAATCAGTTGAGGAACCGACATATAGTGAAAAACTCTTTATCCAAATAACTAATATATAATGTTGAGTGCTTCGAAAAAAGTTAGTTTCTCGATGGTTGAGTGTTTGCATTGGGTAGTTCATACACAGCTACTCAAATAATAAATTGACTATAACAATTCTCTGTGCCGCGGAGGCAAGGACAGAAAATACTCTATGGTCACTACCAACTAAACTACGGTATTAAAAACGGTTTCACACCGTCGTCGTTTACGCCATTTTGTTGACCGCGTTGCGTATTTCTGAAGCTATAATACCAAACAAAGCGATAAGCATGATACCTACTGGGAGAAAACTGATAGGTCCAGTCGATTTAGTAGCAACTTAAACTGAATATTACGAAATTATATCACTTGCGGTACTCCGGAGGCTTTGCATAAGAGTCGTCAGATCGAACGCAACGATACAGATACCCACCACTATATCATTTAGTGTTGAAATGTCGAGTTAGGCTTTATTAATTATTTATATGCACCTAATAATTTTAATTGTTATATCACTATACATAATGAAGCAATGATGGCCAAGCGCAATCACCGCATGGTAGAAGGGCATTGTGCGATTGCCCGCCTGGCTACCACCTTCAAGTAGAAAAACTGTCACCAAGCACCTAACGGTGTGTTCCGGCGGCAGTCCTTGAGAGCCAGTGAAATTACAGGTAGGTACATGGGACTTAAACAACTATGTCTCAAAGTGACGGACGCAGTGCAATCGGGACTTGTAATAGATAGACAGAGGTTAGTCCGCTTAACGTCAAGGTGGGCCTCGGAACTTGATCCGTCACAATAACATAAAAAAAACAAGTATTTGTTTATAAAACTTTTAGAAACGTTTATTTAACATAGGCAGAACCGATTGTTGATAAGTATCGCAAGATATAAGGATGTATGACTCTTACTATTTAAAACTTGATATTCAATTACTGTTTCCTTTCGCCTTTGACTTCATTTTCATAATATATCTTAACGCCACGTTCTACCATACCAGTTAATGAATTTAATTTGCTCTTAAATTACATTATACTAGCCGTTCTCGCAAGCTATGAATTTTGATTCTATTTCAGAGATAGAAGATTTCGACATACGGATAAATTCCGCCTGGAGAACGGTAACACCATTTATGCCCGTCGTCACATTTAATCGGTTGTTGGCCAACGGTCGCAACGAAAAATTAGTAATAATTTAAAGTAAACCGTTGATTAACAACCAGTTAACTGTCGCTGCGGCAGGTCCTGAGAACGGTAGCACCTGTTTATCAACCAAGTTGAAATAGGAAGTGCGCAAGCGACGATTTAAATGAATCGGAGCAGTACAGTGCACCGACCGGGAATTTCGAAATAAATGTAAAACATACTAAACCGCAAGGCGTTCACTATTCGCACTTTATGGAAGGCCCACTTGTTCTATTTCGAAATATAGTTGTAGCAATTAATATTTACTAAGAAACATGTACGACACATTTCTGTCGACCGTAGGTATCAACATACTTATAGCTATTAAGCATACCTAGTTTATAATTTTTTACTAGAGCATTTTTGGGTATATGTATCAACAGGCAGTAGCTTGTTTTGACTTTTTGGTCAAATCATGGTTGGATACATAGTATTTAGTAACTAGCTTTTTCTCTTTCGTAAGTTATAGCTAATTAAGGCCTTTAATATACCTTCACTGGTTATAACGATATTATTCGTATGTAATGTACTGGATCAGCCACGTTGTCCACTGCTGAACACAGCATCCCCCATTATGGGGAGTTTGCCATAATCACCACGATTAGCAGGCGTCTTGGGGATCGCAGTGCGAGATATCAGTTCCCCAGAAAGCATTGCTGCCAACCATCTGGTGTGTTACCATTAGTCGCCTCTTACGACAACCATGGGTAGAGATGAGGGGGTTACATTCTAGCTCGGCACTCTACGGTCATTATTCGTATACCTTAATTACGCATACCATTTCAACTAAAAGGAAGTATCGAAAAGTATTTGCATTTATTTTTTTCTATTCTTTCATTATAATAGACAACTAAAAGTAATGCAATGAAAGCATTTAGGCAAACCAAAGGCCGTTGATGGCCTACAGGTAATCCAAATGCTCCAGCTCACTACCAGTTGGTAGCGTCCCCTGTATACTGGCAGCATTGCCCTGTTGGATTGCGATGATTATTCGTTGAGCTAAATAAGTGTATTTATTTACCTCTTTTTTCGTCGTTTTAGTGGATAGGTAAAAATGTTTTTATTACTGATAAGCTAGTCTCTAAGTGCTCAATCATCTGTGTGTCTTTATTTAACGCCATCTAAGTGGTGACGTGGTTAAAGATGCTGACTAAATCTAGGAGAATCCGCCATTTAACAAACCTCCCTCATTAGAGGAGTTTGCTATTCCACGCTTGGCAGAGGTCTCGGGGATCGCAGGCTAAGGTGGTAGTTCTTCAGAAGGCTTTGGCTTCTGGTATTCTTCCATTCATCGCCTTACATGCCTCTCACAGGAAAATAAGGAGTGCAGATTTCGCCCGGCAGGGAACTATCCCTGCCGGGCTATTAATATAGGTCCTAATCTATATTAATACTTACATGCTATAAATTTGAAAGTTTGTTTGAGTACGTTTGTATCAATTATCTCTGAAATCACAGTATTAAGACGACGTTTGGTTTACATAGTTTATATACATACGCTCTACGAATTACAAAATGTATTGTTAAACGTAGCATACGTGTTATGTAGTAGTAGATATTAAGATCCTGTAATTTAATACATCAATTTTGATCCCGTTTTCTTGCGTAGTTCTCTACAGAACGCGATATAACTACTATAAAAGGATAATAAGTACTACTATATAAGTCTTATACCCTTCAAGTCCCAGCAGTTCAATCCAAGATGTTCCTGAAACCGGACTTTTGGCCTGCAGTGGTGGTATACCGCTTATTCAGGGAGAGGAAACAGAGTCTACCCGTTATGTAGTGTCATTAATTTTTGATATATATATATATTAGATTAAGGTATTTATGTTCTATGGGTCCATACGTTTTTTAATTTATTTATTGTGTCTGTTACCTGCAATAAATATTTATTATATTATTATTATTATAATACGCGAGCGAAACCCCTAAAAAGTTTTATGAAGCCCTCAAAACGTTGTTTGCCTAACATCACCAAACAAATATAGGCAGTGTTCGCTGCGGTCATGATATGGATAGGTGACCGCTTGAGTGCCATTTACTGGGTACTAAGCGCTTTCACCCTTCATGGGGCACGTCTGGCTGTAGATGTACCACCCTCATGTAGAAAATATTTCTCCAGAGATGCAGCTCATGCTGTCCTTGAGAGCCTGTTACTATTCTAGGTTAAGCCGGGTACAACCTGCAACCACATTATCACTTACCACCAAAATAAAAATAAAAATAATTTGATGATTTTCTGGAAATTACCACAGTGAGTTTTAAATAAATATTTGACACAAAGTAGAAATATTTATGATCTTTTACTACTAGTGGGGTCGCACTAAGATCTTGGTTTTTTTATTTGATAGTAATATGTTTACTGTACACTTATTTTATCGAGTACGCAACATATGAGTATATTACAATTTCGTTGTAAAATTTCCAAACAGTTGTGTGGAACAATTTTAAATAAACACAAGCACTTGTTCAAATTCCACATATTTGTATTACATGTATGACTCAATATTATCTTTTCCTCGTGAGCCAATATTACAGCCTCAGAATTTACGGGATAACCAAACAAGATCTGCAGCATAGATAGACTGCATGTCTACAACATGGCTAAGTCGGAGTCCCAGGTGCTTACTTTTGTCTACAAATATTATGTAATAAAATATTTTTCATTTTGATTTCGAAATAAAATAAAATACATAGAGCATATGAGCATGTAATAGTGTAGGTATCAAGCTTTTCTCGTATAGATCTCGCATATAAAAATACAAGAAAGAGTTCACAATTTAAGTGCGCCATAGAATACATTTTTGAAATCTCCCAATTTTACCAAAGAAAATTAAAATATTACACAAATCAATTTATATTTAGACTATTATGTTAAAAAAGTGATAAATGTATTGTATTTGTTAAAAATAACTAACCATGTTTTTTTTTAAATAAAAACATCTAAATGGCCATCATCGCGCTGCAAACACCCGGACCAAATATTAATAAAAAAGTAGCTGGCACATTGCGCATGGAATAGCGGCCACTTCTTCTAGGATATTGGTCTTGACTTTAGAAGTAGGTATATTTTTATCTAAATTTTTATTTGTCATCTCACTAAGCTAGATCTAGCTTTAAATATCAAGTGCAATAAGAACGGAATTTTAAAAATTGTTGCAAATTATACTAACACCATGGGAGGTATCATAGGGGATCAGGCTACACTAAAGTCCATCGATAAGGATAGGTCCTATCTGATACATATCGATAAGTTCATATCTATCTTGGGCTCGATCTAGATTGGTATAAAATGCTCTAAGCCAATAAACAATTTCAGCTGCTCCTATTTCGACATGTATACCGCACTGACTCGATTATAGATTAAAGCAATAATTCGCAATTTAACATGGCATGCGGTTAATTTCAACGGATTATAGTAACAAATTGTAAGGTAAATATATTGTGAGTATACTGCATTAATATTATGAAACGACATATTGCTATCGTTTTCGTGATTTATGATAATCGTGGCCACAAAATATTCCTACGTGTAGGTTTGCCATACGTCCGGAATTTTCATAGATAGGTATAGACGAAGATAAAATTATAAATAAAAAAGTGTATTAATGAAATCAACGGTAGTTGAGTTTTAAATTATCTATTGAGCTGTCACACTATCGACGATTGCTTCTGCTTTAGCGCAAGAGTTCTCACTCGCGTTGTCGAAGTTGGGAAATATTGTGCTTAACTATATGATAAGCAAGCGTCTCCTCAGCATCTGATTGTTTTTGTTTACTTCCTGACGATGTTGATTGAAAGACATGAGTGGTTTTACAGTTAATACTCCGTATTTACTTTAGGATTATACTCATTACTCACATTTAAAATTTTTTGGAGCACAAAATATTTAGTTCTGGCAAAAACAAAATAAATAAAAAATGCGGTCCAATAATTTTTCAATGTGATTTTCGCATAGTACGCGATGGTGCGCATATTCAGAAATGTTACTTATTACTATATGCGTCTCAATATTGGATGTCTGGACAGTCAATTTTGAAGAAATGACAGCCGAGCGGTAATAACTTTGGTCTGCCGTGCCGCAGGTCTCTGGTTCTATGCTCTCCGCCGGCTTGAACTTCACCGCATGGTGGAAGGGCATTTTACGATTGCCCGCCTTGCTAGCTACCACCCTCAAGTAGAAAATCTGTCGCCAAGCACCTAACGGTATGTTCCGTCAGCAGTCCTTGAGAGCCAGTGAAATGACAGGCACGTGAGACTTAACAACTATGTCTCAAGCTGACGGGCGCAGCGCAATTCGTGACTCGTGATGAAATGCATCTGTTACAGGCAGAGGTTAATCCACATTAACATCAGGTGGGCCTCGAGCTTGTTCTAACACAATAACATAAAAAAAACTCACAATAGGCATCAGTGAAGTATATAGATCCCGTTTGCAGACTCTGTAACTGTAATAGACATGCGTGATGCATACCATCAAACGGGCAACTTCTCCCACTCGTCTCTGCATAACATAAGTAAATATACTAGAAACACATAAAATAAAATGTATAAAGGTACTAAATCGAGTCCAGTGATTTAACCCGGACTTGTGAGGATTCTTTCAATCAATTTACATTAACATACATAGGGCTCAAGAGATTATTAGGGTTTATTATGAGAAAAATATACACTGCCTCCCAAGCTCGAGCGGTCGGACGGTCGACGAGTGGCACGCACGTAGGTCGCACGTATTTTAAGGTTTCTATTTCGTTACATAACTCCACATACATATATGTCAATTTCACTCATTTAACGGCTGCTATCTATAATGCAATGTAGTGTAAGTACTGTCTAATGTTAAAAACGTAACATGTGCCACAATCATAACCTAACTCGTGGGCTGTATGCAATGCGTTGAACTGATGACAAACATGTACAGTTGTAAATTATGTCACAATGAACCATTTTTATAGATAACTAGCCTTGATCCGGCCGCAGCTCCATCCGCGCGTGTATTGGTAATCGCGCAAAACCATTAACCTATTTTGCGGAGTTGCATGAAAGCTATCCTATATCCTTCACCGGGTCTCAAACTATTTCCATACCAAAATTCATCCAAACCAGTCCAGTAGTTTTTAAGTTTATTCGTATACAAAAATACAAATCTTTCTTCTTTATAATATTAGTGTAGATTTCTTACAATGCACAATTGATATATTTAGGGTCCCGTAAGAATTGGACCTTATTACTAAACTTAGTTGGTCTAAGCGTCTGTACTAGGTCATTAAAAGACGAATTAAGAACCGCCCTATATTTGTACTAGTCATGGACGTTTATTTTTATCAATACAAAGTACTTACCAACTGATAAATTACTTGTCATGGATATAGTGATGAAGTCATTAATAAACAAACAAAGTATTGACCTACAAAGTACCAGTCATGAACGTTGTAACTACGTTATTAATAGACGAATAAAGTACCAAACCGACAAATACAGTACCAGTCACTGACGCCATAACGACGTCATCGATAGGCAAATTAGTCTTTTTGCTATCTGAGCTTTTGAACTATTTGATAGCTATACCTTGATAGGTAGCCAGTTGAAGTTTGTAAAGAATATTATGCGTTGTTATTACGAATTCAAAAATAATCATGACAGGAAAAAGTAGAGTAATCTATATATGAGAGATCCGCCCACATACATACTATTCGCTTTTTTTGTCTCTTTCTCTATCGTATAAGATATATATACCTACAAGTGACTAGCTCGCTAATCGCTAAATAAAAAATCCATACCTCATGATTTGAATGAAAAAATAATAATTAAAGAACTTACAACAACAATATGTACGAGTACGTAGATCCTACAGTATGTAGATGTACTTACTATAAAAAAGAGCATCTGATAATGTCTGCCCTACTATCTAAAAAGCATGTTATTTTCTTATAAATATAATTATTTTATAAATCCGTTCAAAATTGATAATCATAAATTTTAAACAGATACATGAAAATATTATTTTCTTGTTTCAGGGAGCAGTACATATTCAACGTATTTGAAGTGATAGTGAGTACCTTGGAAACGAAACTTCAAAGAATAGAGAACTTAGATAAAGCTGTGGAACATCTCATGAGGAGAGTGGAGGCCCTGGACTCTAGGGTTAACGACAATATTCATAAGACAGACGCTATCATATCCAAGCTCGGCACACTCGATTTTAAACTTTTCAGCCAGAGCAGTGAAGATGTCACTGAGAGCGCCACTAGAAGAGCGAGAGAGCACAGAATAAATGACGCACTGCTATTAGACAAAAAACTGGAATCCTTGGATCAGAAAGTCTCAAATATAGACACTACATTGCTCGGTTTGAAAAACCAAATCGATAACAACTTCCTCCCCGTTGACGACATAAATGCCGAAGCTAGCGAAAAGAAACCTATAAATTTAAACGTCATCGAAATAGCAAAAGGCCTAAACTCCGAAGTGGTGAACGAAATCACAAAAGAAGTCGACCAATTGAGAACATCTATGTCAACAGTGGACAGAAAACTACAGTTTCATATCAACCTGGTTTCAGAGAACCTCGGGAAAGTTTTGTACATGATGGCGGACGTGCACGCCGCTATCGTGGAGCCTGAAGCAGCTTCTATCAATGTAAATAGCCTGTTCAAGAACCGCACGGCTTCTAGTACACAATCTCCTATAACTAAATCCAGTAAGCTTGATAATCTCGTTAACAAGATCATACCGATGATGAGCGTCTCTGAAAAGATGGACGAGGTGTGGGACGTCGTAGTGGGCACGAAGAGCTCAGTCGACGATCTCGTGCCCAAGTCAGACGAGCTACTCACGCAAACACAGCGGCAAGAACGTGCCATTGGGCAAATCCACAGTGACCTCAGGCTAAAAACTAATTTGATTATAGAGAATTTAGACATGGTTGAGAAGAGATTGAAAAAGCAAGAAGATGACGTGGCGACGCTAGCACAGCGGCCGGTTCCCGCCGAGCTGCTACTCGACCCCACAATAGACCGCCTGGTGGAATACGCGCCCACGCGCTACCGATTTGACGAGACCATCACCGAGCCCAGCACCGCAGTTCCTACCACCATGCTGCCTTCCACAATTAACAACAGGTGACATCTTTCTATTTCTAGTTGTAATTGAACTATTGCGATTGTGTATTACAAGCGAATGTTGTATATTTGCGTGTCTGTGCGATGGTAAGTCCGCGCTGGCGAAGTGGAGTGCGCGGAACGGGGTGGAGACTAATAGTCTGGTGGCCCGCAGCCCGAGCAGTGCCAGCAGTGCGAGCAGCATGGGGAGTACCAGCGCAGGCGCCACGGTGACGGTGACACCGGCGAACGCGCCACTCGGCTCAACAAGCGCACGCCCCTCCAGCCGCAAGGGTGGCATCATCTTCCCTAGCGTCAAGAATAAACCCATCATTGGCAATAACACCTTTGCTTCCGAGATCGTCGCCAACTATAAAGATGTCAAAGTGAGTTAATAATACTTAAATCCTCAGAGTAAATACTATATTTTGTATTTTATGTTACTAACCGAAAATTACCGACGTCGAACCAATGTACAATAGTTTTAATTCAATTAATAGGATAGCGTAAAACTATGTTGAAACTGAAATTCCCAATATACTACGACTATTTACCATACAAATTAATGAAAGAAAGTTGGTTTGGCTACTAGGCTAAATAAATTTCCTAATTAAATCATCGCAAAAATCGTGCTATAGAATAAGTGGACAAGTTGGTGATACGCGTCTATCAGATGGGACTACTTTACCTTTTCCTCGCATGAGCTCTACTCTGTCGAATTAATTTTTAATTATCTTTTGAAGCCACGAAAATTGTATGACATTACTGCGACACGAAAGATACATTACAAAAAAATACCAGTGACTTTCTTTTATAAGTATTTATGTACTACATATATACAACGAACAAGGTAGGTATGCAATGTACTATATAATTCAATAGGTATATAATGGGTGGGTCGCGCTAAATGCGATCTCTTTTTCTTTTTTCCACCTTAGAACACCTTGCCTTCTTAAAATAAACTAGGGTAGTTTTGTTACTACAGAGTATAGTACCGATACGATGTAAGTACATATTATAGCTGAGTTAAATAAATTCTGTCCGAATGTGGGTTAACCGGAGTGTAATCAATTGCAACTCGTCGGATAGGGAGTGTTACAAATCACTCAATCGAGGCAGCTCAGCCGGTCGCCGGTCTCCGGCTACCGCTGCTGCCTGCAGCCTATTCTGATGTCGGAATTTTAATCAATGTCCGACCAAATTCCAATCCTCAGTGGCGGTGGCGGCAAATAATCGACCACTGTATTTCGATATGTATACCGACTTCCATTTACGTCCTTATGAAGCAATCAGGAACATGTAAACCTTGCTACAGTAAAGACCGTTCTCATTGAATAAACTAATGCAACATTTCGTAAATCTGTTCTATCTGAAAACTAGCAGTTGAATTTATGTAAATATATGTGATATTAGGCCCACATCGGGCACGATCCGCTGCTCAGCCAGTCTGTCGTCGTTTGAGATACAAGCTCGCAGGTCGCCGTAACAAGATTTCCGTGCAAGGAAAGTTGCGTCGATTCTCATTACGTAAATATGGTTCAGCTTACTGGGGGCGCGCGCTTTCCGCGCTTTGTAAGCGCGAGCGCAAAAACCTGCCATTCCCACCGAGTGACAATTACCGATGATTACACTGTGTTTATTGTTCTTAACGTACGTGAACCACCAGTTATGTCGGCCGGTGATGCAACACGACATAACTTGTTTACCCTGCCCGCACCACCGCGTGCAAAAAAAAATAATGCGTTCTAATAATCTGCTGGTAGCATTACAGCAATCGTATTGCCAATTGTCGTGAGTCTAAATCGATATGATTGATTAAATCATGACTGTGATGATAAATTGCATCTTACATATAAGTACCATTTGTATAAATGTCTACTACCTACTCGGACTATGATCAGAAAACGGTCAATTCATGACAAATCAATCCATGATCATAATAAAAATATCAACCTTTCCTTATCTTGAAAAAAAAATCTACACTTTCCTTTTCTTGAAGGTTTCAAGTCACTGGTAATTTAACAAAGCTTGTATAATAATATAACCGTAGTTTATGTTAATCACTATAATTTCTGAGATATAAGTAGGTACATAACTGTCAGTAGACGTGATCATAGATCTTCTATAATTTCTTGGAAATCACAGAGTAAAATACCACCGGCTTGTTTATTTGCAACAGCAATATTCCAGCATCGTATAGTTAAGAAGCCTGCGGTTATTCTGTTATTATTATTTACGGAAAATTAAATTCAAGAAGATTAATGTTTGTATAATCCTAACATTTTGAGTATATATCGGCGTACCAAAGTTCTGGACTCTTTGGAATTTACAAATTATCCTTTTACCTTCGACTATAATCGTTATCGGTAAGGTGTTACAATCATTTAATGGACAAACTGTACCGAACTCGAAGAAGGTAAAATTTTTATCACTCATTTTACTCTACTCACTTGCTTAACAAAAGCACAATATAGGCAGTAGTACGAAATGATTAATGTGTTCATGACTTTACACTAATGAGCAATGGCTTATCGTGACCCAGAACTTTCTATGATAATGTGCGCAGACCACGCGCGAACCATAGACGGAAAGCTCAAATCATCGTCAGAGCTGACACTATTTTGCAACTCGAAGAAACCAAGAATAATTATTATCTTGTAACAAACAATACTCAACAACCACTAAAGACATCATGCAACAATTGACATGAAACAAACCATTCGCCAACAGTCCCTATACAAGAATTAATGGTCTCGTCTTCATAACCCCATAGAAGGAATTCATAATTGGCGAAAGAGTTTCTGTCAAAGAAAACCATTGTAAGGTTTGACAGAAATTAACGGTGTAACACCAGTTCGCAATGGAACTGCTATCGAACCATGGAATGGCAAATTCATTTATTTTTGGTCTTATTGTTCAAGACACGCGAAGTAATGGATTTTCCCTAATGATGCTGGCTCTACATTTATTCTATGGCTCTACTTAGATTGTAGGCTAGGTTAGGTAACTAGCCAACGCGCGAAAGTAAGCATTACATATAGGTCGGTACGTAGTGAAGGTAGCTCTAAAACAATTGTGGTATATAAATAGTTATTGAATGCTAGACCGCCAACATAATTAACAGTGATGAAGTACGTGAATCACAATTCACGTCACCTCTAACGTAATGTTTGAATCTATCAAGCAAATAATTACATTAAATTTAGTGTAGGGCAGTCAGTTTCATTCCATCTATGATACTGAACATTCAAATAATAGCGAAATGATAGGAGAAGGTTCATAAAAGGAAATAAGAACTGGTTAATTACATTATGAAAGTTAACAAGAACTTCGTTATGTGGAGAAACATTAATGAGTCATATGTACTGTAATCTGTAAGGAGAAAGAAAGCAATTGCGTAACCGAACACACCTACATATAAATCGCCGTTAAAATTGATAACATTGGGTATGATATGAATATATGAATGGCTTTGCTAAGTGAGCGGCCAGTCTTTATTCTATGCATAACACAATTTGTTATTCTTGTGATGTCTTGTATTGTACCTATGCTATGATATTACCGACACCTTTGCGAATGTTGCGTAAACGGTTAACATAATTTCATTATGCGAATTCTATGTCATGTATATTACTATTGCATTTGAGTTTGAATTTCAGATGGAAAATTCAGTGTTTATGCATAAATTAAATCATATTAAAATATATCTTTCTTTTCATACATATAAAAGGCGTATACTATTGTATCGATGCTAGATATCGTATGCACTCATTTTGGCGAAAGTGTTTCCATGGACACATTTTCCAACAAGTTTTATAACGATATTTCTCGCCCTCCAGGGCTACTCGTGCGTGGATCTTCTCAACGCAGGCATGAGGGAGTCTGGAGTGTACTACCTGCAGATCAGGGGTACTACCTACTGGTTCCTAAAGGTGTACTGTGAACAGAATGTCGCTGATGGCGGATGGACGGTAAGTTCATATGTGTTTTAAAACTCATTCCTTTTTTGGTTTAGCCTGTTCCCAAGACCACAACTACATTCACCAACAGGTGTGAACGAAAACAAGCCTCTCAGCCTTATTAAATGGTAAATAAAAACCTAAAGGACGATTTGACTTCCCTAAAGAACATTTCGTTGTTGCATGTTAACGAGGGCGTGGAGTTTGCCATCTACTACAAACTTCTATGAACCAAATAACTCACCAGACTGGGACCGCCCGTACTTCAAGATTCCAAAGTGACAATACGCCTCTCGAAAGACTAGATTATAAAAAGACAAGTGATATTCATGATGGTTTTCCGTATTTATTCTTTTAGAGAAAATAAAAGAAGTTAGCGGAAGGTGGACAGACCTGCGACCAATTTTTTGTGAATTTTCTCATTTTTCATAGCTTACAATCAATAGGTACTACTAACTCGTAAGTTTAACGTTCCCTGTATTATGTATAATTTTTAGGGTTCCGTACCCAAAGGGTAAAAACGAGACTCTATTACTAAGACTCCACTGTACATCTGTCTCTCTGTTACTGGGCAATCTCATGAAACGTGATGGCTATAGACTGTTGAAATTTTCACAGATTATGTATTTCCGTTGCCGCTATATATATACATACACATGAAAAATCAGCCAAGTACGAGTAGGCACGTGAATACTAAAAAGAATGTTATAATATAGTGTCTACTGTCTACTATATAGATAATGGTACGGAACCCTTCGCGCGGGAGTCCTACTCGCACTCGGCCAATTATTTGTTAAATGTCAAAATTATTTTATTTTAAATTTAAATATGTAGTTTTAAATCGACAACTTTGTGACTTTTTATTTATTTTAAGGTGGCCGTAAGTTTAGGGAAAATCGGAACCTTATTAATGAGACTCTGCTGTCGGTCTGTCTGATTGTCCATGCGTCCTTGTGTCCGTATGTCACGGATCTATAGCTCGTAAGAGGAATGAGTTACAATCACCAAATTTTTATATATGGTTTAATAAGTGGAATATTGGATTAGAAATTCAATTACATAATTTGTCAGGCTGGGTGGCTCCAATACATGAGATGAGAAGTAAGTCGAGAAAAACCCTTTTTCGCCCTATAATTTGAGGTGTTATCGTTAAGACTATTTTTTTTTGCTGATAGGTAAGCCTTTGTCTACAATTGCACCTGATGGTAATTGATGATATGGTCGAAGGTGTTAACAGGCTTAACCTAGAAGTACTTGCTCTCAATGACAGCTGCCGGAAAACACCGTTAGGTGCTTAGCGACAGAATTTTTATTTGAGGTCGCTAGCCAGGCGGCATTTGCTAAATGCCCTTCCACCATGCGGTGAAGCACGAGCCCTCGGCGGGATTTAATCATGGAGCACAATAGATACGTACTCTATTGAAAACACGTGTTTAACGCGGTGTACTGTTATGTCAAAAACTAAACTAGTTTGCGAATCGAAATTTAGGTGTATTTTGTACCATATTTTCTTAGAACGTTATTATATTATCATAAAGATACATAACCGTACAAAATCATTAGGTATAAGGCTCTAAAACGGCACATTTCAATAAGAAACATACCTATTATTCCAGGTAATACACCGGCGCGACGACTACGGGATCCCCGCTGAAAACTTCAACCGGGACTGGGGTGACTACAAAAATGGCTTCGGAGACCCGAGCAAGGAGTTCTGGTTGGGCAACGAGAACATCTACATGTTGACCAACAACGACGACTACATGCTTAGGGTGGAGTTAGAAGACTTTGACGGGAACAAGAGGTAAGGCCAAGCTCCGTAGCACGATTGTCATCTACTTTTGTTTATCGGGCCATCCGAAATAAACAAATGACTAGCGGTAAATTTTTAAGGACCGCAATTAAAACTGAACTCGGTCTAAATAAATTAACAGCGAAAATGGGGTTTCGAAATAGTCGGGAAAAGAACTCTACATTAATTCAGTTAATACGAGTATTATGTATATGCAGAAGCAAATCGGTACGCTAGAATCCTATCGTAGCATGTATATAGTAACAAGGAAGTATGGAATCATTGTAGGTATATCTCTGGGGAATAGGTATTAAATTATGCAAGAAACAAGTGGAAAAGATGGATAGACCCTTATCTTCGAGGAAATGCGTAAAATGCTCCTCTTACAAGTACGGGTCTACTTGAGTAAACTAAAATATTATTATCAGATTACCTACCATGATAAGTTGTTCCCATTTCGTCAGATAATCATAACATAATGACCGAGGGTTACTAAACAGAGATCAAATTCTGGTAAGTACTCATCTGAACTTGCCAATTAATATGAAACTTAGTCCATACGTAGTTTGTGTGATTTTCGAAGTCGTCGGAACGAGCTGCTAATTTTGCCATTGTTACCCTTTCTCCGAAGCACGGTAGCGGCTACGAGTAGTAATGCCACAAATACGGTCATGACTTGGATGGGTGACTAGCGGTCACCCATCGTCACTAGCGGACGTTGATTAATTTGGTAGATAGGTTACGAGCGACTAAGCAAGCTATGCTACGCTTCAAAACCCTTCATTGTTTTTATAACTGCTTTTATCTTTTTTTATATTACCTGTTATGATATATTATATTAGATGTTATCTGACTAGGCCTAGCTCAGCAGGGCATTGCTCTTCAGGATTTTCTGACAGACACCTTGCATGTATTTAATACTTATCCTTGATGATAGAATATAGCTTACAAAAAGGCCTATAACTATGCCGTGATATGAAACAAAAGCTTGCGGTTGCATACCAACACACCACCACCTCATTGACAGCTGACGCCGACTACTAAAGCAGGTTGAAAGTTTCAATGATAAAAATAAGACGTTACATAATTTCTTTATAAAGTTACCTAAAAGTGTCTACACGTTAAAATATTTTTCCAAACCTTGATAGGTGTTTTCTTACAAAATACATAATTTTAAATTGTATGACAAAATATTACAGATTCGCCCAGTATTCACACTTCAAGATATATTCGGAAGGGGAGTATTACAAGCTCGAGATAGACGGGTACGAAGGCAATGCTGGCGACTCCCTCAACGACCCTTGGTACGGATCGAACAACAGCCCGTTCTCAACGTACAACAGGTAAGTTATTCATAATTTCATTTCATATTTTCGAATTTCCGCTAGTAGGTACACGCCATTTGCGGACGGAATTGAACTAGCGGCTTTTGGGAAGCCACGACAATATCCAAGCCATAGCAGAAAAAAAATTGCAAAATGTCAAAATTAAGGCCTATTGTCTTATATATCCGCTTTCGTGGATTTTGAAATGTGCTAAGAAATATAAGAAAATAAGTAAGTGGTGAGGAATGAACTATGTAACTATGAACTACTGTCCAAGTATGGAGTATAAGCAAAAGAAACTCATTCGAGCTGTAAAATCTCTTTAGGTATACAAAGCTTTGTTAAGAATACACGCATAGAGAAAAGTAATATACCGGCATGGACATAGATTTCATAGATCCATGTATACCGGAGATCACACACACGAATCCTACACGGAATAGGTTTGCATAAAAAAAGAGACTAAAGATATGAAGCGTCACCGTGTAGACAGTTGTTTCAAAAGGAAGAAAGAAGGAATGGGAACGAAATTTAGTATAATTACGTAAAACGCATGTTTTTAATGTAATTAGAAGAAACTGTCTAATGGTACCACGGAAAATGAACGAAATCATATGATTTATGACTTAAAAGAATGCAAGTGAAACAGTTATATGAAGCTATAATACCTACAGACTGCCGTGCGGTTCATGTTTCGATCCCCGCCACCGGCTTGAGCTACATCGCATGGTGGAAGGATATTTTGCGGATGCTCGCCTGACTATTTACCACTATTTACCTTCAAGAAGAAAATCTATCACCTAGCTAGTAACAGTGCGTCCCGGCAATGCGAAAGGCAACAATCTTTGAGAGCAAATAAAATTACATGCACATGAGTCTTAACAACTGTATTTCCCAGTGACCGGCGTTGTTTGTATTTGTTTTAGACAGAGATTATAGAGTACCATAAGGTGGGCCTCTTATAAAAATGATTGGCTATCTATGTAGTAATTTTATTTACAAAGAATAGAAACATAGGAATGCATTAATGGATGCTGGAGTTATACCTACACAGTGGAGCACTCCATGGCAGATTGTTAATCTATGCTACTGGTAGCCATAGCATAGTTTTTAATTTTGTTTATAGCTACTCGTTCTTACATACTGGTAGGTAAGGAAGCGGTAGCTGTAAGGAAAAGTTCCTATAAACAAAATTATAAGTAGGGATAAGTGTGACCGGCGATTACTATACAGTTACTGACTTATTATACGCGCTGTCTTGGAATCTTGGCTAAGAAGTTTATAGTAAAAGTACGGATATATGCTAGGGATATATACCCTCAAGGACATGGGACCATAACCATATATGGCGAAACGTGAGTGTGTTTAGAGGCACGTCACTAGAGGCGACAGTTATTTTTTAAATAACTTCAGTATTCTCTCCATGCATCGAGAGAATCGTAGCACGTAATAGATAGGAGTTAAAAAACGACCAAGTGTGAGTCGCACATAGACCGTGCTAACATACAATATATTTATTGTTGGTACATTTCACTAAATTCGATCATTATATATGGGACCCTTAACGCTAGTCCATCCCGCATTTATCTAATTATTATAGTATAGTTGTTTTAAGATAGAGTATGTACCATAACCACACTGAGTTTAAGTTAAAGCAAAGCAAAAACATTTAAAATGACTGTACAAGAATATTATTAGTACGGGTCCATTAAGATGGCCCCTGCTCCACCCAGGTGGAGAATCAAATAATAATTATTTATCCCCATGGTGGAGCACAAGGCCGTACTAAATAGGAGTTTCATGTATAGGGATCACCATATTTTTTTTTGTATTTACTATTTATTATATAATCCGCTATAACTAAACACGTACTGGAAAGTTCAACTGGCTACCTATTCTACGGTTCAATAGATACAGCCGATTAAATGTAGGACGGATGGACAGACGGCGTAGACTAAGTAAAAGGGGAGTCATTGTCGACCGTGGTCACGGGGTGACTGATCACTGCAAAGTATTTGAAACGTCGGGATAAAAATAATGATACATATACGCGATTTAAACCGCTTAAAGTTGTTTAATTGTTTAATAATCGCGAAAACCTAAGACAACATTAAGTTTTAGGGTCCCACTTCCTCATATATACCTAAAAGTTAATTATGGATTATTAAGGTACCAAAGTCGAATGCATAAATAAAAGAGATGAATGCTTCTAATACATTTATTAACTGATTACAGAGACAATGACAGATCCTCGCTAAACTGTGCGTCCATGCTGAAAGGTGGCTGGTGGTGGAAGTCGTGCGGTCGTGGCCTCAACGGGCTTTATCTGCACGACCCACAGGACCTCACGGCCAGACAAGGTGAGACAACAGTGCCTTTCAATAGCCCTTTAGGGCAACTGGCGCAGATAATTAGTCGATTAATAAAATTCCGTTTAAAATGAAACTTTTTAAACGGAATTTTAGCCAGTCTAAGGCTGTATTGCACCAAACTGGAAAATTGTTGTATTTGACAATCGTTCTAAATTCAAACTTATTCCAACGGTATAATTACTTGACGTTAACCAAATATGGTGCAACTTAGCCTAAGGCTGCGTATATCTACCAGATGTGCGGGGAAAAAATCACCAACCAGACCGCTGCTCTAAGCGAAGCTAAGAAAATGAAGCAATCCTATTGATAGATTTTTCCTCTTTCACCACTCCCCGCACATCTCTGGTGGATCTTTAGCCTTATTGTGGTTCGATCAACACAACTATTTTCCAGTGAGCTCTGCTACCCGATCAAAATTACTTGCTAAACGCAAGTCTAACGTCAAAACGTTGACAATCATCTAAATTACATGAAACTACACCAGTTATCAGGACTTGGTATAGTGAACAATTTTATGAAAAAACTGGTAAAAAAGTAGGTAGACAATATAGTTTTATAAATTATTGAAAATCATCCAACTCCTTTTAAAAAGCCTTGGACACCGTTTTATGCAACGTTTTAGATTTAGATATGTAACATACAAAGCTAATTCATAAAACGGTGTCCATATCCATAGCAATAACTACCAACATCAATAACGTAAGTTTTTTTATTCAATTTTAACTTTTTTATCGTAATCCTTATCAATCATTTATTTAAGCTCCATATGATTGTTAAACCACCCACTTGCCTCACCCTAACATTGTTGCTTGTACAAGGTATAGTATACCTGATGGTCTTCCAGCAGCATTAGCGTCTAATACTATCCCGTTTTACAAGTATTGAGAGAATACAAATGTTACGTAGGTCTACCTATGTCATGAGAAGTTAAAATCTAATTTTAATTTATTAGTCCATATTTGGCACTACTCAAGAACATTCAGAAAAAGAACTGTATACTAATGTGTCACAATAACGACAACAGATAAATTACATGAAACATTGATTGAGACACTGATAAATAGTCTTATCACTAAAGATACTTAGGTTAGATCCGTTTTACAGTCATACTGTACCTTACATACACTGTGGTGTGCGGTAAACGTCATAAATATTGTGCGCTAACAATAGAGAATCGTAATGTAAATTATTATAAAAATAATTGCATAATTTAACAGTTTACTTTTGTTTGTTACGATTATGAGAAATAAACAGGTTTACTTCGGTATTGGTAGTTAAACAAAATTAATATACACATCATTTATGATTTTAACTGTAAAGCACACACCACAAGTCACATCTTTCAGATGTTATCCTCGCTTCTTTGTACAATGACCCGTTTCCCCTACGCTAGTTGAGACAAGGCCCACGCTACATTTGATGTAATTTACGATGCAAATCCGATCTGTTCAATATCCTTATATTCGGTCATCGCAGTTAACATATGGAAACAATATTAGCTGCATCTTTTATGTACCAAAATTATTCATATCTGGCATTTTACAATGTTAAAATTCTCATCGTGCATCGTCCGAAACGGACCACACGTCAGCGTTTTTGCAATTCCGTTGATACCGTTGACATAGTGGCGCATCTTCAATCAAATGTGAACTAATTTGTGATTACTCTAGTAACTAGAGTGAATACTCAAAATTATCTACGAAGGTAGTTCTTATCCTGTTCACACTAAAATCCACATTCGTGTAACTTAATAACTTTAGATGTTAAGTATAGTTCTATAAAATCTCCTGTGTGTTTTGAACGATGACCGACGGCGTAAATTACGTCAGATGTGGCGCTCGACTAATGTTCCATTGTTAACATACTGGTTATATGATTATAACTAACGCTAACTTTATAATTTCTTACTACGACATATAGACATTTAGATATAATCAATTAGAAATAGGTTTTGGTTCGGGGTAAATGCAATTCAATAAAAAAAAGCAAGTTTATCTTAAACCCCCATATGATTGCGCTTATTTTACATGCATTATCATTATTATGTTGGTTTATGGAAATAATTTAGGTCGAGAGACCTACGATGACATGATATTTCCTTAGTTTCAAACATGGTATAACATTCGACTAATTTTCACAATAAATTATCGCGTCGCATTTTTTAGAGAACGTATAAAACCTAGTTATCTGTTTATTTGTGCGAACTACTGCGAGCAACAAATGAAATAAAGAAAGAAACCGATAATATCTTCGTACAAAAGCAATTACGTTAGGCCAAACTTCCCCACGAGATGTTGCCCCAGGACTGATTTAGTTCATAGATAATCTCTAAAAATACTATTTTTCGAAATTTCATGGATATAAGTTACGATCATTATACATATTCAACAAAATATAGTTATCTTTCATAATGCATAATAAAAACTATTATAAATAAATAAAACATATTTAAATATTAAACCTACAATCGCCGAGATGTCTTCTTGCCACTACGTAGTGAAATATTTACAGAATTGAGAGAAACAATTAGCTATCGTAACAATAACGACCTTCCTCGTGTTCCAATTTCTCCCAGCAGATATATGACCAAATAAAGACAATACCTACAACTAAAAATCCAAAATGTGTTATCCTCTTTTATTATACGCCAATTAGGACAGCTGATACGGTATCTATGAACTTTGTCGTATGTAATGTACCTAACTATAGCATTTATTTTATCAGGTATCGTTTGGTTCCGTTGGCGCGGATGGGACTACACGTTGAAGCGTGCCTCGATGATGATCAAACCGAAGGGACTGCAGCCCAACACGTGAACTCTTCCCATTACGCCCCTCTGATGCTATTTACCCAGCCTCTGTTCACACATTACGTGGATTCCAGATTTATATAAATACCAGGATCTTAAGTTAACTAATATTTTTGTGAGAATGTCTAGTTAGTGAACTAAGAATCGATCCCCGAGAGATATCTTACATGTCAATATGACAAGTAAAAAGGAAATGTAACATACTTTTATTATGTATATATTTCTGTGCTGTTGCATTTTTTTGCCTCGCGGTTTTTTTTAACAACACTAGCGAATGTGTATATTGACCTGTGATATAAGTATAATACGCAATTATGATCGCGCGATATTATATAGCATCGGCAAAGAAAGCTCACGTAGAGACGCTAGAATCCATGTAATGCAGTAGAACATAGTAGGCAGCTAATCGCTCAAAATATGTACGTATATAGCCCTTCTCTGTAAATATGTTTCCTTATATCATCGCTCATGTCACAAAATCAAAGCGTCATCATCTTCATTAAAACGAAAGCAACATATTCTTATTGTAAATAACAGTGTACAACTATGTTTTATCCAAGTGCCACATCACACTCCAAATTCATTAATTTATTTCTCATTTTATGTCGACGTAAATGAAACTTTCGTTAATTAGGTTTATAATTTAGATATAAGAAAATTGTATAAGATGTAAATAATAACTATTGTACCACGGTCAGCAAACAAAATGACAATATTTACATAGATGTAGAATTAGATATTGTGTTGTGACACGCATCGACGCACGCATCGCATTAAATACATAGAATGTAATGCGGTTCATATCTACACAGCCATTTATAGCCCTGCACTTTTTCCTAATAAACATAGTATTTAGCGCATAAAGTTTAAAGTACCTGATAAAACGTAGTAAAACGATACGTTTCGAGAGCAAGTTAACTGGCAAAACTCACCGTGAGTTCACTTGGTCTCATTTCATAATATGCACAACTTCTGTGGATCAATTTATGCGTCACTATTTAACTACTAACTTAAGAAATGCCAGAATATTGTTAATGTGCACATTCGAGCATTGTTCGTACAATCCGCACAGCATTATACTACGTTTAAAAGTTTTGAACTATTGCTTGATTTGTGATGTTGCCCAATTACATGATAAGTTACACCAATATATTAAGAAAATAAATCTACATAAATTAATACATCACTGTAGTTTTATTACACATGTTTATATAATCTTATAGAAAAACAAAGTTAGTATTTCCCGTATTTATAACTTATTTCATCGATATAGGTTGACTGAGGCAGTCAGTTGAGGTTAGGCGTGAAGCTATGCTTTGGTGTCTCGAAGTTTTGAGTTCGATGTCATGAGTTTCGGGTTTAGCTGAGGTTTATATTTTTTGAAATCCAAAATTGCTAGGTTGATGGCAACAGATTGGCCCTCTACTACTTAGGACATAAAACGTGGGGGCCTAAACATTTCTGCCTTCGGGATGTCAAGGCGTCATTACAACGGGTATCACAATAGTACTACCGATCGATATGATAGATATTTTTAATGAATCAAAATTATTTTTTCAATTTAATGTTTCGTATATTATTGCAGCATGCGATCATTTTCCGACTATTATACCAAGTTTCAACCGAAGCGCGCAGGTAAATTGATGTGCTACAAAGTGTAAACGACACGAGAAACAGATTACTCGCAATATATTATACCTAATACATTTAAATCAATTTAGATACTATTTCTGATAAATTCATGAAGCCACTTAAAATGTAATACTTGATACAATGTAGTTGCTAAATCAGAACATAACCGGTTGTTTAATTAAAGTTTTTATCGGAGAGTGTGAACAAAGTTTACAAAGTGTATACGACACGAGAAACTGATTACTACATTATCATATTTCTAAACATACTGATTACTGATATATTCTAAAAGCTCAGAAAATGCAACATGTGACACAATTAAGTTGATTAATCAGATCGTAACCGGTCGTCCTGAGTTATCTTCGGTGAATGTAAACGTGTAAACGACACTAGAAACAGATAACTACCTTATGATAAGTATAATGATTACTGATAAATTCAAGAAGATTCATACATAAAAGTTTAGTCGGAGTTTTCTTCTGGTTCGGTGTCCGGCGGCGTCGGGTTCTTTTGGTCAATGACAAGATGCCCCGAGGAGGTGGAGTCAGGATCTTCAAGATCCTCGTCCAAGTTGTCCAAGAAAGAACACTGGAAGTCCGGCATGTCCTCTTTTATATCGCTGAAGTCGAAAAGGTTGTTAGCTAGAATTTCAGCCGGTTGGAGCATTTCGTCGAGATTTTGTGGAGCTTCCTCAATCTGCGGGAGTTGGAGAGTATCTTGGTCTTGGTAGATGGCGTCGAGGTCCGCTAGACAATACTCCATATCGGTGCATGGCGAGAGAACGTGTGATGGACTTGAGAATGTGCGCTGCGAGTCAGGAGCAGTCGAATCCGGGCAGAGTTGGGATGATAATCCCCCTGCCGGGACAGCACGCGCCTCAGGTCCTGAAACGAACACTGGCGTTTGCGGGAAGACGCCTGTACCATACTGTCCACTCGATGTCGAAGGTGATTCCAACGCCGATGTGGACGCTATCGACGGATAGTGGAAGGCACGCGGCGGCGACACTTGCGTCGGCGTTTGCGGCGGCACAGGCCTCGAATCAAACTCTAGAGACATCATAGAGGTCGACGGGAATTCGAATGTAGAGCTTTGCGCAAGGGACGATGTGCGGTAGGAGGTAGAAGCTACTTCGGAGGTGGCGGCGGATTTGGCGGTAGAGACGGAGGTGGCGACGGCTGCGAGAGCGGAGGCCATGTCGGCGGTGGTGAAAGCGAGGTGGGAGTTGTAAAAGGAGCCCGAGACGGCACTGCCTGAGGCAGTGAGGCGGGTCGAAACCCGCGGTGGCGCAGCGCGGGGCGCGGCGCCCTTGCGGGGGGGCGGCGCTAGCGCCACCGAAGCCCCCGCGACGGCTTCGTGTTATGTCTTCAGTCTCTTCGCCCCACGCCGCGTCGCGCGATCCTTCGACTTCTCCAACAGCGGAGACAACTTTTTCTTTTCGGCTAGAATCTGCAACAAGTTAATTATGAACGGCAGGTAATTGTGACGCCTGCGCGCTGCCTCTGCCGCGTATTTCATCATTTTCACATCTTCGTACTCCATCATGATACGTAAGCCGGCTATTTCGTCGTCAATTTCGTCTGATTCTATGCCCAGCAGCTCCGATGAAGTCAGGAGTTCGTTGAGCTGCCTTTCGAACACTAATTTTCTATCAGTCACCAGAGCCATCAGATTGAAATGTATTTCACCCTCTGTGTATCTGTAATCAAATGGATTTCTATTTTTATTTTTTTAGCTTTTGTCCTTTTCCAACAATGGTTGAAAAATAAATAAAACAAAAACAAAACAAATGAAACCAATGATATTTTTAAACACCTCAAGTCAAGTTAGATTATTGGCATTTTATTACAGGTAGATAGATATTAAGGGCTTAAATAATACTAAGGATGCAGGAACCAGTATAATGCAATATTTCTCTACAAATAAACAAAAATTCTGTAAAAAGTTAAAGAATATTTAAAAAATAGGCTAATCATCAATAGATAGAGTTACTTACAACTGAATTCTCTTAGTGATGATAGGCCTGACCACATCGAGCCAATCCCTGCCAGGCCTTACGGGTCCATGGTCAATGGGACCCTCACAGAGCCCGTCCAGTTCATATATCCTGCCGTCTATGGGGATGTATGATACATAGTGGTATGCATCTTCTTCCTGTCAATAAAATAACATTTAGGGTTGACCAAAGAACCGAAGTCACCAACATAGCTTATATATAGAATTTGTATGTTAAAGTGGTAATGTGCAGGCCACACCGGTTGGCAAACTAATAATCAATGTGGAAGAAAGGTCCTTCAGAGGCAATTACGTATACGAAGACTTAGGAAGTTTGTAATCATCCTACAGTACATCTTAGGGATAAGGTAATAGATGGACCGGCACTCGCGATAGGCGCGTGAGCCGAGACGTTCAATAGTAACGTCTTTTTATATTTTTATGTACAAGATGACAAGACACTGTTTTGATCGTAAGTTTCACTTCCATCCATTATAGAAACAGTGCCAGCTCTCTGAGTGACAATGCAATATACACTTGACTATCACCAAGCCGCCTGCCAAGCTTGGGAACAATGGTAAACCTCAAACAATGGAGGCTGCGTTCAGTAGTGGACGATCCACCTGATACAGTAATTTGATGCAGAATATCTGATAGTGCAGTAGTAACCACTAACACAGACTCTTGATGATAAGGTCTAAAGGTCTACCATCTGGTGAGTCCAGGCTGGTGATGATATAACCCTGTTTAATAAAGAAACGAATCGAAACGAAAATGGGGCCGCTAAACCTCTTACTCACACACTATTGCTGACTCTAGTGTCCGAGTGAGAGGTTTTGCGGTTCTATTTTCGTTTCTTTACTAAATCGGAATATAATAATAAATAATAAGCTTTAGCTAAATTGTGTACCCACATGTAGAGTCAGTGCACGGTGTAATATTATTAGTATTTGTTTATACAATAACCAGAACATGGAATGGTGCAATCTGCCGGGTATCATTATTACAAGACGTCCTACTAAAATTTTGCACTACATCTACTATTCTTGCAAAGAAAGATTATCTGTATCAACTAATTTATATCTATAATATACGTTATAATATTATACGTTTATTATTATTTTATTATACGTATGCTGTATATCTATGACAACTAGTAATTGGGACTAATTGGGTTTCCTCATCAAGTAAGTGTCATAAACACAAAATATTTTTTGTATAATTATAACCGCATTTCCTGCCCATGAGGTCTTTCAATAAATATTTTTTTCGTGCATTTCGGATGGCGTATTTATTGTGCGCGTTGATAAAAAAAAACCTTGAAAGTGTAGATTCTTTCATTTTTGTACTGGCTGACAAAGGATATATAATATTGGGGTAATTTTATGAAAATATGTGTTATGCTTACCAATGCAGGGTTTTGCTGAGCCACTTCAAACATGTGCTGTTGAGCCATAGAATTGTGTGCACTCCGTATGGTCTGCGAGTTGCTAAGGGCTAGGCCCCGCATCTTCGGGTCGAAGGAACGGCTGAATTCCTTCACCTTCGTCAGCTCCGGCCCCAGCTCCAAATCAGGGTGGTTGCAGTTTAAAAGAAGACTGATCACCGCCTGTGTCGCACAGGCGTTGTTGATAACCTGCAACAGAACAAATATAGTAGTAGCCTTCTATTATAAAAAAACCTGCCAAGTGCGAGAAAGACTCCCAGCCCGAGGGAGGGAGTTCCGTGCCAAGTTGGCACCCTCGGAACTGCCAACGCAGTATGTACCGAAAAATCGATATTTTTTGTTCATACATATCTAGTTTCTTAGCGGGCGACCGACCTGCTCTTGACTAGTTTTTAGTAGTTATTAGTTGTTGAACGGTAGATATTGCGTTGACTTAATATTTTTTACAAGGAAACAAAAACCTTGTTTCTGTACTTTCTTGAAATTTATTGTATTTTTATTGTTCAAGTCAAAGTTAAAATCATTCATTCAATTTAGGACACTCGTAGGTGACAGGCGATAGTTTGGCAGAGGCGGAATTGCCGAGCATTTTTGTCGTTTAATAATCTGCTCATACATAAAAAGGATCCTAGGGAAACTATGAGGGAACTTTTAAAAAAAATGTAATTTTAACTTTACCGTGCCGTTTAACTTTTACGATAACAAAGATATAAAGATATAACAGCAGTGCCAGGTAATAGACTAGCAAAGATAAATGAAAGGTCCGTCTTAGGGAAACACGTGCAGTTTTATAGAAAAGTTTCCAAAGACGTACAACGCTCACAGATGGATAATTCAAGCTGCACGTAATACACATTTTGATTAAGATCCTGCTAGGATCTTTAAAGCTACAAAATAGTATCTACAAAAGCGTAGAATTATTATTTTAACTTTATAAGTAATTGATATTTTAACTTTATATTTTTAATGTTTGGTTCAACGTACCATTTGGTAAAGAAAACTTTAAACATTATGGTCTTTGTTAAATTCAGGAGAAGATTGTTAGCAGTGAGCCATTTAGAGATCATCACATTATTTACTTGAGATAGTTCACTTTCTTTACTATCTACTTTAAAAATCATAAAGGTATCATCTGCAAATAAAACAATATCGCAATTTTTTTTACCATGTAAGGCAGATCGTTAATTTACGCAAAAAACAAAAAAGGTCCTAAAATTTATCCTTGCGGTACTGCTATTATTACCGAAGACCCGGAAGAAGTATTGCTATTTATTCCAACCTTATGTGGCCTGTCCGACAGATATGACTCCATAGGATTCAGAGCTTCTCCACGAATACCGTGTGAAAATTTACAAAGCAGAGTGAATATTAGCTATACAATCCATCTTAATAACACATATTCTTAGAAATTTTCAACCGGCTAACTATTACCCTCCTAAAGATACAGCTGTTTACTTGGGCAGTGTTTTAGGTCCGACGTTTAAGTAGTAACAGCACAGTTTTACAATACCTACAGTTGTGAAATGAATTTCCTTGCATAGAGCTACGACTCTCGCGTGGTATCGGGCGGCGTGGTCTGCGGCTGGTAAACACCTTAAATTTGCCTACTCAGACTTTAAGGGCAGATGCGAACGTGTTTTTAAACGAATTGTAGCTATCTGTTGTATCTTTTTGTACTAGCTAGACCATAATACGACAAACGAGATCACGTACCAATATAGTTACCAAAACTAACTACAAAAGCGAAAATAACTGATTGTTTTTCTAATTTCCCGTCATAAACCTGCGTTTTCACCCGAAAGTGTATTTGTAAATGATTACATAAACATTTATTTTATTTTACGTATTGTGACAACCCTAGCACATATGCGCGTGACAGCGTAGGTACCTAAGAGGTGACAGTGCTAGTCAAAGTTGTTTCGCTACTGTGTACTGTACAGTGTACATTACTGTTAACTGTATTATACGAGTACAGTACTGTATAGTAATACTTTGATAATATGATGAATTTTTCGATTAAGGAATATCGTAGAAACGTCTATTTTGATAAATTCTGTCGAAAAGCAATTTTATACCGCTGCAGCTGTATTATTCGACTTCTCAGTTGAATGAATGTGACTTTTTTTATGAATAGTAAAATAAAAATATACTTAGTAATTTTAATACAATAACTAAAAAGCCAAAGGGTCCGTTTCAGAATGTCCTAATAAAGTTTCGGATTGCTAACGAACACATAAAATAACTGAATGGTAGAAATGACAGTTAACATGCAGCGCATTTGAAGCTTTAACCGATGGATAGGCTAAATTGATGCCTGTGAAACGCAAAGATAGTGTTTTATTTACTAAGTTCTGGGTAGTATAACCGGAACTTACTCGAACATTCTGAAACAGGCCCTTAGTGAAATAACAATAACATAGCTTAAGGAGACACACACCTGTTTGGCAAAGTAGATTTTTTCCAAGACTTCTGGATCTTTGACTACACGTCCTGTAGGAGGCTCGTTTTGTAAGTATTTGAATAGAAATATTAACCCATGAACTGGACTGAAATAAAAATAACAATACTCAGTATTCGCAGTAGTTTAGACTTATGGTATTATTTGACATTTTAAATTGTTACATACCTCACGCTATCGAACATTTTTTCATCAATGCACCATATTTCTTCAACCTGCACTCCATTGGCTCCTGAAACATTATGGATTTAATAACTATAAAATTATTATTAATTGCGTCCTTATGTCTAGGCATAAGTTATTATGTTGCTAGGGTAATACTTTTAAACTACCACACACAAAAGGAAAATGGAACCCAATTAAATGTGCTACCAATGGTTACTATGCTGCTTGCCTGTCCGTCTGCATGTCTGTTCATTTGGAATGAGTTACAAACCGAAAATTTATATATATAATAAAAATATACCTGAAAAAGGTTGACCTAAAATTCAACATTGAAATTGAAAATTAATTAAGTTATTCTTTAGACAGGTTTCAATACAAGTAACGTTTGATGGAAAAAAATAATTAAAAACCATCAGAAAGGTTATCAAACTACATATTATTATTTTTAAAAATACATCAAGAGTCCAAGCCAAACAATAAAATGCATGGAATTTACCAGGCGTAATTTTTATTTTTGGATCAACCTTTTATATAATTTCACAATGACAAAGGAATGTGCTTGATCATTATTGGAAGATTGCCAAATGTTGCATTTAAATGCAAACTGTACTAATTATTTATTGGGGTATTTGTCCGTTTATTTCGAAACTATCCAAGATTGAAAATAATATTTTATAATAAGTTAACTTGATACTGCATGGTGTTTTAATTATTTTTAAAACACACACACACACACACTGACCTACCTAGACTAGATATAGCTAATTTATAGCTAGAGCAATAAAAAGAACAGCACAAAAGACAAATCCACTTTTTCAAGGAAATCTGAAATAGTCTTACTGCATTGTAAGTTTTGCTTCTGGGGTAATAGTTAAGTTTTCAAACAAACTCACTAATTTCTTCAACTGCATGATAATAAGAAAAATTACAGTGTATGTATATACACAATTTGTATATCCATGGAAGGCCACCAAAAGTAGCTCTTCACTATTGCTTAGTGATGATTATACCAACATGGTCTAAGATAGCAGTATCTCGGAAGGTACTGCTGCCCACCTTCCGGTATTCCCTTAGTTGCCTCTTACGACAGCCATGGGTTATGCTTAATTTCCACAGTTGACCAACATAATATCTAATTTTTTACTTACTTTTTGGTTTCTAGTGTAAACTTTATAGGATTCTACTATTTCACTGGATTTTGGATGAAAATGTCTCGCCAAAATTATTGATTATTATTAATACAAGAGGCCATTGCAGACTACTCTTTTCAATGTACCGCCATTTAGTATAAAAATGTTACTTTTAATCAAGCAAAAGACAAAGAAAGAGGGTAGACAGATATGCCTATTCTTAATTGATAGTTTTTTATCCACCCAAATTCTCCAGTAGTCTCGCAATAATGATCTTATAACAGCATTGAAATATTAGGAACTAAATATTTATCACAGCATTTACACCATAAGTAATAATGATATTATATGGACTGAATAAAGGATATTATATGGATTTAATGGACCCTTGTGGGCTCCTAGATTAGAGATGTCTATTGATGTTAGTCACTTAAAAATCCAAATACAGGACACCTGAAGGCAGGCTTCTGAAAAACTCATACTGTAATCCCCAAATAATTTACAGTGCATGGGTAATATGGCAATATCTACTCTTAATAGGGGAGGCTTATGCTTAGCAGAAGTAGTTCCTGGTGAAACAGTACTATTATATGCAACTCACCAAACTTCTTGATAAGTTGTGTGAAGACCCCAGGGTCACTTTCAATCAAGCACCAATCACCACCTGAATCCGCCATGGTTACCTGTTTGTCAATACAATTATGAATTACACAATCTATAAATGAGTAATGTAATTTTTTTATGTTATTGTGACTGAACAAGCTCGAGGCCCACCTGATGTTAAGTGGACTAACCTCTGCCTTTAACAGATTTGCAAAATACCATGCTATAATGGCTACCATCCTAAGAAGACAACTGGGACCAACGGCTTAAAGTGCCCTCCGAAGCATGGAAGTGCTCAGTAGTAATGTCACTATCGGTCACCCATCCATCTTATGACCGAGGCGGACATTGCTTAACTTTTCTGATCGGTAAAGAACAGCTAAGCAAACTTTGCTACGAGCACTTCGAAAAGGCATTCATTATAATCTCCGATGAATCAAGAAACTTATCCTGAGATTGAAATGGTAGGTTGCCATTGTACTTCTTATTTAGGTGCAACAAGGGCTGCTATTGAATAATCGGGAATAACAAAAAGAAACAATATGTGATTTTATTTCTTTTATTTCTTTACTATTCACCATGAATGCACTTTTGAATATGTTGAAACTAAATCCATAGCACTGTTGTTTTGATTTTTGGGTCATACGCATAGATCCAAGATTGATTACCTATGTAATTATTATAAAGAGCTTGGCTGTTTATTTTAACATTTTTTTGCACCAATTGTGTGGGATCCAATGCTAACATTTACAATCCAATTTTTTCTATAAATCATCACAATATCTTAAGTATGCTTATCATACTTATACCCCGGGATCACGCACTTGTAACATCTTGCATTATTAGTTTGTGCACAGCATTGATATTTTGTGGTACAACAACCACTTTAGGGCAACATTCTCTAAATTTGTCCATGAGCATACAACTCACACTATTAAACTCATGAAACAGTTATACACAGTGGTTTTCGAAGGTGCTTCATCCCCAAGAGTTGATTGGTACACTGTTTTTGAGTTACCACACCCACACCGAAAAACCTAATAAAAATCCATGGCGATGAGTTCCCTTTTTCAAATGTGATTAATTATTACTTTTGAATATTGCTTATGTATGTGGCCAGTTCCAGATACATAAATAGCCACCATCGTACAACAAGCAAAGCATAAAATTACTGGTGACCACAATGCACCAGAAAAATATTTTATACAATTCTTAGTGAACTTTCAATAGGTTAGGTATTTGTAGGTTTAGGGACACAGGCAATGTGAGCGCAATTTGCTGATATTGAAGTTTCCTCATGCGCTCAGTTGCCCCACTGCATTTGTACCAAGTGTCTGTAATTCAGCCCACCTTATTAGTGTTACCATTTATTTACCTAAATATATGTAATACTAGCTTTCCAGACACGGCTCCACCCGTGTGGATGTTGGTTTGAGCACAAAACTGTTGACCTCATTTTACACAGTTGGATAAAAACTATCACATGTCTTTTCTCGGGTCTCAAACTATTTCATCCACATAGATCCACAATAGTTTTTTTGTTTAATTGTTGCATACATATATACAAATCTTATCCTTCCCAGTATTTATTGTCTATCTGACTGTCTGTCAAGAACATACACATCGAAGGGATAAAGGTGCCATATAAACCTTGATAGGTGATGTGCGCCACAATAGCAGATAACATATATATAGTACCTTACAGTAGGTTAGACCAGTAAATTATAGTTAGCATTGCTTTTTACTGAACATAAACCCATAGCACCATAAAAATGATTAAAATATTAAAAACATCGAGATTGCAGGGCAGATGCAGTACTAGATGCATATTGCACAAGTGTGCAAATTGGCACAGCCGATGTTAAGTTGTTATATATTTAAATATGACATGACATACATAAAACTATGCTTCTCTGGGTGGGGAGATAAGAGAAGCATGACTCCTCCTAACCTCTTTCCACTTCCCCCTCTTACTTACTTACTCCTTGCATGTCAGTGCCACAAACATTGTCAGAATCTACTTGAATGATATATCAGTTATCAATGATATGATTATATATAAGTTTCATCTTAATCTTATAATATTCAGGGACTACATATACCTATTTTAAGTTGTTCTGATGATACAAAGGTTATAGATGTCTTTTTTAAAATGGAATTATTTTCTGGTACCCAGGAACATTAACTACATTCTTTATACCTACCGTACCGCGAGCAGGCGGATCGGAGATAAGAATATCACCATTTTTTTCGATCTCAATGACACATTGACTAAGGTGGACAAAAGCTTGGGCATTTTCGAAACTGCACCAATCACTAGGTAGACTCAGTTTTAATGTACTTGTAACGCTTTATTCTAGGTCCAGGTTACAGCGCTCTGTGATTACAGGGTAGAATAGTGGCATATATATGTAACAGAATGTTAGAAGGCCAATATACTTTCAGTGGAGTAAAATCAATATCTGAAGCACGGAACCGAGTATTTAGACCATGTATGTTAAGGGAATAAATTTAATATGATGAATCAGCGCTTTCAATATGATTCTGTAAAATTCTAAATTTGTAGACAAAGACACTAATAATAATTGAAATCATCATACCTCTTTAACTTTTTCAGATTTTCTACATAACCACCACTACTCAGAAAGTTTAACCACACTCTGATCTACCATTAAACAAGACAAAATCAGCAAAATTGAACCAAACACAAAAATTTTAGCACTTAGCTGCAATTCAATGATTAAGGGTATGTTCCATTAGTCGCTAAGAACGTTATTTTCGATAATTTTGATCAAATTGCGTCTATGGTTGTGATCACGTGATCGTTTGTAACTGTAATCCCCGTTCCATTTTTGGATAAGAACGCTAAGAATGCCACTAAAAGTTACAACTTCTGTCACTTTTGACATTAGATGTAGCGTTTAGGGCGAAAATAACGCCAAGACCCATGTGGAACAACTTTTGATCGTTTTTAACGAATCTCACTCAAATGGTACGCACCCAAAATCACAATCTCATTACTTGTGAATAGAATAGGTATATTTTCACTATGTTCGGGGACTCTGTAATCTTTGGACACAGAATAAAAAGGCTTTGGATTCGATTGTAGTATGCATATCATAGAGAAAAGTAATATGCGTATTGCTTAAAGAGGTTGTATGTATTCTATCTGATCCATGGAAGTAATAAGTACCTTTGGACGTAGCACTTATTACTTCCATGATCTGATCTAACTACAATAGCTTAATTTTGATTATCGAGTAGCCTAAAGCCCTAGACACACCTAACGCGGGGCGGTAGCGTGGCGTGGCGGGCGCGGGGCGTGAGCAGTGCAGGGCCTTCACACCGAATGCCAAAATGGCGGCGCGTGTGAGGTGCGGGTCCGCCGCCTGCGTTGCCATAAATACAGATTTTAACGTATTTATTCAGATTTTCGATGTGTGATATAGATTAGCTTCGGATACAGATTTTATACAGAATTTACACATTCTAGTGAACTAATTGCCACAATACGCTTAAAAATGGAACAAAACATCAAAATACCACCGTGCATGTACATCAGAGACGTATGTCTATTTTTTAAAGACCATCCAGAACACTTCAAAATGCGAAGCGAAGTATATTGACGGCAAAAACGAGCCAAGTTCGCAAACTTATTATATCAACCTCCATGTCGTAAAGATATCTAAAAAAAATGTATATAATAATTGTATTAATATTTATAATAGGATTCCCGAAGAAAATAAAATTATGAGAGGTGATTTATTTAAAAATAGATTATGTGACTGGCTATTATGTAAATGTTTTTATAGTTTAAAAGAGTTTATAGACCTAAGTGACAAAAATACTTTTTAATATTTGCACGCCTGCATGCAGGCAGAATACAAGAACGAATCGCCATAGTGTTTAAGATCTTATTATGACCATGTATTCTTGTAAATAAATGATTGATTTGATTTGAATAAAATACCCACTCAAATGCCGTCCGTAATAATAATGCTATTGTATTGTAATACTATTGAATGTTGTTTACAATATCTATTATTTATGGTGAATTTATTTAATAAACAATTATTTTTACCAGATTCTAATGCTTACAGAGAATCTTATCATCTATACATTTTATGACGACAGAACATCGCTATATACTTAATACAATTACTATTGAAGATCTTTGAAAAAAAAGTTCTGAGGCATCAAACATAAAAATAACACAGACTTGTTGAGTACCTCCTACTTTCTTTTAAGTCGGTTAGTTAATATAGTGTCTAATGTTGTATATAGATAATGACACGGAAACCTTCGTGCATAAGTCCGACTCGTATGTAGCCATTTTTTTCTTACGTTTTAATAACCTACGTTTTGGTCAAAAATCTAAAAACTGATTCGATTCATTTTTATGTAATATCACGAGATTTCGTTGAGAACTGCGATCTGTAGGGGAGAATACCTGGACAAATACGAAAACATTTCTGTCTAACCTGTTTGTGAGACGCTTTGTGCTCATTTGGTAATAATATCGATTTGTTTCGTCCAGCACTCATTTCCTCCTCAATTTGATATTCCAAAATACCTATTCCAATCAGTAAGCGACAAAATCCGTATGGAAAAAACAAAGTCATTAAAATCCAAACAATATCAATCTTCCAATCAGTATGATTAAGTACCACCGAGTCTACTACTTTCTATATGGCAGGTACACGATTATTTTAAAGTTATAGAACCCCATATCTCTATCATTTTGAAAAGATTATAAAAACTGACTCGACAAAAAAATCAATACATATATCAAACCTGCTCACAAAATTTCATGAGAATGGGTTTAGAAATGCACCCTGTAGAGGAGAACAAGGGGACATTTTTGCATGGTTGAAGGGCATTTTGTGAATTCCCGCCTGGCTAGCGACCACCCTCAAGTAGAAAATCTGTCGCCAAGCACCTAACAGTGTGTTCCGGCAGCAGTCCTTGAGAGCCAGAAAAATTACAGGCTAATGAGACCTAACAACTGGACGTCTCAGTGTGACGGGTACAGTGCAATTCGTCGTTGATGAAATGCGTCTGTTATAGGGGTAATTCGCCAAAAAAAATATTTTTTGCCTAATTTCCTTGGCATGTTTTTTTTGCTAATTACTTATCATTTAGGTTGTTGATTATATAAATGAATAAAAGCAGTATTCATTTCTGTAAAAGGGGTATCACAAAAAAATCCTGAAAAAAAGTTATAAGGTCATGAAGTTTTAAACAGTCAAGGAAATTAGTAAGGTCCCAAGGAAATTAGAAATCAGTATTATGTTATATTAATTACACTATTTATTTACTTAAAAGAAATATTAAGTATAAAACAAAATATTTACGTAATTAAGTTTTTATTTATATATTTAAAAACTACTCATAACTGATAAATTATCATGTTTTAAACATTTTATAAATTGTCATATTCATACCTACGAACTGAAAATTGTAAATATTAGCTCATGTTTTGGAGATAAAGATTATTATTATAATTAAAACAATAACAAAGCGCAAATGATAATATACATTTTACATGTTATTTATAACTGATATTGTCTCCTCGGGCTCTGCTTACAGCTTCAAGTCGATTGGGCATATTGAACAGGAGGCTTAGGAGCCGATGTTGAGAAATATTCTCCCATTCTTCTATAAGGGCCTGTTTTAGTGCCTTGAGCTCATCTCAGGCGTATTCAATCGGGTTGAGATCAAGACTTCTTGATGGCCAAGCCATCACGCTGATACCAACCTCCTGAATATACTCTTGCACGACCCGAGCGATGTGTGGCCTTACATGCATCAGCAACGATCCATCACCCATATTTACTAAATACGGCACTGCACACTAATTGATAATCTCCTAGGCGTATCTTTCCCCAGTCAGAGTGCAATTTTCTATGGTCACTAACTCTGTGCGAACTTCTGAAGATATGCCAGCCCATACATGTACACTGCCTCCACCGTACTGGACTCTTTCTGAGAAGCAGGCTTGAAGGTATCACTCACCAGGTCACCTGTAGATACTTGGCCTTTTATCAGAAGTGTAAAGTGAGAATCATCTGTAAACAAAATTCTTGACTTGAAAAATGTTGATACCACTGTATGTTTTCATGGGTGTATCGCAGTCTTGCTATTCGATGCTCCTTCTCGAATTTGGGACCACTCGCTGGTCTTCGGGGTTTCAGGTTTGCTTCAGCCAGTCTTCTTCTTACTGAACTGTTACTAATGTAGTCCCTTCGGGTCTGAAGATGCTGGACTTCAACTGCATTTAGTTGGCGATTTCGCAACACAGTGGAAACAATATAACGGTCTTCTCGGGCACTAGTACACCTGGGTCTGCCATTACCTGGTTTCCAGTCTCTTCGTACCTTTGCTTCACCTTCTGGACCGTTCGTAACGTCACACCCACCATTCTTGCAGTATAGTTAAGTAGCCCTAGCACGTTCTTCAGGTGGAAGAGGCATGATAAATAAGTTTATGTGCTGATTGTCTAACTTAGCTTTTGTTACAAGACACATCAATCAATATTTATTATTTAACACAAAAATAGAAACAAGAAATGAAGAGTAAAATCGTTTTTCGAAAAGGATTATTATTGATTTGAAAGGTATTTCAGCCATTTCTTAAAAGAAGGTTACGGACTATGAAGTTTTTAAGTACAAAATTAAACTTTTGTCTAGACCTTTTTGTTTCAAAAGTATATCTTGTGTACTTAAAAAGTTATTGCATTTTAAAAGTGTCGTACTTATATTTGCAGGCCAGTGTAGCAGATCACTCTTCATTTTTCTAATCTTTTTTTCGAATTTTTCAGCTCTTGTGTTTTTTTTGTTTTCCCCATTTTGAGTTTTCTACGTAAGAGAAAAATTAACGAATAAATTTTTTTGATTATCTTGAAATATAGTTATGTCCTTAAATATATTAGTTAAATGTTGTGAAACACGTTAAATCTATCATTATTTTTAAAGAAATATATAAATTTAATATAATTTATTTATGTAAAACTTAAAAAAAAGAGATTAAATCTGGTATAAACATAATTCTCTTCACCACTGGTAAGACAATAAAATAAAGCGTAATTTTTATAATTTCCTTGGTAAACCATAATTTCCATGTCAAATCATGAGCCAAGGAAAACATGGAAATTAGAACCAAGGAAATTAGATTTAAGTCATTAAAAAATCATAGACCTAAAACCATTAACTTATAATATTCATGTGTCAAATTGAGACTACCTGTGCCACAAACATTACCGTTAATTGCAACTATTAGTTAGAACTCCATCAAACTGTTGCTAAATAACGACCATGGAAATTGAAAAATCTATAAACCAAAAGCCAAGGAGGGGTGTACTTATGTGAATGGTGCAAAACTAAACAACGGTGTGCACATCTTTCTCCGATGGGTTTCTCGCGGCAAAATGGTCGAGAGAAACGGTATAACTCAATTTGTTTCAAACGTTTGTGTTTCGATATTACAACTGTTGAAATAACTAACCAAGGAAATTATATTTTACTCGCGGACACGGATGAAACTGAATGTAACTTTAAAACCATATCTTTTTTAATATACTAAATACTTTTTTTTGGTGAAGAGGGGCTTATTATGCATTATGATAAAATGTATATAATGTTACGAATACAACTTTATGCTATATGGATGATAATATAAAATAAAATACAAAACGGACATGACAAGGAAATTAGGATTTTAACATTTCGTTATTATTTTTTTATATATTTCTTATAGATATTAATGTATGATTAGCAAAAACAGGTGTATATAAGGATACATTATTTGAATAAAAATAAATATTAACTATAAACATCAATAATATAATTTTCGCCCATTCGGACATCAAAAAGTCATGATTTTGGCGAATCACCCATAGGCAGAGGTTAGTCCACTTAACATCAGGTGGGCCTCGGGCTCGTTCCGTCACAATAACATAAAAAAAAATATATACGAAAGAATTTTTGTGTAAGCTGGATCAGAGACGCTACGCTCCCATTTGGTGCTGGCTCGATCAATTAGAGTCGATACTTCTACACAACTATTTAAAAGTAATAAGCCTTAGCTTAAACATTTCAGACTATACTACACGCTGTGTTGAATTAGATTTGAAAACTGATTACGAACTTTACATATTTAAACCGCAACCACACCCATACAAATTTGTACAGGGCAGACCTTCCAAAAAGCAACTTAGTCATTAAATAGTAGTTCTTTGATTTTATACTCATGAAAATATCATAACCATAAACAAAACTAGTAACACCGAAGGAGCACGTGACCCGTGCGGGTGCGGCGCTCTTGCCGACGCGGGTGCCGTGCGCGGGATGCTCGCGGCGCGGGTCCCTCGCGGGTGCTCGGTGTGAAGGCCTCCATACCCCCTCGTGCGTCCAATCTGTCCACCTCCTATGACGAAATCGTCCAAACTGCTCACGTTTTTTTATCCCGCGACGCCCCGTAACGTTTTTTGTAGTACTAAGTAGTTTTCCATTACCTAAACATGTCACCCTAACATCCCCATACCCCAATATATTACCTATACCATACAAAAAATAACATTTTCATACATTTAGTTTGAGTGGATCAAACAGCGAATAAAAATATATTTTTCCAGATTTTGAGGTAAGGTCAACCGGGGCTAACTCGTCTATGGGGTTAAGGCATCTAATCCAATTATAATCCGAAACACAAAATCTAGAACTACTTCCGCCATTTTTTGAACGTGTTTGATACTAAAACCACATTATTTGATCGTTAGAGGTCGCAAGAGGCCTCATTTTTATATAAATTTCCGCCATCTTGAATATGACATTTTCTTCGGAACCTCACGTAAGTGACATGTGATATATAAATATCCTGAAATCCCAATGTTTTGAAGATTGTCGTTAATTTTTAACGGTAAGTACTTTGTAATATGAATTTGTATACGTGTTGTTCTAATTTCATTAAGGAAATTACTTAAGATTTGTAGTCCACGTGCAATAAAAATATTGTAGGTTATATTTTTGCATTGGGGCTATCGCGGCTGTCCCGTTGGGGTGATTGCGTCTTATGTAACGCAATAGCCCCATTGGCTGAGGTCCTAAACCTTTTAATTTTATGATAACAGTGATTGAGGTATATCTATGCACATTGGAGGGGACCTCTCTTTGCCGAGCGTGGTAAACGCCATGCTCGTCAGGGAGAGATCGTGGCAGGCGGTGGTCTCCTTCTGCGAAGAGGTGATGGCGCAGAAGGAGGCTGCTGAGCGGGTCAGGGAGAACGATGTCCGAGCTGACGCGCTCCGGCGCAGACGAACGGGGACGAGGAGGCGGCAGTTCGCCCGCCTCCTCCCTTCTCCGTAGTGGGGTCGCTGGTGTTGAGTCGGGGGTACTCCACCAGCCTGTACGGCCTCACACGTTCTGGGGGTGGCCTTGGTGAGTAAGGTCGCCCCTTCACAGGCACAGAGGCTCTATTAGTTCGGGTCTACCGCCGGGGCAAGATGGTGCATGCTAACGTGACCCTATCTTGCCCCATATCGGCGGAGGACTGCTCACGGGGGGGTTTTAGTGGGTCCAAGTCCCACACAGCCCCTTTCACCACCCCCGTGGTGGAAGGGCAGTGCGAAGGCATTTCCCCCCCTCAAAAAAAAAAAAAAAAATATATCTATGCTGTATAGACAGATAGTGGAAAAAAAAATCCGTGATATGCTGATTGCAGATTTAGGGCTAAAAGAATATATAGAGGTAGCGTCACTTTTGTATGTTTGTTGATTGATAATTTGAAAACTTATTTCACTATTGAAAAGGTAACATTTTTGAAATGGTCTTACACTGTATATTAACCCTGATGAAGTCAGCCCGGATCGCTAATTATATTAGGGATACACTCGTTTTGCGGGAGGCTGGTAATTAATAATTCAAATAGTGGTGGATTTCTTATCGTAACATATTTTAATGTATTAAATTAATTGTTGTGTTTTTTTTATGAAGTTACTGGAAGGTCGAAGCGTTGCAAAGTATATACTTTCTAAGACAATTATTATTATAGAGCCTTTTTTTTATGTTATTGTGGCGGAACAAGCACGAGGCCCACCACCCTAGTGCCTCATACTCCCGCATAAACTCTATATATATTTCCCTCAGCACAAGGGCCCCTGTCCATACAAATTCTGGTAGCAGAGCGCGGTCGCTACTTACATCGTGGTTACATTTTGGCGGCAATTGGCAAGCGCGGACGCTTCATTACATTTTGCATAAGTACCACACATTCTTAAACGCGGTCGATTTAAAATAAAATAAATTAATTGGGCCCAGCAGATTATACACAAGTTATAAATAGGTAGGCAAACTATTTCACTAGGTTTGCTATTTGTTCGGAACTATTTGCATGACGCAACATTATGTGTTAATTAATCGCCTACCTTCGTACGATATTTAAGTTACGTTATTATTGACGAGTTTGGTTATCGGTTTAAAGGCTTGGAAACTCGTGTTTGTTTACCTTTGTTTGCCTTTGGAAGACTTGCGAACCAGGTTAGATTATTAACGTTTATTTCTGTTTTTTTTCTTTCTGTTTATTACGTCCTTAGGCCCCTGTCCATACACCTTATATAGTTAAAACATGTAAAAGGAAACACCATATCCTTATAAAATATTATTTACCTAATTTCAGTGTTGTTGGTAGTATGTTTTTATAAATTTCTATATTAACACATAGAACAGAGGGTTGTAAGTACATTTCTATGCAAAACTGCAAAGTTCGACTTCGGAAGAATCTCTTATCCCACTATTAATTAATACCTAACCTTTGAGAAGAAAATTGTTTGTTACTCCTGGAATATAGGATGGGGCGAATGCGTCTACAAGAGAAAGTATAAATTAGACGCTATAGCCCCGAACATTTTTGTGTCACCCGTAATGAGAGATCATGCCCAGAATTTAGCTCATGATATAATAACTAACTTGATCTCTAGCGCTTTTACATAGTTTCATGATTAACTTTGTTGATAACTCTTCCAATTATGTGATGCTAAACAAAGACGCCATCGCCCCACGTGGGGCTATTGCATCTAAAAATCTCTGCTTTTAATAATTAATTATTTTCATACAACAAGGATTCAAAATGTCAAGAAATAAAATTAAAGTATAAAATTAGATAAAATATTCTATTTTGTGTTGTAGGTTACAGTCTTATAAGTTCAACCATTAACTTGCTATAACCATTTAAAAAGGCCGTAAAATGTATTGTAACGCAATAGCCCCGGTTGACCTTATTTTGTTTTTTAATCGAGTTTATTTGTGGCAGTCTCCAATCAACATATAAACTTCTTGGTACCAATGCAATCCTCATCATATTCTCTTTACGGGAAAAGAAATGAAAATAGACCTTTTCATGGAAAATTTTACAGGAAAATGGGTTTGAACAGACGACGAAAATGGCGGGAAACGGCATTTTTTATATATTTTTTTTATTTATTTTTTCCGAAACTATTCCACCTACAACTTTTTTTTTTTTAATGTGTGTATTTATTATGGTTCTTTACCCATGAATAATAAAACTGTACATAAGCGGTTTTTTTTTTTTTCTCAAAAACTATACCACCTACGAATTTGGTTTTTCTTTTGATATGATTATTCAGATGTAATCTATACACTTGAATTGTTTCAGATGTTTAGGTTTACAGGTTTAAAAGTAGTTACGAGATTATTTATTACGTAAATTTCGATCGGTGAGTGTTTGCGCGGCAAAATGCATCGAGTGAAAGTTATTTTTTTTCATTTCATGATTTGAGTAACTTCTCGTTACCATAGAGTAATGCGGTTTTTTTCGTTGTATAGCCAATGATAGTAGCTTACTAACAACGTTTAAATAATAACGATCGGATATATACAAGCTTCACACTAAACCTTTTTTTTAGACCACCGGAATTCCAGCCGTAACAAAAACAGGGGTCAAATAAAAAAATCTATAAAAAAAAAAGTTATCAATCCTTATCCTTTTAATTTCTTTTAACATCGTTATTGACTTATTGCCTATACAAATGCAAAATTACAGCTTTCTAGGTTAATTACTTTAGAAGTAGTTACGAGAATATTTTTAAATGACATAAATCTATACAAAATTTTGGCGCCAAAATGAAATTTGAGCTGGTTTCAGATTTCATATCAATTTTAAACATACTTTCTGTTATATCAGAATATTATGGATTTTTTCTCGCATAGCCAAGGATCCATCCTCACGAAAACCGTTTGAATTATGAAAATCGAACTTACGCAGATTTTATGGTGAATATGTAAACACGACTATTGACCGCTCTCCGGCAGGCCGGATGGGACACATAAGGGAAATCCGGCAGACCGGAGGATACGCGCCTAAGGATACAATCCCTTACATTACAGATTGCGCGGGACCGCCAACCGCGCACGCCCCGCGCACGCCCCGCGTCCGGTTTGCAGAGGGCTTAAATCGCATACTTCATCAATGTTGCCCTAGATAAAACGACATATTTCATAGTATCGATATTTTTATTAGACGTATATTCACAGTTAAATATGTACCTGATGTGTGGAAATGTACTGAAGTTATAATGATACCTAAACCAGGTAAACCACGTCACGAAACAAAGTCATATAGACCAATATATTTACTTGCAATCATGTCAAAATTATTTGATAAGTTACTATTGAGACGGTTAAAAATTACCATAGAAGAACGGAAACTAATGCCTATATACCACGGTTTAGGGAAAAGCTCTCTTAGATTCTAATCTTAGTTCATAATCACCAACATTCAAGCAGTAGTAAAAGTCCAATCAGCCATCGATAAGATTTCCGAATGGATGAAAAAATTGAGAATAAAACTTAATGAATCTAAGTCGGTTCATATAGATTTTACTAATAAAAATGCCAATCACAACCCAGTATACATAAAGATCGATCCCCAAGCAAGCTGCCAAGCGTGGGGATTATGGCAAACCCCCCATATTGGGAGAAGCTGCGTTCAGGAGTGGACTATCCGTCTGATACAGTATACATAAATGGCCACGAGATATAATACGAAAATATAGCCAAATGCCTTAAAATAACAATTGATGCAAAGCTTCGCTAGAAAGCTCATGTGAAAAAGAAACGCGAAGAGTTACAACTTCGTCACAAGATGTACTGGCAACTTGGGAAGCATTCCTCGATGTCTGTACAAAATAAAATTGTCTTGTACAAACAAGTTCTTATGCCAGCGCCAGTGCTCAGCTATAGGGCTGTACCAAACAAAGCAAATTGTGATAATCCAACGATTCCAAAATAAGGTACTCAAAGGTATATTCAATGCATCAATCAATTTCAAAGGTCATGTAGCTCAGCTATGGGGCGGTACCCAAACAAAGCAACATCCTGATCATCCAACGATTCCAAAATAAGGTACTCAAAGATCTACTCAATACATCATGGTACATTAGAGCTGTCGACCTGCATCGAGACATTCGAGACCTGAAAATGGATTTTGTTATGGAATAAAATTCAAATAAAAAAAATGCATCTGATAGTATAAATGTACTTATTGTTGCATTTTTTTAAAAGGTTTTTTTTCAACATTTATGGGTCTTAGACCCTCATTTGTCAAATTAGTTTATGCAACTCATATTTATGTGTGTGTATATGTAAGTATCTCATATAACAACAAATATATGTTTCTATATCATTTTGGAAAGGAGACTTCGTGGTGTTTGTCTCTATTAAGCAAACAGTTAAAAAAAACTGATCATTATTTTTCGAAACAATTTTTGTGGTTTTTGGTAATAAACAGCAGACGCTGTTTTATCTGAAACAACAAAAAAATCATCATTTCATATATACATGATAAAATAGCTTATTTCATGGGCTTACTAGATATGTGACTTTGACTGATATGTGTCCAAGGGTGCGTCAGATATCAAAGAAACAAAAACAGCAATATGACATATCACTAATTAGTACTCATTAAAAAAAACGTGTCACTCTTTAATAATTTAAATACATTTATCATTTATGATTTAATTTGCTAAGTTATAATTTAAATTTTAATTAAATATTACATTAGGTAGATTGCATTTAGAAGAAATTAATAAAAAAGAAATTTTTACGGATATATATAAGTGAGAACACAAGTAATTTCGTTGAACGCACTTGTTTACTGTCATAAAAAGTTAATATACAAAAGTATTTAAGGCGTTTACAACAATAATAACAAAAACAATCTATTATGGTTAATCGCGGTAGCGCGCCGGAATAGTTACTACGCGACCCGAGTGGCAACGCCGTGTATTGTCTTGCGAGAGGGCGCTGCTTGTGTTGGAATTCGCGCGGGAACGAACGGCAGTGTTGGCGGCTGAGTCCCATTTAGTTGGAATGGGCGCGGGAAATATTATTATTTGATGTGATAGGCCCGTTTAAATAAGCTGGCGCTACAGACTCCCCCTCCAGGTCGGAAAAACGTCCCGTTTCGGACCTGGAATTCAAATTACCTGTGGAAGGACCTGGTTGACGCGGCCTACCACGAACTCTTTTGGGCATGACAGGTATAATATCGTGATGAGATGGTGCAATTGTTAAAGGCGTTAAGTCTGTCGAGTGATATTTCCCTATGATTGTATTCGCGGAATCTACCAGAATGAATGTTGTTGGGCTAACAATTCGCTTGATACTATAGGGTCCGTCACGTTTAGGCATAAACTTTCGAGTAACACCTTTAGAAGCGTTGCTTAAATCGTGGTGTTTTGACCAAGACCAAATCACCTACCTTATAAGTCGGAGCGGGGCGACGTGCAGCATCAGCAGTCTCCTTTCGTTGGTCTTGACACTTTTCAACGCGTTCACGAATGTCATGCATGCTATTAACAAACGACCGCAAGTAAGGTGTCGCTTGTGGCACAAAATTTTCCTTCTCCATAATGCCATGAATATCATGGCGAACGTCAAAGGGTGTACGCATTTCCCTAGCGAAGGTCAGGTAAGCAGGAGTTTTACCAGTTGTGCTACAAACAGCGCTATTCATGGAAAAACGGACATGAGCCAAATATTTGGGCCAATTATTATGCTCTGTTTTGACTAACACGGACAGCTGAACCTTTAAATCCCTATTTTTACGCTCAGCAGGATTTGCTTCAGGGTGGTACACAGGAATGAGTTCCTGTTTGACATCAAGAACATTGCATTGCTGCATTACAGCCGAGATGAACTGAGATCCATTGTCTGAGATCACGCGTCGGGGTAGGCCATATCGAAGGAAATATTCTTCGATGAGGACACGGGAGCAGTTTTCAGCGGTGGCGTCCTTTAAGGCGAATAATTCGACCCACCTAGTAGCTACGTCTTCCACTAAAAGGACCCAGCGCTCCCCCAAGTCTCCTTCAGGTAATGGACCAAAAAGATCTACAGCAAGGACCTCAGATCTTTGTTGTAAAACCGGAGTTTGCAATAGCCCAGCGGGCTTCTGATTGGAAGCCTTATAACGTTGACAATCAACACAATTCTTTAAGTACCTACTCTGTAACGTACCGACGCATACCTGGAAAGAAATACTTTTCACGAAGTCGGTGTAAAGTCCTCTCTATTCCTTGATGACCAGCTGTAGGCAAATCGTGCAGTTCCTTGAGAATTTCTTCTCTTTTAGAGTTTGGAACGACTAGTTGAGCTTCATCACAGTCAGCATCAGGGTCGTACCGGTATAAAACACCCTGTGACATGACATACCCACGTTCCAGCCATCGAGTAGAGGTAAGTTCGTCCACATCTTCCAGGTCCTGTATGATTTTCAGCACTTCCGGATCTTCTAACTGTGCAGCTCGTAGATCCGTTGCAGAGACCTGAGGAAGATCGAGTGAGACGGAACAGAGAATGCAAGCAGCAACAATATCACAATCAGGTCTGCTAAGTGTGCCGCCAATAAGATGTTCTGCGAAATGTGTCGGGGCTCCCCCTGCTTGGAAAATATCCTTATTTTCCTGAAGAAGGTCAGAGAGTTGCAGTCGTTGTTCTGGACTAAGCATTAAACCTTCATCTTCACGCAAGAAATCAGCGGTGGAGACCGACGTGCATGACCTTTGAGCTTCATATTCTAATGGATAAAGTTGCTTACTACCTGAAAAGCTCCATTTGGAAGCAGCAAAGTCTATCACGAGACCCGCAACGTTAATAAAATCGACGCCAAGAAGTGTCTCATTTCCTGTGACGTCAGGGAATATAATAAATTCGGCCATAATGGATTTATTTTCCTTTATTCGGACTGGAAGGTTAGCAACAAGAACCTGGCGACTTTGCGCTGAACCATCAGCTAATCTTATTTTTTTAGTCACCTCATGGCAAGGATGGTTTTTCTCAATAAGAAGGCTGTGAAGTGATGAACCAGCCACACAGCCTCGCGCACCAGTATCTAATAAAGCTATACCTCTGGTTCCTAAAATTTCTATACCTAGTATAGGCCTTCGATTTTCATAATTTTTACTATCTTGAAGATAAATATCGTTTGATGTCCCTAACGTAGATAAAGAGACATTTGGTGACATGGTCACCCTACTCATCCCGGCGGCATCAAAGGCTGGTGCAAATGACTTAGACCTAGAAAAAGAAGAGTCACAAAATTCGTCCCCAAGAGTGGTCATGGTCACCCTAGTATCAAGTAGGTCTTCGGTACTATCACCCGTAAATGCATCGTGGCGGTTGAAACAACTTTCCGCAACAACAGGTGCATGTCCGTCCAATATCATGGTTACCCTACTATCAAGTATGCCTTCGGAACGATCACCTATGGCGGCCTTATTACAATGTAAACAGTTATCCGCAATAAGAGGTGCATGTCCGTTCGACATCATGGTCACCCTACTATCAAGTATGCCTTCGGAACGATCACCTATGGCGGCCTTATTACAATATAAACAGTAATCCGCAATAAGAGGTGCATGTCCGTTCGACATCATGGTCACCCTACTATTCTGATCAATACCACAACATTGAGATGTTTTGTCCTTGGTCAAAACACACGGATCTGACATAAAATCTTTTGGTAAAATATTGATAAAATCACACGGCATAAAATAAGAAACATTTTTATCTAAATTGCATGAGTTAGGTAATTCAGGTAAACTACAAGACACAGGCAAAGGTTTACAAAAACCAAAATACGATTTAGGTATAACAGCTTTAAAATCAGTAGGATGATACATACGTATATCTCTATTATACTACCATGCACAAAACAGCTGTGGAATCGCGGCCTTAAAGTCGGTAGGTAGGTAAGTAATATTTTTAGATTCTCGCAACGGATTTATTGTTTGTTTACATTTTTGATAATGGGCTTTTATAGGTGTAGAAGGCCCTCCGATGGAAAGAGAATCTGTAGGCCCGCTAGTAACGACAGAATGAAAGTTATTAATGTTGAAAGGACTCACCTGAGTTTCTGTCTTACCGGGATATGAATTACGAGTGCGGTGTAAGTAAGGGGTCATTGAACTCGATCCAACCAATAATGGAACTCCGTGGCCGTCAACGTAATCTATGGCGTAATATCGCGAATTACACTTAGAACATTGAGATCGAGTAACTCCTTTTTCACCACATTCATAGCCATATATACAAAGTTACTTTATGTTCATAGCAACTAGGCACTACACTTGCATTGAGATTGTTATTGTTTGTTTTCGCGGCTAGCTTTTGACATTGTTCTCGCTTATGGCCTCTGCTTTTGCAGTAGACGCAGAACGATGATGAACTCGAGGGTTGTGGCGTAGGCTCCGAGTACATTCGCGTAGATCGACTAGCAGCTGGGTACCCGGCGAAAGATGACGATGGCGCAGAAGTCGTCGGCGCAGCCGGGCGAGGCACGGCCGTCAAGCGCGGCCCAGAAGGGCGCGGCGCGGGCGGGCGTGGTGCCGGAGGCGAACGCGAGGACGACGCTTGCGCGGGTACTGCAGCTCCGTGTGAGGGCGCTGCGTCTGCATGTCGAAAGTGGGTAGTAGGGCGCTCATCATGAAAATCTTCGGCGGCGGCGTCCTCGATTTCGCGTACTTTACGTTGAAGGACGTTAAATGTATTAAATTCATCTCGCCTTAGACGTTTTCGGATTCTTTGATGGAGCAACCCGTAAATCATATCTAATTCCACTTTTTCTGATATATCTCCACTAGGTAACCTTGATAGTAACGAACGTGCTTTTGCTATGAACAATTCAGTTTTTTCATTTTCCTGTGCTCGACTGAATAACTCCCTGTATATGCGATGCGGCGGGCGAGTGTCACCGAAGGCGCTGCGTAAGCCTTGAACGGCGGCGGTCCACGTCGCTATTGTTACCTTTACCCCCTGCCACCAAGTTGCGGCATCACTTACGAGCAACATAGAAAGGCCTCGAAGGGCGTTTGCTTCGTTAACATCGGCACACTCTTTGTAGGCTTCGACGGCACCCAGGAATGAGTCGAGTGAGTCACCAGGAGTTCCGCTGAACCGTGCCGTCCAAGCTGTAAAGTTGCCAGACGCTGATTGCACGGGTGCTGATAGCGATGGTGACGGAGAATTTGAAGGCGTTTGGCGCTGCATAACGTGATCGAACAGTTGCTGTAAAGTCTCCGTTTGCGAGCGCTGGAGTGTCGCCATTATGGCGGCAGCATCGTCACTGGAGAAGTTGTTTGCTTCGGCTTGAGGTTCCGGCTGATCGATGGCATCATCGAAGTCGGATTGGCGACGCGATTGTCTCCGCGTACGCGTCATTTTGCGAATAAACTTTTGTTCACTTAGCACTGTGGAGTTGCGAATGTTCCCGGCCCCACACTTGGGCAGCCACTTTTACGGATATATATAAGTGAAAACACAAGTAATTTCGTTGAACGCACTTGTTTACTGTCATAAAAAGTTAATATACAAAAGTATTTAAGGCGTTTACAATAATAATAACAAAAACAATCAATTATGGTTAATCGCGGTAGCGCGCCGGAATAGTTACTTACTACGCGACCCGAGTGGCAACGCCGTGTATTGTCTTACGAGAGGGCGCTGCTTGTGTTGGAATTCGCGCGGGAACGAACGGCAGTGTTGGCGGCTGAGTCCCATTAGTTGGAATGGGCGCGGGAAATATTATTATTTGATGTGATAGGCCCGTTTAAATAAGCTGGCGCTACAAAATTAGTTTTTCATATCGCTGTTTTTGATACTTTCATTTAATAACTGCTGGATTTGATTCTAAACAAACACCAGATTCCTATTTTTGTAACTGGCTATGTCAAGATTGCTGTCATTGATAAGAACAATGCAACACGTCATTTAAGGTTGACTCAATTTAATATTCACAAAGATGTTGAATTTTTATTTGTGTTACTTTTTTTATTTATTTATTCCACAAACTTAAATTCCAAGTTCGTAAGGTTACTGGACTTCTTCAACACAACATGGATCTCCAGAAAGCGTTTCTTGTAAGGGTTCCTGTCTTAATAATATTTCTTCATAAAATCTTAATTCCGATAAACCTTTCCATTCGGTACCATACTGTTTGCCGATTAATTTATTGTCATCACTTAATTTAGTTTTATTAACAGCAACTATTGGCTGCTGGGCAGAAGAATCGAATTTATCATGTTAATAAGTTTTCGTCTGCAAATATTTTGTAGCTAGGTCACTCTTATAATATATTTTGCCCCTCACAAGCATGTTACCAGGTTTTTTTGAGCGTCGCAGAATAAATCTTTTACACTGGTTGAATTGAATATTCGGAGTTATGGTGGGTTTTACGATGTCTTACAGTCAAAAACCGTGCAATCTTCACCAAACTTTACGAATGTTGCGTTTTCCATGGAAGTAATAAGTACTACGTACAACCGTAGTACTTATTACTTCCATGGCGTATTCAGATACCTACAATATCTATGATTTCTCTGGGATGAAGTACTACCTACATTCTACGTAGCTTCTTTTCTATAACTCCAAAAAAGCGATCAGCATGCATAAAAAATGACTCGTGGTTGAAAAAAATACTTCTAAACTCTTAATAATTATATTTTCTAATAGCCATTTAGAGCACATACCAATTAAAATAAAATTTTTGTTCTGCCCGCCACATCCACCTGCAACCAAACAAATACTTAATATGCTCGTTTTATCAGTTTTACAAAGCCGGTCATAAATTGCAGATGCCACCAAATTGTTTAACTCGTCTTCCGTACAACAATAAGAAAATAAACGATCTTTATTTAGAGGCAAGTTTGAATGGAACTATTATTGTCGGCTATAATAGCATTATTGGTCAGGCTCCTTTAGTAATGCAGAGAATAAAAGGACCAGAAGGATCATACCGCAAAAATGTCCATATAAATAAGCAACTCTGCTACGACGCAATAAAGAGCAATTCAGATCGCACACCGTTGAGTACCTAACTTTTATATTCACCTACAAGGGCCCTTCTCTTTCTAATGCGTAGTTCTCATCTCTTCTGACGCTAGGATTATGATCTTGTGCTCACATGCTATTACAGCTACCTATGTATGTATGTACATGACGTAGTACCTATCCAAATCTACTCATAATATGATAAAGAGAGAAGATCTGAAGATTTTTGTATAAAAAATAAACTTAAAAACTACCTACTGAACCGATTTGAAAAAATATTTTTCCATTAGAATCCTACATTATATCTGATGAATGAAAGCTAGATATTTTCCTCAATACATGTGCAAAGCCGGGGCGGGTCGTTAGTAATTATTAAAGCAATTAAATACATTTCAAACATACGGGACATAGGAACCTACTTAACTATTAGCATAATGTTGTTTTACTATGTGTACCTATGTACACGTATATCGATGTCATCTGCCAACTGTAGAAAGTTGCTCGGATTTGACTGAAAATCAAAATCTAGGTTGTTCTGGTTGTCCTTATTCCGAATTAGGTTTTTTCGATGAAGTCTGCCAAATAAAAAATATTACTCCGATTTGGGTGAAAACCGATATCAAGGATGTTTCTGGACGTCCTTATTTTAAATTCGTTTCATTTTTCAATGACATCTGCCAAGTGAAAAAAATTTCTCCGATTTGGCTGAAAATCGATATCTAGGTTGTTCTGGACGTCCTTATTCCAAATTAAAATCTTTTTTTCGATTACTGCCAAATGCATGTTGATGACGTATCTCGAAAACAATAATAGACGGTAGGGGGTGCTCGAACAAAATGTTATAGGGAATCAGAGGAGAATTTGAATGACATCTGTCAATATTCGAATTTGACTTGAATAAAACCATGAACAGATTCTTTTTTCTCTGCGTACTTTACAATCTTCCGATCACCTCTACGAGCTTCACGAGGAAATTCTCCCGTTTCATAAAACTTACTCCACTCTACACATCTTAATGCCAAAAATATTTAGAATATTTTTTTGCCATTTAGGCATTCTCTTTTTGTTGATGAATAAGGAATTGTTAGTGTTAAATTTATTTTTGCCTTTAAAGTTAGATCTTACTTGCGATTCTTGTATTGAAAATAGTTTGAAAAGAATTATATCATGGTCATGCATTGTCGAGTTCTTATAAAAATCCCGATGTATTTTTGATAAATTATTCATTGTCAATGTTGCACATTTCAATGATTTCGTATTGTTTATATAACCGTCTTGGCATGCCTTTTGACGAATATCTAATAAGAAAAGCAAAGCTTGAATAAAAACTAAATAAAAAAAGTCTATAAAATAAAGAATTCCAAATTGATTTAAAATAATAATGCGTATTACATTAAAATATATTTTGATAATTTCATAATTGACTCAACATTGTAAACCAGTTTAATGTGTTTCGAGAGCCCTACGTTAAAACAATGTTAGTACATATCTCAAACATTTTGCAATAATTGTTTTCCATTTCGTGGGATCTTTTTTTCTTCTTTCGTGCAAACTAATTATTTACACGCATGGGGCGCACATCCATGTACAGATGTTTTTTTAATAAAACAAGAAAATGCACGCATAAAACTCACAACAAAAACTAATGAGATGTGCTCTTTAGTGGAAGCTTGAAATAGTGGAAAACATAATAGAAAAATAAATGGAGATAATGAATACAAAGAAAACTAGATTTTTTATGACTTGACACACATACATTTTTATTAACTCTTGATAGATATCAACAACAAACCATAACTGTCTTCTTTATAATCTAAATTCGAACTTCAATGGCCAGTGCTGGTGTCTTCGAGGCCAGCTCTAACAAAAACAACGTGGGCGCTTTTATGACGCCTTTGATTATAAATAAATATTGTGCAGGACGGAATCGAACCCGGGACATAGAGACTGTAATATAGTAGATAAGCATTGAAGTCTTTAATTAGCGATAATAATCAATATCATTTAAGATAGTAAGTATATGATATCACACTAAGTGATTACATAATACGTTCCCATAGAATAAGTATGCGATGTAACATTTTTAAAAGGCGCTACTTTAAGTAGCTACCATTGCAATAATAAAGGAAACCCTATACTCTATAGTATAAAGTATAGCGTAGGTTGCATACTTGTAATGTTTTATAGTATCGGCGTTGCCTTATGCAACTACCTTAGGAATAGATATATAGGAATCAATGTACAATAACATAATATTGTAAACTATAGAGAGAATTTATCATAGGTAAATATAAGTATATAGTAAGGCCTTAGTTAGTAGATAAGGACCCATTGTTTATGTAAAATAAACCATGTAAGTTGTGTGTGTCCTCATTGGGTGAAAAGACTATAGGTATATAGATAAGTACATAATGTACAAACAGCGAGTACATGACAGACAGTGATATATGGAGTTTTACATAATAAAGGTAACAGGAGGTAAAGGTATATAAAGGTAAGAATCTCTACATGATTCACAAAAGATAATATATACTGACACACAATAGGTGTCACCAGACCGGAAGACATTAAACAAGAGCTGGAAGATCTCGGGTTCAAGCCCAAACATGTGAAAAAGATCTCCTCAAGAATGCGCAGGCCAGGCTGCATATTCTTCGCGGCTATGAAGAAGACGGCCAACCCGACCTCCGGCATGTACGAATTGGACAAACTTTTGTGCGTGCCAGGGGTGAAGTCTGAACATTGGCGTGGGAAGAGCGGCCCGCCTCAGTGCCATAGATGCCAGGCATTCCGGCACTCTTCCCACAACTGTTTCCGGCGGCTGGCGTGCGTGCGGTGTGAGGGGGAGCACTACGCGCGCGACTGCCCACGCCCACTGGAAGAGCCTGCGATGTGTGCAAACTGTGGCGGTGCGCACACTGCAAACAATCCCCGCTGCGCAGTGTACCGTAAGGAGGCACGCGATGCGACTCACCTGCACGCCCCCATCAAATCAAAGTCTTGCACACCAAGCCGACTGAGATCTCAGCCGAACGGACATCCCCTACTTCCCTTATGGCCGCCGCTAACAACCCGCCCCACGTAGCGCCAGCCAGACGGGGAATAAGAAGAAGGAAATGAAGAAGAAAAAGAAGAAGAGAACCAAAGGACAGGGATCGCAGAAAGGCGCACCCCCGACTACTGCATACGCTCTCTTCTTGAAGGCCCCTAAGTCGTATTCGTTCCGTAATACTGCACCTGGCAGCTGGTTCCATATTGTGGCAGTGCGAAATTGAGCTGCAGGTAGTAAATCGAACAGTTCCTCTCAGAACACTCCCCGTGATAGATGCGGTAGAAGATGCAGAGTGATCCAACATCTCTACGTAGTGCCAAAGGGTCGAGCCGGTCGGAGAGAACTTGATCGTCAACGATTCGAGTCGCTCTGCGTTGTATGCGGTCAAATGGAAGAAGCTGGTATTGGGGAGCTACCGCCCAGAGATGAGAGCAGTACTCCATGTGAGGCCGAACCTGAGCCTTATAAAGTTGCAGGCGATGGGCCGACGTGAAGTACCGCCTCGCCTTTCCAAGCACACCAAGCTTTTTAGAGGCTAATTTAGCCTTCTCTTCCAAGTGACAGCGAAATTGAACGACGCTCGATATGTCGACGCCAAGTACTCCGATGCTAGTTGATGGAGCAAGGGGAGTGTCATCAAAACAGAGGGATACGACAAAGGGGGATAATTTAGCGGTAAACGCACAAACTCGTGTCTTCTTGGGGTTAAATTGAACTAAGTTCAGTCGGCCCCACTTCGAAACATTAGACAACATGGTCTCGACTTCAGATGCAAGTTTGTTCCGACTCTCCACAACGTTTTCCCGATAAATTGGTAAATTTTAGCACGGCCGGTGTAAGAGGCATCTCCGGTACTGTCATCCGCATAACAATGAATATCGCTGAGCTGTAGCATGTTATTGATGTGCAAGAGAAATAGAGTCGGAGATAGCACACAGCCTTGCGGAACGCCAACGTTAATTGGCTTCAAGTCGGAGCATGCATCGTCGACAACGACCTTGTTGCTCCGATCTGCCAAAAAACTGGAGATCCACTCGCACAATATCTTGGAAAGCCCATAGGAAGGAAGTTTCGAAAGAAGCGCTTTATGCCACACCCGATCAAAGGCCTTCGCTATGTCCAAACTAGCCGCCAACGCCTCACCCTTGGAATCCACCACCTCCGCCCATCGATGCGTAAGGTATACTAAAAGATCACCAGCTGAGCGACCGCGACGAAAACCGTACTGGCGATCGCTAATCAGCTGTTGCTCCTCTAGATACTGCAAGAGCTGGTTGTTGATAATGGATCCATTATCTTGGAGAACAAAGACGTTATGGCTATAGGGCGGTAGCAACGTCTGAACTTTACAGAGACTGTAAAGTATTGACTGTTCGCCAATTATATATACAGGAAATTATTCTAAATCAACATAAACAATCAAATCAGTCCAACAACAAAAGAAGGAAAGACCTAGTATATGTTAAGCCAAAACTTAATACCAAATTTGCCAAACGCTATCTACGTTTTATGGGCCCTCACTTATATAATAAAGCTAGCAATGTAGTGAAAAATCTCGTATTAATGAACAAGAGAAACGGAAAACGTGCACTATACGATTGGCTGCTTAAACTCAGCTATGATGAAACTGAGCAATTGTTAAAAACGGTTGGATAATCCTGTGCAAACTGATAACCTTTTTCTCATTCTATCTCTTGCATACATCCTAACTTACGATATCCCTTAAACATAATATATTTTTACTATAACACACACACCCTCACACATACATACACACACACACACACACTGACACACTCACAAACACACACGCACATCACAAACACAACTTAACATTTACTTAAAATACATTCCATAACTTTCATGTTATTTATTTACTTTTAAGAGGTAATTCTCAACTTCACGTAGTCATATACCACACTGTAATACTAATTTGATGTAATTGTTTCATTTTTCCTATTATGTTATCATGTTTAATATTATTGTTCACATGAAGGGTATGCAGAGCCTACAACACAAGAAATAATTTTCTTAGTGTAGGTTCTGTGAGAATAACAGACTAGACAAAGATTACAAGAAGAGAGACTAGACAACGCCTGATGTGTAGCAGAGCCGGAAAAGACGCGTTAGAACCGGAGTCAATTCTGGAGCACAAGTCCGCAGCACTATCGGAGAGATGCCATCAGGCCCACTCGACTTATGAATATCCAAGGAGAACAGTGCTTTACGTACAGCACTTTGCCGGAAATTTATATCTGGCATCGAGGTATCACACCGTGGTATAGTCGGTGGTGAATTCCCTTGGTCATCCGAAGTCGAGTTTGACGCAAAGAGAGTGCCCAGAAGATCGGCTTTCTCCTTTGCGGTGTGGGCCAGTGTGTCATTCTCTCTGTGCAGGGGCGGTTTTTATCCAATGGCGCAAAAAGAGGTTAATGGGTTTGCGCGATAACTGATCTACTGGACCGATTAGGATGAAATTCGGTATGGAAATGGTTAGAGACACGGGGGAGGAAATAAAATAGTTTTTATCCAACTGCGCAAAAAGAGATTTATGATTTTGCGCGATAAAAAAACATATGAACAAAAAAACATATAAATAAAAGTTCATTAAAATAATTATAATCAAATATTATTTATTATTTTCTTTTCTTAGGAACATGACTCAAATTGAAGGGTTTATGTGAGTGTATAATATATATATTTTAATACCCGTACGAAGTCGGGGCGGGCTGCTAGTTACTAATAAAATTGCAGAAAAATATTAATACAATCTTTAGAAATTTGTCATCATTTGTTTCTAACTAAATAATACGTTTGAAGGGTAATTTTATCTGCGGAAATTAGTTTTAAACTATACGCTGGTGTGACGGTCCGTCCGCATCTCGCAGATTTGTTTCCTTATTAGGGAAAATAATTGCTCATACTTGTAGGTGCTTCCAAACATTGATATAATTTTGCAAGCAGATTTCCGTATTTCTTGGTAATTATAAGGTAAGTTCTTGTAAGAGACGAGAGTGTACCTACACCAACACGGTACATTTTTGTTTCAAATAGGTTTGACATTAAATTTCTATGACACCCATAACAAAAATAGGATCGGGCCGCAGGCAAAAGCCACACACATGACTGTTCAAAACCGAGTATCTGCTGAGATGTTAGAACATTTGTTACTGGTCAAGTACATCACGGTCAAGTACGGTATCGATAGAAAAGTATCGAATAAGTACTTGCATTTACTCGTATCGTTTTGTCCCTATCCTATCTGAGCCATATGAACGAACACTGACGTCTGACCAGTGTTGCATTTCGTAGTATAATTATAATATTTGTACCATTATTTCATGGTGTGTAGTATACTATACTACGCGAAAATACCATAATTTTATATTCAGGTCGACCGAGTTGTGTCTAGGTGAGCTGAGTATCTTCTTTACTTAGTATTAGATATTAAAAAGTAATATCCTATAATATCGGGAAGGGCGAAACTAAGCGCTTGGAGTGATATCATAAAAAATATTATTTTCAAAACTTGCCAAATTTCATTCTGGTTTTAACCACGCAAATGTTGATTGTGAAAGAGTATTTAGCAAAGTTAACTTGGTAAAAGCTTAATAATTGAGACATAAACATGCAACTTGTAGCAAATTGTATTGACTCCATGATACCCCTTTTTTGCGATGGGTAGTGTAAGTGAAAGTAAATCTAAGAATTGCATAGAATTTATTCCATTGACAACATTTCACATCGTGTAAAAGTTCTAAGGACCAAGTGCCGATTGAAGAAATAGCCGAGAACTCTATTTGCCTGAACTTGATTACGTATGCCTGGATTTCATGCATATATTGCTCAAAAAATAATATAACAAAATGCATTCGTCAATTGTAAATAATTTACAATTGACGAATGCATTTTTATTTTAATTCAAAACAATAAAACGCCGTAAAGCAAAGGTATAAATACGATATAAAAAAACATGTAACTTCAAACGTAGTATAATTTTGGACGAATAGTATAATTTTAATTTCAATGTAGTATAGTTTTTAGAGGGTCTCAATCCAACCCTGCGTCTGACTTAATTTTCTTTTCTTTACGGCTACGGCACTGACCCAAAGATTACTAACCTTCACTGACCGAGCAAGAAATATTTTTGAGTTAAAAAGTAAGTAGTTAAGTACTCACTAGTGATCATCATACGCTGGAAAGGAAAATCTTTCGTATTCGGCTTATTTTTGGGTAAGATTAGCATAATAGGCCAGGGCTTAACACAGACAATTATCATTTTTCGTCATATGCCATAATCGAGAGCATAAGTAGGTACCTAAAATAAAATAGCATAATTTTTCAAGGGTCATCGCTTGAGCATGAAGTTTTCTCTTAAGTTTTCTGATAATCTTCCGAGCATCTACACAATGTAGCGGTCTTATTCTGACTAACTGTAATAACTGATCCGTCTAGTGTACATATCCAAAGTTGTCTGTTGAGGGTACAATTAAATTTCTTGGTTCGAAATTTTTCCAATGCCATGTGCTTACTGTACTAGACTGATAAGTGATAGAGAATAATCACACTAATATTTTAAGGGCGAAAGATTGTGAGTGTGTATGTTTGTTACGCCTTCACGCTCAAACGACTGGAGTCAATTTTGATATAATTTGGTATGGAGGGTTGATGAGGCGCTGTAACACCACATGGTTGAAACTGTGTGGCGTAACTATTCTGTCATATGTAGATACGGTGAGGTTCTATGGAAGCATCCAAACTCTTGACTTTCTAATTCAAAAGAATTTATAATCTAAAACAAAAATTAAAACATCACATGAGCACAGCTCTATCTGTACTGTATTAGCCGAATTATCCACTGCTGAAAACAGCCTTAATTTGCCATAATCCCTACGCTTGGCAGGTGTCTTGGGGATCGCAATTTATGATGTCAATTCCTCAGAAGGCGCTGCGGCCCACCTATTACCTTACCTTTAGTTGCCTCTTACAACACCCACAGGTAGAAATGGGGGGGTGACATTCTAACCCGGCACTACACGGGGCTCTATCTACCTTATTTAATCTATTATACATAAAAATATAAGATATAGTTATGGTGAATATGTAATATGAAAAATAGCCAATCTACATTTGTTATTTTTCATATAATTCATAATTTATATTGTTACTTCACTATATAAATCATAATTTACAAACATGGTACCCAAAGGGAGTATGGGAAAGTAAGAGGAGAGATACTAGGGAAGTGGGACGGGGATATCACAAGGGAGGATATCATATAAAGATAGATGCAGCTTCTGACATTAAAAAAAGGGGTGGTTAATGTTTCCTGAAGTAGGAATATTGCCTGCATTGCGAAACTGGTTTAGCAGTATATCTGTCTGAATTTATATATATAATATAACTGGTAGGAAACAGTTCACTGTGAAAGTCATATATTTGTCTTCCCAAATTGGCAGATTTGTGATGGCAAGCTACAGAATCCATTAAAGAATAAGCATCATCATGGGCGATATTGGCTATTTATGAATAAATTTTGTTGAGCCTACTGTTAACAAAAATAACACCCAAAAACGCTGAAAATTATTATAAGCGGAGTTTTATTTGAGACATTCTCAGCAAGAAAAGCATTTTGAATGTTTTCTCACATCATTTCCAAAGCTATGAAAACACCTACAAATGACACTGCGATATAAGGATGAGAATGCTATTTTTGACCCATGCCCGAAAGTGTGCCACTGAACTTTGTAATAATGGGAGAATTTTATCACTGAACATCAATACAATAAAATGTAAAAAAGAATTTGTTTTATAGTGTTTTATAGTGCTATAAAATGTTTTCATAAATCGCACGCATGTTATCCTTTGAGAATGGCAACTATAGGCAAGAAGTGTTATCATTTAATAGATAAAAGTGCAAAATATGAAACTGCAACAAACACTATAATCTCAAAACTAACACACTTTATGTATGATTCACATTAACAAAGAAACAATACTAAGAAATGAAAACTATTAATACAAGCTGTCAATAACCTCAATGAATTTGCATAAAATTATGCCAATACAAATCTCAATACAAAAGTTTTATCTGTGTAGGAAAATATAAGTACTCCATTAAAATTATATGATTGTATATAGTACCATCCTAAAGCTATATTGCTGCATATCTAAAACTGGAATATGGACAGCTTCAATGTATATGGTCAAATTCACTAAATGTTTGCCTATGCCTGCCGGCAAGCTACCACCCTCAAGTAGAAAATCTGTCGCCAAGGACCTAATGGTATGTTCTGGCAGCTGTACTTGAGAGCCAGTAATTCTAGGTTAGCCTGAACAACACCTTCGGCCACATCATCACTTACTATCAGTGAGATATTGGTGAAAGCCTAATGAAACAGGCATAAAAACAATATTTTATACAATAATAACACTGAAGCCTAAGACGCCAACAGAGAGCGTTCCTATAGGTTTGAGTTCCAAGTTCAGCTCTCTGCCTTCGTTCACTGTGCAATCGCTTATATGAATGTAGTGTAGAATAATTTTAGCAAAAGCATGAAACCTTTGTCATCAACATTGTTGTTGTCTGGCAAAGACTTGTTATTCATCTTTCTTGTTTGGTATGTCAATGAAGAAGAAACTGATCTAACTGAAGGACTCAACTGCTCCCTGTCTTTAACTCAGTGAATGCTGAGTGTAAAACTCGCAACTCAAGAATGCTTGCTGTAGGCTTGGCGGGTTGGTTTAGAATAGGGAGAGAGGGGTTTTGATAAAAGGGGAATGTGTTCGAACTTCCCTGTGAAAGTGGGGTTTAGAAACACTTTTTAGAAAAATCTAAATTTTTATTATTATTCTTAAATTATTAAAAAAAAATTGTATTTTTTTTTACTAGTAAGAAAAACTTAAATACTAGTAACAAAAACTTTCATATTGTAATTATAATGAATAATCATTGTATAAAACATAATTATTAATGACTAGCTGTACCTGTAACTTCGTTCGCGATTGCCGTGCCTGCAGACTAATTATTCAAATTTGAGCACTGTTTATCTCATATTAAGCACCGCTGTGGTCTGCGGTGAAGCACTCTTAGTAAAGCATAGCTCAGAAAGGAGCTATTTACTTTGGGGTTTGGAAACTTCCGGGTTGTATTTTCCAGAAGACAGTAGTTTAGTAACTCAGGGAGTTCCTTCGCAGTTCGCACAATAAATGTTGAAGCAAAGTACTTTGTGCGTTTCTTTGGAATTTCGATTTTAAAACTGCGTCTTTTTGCCGAAGTTCTCCTTGTTTGGCGGTAGACCGAAAATATATTAGATTGTGCACTACCATTGCGCAGTCTCCAAAATATATCCGACAAAAGATAGATAGTTAATAAAACTGATTGTGGCGAATGTTCCAGATTTTAGAGTTTTATCTTAGCAAGCTTGCAAAATTAAATAAGGGTATTGCTAATAAGGGGCTGCCCGTGGGGTGCCAGGATGCCCGTGGGGTGCCAGGATGCCCGTGGGATGCCGGGATGCTTGTCACTATTCTAACAAAAAAAGAATAATTGAATTTGGACTACGCGTTAATAAATTACAACTATGTGTACATTTTGACTTTCATCTCTTTTCTCGAGGGGACCGTGCTGCATTTCTGGATAAAAAGTATACAATAACCTTCTTTGTAGTATGAACTCATATCGTATTAAGTTTCAATTAATTCCATTCAGTAGTTTTGGAGTGATGCGCAGCCGGGATACAGACAGACAGACAAAAATTAAATAAAAAATTGTTTTACCGTCAGTGTCAGAGAGCTCTCAATTTATTTTTCAGAATATCTGCGTTGTACAGAATTGGATCTGTTACAATTTTATTATAAGTATAGATAGTCATCTGGTGTCATTTTTCTTTAAATGATTTTTGGAGTTGTCTGTATCCTTTTTAGTAATAATAGTGAAATATGTTAGTGATGAAATTTAATAACAAAAAATACTAATTAAATGCTACATTTAGGGGCCGCGCAGGCACTCCAAAGTACCATTGTATGCTCTATGGAACCAGGGCCCGAAAATCAAGGGTCTGAGACCAGTTTTACAAATTTTGTTGAAATAGTTGAAATAGCCATTCAAAATTTTAATAATATTGGAATAGATTAAGTTTAGGGATTTAGACCACAGGCGTTGAATCTGTTGATATTTTAGTTGTTCATATTCAGGTATGTGCCTGATATTGTTAGATAAATAACTTGACTTCTGTTTTAAACGCTACATAACTAAACAATAGTTTTTCATACAAATATATATATCAGATTATAAATTAGGTACTTTTTCTTTGTTATGTAGCCCCTTCTTGGGTAAAATGCTTCTCCATCCTCTTCCACCTTTCCCTGTCCTTGGTAAAATGCATCCAACTTGTTCCAGCAGACTATTGTACCATCAACCCATCTTGTCTTGCCTCCCCACACTTCGTTTGCCTCTTGGGCCCAGCCATTTAGTAGTTCAGTAAGTCCATCTCTCATCCTTATATCTGGACAAGTGTCCTGCCCAGTTCCACTTCTGTTTCTAATTAAAATGAAAGGCATCAGTTAATTTAGTTGTCATGCTGAAGGCTATGTTTTTCGTTTTGTGTATTTTTCTTAGTTTAAGTCTACGACACTATATTCATATGTCACCTAAGTTCTATAACATATTGACTAGAAAATAAAAAATTAAAAATCTCCCCTTTCATAAACTCAAACCAATTTTATTAGAATGGCTAAAACATAAAAACTACTATGAAACAACACTTATGGAGAAAGTTTTTTAAAGCTTTAATTTAATATCTTCTTTACCCCACAGTAAACACAATACATAATACACATATTTTTATTGCTACACTTTTTATTTTTGACATATTTAGAATATCCTTAACTACATATATTTATACCTACTTGCATACATATTAATTATTGTAATAATGTTTCTTTTCCAAAACTTCTGTGTTCTTTCTTTCTGTATTTTATTGCAAATGTGCCTCTTCCAGGGAAGACACTGCCTTTTGCAACACAGTGTAAACTAAAGCAAAAGGCAGGGCTTCACCAATTAATATTTTGTCATATTTTATTATGCAATAAACTATTTTGTATTTGTATTGTTCCATTGCATCTTGTAGTGATACAATTCTGTTCTTTACTTTTTGAGTGGAGACCCAAGTCTGACTAGCATAGTTTAGGCTCGGGAGAACATAAGAATCCATTTTAGTTTTATTAGGGCTATAATTCCATTTTAGAATTTCTTTTTGGTCCCAGTATTTTTTCCAAGCTATGCTTATTCACCTTTCTATTACGTTTTCGTTGCTGTTTGCATTAAAGGACACCAATTTACCTAGGTATATATACTCATCTGTAAAGTCTATCGGGTTTTCATCCACATCCACAACAATCATGTTTTCTTACGACTGTTTCTTAATATTTTTGTTTTGGATGCGTTCATGTGCAAGCCGACTTTTTTGCATTCAGAAATCAGCTTCGTAGCATTGATTCTGAACCTGTCGCCGATTCACTAAAGATAATGATGTCATCTGCAAACCTTAGGCATATTAATTTAATGTTTAGAACCCATATGCCGATTTTACGTTTTGGTTTAAACAAGACAAGGTGTTTCTAGAGCTAAATAAAAACCAAGTTTAATTAAGCTTATTGATTATTAGTTGGCCTGCCCTTGGCACATAATAGATTAAGGTTATGTTATAAAAGTACTGAACTGACATCAAAAAAATACCACGAAAGAGTAGGAATACCATTCATATTTATATGCGGAAATATGCCATATGAGGGGAGAACTGAAATTTTGTAGGAATAGAAAAACATACAATGAAATTAAATAGAATTATATTTATTGCTTTTCAAAATATTGTTCTTTATATGTAAAGCTCTTCCATTTGCGTGTTTTTAAAACACTTTTTGTAATCTGAAATGAGGGTCGACAAAATAGACTTGTTGCTTCCCCCGGTGGCGCCTGGAAACGCCTACTATTCAACTTATCCGTGATGTGAGGGATTGTAAAAAATATCATTATGGCTCAATTCAGGCTGTATTTTGGAAGACCTAGCAATTCAACAATTTCACCTTCTAAATACTTCTTTGTGTAGTTTGGGCTTGCATTGTCATGTTGAAGAATGATGCAACCATTAGAGATATTTTTTCAGAGTTCACCAAAGTAACTTGGCTAACAGGCTGTAGACCAATAGAAATTTACTTTCACAAAAGGAATAGTCCCCATGTGATCAAACTTGGAAACTATTTTTTTTTATGCCTGATAGGTTAACCTTTGACCTCTATCTCACCTGGTGGTAAGTGATGATGTGGTCGAAGATGTTGTTCAGGCTAACCTAGAAGTACTGGCTCTCAAGTACAGCTGCCGGAACACACCGTTAGGTGCTTGGCGACAGATTTTCTACTTGAGTGTAGTAGCTAGCCAAGCGGGCATTCGCAAAATGCCCTACCGCCATGCATAATTACTTGGTGTGTGGGCTTTTTTCTGCAATGCCGCTATTTTCCTGCTGGTTTTGCGTGGAGACGTGGCTAGCGTTAGTCCAGCTATCCAATATTGCCCAGGAAAGCCAGCATTTCGCTGATTTCGTCAGTGCAGATATTCCGCAGTCATATAAGTGTTCTACTAGTGAGTAACTCTTTGGGATGCCCACTGCTGCACCGACGAGTTAGTACGTGGCCATCTCCTTTGCTTCCATCCAGCCTATGCACAAGGAGCACCTATAGTAAAATGTGTCACAATTACTACTACCCATCCGAATTTATCTCGTTTGAGGAGCCTTCTCGATTACTTTAAGTTTAGCTCTCGGAATGCTTCTTTTGATTACCTTGAGTCGTATTATTATCGTACCCGTCTAGTAGTTTTGATGTCAGTTCTATTGGTGTAAAAAAGGTGGGTTAAGTCTTTTTTGTTAGTAAACATCTGTACAGTTTTGTTGGGATTCACTGTGACCATATATTTCTACAATATTCAGCGCTTTCTTCATCTGGACACATGCGACGTTGGCAATTAGTCCAGGTATCAGAATGGCCAAGATCATCGGCGTAACCCGCCGTGATGAATCGGCTAGAGTTAATCGTGGTGATCAGGTCATTGCCTACCAATATTCCATAGGAGTGTTGTTGGCACCCGCAACATACAACATCCCTGGTATCGCCATACTATACATACCCCATGGCACCAGCCGCTCTCAGTTCGGTCGTGATTCCGTCATCACCGGGCGCCTTCTTGTTGTTAAGCTGTTTGGGGGTCATGCTAATCTCGTATCGATGTCTCGGGGTCGTGGATCAGAATATTGTAATAATTTTAACATTAAACCATGTGTTGATACGTTAGAGGACTACATTACTTTGATATAAAATTCTCATTCTTACATTAACCCATTGGCAACGGGAATACTGATAACAATAGATTTCATTTATAACTAGAACGCCGGGGTCTAATTTGATAACGAGTTAATAGCGTTAAAACAGTAGTTTAGTTAACAATTTCAGGTACACATCAGAATATCTTGATAAATATATGCTCTTAATTATATTCGTTGCGTTACTTTATCAAAAGTCATAAATTTAATAGAGAAATGAAGACATTTAATATAGTTAAGTTTGCTTTTTTTTTAGCCAACATATATGCCTGCCCTAGAATTTTATGTGACTTAGGAGTCATAAATAATTGAATATGTAATCACAACATATCAAATACAATACAATAACTCTTTATGGCAAACACATTTTAAACATATTAAATAATAAACAATAAAAACCTTAAACAATGGTATTACAATGGGCGGTCTTATCGCTATAAAAGCGACTTCTTCCAGACAACCTTTGGATGGACAGAATCAGAAATAGGGAATTGGCGGTTGGTGCAACTTGAAATCATATACAAAACGTTTACTTACTTTAATACAAATACTGATACATAAATAAAAACATTCAAATATTCATGGAGAACTGTTTATTATGACAAAATTCACATGTGTCATGGTTGGAATCCATACAATCTAACCTTAGATTACAAAATTACAAATTTACCTGAAAATTCCGCACAAGACAATATTTTTTTCTCATGTAAATTTGTAATTATGCAATGTAATCCGCCGAGCAGGGGTTATTGCAAACATAAAAATATTAAAACTAACCATAGCTTTTAGAATATTTCTGAATTATTTTTATGTACGGTTAAAATAACAAGGTGATGCTATATAATTGTCCACATAACTTCAATTTAAAGTCTGTATGTGTGATGTAAATTAATTTACATAATTAGACGGGTATTATTAATTGACCTACCTGAGTTGTAGTGACCATACATACTCAACTGTTTTATAATAATAAATTATACCTCATGATATATTTGTATCATACCTACTACAATTATCTAAAATTACACATATAAAGTATTTATTTAAATATTCTAACTAAAAACATATACTAAATATTCTAACTAAACTAAACTAACACAATAAAATACTTACAGTAACATACATATTATTTTATATTTACATTTAAATAGTATACCTAATCTAGATAAATAGAAAACAATTTTTTTTTTATTTTTTTTATGCCTGATAGGTTTGCCTTTGACCACTATCTCACCTGATGGTAAGTGATGATGTGGTCGAAGATGTTGTTCAGGCTAACCTAGAAGTAACTAAGTAAGTAGAAACACTATTTGCACAAGAACTTAAAATTAACATGACAATAAAAACTTAAACAGAAATACACTAGTGCAAAATGGCGGCCTTATCGCTTATAGACAACCAGGAATAAAGGATTTATATATTTTGATATGGGAGGCAGTGTTCCGCAATTAGACAAGTTAAAATTTCTGGTATTTGGAAGTAATTAAATGATTCAAGTAGAAAAAAAAATTGCGTTCCCGTATCTATAGAGTTTTTAATTTTGTAAGGACTTGCAACTTTATCTGGTACCTGGCAAAAGATTCGCCTCCAATTCATTGCGACATTGTAAAAAGATAATTGTGTTTTAATTCAAGCGTGGTGTTTAAAATGCAGTGTGGCTCTTGTGTTAAGTGTTTATACAGCTCAAATTGCATATTGGTTCAAAATTCATGTCTTAAGTTAAATGAGTTGTCAAGCTAATTTGGGAATGTAATGTTTAGAATTAATGTTTTCAGCTTATCGTAATTTTATAAAACCCTACAATACTATATAATGCAGTGACGGATTTAGATTATGTATCACCCATCTTTACCTGTGGTAGTTCGGAGTCGTAAAAAGGGATGAAGGGAAAATACATAGGATAGGCATTAGCAAACTCTGTTATATTGTCAAGAACCAAATCAGAGTGCACTAATACTCACCCTAGAGTGCCTTAGAGTCTGTGATTCCCAAAACACCTACCAAGTGTGAGGATAATAGCAAACCCTCCTCAGTGAGGTTGCTTGTTCAGCAGCGATTGGTCTGGTTGAAAAATTCGGTACATATACATCCGGTATACATTGAACAAGCCGTTATCTTTAGTAGTACATTTAAATGTATTTAATGTTTCTTTACAGATAACAGAAAAAGATAATCTTCATTTCATCATGTGGGGAGTAATGCTAACTTTGTTGAGCTGGTTGGGGCTTAATCCGGTTGCCTACATTGCTTATATTATTGGAGTTACAGAACCAGCGATAAAGTTATTAGTCTCATTAATAATGGCTTACCCCATAGCTATATTATATCATGAGCACATCAGAAAACAGTATGCAGAATACAAGCAGTATTATTTCCTCGTTACAGGCCTAGATATGGCCTTCTACAACTTCGGATTTTCGACTTACCACAATGCCATACCAGCTTTGGTAATATATTTAACAACTAAGATATTCGGGCCGGGTAAAACAAACGCCACATTTACCTTCATATTTAATATGACATACCTGCTCATTGCCTACATAATGACTGAGTCAGAAGAGTACGACATAACATGGACTATGCCTCATTGTGTTCTGACATTAAAATTGATAGCTTTGGCATTTGATCTTTGGGATGCAGACAAAATAAAGAATGGCAAAGAAGTATCGGCAAGTAACAAGGCGTCTGCAATATTTGAGCCCCCGACCCTTCTTGAATTACTTGGATTCTTATACTTCCCTTCGTGCTTTTTAGTTGGCCCTATATTCTCGTTCAAACGATACAAAGATTTCGTGAACGGAACTTACCCTCTAGATACTGAGGCAACAGAGTATCAGAACCAGGCTATGATAAAACTAATTCAAGGGCTGGGGTACATGATGGCTTATCAAATAGGAGGTATGTATAGCTCATTTTATTACGCTAATATCTATACTATGTATTGAATAAGGGCGTCACATTTTACTATATTTTCAACGGGTTCATTTGTTCTGTTTTTCAGGAGCTGTATTCAGTATGAAGTACATGCAGTCTGTTAGTTTTTGGGAAACAAGCATTATCTACCGTCATTTCTACTGTGGGCTGTGGGCTCACTTTGCTCTCTACAAGTACATAGCCTGCTGGCTTATTACTGAAGGTAAATGTTCAGGGTATTTTGATCTTTATCATGAAAGTATTTTGGGGTGATTATGTAACATAGGTATGCCGGGGTACACGTGTGGAACAATTCGGCCATTGTGCAGCGATGTGGAATACTGATTAATGCTAATGACGACTATTCCAATTAAATATGACAGCAGTTTTTGTGTCAGTGATATAAATAAAACAGGTTGAAATTTAAAATATCATTGGGTAATCCATTGTTTACTTCAAATATATAATATATACTGGTCTAAGCGTCACTTCACACCGAAGTGCTGCTACTACGTTATAAATTGACGTTTACTGGTAGAGACAAAGTCGATAATGGTCTAAAAGTAAAACTGCCGTAGCCACTTCGCTGGGAATCGAACCTTAGTATTATTTTCAAGGTTCCCGTACACAAAAAGCAGAAAGGAGCCCAATAAACGATACAAATTAATTTATTCTGAGTAGAACGTTGGCCCAAAGACCGACCTTGCACTAGTATTTACATTAAATTATTTTGATTGTTAAAATCAACTTTAAATCAAACTTTGGTATTTTATGTACCTAACATAGCCTCTATTTAACCGACAAATACCGAACATGCTGATTTATAATGCGACTTTGAAGTTGTGATCAATACCAACCAAAAATTTTTCTTTTAGAAGGTGTTGATAGCAGAGTCCCAAGAGTAGGTAGGCTTTTAAACTGTTTATATTGACTAAACGGCATCAAACCTAGTTATTTCGGATTCCCTTATGACGCTGGACTGCTCCCATAGGTCTTTGAGGCTGAAATACTAGCCTTAGTATACCAGAGCAGAGCGCGAGCATGGGAGCGGGACGAGCAACCAACCACTAGTAGCGCACTAACATGATAACGCCAGGGCCTCAGCTCCTAGGGGACCCCCTAGGACCCACATAGAATGGCTGGCGCTCGACGACTCGTCGAAACGATCTGGCCCGTACTCGGACTGTGGGTCCAGAGATAGCATGGGAGGCTCACCTTCAGACTGAAGCAGGTTGTCACCGGACATGGATGTTTCGGAAGATACCTGTGTAACGTTACGCGAAGGGATTCTTCCACAGCCTGCCAACAGTGTGGCTTCGCGGAAGACACCGCCCAGCACGCTCTGGCATGCCCAGGAACAGCGGCTTAGGGAGCTATTCCGATTTGCATAGCGCGGACACGGATGCGACCCAATTGGGCTCACACTCGGTCTCCGTTCAGAAGACCTGAGGCATCGGCTGTGGGGTCAGGTGGCGCTGCCTATCGTAGATCCTCATGAAGTGGGACGCCTCCGTGTTCAGGAGCATCGCACGAGGTGGTAGAGGAGATAATTCTCCAGAGGATGGGCCTGATTAAGCGGCCAGCGACGTAGGTGGGCTGCCGCTGAATGCACGAGCGGAGTTCCCCCGATCACCAACTGACGACAGCGGTATACCATGGGGTTTTAGTTAGTAGTGCGGCTTATTGGCCCATAGCCCGACATAGCCTACTTACTCCCCGCCAGGTGGATGCATTCTTCCAATCCAAAAACAAAAAGTGTTTCCGTATGATCTACCGGTGTGAATAGGTATAAGTCTCTTACGGTCTACGTGTAAACACACTGACCTAAGAAATGTATGTAACAATTTTCATCAAAAATATTTAGACTTTATGAATGGTCACAAAACACATAAAACTTACGCATGACTAAAAAATTTTTACAAAATAAAACTATATATCAAGTGGTCATTCGATTAAAATTTCCAACTCAGTTTCGCCGACGATGTAACGTCAGACACTAACGTGTCTTTATTTCTAATTACTAGTCTTATTATTGTATTAATAATCATATATCTTGTACTGAATATTGAGTAGCTTGTAATGCATTAAGTCTTAAAAGTTCTTATCCGCATTAAGTGATAATTAAACAAATAATTAAACGCATTAACTTTGATAACTTATCACTGGCATCATTGTACATTGTACAGTAGGTATGTATATATGAGTCATCTTTTGATACTAATACCCTGAAGTAGAAAATCTGTCGCCAAGCACCTAACGGTGTGTTCCGGCAGCGTTCGTTGATAGCCAGTGAAATTACAGCAGAGGTTAGACCGCTTACGTCGCAATAAGAAAAAAAAACTTACATAGTTAAGTTAGTTTAAATGAATGATCCACTTAGTATATAAATTACACGTACACTACGTGTGGGCCACTAGAAATTCTGTGTGACTTATGTATTAATATTCACCGTGGATGTTAATGAAATTATTGAATATTATTAGAAAAAACACGTTTATTACCAAAATGATGACATATATGAGAAGAATTCAAATTCAAATTTATTTATTTTTGAGAAGAAATAAGGCCGTAATTCCTCTATGTTCTATGTTGCCAGGTTACATGTCGAAATTTGTTTCAAATCGGATAGCGAGTGTTGCTATTTTCTAGACGATCTTTACAACAACTTACAAAGAAACTATATATATATTTACATATATTTCCATTGATATTGACAGTTCTGAATGTATTAAATATTATAAATAAAAATATATCTTCTTATCCTTGCAAAAAAAATATCTTTTCCTCAAACCATTTTTTTGCAATGGGATCCCCTTTCGTTTTGATGTTTTGCATAATATTAGTTCAGAGCCATCAGTCACCGCTTCTTCCGGCTCTACAAAAAATACCTGCTATCGTAATTTAGCAATGAAAGCCGAGTGATTATTGCTATTGACTGCAGTGCCGCAGGTCTATGGTCCATAGTTCACTGTTCCCCACGGCCGGCTTGAGCCACCGCATGGTGGGGGGGCATTTTGCTGATGCTCACCTAGGTAGCTACCATCCTCCAATAGAAAATCTGTCACGAAGCACCTTACAGGTGTTCCGACAACAGTCTTTGAGAGCCAGTTAAATTACAATTACATTTCGTCACTTGTGGCAAATGTCAGGCAGAGGTTACCGTCTTACATTTATGTCTCCAAGTTACGAAACTGAATCCTACGTGGATGAAGTCGCGGAAGCGAGTCAGGTAGTTAATTTAAACCATATTTTTTTTACTTTTTACATTACTTGCATGCGCACTATAGGTATGTCTTCATCATTTACCATATTTTTTAAGTTCCTAGTGCGTTCATTGATTAAAGAAGCTTCAAATATGTATATAAGTTATAAGTGAAATTCCTTTGTTACAGCGTCATGCATCAGATTCGGGTTGTCTTATAACGGCTGGGGAAAGAACGAGCGCGGACAGGATGTTTCTTGCTGGGACGGATGTAATAACATCAAGCTACTCCGCTTCGAAGGTGCCACCCGTTTCCAGCACTACATAGACAGCTTCAACTGCAATACTAATCACTTCGCTGCCGAATACGTTTACAAACGTCTCAAGTTTCTAAATAACAGAAATTTGAGCCAACTATTTACTCTTATATTTTTGGCACTCTGGCACGGAATTTGCTCTGGCTACTACGTCACGTTCTTCAACGAATTTATTATCATGGTTATGGAGAAAGAACTCGAGCCTATACTTAATAAGATCGCGATTTACCACTCGGTTTGGGAAAACCCTATTGGAAAGTTCGTTCTTTACGGCATTCTCAAATCTTACACCATAGTATTTATGGGCTGGAGTTTAGTTCCCTTCGATTTGAAAACCTTCTGGAAATGGTGGAATGTATATTCCAGCCTGTGGTTTTCAGGTTTTCTACTGTTCTTGCCGTGGTCGTTTGCTTATAAGCCTCTTCTCAAATTTATCATTCACAAATACAATCTGGGGACCGCGCGGGCCGCGTGAATCCAGTGTAATAGCATCATGTTAAACGTGATTGTATTTTATTATCTTATTGTAATTACTAGTACCAATGTCCTAGTCATTATAAACAAAGTAGGTAAATCATTTATGTGCCTAATATAAATTACCACTAGTACCTTTATTTTGTACCCTAAGCGTCTATTCACACAGATGTCTCAGAAGCTGGCAGCAGTCGGAAGTTTTACTGTCATCATTTTCGACTTGTATAGGATGAAAGAATAGACGGTGTAAGGCCGCGTGGACGCCCGCTTCGCCGCAGGCAGCTGCGCGACTTATGCATGTCTTTCAAGCGAAACTAGGCATTGTAGTGGTAGAGACAAAGTCTAAACTGCTTTCACAGATTATCTGCACGCTGTTGCCACTTTGGTGGGAATCGAGGCTTAGTGTACCATACTGGCACAAGTTTTTGGAGTATAGCTAGTACGCTGACGGTGATGTTATAGCACGTATTTAATCGAGCAACAAAGTAATTGTTATTTGATATCACTCATCTGATGCACATTGGATTCACTCGTTTGATTCATGTTTAACCTTTGAGTACTGATGTAGTTTAGGCCGTTCACAGATGATCATGTGACGTATCTAGGACGCGTATGAAAAATAAAAGTATTATCATGTATTAATAACACAGATGTTTAAAATGTGTTCCCACTGTTATTTTTATATTGAGAATATATATAACAAATAACCTTTTTAGGAAATAGGCGTATATTTGGCACTTTGTATCTGAGACGTAAGTCAGTATTAATATTTATGATCAGCAGTTGGGTAGTGCAAGTTTGAGAAAAAATGTGATCACTACGTTAGTATCGTAATAAATGTATGTTTATTGTAAGACTACTAGAGTCATCATTGCCCAGACTCAACTGATCAAGAACAAAAAAAAATATTGACCTTGTCTTAGAGACACTGCTAGTCACACAGCTGAATATGTATTAGTGCTGTGGAGCTTGTTCGATTGATCAGATCAATCAACATGTGAGATCTCAAATCTAGCGGAGAGGGTGGTATCTTATCTTCGAAACTGACCAAATAAGAGTTTAATTAGTTTACTCATCGTCTCTGAGATGACAACACGACACCCGCGCGCCACGTCAGAACTTAAAGGTTAAACGAGTCACCCTGCATATTTAAGTAATATTATACATGCTTATATTATACGCTGCTCGAAAATATGCCGAACAGTCCAACCTACCTCGCTAATAGTAATAATTAGACTCCAAGTCTTTATTCGCCGAACAACAATATAAAGTGTCTTATTTTCATAACTCATGCTCGGAAAGTTGGTCGTATATAACTTGAAATTCGGGATGTAAATTGGGTTTTCCCATCCCAGAGTGATTAGAAATTACTCTAGGTAGGAAAGTAAATTTGAAAATCGAAGCTGCTCAAAACATCATTTTTCACCTCACTATGTAAAAAAGGCTAGGTGCAAGCAAACATCTTTAATAGTTCAGTAAATAGTGTTTATTTTTAAAGCTAAAAGTAAATCTTACTACAATTGTTCATATTTAAATTTATTATACGACCGTTAGATCAGGCATGCAGTGATTGCAGTGAGACCAGCATCGCGGTTTTAGGGTTGTCCAGGACCAGACGCGGCGGACACGCGGTCATATGAAGGCGTAGCTAGAAATTGGTGTACCATGTGCCACAGGGCTGTCTTCTGCCAACGATTTGCCACTGGGCTGTAATCTACGCAGATTGTTGCGGCGCTTTGTTTCCGTTCAGGCGAGGGCACGCGGGGTGGCCACGGCCTCGTCTGAATAGAGCCTTACTTTTTTTACTCAAGCATTCGTGCAACTCGCATGACAAAATCAGTTTAGTACCCGTATAAAGTGATTGCGTGCTTGGACGGGCAAGATTGATTGTTTTAAGGTGGACACACATGCTTCATCATCATCATCATCATCATTCCAAATTGTATCATTAATTATCGCATTTGTGAGATTGACATAATGTATATCATCTCTTCCAACTTAAAAATGTATAAACACCAATGCACGTGATACCATAAATTAGGTAGTTGTCCCTAAAACAATCAAAAACATAAAAAAATTATGTTTGCCCGTACTAACAGATGTAATCAATTCAAACGGAAGTATAATAAATTTCGTAACAAATTCGCTCCGAATCTCTAGTATTACTGGTTTCCGTTATCAAGTACAATAGTTAGATGACCTAGGGCGCGTTTGGAATCACTGGGGTGAATGTTAAAGTTACCCGAGTGCTGTCCGCAAATCACCTCGGGGAATTTTTATATTTATTCGAAGATTCATTCATACAGTTAATCGAGTAACTGACAAGTGTTACATTGAGAAATTTTCCGAACGCAGTGCCAACAACTAACAATTTAAATTTTGAATTTCTTTCGACATCGTGGGTTTTTGAAGTGTCATTCGGAGGGCGCGTTCAGATATCAATGGGTGAATGTAAAAGTTCCCGAGTGTTGTCCAGAAATCACCTCGGTTAAATTTTACCATCACTCGAGCATTCATTCATACAGTTAAGCGAGTAACTGACAAGTGTTACACTGAGAAATCACTCGTTTCCGAACGCAGCAGAAAATTTGTTTTTCCTACATATTCTATTAGTAGTACAAACAGTAGAACGTAACAACCCAATCAAAAAACCAGCATCGCGCCAATTTCTCAACTCAACATTTGAGGTTGAAAATGTTGAAATCTTTGGTAATATTTTTAGTTACTTTCTCGTAACAGAGGTGATGTAAAGTGGATTGTTTAACTAGGCAAATGAGAACTTACCAACTTTTATAAAATATTGTCACCTGCCGTTTCTGAGTTTATGTAAAGCCTGCATAATAGAGGCTTAGGTAAGTAGGTATAATATAATTTTGCGGAAAATGTCTTGCTTTCAGGAACATTTCTTTATACATATGACACTGTACTTTTAAATGTATTTAATAGTCTTAATTATAGTAAGTTAAGGTGAATGCACACGCTTTTTTAATAGCTTTTGATTTTGCGATTAGGTCAGACATTTGATCATCTTATATAGTAGCGAAAAAAATACTTCTCTTATTAAAATGTTGTACATTACTAATTCTGCTGATTACTTATAACATGGAAACAATATTAGTCATATTATTATCGTTTTTAGCCATTCCTTTTGTGGTACAAATACAATGCATTACATTGTTCTAAATGTCTTTAGGAGATCATTAAAAAAAAACTTTTATCTCCCTAATCACTTGTCAAACGCATGAAAAGTTTTGTTTTCGATTTCCCCTTACATACTTACCTTAAGTTATTGTTTAATTTGATAATTTCGAACAAACGTCACAAGTGCCTGCATTTCCTTATAATATGTGAGTTCCATAAAATGGCACAACTGTCAAAATGAGATGACTTAATTTTCAGTTTTGCTATTTTATGCGCTTTAAATAATTATTGAGTTGTATTAATTTTATATGTTTAAATGTATTATGTTATCCGAATATTTGAGGGTTTATGTTTATATTAATAGATAAGAATAATGACAAATTAGATAAATCAATGAATTAAAATGGTCGTTTTAATAGATAGCAAGCATGCACTATCCTCCATGTATACCTACTAAAATAACATGTACTTACCTGCCTACATTCGTGTACATCATGCTAGCCAACTCATTAAAAAATAAATGTTGGCTTTGTCCTGAAAAATTGACAAATAGCGACACAAAAAGTAAAATTAGTGCAACTAAATAAAAACACTATAGCTATAATTAGATGAGTTAGTTAGAATGATAACATTCTGGCGTATTCACTTCTCGTCAGTGTGGCTGGTATGAAGCAGTGATGGTTCAGTGGCATTGGCTATGGACTGCCGCGCAGCAAGTCCCATGTTTCGAATCCCGCCGCGGGCTTGAGCTTCACCGCATGGTGGAAGGGCGTTTAGCGAATGCCCGCCTAACTAGCGACCACCCTCAAGTAGAAAATCTGTCGCCAAGCACCTAACGGTGTGTTCCGGCAGCTGTCCTTGAGAGCCAGTAATTCTAGGTTAAGCCTGTTAACACCTTCGAACACTTCATCACTTACCATTGGGTGAGATTGTCGACAAAGGCTACTTGAAAATAAACTGCTTAGACTGCAATAATGGTTAATATCTCAAAAACAAGTAATACAATAGTGACGACAGTGACGACGATGTACCAAGTCTCAAAAATAGTGTTTCACAGAGTCAAATGTTACTTGGTGATTAAGCTGGACTGAGGTTTATCCTAGCGGTATGCCTTTCTTAACAAAATACTTATATACAATACTACAATAAAATCATTTTCAACAATTGACAACCTACACTCGAGAGCAATGAATCCGGGTCACTTAAAGAATGTTAAAAATCTCGGAAACTAAAAATGATAGGTTAATGCAATAAATTGTATTTAATAGACAATGTAATACTCCTTAAATGAAAGTAAAAAAAATATGAGTCACCATACATTTTATTAACACAAAATTACATAAAGAAAAAAACTGCTGATCTCTCCTTAAAACAAAAATAGGAAACATGTAATTTTTGAACTTTATTACGATTTTCTTGAATTTTAATACTTCGTATTGCCTCCTCGTGCTTCCATTACTGCGTTTACGCGGTTTGGCATGCTGTACACCAAGTTCCTTATACGATTTTGGGGAATATTCTCCCATTCCTCTGTGAGAGCAATTTTGAGCTCACGAAGCGTGATTGGGGGAGGGTTTCGTTGTTTTACGCATCTGCCTAGCTCGTCCCAAGCATGCTCGATCGGGTTGATATCCGGGCTGCGCGCTGGCCACTCCATACGAGTAATGTTCATCTCTTGAAGGTAGTCATTCACAATCCTACCTGTATGAGGTCGGGCATTGTCATGCATAAATATAGCATCCTCACCTAAATTGACCATAAATGGACCAACGTGATCATTGAGGATTTCTTCCACATATCTTACGCTAGTTAAAGAGCCGTTTTCTATGATCACCAGCTCTGTGCGACTTTCAGAAGAAATTCCGGCCCACACAAGTACAGACCCACCACCGTAGGCTACTTTTTCTTCGATGCATGCTTGCTTGAATCTTTCCCCTGGTCTTCGATACACTCTGTGTCTTCCATCGTGCTTGTAGAGCATAAATTTTGATTCGTCGGAGAACATAACTTTTGACCAATCTTCAATACTCCAATTTACGTGGCTCTGGGCATATCTTAGTCTCGAAATACGATGCCCACGCTCCAGTTTAGGGCCGTTTGCAGGTCTAAGGGGTTTTAAGTTAGATTCAGCAAGCCGACGTGTTACTGTCCATGCACTTGGGTTACTTCCTCCGAGGCGTCGAAACTGATTGGTGAGTTCAGTTCCTGTGAGAAAGCGATTTCGAAGGATGGTGTTCACCAAGTATCGGTCTTCTCGTGCTGTGGTACACCTGGTTCTGCCCGTTCCTGGTCTGCGTAGGTTAGAACCAGTTTCTTCGTAACGTCGGAGAACCCTTTGTACTGTTGACAGCGACACACCGACAGTCCTGGCTGTATCGCGCTGACTCCGGCCGGTTTCCAGCATTGTAAGTATTCTGGTGCATTCTTCAGGCGTAAGCGACATAATTTCAGCTTGAATAATGAATATAGAGCACTATCAACATGGTTTATGTACCCACATAAATGACAGATTACAAACAAAAGCAAAACCAAATGCTGTAATTTCGTAGTTCCATCTTCGAAAGTGGCCCTTTTTCAAATTTGATTTTTTTATGATATAACTTTACAATAACTAAGAAGTTTTAATACCTTCATTTAAGGAGTATTACATTGTCTATTAAATACAATTTATTGCATTAACCTAGCATTTTTAGTTTCCGAGATTTTTAGGATTCTTTAAGTGACCCGGATTCATTGCTCTCGAGTGTATAAGCAAAGACTCGCAGGTAGTACAAATACTTCAGCCCACTACCGGTTGGCAGCGTGCACAGCATGCTGGCAGCATTGCCCCGTTGAATTGCAATGCTTGTTCGTTGAGCCAATTATGTAGGTACCAGCATTGATCAGGCATCGAAACGACCAAGCGCTCTGAAAAGTTTTGGAATTCGATGAGCTCCCGGTCCCCACGGAACCTAACATATTCAACTTGAAATCTAGTATTTGAATTTGCTCTCAAAAAATAGTGACTTACAATTGAGGCCATGTCAATAGAGTGCCATGTCAAGTAGAAATATCAATTTTCATCAAAACAGAACATGGTCAAAAATACATTGAAAGTCCGACGTACCTAAATAGGTCTGTGGTACTATGGTGGTGTGATAGTTGTGAATTGTGATAGGGACAGTTTATGTAAGACATTTCCAGTTTTTATTTCTTATTTGGGCTACTTTTGACCTGGTCATTATTTAGAAAAAGGTCTTGTGTGAGTTGATGTCTTATTTTTCGGTTTTGTTTAATATTTAGGGTACCTTATTTTATTTATTTATTATTTATGCCTGATAGGTTAGCCTTTGACCACTATCTCAGCTGATGGTAAGTGATGATGTGGTCGAAGATGATGTTCAGACTAACCTCGAATTACTGGCTGTCAAGGACAGCTGCCGGAATACACCGTTAAGTGTTAGGCGACAGATTTTCTACTTGAGGGTGGTAGCTAGCCAGGCGGGCATTCGCAAATTGTCCTACCACCATGCTATAACGACTGCCATCTTAAGATAACAACCGGGACCGACGGCTTAACGTGCCCTCCGAAGCACGAAAGCGCTCAGTAGTAATGTCACGTTACTGTGAACACACGTATGGCGATAAGTGTCGCGAAATTGCATTCTACCCCCATTTTGTGAGAAACAGCGACGTCACAAACTGGATCCAATAGTCATAGTGATATGAGTGGGAAAGAAGTTCAACTAAACAATACAATAAATGAATCAATTATGAATGAAACAAAGATGTCATCGAGTGCCTCGAGACCTGAATAGAGGTTGTGAAATGACTGTGATGAACAAGAAGTTGAGGAAAACCCGTGTGGAAGCTTTTACGATGGTGCAGAGAAAACACAAGAAATTTGCAACGAATCAATCGCAATAACACATATACATTTTTTAGATGTTCTCATAACGTTTTTTCTCAGAAAAGCAACACAGATGTTGAAGATTTACTTCAACTTACTTGAAGTTGTTGAAGTCAGAAAATATATCTAGTTATATTTCATATACTTATAAGTATTTCAGTTCGAAAACAAGGAGGATGTTGAATAATAATAAATTGTAGGTTTAATGAGTCAGGGTAGGTCAGATGACGACTAACAAAGAAGTCAGTCTGTAGGATTACGTACGGTGTTTTTATGGAAGTACACGGAAATGTATGTAAAGGAATTGCTAAAATCTTTTAAATTTGAGTCGGTAATAATTTAGGGAGGTGAAAAGAGTGAAGCGTATGACTGAAAAAGCGTACTGTATCGCTGTCACACTGTCAGATGACAGCGATACAGTACGCTTTGACTTCGGAGTATGTACCGTATGTTTATGCATATAACTGGCGATTCAAAGTAGAATCATATAGGTACGTTTCCGGTTACACAATGCCCAGTGTGCGGGAAATTTGGTCATCTAACTCGTGCTGCCAAGAAACCTGTTCGCTCTAAGTGCAGTGGACTGAACGGAAACAGCGAAAAGTTAACATATTTATGCATAAACTGTAAAGGCAAACAAACAGCATTCAATAAAAGGTGTCCTGTTATCAAAAATAAATAAGGCATATTAAGTGCCAAAATAATTGCACATACAAAATAGCTTTGCGCATACCTGAATACAGACACCAAAATAATTTTAAAAGAAAGAGACACCGGGAATACCGGGATGTCGAAGAAGACGCAACTGTAGGTAACATAACGTAAACAATAATGACTCCGAATACCTGTCTTCAACCAGTCTTCGATGTGCTGGTATGCTGCACATCGAAGACATCTGATGCCTCGTACAGTCCGCGAGGTATAAGCTGAGCTTTGCATTTGTGTGAGTGTACATGGATAGTGTAGGTGTGACAACCGGCCTTAGGCGCGTCGCCATTTTCGCCCGGTAAAAACCTGATTTTGGGTAACCGGCCTGAGGCGCGGCGCCATTCTGTCTCGCCGCGCTCCTGCCGATTGGTGATCACTCACACTAATGCAAAGCTCAGCTTATGCCTCGCGGACTGTACCAATATACCAATACATGGAGAGGCAATAAAGGTCACCGATGTGCAGCATAACAGCCAACGCATAGACGAACAAACTGAACAAAGCGATGGGGCAAGATGCAGTGAAGATGAATGTTGACAGATTGAACAGAAATGCAAACAAAAAATTACTATGAAAAAAGGTATAAGGTCAAAGAAAGTAAGCAGGTACAGACATATCTATAACGTTGCCCAACATAGTAAAAACTATACCGCGTAGTTTATAAATTCGGTTCCGACATCAGAAATAAAGAAAAAAACAAATTTATACAGAAAGAAGACGGAAATGAGGAACAAAAACTAAAAATTTTGAATGTGGAAGAATAACTAAAAGTAGTGTGCCTCTATTACATGCTTGTCTTCCTGTCTTTGTCATTCATTAAAACAAATCTTATAGAATGGAATGTAGCTGTATGTATTATTTGCTCGTATTACATATGCATCACACTGTACCTACACACTTTGCTGCACCACATTATATCACCGTGATATTAGAGCGTAACTTATATATTTTATTTATATATAGCTACGAATGTTGAAATCTATATTCATTCCTACCATATATTACATATATTCATTATTTCAAAAACAAATATCAATAATATAAAAACTGGTCTGTCCACATTATATCGCCGTGATATTAGAGCGTACTTTATCTATTTTATTTAAATTGTTATATAGCTATGTATTTTGAAATATATATTCATTCCTACCATATATTAGATATATTCATTATTTTAAAAACAAATATCAATAATATAAAAACTGCCAGATTAATTAGGTTGAATATGTATTCAACCTGGGATTCCTATGTATTCAATTTGGGATCAGCTAAGGATCCCAAATTGAATACATAAGTACCTATATTATTACTACTACTTATTACTACTTATAACAGATATAACTTAGGTACACCTACCTAGTGTAGACATTTTTTTTTATTGTTACACCACACTAAAGACGATGTACGATAAATACTATGAAAGTGATACAATGCCTTATCCCTAAAAGCGATATTTTCCAGGCAACCTTTATTTTATACATCGTGTCGTAGCACGAAACCACACGTGCGCGAGCCCGACTTGCACTGGGCTTAAACTAACAATGTCTACTTATCAAATATAAATTTGATTAACCATCAACTGTTTAAGAGTTTAGTCTTATATTCTGTTAGCTAAAAATAAATAATATGGTGGTTACATCGAATAAAATCCTTGAACTTCTTACATAACTAAGGAACTTCTCTCAGCCTCATCATTTCAGACCTAAAAATTACATAAACGTTTTATCAAAAGTATCTATAGATGTCTATGGGTCTTATAACATGTTAATAGCACTAACTGGACTAGATACGTAGTAGCCCTGACACGCTGAATTTCCGAGGCTCTGCGGCGATCAATAAACCCTGGGCAGGGGCCCCACGTCAGGGATTGGTCACACATGTCTGTTCTCACGATGACGCGCAACGCCTATCGTGTTCTTCTGTCTAAGTACGCCTGACTTGAAACACGTCTAGGGGAGAAGGATGCAGGGGTGTGTTTCAAAACTTTGCTCGACGATAGAATAGGTATCATTTTGTTTTAACCCGCTGTAGGAGAAAGAAAATGGAACAGTATTACTAGTCTTTGTGGTGGAAGAAATCGGTCGCGGACAACGTAGTTAGGGAAACTTCACGCAAGTCATTTATTCATATTCATTAAAATATCAATATATATTTGTCAAATGCTAGCAGTACATAAGCGCCAAGAGGGAGTCTGGGGCCGACCGGACAATCGCGTGAAAACGCTAATTTGAAATCCTCCCGCACATCCTTCGATCGGCCAAAGAGACCTAAAAATTTCTAATGTGCTACTGTAATATTTAATGTCGAGAAAAGTTTTGATTTCGAACTGTATTAAAGAAGTAATGAATTTTAAGTTCACTTTAATGGTACGGAACTCTCGATGTGCGAGAGTTCCAACTTTTACTTCGCCAGCTTTTTTATTATTGTTAAATACTTTTTATATATATTTATATATGTATATACTTATCATATTCTGCAAAATTTTACGCCTGTGTACCTACTAAAATACCAGATGAGTGAGAGTTGTGCTTCGTTATTTTAGGGTACAACATTTCAACAGTCTATTAAAACGTCGTTTTCGTTGGGTCTTGTACATAATATACCGAAAATTGAGATTCCTCGCCTGTATAGTATATAATCCCTGTATCTAAACTGGTCTAAAATGTACTACTTTGCTGTCCCGTTTATTAATGTGTTAAGATAAAAAAATATACGTAATTTAAATCGACTCATCCAGTTCAAAACGATGACACGCCACATGAGAGTCATTGCATGTGGAGCCATTTCAAGCTTGTTTTTTTAACCCTAGGACCAAAAAGTTTGTTTTTATAAAACTTCTGACGTAAGCAGGGTTGCTTATATTATATAATACCCTAAACATTATGAAATAACTGGTTGATGTAGGTACCATGCTAATTTAAAGCACTGGGTTCAATCAGAGTCCAACTTCACAAGTTATTTCATACTTTTTAGCGTTGGAAGTCGTCTACGTTGTTTATATGTTTTTTTTTTCATTTTATCGACGTCTAGTGCATACTATATATACAAGATCATTCACTCGCTTAAAATACTGGTTAACAATAAGATTTGCAATTAAACTTAACTCATCCAGGTACGCAAATACATTTTACTGTTAATAGGCTGTAACTAAAAACAACTCAACTGATTTTGATAAAGTTTATATAGGACCGATTTGGATGTACACCTACTCTACCCAACAAAAAAAGAATCATCAAAATCAGTTTTTAATCGGCGGAGTAATCGCGTAACAAACATACAACCGGTCTGAGAACCTCATTTTTGGGAGTTAGATAAAATGTGCTTTAATTTGATCACAACTTAAAAACTATTTTATAAATCAGTGTTTTCGATATCTGTTGTGTAAGTAAATAGAGGATTCCATGAAAAAAAATGCAAATGTCTTTAAAGAGCTGCTAGGTAGGGTAGGTAAGCTGCACAATGCTGATATTCTACAGGAGATATTCTACTTGAGCGTTCCGGAAGGATTCGTGAGCCGAAGACCAGCTGCCTCATACGTGGACCAACCTCTTACGAGAAGCGCCTGTTACGCGAGCACTTCGTACTCTCAATGACATTGTGGATGAAATAGACCTGTTTAGCTGGGCCTAGAGTGAATTTACAAACGTAGCTTTGAGAATTTTATGTTATGTTGTTAATTAATAAATCACTACACTACTGTCGCATTGGGTTGAGTACCTGTAATGATAATCGTAGCTGTAAGTTGGAAAATATTATTGTTATTTTTTTTATATACCTTCATACATTGTCAAATAGCTTTCAATATAGTAACGCGCTTTCAAGTGCCCTTTACTTCCAGCTCAAGTGTTGGGAATTACTACTATTACATATATTTTTTTTTTATGTTATTATGACCGAACAAACCCGAGGCCCACCTGGTGTTAGGTGGACTAACCTTTGCCTATAACAGATGCATTTCGTCAACGACGAATTGCATTGTGCCCGTCACACTGAGACGTACAGTTGTTAGGTCTCATGTATCTGAAATTTTACTGGCTCTCAAGGACTGCTGCCGGAACACACTGTTAGGTGCTAGGTGACAGATTTTCTACTTGAGGGTGGTCGCTAGCCTGGCGGGCAATAGCAAAATGCCCTTCTACCATGCAAAAATATATACATAATATATAGCTTTGTACCGCAGCAAAGTAGTCACGTCGAAGCCCTGTTAGCAAAGTTTGCTTAGCCGTTATTAACCGATCGCAACGTCCGCCGCGGTCATGACTTGGATGGGTGACCGTTATTGACATTACTAAGATGGACATTGGGCTTCCGTGCTTCGGAGGGCATGTTAAGCCGTCTGTCCCGGTTGTTGTTTAGGATGACAACCGTTATAGTATGGTGGTAGGGCATTTTGCGAGTGTCCGCCTGTCTAGCTACCACCCTCAAGTAGAAAATCTATCGCCAAGCACCTAACGGTGTATTCCGGCAGCTGTCCTTGAGAGCCAGTAATACTAGGTTAGCCTGAATAACATCTTCGACCACATCATCACTTGCCATCAGGCTAGTCTATAAACAGAAAAATAAAACAAAGCAATTAAAAGTTGGTAGGTATAGTTAGGTACCACGGTTAGTACCTACTGAGCACCAAGGTAAGGTATGGGGACGGACTTAGGTATATAAACAATATAGGTAGGTACAATGAATGTAGATAAATTATGAAATACCCAAGAAACAATTACCTACCACAGTAAGCGAGGAATAATTACGAAAACAATAAACAGTCCGTAAAAGTACAGGCAGAACCTAATGGTGATGACCTTTGATGGTTAAGCATTTGTGCGGGTTATGCCCTCGACTACAATGCTTAGAATCGCATGTTCGATTCCCACTAATTCATTCATGATCTAGATACCGATTAGGTATTATGTTTGCCCTGTGACTTGGCGACGACGACGCGTACGTGGTTGTCTGAGCAGTGGCAGAGTTAAAGCTTGGGCGACGTGCGTGGGCCATGGCCTACGATATCAAAGAGGCATCGCACCTCGAAGTAAAATTATTGGTCACGTTTAAAACGCCGAAGATATTTATTTGTCGTTAAACAATAATCCTTTCTCATACCATATCCATATGCTTCTTTATTTGGGCTAGCTACTCGGAGAACCACCGCCGCCGGCCAGTCCCAGTAGTTTCTTGCTTCTGATATTTTCGCGCCTGTCAAGTCAAGTACCTAACTTTTTGATTTTCCACAGTAAATAAAATATGTCAGATTCAATTGTTGTTTTTGAAATCATTTTTTTTGCGTTACCAGAGCGCCTCGTAGGATGTAGGTATGTTGCTCACATAAGATTTAGTTCTTAGTCCGCCACTTTTTCGGATTATGAACCTAAGTAGGTTGGTACCTATCATACGTATTTACTTCTGTCTTGATATAGGTTACTATCAACGATCCAGTAGGTAGGAACCCAATGGGTATGCAGTTATATATAGTCTATAAGGAAAAAAGTACTTGGATGCCTAATAATCTACCAACTGTTTTTAAAATTATGTTACTTATACGGCTTACGGTCAACCACTTATCAAGCTTTATGTACAATCTGTCGAATACTAGGTACTTATAATTATTGTATAAGTAAATACTGATTCTTATTTCAACATCTAATACTATTCTCCTTATTCTATAGTTTCCCTTATTATTATATTATTATTGTTCCTTATTATTATAGTTCCATCTAAACGCCAAACGGTAGAATTTCCAAGTAGAGTTGCCGTCAGAATGCAACCGGGCATAGAATAGCAGCGAAAACTTTTAAAAACAAATGTCCTGTACCTATGTTATTAGAGAGACCCATTGTACCGACCCACATATGTGGTCGTGGATAAGGGTAAGAAGATGATGACGATGAGTAAGCAATGCGAGTAGGTGTAGGTATCTTTATATTTTTTTTGAGTTAGGATGCATGGAAAGCACTCCCCCTGGGAATGGCGACACCTGGCTATAGTAGCTCCGTGCTATAGCACGCTCGTAGATAGGTAGGAATCTATGTAGTTATGGATATACAGCTAGCTGTTCAAGGGCGTCGTCGTCAGTCTACACTCACGCTTCGAATCATTTCCATCATACTCTCATTTTTGATAGAGTATGTTCTAAAAGAGAGTGGACGCCAAAAGAAGAACTAACAGAACGAATACGAGTATTAATGGCAATCCGTCTCTGCCATCTGAAAACTGCTACGAATAAATATTATGTAAAGAAATATAAGTCAAACTCAAAAACAGCAGAACGCAAACATAACCACGGCGGGCGTGGTTTAAAAATTGTACCGTGTAGCTCAACAACATTATTTTGATGCCACCAATCGGATGCGATAATTTCTAAGCGCCAAATGAATAACTGAATTTGAAAGAAGAGTGATTTGTTATTTATAAACTTTAAGAGTCCGAATCAAAGCTGTAACCACATGAATAAATAACCGTATTCTTTATTCATGTGCTGTAACTGTATGAGAGTTACAATTGTCAATCTCAATAAATCTTACATCAACATTTAAAAGTTTGAATACTTTGCGACATGAGTTCATGAATCACAATTCATGAACTCACCCATGAACAAAAACTGCCTCTAACTTGCTGTCAAAATATGCTAAAGTTCAGATACTGTGTCATTGTGACAGGATAATATATTGTTACTTATTATGCCGGAAAGAAATAAACAATTCTTCGAAGTCTTCGAAGGCGATAGCGAACCAATAAAGTGTAGGCAAGCTAGAAGCGTATGCAAAAAAATTAAGGGGTTTATATTTCGCCCACACTAGTTCTGTCTGCACGCTCCCACCTGAAGAACTGTGAATAATACAATTTTATGCCAAGTGTCTGCAAAGAAGTTAAGAAAAAAAAAATTACCTTAAAATGCAACCGACTTAACACTCAAAAGTGTGAAATAACTGGTTGAAGTCGGTACCATGATAGTTCAAAAGTACCTATTATCACAATATTGTGCGCATGGTAATGATTTCGACAAGTTATTACACACTTTTTTACCGACTTCAAAATAAGGAGCAGGTACTAAAACGTCGTTTTTTTATGTTTGTTACCTCAGATCTTTTGACTGGGTGAACCGATTTGGATAAGTCTTTTTTTATTTAAAAGCTAATGCTATCCGTGTAAATAAAAATTAATTAATTTCTATTTAAATTTCATCATAGCCGTTTTTTAGTTCCACTCCAATGACTATAAAGTATTTTTCAACACCCTTGCTCGTAAATTGAGCTTTATTATATCGTTCTTAGGGCCATAATCCGAACTATCACATCCTCGTGCATAATAATATTATACACTAGTGCGTTATAGAATTATCCTTACAAAGTTAAGTTAGTACCTAACTGCAAATTATATGCGAATAAACAGAGCATTTGCAATTTAACCGGGTAATACAGATTTGTAACATCAAAAAGGTTTATATGTATCTAATCAGCAATAAAACATTGGCCGCGCGCAAAAAAAAAAACGAGCGCGCTCTTTTTCATAATTTTCGTATGTTGTTTGTATCGCATTTGTGCAATATATTTATTTTTCTTCACAAGGGTGTTGAAAAAGTGCGTATGAAACTCTATTATGAGCAACTTGCTCATTATACACTCGTTACACATTACTTCTCATTACACAGCCTCCTGTATAATGAGCAACTAAGCTCACTTGTATTATAATCTACTTTTACTAACATAATGAATTGACAGTGAATTACAATCGATCCCAAAAGTAGCAAGGGTCACCATAAAGGGTGAAATTTTTTTTTACCCATTTTCACTGACTGAAACTGACAGTGGCAAAATTATCTTGATTTGGAAAACCATGTTCTGGAGGGGAGGTCACGGTATCACCTTCCTTTCTGTATTTACATTCTAATTATTACTTTGTACTTAATTACTAAACAGTAAACCTAAGCACCTAACACAGAACCTAACTAAACTAAAATAGAACCCTGAAAGCAAGTACCTACCTATATATAGCTAGCCTGCTTAGTTGCGTTTATAAAACATCCCGTGTGGTTCGACTACTCAGAATATGTAGAGGTCTGCGAGGCACTGCCTTTCATCATAGAAGAAATTGTGTTGCCAACTTTACTATACAGGTAGAAAAGTATCTTAAATTAAACAGCCATTCGTTAACTGTGACTTTAATGAAATAAATACTTAAATTAAACATTTCTTTTAAAAAATAAAATATATATACATCAACTCTTCCAAATAAATACGTCGTAACATAAGTTATTAGTACATGTTATTTTTTTACTAAACATTTATTTATTCTAATTGTTCATGAATGACTAGCTGATGACGTGTAATAGACATCGAAAGGTAGGTAGTTAAAAGGTAAGTAAAATGGTACAGATTATGTTAAAATGAAAAATAACCCTATTATAAGAAATAACCCGACCTGCGATGTACGTTCATGTGATAACCATCACTCTTAGGTATTTCCTCTTGAATCTTGTACTTTATCACCCTCGCCTCTCAACCCGTATATAAGTGTTCCAAAAATCAACTAAATATGAGAAAACTCAAAACCAGCTATGAGCTTTTTCTATAGAGTTGTCAACATTTATACCTACTTATGATTCCTTTCTTACGCTGAAGACCTGCCCAATTTGTATAGAGAAGTATGGCAACTCTCCCCTGGAAAAGGTACACACAAACTAGACACCAATAACAAAGACACAAACCGCGTTAAGCTAGGTGCCGCTGTGGCGATCAGTCCTTTTATTATTTCTTATCCTTATCATATTTTTCATGTGTACCAATACCATACCAGAATCCCCCGTGGGGTGCCGGGTTAGAATTGCACCTCCCCATATCATGCCGTGGGTGTCTTAAGAGGCGACTAAGGGAAAAATAACTGGAAGGTAGGCAGCAGCACCTTCTAAAGAACTGCCATCTTACACTGCGATCCTCAAGCCGCCAGCCAAGCGTTTAGATTATGGCAAATACCCCTTTAATAGGGGAGGCTGTGTTCAGCAGTGGACGAGTCGGCTGTTACAGTACCAATATGGTACGCTCAAATAAAAACCATATCAACAACATACGTTCAAGAAAACTTAATAATATAAATGAAAAGAATTGTTCGCCACCACAAGCCGCCGTGGACTCAGCTGATCGTTGTTATGCGCGCGCCTAAACAGTCAGAACATCAACCACTAACAGGTGTTGCAGAAGACGCTGCCGTCCATTTTATCTCATATTCGTATTCTACACTTACTTATTGTATTTTAGTCGAATAGGTATCCAAGTACATAATGTGTTGAGTATTAAAATAAATTCATAAAAAGGGAATTAAATACGTTAATGTAACTACCTACACCTTTCACTTATGTACTTCTACTTTGTATATATAGATGATTGCACGAGTCAAGTACAATATAATGGAATACTAAATCTAACAGCACCTTAACTAACATATATTTAACTACAATTGACAATAACAATACTAAATTTCCAATTTTGTTTGTCGCGTCTAAGTGATGAGATCAATAGGTGAGCATTTTGGTGTATTTTCATGTAGTTTATCCGTGTCCTTCCTTATCAGAGTTGCTAATGGTCGTAAAGGTCCTTGGGTCTTCAGGAATCCAGATCTTTGCGTGGAGTTTGCTGCCCGGGATACGGTCACCTTTACGTGACCACGAGAGGGAGTGTGATTGAAAGTTTCTCCCTGAAAAGAACATAATATCTGAGTGACAACGTTTTATTTATTATTATTGCTGATAAGTAAGCCTTCGACCACTATCTCACCTGGTGGTAAGTGATGATGTGGTCGAAGGTGTTAAGAGGCTTAACCTAAAATTACTGGCTCTCAAGGACAGCTGCCGGAACACACCGTTAGGTTTTTGGCGACAGATTTTCTACTTGAAGGTGGTCGTTAGCCAGGCGAGCATTCGTAAAATGCCCTTCCATGCGGTGAAGCTCAAGCGCGCAGCAGGATTCAAACCATGGACCTGCTGTGCGGCCAATGCCACTGAGCCATCACTATATCAAAACGAGAAAGAAAGCACTCGTGAGTGAGATCAGAAGAGCCTGCCTTTCCTGCCATAAGAATGAAGCCCCAACTTAACACACCGAGCCCACAAAGAGCAGTCTAGAGTTTTGAGTTAAGAGTTCTGCGTTCCGCGTTCTATCAGTTTCCTCAACAATGAAATACCCAGAGAGACGATTAAAAAATCATTGATAAGTAACAACATTATCGATACCAACGCTAAGATTCTTTTACTACAAGGAATCTACAATAGTCTCTACAACATACTCAAATTGAACTCCGATATAAGGTGCTCTTTGACCGCCGCGTCGCGGTATGACAGCTGTCCGTCTGTGTGCGATAGCATACTTCAAAGGTAACTATGCCACAGAAATCGGAACTCAAACCTATAGTTATAACCTGTTTGGACCCGGTGCGCGACGGTGCGTTGTAACTATTTGGTTGCCCTTTAGTTAGGGTTAAGATATTGGTCTAATTCCACTTACAAGATGACAAAAATAGGAATATAATAAGGTGTTCTAAATTAAATCTTCTATGGTGGAATTCATACTATTTTTCCGCATGCGCAACACTGTTATTTACACCTGTTCATTAAACTATCTATACCTGTAGTTCAGTAAGATCCACTCCAGAAAAAATCCTAAGACATAATTGTTATTTCAGCTATGAAAAATCTGGTCTATCCCACTAGTCCCATAGAGTTTTTCCATGATGGAACAACTGACACTATTTCATCGCGGTAGTTTCATTCGTATCTAAATAGATCTATCTAAAAAGAGCTACGCCGATAGTATTGGTAGTTGCCTATACTCATTTAATATAGGTAAATCATTTATTGACTTTACTTGGCAATGTTAAGATCGATCACAGTATCGAATTCTAAATATTGATTGCAGGTATCTCAATCTACTTAAGAAATACCTAAAAATATATTAGGAGTTGGCATTCTTAAACTTCATTAATCATCTCCTTGACATCATTTTGCTTAATTATCTACATACTTGGGTTTTATAATCGAAATAAATTAAAAAAAAACTAATAGTAAAGAATAGACTTTTTCATTGTTTCGCACTCGTAACTATTGATCAATATTTTGATATTGTCTAACACCTACCTAAACCTATACCCCTATTCGCAGACAGGCACAGATACTCGTTGGTACGAGTATAAGACTTCGCAGTACTCGCCGTTGTTATAAGTAGGTTGGTAACCGACTTAGTAGATATAACATGCGAAACCCACCTGAATAATCTTTTCGATACTCACCGAGCGGCAGCATATTATTATAACTGAATGAGCATTAATAGTTAATCGTTCTCTTAATTACACTCGGACAATCGCGCTCGAGGCACCCTACGGCGCGAACTTGAGGTTTGTTTATCTACAATTACTTTGTATGGGTTCCACATTTTATTCGCGAATGCGGTATACATTTCGGGGTGTTATTATAAAGCGGTGGGGCAGCACGGAGGGGTTTATAGGGCGCGTGCACGTGCGAGCTGTTACGCCACTTCACCCTCGCATTATCCATCGATAGGGTTGACCTGCCGTGTCGATCCATTTTTTGTCGCGATGTTTATTTGATAAACTATTCAACGATATTTGTATGGGTACGGCCCCGCGCTCCACCGATATAATTATTTCATTGATTACATCTGAAGGACACAATTGTAGGTAAGTATTGTGAGGTGACATGAACAGCAACTACCTCTAGAACACCTCGAAGATAAAATAGGTGATCCTCAGATGACTCCTGAGTCAAATATCCACGCTCTTAATATTTCTAAGATTAGAGAAGTTTAACTATGAGGTACTTGTCAAACTGCTGATACCTTTTGTTTGAGAACAAATTCCTTCTGATTCTAGGATTAGTCTGTCATCTTCGCTATCACTATCTCTTACCAATAGTTGACAAAAGGACCAAAAACTGAACCTACATAAGTAGGTAAATCCTAAAAATGAACAGTAAAGTATCTGAAAATCAATACCTATATAATGATAGACTACGACAACAGTACAGTAATAATAGTCCAGTGTGACGCAATTAAATTTAATAACTACTTCCTTCCTGTGATTAGACCGCTTGTCGCATGGGACAGTATAAAGTGACATACAAACTACCACAGCCGCGGCACACACGTAATTAAATACTACTAAACGTATTCCAGGTATCCGAATTCTTGATTTGTTGATTGTATACATGGAAAGCTGTCTCTACTTGACATTCATTCATTTATGAAGAAAAAGTTTAGAAATCACAATAAAAATAATATCAAATCTGTCCGCGGTAGTTTTTCCCGGCGTATTTCGACAGGGCTCCCAACTCTTCTTCGATCCTCAAAACCTGGTTGTACTTGCCAATGTGCTCCGATCGCGCTGGAGCGCCGCACTTTAGCTGTCCAGCAGATAGACCTACTACTAGGTCAGCCAAAAACAAGTCGTCGGTGTCTCCCCAACGATCGTTTACCACTATTCCAAAACCGTTCGTTTTCAGCAATTTGAATGCATCAATGACCTCAGTGAGTGTGCCTGCTTGATTGATACGAAGACCAATCGTATTCCCCGCTTTCTTCTCGACCGCCCATCCCACTCTACGCAGATTCGTTTGGGTCAAATCGTTCCCAAATAATTGGAAAGACGTGCGTGCCGTCAGTGTTGACCAAGCCGCCCAATCGTCTTGGTCGAACGCGTCCTGAATCGAGCACACCGGAAACTCTTTCATATTGTCCAGATACGTCTCGGCAAGTTTATCGGATGACATATACTCCTGAGGGTTCGACAAAGGGTTCTTAAATTCCAGATCGTAAGCTCCGTCTTTATACATATCCGATGCAGATGCGTTGATTTCTATTTCAACTTTCCCAGCGTACCCACACTGCTTGATGGCATCCGTGAGGAATAAAAGCGCATCCCTGTGGCTCTGGAGAGGAGCAGCAAAACCTCCAGAATCACTTACATAAGTAGCTTCCGGGCCGTACTTACTTCCAATTACAGTCTTTACGTATCGGTATACATCTGTGCCAATGCGCATGGCTTCGACGAACGAGGAAGCTCCGGTGGGCATGATGACATACTCCTGGAATGGCAGTCCATTCGAGGAGAGAATGCCTCCAGTCAGAATAGTGAAGTGTGGTACTGGAAGAATTATGGACGTAACTCCTGCCATATCTGAGATATGTCGATAAAGCGGCACACCTTTTTTTGCAGCACCAGCTTTGGCAACCACGAGAGAAACTGCCATAATAGCGTTAGCACCGAGGCGGGACCTGGTGTCTGTGCCGTCTAGGGAGATCATAAACTGGTCAATTTCTCTTTGCATTGTGACTTCCAAATTTTGTTTTATGAGCTCTGGTGCTATGATGTTGTTGATATTTTTAACGGCCATAGAGACGCCGAGTCCCATGTACTCATTGGGGTTGTTGTCCCTAAGTTGTACGGCTTCTGCTACTTTCTTGACATCAGTGGAAGGTACCCCTACTCGGAAAAGGCCCAACTCTGTGACCATATCTACCTCCACCGTTGGTGTGCCAGTTGAGTCGAAGATTTGGCGTGCGAGTAAGATTTTTATAGGCATAATATAATAATTTACTTTTCTGAATAGGCTATAAATATAATTTTGCAATAAATTAAAATAAGTAAACAATATTAAAATATGTCTGTGACGTAATAACGCTCAGGTAAAATAGTGTCAAAATAATGTCTTTCAAGTTTGTTTCTTTTTTAGTTTGAATGCATTTTATATTATAAACTCATTGTTCATGTAACTTTGAAAAATAACCAGAATTGAATAATTCGGACACAATGTGATTTACTTAGTATCCAATTAGCAATTTATTGAAGGAGCTGTGTATTGTCTGATCGAGTTGTCTAATGTTGTGTTGCCCTGTAGCATAGTAGATGTTACAATACAACAAATGCTAAGCATATAGGCTAAAAGACAAGATTTAAATGTATCCCGATTAATAATAGAGATATTGTAAACATCGAAATTAAATGGTGCTCAAAATTGATGCATTTATTATTTTGACATAACTAATAGGAACAGTACATACTATATAGTATTGGAACAGTTTCATAATGTTTCATGTTAGTTTGCACGTAGAGCTTTCAATAACCTACAACTGACAAACCAGAAGTATACAAGTAGATACACAAGAACCTGCATCAAAATATAACAGAGTTTGAACACTTGGCTTAAAATAAAAAAATATGTTTATATAGGTAGAAAGAGTACACTGCTGAATATCTTTACCATACATTTGGGTTTACAAAAAAAATAATTTTCTATGTAGCCATAGATTAATAAATATTTACGTAAAAAGCGATGCACGTGCAATACAGTGAGTAACTAATCTTTATGTAAATCCAACATTACATTTTGATAAGGTGCTTTTTTATTAATTGAAAAAGAGATTACGCGGCGCGCACCACAGTGAATGGCAAGCTTTTTATCCCCCTATTAGATCGCTATGATGTATTTATAGAGAGATATGAAAATAATGAAGTACTGCCCGCACTTGTATATTTGATCAACAACATAGATTAGATATCCACTGTAAAAAACAGTTGTATGTAGCTACTATCAAACTTGTTTGCTCTTTCATTACATACAGAAAAGAACGAAAAATAGCAACGAATGGCTGAAAATACTGAAAGTTTTGACCAAATACAGTTCTTCAAACAATATATTCTAGTAGTAGGTAACTAATATGGAGAATTCTTCGCCGGCAGCTGTATCGCCAGGAGCTAAAACATAAATTTGTGGAAAACTCATACGAAGTGAGTAACTAGGTACTTCACTTACTTAGTTATAACTTTTACCATAACCATCAGAAAAGTAAATACTTTTTATGTGACCAGCTCTCGCTTCCTCGTTTTCTGTTCTTAGTTACTATGTATTTTGTCAAAATGGTTAGGAAAAATCTAAAATTCTGATTTTGCTATTACATTTTGATGTTGATTGGTATACTTAGCATGCTGCGCACACTGACAACTGGCAGTGCGTCTTTAGGTTAATAGCAACGAATGACTGAAAATTACTGTAGGTTAATATTACACAATCATTACTATAAACTTGATCAACTTAGTAAAACATAGCTAACAAATATTCATCTGCTGGATAGCATATAGCGTAAGACACATAATTGAGATCCCTCTAAAATAAGGGGTGCGTGCGAAGCTCAATAGCATAGTTAATAGTGTTCTAATGCACTCCGCCTGTGTGTTTAACGGGAGATCTTTCAATTTGTTCCAGTGATTCGCAAATATGGTCGTTGTCGCACCCTTGTTTACTTGGGTGCAAGTGCTTTAGTACGTATTGAGCTTTTACTGCTCTCTTTTCTAGGATTTTGTTGTTATACGAACGTTACCACGTCGTTAGCATAAATATATACATAGACATAAACAATTAGTAATAGATTTTGGTTCAAAATATAGAAATTGAATATTATTTTTTATTAGCTGTACTCTACGAAGAAATGTCGTAGGCTGTACTGCTAAAAACTTCGCCTCCGTTTGTTTCGGAACTTGTATGCCGGGACCTAGAATAAAATGTACGCTTGGATATAAATTGCCAAAATATATATATACCTCTTTACTAGATAGTTCCCGAGGAAGCCCGATAACATATAATTTATATCGCACTACTACAATAAAACTTTTTCACCATTGCATTTACTATCTTATACTTGTAAATGTAATGCTAATGCCGAGTTAGAATGTCACCTCCCCATTTCTTCCCGTGGGTGTCGTAAGAGGCGACTTAGCGAAATGTGCGCCAAATGGGCAGTATGCCACGTAGATGTTAGTAGGGTGTTGTGTGCAATAGACGCCCAACAGGGCTGTGTACCATCTTAGTGCCCTGGCTAGGGGTTTCATACAATATATTCTTGTGTTCCTCCTTCCAAATTATTGAAAACTATGTTTTATTTAATTTTTTTAATTTATTACCATATAAACAATACATAATTAGATTTAAGTAATCAGCATTCGAAAATCACTAAGGTTTGTCATTACCGACCCGTGGTACAACTGCGATGTCCAACTGGTTGAACTACGGAGAAAAGTAAAAAGTTACCCATGGTTCAACTCTTTTTTTATATATTTATGATTATGATCCATGGTACAACTGTCCAACTGGTTGGACTAAGGGGATAAAGTAGTAAATGATCACCAAAAGTAGTATATTAAATTTAATTTATGTGGCGCATCGCCAGCCGCTGCCGCGGCACGCTCGCTTCGCTCGCTCGGCTCGCGCGAGGTTGTAGTTACAAGGAACCTCCTCGCTTCGCTCGTCGTCGCACCTAAATATGACTTTGCCCTAGACTATAGATAAATAAATAACTAGTCCATAGATAAATTCAATTCCCAGTAGTAAAACTAGTTGAACCAAGGAAAGAATAACTCACTCGAGTTGAATCATTGGTAAAGATATTTCCCCATAGAACAACCATATAAAACAAGAGTTGAACCATGGGTAACTTTACTTCTCCGTAGTACAACCAGTTGGACATCGCTGTTGTACCACGGGTCGGTCACCAGGTTTGTGATGAATGCTACACAAGAGTCTACAGCTACGAAGCACAATCTACTACACTACTTAATATGTCAATTGGTATATAGCCGATAATTATTTAAACTGTACGATATAACATATATTTAAAAGACAAATAATAGCATCAGTGTTTGTCGTTCTACAAAACCTTGACATTTAGCGTATTTAATATTCGAATATTAATTGAATATACGGGTGTATTTCAACGGCCGTTCGTTTTTCTATTCGTAGTGGGCCGCAACGAACTGCCAATTTAGGTCTTGTAGTGCTTTTAATACAGCATTAGCGTATGTTATTTTGACAAGTGTACAGCAGCTGCCCCTCATCCCCTCATCACCTGATGAGTGTGGGTGCGGGACAGAATCAATTATCGGAACACGCAATTAAGCGACATTTGTTTCGGGATCCGTGCGATCCCACGGGATAAGGGGAATCATCACGCGATGCCAGTGATGCCACCGTGAGAACTAACGGGACCACCTGGACCACTCACCGTTGTTATTATAACCAATATTAATAGAGGCGATTATTTTGTTTTATTTTTGAAAATCAGGTTTTTGTCTTACTTGTAAAAAAATATATAAATATTTACGAATTTAATTTGTGTACAACGTGGCAATGCGGCCAGCATTTTGGGGACACTGCCTAATGGTAGCGGAACATTGGATTAGTTTCTTTTCTTTTTTTTTTTAGCTAATGTTAAGTTATGTATTTTAGTTAAATATGTTAATTCGTAAAATTTTGTTATCTAGGTATCTATATTCAAGCGCAAAAATTTTATGATCTTTTACAGAGACATTACATGGTATGCACAGTAGGACACACAGGTAAACCTGTATACCGGAAATAAAACGTCCGCCGTAAAAAGTTCTTGATCTATAGAAACCACAAAGTACCTATGAAACTGAAGATTATAAAATATTTGTAGGTAAATATATATACGTCCGAATTTCAACACAGTCTGTGTAGCCTGTCAGCGGACATAGGGTACGTTTTTGAGATACAGGTCTACGCAAATTTTGAGGGAGCACGAAATTCCAAATCCCAATTGAAGTTGCGGGCTTCTACGAAATATATCAATGCCGTAGAATTTGTATATCGTACTACTGATTTTACTTAAGTTGGAGATATTCAACGAAGTGAAGCTCAATAATGAATCATTTTTGTTGTAACCTATATCGGTGTTGATATTATATTATAAAGTTTATAATCTCTATCCAATCTCTATCTAATCTCTCACCGGATGGTAAGTGCTAATGCGGTCGAAGATGTTGTTTAGGTTTACATAGAATTACTGGCTCACTAGGACAGATGCCAGAACACACCATTAGATGCTAGACGATAATTTCTACTTGAGGGTTGGTAGCTAGCCAGGCGAGTATTCGCATAATGCCTTACTGTGTCAGACGGATTGTCCACTGCTGAAGACAGCCTCCACAAATAAGTGGGGATTTACAGTAATCCCTACGATTGGCAAGCGTCTGAGAGATCGCATTGTGAGATAGCAGTTCCTCAAAATGCACTACCACCATGCTACATTCCATTCTCAGACAACAATGTTGCGTGCGCTCCGTAGTACGGAAACGTTCAGTAATAAATGCCTCTAGCGGTCACCCATCTAATTTGGTAATGACCACATTTGAGCCGACGTTTTGATAGTTTAAGACGCCTATGCAAGCTACAGTACCTATAAACGTTTCATAAAAATATACATGTTAATATTCTTTCTAATTAGTGAAAAATAAAACACGCGAGATCGACGTTTTCAAAATCAGCTGATAATGTGCGCTCTGGCATGACTCGCGTTCAGTGGAGCATATCGCAGATGATTCGCGATTCGATTTATATGGGGCTGGCCCCTGACGTTTGTGCACCTTTAACATAGGGTCAGGTGTTCCACTCGCAGAACTTTATGTAACAATATAATATCCAACATCAGGCATCTACTCGTTTTGATTAAATACTAGACTATTTTCATGAGCGAGTTATATGTTTATGTAACTCTAATTCTACACAAATCATGTCTTTCTCTAGCTACAACGATTCCAATAATAACAGTATTGTTTTACTGTATTCAGAGGTAAAAAGTCGATCATTAGATTGAGAGAGTTTTAATTCTTTTAGTGGAGTTTCGTCGCTTAGATGCGTGGGCGATAAATCATCAGATATATTTGGATGTAAGGCGATGATCCATGCGATAATAACTTCAGACATCTGCCAGGTCAAAATGCGTATAAAGAACTTGACAGTGAGCTTCCTTTGTATACCTTACTCGCTAGCTTGAGTTCATAGATCACACTTGTTGTAGGAAAAATCAATAGGAATGATTCACCCGATCAATTGGCGATCAATGCCGGGGTACTTCACAAATTAGTTATCTATGTGACTTTTTTTTTCGCTGCATAATAATTATTTAGTTAGCCGACGACAGTACGATGGTATAAGTACATTTATGATAATTAATCACAAAATGTTTCGAAAGCCTATGTAAATTAACAGCAAATATCATATGATTTGTTCGAGCGCTGAATGCGAAGTATGCGGTGTGCGCCGACTAGATATACTACATATATAGGTAATGTATATAAGTCTAATGATTATCTGTACTTTTTGAGTCTTAGTTACTGTGAAGAACAAGAACTAGAGACGGTTCGTTTTCAATGAGGAGTTTTAATTCGCAGGCGCGCCTATTGAATCTCCAAGAATATTGTACGTTTGTTCTTGTTAATATTTTAATCAAATATCAATACCCGCCGTTTCTACTTCTGCGTTTGACTAATAGTTTATGTGCTTCTTACCTTCTATCTTTTATTTTGCAATAGACCTTAATAATTGCATCAAATAAGTAACAACTATACCTCGAACGACAATTTTCCTCTGCACATCTTTGTTTTGATTGTTGGTGACTCCAGACAGTAAGGCCTCTGGGCCACTCCGATCAGATCGAACCTGATAAACAAATAGTGATGTAAATTAAAAAAAATCATGTATGAAGCTAGCCTTAACGTTGGCGAAAGTTGCAAAACAACCCATTAACTGCTTTGATCTGGGATCAAACCCAAGCCCTTAATTTCACAAAGCGCCGCTTTCGTCGCTCCACCAACAGGGCATTCTTCTTCCGTCCAAGGAAGCGTAATATTCTCAAAGGTGATGGTGGTGAGTATTTTTGTTTTATATACGTAACTAACGCTATCCTACGCCGCCTAAAACATGCTACGGTTTAATGTAGCTGTAGTATGCAGCTGCTGTAGATTCTTCGTAGCAAGTTGCTCGTAGCAAAACAACCTACGCTTCACATTGTACAAATGTAAACAGATGGTGAAATTGTATCAATTTTAAGGTACTGACGTCAATGGCGGGAAACAATAAATTAAATAATTTATTGGTTTTGTAGTACGTTTCTTTAACTATTGTACTTAATTACATGTTTAAGTAATACGCGAGATTCGGAATATATTTTTTCTTATTTTATATCTACTGAATTGATGACGTTTCAAGATAATACGAGAAGCATCATTTTAATCTCACGAATTACTTGATCATGTAGAATGATTACCAATCCTAACAACCAGTACAATAAAACTGTTTCAATTTTGAACTTCCCGCACAGAAGTGAGTTTATACCTTAATGTCAAATGATAATTAAAGTGGCCTACTTCTTAATATTAACGTAACTGTTGGTTAGAATGAACGAAACATAATAAAGAGTTACACTGTATATAGAATAGAGATAGAAAGGTTTATTCTCTAGAAAAAATATTTTAATTTATTTGGAAGTAACCATAATTACTTACCTTATTTTAATATTTACAATAAAATGTCTTATTTCAAGTATTTACGTATGGGCATTGATAATCAACAGAATTCTGCTCATCTTTATTACGTTTCAATCATATATTATTATTAAATATAATCCTACTAATATGACAAACGCGAAAATTTGTAATTATGGATGTATGTACGGATGTTTGGAACTCTTTCACACAAACACTACTGAATGAATTTTAATGAAACCTTACTATAATATAGCTTTCATATCAAAATAACACATAAGCTATATAGATATTGTGTTAATAGTCCAATATATAACAATAAGTGATTAGCAATTTCGAAGCAGTGATGGCTCAGTGGCATTGGCTATGGACTGCCGCGCAGCAGGTCCATGGTTCGAATCCCGCCCAGAGCTTGAGCTTCACCGCATGGTGGAAGGGCATTTTGCGAATGCCCGCCTGGCTAGCGACCACCCTCAAGTAGAAAATCTGTCACCAAGCACCTAACGGTGTGTTCCGGCAGTAGTCCTTGAGAGCCAGAAAAATTACAGGCTAATGAGACCTAACAACTGGACGTCTCAGTGTAACGGGCACAGTGCAATTCGTCGTTGACGAAATGCGTCTGTTACAGGCAGAGGTTAGTCCCCTTAACATCAGGTGGGCCTCGGGATTGTTCCGTCAGTATAACATAAAAAAAAAAAAAAAAAAAAATTGAGTCAAGTTTGTAGGAAAAAAATCTGCCACATACGTCCTATTCTGGCATGCGCTGCAAAACCTTTCACACGTACATGTTGTATAACGGAAATGAATTATCTTAAATAGTCCTACAAAAAGCCCGCGACAGCATATATCTATATTTTGGGGTTAATCCTGTAAAAATAGTTGTAATGAATGAAAATAAATAAATAAAAAAATTTTATGTGTAAGACATTATCGTTAAAATAGTGAACCATAAATACCATAATTTCGAACCATTTGACTTGCGAGTACTTATAGACGATTTTCGTCTTATTGGCCTTGAACTAAATTTTTCCAAATGTGAACTTTTTGTTTGTGATACTTGTCCGGATAAAATTTCGATTATTGAAAAATTCAACTTACTTGCGCCTAATATAAAATTAGTAGAAAAAGGTTCGCTCCGTCTTTTGGGTTCACCGATTTTTGACGAATCTTTGTCACCATTTGTCGAAGAACAAATTCAAAAGTTTAGAAATGCTTCTAGCAGATTATTCAAAATTAACGCCCATATGGCTTTTACTATTATTAGATTTTGCCTTTTCGTTCCTAAATTTACATACTTTTTGAGATGTTGTCAGCTTTGGAAGCACAGTGAGCTTCTTTTAAGCTTAGACAATTTATTAAAAGATACGTTAATTTCGGTTTTGAATGTTGAGATGGATGATAGGGCTTGGGTGCAAGCTTCCCTCCCTGTGAGGTTGGGGGGCATAGGGATACGCAAAATTTCTAGTGTGGCATTACCAGCTTTTTTGTCTTCTGTACACAGTACACACAAATTAGTAGAAAAAATACTTGCACAATCTTTAGGCTCTTTTGATGTAGCATATCTGGCTGAGGCCAAAACCACATGGGGATTGGCTTGTCCAAATACTGAGTTCCCAAAAATTTTGTCATCTCAGAAACAGTGGGATCGGCCCCTATGCGAGCTAGCACGGAAAGATCTTTTAAATACGTGCCCTAGTATCGCAGATCGTGCTCGTATTCTCGCTGTTTCTGTGTGGGAATCAGGTCTTTGGTTACAAGCCATTCCTTCTTACAAAACTGGTAGCCTTATAGATCCTTCCGCTTTTCGTCTCGCTATTAGCTTACGCTTGGGTGCAAGGTGTTGTGTTGCACATCACTGCCAGTGTGGTACTGCAGTTGACCAACTCGGTCACCATGGCCTCTCCTGCTCTCGAAGTGCTGGTCGAATTTCCCGCCACGCCAGCCTTAACGATATCATTCGCCGGGCTTTTACCAGCGCCAATGTTCCAGCAGTTCTCGAACCGAACGGTCTGATGCGTGACGATGGTAAAAGACCTGACGGCATGACTCTGGTTCCATGGAAGTTAGGACGGCCCTTAGTGTGGGACGCTACATGCGTAGACACTTTAGCGCCGTCACACCTTTCTGAAACCCACGTGAGGGCTGGCGCCGCGGCTACTTCGGCGGAGCAACTCAAGCGGCGCAAATATGCTAACCTGGGTATGGGTTACATATTTGAGCCGTTTGGTGTAGAGACGTTGGGTCCGTGGGGACCGGGAGCTCATCGTATTTTCCAAAATCTATCAGAGCGCTTGGTCGATGCGACGCGTGATCAAAATGCTGGCACCTATTTGGCTCAAAGAATAAGCATTGCAATTCAACGGGGCAATGCTGCCAGCATGCTGGGCACGCTGCCAACTGACAGTGGGTTAGAGCATTTGGACTCCCTATGAGTCCAAATGCTTTTACTGTAGTAGCTGTAGTATTGTAGTAGCTGTACTGTTGTTTATAGTTTGTAGTATTTGTTTAATAAAGGCATACCGCCAGTATAAAAAAAAATACCATAAAAATCTAATATAATGTATATTTGGTATTAACAAATTGATCCTTATGAGCGAGATATCTAAGCGCGAGATATGCGAACGTTTGTGAGTGTGTTTGTATGTTTGTTACATCTTCACGCTCAAATGGCTGGACCTGAATTTTGAGGATAAAATTTGGTATGGAAATAGATGAGGCGCTGGATATCGGATACTATTAATCATCATCATCCATCACCACGCGGGTGTAACCTCAAGGCGCAGCTAGTAATACATAATAATAATATATGATTGAGCAATCTTTCGATATTTATACAGTTCAAGTACCTAACTTATACTTTAGAAAAATGTTAACATTTGAAGAGTTTTCCGCTATTCGAAGTACTCGTAGTTACAACGAGTACAAGTAAAGGTGGCGGCCTAGAATATCAGCCCTCCATCTCTTCCCGTGGGTATCGTAGAGGCGACTAAGGGTAAAATATCAGAAGGTGAGACAATCCAGTTGAAGCAGTACTTCGAGCACTTACCAATTCGCCAAGAAAGCTGATGTAACCGATCGCCAGTTTTAATGTGTCTACTTTAGACAGTCGTTTCTCATAGGGTAGCGTAGGAATGTGCGCTCGCAGGCCTTCGAAGGCATCGTTGATAGATTGCATACGCCGACGTTCTCGTAGATTCGCCGCTTGCCGTTGCTGAATCTGCTGTTGAGGGCATCGGGATCGGCGCTTATGCAGGCGACGGAGTTCTGGCCTAAGAATAAGTATGAATTTTAGTAATTTTGCATACCTACGTCTACAGCGGTAAATTCAACATATAAACAGTGTTTTTTTTATTGCTGATAAGCCTTTGACCACAATCTCACCTGATGGTAAGTGATGATGTTGTCGAAGGTGTTAACAAGCTTAACCTAGAATTACTGTTATTTTAAGGACAATCGCAACATACCGTTAAGTGCTTGGCGACAGATTTTCTACTTGAGGGTGGTCGCTAGCCAGGCGGACATTCACAAAATGCCCTTCCACCATGCGGTGATGCTCAAGCCCGCGGCGGGATGATTCGAACCATGGAATTGCTGCACGGCAGTCAGTCAATGCCACTGAGCCATCACTGCTTCTAATTTAATAGTTTTGATGTCGTACTAATGTGCAATAATTATGGCAGCTAATCATGATAAGCCCGAGTTTTGGAGACTGTAGTTTATATTATCTATTATATTATATTGTTAATATAAATGAAACTTATTATACTTATGGCGAAAAAACGTATTTTTTTTAAGTAAGGATACCTATATGGTTTAGGAGTAATTTATGTATACCGCATGGTGGAAGGGCATTTTGCGAATGCCCGCCTGGCTAGCGACCACCCTCAAGTAGAGAATCTGTCGCCAAGCACCTAACGGTGTGTTCCGGCAGCAGTCCTTGAGAGCTAGATAAATTACAGGCTAATGAGACCTAACAACTGGACGTCTCAGTGTGACGGGAACAGTGCAGTCGTTGACGAAATGCGTCTGTTATAGGCAGAGGTTAGTCCACTTAACATCAGGTGGGCCTCGGGCTTGTTCCGTCAAAATAACATAAAAAAAAAATGAAAAAAAAATGTAAATAAGTTCAAAGAATATTGATAACTTATTATGTTTATGTGACTTTTTAATATAATATGAAGAATATTCCTTTTATGTCACGAAACCTATGATCGTGTACAATAGCCGTTTAAATTGAATTTCTCGAATAGACGTGTGTTTACACCTTAATATATATTGGTGATAGAATTTAAAGTCCTGGCAAGCTAGCTAATTTTATTTGAACAAGTTTGTAGCAAAACAAACAAGATTTGTAGCAGCAATCAAATTATATCTTAATCTTGATCATCAGTTATAAATTTGTAAAGCTTACTATAAATGATTACGCTGATAACAAAAATATTTTCAGATGACAGCTGTCGAAATGAAAAGGACTGAGAAACTTTATTTCAGAAACTATTGATCTATTTACAAAAGTGACAGCTGTCACAGCACATCAAAATTCTAGTTAGGGTTGACGATTTTTTAAAAGACATCTCAAAAACAATAAAGGCTATTGCTTTCACTGCTTAATAACTCAGAGAAATCCTAGACAACTTCTTCTTAATCTTGATCATCAGTTATAAATTTGTAAAGCTTACCCTAAATGATTACGCTGATACCAAAAATATTTTCAGATGACAGCTGTCGAAATTAAAAGGACTAAGAAACTTTATTTCAGGAGCTATTGATCTATTTACAAAAGTGACAGCTGTCACAGCACTACAAAATTCTAGTTTGATTTGACGATTTTTTAAAAGACTTCTCAAAAACAATAAAGGCTATTGCTTTCACTGCTCGATAACCTAAGACATCCTGCTCGAAATCCTAGACAAGTAAAGTAAATATGCACGAGGTGAATGCAGTTGGATTCTGAGCATCACTCCCTACCCTTTCTAAACTCCATAATTACTACTTCAACATTACACTTGCTTCATACCGCACCTGAAGTGTAGTGTTGTCCTTGAACTCTATCGTATGCATATCGATCATTTTACATAGAGAGGATAATAACTTCCGTCCTTCATTACATATAGACGTGAGGAATAATAAATAATGCTGGCGCCTGTAATAATATCATGAGTTATGAAATACTAAATTGAATTTTCATCGCTACAAGTTTTAATGTAGATAATAACTAGCAGTCATAGCGGTATTTCATTTGAAAATAAAGTAACTAAATAGTAAATAACTTCAATTAACCTGCTTCTTAACAGGAAGATCAAAACTATCAAAACTATTTTGCTACTATTTCGTGAGCAAGATATCAGCTTAAACCAAGAAATATTGCGCATAAAAGAAAATGTTAAAAAAGAGTCGACAAAAATACCAATAATTTACCATGGCGTAACTTTATTTATCAGTTCGGAAATAATTTACGGTAGGGAAAAATAAAAAATAATATGTCATGTTCAACTTGTGGGACCGCCACGACGTCCTTATAATTATGGTGGCAGAGCATTATGCTAATGCTTGCCTGGCTAACTACCTTCAACTAGAAATCTGTCGCTTAGTTGCTAATGCTCTTTTGCTTTAGGTAACGTTGCAGCCAATACCCATTCTGCTCATTATAGGGTAGAATTTCTAGCTTTAGTCTGTTGGTCTAAGATGTTCAAGCAATGAGTCATCATCAGAAACTCATCTTCTTTGTTGTAGTGAGTACTTAATAAGTGCACGTCTTGTATGCAAACCCTCTTCTTGATGCGCACTATACATCCCTATCATTATGTCAAGATTTGTTGAGCCATATTAAAGTAAAAAAACTAGCAGTTATTTTTACAGCACCTAGTCCTAGACTACTTGCGCTCTTTCCTGTACAAAATGTGTCAGCTTGTATGAAATCTTGTATCACGCAATCGAAATAATCTGGACAGTTTCAAGAGACACACAGCGAACATTTACTAAATATATAATTACATCGGTAGCAATCGGCAATACTCGGCAGTACAGTATAGCAGAATCACCAGGAACACCGCATTAAAATTCATAAGGTACACAGAGGTCATAAGGTCATAAGGTCATCATATAAGTTCTAAAATACGAGAAAGTTCCATAAAACAGCCATTATATAAAGGAAACAAATCAAAACATTCCCATGCAGTTATGAATTTATTTTACTTATTATCTTGGTTTTTTTGTTATATTTTTATAAATTATGATAAAAACATTAATTCCTTCCTAATTTCTTATAATTTATTTTACGACTTTTTGTCATTATTTTTAGGGGTAATTGGGTAATTCAGAATTCGTCATGATGTTTTGTTGTTACGCGTACTGTTACAACATGAGTTTTCAGCGCTAAGAAATCTTGTGTTATCTCCTGATATTATCTGGTGACATCCTCTCATGGTAAATTCTTGTGATTTACTTACCAGTTAAACGGTAAACGGTTTTTGGGAATTTATTGTACCTGTACCTACATAAAATGCCAACAAAAACGGAATCATGAATCATACTGACATAGCTAAATATTTGGATACATATCGCCAACAGCAAAATGATTAAATTAAATACTCAAAAAACCGTGGATATTGTTTGATTTGTTTTTACATTATTCTACGTAGTTACCTAACTTTTTGTTTTTCTACACAACACTAGCATATGATAAAAAGAACATTAATTATTCATGTGCCGCTAGCGCAGTCCTCGTCTCTGAACCACAGTAAACACAGTAAGTAAAAGAAAACTGGAAAACAACGAATAGTATCTTGTACTTTATAAGTGTTTTTTTCTCCAGAAAATACAGTAGCTATCACATTAACAAATTACTAGCTTGCCGGCCGCGGCTCCGAGCGCACATATGTCGATTATCGCGCAAATCCATTAAACTCTTTCGCAGTTGGATAAAAACTATCCTATGTCCTTCCCCGGATCTCAAAATATTTCCATACCAAATTTCATCCAAATCAGCCCAGTAGTTTATTAAGTTTATTCGTTGCATACAAAAAAACAAATCTTTATAATATTAGGTCCTTACATATGAAATTGGCGTTTTGTATGGGAGGAACAAAAAGTCGAATATTTTTTAATATAATATATTTAATTAATCAAAGTATGAACCATTATTTTCTATGCACTTTTGCCATCTCATAGGTAGTTCATTGATCCCTTTACTAAAAAATCCAGTCGGACGGGAATCAATAAAATCTTTGAAGGCGATTTGGACTGCCCCATCGGAGTTGAATTTTTTCCCTTGCAAGAAGTTATCCAAATTTCGAAAAAAATGGTAATCTGTTGGAGCAAGGTCCGGGGAGTACGGAGGATGTCTTAGACTTTCCAATTGAAGCTCTTCTAATTTAGTAGCCGTCTGTAGCGCAGTGTGTGGTCTAGCGTTGTCGTGAAGCAGCAGTGGCGTGGAGCGATTGACCAGCCTAGGTTGTTTAGCCGCTAGCTTTTCCATCATGGTTTGCAATTCCTGACAATAGACATCAGCCGTAATAGTCTGGCCAGATTTGAAAAAACTGTAATGAACAATACCGGCAGTAGTCCACCAAACGCTTACAAGTAACTTTTTTGGGGTTAATTTTCGCTTGGGGCAGGATTTGGCTGGCTGGCCAGGATCTAACCATTGCGCTGAGCGCTTCCGATTATCGTAAAGAACCCATTTTTCATCACAGGTAATGATTCGGTTTAAAATACCTTCATTATTGTGCCGGTTTAGTAATGTAACGCAGCAGTCGACGCGCGTTTGCCGGTTTGTTTCAGTCAATTCGTGAGGTACCCACCTTTCAAGCTTTTTAATCTTCCCAATTTGCTTCAAGTGAATTAAAACAGTTTTATCACTAACATCGCAGCCTGCAGCTAACTCGGACGTGGTTTGCGATGGATCCGCTTCCACAATAGCCTTCAACTCTTCATTATCAACTTGAGTCTCAGGCCGTCCACGGGGCTTGTTCTGCAGGTCGAAATTTCCAGAACGAAAACGTTGGAACCAAAAACGAACTGTGTTTTCTTTTGCAACACGACCGCCATACACATCATTCACCCTTCGAGTTGTTTCCGCAGCACTAGTGCCACGGCGGAACTCGTACTCGTAAATAATGCGATATTTAAGGTTTTCCATTTTGTAAAATGAGTGACGCAAACAGAAAAAAACAGAAGAAAAAAAACAAATGAATGACGATCATCGAAGCACAAATACATGAGTCTATAGCTGTACAAATTTGAATTTGGAATTCCTTACCAAAGAGGAGAAATTCGTGATTAAAGTGGCCAGTACGAAAAACGCCAATTTCATATGTAAGGACCTAATATTAGTGTGATGTAATAGGAGTACAATCGAATCTAATTTGATTATTTTTTAACCTATGCCGGTTAAAAAATAATATAATTCGGACGGTGCCGATTTAATTAAAAACCGCTAATTCTTTGGTAATTTTAAACGGATCAGCTTCCACCATCACCTACAATTCACAATTATATACCTTAGTGGCTGGTCTTCCTCATGGTTCATTCATCAGATTAAAGTTTCCACTACTAAAACGGCTATACTAATACCTTACGGTGCCTTCGTTAGCCGTATCCTCTCCAAACAGCATTGCTATTACGAGCAGATTTTGATGCGTTAGTTCCACGTCGGAACTCAGATTTGAATATTAATAGATTTCTCTGAATTTCTCTGTAACCGTCGCTTTTTCTTGAAATTTTACATTTATAAATTATTGAAAAAAAGAGTTGTCATATCTGTTTTTTTAATATAGATTGTTATAGCATTCGTGTAAAAAAAGTTCCACTCTGAAATCTGGTCAGGTTTATTTCTTATGCAAAAATTCAATGCGAATATGTAACGAAAAAAAAAAAAACGCATCAATAAAATGGTTGATTTGTGGTAAAATGGCAAGTCAAAAAAACCCTCGAATTCTGCCATTGCCGATTTAAATCAACAAACAATTCAACTAACAAAATTGCTAATTTTTAGTTTATTTCGGAGATTCAGCCCCCGACGGATTTTCATGGGTTTATTATTATAATATTTTTTCGACTTTGCAACTAATCAATAATTTTTAAAATGCGTTAGATTTTTATTTTCTGTTACTTCCTACAAATTGGGGCTTTACTGAACATTTTATTTATTTATTTTTAAATTACTTATTACTTCTACTTATTTATTATTCCATCGTGGGACTATTAAAGACAAGCCTATTTTAGTTTAACATCTGCCAAACAAGTAGGTAGTCTAGGTACAATCGTTTTTGAGATTGTTGAAGATAACCTTTTAATTTTGAAAGCTTGAACTGTCATTTTGATATCTGTCATATCTATCTCCCGATCAGGATGTTGAGAGTTCATTTTATCATAAATGTGAAATCTAAACTGAAAAGGACGACCTGAACTGTCACTATGACAGCTGTCATACCGATCTACCATTCAGCTATTTTTTTCCTAAATCAGTCCAACAATCGTTCTGACTGCTACAGCGGCCCGTAGTGGTCTGCTGACGTAAAATATGTTTATGAATCTTCTCTTAAATAAAAGCTGTTGAATGAAAAGAACAAGACGGTTTAGTAGTTTTCGACGAAAATGGTAACAGACATACATACAAACAACCTTTAACCCTAAACACATAAAAACCCGCCTCCGTTCCGTTCCGTCTGGTGTGGGTAAAATTGGCTAGCAAATTGTAGGATATTATTTATTATTATTATTGTTATTGCTAATAGGTAAGCCTTTGAACACAATCTCACCTGATGGTAAGTGATGATGTGGTCGAAGGTGTTAACAGGCTTAACCTAGAGTTACTGGCTCTCAAGGACAGCTGCCGGGACACACCGTTAGGTGCTTAGCGATATAATATCATACCAAATATCAATAGAACAGAAATTCTGTTCTGTGTACATCCAATTTTTCCCATGAAGATTATTATACACGTAAATGTTGTAAGTCACAAGTCTGAAAAGATTGTTCAGACGTTAGTTCAATGATCCAAACGAAGGTAACATGGACCGGGACATGAGGAACAGGTCACAGGAATGACATGGTGACAGGTCTGCGAGACCACAACAAATGCCTATAACTCATTTATTAGGTGATGAGACCATATTAAGTAAGTAAAAATCACAAAAATATAAAAAAAATATATATATCACAAGAAGCTTGAAAGTGACAAGTTTCAAATACATTTTTAATATGGGCATATCATGAGCACTGGTAAAACATATAGGTAAATAAAATTGATTTGATTATTACTGAGGAAAGGTAATGAAGAGAGGAATGTCGATGTAGTATGATAATAGATAGACAGCGATAATACGTATAAAGATAGATTATATGTATTATTAAAAGGACTAGCAATAGAGCAGAGTGGAAATCGGACATCCGAGTACCAATCCCATTTAGCGTGAGATACCGGTATGAAGTATTTCAATTGCAATTCGTCACAAGTGGCGAACTGCACTGCGCCCTTTACCTTGAGACATAAAGATGTTAAGTGTCATGTCCCTGTAATTATAATAAGTTTCTCTTTGTCCTACTTTTATGTCACACTGGTGGGATGACGTTGGAGTCCTATTTATCTTGGTCCTACTGATTTACAGGTGCACCCATACAGAAATCACCTCCCATCTATAAAAAATATTCTTTACATTCGCAACACAGATACAAAACAAAAATTATGGTAAACATTCGCTCATAATAACTGTAAAATGCACATTTTAGGTAATTATTAATTCTATGTATAACCAGGTTCAGATATAATCAGTAGGCTGATGATATAATAGAAATAAGTAACTGACAAGTAGTTATGCTTGTTGGTCAATTATTCCATTTATTATTAAAAGATCCAGAATATTGTGACGCATTTATAGCTACGAATAAATAGGTGCCTACCAAGAAATATCTACGAGTGTGCTACGGGTCTGTGATGGAAAAACTGCATCATTATCAGTTCAGAATCGCAATATATTTAATGCCTACGTGATGTAGAAAATAGAAAAAAAACAGAATTAGAAAAATAACGCTCTTATGTGCGTACCTACCTATTTTTCCTTGGCGTAGAAAGATTCTCCTGATCGCTCGCGTAGAGACTGCCGTCGGACATTGAAGAGTCGTCATATAAAAAAATGCTGTCGGACCCGTTGGCAGAGGTTGGAGATCCGCTGGAGCCAGGGACTACGCTGGCAGCTTCGAGAGGCACACAGCTCGATCCGTTTACCTCAGCCATGTCAAACATTACCGCTGCACTACGCGCGCGAGCACCCATCGAACATCGCATCTATCTGCCGTGCAGAACCGCGAAATGAACTGAACACAGCACGGCGACGGCTACGAAGGGCTGTCGCCTAGCACGCAAGCCCCGCCCTCGGGCTCTCTCCCCGCCCCTGACAGCACACGACCAAAATAATAGGACCCCTTTCCTCTTTCCATTATATATCCGCTGAAACCTTTCAGCTCTAACAACCCGAGGGGTAGAGGAGCTCATCGATCTCGGTTTCAATGCTCGCAAACTAAAAGTAACTCCTTTAGAATGGACCTTAAGGTTCATATTACAGCCGGATGCGGCTTAATCCGTTAAAAGCTTTTCGTGACGAAACAAAACTACAAAAGATTAAATACGTACAATTCTCAATAAACACAAAGATCGTTTAATCTTGCATTTGCTCTATCCTCTCCTGTTATGTTTATTCTCTAGATTATAAAATTGGTAAATACTTGAATTAGATTTTTAAACATGTGTGATTAAGCATTTCATTTTGTTCTTGCATGTATATTTTTATACCTAAACACAATGTCTGATATAATAATTTATTTTAAACTCTTGACTTGGATAGTCTTACCAAGTTTACGACTTGTTGTGATGGGAACAACTCTTATCTACTATTATAATTAGATTGAAGTACTATATGATATTATGTGTATAGGGTGCAGTTATTATCGACATGCGTCAGTTTGATATATCAAAATCAATATTATGTCGCTAAGAATAAGTGCTTTCCACACAAACGTTGTTTTGTCATATTTTTAAAACAAAATTTTCAGCGTCGGTAAATTTTGCAATCTTAATAATGAGCAAGTTGCTCACGAGTTTCATACGCACTTTTTCAAGCGAATTTTTGCAGAATAATAAATATATTTCACAAATGCAATACAAACATCATACGAAAATTATGGAAAATAGCGCGCAAGTTTTTTTTTATGCGCGCGTCAAATATTTGTAGGTTGATTACATATAAACCTCTTTGATGTTACAAATCTGTATTTACCCGGTTGTAATACAGATTTGTAACACAGGTGTAGGGATAAATTACCCGATTAAATTGAAAATGCTCTGTTTACTCGCATATAATTTGCAGTTATGTCTAACTTAACTTTGTAGAGATAATTCTATTACGCACTAGTGTATAATATTATTATGCACGAGGGTGTTATAGTTCGGTTTATGGCCCTAAGAACGATATAATAAAGCTCGCGTACTTCCACAGTATTATGTCGTATGGTGTATTGCTGTGGGGAACTGCTGCTGAGATAGAGACAATCTTTATCATACAAAAGCGTGCAATTCGAGCCATATATAAAATGGATATTAGGGAATCTCTGAGGGATAAATTGATATTTTAACTTTACCAAATCTGTATATATTTGAAAATATTATGTATGTTCGTAAAAATCAGAGTAAATTTAAATTAAACAGTGACAATCACGATGACAATACTAGGAATAAAGATAAAATAGCGGTGCCAGGGTTTAGATGGCAAAGACAAATAAAAGTTCCTTCTTAGGTAATTGTGTACGGTTTTATAATAAAGTTCCCAAACATATTACAAAGCTCACAGAAGGGAAATTCAAGTTGCACGTGAAAAACTATTTGATTAATAATAAATAACTAATTGATTAAAAAATCCTACTACAGAGTTTCTGATTACTTAAACGACAAAAATGCCTGGACGATTCCGCCTCTGCCAAGCTATTGCCTGTCACCTACATAATTTAAACAAATATTGTAATAACTTTATTATACAGTAAGTATGTGACACATTGTTAAATTGTTAAAAGATGTTTAAAAGAATGGCCCCGAGATTCTTGCCTGTTCTTCTCGCAGTGGCTCTATACAATTTATTTGCTGAATGTGGCAGTACAATGTAGAATATTTCAATACTAAAATTTGTAATCGACCTTCATAAGAGCGTCGTAGACGCCTAAATTGAACAAATGATTTTGACTTTGACTGACTCTCTTTACGAGCAAGGGTGTTGAAAATTTCATTACAAAACGAGAGGAACAATTATAGTATACTAAAATATATCCCGAACGTGCCTATAATTTTTCCACTCGTTAAAATTTTATAATCTTCTAGGTTAGCCCGAACAACATCTTTGACCACATCATCACTTACCATCAGGTGAGATAGTGGTCAAAGGCTAACCTATCAGGCATAAAAAAAAAATCTAAACACCCATGTTGCGTAAGGTACGAGTATGTTGTGAGCTATTTGTGGAGAATTGCCTAAAGCATAATATGTACCAAAGGGTGAATCTATTGCCGTCTACAGGGTACAAAAGTTATTTTTTAAGCAGGCTAAACCTAAAATGGGAACTCGCTCTCAAGAATTGCAGCCTTGTTGGCATTTAGCGAAAATTCGCCCAATGTCCTACCACCACGAGTAGCATACTTCTTTTACATATTTAGCAAATAACACTCATAAAATTTACAAGTAATTACTATATCAAACTATTTCAAGTAGTTAACTATTCACTAAGATTAATCATTAAGTACCTACGTTGTAACCTAGATATCATCTACAAGTTACAGCGCTCGTATAGCAAACCCTGAGGCCAAGCCGTAGTGTTAAAATTTCTCTAATTATTTTATGGTTCGATCACCACAACGTAAATCCACCATACATATTCCATACATTACAAGTCAACTTGCCACAAGCATAAAAAATATATTGTCGTCTTGACGTTATCACAGATTACTCACCTAGTTATGTTCATCATAGTTCATGATGTGTTGGTATTAATACTATTGTTAATTTTGATTTTAAGTTTGTTTTCATGGCCTGTGCAAACAAGCTTAAAATCGCGCATTTTTTATTATTATTATATTTAATGGTTATGATGCTTGGTAATCATTATCTTGGGCAAGTGACAAAATTGATCCTGTAGAAAAGTCTTCTTAGTAGAAAAGTCTTATTCGCTAATTAGTTATACGTATAGATTAACACACATAACTACGTAGGTAAAGGTAAGTACTGAATGAAATAACTTGCGTAAGTCGGACCATAAAAGTCTCAGCTTCCATTGTTTGAATCTTCGACTTCACTGGGTCATTTTGTGAAATGATAGTTTCCAGTGTACAAAGTAAATACATACATAGGTACATATAATCAAGCCTATATTCCCCAAAGAGGTAGGCAGAGGTGTGTAAACATTCACGTTTCGCTAATTGGGTTTTGGTCCCATGTAATAGGGGGCGAGCCTATTGCCATTCACCGGGCACAGTTTCAGGATCATACAAAATATATCCCCTAACAACTTGACGAAATAATACAAAAACATTATTACGAATGATATGTTTACGCTAACAACATATAAGACATGAACACAATAACATTTTGTTTGAAACCCTGGGAAGGAACTAAGATGGCGTATACAGCCCTGTTGTGCGTCTAATGTATACTCAATTTGATAAATGATTTTGACATTGACTACTAGAAGTCTTCGTGTTCCTGTAATTTACTGTAAGGTATTAAAACACACTATACCGAATCCTGCAACCCAGAATAATATGAAACTTGCAGTTTGGTTGATCGATGCCAGATATAAGCATCAAGACGTGTTTTCCACGAAGAATCTGGTAATCGACTTCGACTGCTACGACAGTTTAACTAGGTTAATGGAAAAAATTATGCGTAGCTGTAACACTTCCCACGTTCGTTATACTTTATTTATAAAATGCTCTGTTAAATTTTGCATTCATGATTATGTACCTAATTTCTACTTACATATGGTGTACCCGTTAGTTAGTCTTTATTTTTTTTTATGTCAAAAGAAGTATTCCAATTTTCCCATACAAACTAGATTTTAACCCATTTAATTGAAAAGACGAATTTTTAAGGAATCTGTCAAAACACGAGTTTAAAATATAGCCTCAAATTAAATATAGTCTACTATACTATATACGTGATTTTCCACTTTAACGTAGCACTTTGCTTAATCTATGCTTCTAGATAATAGTTGAGTGACCAGTTTGGGGGGTAGAGTTTACAAAGCGCTTTCCATACAACGTAGTTTCGTCATATTTTAAATAGGTACCAAGTGTTCTAGCTGGCTGAAATTTTACATACATATTCCTGAGCCTAATAGCTATGCTTCTGGTGTGCCAGTTTTTTAACTTCTTATTTATTTTTATCCCAAAATGGGAAAATAGGAAATTCCATACAAAACGATTTCACCGAATATTTTTCAAAATTTTTGTTTTTACATAAAACTGGCCAACCAGAAGCAAAGGTAAGTAAGTACCTAAGTAAGTAAGTACAAGGACATGCTAACTTTCGCCGAGTTTGAACACTTGGTATTTAAAATATGACGAAACCTACGTTTGTACGGAAAGTGCTACGTGTGCAGTATGGTCGTAGTATCTATATAAATTTATGTTTGGACATAGACCTAATATAATGGATGTCAGTTATAAATGCCTTTATTAACAAAATACTACGAAATATATACAACACTAGTGTCTACAGTTACTACAATGAAAGACAACCTACAAGTCATTGCAGACTCACAGGCAGTCCACAAGCTCCAGCCCACTACCAGTTGGCAGCGTGCCCAGCATTCTGGCAGCATTGTCCCGTTGAATCGCAATTTCAAGCGGTTTTCTACACCAAACGACTAAAATATATAACGACTACCGAGGTTAGCATACTTGCGCCGCTTGAGTTGCTCCGCCGAAGTAGACGCGGCGCCAGCCCTCACATTGGTTTCAGAAAGATGTGACGGCGCTAAAGTGTCTACGCATGTAGCGTCCCACACTAACGGCTACCATAACTTTCACCGTCAGGTCTTTTACCATCGTTACGCTTTAGAAAATTCGGTACAAGTTTAAAAAAAAAAGCACGTCGAATATCTTTGAGGCTGGTGTGGCGGGTAATTCGAATAGCTCTTAGAGAGCAGGAAAAGCCATGGTCACCGAGTTTATCAACTGTAGTACCATACTGGCAGTAGGTTATGTAAACACAACACCTGGAACCCAAGTGAAAGCTAATAACTAGACGAAAACCAGATGGATCTATCTATAAGACTACTAGTTTTGTTAAAAGGGTCTGACCATAGTAACCAAAGACCAGATTCCTTTTACCGAAACAGCGAGAATAGAGCACGATCTGCAATGCAAGGACCCGCATTTAAAAGATCTTTCCGTGCTAGCTCGCATCCCACTTCATACCTAAAGATGGTGTTAGAATGTTTTCTACTAATTTGTGGGTATTTTGTACAGAAAAAAAATCTGGTAATGCCAATTAAATAATAATAATGTAATGAATTGTATACTCAGAGATGTGGACCCCTATGGATGCGAGACGCACGGGAACGTGAGACGTGGAAAGGTTTAGGAGAGGCCTACGCCAAAGAGGCGACTACTGCTAGCAATAGTTAATAAAAAAATAAGAAATAAAACTTTCAACCCCACTTATATAATTACCTATATACCTATTCAATAAGAAAATATAGTTATCTAACAATAAGGTTGTAAAAGTATATCTAGTAATTTTAAGTATAAGTTGTAACAGTATATGTTGTAGTAGAAATAAAGGCTATTTTAATTTTTTATTTTATTTTATTTAATGAATTGTACTGTTAAAACAACGTTTTTGCAGTCTTACAATACATTGAAGCGCCCCGGCCAGGCAATACTAATCTAAATCAGAACCGTGACAGACCCACCGTACCCCTGGTTGTACGTTGGGGTTTTTAAAGGCAAATGATGCCACCAAGTGTAGTGACCCTAGTCAAGCCGCGTTCTAACTATACTCTGGTTTTTAATTCGAGATCATAAAGTAAACAAAGGTGTTAACCGTGCCAAAAAATTACAAGTACTTGGTAATTTTTATAATTTTGGAAACGGATGATGCATTTAATGTAAAAAATATATTTAATGCTATAATTTATTGCATTAGTATGAAACAATAAAACATTTTTATAAGCGCGCGTACATATTTACGCAAACATTCAAGCCTGAAAAAATTAGTGTAAGATTTTTTTGTTTTCAATAGCCATACTTGCGGGATCGTCGACATTTTCCAGCTTGCGCCATTTTTGCTTATTCGTTCTTATTTGTTGTGTTCCGATAATTTTTCTTGTTGTTGTCGTTGATGAATTTCGTTTTATTGTTTTTGTTGTTTACAGTTGTTGTCAGAGAGTTGTGTTTAGTTTTTGTTTATTGTTACGAAAAGGTTATTTTCGTAATATGGAGGCTGGAGCCTCCGAAACACAACCTGGACCAGGCCCTTCAACAACGAAACACTTATTTTCGTGCAAGCACACGTTTTTGTTGTGGCCGTGAGTGTGCTAAGAAAACCGCTGACATTTTGAGGATATCGACAGTTTCAGTAAGAAGGATTGTTAATTGTCAGAATATATTTGACATAGTTGCAATATTTCTGTATGACCAAATTTTTTTCTTATATTTATGTTGTGTTGACATGAGAACCGTACATTTAGGAAGTTTGCACTTTAAAACCTCCAATTTGTAAAAACAAATCGAGGTATATATGTGTTTTTAATGATTTTTGTTTATAACTTTACAGATCTTGTATTTTTATGTCTTGAATTTGGCATGGTAAGCATATTCTTGTCTACTGAGGTCTGAGTTTCCACTCTCAAGTCTCTCAATGCTGTAGCTTCTTCCCCTGCAATAGGGTAGACTTAGCATGCGCATGCTGAATCTACAGAATGTAAGAGTTTGTCTGCTGAAAAATATTTGTATTAAATTTTTTGTGTTATCATTAACTCTTATCATGTTTTATAAAGTTGGAATTCGAGCTTATATAGCTTTAAATTTTTGTAATTCACAATTCATTTGGACAATATACCAGCAATACTTGCATAAGTTATAAAATAACATTTTACTACAACACCTATAATAAACGATGACTTTAAAATTAGAAAGTTAAATAAAAGGTATGAAAACTTACTTGAAAGTTAGTGTATTAATTTTATTTTTGGAAGTTTATAATTATGTACGCAGATATGCGACTCCAAAATAAATCCCCACAGTTAGCGGGCGTCTTGAGGATCGCAGTAGAAGTTGTCAGTTCTTTAGAAGGCGCTGCTTCCTACCTTCCGGTATTTTTGCGGTCCAACAACCCATGGGATGCCGGGTTACAATGTTACCCCTATTTCTTCCCGTGGGCGTCGTAAGTAGCGACTAAGGTAAATATAAAATATATTATACGTATGAAATTATTTCATGTAATAAAAATGTGTGGAACCTAGCGCAGCTAGTGCACCGCTACGGATTACGTAAGAATATTTTTGAAGAAAAACTATTGAACACCCCTGACCTATCAGTTTGACAATGACATATATTGACATTTCTTTGTTTACATTTTTGATCTCAAATTAAAAACCAGACTATATCTTACACAGACACTACACAAATTTTGTTTTTGTACACGCGTAAATGTGTGCGTGAACTCTAAGGTTGTCATCGTATGAATAATTGTTGTACTTACCTACCTAACAATCTTTTGATGATATTATGACTTATTAGATTTCTAAGGTTATGCGTACCTTACCTACCTTCAGAAACCTTTACAAGCACATCAATCCAAATCCAAGTATAATGCAGGAATGTGCAACACACAACCGAAAACCTACGTAACATTCACTACATTACATACTTCACATTTCACTCCATTACTTATACAAAAAGTATCATCATTCCAAGTTCACATTTTAAACAAGTAATGACAATAATTACAATCACAATAATCATTTATGTTCTTCTCGTATAATAAACAATCATGAAGTGTGCCAGAGGAGTGTCCCTTCTATTTCTCACGCACGATCATCGAAGAAGCATTTCTGTCAGTTGCCGTCTTCGTGCTACATGCCGACCTAATGATGTCACAACAGTTTACCAAAATCGAGTATAAGCAAAATTGAATCCCAGACATTACATAACCGAGCATGGTACTCGTCTACCCGTGTCCAAGAAGCCTGCAAAGTGCAAAGTGTTTTCGTTACAATTATTCGTCTGCATAAAAATATCCTGTTTACTTGATTACCAACCATCAAAAGTTAGTAAAAGTACAAGTGAATTTCTGTTTTATAAGGCTTGTCGGTGAGCTTTTATTTTACCTTACTTTTAACGTCTTTTTTATATAACGTTTCCTTGAAAGAGTTTTGTTTTTTCCTCGTTTATTTTGATGACTGGGAAATTATTAAGAAAATATTTCTGCGTTTTTAAGTTTTATATTCGAGATGACCAATTTACAAGATAGATAATGTATTTAATATGCGAATTATATTAGGTACTCTCTACAGCTACACCACTAAGGCCCTATGTAGTAGGTAGACTACCTTTGAAGACATGAATTTCTATGTCTGCAGTTAAGACCTGTTACTCTTATTAATATTATATTTGTATAAATTGTAATAACAAATTAAATTATCAGTAATTTTGTTATTTTATTTTTGACGATTAAAATGTATAATGAGTTAACTAGTGAACATTTCTATGTTAAATGTTTCGGTGTGTAATATAAACAAATAAAATATAATTATTTTAGTTGTTACACAGAAATAAAATATAATTATTTTAGTTGTTATGTGAGCAAGGTACATAATCACATTATCTGTAGTGTACTAAACATTATAGAATCTAGAAAAAATGTCTTGTACTTATGTAAAAATGTAATAATTGTTCGCTGACCAGAAATAAATTGATATAAAATAAAATTTTATTATCTTTATTATTAATTTTAAGTTTTTGTATGCAGTGAGTGATTGTAGATATATCAATTGTAAGCTTACTAATACTTAATAATTAATAGCTCCATTAAATAATAGTGCCTTTCTTTTTCTTCAGTTATGTGGATGTAATAAAGAATTGTTATGTTGAATCTAAAGTTTTCATAATTACTCAAGTGACAAAGAAGAATGGTCTCTGTATTTTGTAAAAACAACGACCAGTGCATATTTTGCCTATCACCATAAGTCTGTAATACAAAGCATGGGCTGCGAGCTAACTTATTTGAGGGTAAGGGCATTGAAACAAGTATATGTAATGAAAATTATGTTGTATACAGGACATGCTTCACATATTACTAGTGATTTTAGTGGTGGCTTGCCTAGTGTACTAGCTTAAACAACATTATCTGCATTCACTGGTTAGAAAGATTAGTGAGGCCTTGAGGTGGCCTGGAAACTTTGACGAATACCCACTAGCAGTTCCGGTTACCTAGCAGCGCCCTGGGCGAGATTTCTACAGCACCCCCAGCGAGATTGAGAGGCATATAGCCATTCAAAATAATGAAGAAAGTGAATAAATAGAATTTCACAGAACTTTATTATTTAGAAACCTAAGTCTTTAAGTTGTAAAGACTTTACAACTGTATGTCTCAGGTGATGGGAACAGTGCAGTTCGCCACTTCACGAAATTCATATGTTATAGGCATATGTTGTTGCTTAACATCAGGTGCGCATGGTGCTTGTTCCGTCACAATCCAATAAAGAAATGGTTATTATTTGACCCTTGTTTTTGTTGTCCTATTTTTCTTAGAAGGGCATATTCCGCATTTTCACTGCCATTTTAAAAATTATGTGTAGCTTCTGGCGATACATAGGAACGATTCGGTCCTACAATTGTTTAATGAAATGTATTGAGGTGACATTTTCTCGTTATATTAGCTAAAGGTATTCTGGTGTGCAGAATACCTAAACTAAGAAAATCGATTTAGTAGGCTGTAGGTATCTGAAATAAAAAAAAGTAGTAGGAAAAATAGGTACGACTTATTGACTGGTATAAATTCTATGAAACGCTCTTTCACTGATATTTTATCATTATCTGATTATTAGTCGAGAAATCGTATAGTCAGTGAAAACTGGTCTATAATAATAAAATTATATTTATGGACATTAGAGTGTCTTGTGTCATTTTACGATAAAGATCAATATGAGTTTGCACTTGGCCAGTAGTTATTAATGGTCAATAGTTTTCCTGGAGTTACTAATGACATCGTCATCATCATAGAACTTATATTTTTTGTACTTATATCACCAACGGCGTCTTCGGCAATTACAGTTGTTGCTCAGGAGCAACATCTGTAATTGTAGTACAACCTGTTTACTCAGTTTGGGATACTTCGTAACTCTAACGATATACTCGTTTGTACCCCAGATGTGGATAGCACGTTCGGGTCTTTTGATATATTTATCTGTATTGATAGATTAATATAAAAAGATAGATTTTTTATTATTCTGTCTAGTTTGTTAGTAGGCCGACGCCGACACCGATGCCGACACCGAAACAGTTGCCAAGCCGACACCGACACCGGCATCGGTGTCGGCATCGTCACCAACACTGATCCCAACGCCGACGTCGACGTCGACGTCGATGCCGACGCCGACATGACACCGACGCCGATCCCGACAGTGACAGTGGCGCCGACTCCGACGCCAACACCGACACCGATGCTCATGCCCACACCGACACTGACATTTACACCGTCGCTGACAGCGATGCCGACACCCACACCGATGCTAACGCCAACACCGACGCCGTCTCCAACGCCGACACCAATGCCGACGCTAACACCGACACCGACGCAGACATTGACACCGTCGCCGATCCCGACGCCGACAGTGGCGCATACTCCGACGCCAACACCGACACCGATGCTGATGCCGACGCCGATACTGACACCGATACCAACGCCAACACCGACGCTGTCTCCAACGCCGACACCAATGCCGACGCTGATACCGACACCGACGCAGACATTGACACCGTCACCGATCCCGACGCCGACAGTGGCGCCGAATCTGACGTCTACAAAGATACCGATGCTGATGCCGACGCCGATACTGACACCGATGCCAACGCGAACACCGACGCTGTCTCCAACGCCGACACCGATGCCGACGCTGACACCGACACCGATGCCAACGCCGACACTGACACCGTTTCCAAAACCGACACCGATGCTGACACCGACACCGGCCCCAACTCCGACGCTGACATCGACACCGATGCCGACGCCGACTTTGACAGCGTCGCCGATACTGACGCCGACAGCGGCGCCGACTCCGACGCCGACAGCGGCGCTGAATCCGACGCCGACAGCGGCGCCGAATCCGACGCCGACACTAACACCGACGCCGACACTAACAGCGACGCCGACACCGATGCCGGCACCGATGCCGATGCCAACGCCGGAACTAACACCGAGGCTGACGCTGACGCCGATGCCGACACCGACACCGGCCCCAACTGCGACGTGACACCGACACCGATGCCGACGCTGACATTGACAGCGTTGCCGTTACCGACGCCGACGCTGACACCGACTCCGACGCCAACACCGTTACCGATGCTGATGCCGACGCCGATGCCAAGGCCAACACCGAAGCCGTCTCCAACGCCGACACCGATGCCGACGCTGACACTGACACCGTCTCCAACACCGACACCGACACCGATGCTGACACTGACACTGGCCCCAACTCTGACGCTGTCGCCGACACCGATGCCGACGTCGACATTGACAGCGTCGCCGATACCGACGCCGACAGCGGCGCCGACTCCGACGCTGACCCTAACACCGACGACGTCGCTAGCAGCGACGCCGACACCGACGCCGATGCCAACGTCGACACTAACACCGAGGCTGACGCTGACGCCGATGCCGACACCGACACCGGCCCCAACTCCGACGCTATCACTGACACCGATGCTGACGCCGACATTGACAGCGTCGCCGATACCGACGCCGACAGCGGCGCCGACTCCGACACCGAGGCTGACGCTGACGCCGATGCCGAGCCGACGCCGAATCTGATGCCAACACAAACACCGGCCCCAACTCCGACGCTGACATCGACACCGATGCCGACGCTGACATTGACACCGTCGCCGGTCCCGGCGCCGAGAGCGGCGCCGACTCCGACGCCGACCCTTACACCGACGCTTTCTCCAACGCTGATACCGATGCCGACACTGACACCGACCTACCCTACCCCGAGAGTGTTTTATGAGCCGGAGGCTTTTAAAAACACGATTCAAAATTCAAAATTGCTTATTGTCAGCTGTGTGTTACATGTTGGTCAAAATGATGAAAGTATCGACAGCTACCTTTTCAGGCGTACAATATTACATTAATCAATATGATACAATTAATTACATTCTAATTAATATTATGTCATGCAATCATTATTATATATGTAAAATGTCAAGATTTTTATCATTTAAGAATTTGTCAAGTGTATAATAGCATTTGTTCAGTAATAGTTTCATTATATTGTTTTTAAATTTGATGAATGTCATAGCTTTCATTGTATCTGTTAAATGGTTGTATAATTTAGTACACATTACGTAAATACTTTTGCTAAAAAATTTAGTTTTGGAGCCTTGAGGGGGTAACACATAGTTGTCTTTACGAGTTTTTCGTGGCTTACGTGTAATTTTTAAGTCAAAGCTAGTTAAATTTTGTTTAACAAATAGGCAAGCCTCTAGAATATACAATGATGCTAAGGGAAGTAATTTAAGCTTTTTAAATATTGGTACACAACTTTGTCTTTGTCTGGCTCCGGTTATTGCTCTTAAGTATTTTTTTTGCATTACAAATACTTTTCTAGCGTTCACAGAGTTTCCCCAAAGTAATAATCCGTAATGCAAATTGGAAGATACATTTCCATGATAAGCACAAATTGCTGCTCTCTGTGATGCTACTTTAGTTAGTATCATTAATGCATAAACGAATCTACTTATTTTTTTGCGTATGTAATCAGTATGACTCTTCCGATTTCCGTGACAGTCAACCATTAATCCTAGAAACCTTATCTCTTTTACCTGTTCTACAATTGTATTTTGGTGTTTTATTGTAATATTTTTTGTAATTGATTGTGGAAAATAAAATTGCATTGCCTTGGTTTTAGATAGATTAACAAGTAGATTATTGTCAAACCAATTCATAATACTTTCAAGTGTTTCATTTATAGTATTTTCATATTCTGATGTATTAATGCCTTTAACTATAAGGCTGGAATCATCCGCGAAAAGAACCATTTGGTGATTTACGGTGTTTGGTAAGTCATTATTAATGTAGACGAGGAAAAGTAATGGTCCCAAGATGCTTCCTTGAAGCACACCATGTTCTATACGCCTTAATCTGGATTTAAATGCTACTTCCACTTTCTCGAGTATCTGAGTTATATACATTTTACGTTTACATATTATTATAACACATTATATAAACAGTTACACGATATTCGATGCAACCATCAAGGAAGGGATGCTCTCAAAAGGCCGTACTCCACTTGACGTCACTATCGTTATTTTATCGTATATTTCATTTACACCATAATTGTACACAAAATGTGGACAAAATTAACGAAAATAACAATAGTAGCGTCAAGTGGTATACGCCCAAAGAGATATCCCAAACATGCCCCATTCCCTTTAATGTTTAATATCGTAATAGCCACGAAGACTTAATCGAAAAGCTGAAATAAAATTACATATAATTAATCAGTTTAAAAGGTTCTTTTTAGTACTCTGTGCCAAGCCTTCCTCTTTCTCTTCTTAGGGAGGACATAGATGCTGACTACCGCTAAGCGGACGTACAGCTCCACCGGACTTTGGGCGAGGGGAGGCCCTCTTATAGCCCAGGAGGAAGAAGCGCTGAGGGCACTTCTTCTGAGACGGGCGTATAAGGCGAAAAGCGCCTTATACCTCCGTCTCCTGCGGGCGCCGAAAACGCCACGCTACTATCGGGAGGGGTGACAGCGAGCTCAAGGGCACCACTGTGGTTCGGACCTCGGCTTGTCTCGCTGCCGAGAGACAAAGGGGGAATCGGAACTAAATGCCCCGGTACAACTGCAGTGTTGTACCGTTGAGAATGGGCCCTATTGAATATTACTCTGTGACTATTTGGAGAGACACTAATCGGGATTTTATTTTTGCCTCGAGCTCGCCGGCGAGCTCGGTGTTTGATTGTGTAACCTCTGATTACCGCACACCTGGGGATGTTACCAGGACGACTTGCGGACAACGCTAAAGCTGCCAACGTAATGGCTGCGATGGGGTCATCCGGGTCGTCCAATACCTGCCGTGGTCGGCGACGGGGGGGTTTAAACCATGGGTCGGATGAGGTTAAACCATGGGTCGGATGAGAACCTGTGCCTAGCGCGGATATCAAACTATTTATAATTATCAGTGTTTTAAACAGGTCCGCCATCCATTTTTTTAAAAACCATAGCGAAAAATTAGTTGTTTATCACACACGCGCATATTCTTCTAATTGATCTATGCACACGCCAATGTCGATTCACTATGGTTTTCAAGAGTAGAGATTTACTGCAGAGGCCATTAAATTAAAAAAGTTGATTTGCTGAACTGATTAATTCGTGATGATTCGAAGAAAAGATTATTGGACTATTCTATTTACGAGGAGATTATGACAAAAGGAATCGGCGAAAAGTGATAAATTGAGTATTGGTTATCCAGAGATTGAAGCTGTGTTATTTTTTTTTTTATTATAGCTGAACCCGTTCAAATCCTCAAAGTAACAGTAATAAAACTAATATATCGTTACTGTATTAGATACCAGATTTAGAAGCGCTCGTAGCGAAGTTTACTTAGCTGTTCTCAACCGGTCAGCAAAGTTAAACAACGTCGCGTGCGGTCATGAGTTGGATGGGTGACCGCTAGTGACATTACTACTGAGCGTTTCCGTACTTCGGAGGGCACGTTAAGCCGTCGGTCCCGGTTGTTGTCTTAGGATGGCAGTCGTTATAGCATGGTGGTAGGGCATTTTGCGAATGCCCGCCTGGCTAGCTACCACCCTCTAGTAGAAAATCTGTCGCCAAGCACCTAACGGTGTGTTCTGGCAGCTGTCCTTGAGAGCCAGAACTTCTAGGTTAGTCTGAACAACATCTTCGACCACATCATCACTTACCATTAGGTGAGATAGTGGTCAAAGGCTAACCTATCAAGCATAAAAAAAAAAAAAAAAACAGTATTAGTTCTAAGTATCAATACCGAAATGAGTGTTGAAACAAATGTAATGATACCATTACGTAGGTATCAGATATTTTATCAATAATGATCTAAAAATGAAATAAGAACAATGATATATAAATAACTACATTATGAACACTACAGTAGTGAGAAAAGGTATTTGACTCAATGTACATACACATTCAAACCACCAAATATTTAAGTGGACAAAAGTGGCCACAATTTTATGTTATCTGATAAGATGGGACCTGCTCTGTCAAAATAAGTAAGTTTATGCTATAGTTGTCCTTGATAGCGCTATGCTACAGAGGCTTATGCTGCCTTCCAATTTACACCAAAACCATTTTTTGTGATGTAATCACCATTCCGTTTCAACGACATCGCGCCAACGATGTTGTATGTTATAATAATAATACGTTGATACAAGTACTTTTTGTTGAGAATAAATTGGCCATAGTGGTCCAGTCCGATGCCAACTTAGTGGAAGCTTTGGATAGTGAATAACGCAATAGAAAAATAAATAGAGATAATAAATATAGAGAAAACTAGATTTTTATGACTTGAAACACATACTCGTATTAATTTTTATTAACTCTTGACAGATAAATATATCAACGACAAACCACGACAGTCTTCTTTATATCTAAATTCAAACTTCAATGGCGAGTGCTGGTGTCTTCTAACACTTCTGTGACAACTTGTGTAAGGGTAATATGATAAATTATGTGAAGTAATTGTGTGAGGATTAGGATGTTTTACAGCGAAAGCAAATCTAATTAGCCTTTTTAGACTTACTACTCATCCAGACACAAATGACTCATACACGAACTTTAATATTATTTATCCAACACTAAGGTAAAGGTTTTGCTTGTTTTTGTAACCCAAAACTCCCAGGACACCTTTTGGGAGAAAAAACACTCCACCTATCGCTAATAGTTTCGGAGATATAATCGTTTGAAATCTGTTTCTGAAAATGACCATCTTTATAAATGACTTTGAGCTCAGACATATTTATTTTCAGACCTCATAATATCTAAGTATTTATTGAGGTATAACGGTATATTTTCGTCGACGGTGGATATATTTATTTTTTAGAAAAAACGACAAAGTGTTTTCTTTTATTTAATTTTGGACCTCATTCTTAAGTTATATAGTTATCGAGGTATGACAAGCAATTTTTTTTTGGCAGACGATATTTTCTTTTCATTAGATTTTACCCTCAGGTCAGGTTAAACTCCTGCACTGTTGGTTGACATTAATTTAACATCCTCACAACTTCTCCAGGGAGAACAAATACCCCACCTTCACTTATAGTTTCCGAGATAAGGGGTTGAAATTTTTTTCAAGGGTGGAGACGATTTTTTCTCTCTTTGAAAAACAGCAAAGGGCTTTTTCAAATACTCTTGCACTTCATTCATATATCTTTTAGTTACCGAGATATACCATGAAATGTTTATAGGACAGACGACATTTTTATTATACATAATCTTTCCAATCGTCAGGTTAACCTCCTCTACACTTTTTCTATACATTACTTTAACCTCCTATGACTCTCTTTGGGCAACAAACATCCCATCTCTCTTTTATAGTTTCTGATATATTAGGGTGTGATTATTTTAGACAGCGGCGATTAGGTTACCTACTTATATTGTACTTAAATTAAAACTTATAGGTATGCAAGTGTGATATAGATGATTAACTGCAGTAACGATCTAAAAAATAACACATAATCTTTTAAAATAAATCTGAATGATATAATATTATGTTATTATATTTTTTTTTTAACCGGTGGTTTGTTTTTATTAACTAAATACTACGAACTATAACACTACAGCTACTGAAATTAATAAGTTCTTAAATAAGCATTTAGAATTAAATTAATAGAGAAGAGTAATATAGTACCACCAACTTAACTGTGCAGTTCTCGAGGGCGCTACTGGTCAAGGAAATCAACTACAAACTGTCACAGTTTGAAGGAATGATGTAGTTCTTTTTTCTGCCGCCTGAACAGATAAGTTGGTGGGACTGTACAACAGAGGGTACGTTCCATTTGTCGCTAAGAACGTTAATTTCGATAATTTTGATCACATTCTGCGTCTGTGGTTGTGATCACTGTGATCGTTTGTAACTGTCATCCCCGGGTGCATACTATTTGAAGTTAGATTCGCTAAAAACGCTAAAAACGATCACACTCCCAAAAAGTTGTTCCACATGGGTCTTGGCGTTATTTTCGCCATAAACGCTATGAGGCTACTGGAACAGTTTGAATTCCCTACATCTAATGTCAAAAGTGACAGAAGTGGCAAATTTTAGTGGCATTCTTAGCGTTCTTATCCTAAATGGAACAGGGGATGACAGTTACAAACGATCACAGTGATCACAACCACAGACGCAGAATGTGATCAAAATTATCGAAATTAACGTTCTTAGCGACAAATGGAACATACCCTATAAATGGTATGCACCAGAATGTCGAGCATAGAGAAGAGTAATTTAACGTAAAAATCCGAAATATTACTTTTCTTTATGGCCGTACTCCACTTGACGCCAATGTCGTTATTATCGGTAATTTTGACCACATTTTATGTCTATGGTTCATATAAATGTGGAACCGTAGACGAAAAACGTGGTCAAAATTTTTGTAAATAACGAAATTGGCGTCAAGTGGAGTACGCCATGTGCCGTAAAATGCCGAGCCGTTCTGGAGCCGCTAGCTAGTAATATTTTAATAAATTATAATTTTATCACGAACGCACTTACCAAGTAATATTTTACGGCACGAGAATCATTTATCAGTGTTGGAATCCTATGAGTATTTAAACAATTTGGTAATAACATCTTCCGAAGTTTCAACTTGGGGTTTTCGATGTGGTCCCGATGTTTATGTAAAGGCTGCCTTTTATTTCCTTTATCAGGATAAATTTCAGTGATAAATACATAAATAATTCTCAATGTCATGAACATTGCAGAAATAAGATCCATAATTTCCTTAAATCTGCAGTTGACAATGCCAAAGAGGATGTGAATAATGCCTGCGTGATGCCTTCTTTTTGCCCTAATTTTTTATTCGAAAAGTGTAATGTTTATTTATATAATGTATAATTTGTGCTGTAAGAAACAGTTTCATTGGTTTTTTTATATGTTCCCAGAGAGAGCAGTCGGAGGTGGGATTGCTTTCTTGTTTGTTAGTTATTTTGCCCTGCTATGAAAGAAGTTAAAACAACAGTCTGAACAAATATGAATGTGGATAGAAATAGGTGTGAAGGAAGGCTGAAAATATGTGAATTGACTGAAATTTTTAACTGAGCTATTTAGTACGTACATAACAGGCAAAAGCTAGAGTGAACGAAGAATACATGTGTTGATTTTATCTAGATGCGAGCAGGACAAACATTATAACCTTATTTCCTGTCCTTAGTGTATGAGCAGCACTCGTGCTGCTATCATAGAGAAAAGTATGAACTGCAATCATGTCAGATGTGGGACCAAAAATAGGTATCCTTGCCTTTATTATTCCCAACTATTGTTAGTAGCCAGTAATAAGTTTATTATTTATGTGCAGCACTTCATAAAAAGACATAATATTAGTGATAAGAATAACAAGAAGTACTTATGCATTTTTCCTAATAGTAGACATAAAGAGTTGAACTGAAATTTTTTAAAATAAATAGCAACATGTTTATCGTTGGTCTTACTGGAGGACTTGCAACGGGCAAGAGCACAGTGCTTTCAATATTCAAGGAGAACAGCATAGCAGTCATTGATGCTGATGAAGTTGCTAGAAAAGGTTGGTGTCTGTCTTGTATACGGATTTCATAAATGTTTGTTGTTGTTAGTTTTTAAGCATGTCATTGAAAATGTTGTTTTATTTCTTAACATGGTACCAAGACAAATTTCTAGTTAATTTGTGGCTTGTGGCTGTTCATCCATCCATAATGCAGTAAATAAGAATTAATCGTATAACTGATTAGTATTAAACAAGCTAAAAATACCATGAATATACAGTTCTATCAGAGATTATAGCTATTTAAAGGAATTTGCAACTTTGAAGTAGACTCGCCTAACTTTTAGGTAATTTATTATTTTAAAGCTTATAATCCTTTATTTAGATGTGATGGGCCGACAGCATATTCATTATTTAGTTAAAATAGTTCAGTTTTAAAAAGAAAAATGGAATTTTAACTATTTTAAGTATCACATGGGGTGCTGGGCTAGAATATCACCCTCTCATCTCTACCCGTGGGTGTCTTTGGGTTAACTAGTGTTAACACACCAGAAGGTAGTCAGCAGTGCTTTCTGAAGAACTGATATATCACGCTGCAATCCCCAAGACGCCAGCCAAGCATGAGGATTATGGCAAACACCCCTATAAAGGGGGAGGCTGTGTTCAGCAGTGAACAATCCCGCTGATACAGTACAGTACAATTTTGCTATTTTTGCATTGATATAGTGAAAAAATAAACCTCCAGCACTTGGAGAGGAATTTGAATCTATAACTGACCAAGTAATACTATGTGAAGTAATGAAATGTATAGTGCGTGTTTATGAAACAATGCTTCGTGACAGGTATGTCTGGTGAGTGAACAGAGTTTTTGTTGAATGTTTGGAAAAACATGTCACAGGAGATATGCTTTAATGTACTCTCAATAAAACTGATATATTAATAAAAAAAACTGATTGCCACTTTATATCCCACTATGGGGTGTGACCCTTATGGTAGCAGCTATCAACTAATTAAAACCAAGATCATACAGTTAGTTTTTTTTATATCTGTTAAATATTGATTTGCATTATGTAATTTTTCTCCACAGTATTTGCTGAACTTACAATGTCAAATAGACAAAGTTAAAATTCAATCCAATTCAATTATATATTAAAAACTTGTATTAAATAGTACTATAATTATATATATTGACACTTATTTATTGTTAAAATTACACAGGAAAAATTTTATAAAGCCAAGTTGCAATTTAACCGCCTTTTACTGAAACAAAGAAAACATAAAAAATTGTTCACCTATTAATAAACCATTGAATTCTAAGAAGAAGACTTAGAGAGGATAATCAGGATTTGTTTGATGTGTGGTTTATTGACAACAGCTTTGTTTTTTTTTATTTTGAGAACCATTAATGTTTCATTTACATACGATGTTTTTATAAATGACTATAATTTGGCTCTTTCCATATTCCAGTTTTAGAACCGGGCACTAAGGGGTGGCAAGAACTTAGAGATTCTTTTGGAGATGAAGTATTACTATCTGATGGCAGAGTAAACCGTGCTAGACTTGGAGAGATAGTCTTTGATAATGTTGAAAAAAGAAAAATACTCAACTCTATCACACATCCACGAATTCAGAGAACCATGATGAAAATGGCTATGTCATATTTCTTCTCGGGTCATCGCTATATTGTGATGGAAGTTCCTTTACTCTTTGAGACAGGAAAAATGATGACTTTTATGCATAAAATAATTACTGTTGTTTGGTAAGAACTATTTTCAAATAATTTTTGTTATAACTATTTAATTAAATGATACACAGATATATATGCCTATAGTTTTAATGTAAATGTGTGCCAACCATGTAGCTTTAAAGTAAAGCAAAAAGGATGGACAATAATAAGGTATGATAGGTTCTAATCTAGTTAGTATGTACAATGCGATTAAAATAAGAATAGGACGGGCTTTCGGCTAACTTCACTCATATTCAATCTAATAAGTACGATCAGCAGAACAAACTTAAAAATAAAGCAGTGCCATATATTTATAGGTCATTTTAAATGAGTGACCCGAAATTGTTAATTTTAATAAATTCATATTTTTAAGGTTGACAGCACAGACGCCATTTTGGTTTGATGAAAACGCGGGCGTCAGGGTCTTATTTCTCCGACAGTGTACTACTATGCGACACGTTATCTTGATAGCTCAAGTGACACTATGTACATAAAAAAATAAAAAAACAAACTGGTGGATTTTAGACGACATATAGTGAGAAATCAATTTATTTTTTCTTCAAAAATGTCATCGGTATCAAAATGATTGTCTTTAAAAAAAGATTCCATAAATATATTAACTGGCAGTTTTAATTTCAATTGGTCGATAAAACACTTAACAAAAATTAATTATTTGCAGTCGGGTTTTTTATTTTCTTTACTAATTTATAAATTTTTTATCATTTCTTTTTTTGCACACTGTACCAAGTTCTAGTTTTGACGTCACAACATGGCGCTAGGCCGATCCTATGCTTATTTTAATCGCATTGTACATACTTAATCTAGAAACTTGAATCCATGATTTTGAAAGAAAGAATTATATTTTAGTTTTTAATGCAGTTAAGTTAGTATACTTAATTGTTTGTCTGTATACTCAAATCATTGATTTGTATCGTAATTATTCTTTATAATTATATCTTTAAAAAAAGTATCAACAAATAACAGGACAGTATCCAGGAGTTGCAGGTTCAAGTCCCACTGGAAGTTGTCTTTTTCCATACGAAGGATTTCTATGTTTTTGCTTAACATCAATCCTGTTTTTAAATAATACTAAATAATTGTAGTTGTTTGTCAGCTAATGCGATTTTTGTATGTATGTTTGTTTTTTATTTCCTAGTTACCATATTTACACAATTATAATATTATGTCATTAATTAAGGTTATAGCTAGCAATATAATTATACAAATAAGCTCCTAAGCGATGTCAGTACAAAGAAGATTTTTTTTCTGTTAGTTGATTTACAAAACTACAGTGAACATTTTTTTGTACTGAAAGTGGGATTTGAACCCGTGTTGATTCTAATGTTCATTTAATTTAATCAGACAACTAAATCAGGTGTTGCAATATTCACTGGTAAATATCACCAAGGGTTTCACTTGTAATAATATAATATTCATATATCCATAAGACCTGCGAGATTTTTATAATATAATATTCATATATCTATAAGCTCTGCGAGATTTTTGATTTCTAGTTTTGTCACTATATTCAGTTTGACATTTTTAAGCAGATACTCTCCCCGCTTTCTCACCTGATGGTAAGTGACGATGTAGTCGGCGATGGTACACACCCGCCTAGTAGATGCCTATTAACATTATCATTAAAGAATATTACATTAAATTTATCTAGAGACAGATTCACATTCATTTATAGGTTATCCATACACATAAAAAAACATTTTTAAATCTATGTTAATACTCAATAACAATCATCATGACACCACTAAAATCTTAAACATTATTTTAAACATATATCCATGTTATTGTGTTGCAATGATGGAATGATGGCCGAGCGGTAATAACAATGGATCCCCACCGCCGGCTTGAGCTTCAGCCCATGGTGGAAGGGCATTTTGCGCATGCTCGCCTGGCTAGCTACCACCCTCAAGTAGAAAATATGTCGACAAGCACCTAATAGTGTGTTCCGACAGCAGTCCTTGAGAGCCATAAAAAAATTACAGACTTAATAACTGTATGTCTCAGTGTGACGGGCGCAGTGCAATTCGTCACATGCATCTGTTATAGGCAGAGGGTAATCCATTTAACATCAGTTGGGCCTCGTGCTTGTTCCGTAACAACCACATGAAAAAAAGTTTGTTAAAAACTTGTCAGTTTATAATAAGTTTGTATCACAAAAATAACAGTATAATTTAAAAATACTTTTTAAAATGTGTCTTGATACCGGAAAGTCAGACAGTAAATTAAAATAAAAATGAATATGAAATTTTACATATAAAATAAGTCTAAAACAGAAAAAATAATGTACATATTCTATAACGAATATAATATAATATACATGTAGTGTAAAATAATCAAGAAAATGTGGACCACAGGCGAACCCTAGGTATTGTCACCCATTTGGAACCACTTTGGGGCCACGTGTCGGAGTTACTACAGTAAAACTACGATCACAGGTGTGGGCGATGAAACTGTTTAGGATAAATAAATGATGACCTATATATGCCTTAATTTTAACCAACTACAAAAAAACGGAAGAGAGACTAGGGCACGCGTATTTATTTTAATATCTTTTTTTGTTACCGGTTTAGTATTATTTTAAATAGTATCGACACAAGCTAAGCGAAAAGAGAATTTTTGGATAAAAAAAGTTAACTTTGATTTTTGATTGACTGTGATTTTTATGACCATAGCGAATTTGGACAAGGGCTATACGGCTGCTGCATTATTTTATACAGTACTGGTTCATAATTTTGTTCATCAAGCGAATGTTATGGAATAAGAATAGTAAAATAAAATTCGTCATTTTTAATTTTAGAGAGCATCTTCGACCACATCATCACTTACCATCAGGGTGAGATAGTAGTCAAAGGCTAACCTATCAGCTATTAAAAAAAACTAGTTGTTAGCTAGATTGTTTTATATATTATTCAGCATGTAAATTTACTTTGAGGTTCCATAAAATGTTATATTTCTGAGATACAAGTACGTAGGAAAAATTAAGATCTTTTACTTGTCCAAAAGTTTTATATTTTATTTGTTACCTATCCTTATATCTTCTACCTTTCCAGAACATTTTTTTAATATATTTCTATGATTTTGAAATTCCAGTGAAGATCACCAACAGCTGGAAAGGCTATGCAAAAGGAGCGATTTCTCTGAAGTAGTGGCAAAAAAACGAATAAAGTGTCAAATGCCACTTGAGGACAAAGTCGCCAAGTCACATTATGTCATAGATAATTCCGGAGATTTCGTTAGTACAAGGCATCAAACAGAAAGCATCATACGGACATTGAACAGGTCCAAGTTTACATGGTAAGTACATTATCGCCTCTCCATGCCTACCCATATACCAGAAAATCTATATAGACGTATCCGAGCGTGGATAACTGGTAGATATTATAGACTTCTATAGAATATCTAGGGTTTATGCGAGGCGCCTGTCTGACGCCAAAGCTCCTTCATAATGTTCACGTTGGTTGTGCACTTGAGAATAGTGCGTGGAAGGGCTTCCCATACAAACGCAACTCGTCATATTTAAAACATGATGAAATATTGCACACTCTACCTTGGGGCTTACATCTAGGTTTTCAGTTTTTCGTAAATTGCACACATGCTTGCGCCGCTGCGGTCGCTGCAACCCACGCGCTTCTTGCCAGTGACTAGTTATACACACATTCATTCTATACCGTTCGTTATAACTAATGGGCCTTTATTTTATGCCCTATAGTTTATCCTTTGACTACTATCTATCTATATATCAGCTGCCAGAACACACCGTTAGGTGCTTGGCGACAGATTTTCTACTTGAGGGTGGTCGCTAGCCAGGCGGGCATTCGCAAAATGCCCTACCACCATGCCATAACGACTGCCGTCCTAAGAGAACAACCGGGACCGACGGCTTAACGTGCTCTCCGAAGCACGGAAACGCTCAGTAGTAATGGCACTAGCGGTCACACATCCAACTCATGACTGCGCGCGACGTTGCTAAGTAAACTTCGCTACGAGAGCTTCATAAATGGGTGAATTACATGGCACAATTAGGGCATAATACAGCGCTTAGGCAGCAAAGATTGTTTTGTGTTTAGGCAAAGCTATTATAGAACAAATCAATTAAATTTTAAATTAGTTTATCCCCCTATTTATTTAGAGTTTATCACCCATTTATTCAAAATATCATTCTAAAATACTTAGTAATAAATAAAAAAATATATAAGCTCCTCGAATTATATAAATACTTACTTTATCATAAAGCTTTCGTCAAATGACTTGTATCTCCAAAAAGATATCCATACCTTAACATGTTTTGGTCCAATGTTATAGACCTTACCTTACCTTAGTGCCATCCGAACAGCTACTGATATTTTTGTTTGAAACACCAGGGAACCAACTCATGATAACGAGATTTCATTGCGGCAATTTTACACACAAATACACACAACAACGAGGACAGGCCGTCCGTACCTGTTTACAGATTAGAGGAATTACTTAGCATTCCATAGATTCACCGCGTGGGGGCCGGGTCCATAGCGTTGCAGGGGAAGAGGCCAGAGAGGCCTGGGACTTGCAACCCAGGGAGTGGGGTTAAGGACCCCTTTACGATGTCATCAATGCTCACCTTCACTTGCAAAATTGAAAAGAAAAATTGTGTATTTAATTAAAGGCTGTGGATTTTGTTTAAATAAATAAAATAATAAAAAAATTCACCGCTCGGACCTCCTCCCCTGCATAACCAAATTTGCTAGGAAGTTATGGTTGTTCTTGACAGGCCAAGTAGGTTATGTAGGGATTCGCTGGTATAACTCTTGCTCCAATTTCTACAGCATATACATTAACTACATAACCGTTTTTGGTTAATTCATTTGTTAGGTCATAATATTTGTTTGTTTTTATTGTGTGGTCTTTATATATGTTTGTTTTCCACGGCACAGTAAGTTCTCTTAGTACTATGCGTTTTAGATTTTTCGAATATAGAAATATGTCTGAACACCAACATCCTCAGAGATATTGTAGTGTTTTTCATACGTGTCTATTAAAATAGTCCAATCCGGAGCTGCGCCTAAGATGGAGTAAGGCTTGGCTTTGTTCAGATTTACTGGCTCTCAAGGACAGCTGCCGGAACACACCGTTAAGTGCTTGGCGACAGACTTTCTACTTGAGGGTGGTAGCTAGCCAGGCGGGCATTCGCAAAATGCCTGCCACCATGCTGTAACGACTGACATCATGCTGTAACGACTGCCATCCTTAGACAACAACCGGAACCGACGGCCTAACGTGCCCTCCGAAGCACAGGAGCGCTCAGAAGTAATGTCACTAACGGTCACCCATCCAAGTCTTTACCGCGTCGGACGTTGCCTAACTTAGTTGATCGGTTAAAAACGGCTGACCAAACTTTGCTACGAGTGCTTCAAACATATGGTTACAGTATACATATTATAATAAGTTTTAAATGTTTTAGAACTTACGAGTAGATGCCTTGGCACTTGTATGCTTTAACATAAGGCCATCGAAATCCTATGAGAATATAACAATTGAATTCTTCAATTACTTGACATTTTGTCCTTTGGATGGAAGTAACTATAAGCCATATTTACTAGATACATGTATTTTTTCAGGTATTTCAGGAGCATAATAGTGATTGCACTGCTCTCTATAATGTTTGGTGCAGCGCACATAATCAGCAACTACATTAACGGCGTACACGATGTGAAGTAGGTGTTTGATAACCGGACTTTGGTTCTTCATCATTCATTTTGTCTCGTTGTATTACGGTACGCTGGTAATGGGAATGTTTACAAAATATTTTAATCTATTTTTAGTCTGCTAAGAATAATATGTATAGCCTGACCAAAGATACAAAAAATCCCGCCGTGTTGAGGGCACACATTTAGAAGGAAGAAATGACAAAATTTATAATACGTTTTTGAACGAGCAATGAGGCACTTTCTGAGTGGGTGTGGTGTAAAACATATTTATTCAATATGCTGCAATGTAAAATACAACAATTTACGTTTGTAATATTTCATGTATTCTTTGGCTTGAAATTCAGTCAATGTGTGATCTATGAGGATTATAACCTATGATGCTGTTACCTCATGGTCTTATCGTGCTCTGCGCCCATTCAATTTGTTTTTTACCGGGCGTCATGACATAATTATTAATAAATATAATAACATCGAACCCCGCCGCAGCACTAGTAGGTACACAATTCATCAGATAAGAATTGAATGTGTTCAGAAATGAGCCAAAAAAGTAAATGTATATGTTACGGTTAAAGCTAGAGGACGAAGTAAATCTAGTTTTAACTTAGCATTACCCACTTCTGTTGGGTAAAGTTCGAGAGTTTAATATGATTAATATTATAGTTTTAAAGAATAATGTACCCTCTCGTAAGTTGCAGTGCCCCGACGGGGTATCACAGGAACTACAATTTTATGTTTAAGACTAATTGTTATGCGATATGCAATAAAGAAATTTGATTTTATTTATTTGAACAGACAAAATATTTTTTATTCGCAGTTTATCCTCGTATCGTACACCTAGGTCTACCTAATGTTGATTGGGTAATCTTAGACAAACCATGTTGATAACATGAAGTTTTATTCAAAACATTTAAAGACGTCCATAATATATTCTTACTAGATGTTACTGCTTTCATTGGGCTAAAACTATGTTCGGCTGCCTTCATAATCGCGCATCACCGGCTGCTTCCGCGGCACGCTCGCTACGCTCGGTCGGCTCGCGCTTTATTGTAGTTATCTGTAATCTAACGCCCCTCCTCGTTGTCGCATCATATATGACTTTTCCATAGACTCTTTAGCCCTAGAGACGCCTAACATTAGATGTAGAACTAAGTGTACCTGGGTAAACAGCGAATTAAAATGTATCTTTGTCAGTTTTCGAACTTCGGATAACCTAGGCTTACTCCTTCTGCAAGCATTACCCGCAGCTTATAAACAGATAACGATATACGTAATGTATACGTAGTGTTGCTGTTAAGAAGTCAATGTAGCACCTCCACTTCAGGTTGTTTTTTTAATATCTCTGGTCAGGCTTTAAATTAATAGATTTTAATTTGTGTAGAGATATAAAGTGATTGCTTTTGTAGAAAAACAAATTAGCTTTTATGACATATATACCTTTACTAAACGACTCACAGTTAACCTTAAAGAATAATTTTAACACTTACGCCTCGGTGTTATCAACATTCTGTAATGTTTACTGTGTCAACAGCAGTATTTGTGCATAAATACAAGTACAAATTTTAAAAATATCCGAAACAAAACCATTAGCACTATTAAGATTCAAATAGAGCAGTACATAGCTTCTCTACATGATGTTATGTATCTACATAACATCACGTTTGTTTCCCGGAGGGAAAGGCACCACGGATTAAAATTATTAAGTAATTGCTACAACCTTGTTATTTACAAATGTCATTATTCTTTTACTCTCATTTAATTTTTCGGATGCCCGGTTATCAGATTGAAGGTACTCATGCCCTATCCTTTTTCTAGAATGTTTCCAATCTGTTCTGAATACTTGAGCCGTAGTCTTTCCCATTCAACTGATACCTTCCCTAGGACTTGCTTTGTCCATGTCCTTACGTCCACCCTCACTATGTCTACAACCATCTCAGCATAGCTTTCTCAACCAATGTCAGAAGATCCTCATTCGATCCACATTGCTTATTAAGGCGTTTCTCACTTTAATCCCCATCATCCATAACTGCATACATTCTACTTTGATCCGTCATCTGCCACACCCAACTTTCACTGCCCACCAAATTATCTATTCAGGTGGCAGAAATAAGAACTATAAAAAAATCCCTCAAATTGTGACTTGTAGTTGATTTCCTTGACCAGTAGCGCCCTCGAAAACTGCACAGTTAAGTTGGTGGTACTATACATTAATGTCAGCACTAACGCTTCTCTATGGACTGCAAGTCGCGACTTTTTAGACACGTTTCAAGATTAAAAAAAAAACTACCTATATTGTATAAAGACGTAACTAATAAAACCTGTAAGTAGGTAAGCCTAACACCCTTTTATATAAACGTGCCGTTGTTGGGCACCGTGGTCGTTAGAGCGAAACACGAACGTAGTATACCAAATCTGTTCAAGTATTCTTGAAACGTTGTTTACCAAATGATACTAGTATGTACTAATACTAAGTAAAGAACCGTGGGGGTACTAGACTAGAGTTGCACCCCCCATATCTTCCTGTCGGTTATAAATTAGTTTAACATAAGCACCCTATATTGTTAGATGCTATTACGTTTTTTTACGATCTTTAAGACCTTTTTTATTCACAATGTTTTTTTTTATATCTTAAAGTAAGTGGGTTAGTAGTGTCCGATGTATTATCGTATTTATTTCGCCGTTGTTGTGATTAGGTATTTGACCATCGTAGTTACCATTAATTTTAATCCTTTTTAAACTTTATTAATAATTAATTGACATTATATTTAATTTTTATTGCCTTATACAATCATATACAGTATAGTTATCTGTTATATCAATCTGTTCTGAATACTTGAGCCGTAGTCTTTCCCATTCAACTGATACCTTCCCTAGGACTTGCTTTGTCCATGTCCTTACGTCCACCCTCACTATGTCTACAACCATCTCAGCATAGCTTTCTCAACCAATGTCAGAAGATCCTCATTCGATCCACATTGCTTATTAAGGCGTTTCTCACTTTAATCCCCATCATCCATAACTGCATACATTCTACTTTGATCCGTCATCTGCCACACCCAACTTTCACTGCCCACCAAATTATCTATTCAGGTGGCAGAAATAAGAACTATAAAAAAATCCCTCAAATTGTGACTTGTAGTTGATTTCCTTGACCAGTAGCGCCCTCGAAAACTGCACAGTTAAGTTGGTGGTACTATACATTAATGTCAGCACTAACGCTTCTCTATGGACTGCAAGTCGCGACTTTTTAGACACGTTTCAAGATTAAAAAAAAAACTACCTATATTGTATAAAGACGTAACTAATAAAACCTGTAAGTAGGTAAGCCTAACACCCTTTTATATAAACGTGCCGTTGTTGGGCACCGTGGTCGTTAGAGCGAAACACGAACGTAGTATACCAAATCTGTTCAAGTATTCTTGAAACGTTGTTTACCAAATGATACTAGTATGTACTAATACTAAGTAAAGAACCGTGGGGGTACTAGACTAGAGTTGCACCCCCCATATCTTCCTGTCGGTTATAAATTAGTTTAACATAAGCACCCTATATTGTTAGATGCTATTACGTTTTTTTACGATCTTTAAGACCTTTTTTATTCACAATGTTTTTTTTTATATCTTAAAGTAAGTGGGTTAGTAGTGTCCGATGTATTATCGTATTTATTTCGCCGTTGTTGTGATTAGGTATTTGACCATCGTAGTTACCATTAATTTTAATCCTTTTTAAACTTTATTAATAATTAATTGACATTATATTTAATTTTTATTGCCTTATACAATCATATACAGTATAGTTATATACTAACCGCTTTAGTCATAGAAATACATATGCAAGCGTTTTGTTACTATCGCTGCTCCTCTCATATACGTATCAGTAAGGGAGACAGGATAACTTTAATGGGTCCCACACGTTACGAAATCGAATACGATCAACGATTCCGTTCAAAAGTTCGGCATGGAATAGTGTGTCCAGGTGGCCGAGTGCATGAGGCATCCGGCGCGAAATCAGAGGACGTGAGTTCAATTCCCGCCCGGGACATACAATTTTGTGCTCCAATAATTTGTAAAATGTGATTTTAAGTAACGTGCGATAATGCTCGTAAAATCATATTTAGAAATATTTATAACTTTATGTTCATATTTATATTTTAGTAATTAAACTGCGTGATCGACCTAGCATTGCGAATCAGAATCAGAATATATTTATTGTCAACTGATAAAATTATACAAGTCAGCCAGATCTTACGGCAATAGAGTAATAATCAGTTTGCCCACATCAATATTAATCATAATTGTATGAATACATTAATAATCTTATTGTTAAATGACTATCAATATTGTTAATATGTATATCAGAGAAGAATCTAATTTTAAATGTGTTATAAATCATTAATTCATTATAAATATACATAAAATTAATATATAATATAATTTAAACTTGTCAGTAAAGTAAATTAAAAAAAAATGTCAATAATTATAAATCAATAAATTGGCACATGTTACTGTTACACATATAATATTATTGTCATAAAATTATCAATCGTATATGTCAGCTGACTTATCCCTATTCAGAAACTCATTGTAATTATAAAAAACACCGCGATCGAGGTGAAACTTTCGGCCGGCCGACACACATGCATCGATAACGCTACAGTACCTCCGATTCGATTTGCTCGTATGTGTTCCATTTTTGAGTCTACTTTCTTCGTCTGCACAGTTTTGTAAAATCTTATAGAACTGCACTGATCTTTTTTTTAATGTTATTGTCACGGAACAAGCTCGAGGCCCGCCTGATGTTAACCGGACTAACCTCTGCCTATAACAGATGCATTTCATCACAAGTCACGAATTGCACTGCGCCCGTCACTTTAAGACATAGTTGTTATGTCTCATGTGCCTGAAATTGCACGGGCTCTCAAGGACAGCTGCCGGAACACACCGTTAGGTGCTTGGCGACAGATGTTATACTTGAGGGTTACGCTAGCCAGGTGGGTATTCCTAAAATGCCCTCCATGCGTTGAAGCTCAAGCCCGCGGCGGGATTCGAACCATGGACCTGTTGCGTGGCAGTCCATAGCCAATGCCACTGAGCAATCACTGCTTCAAAAGATGTCTTACATTCGGTGCGATTGATCGTTTCCATTTGATTGTACCGTTCAAATTGGATTCGATTTCGTAATGTGTATGGGTCCAAGCTCCATTTATAGCAAGTAGTCCATGAATAAGAGGTATATAATTATATGGTTATACAGTAGGATTTAAAATGGTATTGCCGATATGGATATCTTTGTACTCAATTATAAGTATTACGTAAAATCAATATGAAGACTTTTTATATATAATTCGGTGTTATCCTAATTAACAATATACCTATATGTTTGAGTAAGTGTAAGTACATAGATTATTCAAAAATGGGCATATGCGTAATATCGTAATTTAATAAGTTTTCGTAACATAAAAATATATGCTCATAGTGTAGTTTAAACACTAATATGTATCATTTGATTTTTTATATGTCGTAAGTCGGAACACACTTCAATATTATGACAGTCGAAACCCGTATGAAAGAAATCCTAATTCATCATCATACGTTTTTACATCATCACTACATAGTATAAAACAAAGTCGCTTTCTCTGTCCCTATATATGCTTAAATCTTTTAAACTACGCAACGGATTTTGATGCGTTTTTTTTAATAGATAGAGTGATTCAAGAGGAAGGTTTATATGTATAATAACATCCATTAAATAGTGGAGAAATACTGTTATTTTTGAGGTTTCTAGTATTATTTATATAATGGTTCTCGTATTGATCTGAACTATCTACATTTGGTGCGTCAGAACTACACAAGTACATTTAACTAATTCGCACTCGATGTGAAAGTCTGGCCGAAAGTAGTTCTATCATCTCTTCTATCCACTTACTCTTTGATGAACTTAGTAAAGTCTTTAAGCGTCTACCATGATACATTTCAAGTTCATCTTGACAAATGACTCGAATGGAATGATTACACAACATTTGGATTTGAGGATATCAATCCTTCATATAAAACTTCACATTCCAAATTTATTCGGCAGAATGCTCTTGCTCTTCTCACCCATGAATAGGATCTGTGAAAATGACAGCCGAGTGTCTTTCACTCCACTATATTTCAGAGGTTCGGTGCGTACGCTCACCGACGGCTGATCGTGTCAGTGAACAGTTTTGTGTGATCCCCTGTATGATCTACCTGGCTTTGTGATCGCCAAATAGCGATCGGTAGGTTATAGTCATCTATAATATATAACTGAAATAATGTATAGCTATGTAACTGAACGCACTCCAGGGTGCCAAGTCTGCTAATCAATATGAATCTATAATTGACTCGGCCTGGTCAATTTTGTCAGTTTTGGTAGTCTACTAACTTCATATCGTTCATATTGAGTCAATATTGATTAAATCTCGCTTTCATATGAAAACGAAACGAAATAATAAAATAATAACTAAAGTGTTTTCTGAATTTCCTTTCTCTTTTTTTATTTTTTGTTGGCAATAGCATCAAACCAGCCTAGATTCATCATAGATTCATATATTCGTACGGGATCAGCAGACTACCGATTCTGTCTTGTATGAATATTGAATGAATATATGCTGAATATGAACATATAATTAGCAGACTTGGCCCCCAGGTTAAACATTAATACGAATGTTGCTTGTAAAAATGAAAGCCGTTTACATGTATCGCTTTTATTCCAACATTAATTTTGACATTATCATAGCACTAATTGAGTCTATTGTTGCCTAACCAAGACACTGGAGTGGATCTTCTTAGCAAATCGTTGAGGTTTTCTAAAATAGTCACCTTCACAGGCGCTTCCTTTGGTACTTCAGAGCCGTTCCTCTGCAAATTATAGAGTTGTGTATTACATCTGTTCATATTATAATAAACATTCAAGGGTTCAAAAAGCTACGTGAAATACAAGAAACTATAAGTAAATAAGTATATACTCACCAGAGCTAACCAGTAATCCTCAGTGGTCGATGTATGAAAGTTCGTTGAATTGAAAATCATGTGAATTGGATCGAATTTAAACGATCCGAATATAGCCCTAAAAACAAATAGTTTTTTAATAATCGAATTCAAACTGACACTTTAAACTTAAATGCGACAATATTATGGATTTCTTGGCCGTTCGCTCATACGCTATTATAGTCCATATAGCAGTTTGTTAAGCCGCAAATGCATTTCGTCTATATCGCGATAACAATGTTGTAGTACATTCAACAAAAATATGAGACGTCGTTTGGACAAGCCAAGAAAAACGCTTTCACCTGATGAAAGTTTAATCTTTATCGGGCTTAATCTGTTTTGCCAGCGAAATTAACAAGCAATTAAACTAAACTAACATTATAAAGAGAGAATTGGTTGTTTGTTTGCCATTGAATAGCCTCTGAAACTACTGGACCGATTTAAATAATTCTTTCTCCATTAGAATCCTTTTTTTTTTTTTTTTTTTTTTTTTTTTTTCGCTGGGAAAAATGCATTACGGATGCCCCCCCCTTTGGGGGATGGAGGGGGTATGTGGGACTCCCCGGTAGAAGGCCGGTATACCCACTAAACAACCCAGCGGTATTCCAGCATCGTTTTTGTGGAGGAGGACTGAGAGACCGGCAGAGCCTTTGCGTCCAGTCCCCCTTCGACGACCGCCCGCTTTTACAGCGGGGCCTACACGCCCCTCCCAGCAGGAGAGGCCCGGGAACGACCAGGAGGGAATGGTCAAGTACCATTCCCGCCCGACGGAGGTGGTGAACAGGTGCAATGCGAGAGAAAGCGCCCCCGCGCCTTTCTCTCGCTATTCACCACCGGGTGGGTGCCGTCAACTTCTGCCGAGGCTAGACTGGCCGCCTCTCTAAAGTCTCTCCCCCGGGCGGTAAGGAGAGTGTCATCCGCATAGCAGATGACACTCGTGCCACGAAGGAGACTTCCCCGCAGAAGCCAGTCGAATGCGATGTTCCACAGGAGCGGTCCCAGGACAGACCCCTGTGGAACACCGGAACCTTCATCGTAACGGTGGAGCTGTCCCGTGCGATCCACGAGGAGGACAGCTCGGTCCCCCAAGTAGTCAGCCAAGAGACTGCGCAGGTACTGAGGCACTTCATGGTACCGGAGTGCCTCCAAGATTGTCGAGTGGGGGACGGAGTTGAAAGCGTTGGCTATGTCAAATGACACAGCCAAAACCCCGTCCCCTGCCTCCGTAGCGTCCTGCACCTGGCCCTTGAGTCGGGCTAGTGCGTCGACAGTCGAACGCCCCCTTCGAAAGCCGAATTGGGCGTCCGACAGGTCCGGTCCGACCCTCCGCAGGTGGCCATTGAGCCTGTTGGCGATGATCCCCTCGAACATTTTACCGACCTCATCGAGCAGAACGATGGGCCGGTATGCCGAGGGAGAGTCTACCGGGCGTCCCTCCTTTCGAAGGAGGCACAATTGCCCCTCTTTCCAAGGTTTCGGGAACCTACCAGACATGAAACACGCGCTGAATAGGTCCCGAAACCTCTCCTCCATTTGGAGTGCGTGGCGATCACCCGCGCGGGGACGCCGTCCGGCCCAGGGGCCGTCCTCTTCGCGCGGAGACGGAGAACCTCTTCCTCAAATTCCGCCACTGACGCTGGAGGAGCCTCTTCCCCTTCCATTGGGGCCGCCTCCCGCGGGGGGTTCATCACTGGTGGGGTGAAGTTGGACCCGTTCGGAAACAGAGACCGGACCACCCCATCCAGCAATGTTGGCTCGAGGGTCTCCGTCAACGGGGGACCAAAGGGGCGCAGTTTGTTCCGCGCCGCCTTATACGGTCTCCCATACGGGTCCCTGTCGAGGCCCTCCAGCATTTCGGCTCTCGCCGCGTCATCGGCAGCACCCATTGCCGTTTTGAGGACCCTATTCGCCTCAACGTACGAAGCGTAAAGAAGGTCCTCGTTGGCCTCATCTCGCTGGCTGCGCCGTCGACTCCGGGTGTAGGCCCTCCTTGCTGCCACACAGGCGGCCCGGAGCTCCGCTAGTTCCTGCGTCCACCAGTATACGGCGCGTCGGGGAGGCGGGCGGCGAGACCGAGGCATGCTGGCATTGCAAACCTCGGTCAGGGAGTTCCTGAGCTCGACCGCTGCGGATTCCACGCTTAGGCCTTCGAAAGGAGGCGCGAGCCAGTCCTGCACGAACGCCGCCTCCATTGCCGACTCACGGTCCAGGCGGGTGAGAGGCCATCGTGGAAAGGGAGAACGGCCCGAAGGGACCGCCCTCCGGGGGCTCTGGGTGGAGATTTCGAACCGCACATATCGGTGGTCCGATAAGGTGTCCACCGTCTCCACCCGCCAGTTCAAGACGCGGGCGGCTAGCATGGGGGTGGCGAACGAGACGTCGACCACTGACCCTCCCCGTTGCCGCACACACGTCTGGACCGTTCCTCTGTTGAGGAGGGACACACCGGAGGAGGCAGCCCAGAACTCAACGGCGCGACCCCGGACGTTGCAAGAGGCGGCTGGGTTACCCCAGACCACCGACTTGGCGTTAAGGTCACCTAGAACAGTGACCTGACGAGGCGCCGCCCTACCGACAACGGCGGTGAGGATTTCGAGAAAATTCTCGAAATCCGAGAGAGGGCGGTTTGGGGAGAAATAAACGCCCACGAAGGCTATATCTCCCCACGCGGCGGCCACATATCCCGGTCCCCTCTCTAAGAGCGAGAGGGGAGGGGAGTCTGTGGAAGACCGCGACACTACTGCCACCCAGCCAATGGCTAGGGATCGAGTATGGCTCAGCAACCACCGCCACGTCCACCAACCACTCAGCCATGGACTGCATCAGCAGGTCCTGGGCTGCTTTGCAGTGGTTGATGTTCGCCTGGAGGATGCGATGCTGGGCCCTATCCATCATTCGGACATTGCACCCCCCTCAACAGCCACAGGCGTTCCCGTTTCGGGGATGGCGGTGGCTATAGCAGGCCGGGTCGGCGCCTGCGCTTAGCCCTTCTTAGGGGGAGGATTGCAGTTCCTCCCTTTCATTACGTGGTCCGCCAGGCGGCCACTGGCAGCACACACCGCACAGCGTGGCGCGGTGGCCGTGCAGGAGACAGATTTGTGCCCCTCTTGGCCGCAACGGTAACAACTGTTCGCCCTGTCCACCTCGGATGGGCAGAGGGCCCGGGTATGCCCGATTCCGAAGCACTTGAAGCAGCGCAGAGGCTGATCTTCAAGTGCTCGGACTCTGCAGGAACTAAAGCCTACCGACAGCCGTCCCTTGGCGAGGGCGGCTCTAGCCACGGTTACCGGGCACTCGAGGCGGATGGTGCCCATGCCGCCGCGACCAGGCCGGATACCCCTACCTTGCACCGCTGCGACATCGCAGCCCCCTGTCGCTGCGACCGCCGCCACCACCTCCTCTTTGGTGACCGAATCGTCCAGATCGGTCACCTCCAAGGTCGCCGACTTTACTGGCCTGACTACCTTAGCCGCATCTGCAATGACCTCTTTCAACTTAGTTGCAAAGAGGTCTGCGTTGGCACCGCCCTGAGCTCCTGGGAACTCGAAGATTCGAGCCCCAGCTTGGGTCCGACGGCACGTTACTGCTCCGATTCCCAGTTGGGTAGGGTCGGCGCCAGCACGGGCCCGCTTCAGGACGGACTCGTAGGTCTCGCCCCGCTCCGCAGCCTCCACGGTGAGCGTCACTACAACGGTTTTAGGGGGAACCAGGGGCTTAGGTTTCCCCACACCAGCGGGGGCCCTTTTGGCTGCCGGAGCAGTGGATGAGGGCTTTGGTAGGACGGGGTGGAGGAGGGTAGAAATGCGTCCTCCGTTCTGGAGGATGGCCCCGGCTTGTTCGGCCTCGTGTCCTCCTTTTGGGAGGACGGCCCTGGCTTGTTCTGCCTCTTGTCCGCCGCAAGTGGTGGACGGATGCGACTCTCCGGCAAGAGCCTGTCCTCGATGCCGGCGAAGCAGGCTCTCGTGAAGGCCCTTTCCTCCATGACGACCTTGCGGATGATTTCCTCAAGGTTGGAGGAGGTGGGGCCCTCAGCCGCTGGAATCGGGTCAGCCTGGATTGGCCGGGCCTTGGCTTCAGCCAGCTTTTGGTGCAGCTGTTTGACCTCCGACTGCAGGCGGTCGACCTTCGCCTGCAGTTGCCGCGTTTCTTCAGTAGAGGTGCGTTGTACCAGCTCGCGGATTATACCACGCATACTTGCGGCTCTGCACTTCAGGGACTTCTTAAAAGTCCCCTTTAGGTTGGAGGACTTAGATTCGACCTCCACTATCTCCTCATCGTCCTCTTGCGCCATGCGCTCCAGCTCGACCAGGGAGTAGTCCGAGTAGAGGACTATGGACGCACCGTATCCGGTCTTGGCCCGCGCGGTACGTGCCTGCTTCTCCTTGGCAGCGACCTTTTCCTCCAGGTCCTGTTGGAGCTGCGCCCGCCGAGCCAGACTCAACTGGCGTTGGGCATCTGCTAGGCCCACATCGTGGGTATCCGCTATAACTTTGGAAGGCTTTTTGGCCTTAGCCTTCTTGGGCTTGCTCCTACTGGAGTCCGAGGAGCAAGACCCGCCTTTCAAGAAGGCCCGCTTCTTTGCTTGCTGGCGACCTTCCGCTGTCGCTGCAGAATCATCCGACTCGAATGTGACAGACTCTACGTCGGAGTCCGAACACTCGTCCGGCCGAGTAAACACGCTAGCCGCGGATGGTGCGCGGCTCGCTTCCGACGCCGATGCAGACTCATCGGCATGGCCCTGAGAAGGGCCTTTTAAGAAACGCCCGGAGGCGTCCCGCGCTGGTTTAGACATATTAGCTTCCGCCAGTGTCGTAAATAAACCGCTGAGATATCTCAGGCACATATAACGACACACAGTGCACTTTGGCCGAGCCCAGTCTGCCACTCCGTTACGGTGGTCAGAACTGGGTCGTTTCCAGGGGACACGACGAGGACGTAAGCACTGTGGGGGTTTTTTTTGACCCGGGAAGATCCTTTATGGATACCACCCGGCTCCGGGGGGAGCAGAGTGGTTATGTGGGAGTCCTCGCCTGAGGGGCCTTACTACCCCCACGGGGGGGTGTAAGTGTGGGTAAGTGAGGTTACCCACTAAAAACCCGGGATGAGCAGTCTGCCGCCTAGCCGGGGCGAGATGGGGTAGCATTAGCAATCACCATCTCGCCCCGGCGGTTGGCCCGTCACCGGTGACGGGCCCCGGCCAATGGAGGGATGACCCAGCTCATTAGGGCCATCCCCCAGACGTGTGGGATCGTGCAAGCCAGTGGAGAATCCCCCGACTCTCCACCGATGATCCGCACAACACTAGTTAAGAGCGAGAAGGCGCCCGAATCGCCTTCTCCTTCCACCAGTTCGTCTACGCTGGAGCGGGTCTGAGAGGACGTCGTCCTCCCTCGCCCGCTCCGCGGTCTCCTTCTGCGCCATCACCTCTTCGCAGAAAGAGACCACCGCCTGCCACGATCCGTCGCTGCCGAGCATAGCGTTAACCACGCTCGGCAGCGACAGATCTGCGCCTATGACTGCTGTGAGGGCGTGCCGCATGGGACTCCATGCGGCGCACTCCTCCAGCGTGTGGAGCGCCGTGTCTTCTGGCGCTCCACACTCGTGACAGGCGGGGGTCGCCTCACGTCTTGCGATGTGATGCAGGTACCTTCCGAAACATCCGTGCCCGGAAAGCACCTGCACCAATCGGAAGGTGAGCGACCCGAATCGCCGCCCTACCCACCTCCGAAGGACTCCATTAGAATCCTACATTATCCCTGATTAACATAAGCGATAGAATATATTTAAAAAAGTTGTTTTTTTTGTTTTTTTTTTGTTGTATTCCCGTGCGAAGCAGGAACGTACCGCTAGTTATAAAAAAATCGGATACGGGGCCTAGGTGCTTCACCTGAGTGGAGTACAGGACTTCTGGACATATGGACACACCTGGACCTATTCCACGTGACATTATTTTTGTACAATCATTGTTATAATTTTACTTGCCACATTGACAATAAATTAAACTAAATTATATATTTACTTGTGACAATATATACGAATAGTTATGATTTAGTTTCATTAAGACATTTTTATGAAGTAAAATGGTACTTTAAGAGGTCTGTAGTTTTCTACTGGTTTAAACAGTTATGAATCAGGTTAAGAGCCTCATAGTTTGATGCGGTGATGAGCAGATGACAGATGACAAATCAATAAATAAACATTATCAACCATTTCTTGACCTAGTAATCTACGAGGATTAATATTTTCTGAGGAATAACCGAGAACTAACATCCACCGAAAATATTACATTATCGGTCACTGGCAGCTGTCAAACCAAATTGCTAAAAAAAGCGTGCTGGACGAAACAGGACAAATTATCATTTAAACGAATTCTGTACTATAGGAGTGGCTAACCAAGTATATTTTGCCCATTCATTTGTTTATAATTATTTATTTTATTTTATGAAAATTATTTTTTTATTTATTTTATTAAAATTCAAATTAAGAACAAAGAATTCACCAGTACAAATGTGTCATAAATATCTTCCATAATAAGTACTTGCAATGGAGTTAAATTAACGCACAAGTTTACGTAATATAAGTATTGTAAGTTATCATAATAAGAAATGCTGTATTGTCATTACTGCCATTAGAGAGTATCGCTATGGTCTAATCGAATTATGATTTAACGCCCAAGAAGCAAAATGTTTAACTTTCGGTATAAATATGTCTATTGTTTATGATTAGTAAAACGTCCTACTAGCTATTATATCATCGTTCACATCTCAGATTATTATAATATGCTTGTTAACTGTTATGAGACGTTTTGATTTTAATGTATACTTATCAAACATTTTTATTGTAATTAACAGCCTTACTTATAAACGCTACTTAAGTTTTAAACATTACTTAGCCGCTGATTAGCAAAATTTCTTACTCATAAACGCTACATAACTTTATCCAGTACCTAAGTACTGCTCAAATCAGCTGTCAATTTAAACACCGTCCCACCCTTGTTTAAAGTTTAAGTAACAAGATGGCGCCCATATTTCTGATCAGCTGATTTAGTTACAGACCCACCAACTTATCTGTTCAGGTGGCAGAAAAAAGAACTACAACATTCCTTCAAATTGTGAAAGTTCGTAGTTGATTTCCTTGACCAGTAGCGCCCTCGAAAACTGCACAGTTAAGTTGGTAGTACTATACAAAGAAAAGTATTATATTTACTTTTTAATTTCAAGATATTTAGCACTAGATACATGCTATTTGGCCATTTAGGTCATTCATAATACTTTTTAGTACAATGTTGTCAGTTTAAAATACGTTCGACCTCATTATCCATTGCTTAGCTAAACAGGTGCTATGTAGCGTTTATAAGTAAGAAATATTTATCTATATTTAAGCATTACTTAAACACTGTTTAGTTATCCATTACTTAGCAACTACATAGCGATGTTTTTATAAGTAAGGGGGTTAAAGGATAAAGGTCTTAATAGGATACATGAGTCGCGGCACGGGCGAAGTGGAGGCGGGGCGGCGCGGCGTCGAGGCGTATTTGCTGACCCCTAGAGAACTGTAAACGCTCCTGTGCTAAAAACTTAATGATAATGACTCAAAATGGCAAAGAAACTAGAAGCGACACGTGCCAGTCTTCCGCCGGGTCTGCGCCACGACGTCGCATTATCGCCGCCCGGCTTCATTTCGCTCGCTCCGCGTCTTTAGCAGTTTAATATGTAATCCTATAGTATAATACAAAGACGTGGCGCGTCATTGTGCGCCCGCGCCGCGGATCCGACTCGACTGTAAACTTACTCTGATAATGGTGTAGAACTAAAAAATCATAAACAGGCAATAGAGTACACCTATCACATTTGGCAAAGTAAAATGTCATAAATAAGTTATTTATGTATGCGATGATATCTTTGATATCGTTCATATAAAATAACGTGCCACGTCTGGTTGGCCTGTTCAGGATGGTTACATTTTTTACTGAGTGGAACAGTGATAAATAGTTTTCATGATATGTGACCAATCTGTGCTTGTTTTTTTATTATTATTTTATTGGTTATAATTATCGGACCTCAAGCTATTGGTCTATTTATACAATAAGCCCCTGGTGATGTGTATATTTATTTAATCAGTCTTAAGTATTATTTATAATAAAATGATATACTGTAAAAGACATGCTATGCTTAAAGACATCAACTAATGTAAAGTGAGAAATATATTGAGAAGTGTGAAAAAGGGATACATTACGTCAAAAATTATGTGACAAGATGTTTTCAATCATCAACTAATTATAAACAGGATTAAAAATGGTGTCATAATGTTTTATGGTCATACGTAAACATTGTCTATGCTATTCTTTTGATGTTAAGTATCTAAAAACTGAACCGTGCTATGATAATACGTGACGTAAAATCTCTGCGTTTATATGAAGGGGTCCTTTGAAACATGCACTACGAATGAAGGAAATCACGGAGTGTACGCCATTTAATGATAATATATGAATTACGTTATTTGTTGGCATTTCAACTCCATACATTCCTTACTCGAACACAACTTCTTAAGGGTGAACTGGCCGGCCCGTTCTCCATACCAACGTCGTAGGGTGATCACTCCCTTATTTGAGGATTTAGGTCCAAAACAAAGCTTGATATCGATCGATCTCGTCACTATCTAGGCTTGTATGATGCCGAAATTTTAATAAAATAATTAACTTGAGAATTATGAGTATCGAAACATTTTCGTATAAAGTTTTCGAGGGTAACTTACATATTAATTGTCTTTTTAAAATGTTGGCATGATACAAGCGTAGATAATGACGATATCAATCGGTATTATGCTTAAGTCTGGACCTAAAATCTCAAATAAGGGAATGATCACCCTACGACGTTTGTATGGAGAACTGACCGGCCAGTTCAACCTTAAACTAACTTCTCTCGTTATGACTCACGGTTTCAATTCATTTTCTATGACATATCTTTGAAGTATTTCTTCAGGCTGAGTTGCATGGGTTTCTTCTTCGTGCTCAGTATGTTCTGTGGTAGTTTCTGGCTCGGTCGTGTCTGCTCTGAAAATTAATCATCAACGTATATATATACAGTAAATGCTCTTATAATTTTATTTTATTGTTTGTGGCTGATCATAAATTATTATACTATTTATTGTACCTCTACTACAATCTATACCGCTTGCTTGTATTGTAATGAGCGGATTAACTTAATTTATTTATTGTGATTGAATTATTTGTAAAAAGCAATATATTGTAAAAAAGAAATTAGTTTCTATATTAATTCCTATCCATCCATTTATGGTTCCCGTGGTTTCAACTACAGCGGGATCGGAGTGGAAGCTGTTGCAATTTGGTTGCAAAAGTGACGATGTACGTATTGTCACATAATAAATTAGTTTGTGGGATCATTTTTAATTTCCCGCAATAGACATAAGCAATTAGGCGGCTACCGTTCCAGGGATGGTTCGGTTGTGGGTTCGAATCCCGCATCTAGTTGGACTTCGTTACATTATGAAGTACTTAATTACTTTAATAACTAAGGCTAAATGCATCTGAAAGTTTAATGACGTTTAATGTATTACGAAACATCTGCCAACAACAGCATCTTATGATTGATCTCAACTTAGAGATGCATCATTTGTTAACGAGAGTCTGAGTAATTATGTAATTACTTCCGTTTTCTCGAAAATATAATATATATTCAACTGAAATATGTAAAATAAGAATGCAATTACTTACAGAAATAGCGACGGCAGTAAACTTAATACAAATAAATTTATATTCAGGAATTTCATCATATCTAAATATACACCACCGGACAACTATTGCGCGTTGTGGCCGTAATAATAATAACTTACATAAAAATATTTTACGGTTACTGCCAATAACATTTTATTACTATGAGATTTCATAAAATACTTACCTACTTATGTGATATAAATAAATACTATTTTAACTATATGGGACCAACCTACTATGCCATGAGTTGGTTAAAATGTAAGTCTATGTATGTAGTCTATCTATGTAGATGCAACAGACTGCACCAAGGCTCGTATTAGCTGGTCTATTTACAGCGAGAGTGGGCAGCTATATATTGTCATATAATGTGACCATATCCATAGCAAAGCCTTATGGTGAGGTTTGTCAAAATTCTCTATAGCCCTATGGCAGGTACTGCCCCAGTCCGGCTATCCTGCGTATTCTGTAAGAGGCAAAACCGTTTCAATTATATTTCTACTGCTCGAGGAAAACGAAGGAGGAGGCTTTTAAGTCACCCCAATCCACTTCTAACCTGAACGACGTATATAAGCACCTTGAGACTGCTAAGCCGGCCTAGCAAGGCAGCTTAGTTGCATTTTGACAACACAGATATGCTCTTCGACTGATACCTCTTTCCTTACCCAGAGCATAGGGTACAAAGTGAAGCATTCCTTTTTGTACCGAGCGGGTGTGTGTCTGTACATCAGGGAAGATATCTGTATACGTAGTCTTAGCAGCTCCTCCTGGAAGGCTGCTGTGCGCATCCGGCTGTGCGTAGACAACGATGACCATTCGTGAATCTACAAATACAGGTCCGCGAGGAAGCGTTATTCCTGTTGTCCTCCAGCTCTTCGCCCCTAAGGCGGCAATCCGAGAGAAGTGGTAACGGACTGCAAAGCGAGGCACCGCCCAAAGTGACGACCACGACCACTGCCAAGAGTGTACCTAATCGTATAAGAAGAAATTAGGTAATATACTTACATCTTTATTTAATCAGGCCACTTGATATTATAACTGATCTTTACTGAATTTTTCATAGTCGGCGACGCATCACACCACGTAGGTATACTTATGTATAATTACTTCTGAGGTGGGATATTTAAAAAAAAACAAGTAATCAGATATTAATCGGTAAATACTACAGTGGCAAACTCGAGTCTGAAACTCATGGGTACGTTAACATAAGCTTGCTCAATAATATTAGAAAAAAGAGGTAGACAGGTTATACGTGCACCGCAAGTGGTATATTCCATGAGCTCAGTCGTCGCGTCTGGCATTACCATTAATGCCAGTAATACAAATATTTTAAACTTTTATTTGCGCCCCTACTACAGCTGTAGCTTAAGGTTCATCCATCATTTCTCTGGCTTGAGTGTCATTAGAATTCCTACCTATGCGTTTTATTTGCGTGCGAGTCGTACGGTGATGACGCAGCAAGCCGCTGCTAGATGGGACCAAGGATATTGTTGACGATCGGGGGACAACGGGGCACTGATTACCGGTTAGCTATCGCTCAATAATAACAAATAAAATTTCTTCGACAAATTACCCCCCCGCTAGGGTGTCATACCCACATTATTTTGATTTGATTTTTATTTAACATCTACTTTTTTGGATTTCAATCAAAATAATTTTGATTTGAATACACACCTTTTCCTGTACTTACCCTTCCTATTCGGGTAATACACTACAGACATGGCAACATGTTTTATATAATGTTAATTATTATTGTTAACTTTTTACTATGTTGGTAGGTACTTGTGTATTTGATATTTCTTTCGTGGGTAAAAATGAGGCTGTAGAAATAAAAGTCTTAAATATATAAACCAAAAATATATTTCTTAGATTCAGACATTGATAGTAACTAAGTATGAATATTTACTTAAATACCATATAAAAATAAGTGCGGCAGCACATACCTCATTTTCGTTTATGGGCGTAGAATATAGGGTATTACCTACTATATCTAGTCAAGTACAGATTAAAAAAAAATATAATTTTGAATTTGCCATTAGAATTTTTTACTTAGATTAAGTTAAGATAATAAGGTGTTTTCAAATTTTACAACGAGGCTTTAGGAAAATGCAACTAGTACATAGGTAGTTTGGATGGTAAAATAGTAGTCATTTTTCGGATTTAGACAACAATGACATATGTTAGATTCATATTTAATGAATCTGAGATATAAGTAGGCCATATAGGCTATATAAGTAAGCTTACTAAATGCCCCGGTTTGCATCAGCGTCCCGGTCAAACTAGAAGCGCGAGAAGCGAGCGCTCCGCACGTTTTATGACAAAATTACGTTAGTGAAAATGTAAAAAATAGGCGTGCGCGACTAATAAAACTGGGCAAATGTTTCCATTTAGATACTATATGTACTTTAACTCTGTTTCTTTTAAATAAAATGAATATGAATTCAGTCAAAAAAACTATCCAAAGGAAAAGACAAAGGAGAATACAAGAGAGAGAGAGCTGTGAGATCTGAACTCGATTTCGGAAAAAGTGTTGATGATTCGATAGTGTATCGATTCTGAAGGATCATATTTTGAAGGTGATAAAATAAATTTGGATGAATAACTAACATTTTGTGTATTGATCTTTTCCCAGTACTTTCTTGACAGAGTAGTTTATATATTTTTTTGTTTAAGCTTTGTTCTTCGTCCATGCAGATGCCAAGGTATTAAGCAATACACTCTTAAGCAATACACTCTTAAGCAATACACTCTTGACTCCACCGTTATTTCAGTTATAAGGCAGACTATGTAAGGTAAGTTGTCCATACCTATAAGTAAAATAATATTCTTTCAGCTTGTATACATAGGAAGTAATTAATATTTCTTAATCAATTCTTAACTCTATCCATATAAAAATAAGGTGTGTAATGTAATTACGAGACTTATATCGAACCTTGTAGAAGGTACTAACATACAAAGCCTGGTAAAGGTTATAACATATAGCTATAGTCTCTAAATAACAAATAAAAGCAACAGTTCTGTATCAAAACCTCTAAAAAGTAGTAGAGATCTTTCAGTCTAAAAATGCACGCCACTTTAATTTCTGCCCTTGCATGCAAAGGAGTGTACGCAATACACGCAACCTCGCCAATATCATTGGTTTTTGAGTTATCGTAGTGTGTGTGCGATCTGCGCGTACGTGTCAAAGTTCACACTAAAATCGGTGAACACACACATATATAAACACGTTGAGTGGAGGGGCGTGCATTTTAATAGTAAACGATCTCTACTTACAAACCCATTAAGGGTTTGTTTAATAAAAGCAAGTACAAAAATTGGTAAGCGCTAATGAAAAGTATAGAATTTCGTTTGTCTTAATAATTATCTTATGTCTAACGACAAAGAAGGTGGTCATACAAATTGAAGATAAAATAAACGAAGAATAATTTGAGATTTTTTTGCTAGTATACTGACTGTGGTGAGCAAGGAATATAGGTACTACTGCCTTAATTCTAACCTTATAGAAGGTACCTAAACATAAAGCATAGTGGTATCACTTGTTGAGGACACGTGTTACTTCAGCCAGCTGGGTGTCGTAAGTTCCTGGTTTGACCAAGTTCACCAATTGCTCTGCAATTTCCTGCCCTACGCGGCTCATTGCTTCTTTGGTGGCTGCCCCTGTATGGTATAATAAAAGTTTAATATACAATTAAACTCTAACATTAGAATAGGTATATCCTACAAAACGATGGACTAAGTTTGGCATCTGGACTGTGAGTCCATCAAATGCTTAGTATCTCTTTCGTCTGACACAATTTTCACAATATAAAGGAAAAAAATGATACTGGTAAGTTGTACGTTCATTTCCGAATGATGGATAAATTAAAGTTTAGTTTAACACATGTTTTATAGCATAAAGAATCCTTGGTGCAGTATTTATAGCTTGTTTTCAATACTTGTCTCTGAGAATCAATTTAAATTTCTTATAAAGAATTGCATAGTAATGCATAATTATGTTGTATAGATACCAGTTCACGTCATGAAAAGGCTATTGAAAAATAAGGCAAGTAATTATATGAACAGGATGCCGTAGGGACAAGTATTACTTTAAATATTGAAAATGGTTTTAATTTCCTTTCATTAATAATTAAGTTAAGTTTGACAGATATATCCAGATTTTATGGAATGTATCCCAAATCAATCTGGTTACATTATGATTAAATAACAATCTCATTGAATTTTAATCTTTTTTTTGGGATTGTGACTGAACAAGCACGTGTGACAAGTGACGAAATATAATATAATTGATTATGTTGCTACGATTAGGTCGGCTAAATCACGTAGGGTAGACCGGGGGCAATAGTACCACGTTGCAATAGTAACATTGTAAATATCTCTATAAATATTTATGCTGCATATGTGAGCGAACGTCAGACCAAGCGTAGAACAGGTTTGGACTCGTTCACCAGTCGGCGGTGTGATCGCAGCGATACGGACGTGTTGGTCGGACGTTTTTGAATTTCAGCTCGTCAAGGTAAGTTTTGTCTCTCGTGTAATTAAATTATTACTCTATCGTGGCACGAATTTTGGAATAAATATTGATATCACACCTTTTCTATGGTATTGAACTTAGCAATTGAGTAGAATTTATGCCTTATTGTCTGTGTTTTTTTTAGTTATTATGCTAAATCTCCAAAACGGCCCCTTGGGGGCAAACGTAACATGATTTTTGGGGTCAATAGTAACGTTACTATTAACCTCGTGTTACAAATGACCATAGGATAAAACAAATACTGACTTCTAAAAGGAAGGGTTGTTAAATTTGTCATTTATTTTTTTTTGTTAAGGGTCCATTCAAGTATTACGTAAGCAGATTTATTACAATTATTTAACCACCACCCCCCCCCCTCGTCCCCCTGGTCAGCAAAAGTAATTTTCAATCGTTTGTAGCATGCAAATTTTATACATCTATAACTTCAAATAATTTTAGCAAAAATAAGCACAACATTTTCAATAATATATTTCTGGTGGCAATTGTACCATGGGTCAATTGTAACACCATACAAACTTCATTTTGTTGATTATATGTATGTATATATCGTAATATATTGATGTACGTTCAAATCCTTATCTATATAGCAGAGCTGAAGCCAAACTAATTTTAGGAATAGGAAGATTTAATTTTGTTTATTGTATAGAGCTAAAACAGGGTTTATGTACAATTTAGATACTTTATTGCGTTAATAACATAAGATTGTTTTGAATATTTAAGTTCCTAATTATAGAGACTGATTAATATATTATAAGAAAGCAAATAAACGATAGTGCAGCTATCTCTGATATCAAAATAGTGTTTTTTTAAGAATCATATTTTTTGTTACAATTGACCTGGAGTTCAGTGCAATTGTAACACTGCACCTTGTATGATTCTTACTAAATTTTCACTTAGATATGTAAACATTTGAAGAAAATTAAGCAGAAATCTATGTAGGTTTTGAATATAGTTTCTTGGTTACATATACATTTTCTGAAAAATATAAGTAGTTTTTGTTCAATCAACCGAAAATCAAAAAGTGTTACTATTGCCCCCGGTCTACCCTACTCAATTCGCGAAATTACGATAAAATTCTCCGTGCTTTGTGAGCTGAAGCGCACTTTATTGCTTCGTAGCTTGAGTTGGAATGAAATAAACCTTCGTAATCTTGTAACTTATACCAATATGCTGTGCTTATAACTACAAAAATAATGTACCTACAGCCGATATTATTATGAAAGTCAATTCGACATTCAACTAATTATTGACTTGTGACTAAGATACAGGTTATTTAGACAAAGCTTAAACAAGCTTTCTGCGTATAAGATCATATATTATATATATATTAAAGAGACGACAAGAGAGAGATATAATTATAGTTATGTAGCGCTCGTAGCGTAGCTTGCTTCGCCGTTCTCAACTGATCAGCTGACTTAAGCAACATCTACTGAGGTCATGAGTCCGATGAGTGACCGCTAGTGGCCTTACGCAGAAAGTTGGTTGTCGCCAAGCACTTAACGATGTTACAGCAGCTGTGCTTGAGAGCCAGTAATTCTAGGTTAGGCTGAACAATATCTTCGATCAAATCATCACTTACCATCAGATGAGATAATGGTAAAATGTAAAGGTTAGCCTATCAGATATAAAAAAAAAATGACGTCGTGTTACGGCAATTACTGTAACTGATTGCATAAGATCGGGTTGTTAAAGAATGTATCGTTTTGATAATCTGGGAACGATGGATTAATTTCTTACCAAGATGAGGTGTAGCGATGACGTTGCGGTGCTTTATTATCTCCAAAGTCAGCACGTCTTCTGGTGGTTCTTGTTCAAACACGTCAAGGGCCACTCCACCAATCTAGCAAACGACAAATATATCATTATTAGGAACAGTTAATAACTATAAGTTAAAAACGTATAGATAAAAGTAGAACAAGAGGCTTCTCTTCTCACAAGAGAGGTGCTTACAATTATATCAGTAATTTATAAACATATCGCAGTTTTAACATGTTTTTGGCAAATACGCGAATCCCACGCGTGGTTCTTTTTTTTTCTTACGTTGAAATTTTGTAATACCGTAAACAAAGTAGTAAGCGCAATTTTCCTAGCAAATGCATTCTAAGAACATACTCGTATACTTGTTTGTGACCGATACGAGATAAGCAGATGGCCGAGCCGAGATAGTGGCCCTCCTAATGTCGTCTGGTGGATGTGTGCGATAAGCACGCTATAATAACAAGCACTGTAGGTAAGCTTTTGGAATTAATGTAACCCATTGGTAGGATGTGTGATGTGCTATATTGCATGGCATTCTGCAATATAGCATTTTTAAGTGTTGGTTTTACAGCACTTTTACTATATCATTATTTCATAATCCTACCCGTATCCTGCTCGTGTGGAGTCGGTGGAAAATCTTATCTAACAACGCAAATGGTAATGCAAGAACGTAAGTATTATAAATATATGCTATCGCTAACAACACATGGACATAATTTTATAAAGTGTTTTGGCTTCGGTTATGTGTCCGACCGTCTTCCTGACGGCAACCATCCTTGGGAGTTTCCTTGTTGGTAGTAGGTATACCCGTTACCATTATGAGTAATTAGAAAGAATGCAGAAACTAATGTTGTCATGATGGTAGGGCATTTTGCAAATACTCATGTGGCTAGCTACCAACCTCAAGTAGAAAATCTGGCGCCACGTAACGGTTCCGGCAGCTGTCCTTGAGAGTCAGTGTTTCTGCTTTACCTTACTTGTAACGTGCGCCGTATTCCATCATCTAACGTGACTAAGGGTAACGCACCAGATGGTGGGTAGCAGCGCTTTTTGAGGAACGTTCTCATACTGATATCCCCAAGATGCCTGCCAAGCGCGGGGATTATGGGAACCCTAACCCCCCCCCGTAATGGGGAGGCTGTGTTCATACAGTACATATCAAAAAGGTTATCAATTAGGTAACTGGCACATATCATAGAGGTCTTCGTAATAACAGGACAGTTTATTATTTGTACATGCAAGTGTTTTTTTAGCCTGTAAGTGATTTTATATTCAGCGGCAAAACAGTGAAAGATTTTTTTTGTTAAGTTTTATATCATGTATTAATTGTTGGATGACCAGAGCGGCTATTTGTATAAACATATTGATAATACTTACATGTTCAGCGAGCAAGCCTTCATACAAAGCCTTTTCATGGATTAACCCTCCACGACCGACGTTTATTATCTTGATACCTCTTCTGCAACTCTTTATAACCTTTGCGTCAATAAAGTCTGTAAGGAAAAGACAAAGCTAATTGATGCTCTAGATAAAATTCTGCTCTAAACAACAAAATATGTGTCTACGATATAATGGCACGGCATGGTACTTAGTGCTGCAAAATTCAAGACCAAGACGAGACTTGGTCTTGGTGTTACGAACTCAGTGTTGGTCCCGTCGCGCAGTGTAGTTCGACAGGTAATACAAACTTTTCACTCAGGAAAGATTTTCTACAAAAGAATGTAAGAAAAGTATTAGATAAGTTTTTTTCACCCTTCCCCGAAAGACCAGGCAGAGGTGTCTAAACAATCATGAATTGCCAAACATGCTTTGGCCCCTGTAATAAGGGACGAGGCTGTCTTCTACCAGGCACTTTTTAGAATCAAAAGTGTTACTGAAATAATATACTTACATAAAAAAAAACTTCGGCAGAGAAAAACCTGATAACGTTTTAACGGATAATTAATTCAGTGTTTCTGCGTGTGCGTATTCTGATAAACTCAGTAGACATATTTCAGCTGAAGAAAATAACAATATATTTGAATTTTCTTACTTCTTGTGGAGTCAATGAGTGGTGTATGAAGTGTGATGTAGTCAGCCAGTGGCCAGATCTCCTCCATTGGCATAAAAGTCACGTGGAACTTCTTAGCCTCTTCAGCGGTCACGAAAGGGTCGTAGCCGATGACCTGTTCAATATAGAATATACTATAGAATCCGAATACACCTATTTCAAATGGATCTAAAATAAAGTAACAGATCGGTGAAGTTGTAGTGTTGCGAGGACCTAGGAAATCTTATTCTTCTCGGAAGTTCAAGTCCTTGTTTCCGCAAATAGCGTGGGTAAATAATGGGTAGATCTCACGAAACTAGCCTTACAAAGTATGACAATGAGTCATACTTTGTCAGGTGTATAGTTTGATGAAAAGTAATGGTAGTAAGACGCTCTGTAGAGAGCCAAATTAGAAGAAAACTTATCTAATTTCCGAAAGCGTGCGTTTTGATAGTAATCTTCCTGCCGACATACCTAATTGTGGGAGTTACATTTGAGCTCAGTGGCAGTAGAGTGCACGATTCCACAGGCAGGGGCAAAGCACAGAGGCTGCGTGGACTATGTGACGAGCCAGGAAGAGCCCAATCATTAGGACATTTACCTTATTACGAAAGTACGATAGCGTATAATCTGATAGCAACTTTCCTGCCAACCCGCCCCAGGATTTTTTTGTTCAAAAATCCCCTGCGCGTCCTATTTGAGAGTTGGAAGGGGATAATTGGACACTAAGCCCAGAATTCCCCTTAACCATTTAACTGGATAAAACTGGACCACCCATCCCCTTAACTAATTATTTGAATTATTATTAAATAAAAACAATTGATTAACTGATCAGTCTACACTCCTGGCCAAAGCGTAGGGGCTGCATCGACCACGTGACGAGCCAGCGAGCGGGCTAAACTACTAGAAATTACCTTCATTCCGAAAGCGTGCATTCTGATCGCAACTTCTCTGCCAACCCGGCCAAGGCCAATAATCGCGAAGGTTTTCCCTTTGAGCTCAGTACCGGTGTAGAGTGCGCGATCCCATTTGCCAGCTCGCAGCGATGAGGCAGCTTGGGTCACGTTACGAGCCAGGTTAAGTGCCAAAGCACAGGTCAGCTCGCATGCACTCAACGCATTAGCCCCAGGTGCGCTGTAAAAGAAGTACGTTGATATAACTTATATTTTCGTCTATGAAACCAACTGAACTAGAACTACTTATAATAGAAGGAGAATCGTTTTTTTTTAATAGTTAAATTTTGGTAATTCTGCTAATCTACACAAATCATTATTATATGTACCAGTCAGGGGTCATTACTTTAATGCCATTATACACACTTTATACCTAAAATTGACATTGAAATTTGAATAGATTACAAAAACATTTCCAAGACTTGCGCCAGTATAAATTGTTGGTGTAGCATAAAAAGCATGTTGATAAAATAATATATAGAGGCACTATGAACAAACGTTTAAAATTCAGTCAGGCATAGAACATTTCGGTACTGCAAAGTACGTTACAAGGCTGTAGTACCAATTTTGACGTTGTTCTTGCGAATGTTCAACAAGGTATTAGCAACTCTAGAGAGGCTCAAACAGCTTGCGTCAATTACAATTTTACTGTCATAGAAAGCTTCTTTATCACACTTAAAAAAGAGGCAGGTCAATGACCTATCAACCATACTCCTGTGGTTGATGGGTCATTGACCTGTCAGTCGACATTACACACCCGAGGGTTCTGTAACAACCATCACACAATATACCTGTTTAGTATAATATATGTATGTTCCAATAAATCTTTCTTATTGGTTATTTTACTTTAGAGTTTCTTCTAAAATCTTATCAAGTTTACGTAGGATACTAAACTTATATTAATACATATACCTATATAATAATAACAAAAGCTTTGAATAAACACGTGTGTTGTATAGGGTTTACTGTACTGTATCAGCTGGATAGTCCACTGCTGTACATAGCCTCCCCCGTTATGGGGGGTTTGCCATAATATATAATCCTATATGTATAGGGTTTAGTAATTCATAATTTTTACTGTTTTTAATTTTATTTTATTTGTAAATAATATTTTATTTGCATACATATTCTGTGCTTTAAGGCGATAACCTATCACAGATAACAGAGATATGAAACCACTACAATAACGTAAATACGGGATTTTACACATACACACCAAAAGTTTATAACGAAGGTCTGTTAAGATGGCACTTATGTTTCTTTATACATATTACTCATGATGATTATATGTAACTTGGTAGAGAAGCCATATACGGAACTAAATTAATTAACCAACACTAAGTAAGGCTCTGCGTGAAAGCAATATTCCTGCACCAAAATTAACATTGTAAACTAAATTTACTCCAAAATTTTCATAGTTTCTCCAAGAGCCAGTTTTTTGTATCATGTTTATATGTGATCAATGTGCTCAAATACTTTTGAGAGCACCCAAGGACAAAATTGAATATAATATACACTTGAGTCTTATAATAATCTTTGCTTTGCTTAAAATCGCTTCAGTGACGAAATCCCGCCCAATTTAATCTTAATATTTGGATCACCATTTTTTTTTTGCGGAATAAAGATAATGTTTGGGTATAAGCTGAAGACGTGATTTGATTTCGTTTGCAGCAGCCAGTGCATCTTAAAACAATGTAATTCTGTCATCCAATTTCAATTTAGTTACAAATTCAGAAGATTTTGGAGTAAGTGCAACAATCGCGATGTAAGCAATCGTCAGGTTTTATTATCAGATTTGAAGATCTACGTGTATATACACTTTCGGATATTAAGTAATTAAAATTAAAATGTTTGGATGTACCTATTCCGGTCTGATGCCACAATCGGATACCACACCATTAATTCAAAATAAAATTTCGCTCTGATCCCGACGTTATTTTTGTTCCGGTTTGATCCTCATTGGTTTATGGCCCTAACATGATAATAGTTATTGCTTAGGTACTGAACCAAAAAGAAAGAGATTTATGAAACTATGCTTAACTCCACAACATGTGTCTAACAGAATGTCTACGTAGGTACCTATGTATGTACTTTAATTTTCATTTGATGATGTGTGTTGACATTAGCTAATTTATTATTCGGTTATAGGGTACCTATTAGATATATAAGTTAACGTATTCAGTACTACCACTTATAGGCAGTTTGTTTTTGCTACAATAATTGTGTTCTAGTGTTTATATAGCGTATGGGTTCTTTTACCAGCATAATATTATTGTAGACATATAATTATCGAAAATAAATTACATCAGTTGTTTACTTCAACGCTGATCCATTCGATAACGAGGAAGTCAACTTGATATGTCAAAGAGATTTCGATAAATAACAAACCAAATAGGTCATTAGCCTTGTGATAACAGTGACTCACTTGATAACACCAATATTTTTCTTTCCCGCTGCAGCGACATCTATGTTGTCGACTCCAGCACCAGCTCTGCCGACCACCTTCAGTTTGACACCAGCGTCCAGGACCTGTTCGGTCACCTGCGATGCGGAACGCACCACTAGAGCGTCATATTTCTGAAAACATTGCATTAGATGGAAATAGAACCAATTCACCAGCGCCTAATTTTCGGTCGGCGGCAACACAACCGAGCCTCCAGTCAGTAAACCTAGATCGAAATACTTCTGTAGTAGATACAGAAGAATATGTAATGTTCACAGTGCGTGCATCTTCCTGGTTGTTTGTGTGCGTGGTGTATGCACACACCTCAGCAAGCACATGTGATTACACTATTTTTACACGATTGCCAAAAAAAAAGGAGTGTTATGTTCAGGGTTCATGTATGTTTGTTTGTGAATTTATTTATTCCACCGTAACTTTTAAACGGCTGAACCGATTTTAATATATGAGATATCGTTAATTTCGGCTTAATAGCCCTAAAAAACTGACGGACTTTAGACGCCATTATGTGAGATAAAATATTGTTTTTTTCCAAACCAATCGATGATATCAAAATGAAAAGCTTTAAAAAACGAATCCATAATAAAATTTAACTTGCAGTTTTAATTTCAATGGAACAATGAAACGTTTATCAAAAATAAATAATTTGCAGTCGGGTTTTTTACTTTTTTTTAAATAATTCATTAACTATAAAAGATCTTCTTCAACCGAAACCAAGTAATTCGGACACAACAGCCATGTTGTGAATGCTCGCCTGTCTAACTACCACCCTCAAGTAGAAAATCTGTCGCTAAGTACATAACAGTGCGTTCCGGCAGCAGTCCTTGAGAGCCATTAAAATTACAGGCACATGAGACTCAACAACTGTATGTCTCAGGGTGACAGTGCAGTCACTTGTGATGAAATGCATCTGTTAAAGCCAGTGGTTACCGCTTAACATCAGGTGGGTCGTACTTTTTTCGTAACAATAAAAAAAATTAAACATCGGCTAAATTATCACCTCAGCCTATTGAAGGAGATATTGTTGCGACCACGCATAAGTAAGATAAGGGTAAACATGATGAAGAAGACTTGTGCGTAGGTAGTTAAATAACTAATTACCTTTACCGCCTTGGGAGGTATCGACGAAGCAATGACCTGCTTACTGCGAAATGCGATAAGCGCTACCTACACAATGCAATTACAATTAACTCTATAAATATAAAACAGTAAAGATGCAAAGTGTGCACCTACATGGAAGATAAGCTTCTCGCTCAGTAATGATATCCTTCGAGCTTCTACTAATCGAGAATGAGATAATGTGCTAATGTTTCGTTTGCCTGTCTATGTAGGTATGCAAAGTCAAGCTAGCTGTACAACAGATTATACGCAATAAGACAGGTATAGGTAGGTACAAATACCTATGTCAGAATATGTATATATAAGTACATAAGTAGTAGGTATATGTTCATATTATCACGTGAAATCCGCTAGATCAATTTCGAAAAAAACTGACTTTTAATTAAATTTTCATTGTACATGCAAAATATAACGTAAGTTGTAAAAAGAGGGTCATTGATTTAGAATACCCTTATTTAAAATATATGGTAATAAAACTAAAAATAAACATTTAATTTTTTTTATAGTTCTGAAGATAAATATATATTTTAACCATCTTCAAAATTAGGTATAATAAAATTAGTTTTTTTTGTTTGATACCTCAGAACTTTTGTCTGGGTAAACAGATTTTGTAGATATTTTTTTTTATTTGAAAGCTCATGCTTGCCGTGTGGTTCCATTTAAATTTCATTAAAATCAGTGCAGCCGTTTTTGAGTTACGGTCCAATAACTGAAAAGTGTTTTTCTATCTCGATAATATAGTCATTGACAGTGAATGAGAAGCGATTCCATAAGAAGCAAGGATAACTAAAAATAGTGAAATAAAAATTAACAAAATATATAACCGACTTCAACACTCAAATGTGTGAAATAACGTGTCGTAGTCGGTACCATGCGCACAATATTGTGATAATAGGTACTTTTGAACTATCATGGTACCGACTTCAACAAGTTATTTCACACATTTAAGTGTTTAAATCGGTTCCATTTTTTGGTATTTTTATTCTCCTAGATTTAAATTAACCGCAACCTAAATAACTGTTTCAAGGTTTCAGCTGGACCTGATGTGTCTACCATCAGCTCATACTGGCTGATGTCTCTAACTGAAGTGCATGAGATTGCAGTGCAATAGGAGCATGGTGCATGTGGCTAGAGAGCCTAGCTATAGCTACAACATTCAAGAAACTCTGTGGCCAAGCACCTAACGACGTGTTCTTAATAGCTGTCTTTGAATGTAATCTTCCCAGTAATTTTAGGTCAACCTGAACAACAACTTCGAGTACACCATCACTAATCTTATCACTCAAGAAAGGCTAACGTATCATATATAAATGTCGACTAATATTACAGCTAGAGAATTACAATAATGCCTTTTAGCAAGCCATTCCTAGTAATGTCATAAAGATAAGTACCTATCTCAGCAGTGGGAAATAAACATTACATTCGTAGGAAACCTTAGGGATCTCTTAAACATTTCTTTCAGTGACATTTTTTGAAGCACTCGCGCGAAGTTTACTTAGCTGTTCTTAATCGATAGCATTTTTAAGCAACGTCCGTAGCGGTCATGTAATGGATGGGTGACCGCTAGTGACATTACTACTGTGCGCTTCTGTGCTTCAGAGGGCACGTTAAGCCGTCGGTCCCGGTTGTCGTCTTAGGATGGCAGTCGTTATAGCATGGTGGTATAGCATTTTGTGAATGCCCGCCCGGGTAGCTACCGCCCTCATGTAGAAAATCTTTAGGCACGCACCTAACGGCGTATTCCGGCAGCTGTCCTTGAGAGCCAGTAATTGTAGGTTAGCCTGAACAACATCTTCTACCTTATCATCACCTACGATCAGGTGAGATAGTGCTCAAAAGCAAAACTATCAAGCATTAAAAAAACATATCTGGTATAATGTCCTGGTAGTGAGAGAATGATAGAATGATGATACGGATTGCTGATAGGATCCCTTGCATCTCTTCTTTAGCACCGTAGACAGATTTGTACTTGCAATTTCAATAATTGAGCATGCCCATCAAGATTACAGCTGAAGAAAAACTCACCGGAATCTCTTTCAGCAGATCTTCTTTAGTTATCTTTGCAATGGTTGTGACATTGATGCCGTGAGAAGTCAGGATTTCAGCACAGTTGGAACCCACACCATCCACCACCAGCACTGACTTGATGTCCAACACCATATTGTATCTGCAAGGGATTTGAGTAGAGAATATTAGAATAGTTGGTATTGACAGTTCTGCTGGATACTGAACTGGAAGAAGACGTGCATCTGTCATAATTATATGCCCGACCAGGAATTATTATTCTAATGGAGAATAAGCTGTTGATGACTACGCAGTTTCTTTATAATTAACTACCGATCCGCCCCGGCTTCGCACGGGTGCGCTGATACTTAATATACTACAGAATGTCATTATATACAACGTTCACAGTGATCTATATTAAATGCATAATGTATATATGGTACCTAATTGGATAAGGATTAATGCTATAATGCTTAAAATCGCTTCCTAAATTATGCCATTATTTCACCTAAAAAGGAAAGGATTAAAAATGGTTATTGTGGTTTATTCCTAAGAGATAAACATATATACCATCGCGGATTTTTTAGTACACCTGTTTAAAGTGTTATTTATTTTATTACATTACAATATTACACTGTTGTACATTATATTATTTAGATCTAACTCGTAGGGTTCAGCCAGCGTTTGCAATGTGAGCGCAAAATAGTGTTTATATACGACATCACAATAGAAACCTCTAAAATTATCAGTGTTTCTCTACTATATTATGCACGTATTATACTTATAAAATTCCCTCTTGAATCACTCTATCTATTAAAAAAACTGCAACTAAATCCGTTGCGTAGTTTTAAAGATCGAAGCATATATAGGGACAGACAGCGGGAAGCGGCTTAATATATATATAATGATTAAATACACAGGGGAGAGAGGGGTGGGTTGACACAATTAATACGTTATCAAGCATATCTCAGCTTAATATACACCTACACAAGTAAAACTTGTATTTTTAGTTAACTAGTTCTAATCACTATTTGATCCTAGCACAAAATTACTATGAGTGAAACTAATCAAAGAGATATTTCGTTAAAACCACGCCAACTCTCAGTGTTTCAACTCTCCTAGTACCGAGGTAAATAGAAACCGCGTCTGAGGTGAATTGAATCGTAAATTATAAGGTTACTTTTAAACACAATAGAAAGCTTTTTATTATAGAGAATGATCTAATACACATGTAACAAAATAATTGAGGTTCTTTCTGAGATCAAACAATGTTTATCTTAATAGCTATATTATTATTAATAAATCTTATTACTGAGGCACATGTCTTATTATTATTATCTTAAAATTATATCAGCCGTATTTCATAAATCAACTAGTTATAATATGGTATAATATTTTTTTTTAATCTCAGATTTTAGAAATTAGAATTTAAATATTTTAGAATATTTAAATAAGTTGAGTAAGCCTTTACTTCCTTCGCGTTAATTAAATAAAACCTATAATTAAAAGACTAATCTGATTAACTGAATGAATTGTTAATTTTAATAATTTTTTTTTATATCATATTTTAGAAATTAGAAATTAAATATTTTAAAATATTTAAATAAGTTGAGTAAGCCTTTACTTCCTTCGCGTTAATTAAATAAAACCTATAATTAAAAGACTAATCTGATTAATTGAATGAATTGTTAATTTTTTTTCAATTGCATGAACGATTCTGACAAACGTAATTAATTTCACCTCCCGTACATCTTTCGTGTGACCAACCCTTACAATCTAGGCATTGCACATATTTTTCGTTAGGTCTACTCTTTTTAAATGACTCTAGATAGCACAAACAGAAACAATTATCGCTTTTATCTTCAATATCGTCATTATCATTGCCTCTGATCGATTTTCCTTTCTTCTTGCCTTTTTTTGTTTGTTTTACCGTATAATAATCTGCTTTTTGGTTTGTTTTAATTTTCTGACCACTTTTTTGCTGATTTTACTTTTCTTCTGCTTTAAATGTTTTTTCTTGGCAAATCTATAGGCGAAGGTCTAAGCAGTTCTGGCCAAAATGTATTGTCTGTATCAGCTAACAAAGCAGTGGTCACCTCTTGTATATTTGCACGAGAAGTCGAAACAATGGGGTCTTTTGGTGGATAGCCTGAAGCATTGGGTCAATTCTCGACTGAAATGTCAACAACAGCAGTTTTAGCATCAGAAGAACTTTGTTCCTTTTCTGAGAGATTATCGTTAGCGGATACATCTGTTGATTCTATTTGTTGCATATTTATGGGCCGGTGTGTAACTTGAGATAATAAAAAATCTTGTTCCTGGAACATATTGGGGTTGAATGGCCAAATCCTAGAAACTAAAAATCTATAATGTTATATTTCTTCTAAGATTGACCTCAACCGCTGCTAGCTCATATATTTCTATACTAGCTTCTCCTCCATTGCTTTTTTGGGGTATATTTGTGAGATATTGTAAAAAAATATTAAGAATTAAATTTAAGTAGTTAGTTGAAACAAACAAGGTTATTCGACACAAGCTGTGTCAACTTACCTCGGTTATCATTTCGACTCGCCGCACTTGGTCACAAAAGTAACCTTGATAAACAAAAAATTACTATTGAAGATATGACTTTCTTAAAGTTCAATAGTTAATAAATGTTAATATCAAACACATATCTCGAAATAGTTAACATTTCCTAGTATTAAACATCATCAAAAAAACAAATGAAAACTTACTTTGGTTCGGTTTTTGGGTACAGACTTAATAGTGACGAAACCGTTTGTAGGGCGCTGTGGGCACGTACTGGCGAGTTATATTATGGTATTGCCAACATTCTAACGGTAATAGTTGCTGAGATATATTATATATTTCTGAAATTTTTTTAAGTTACCTTTGTGTCAACTGTCTACCCACCTAGGTCACCCCTCCATAGTTACTAAATAGTTAATTTCCACCGATAGTGTAATGAAATATAACAATGAGCCATTTACTAATGTTTTTACATTTCTTTGTTAGTATTGACTAATGAGGTAATAATTTTCTGCATTTAACAAAACGGGGTGTATCACACTATCAAAGATAATATAGTAATGCCAAAGGTTTGTGAATGAGTATGTTAGTGTGGATTATAGTTACTGTTTCACGCTAAAACAGCAGAACACATTTCAATGAAACTAAGATTATAAATAATTTAGGTCTAGGATTAACACATAGAATAAATTTCAACATCTATCTCATCATTGTCTTGAGAGAAATCGCAGGACGCAGCTAATACATTAACAATTAATTATTCGTTATCTATTTCTTTCCTCTGATTCCTCGATTTGTCCGTAATGTCCCAGAAATCCACCGTGTGGGTAGATATATCTCGATATATAGGTACCTCGGTCAAAAGGACAATTATCAAGAAGGGTATAAAACAAAAGCTTCGACATATACCTACAATATTGTATATTATACTTGGATGTTTGGATATCGAAAAGCATATTGTATTCAACCTCAGACTAGGCGAGATAAAGGTAGGAATTTGATAAGTGGGTATAGAAAAAAGCTGTCAAAATCAGTTGCTTTGAAGTCCCAGTTTAGCTTTTATCGAAGCAAAATAAATCATGATCCATTAGGTTGTGCTTATATGTACCTTGATATTCAAGAGTAAATACGACATTAATCGTTTTATTATTATTAGCACTGTGACATAACAGGAACCTGCGTTGGAAAGTAAACAAGTTTACTGAAGATTTCCATTCCAAATTTAAAATGAGAATGGATTAAAGTGCATATAAAATTCGCATCGCAAAATATACTGCAAGTTACATACAATCGCTGATCAGAGTTGCCTACCTGGGTCTGTACCATAACGCCCCACGCATTGCGTTAATAAAACATTGGTTAATAAAGGTACCCACCATATCGGTTAATATTACTTAGGAATGTTTCGTCAATTTAATTGTTTATTTAAAATCCGTTTAAAATATATTCCATTTAAAATATTTATTATAATGCTCAAAAGTGTCTTCACAAAACAAACCTAATCAATGAACCAGTTTCGATCTACTATTCCTAACAGGCTAGATCGTAGTAAGGCGGGTAACTAAGTCGCGATTTTCCACGTTTGCGTTTTTCCTTGACAAAATATTCAATCTATAAGTCATAATTTCTCATTTATCCAGATTTTATAAAAAATTCAAAACCGTTGCATTAAAAAAACACATTATCTTACCATATCTACATATTTATCATAAAAAGGTTTGTGATCTGTTTTCAATGCATTGTACCTTACTTAGTTTTCATTGAAGCCATCTAATATACAAAATAGAAATGACATACTTACCGTAAAAAATCAGCGAAATAGAGAACAATAAAAAAAAAATTTAAAGTACCAAATATTCGTCTTCTCATTTATGCCTCATTATCTTCCTCGGCCACGTTATTACTTACCAATAGATCAAAGGCTACAGTTAGCTGTTATATTTACAAATTTTTCCGTGTCCTGACTTTAGATCTAGGTAAATGCCTAATCCGTGGGGTGCAGGGTTCGAATGTCATCCCCCATCTCTACCCGAGGGTGCCGTAAGAGGCGACTAAGGGAGACACCAGAAGGTCGACAGCAGCGCTTTCTGAGGAACTGATATCTCTTATTGCGATCCCCGAGACGCCTGCCAAGCGTGGGGGTTATGGCACCCCCCTTCAGCAGTGGAAACTCCGTCTGTAAACTTTTTTATTTTTAATTGCTTACTAACTTTTCGGCCGCGGCTCAGCCCATTAACCTCTTTTTACGCAGTTGGATAAAAGTATCCTATATCCTTCCCCGGGTCTCAAATTATTTCCATACCACATTTCACCCAAATCGGTCCAGTACTTTTTAAGTTTATTCGTGTCATACTAAAATACAAATATTACCTCTTTATAAAATATATGTAGTGTATATATGTGTATATAGTGTAGATAGGCCTTTGACCACAATCTCACCTGATGGTAAGTGAAGATGTGGTCGAAGGTGTTAACAGGCTTAACCTAGAATTACTGGCTCTCAAGGACAGCTGCCGGAACACACTTCTTTCTCTTTTTATTACGTATTAGAATATTAACACGAGTTCTATTAGAGAAGTATAATACTGAGATATATAAGCTCTTTATATAGTACAGAACAAATAAATGTAAAGTACCTACCAAGGCCATGTTACCCTAAAGTTGTTGGTAACTTAGAAATGTTTTTGGTCCTGGGGCTTTTGTAATTAGTTAAATATGGGGAAAGGCCTTCAAATATTTGTTTGTAATTTTATCATAAATGTGCCTTTATACTTATGACTGATAAATTATAAACCTGTTGTTTATAATATTATTATTAATATAGATTATTATTAATGATGATCATTATTAATATTATTAATATAGATTTATAATTGTTGTGATTAGCACTAAACAAAAAATATATATCATTAAGTTTATATTCCAATTTTATATTTGAAATAACTAAGTACATACGTGGTACATACCTATTTGAATTTTACTCATGGCATTCATATTTGATTATGCTTAATGATGCTATTTCTATATTTTGACAATTAGTAAGTTTTAAAATTACTTATTTTTCATTTGAACCTTTAACTTCCCCCGTGGGCTGCCGGGATGGATTTAATGCCACCCCCTGTCCTATTTCTTCTCGTGGGTGTCGGACGAAGGGAAAAATACCAGAAAGTGGGCAGCAGCATTTTCTGAAGAGCTTACTGCGATGCCCAAGACGCCTGCCAATCGTTGGGATTATGGCAAATCCTTACAATGGGGGAGACCTCGTTCAACAGTGACGTTACGGAAATAATAATTAATGATTTTTAAATAATGCTTGTACTCATTTATAAAATATACATATTAAGTTGGCTCTGAGGTAAAAAATGCAATGATTTGATTGTTCATATTAAAACATTATTATTCGATGAATAACGCAAATGGAGTCAATGACTCGTAAAGGGCGAGTTGCTTCTTACAGATAAGGTGGTAGCGTCTAGACAGATAAATGTAAACTCCTCATACCTACATATACATGCTGTATCAGCCGTATTGTCCAATGCTGAATATACGACTCCTCCATTAAGGGGGGTTTACCATAATCCCCATGCTTGGCAGGTGTCTTGGGGATCGCAGTTTAAGATATCAGTTCCTCAGAAGACGCTGCTGCCCACCTTCCAGTATTTTATATTTAGTCGGCTCTTACGACACCCACAGGTAGCTATGCAGTCGATGGGCCACATATACATAGCATATTATAATTAAAGGTTAGGGATAGATGTGAAAACGTTCTGGAATGTTTTTAAGAAAAGGTGCAGGTTCGTGTCGCACGGCGCCTCAGACCAGTCAAGGCTATATCGAAGGGTCACTTAGCAGGTATTTTACTTGGACTTTATAAAGCAATTTTTTCATAAAAGTCAAAGTTGCTACTTGTAGATCAGATAGTATAGGGAAGCAGAGTAAGAAACCTTCTGAATCATTTTTAAGAACTTGTATAAGTGCGTAGTTTGGGACCTCAGACTTATAAAGGCAACGCCACAGAATAAATATTAGTAGGTTCGCAATTTTATCACTATCGAAGTTGAAAAGCAGGCTTTCTTTTTACTCCTGCGACGTTTACTCCACCAAAAAAAAATCAGAGGTTATGTTAGCATTTTTAACGTGTAACTAAACTTTAAACCTCTATTTCTTGCCAGATTAACCGTGAAGGTTTATTTCTATGTCTTAACTTTACTAAAATTACTGTTACTTATAATGAAAACACCTTTCAATAAATATATATGTGATAAAAAGACACATCAATTCAATTCCAAACCTACCTCACACTTTCATATCAAAAAAACGTAGCAGTACACAAAACCGGCTTTTGCTTTTAAATTTTGAACAGTGCAAAAATATCACGCAAGCACATTAAATAAACAGGCTATAAACAAATATGTAAATTTAAATGATATCCTACACATTAGAGTATATTAGTGAGTAGTTTAGTTTTATTACTCACAATTGATTTATCCTTGTACAGTTATTGTGTCCGAGACGATGGTCAGATCGCGACTAAACGGGCCTTGCTGCTTGCACCCGCGCCTGTTGATATTACATATACGGTCACAGTTGATAAGCGTCCAGTAGTAGATAATGATGATAGGTAGCCATTTTAAAACGTTTTATTTCATCATGCAAATTACATGCTTAGAACAATAAAGCAAAACAACAAAAAAATAACATATTTTAATTTTACGTCAAGATTTTATTAATACGTTCAGTTTAGGCCTAACCTAGAAATGGACCCGAATTTTCGGTTTCAGTTTTAGCTGTTAGCTACTGGAACACAATGTTCAATGCTTGAGGATATAGTTTTTAAGTTTTTGATTGAAAATGCCCTATTACCACACAAAAAGGAAAAAAATAATGTCTATCATACACAATCAATACAGTTTTCAAAATCACTTCCCTATCTCAACAGTGATTACCAACCAACATGGAGCCACCATGATAGGGGGGAGCGATTTGAATCTACCCATTCAAATCGCTCCCCCCTATCTTCAAGACGATGTGGTGAAGAAGCGGATCTTCAGCCTATTTGTGACCATGGTCTATTCAACTTGATTAAAACGTCGAGGTTAGTCAAAATATCATTTTTATATTAATTTGTGATTGAATATACCTTTTAGTGATTCAATAACAATACCAATTCACATAACTGCTAATAATGCAAGTTTCATGTGCTTGTACTTAAAGAAATTTCAATGGCTGTCTAGTATTACGGAATAAGAGCAGGTATACCTATATTTTAGTAAATGGATTGTGATATATACATTTCATCTCAATGACGAATTGAACTGCGCCTGTCACTCTCTCAAGGACTGCTGCCGGAACTCACTGTTAGGACCTTATCAACAGATTTTCTACGTGAAGGTGGTAGCTGGCCAGGCGAGCATTTGCAAAATGTCCTGTTACCATGCGGTGAAGCTCAAGCCGGCGATGGAGATCGAACAATGTACTTGCGGCACTGCAGTCCATATATATTACCGCTCGGCCATTGCTTCAAAAAGTAATGTAAGTTTCAAGTAAAACAGGTTTTCGTATTGAGTCTCACCTGTAAATATTTCCACGGAGATCCGCGTCCGATATCGTTGTCTGAGAAATGTCTCACTGTTTTGCTACTGTGGACGTCTGCTCTGGACAGGCCAATGGAAGGAATACGCCGAGTCGAGACCATGTATTATTTATTATACTTAAACCGAGACTCGCTAGTCATGTATAGTGTATCATTATGTACGTGTAAAATTAAATCTTTCTACCTACATGCACCGTGTGAATAAAATCTTGTGATTGTGCCGTCTGCAAATTTTCGTCACTCGTTTCTGTACACAGGGGTGACCAACGATAATTTTATCACACTACCCAAAAATAGCTTTCGTATAAATATTTCTTGTAACTACCTACTTAATTAAACAAGGGCTTTGGTTTTGGGAGTTTTACCTTCGCCATGCTTTAGGTTAGGACTTAGTTATTATATAGGGTTTTAATTTATTAAATCTTTATTACCGCGTAGTTTAATAAAATCGAGTTTTAACTGTTTTATCGTATTTTAGATAGTGGCCTCTAACATCTGTCTATCCTAAGTGTATCTGCATGACCCATGCACGAAATGATCTTCCATCATCTGATTTTACGCAGACAGACCTCTGCCTATAACAGATGCATTTAGTCACAATTGACGAATCGCACAGCGCCCGTTACCCTGAGTCGTACAGTTCTTAAGTTTCATGTGCCTGTAATTTCACTGGAACTGGAACACACAGGCGACAGATTTTCTACTGGAGGGTGGTAGCTAGCCAGGCAAGCATTCGCAAAATGCCCTTCCACCGTGAGGTGAAGCTCAAGCGGCGGTGGGGATTCAACCATGACCCTGCGGCACGGCAGTCCATAGCTATTACCACTCGGCCCTCATTGCTTCAAATTTCGTTTGAGTATAAAGTTTTCAGTGAGCATTTATTGTTGTTTGTATACAAAAATTTAAGCATAAAGAGTAAACACGAACCATGCTAATTACCTCTGAGTATTTCTTACTTTTTGCTTACTAATATTATAAAACTAAATATTATAATATCTTACCACTCGTATCTGAAACTACTGATAGTATTTACTATGCAATTAGTCTAAGTGCCTATATTTATTGTTTTTTTCTCTATCTCTCTAATCTATCTAAATAGTCATTAACGAGCCTCCTCCCCTGCCCAACCAAATTTGGTAGGATCCTACTAATGCAACCTTGGATACACGTTCTAGGATGGAAGTTACGGTTGTTCTAGACAGGCCAAGGTCTTTTAGTAGGTTATATAAGGTTTTCGTTGGTATACCCCTTGCTCCGAATTCTATCGCATATAAATAGTTAATTTATATACAGTTTAGTACTGTTATGTAATTTGTTTTACATAACAGTTTTGGGTTAATTCATTTGTAAAGAGTGTTTATAAATTAAACACTCTTTACAAATGAATTAACCTCTAAGTTCTCTCTAAGTCTCTAAAAAATTACGTATGTTATACCTGATATATAATTATCAGGCGAGGAAATATTAGTACATCATGATCTACATGTCCTACATTACATGCCATATTTGCACACGACCGATTCTATTATCTCTGTTTAGTTTATTTTTATAATTTCATCATCACTACTGCACACGATTATGTCAACCAGAGGCGTATTAAATATAGGTAGTTGGTAAGATGCGTGGGCCTAGAGGCAACTAAGTACCGATAAGTGAACACCCTTATCTATTAGCTATCGTTGATTACTCCGACACCTATTTTATCAGCATATTTTTATTTACCAGTGACGACGGTTGAAGATAATTCAAAAATAGATATTTACCGAGAGTTACGTATTAACTAACATTTTAGATTTCAGAATTTACTCTCCTACATCTCCTTCAACCACATTTATAGCTTACTAGCTTTCCGGCTGCGGCTACGCCCGCTCGTTTGTCGGTTATCGCCCAAAACCATCAACCTTTTTTTGCACAGTTGGATAAAAACTGTCCTATGTCCTTCCCCGGGTCTTAAACTATGTCCAAAGCAAATTACATCCGAATCGGTCCCGTAGTTTTTAAGTTTATTCGTTGCATACAAAAAAACAAATCTTTCCTTTTTATAATATTTTAGTAGATGGGTATGGTTTCCGTTTTTGTGGCTGTTTAAATATAAGGCAGCCAGTGCATGAGTGATCTATCCTTCAGACATCATTGATTTTAATTCGGTCTGATATAGACCAACCTTGCACTGGCCGTCCCATAAAATTATAATATGATTGCCTTCATTTTGCTGGTCACACTGACCAGTTTACATTGTTGTATTTTAAAATTCTACAAGTATTTACACATGCTTCCATACATGACGATAAATTGCTGTGTTTTCTTTAAATCAGGAATTCTACAATGCACACACTCGTTTACATCCAGTTTTTTTTTTGTGACTTTTGTTCGCTTAACTACTATGTCAGCCCCGTTAAGAGTTACAGGAATTCCAGTTTCTTGTAACGAGGAAACAAAGGAAAATATCTAAACATGTGCCTACAGATGTGCTTTTTTCATTTTGTCTATCTCTCCGTTTGTTGCTGCTTCAAATATTTGAATTAACCAATTTTTACTAATAGAGCTACTTTGTAGTTCGGACACAAAAATAGTATATCATCCTCTTCTAAGTTGCTTGAGGAAGCCCAACGTATCCAAATATCACGACGAGGAGTCGCATAGAAATAAAACAAAACAATTTCAAACTTTACAATCTTATTATTTATTTTATTATCACACTTACGAAAGATACAAAACATATCACGATGGCACTAGAAGTCAGTGCTTCGGCAAACAAGTCAAATGTGAATGTTGTACATAGTGAAAAAGACTTCTTACTTAAGTAGCGCTATGTAGACAAATCTTAATAATAAATAAAAATATTTGAGTATAATTTTGTTAAGAATAAAAATAATAATGATTACTAAAGTTGCAACTCAAAAGTGTGCAGAAATACCAAATTGGTTCATATTTTTGCCATTATGACATCATGAATAATTTAAAAAAATACGATGTTTTATTATATACTCAGTATATTAATTAATTTTTTAAAGTAACTATGTGTTAGAAAAGGGTATAAAATGAGTAGGGCAATAAAATATTTGAAAATGTTGGTGAATAAAAAGATCAGACAATATTTTCACCTTACGCTAAAATATTCATATAAAAATAATAAGGGTCGTTTCTATGGAGGGGAATCATTTAAGGGGAAGATTTTAATTGTTTATTTTGGTTTATCTTCCTACCAGAACTGGTCTTATAACAATATTTACCACTAATATGTACATAACATTTTTGTTAAAAAAGGAATGTTCCTACAGTCCTACGTTTACTCAAATTGGGATTCTTAACTAAATACAGTTAATAGTACACTAAACTATAATTGGAAAACTGAATATAGGTAATATAGGTCTGTAGTTACGTGGTTCTTAACATCTAAATAGTTTGGAAATTAAATTGACTAAGTATAATGACATTTGAACCGTGCTGAACATCACTGTTTCAAAATACAATCTGAAATATTCTGTAAGAACAAAAGGCAATTTTATTTTCCTAACTTCGGCAAGAAACTGTTGACAAGAGTAAAATATTTTTTTTGTTATGTTCTCTAACCACATGTGCTAAAAATCACACGGTTTATGAATCCAAGACCCCATAGAAATAATACATACTACTGTAACAACTACTGCTCGCAGCATAAAACTATTTGCTGAAACCTTTCGGTATTAGCTTAACATTTTGCCCGGATCAGCAGTTTCTCAACCGTGACATTCAGCACTTGTCATTTTATCAAGTTCAGTGATTTGGTTTTTACCCATGATGACCTTAACTCTTCGCCCCAAATCTCTGCAAATGAGTTTTTCACTACATGCCACGTTTTGTTTACTTTTGCGACAACGTGTGTTGAAATGCAAGGCAAACATACATCATATAATCTAAGTCTAGATTACACAAATATTTTAAGGCATTATAAGGAAAGGATATTTATAATAGTAAATGGGTTAATTTTAAATTAACAATTACAAGCCAATCTGTGAACATATTAGCTCCTTGCTTTGCTGCTTTGCTGCCGATAAAATGTAAGCTATTGATGAAATATACATGATAACGTTTGAGGCACAAGAAGTTTAGAATAGAACGCTTTATCAGAAACGTCTCCATCACGACGATGGCGATCCTACCACGCAATGGATCAGATCCGTGACGTGCCTGATGTAAACGGATCAGCTTTAGGTAAAGAAGTATAATGATTATGCCCTTCTGGCAGGGCGGACGGGCCTTGTGCTACCGGCCGCACGTCTTCTTGCTATCAAGGCGTCGAGGCCTCTGAGCGGTGGCGCTGGTGTGGTCTCTGGCGGTACTGGCTCGGTTTCCGTTTCCGCTTTTTCTCCGCTTACCGTGCTCTCTTCTTCTGACTCGCTGGATGACTTCTTGGGAGCTTCTGTCGTGGCCTGTATATAAGATAGTGACGTTGATGTTTGTTTCAACTAGGGGAATTACTGTTTTTATCTTATTAGGTAAGTTTTAATTATTGCAAGTTCATATAAGCATATATATTCATATAATTGGTTGTAGGTACTTCTGCGACCATTTAATACTTATGGGAACAAATCCAGTGAAATCACTCACATACCAAAAATGAAAACTCGAACTAGGTACTGGATTAGAACAGGCTTTAGTACAGTGCCGTATCAGCCGGATTGTCTACTACTAGGTTTACCATAATCCCCACACATGGCAGGCGTCTCGGGGATCGCAGTTTAAGATATCAGTTTTTTCCCACCTTCCGGTATTTTACCTTTAGTCGCCTCTTACGACACCCACAGGTAGCAACGGTGAGGTAACATTATAGCCCGACACCCCAGGGGGTAACTAGTACACTAGGTGGCAAAAAATCTGTACCAATACGTTTATTTATACCACAAAGGAAAGGAATGAACTGCTAAGAAACTTGGTTAAACAAAGTTATCTCTCTTATATACGAGTATACAATGTGTTCTAAACTGGTTTAATGTGTTTATGTTTTATATTTATTATCACATGGCAATATCCCTTCTGAGTTTGTTAACTTTTGATAATTCGTATCGTATCATCAGTTGCTGAGTACCATGTATTCTGGTGATACAGTAAAGGAGATCTCACCTCAGTAGAAGGTTTCCTTCTGAGGAGAGGGTTGGGCCGGCGTGCAGGCGGCGTCACTGGTACTCGAGGCTTAGCCGATGGTGCTACCTGGATTCTGTTCGGCCTCAGCTTTAGACCGCCTCGAGATGGAATCTCCGGCGCAGGAGTTGGTGAGCTCTGTACACAGGCAAATATCAATGACAACACCATATCAAAATAATCTCCTTACTAATTTTATCTTTAAAGCCAATGTAGCAGATTCGTAAAATATAAGAAGTCACATTTAAAATACATCATACACATAATATGAGGCTCTCTAATACGCAGGCTCGGCTTTTTTGCGACCTTGGTGTTATTAAAGTATGCACGCTCTACGTTTTTTTTTATGCTTGATAAGTTAGCCTTTGACTTAGAGTAGTGAGATAGTTCTCACCTGATAGTAAGTGATGATGTGGTCGAAGATGTTGTAGAAGATGTTGTCAGGCTAACCTATAAGTACTGGATCTCAAGGACAGCTGCCGGAACACCCCGTTAGGTGCTTGGCGACAGATTTTCTACTTGAGGGTGGTAGCTAGCCAGGCGATTAGTAATGTCACTAGCGGTCACCCATACAACTCTTGACCGCGCGCGACGTTGCTTAACTTTGCCGATCGGTTGAGAACAGCTAGGTAAACTTCGCTACGAGCGCTTCGACGTCTACAAAACTACATGTCTGTGCCAAAAAGCATTGATCCTTTTTGGCATGTGCCTATACTCCACAACCACATGCACTCACTCTTACTGTAATAAACACAACTAATTTGTGTTATATATGTTATGCCTATATTAAGCCTTACATTTTTCCCATATACATTGTATATTATACCTTTACAGCTATTTCCCCATTATTTATGTTCTTACTTGATGACTGTTGTCGACTTACATATGATACAACATATAATGTAAATTCGTTATTGGCTGTCGGTCAGAAATTATGATTTACTGTTTATCTTTAAGAACTGTGGATTTGTTAATAAATAAATTAACAATATCACAACAGTTTTTGATAGGTGGATTCCATGCCGCTAAACGCAAAAGTACTCAAAATCAGGCAAACAAGTTAAAAAATGAGTTAATTTAGCAACAATCAATGTAGTAGGGAGTACTTTGAAATTGTCAGACATTGAATTGCCGGTCTTCAATCCACCGCTTGGTATTAGGTATACTGTATTGAACAATAATAGAATATGTAAGATATGGAAATGGTAAGTTTTGTATATTATGGTATGAGCAATTTGGTGGCTACAATACTCATTATTGTTTCATTATCAATCTTTTTTTTTTTGGAGCGCTCTTATGTAATTTGTTTATCAGTTCTTAACCGATCAGCTAACTTAAACAACGTCCGCTGCGGTCATGCATGATTGGTGACCGCTAGTGATATTACTACTGAGCGCTTCCGTGCTTCTGAGACCACGTTAAGCCGTCGTCGGACCTGGTTGTTGTCTTTAGGATGGCAGTCTTTATAGCGTAGTGATATTTTGGGAATGCTCGCCTGGCTAGTTACCACCCTCAAGTAGAAAATCTGGCGTCAAGATCCTATATAACGGTGTGTTCCAGAAGCTGTCCTTGAGAGCCAGTAGTTCTAGGTTAGCCTGAACAACATTTTCGATTACATCATCACTTACTATCAAGTAACGTAGTGGTCAAAGTCTAGCCTAAAGGGTACGGTCAGGCCTTCAGGAACCGCTTTTACGAATGTTTCTAGTAAAAATTAAGTGTTTGACTAATGTATAAGCTGATGGTAAAAGCGACGTTGCTGAAAAAGACTAGTGTTATTAGCAACCTACCTCAGCATCAGTGTCTGTAGAAGGCGACTCAGGTGCCGAAGTCTCTGCAGGTGCTTCAGAAGCGGTGTCCACTGGTGCTACACTCGACACGCCTGGACGAAGACGTGGGCTCGGGCGCAGGTTCAGCCTCGGGCCTGGTCTGAGGGAAGCTGGCCTGAGGCCTGGGCGGCTACGGCTGAAGACCATTCTTGGGATTAGCATACATAGTGACAAAAGTTATTTTCACGTATCGAGTTCGTGTACATGTACGCCCGAAGTAACTAATTAAAGGTTAAACTATTATAATAGAACTACACACGAGGAGAATATGTAAGCTGCTGAATAAACTCCGAGCGGAGGCATAGTAACTATTATATTTACTATAAGCTCATTCCAATCTCAAAAAATTTTTCGCACTGACAGTGAATAACATCCAAGTTTCAGTGTGCAGTACACAAAATGAGGCTTAGTTGTCTGTCTGTCAGTTCATCCAGCCGAGTGTGTCGAGCTCGTAAACTATGTTATGACCTTGATATTTGATTGAGTGTTTTACGAACCTGATATTTGATATCTATTATTATTGTATAGATATTATTCTAGGTTAAGCCTGTTAACACCTTCTACCACATCATCACCTACCATCAGGTGAGATTGTGGTCAAAGGCTTACCTAACAGTGATAAAATATAAAAAAAATTGGAACTAAGACCAACTAATTAATATTATTTAAATATTATATATATAAATAAGAAAATTAATAAGTTATCAAGGGAATAAAACATAAAAGGTCGCCGGAATAAAACTTTTTTGTGCCTCTCACTGAGTTTTTAACTATATAATTAATTTATACTTTATATATCTATATTAAAAAAGGGAAGGTTTCTATTTTTCTATGTGACGAATATATATAAAACTACAGGACTATTAGAAAAATTCTTTTACCTTTAGAATCCTACATTTTCCCTGATTAAAATAGGCTCTCTTATGTTCTACATATTACTGCGGTATTATATATAATAAATCCACATTAGAGTTATTCTTTTTTTTCTTTTCAGTATGTAACTCAAATAAAATCTTGTGTATAAAAAAAGCACTCGTACTCTTTATTTATATGTAAAACAAATAGCCTGGGTTCACTAGTTAACGCGATATAGTTATTTTCCGTTTGATAGCTATAATCCAAAATTAAAGGACAATCAATACAGATGAAATAGTTTTTGAGATATATTATTATACAAATATAAATTATTTGACAGCTGTCATATTAAATGAAGATATCAATGAGATCTAATAGTTATGTTATTAAAAAAGATGATTCTTGTTTAATAATAATAGTTTTCAATAAAAATAACCCTTTTTATTTTGACAGCTGACTTCCCAAAATAAAGTTATTACCTCTGTCACTTTTGTACAGAGATTACTAGACTAGGATCAATACCTTCCGTAACACAACCGCAATAGTTTAACTGTCATTCATAATGATGAACTAGACGTGTAAGATATTATAAATGAATATGCTTTAGTACTTTTATTTCAAACGACCGTGCCCAAGCACGATGGGTCTATCTTGTATAATTGAGGACTATATCCTGGCCCTCCAGCAGGCGAATATTAGGCAGACTCCAGGAGGCCTCCATTATTAGAAGACACCAGGTAAAGTGCTTATTGAACATATGTAAAACGTACAAGTTGCATAGATATTTTAATTCTCAGTTCGATCCGACCAGCCATAGGAGTAAATCATTATATTTTTAATATTTTTTTAAGTACTGACAAATAAATTAGTACGTTTAGGTGTGCTGTCCGGTAATGAAATGACCGAACAGATTTTGCATAACTAACAACTGGACTGAAATTTTCAAGTTATCTATAGCACTTTATTTCGTACAATGCTATACTACAGTGTATTGATCTTCACTTTTTGGTTTTAACCTATTTCAAAACGCGGAAGTCCTCATGTTACTACTATAAGGTCTAAGTTTACCCAATAGTCCTGGTAGAAGAAGGTGTGGTCTCTGAGACTTCTCCAGAAGCTGAGCTGGGCAATGTGGTATCTTCGGGTGCTGAACTGGCAGCAGCCGTGGTCGACGTGGTGCCTCTAGTTCTCAGGCCAGGGCGTAGACGGGGCCTGCAACATTTTATAAGTGTTGAGTAAAGTTGTTTACGCGCAGCAGATAAGAAAATGTTTGGGTACATTGGCAGTCTAGTGGGTTGGTCATGTCAAAGTTGACAATTATAATTAACACTTATTATTCATTACATGTGAAAATAAAATTAAACACTTGTCATGACATTGCAATCAAGGTGGATGAATAAGCCTGTAACGATTTCCAGCTTGACGAACACCATGGTGTCGAACGTTAACTTTCATTCTTTGATTTTACGCAAGTCCCATGCTGTAATTCGTTGATATTATATGTTACTACTTATTATAACGAATCCCAGGGTAAGGTATACTTACATAAATAAGCATCTTTATTTTGGGAGTCATAGACAATAAGACACGATGAACAGAAAATACAAAAAGATGGGCAGCAGGGCAACTACAAAAGTATAAGAGGGCAGAACTGGCCTCTTATACTGCGATCCCCAAGACGCCTGAGTTTATACTTTATTAAAAGGTGGACATCTTCCTGCTGGTGAGTTGATGTGATATACTTAATCAGGTACTTTGATATTGTAAACCATTCACAAATTTTTGTTGAGGTCAATTGTCGGCTTTGGTATACTTTTCCGGCTTCATGGACGCGTTTCCGTTCTCTCTACCGAGACTGCACATCCAGCACTCTGCCCATAGAATTTGGGCCGTCATAGGGGAAGGAGAAGGACAACATACTACTAGGCGAATATTGCACTGTCACATACGCCTCTGCAGCAGCTGCACTATAGCACTTTAGGCCCCTATAGATGTTACTAATTCAAACAATATAACTCTATCGGTATCCTGTGAGAATTCTCACCGCCAACTGATTATTAATAAAATTACATAATATTTATTTTATACAACTATGCTTCTGGTTTCCTAGTTTTTTTTTATTGTATATTTTATACCTAAATGTGAAAATGTGTATTCCCGAACAAAGGGATTTTTTGAAAAGATTAAAAAAAATATAGGTAGTTTACGGAAATCTGACATAGCAGAACCATAGATTTTAGACGAAGGACATTTATACACTCAATAGATAAAATATGATGAAATTACGTTTGCGTGGAAAGGGCTAAGAAGACACTAGCCTTCAAGTTGCAAAACATCTTTAAAAAAACAAGCAAGAACGATAGCTACGCGACTATCCTAATCAATAAATACTTTATCGTTTCATTTTAACAAATATATAATGCTTGAATATCTTGTTTCTAAACGAACTTCTTCAGATATCTTAGATATAGAATCAAATACAGGCACAATTGTTATAAAATCAAGCTGAACTAGAATATTTATTAATTAGAAGGTACGCTAGTAACGATCAAGCTCTACCAATTGCTACAATTGAAGTGTTATTTAATACCAATTCAGAAAATGAACCAACTAGCCACAGTTCTTGTGTCACCGAGCATAAACATGACCTTTATACTATCGAAAGGCAATCCGATACAATTTTATTTTTACGTAATCATTCATTGATCGTGCGCATGTTTTGATCTATTCTACTATGATATCTCGCAGTTGAAGCACTGAACTAATGACCTACTAAACGTGTTGTTAGTAGGTAACTATTGTGCAATCGTCGATTGTTTTAACACAATGAAACTATGCTGACACGATAGTTAATTATGATTGCATGAGATGCGTCGACGTCTCACGGGTTCGTTGTATGGCGCCCTTGATAGGTTGTATAGTTTCTGTAAAAACTGTATCATATTACTAAGCATTTGAAAATAAAAGCATGTTTTTCTTTTTTAGGAACAAAGGCACTTATTCCTTCTTAATAAATACATGTAGAACGACTTATTTGGCGTGGTTGTCAAGGTTAAATTTAGTTCAATTAAGTATTTATAAAATGCAATATTGTTGCTAGTTCAAGTAGGAGAATCATCACATCATATAGCGCAGTTCATTGTACGCTTATCGGGTTCATTTTCTTCGCTGTGCTCCATTTAAGTAACTGCTAATAAATCTCACAGATGTGTAGCAACATTTTACGTTAGCAACAAAATTAATGTCGTTTTCAAGGTTCCGTACCCAGGGGACAAAACGGAACCCAATTAATGAGACTTCGCTTTCGAAATATTTGTCTGTCTCCATCAACTCGTAAAAATAATGAATTAACTTGAAATATTGATACTTGATGTAAAACGTTGACCCAAAACGGAATATTGGACAAAGAGATTAAATGATTTTTCCCTTCACAAGCTCGGAATGGGTTTATTTATAATTCGAAATCTGCGTAAGGTGCTTTTTATCTGCTGGCATAGAAAAGGGTTTTTGAAATTAGAACCTGTACAAGAGTTCCAACTTTCAATACTATAGTCATTTCACTATTTATTTACAAAAATATCTATACTAAGTGGTTTTGTTTGAACCTAGCATTTAGTGAGTTCGGTTCGAGAATCCTTCGCTTACTCGGGTTTCAATACTTGTATTCGTGCGAAGTAACTACTTTGCAGTCTTACATAATAATAGTTATTTGATATAGCGTACCGGAGGTTAAAAGGTACGAGACGCAAAACAACTTTTCTGCTGTAGCGTAACACTCAGATTTCACGTAGCGCAACACTACTCATTCCAGCAAGTTAAATGCTAGGTGCAAGAAAAATAGCTGTAATAGTGTATAGTGGTGTAAGTAAAATGTCAAAAAGAACTGGAATTATCATAATGGTTTGAATTTCAAAAACCTATCCACGCAAGCAGCTAAAAATACTTTTCTACGTAGATTTTTAATGATAAAAAATACGTTTCCGATCTTGCGAACATAAATGAATAGTATGCGGTGCCGGGTTACAATGTCATCTCCCCATTTCTTCCCGTGGGTGTCGTAAGAGGCGACTAAGGTAGAAGTGCGCCAAATGAGCACCATTTCACTTCTCACGTGGATGTAAGTAGGGTGTTGTGTGCATTAGAAGCACAACAAGGCTGTATACCATCTTAGTGCCATGCCAGGGTTTCAAAAAATATGTTTCTGTCTTACATGTGGTGAGCTTAAACATATTATTCGTAATATGTCCTTGTGATACGTCCAGTGTGTTAGAGAAAACATTTTATATGACCCTGAAACCGTGCCCGGTGAATGGCAATAGGCTCGCCCCCTGTTATAGGGGACCAAAACCCATTTGGAGAAACGCGGGTTTTCACACATCTCTGACTAACCCTTCGGGGAATACAGACGTTATTATATGTATGTATATTTAAAGTAGTATATCAAATGAAAATTTAGCTGGGAAAGCGCTCGTAGCGAAGTTTACTTAGCTGTTCTCAACCGATCAGCAAAGTTAAGCAACGTCGCGCGCGGTCAGGAATTGGATGGGTGACCGCTAGTGACATTACTACTGAGCGTTTCCGTGCTTCGGAGGGCACGTTAAGCCGTCGGTCCCGGTTGTCGTCTTAGGATGGCAGTCGTTATAGCATGGTGGTAGGGCATTTTGCAAATGCCCGCCTGGCTAGCTACCACCCTCAAGTAGAAAGTCTGTCGCCAAGCACCTAACGGTGTGTTCCGGCAGCTGTCCTTGAGAGCCAGTACTTCTAGGTTAGCCTGAACAACATCTTCGACCACATCATCACTTACCATCAGGTGAGATAGTGGTCAAAGGCTAACCTATAAGGCATAAAAAATAAAAAAAAAAAATAAAAAAAAAAAACAAACGTTGTCATCAGCCAGGGCTCATGGAATACAGTGTATTATTTTTTAAATACTTTTTATATATAAAATGTGTCCATTTTAGACTAAAATCATTCCTCCATCAAATATGATTATGGTAAACAAATAAAAGCACTGTAAAACATAGTATAGGATTTTCTCATACTGTTTATTAAGTAAATTAATTTAAAGCGAAGAACAACTCCCTGGGGAATGCAAATAGTTGATGTATACTCCTTTATTTTGATTTTACGTTGCTTCTACGGTACTGAAAACGTTTTGTCTAATTGTATAAGTCTACTACGCATATTTCAGGTTCTATGGGAAAAGCGGGTGTAGAATAGATGACTGCTTCACCGCCATTATGGTTTGTGAGGTTTTAAATACTCTGCTTCCATCTCACGGCATTATAAGTATGTTAGCTCATCCAAACTTATTTCTGAGACTGTCTTAACCAACATAGACTTTGGGCCGCTTCCAGCGACGGGCACATAAAACCTGGTCTTCAGATAATTAGTGGCAAGTACACTGCACAGTGTGAGTGCTTTTTCGAAGTCCACAAAGGTCATATAAAGTTCTCTTTGGCCCACTGTAGCCTGCTCCACTTATGCGGAGAGTGTTGATGCTTGCCTGAAAAATTGCTTGTTCTCTGCGTATATTGTTCTGGCTCTGTTGCTTTACACTTTTTAGCTTGTTCAATATAACTTTGCTAAGGACTTTTGCTGGTACGGAGAGCAGTGAGATTGCACGCCAATTGTTGCAGTATCTGAGGTCGCTCTTTTTTGGCACTTTTATTAGCAACCCCTTGTTACAGTCCTCCAGAAGTTTTTAAGGGCCAACATTTTCTATTAAAGTAGTGATAGGTAGTTTCAATGTTATAAGATGATTTCGATTTATTCTTGCACTCTTCACATACGCACTGCTTACAAGATTTATTATGTCACATTGTGGCAATAAGTTATCCACGTACAGGCGTATTGCCACATATACATGTTTCAGTTATCGAGTAATCATTTAAAAATTACTCCATTGTACTTATTGAGATTACATTAACAGTAATAATTTATCCAGGAAATAATCATACAAATGTGTAACTAAATACAAATATCAACTAAACCTAATTAAGCAATAAGCGCCATGTACGTTTTTAACGAAATAACACTGATGGTTACAAATTACGAAACTACCTATTTTTACTGTTACCCTTGTCCCATAAAACACAATGAAAAGAATGTGGTCAGTACAGCGCTGCAGTAATTAAAGATACGTTATTTATATTTACATATGTCTGTAATTTCAATTCTCGATTATAGGTACTCATTGGTTGATGTTGAAAAGTAGTCTTGTAATGCTAATTGATTGGTATGTTACGTTTTATTTATATAATTTATATTTTATGATATGTTTCGAATGTGATTTTGTATGTAGGGGACTGGCTTAAAAACGTTTTGCTGAGCCAGTTTCTTAAGTATGAAGTCATTTTTGAAATAAAGACGATATATGCATTCAAAAAGCAAGATTTTTAGTTACAACTTTGACTTTTAAATGTACATACTCGTATCTGGGATTGAAGTATAAACTGACTAAAAATTAAAATAAATTTTAATATATACCTCATTGATATTCTATTATCTATATTCTAGGTTTTGGCATACTAATCATATTTGTAATTTCTATGGGAGAAGCCTTAGGCTCTGAAACACAATTAAAACTAGTTTGGAGCCAATGGATTCACAATTTACCTGTATAACATTGATATGACAAATAAAGATGTATTTGTATTCATTATATTTACCTAGGTGCAGGAGTCTCGCTGGTGGCGGCAGAGCTGGCAGAGCTAGCTGGTAGTGCGTCGTCCTGCGAGGTCGCAGGTTCAGAAGTGGTTCCAGTGCCAGGGCGCGTGCGTCCCGCGAACAATCCACGTCTACCGAACGCCTGCAACAAATACATAAGCAAGCTGTACCATCTATGGATTTTCTATACATTAAGAATATTAGGATTTTATATATTGCTGACTTTCTTCCCTGATTTTTTTGGGTTCTGTACCTAGACTAAAACGCTGTCTGAACTCTGAAGTATATAAGTTTTAAACGGCGTTGTAAACGTTGATCCGTAAATGAATATTGGACTTCAAAATTCAATTAAATTACATATTAAAGATCTCATGTTAAGGAAAAAAATTAAATTAAATAATAAAAAACTGGTGCCGTGCTGCTGTGAGACACAAAAATATATTTGTACTCTACACGATGAACTCTCGAGTCTAGATAAATATTTGTTTTTGTATATTTTTATCTAAAAACAATTATTAATCCGAAATTGTCGGTCAGATTTCTGTATTTTGTTCGATATAGGTGTAGATTAGGTGTTGTACCTTATAATAATATTATATGTTATTGACGTTATGGATTGTGGATAGGATTGAGTAGCTTTTTAACTCGAAAATTATTCAGTATAGTGATAGTGCAGTGAGTATGGGCCACATAGATATGATACAATATTAAACTAAAATCGACTTTTTACTTTCAATCTAAGAACATATTGGCTTCCGCGAAAAAATATATTATTATATGTACATAAGTTTGTATACTATGATTGTTTATATAATTATTACGGTAAGGTAAAAAGCCTGCATTTTGTTCACGCAATTTAATAGTAACACCTTCAGACTTCTACAATGTGAATCTTGGTTAAAAACGTATTTTGTATGAGTTATATACTTCAGAGTCCAAGAAAAATTAGTAGAAAATCTGTCGCCAAGGACCTAACAGTATGTTCCGGAAACAGTCCTTGAACGCAAATAAATTACAGGTACATGAGACTTAATATCTATGTGCCTCAGGTTTATAGGCTCGGTGCAGTTCTTCACTTATGACGAAATGTATGTATTATTGGCAGAGGTTACCATTTAGCATCTGGTGATACTAATGCGTGTTCTAACACAATAAATTTTTGATGCAATGATGGCCTAGCTGTAATATCTATGGACTGCCTTGCCGCAGGTCCTTAGTTCAATCCCCACCGCCAGATTAAGCTTGGTGGAAGGGCATTTTGCGATTGCCTACCTGGCTAGCTACCACCCTCAAGTAGAAAATCTGTCGCCAAGCACCAAACGGTGTGTTCCGGCAGCAGTCCTTGAGAGCCAGTGAAATTACAGGCACATGAGACTTAACAACTATTTCTCAAAGTGTCGGGCGCAATGCAAATTATGACTTGAGATGAAATGCATCTGTTATAGGCAAAGGTTAGTCCGCTTAACATCAGGTGGGCCTCGAGTTTGTTCCGTCACAATAACATTAAAAAATAACATAAAAAAGGAAAAGCAGTGAATTCAAAACCTTTTAGGTTCTGTTTAAAATACAAAGCGACTAGATCCAACCACTAGATACATAAAATCGGCCATGTTAGTATTCCACACCGGTTAAAAGGCGTCTACATCTCAAGAATATCAATAAGAGTAGGCACCGAGCTATCGATATTCGCATTGCAAATAGACATTCGCTTAGCAAAATTATTACTCATAGCCTTGGAAAAACAAATTCCTTTTTTAAAGTTCAAAATGTTCTATCTGTCAAGACTCTGAGTTTTAATTGGATCATGATCTTAGTTTCTATGTAGAATCGTGGTCTAATGAAGATGAATTTCAGTTTTAATTTTTCTTTTATCAACAATTTGCATTGTCCACAATGCTCATGCTCAAATATCAAAATGATGTACATTTTCATTCGAAGTCAAAATCATTTATTCTATCTAGGTGTCTACGACGCTCTTAAGTTTAATATTGGAATATTCGACTTCGTACTGTCACGTTCAGCAATAAAAAATTATAGAGCCACTGCAGTAAGAATGGGTACGAAACCATTCATTTCAAACGTCTTTTAACAATGTGTTACGAACTTTATTATAAAATTATTACGATATTTGTTTGAATTATGTAACAGATGATCGCTTGGCAGAAGTGGAATTCTCCAAGCATTTTTGTCGTTTAAGTTAAACAGTGTGATAGGGTTACTCAATGAATATTTTTCTCACGTGCAAGTTGATTTTTTCTTCTGTTAGCGTTGTAATATCTTTAGGAACTTTATTATAAACCGTACACCATTACCTAAGCTGGACCTTTCATTTGGTTTTTGCTAATCGAAAACCTGGCACCGCTATTTTATATTGTTTATAACGGTGATTGGCACTGTTTAATTTAAATTTACTAAATTTTTTATGAATATATTTTCAAATATACTCATTAAAATTATATATTTTAACTTTGTAATTATCTATGTACTACTATCTAAACAAAACGTGTACCTTGTAAATATAATAAATTTTTCGTCGCATTAACATAATTGACTTTAACGTCGAAAGGTAAAACTAAAGTATTGGGTTCGTTGCTAAAGAATCTTTCCTATAACGTCGCTATCATCATCATATCCTTATCTCACATATTTGGGGGTAACATACAATAAAAGAGCTTCTGCTTTGTAGATGGCCACATTATGTCAGCCTTTCTTGCGAATTGTCATAGTTGGATTAAATATACAAAAAGAAAGTGTCTACATAATGGTTTTCCTTGTTTAAGAAGTACTTATATACTTCTAATAATCTAGCTTAACAGTGGTGCATTTAACACCAAGATTATATATATTCACAGATTAGGAATTTTTTTACGTAAAGATAAAAAAATAATATGTACCTTAGGCTGTGTTGGTCTTTCAGCGTTGCTGCTGGGGGCCTGGGTAGAGACTTCCACGGCTGCGGCTGCGGCGGTGGTCTTCCGTCCTACAGAGGGCTTTCCGAAGCGGCCTGGAGAAAATATTAGTAGGTTAAGCCTTTGCTTGTGCTATAGGTTTGTCTCTACAGTACACATTGTCAATAAGCCCTATACTGTGTTCCAGACTCGTTAGAATCTTATGCTGAAATAAAATAAACTTACACTTACTTATGTAAATCTTTCTTAGCTAGGAAGAGAAAATCAAAAAACATTTACTTATATATAAAACCAGCGGTGACACGCACGTGACACGTTTGTCAGCGAGCAAAACAGTTAAAATATACAAACTATACTATATTATATATACCTATATAGTATAAGATTTTTATCTGAGTTTGTATAAAGCCCCTATGACAATTATCGTTCATATATCATAGTTAAAGATGTGTCTAACACCAGACCAAAGTGAACTACTTTTCTATTGTTTTGTGTTACACGACAAAGTTACTGTAAAAATGGAAAATGGATCTTCACTAAACATAAATAAGCTTTTAACAGGGGTTTATTTACCTATTTCATAGTGTAATAGGAACCTTAGTACAGGGAAAGTTGTTTTCTCGATAACATTACTCACAGTTCGCAATAATATTAGCAAAATACCCTAAGTGTATGATCATTTCAAAACTTCATAAAATAAATTTATTCGTTTAAGGTGTTGTGACTGTGACTATGACAGTCACTTATTGCAAATATCCCGAGTTAAAGTGGTTAATTGTAGCCAGTAGCGGCCTTGGCAGCATTCTCCAATTTTATCATTGCCATTTTTACCATTATGGTAGAAGCGCTGAATATATCCGACGTATACTTAGCGGAAATCACAAAGAAAGCGATGCAACCTTTTATGCGTCACAAACTCGACGGTTAAAGAAACCATAGAGAAAGGACAGTGGTGAATGAAAAATATTGCCATTCAATATCATGGATCATCTCAGAGAAATGTTTACAGACAAAAAAAATTACCATCCATAACCATCGGTGAAGTAATATTATAAAATGTGTTGTCGGTAACAACAAATATTTGGATAAATGAAAATCTTAATTTTAAAGAAATACGTTTAATCATGTGTAATCTGTATTTTGGAGTTTTGGTTTGAAATGAAAGAACAAATTATTGAATGCAGTGAATGATAACCTTGTTTTAAATTATATAGGTCCCTTATAGGTTATATAGATAATATGATAAGCTTTGAATATTTATTGATAAACACTGCCAGGTTATCGTGTTCGTGGCTTATGTATAGGTATTTTAACTGTAATGTAAGCACAACTATATAGTAGGTCCACAGTTTTACAAGATTGCAATAGTGTTATTGGGCAAGCCTTCAGGGTCGACAGGCCCAGTCTTTCAAGCTAACCTGATAGTAAAATATAATCAGAATAAACATAAGTTTCTTAGAATGAAGTGGTTTGAGTAAATTATTCACATGAAACAGTCGACTCCTAGACGACGACGAACAATTTAAAAGAAATCTTACTATGTTACATAACGAAACATGCATGCTGAAAACATAATAAAACATATCGTTTGCTAGCGCAGTGCTGACATTAAAAATATTCGCATAAACAATCGCAGAGCGAGGAATGAATAATTAAACATCGCTTTCGCTGTGCTATAACGGCGAACGCATACGAGATGCACAAGATTGCAGACGGAAACACGCCGGTTATGGTACGAGTTTCCAACTACGCTATCTCAATATGATCCTGTTCCACGAGGCTGGCCTATATCCTCTAAAGCAAATATAAGCACGTGATAAGTTTCTATGACTACAGTCATAAATAAAAGCCTCTAAACAACGTCATTACTCTGCTCTCCATTAAAGGAGCATGGCGGAATGTAGGTAAACCGGCCGCGAGCGACTCAATGCACATATAATCACGACTGTGATCATCGTATTCCATTGGCGCGCGACTGGTTCGGGGCGACCGATCGGCATCGTGACTGTCGGCCACGGGTTTACGTATGTTGTTCAGGGTGAAGCGTGACTCACCTCGTGCTCTTGTAGAGACCTCCTGTGGGGCTTCTGTAGCGGTGGAAGACGCGGCAGCTGTAGAGGGACGGGCACGTGTACCAGTTCGGCCCTTGAAGCGCGATGGGCGCGTTGGTGCTGCTGTAGTGGTCGTGGTTGGGGCAGGCGTGGTTGTCGTTGTTGTGGTCGTGGTGGTTGTAGAGGTGGTCGTAGAGCTGGGCGTGGTCACCTCCTCCGTCGTAGACAGCACCTCTGTAGTCCACAAGTCATCATCCACAGTGGTAGTGCCGTCGAAGTCAATCGGGTCGGTTGGGTTAATCTCGTTATTTAAGTTCTCTCCAGCCAGGTAGGCGTAAAGATCAAGAGCCACCTTCTCCATCGCAGTCATCGTGGTATATTCCGTGGTTTCTTGTTCGTAGGTGGTGGTCTGTTTGTAGTCGGGGGGAAGCTTGGAGTCATCTAGGATCTCTTGGAACCGTATAGCACTGGATAGGCTGTGACCTTCGCGCGCAGACTCTTTAGCATGAGACGGTTCCTTAGCGCTGGGTTCAACAGCAGGAATATCTTCAGTAGTGGTCTTGCTCTCGGAAGAGTATCGGCTTGGCAGCTCTTTGTACTGGGAAGGAATGTCTCCAGAATTTGTTTTGAAGCTGTCTAAGTCTACCAGCTCGGAACTGGGACGTCTGAAACGATATCAATAGGGGTGTTAGTGAACTTCCAAAGCTTTTAAAAATAGAGTAAGGAAGTAAGGTTCACCTGATATGCGCTCGGGTCCTGCTTCTGGACTGACCGTTGGACTCGTCAGCGAAGTTGTCAGTCTGCGGACGAGTGCGATGGCGCGCGCTCTCAGATGACACTTCCGGTACGTAGGTGGTAGAGCTAGCGGTGGGGAAGTTGCGGCCACGTGGCGGAAACCGTGTGCTTGATGGTAATCTGACACTAAACAAATATAATTTAATATATCGATTGCCATTCTTCTGACATGATCCTATTTTCGTAATACATGGTAGGGATAAAATGTTGTTTTACATGAAAACAAGTTACATATGGTATTAGGACAGGCAGATGGATATAAATATTAGAAACAACAACAATTATATACATTTGTATGGTACAACCTAGAACATTGTACGAGAGACATTAATTACTTACACCTGTTGTTTGAGATAGGTAATTTTATATGTAGCAATATCGCCCAACATAATATTATGATCGATCGAGACATCATAGCTAAACTTACTTGATGTCCTCTTCGGTATCTTCTTCTACTGGAGCTGGTGTAAAATTGCGACCGCGCTGGCGGCCCCTGCTAGCACTGGCTGGGAGCACCTCGTTCTGAGCCTCAGGTGTGGCCGTACTAGTACTCGACCGGTTGATGGTGCTGTACTTGCTCTTAGTGTTGCTTTCATTGGCGATGTGGTTGTCCCCTTCGCCTCTTTGCGGTCCGTCGTGTGAGTTGTGTACTGGCGCCGCCGTAGTCGATGCTTTTTTGTCACCCTTCTTGCCTTCTTCCTCCTCGTCATAGTAATAGTAGATGTACTCGTATTCGTAGTCTTGACCGTTCGGGCCCTTCTTAATCTGAATGCGAGAGTGCTGCTTCTGCTCTGACCCAGCCGTCTCCAAGTTCACATTCGAGGACAAGAGTCCACTGTTAATATCGTCGATGCTATCAAAATTTATTGGGATGTAGTCGAACTGCTTCGTGGCTGCGGGTGGTGCTGTGGTCAGCACAGGTTTTTGCGTAGTGGTACCAGGTGCATCGCTTAACTTACCTGACTCGGACATAGCTTCGAGTGCGACTGCCATTTTGGGATTCGTCTCCACATCCTTAATATTTTCCTTAATTCTAATGTCTTCCAATTTGGAAACGGGGACGTCAATTTCAATCGATTCCGCTACTTTGCTCTTTTGTCCCTTTTTGTATTGAGCCTTTTTGTCTTCTTCAATTGATACAATCCCTTCAGCGGGATGTTTTATTTTCCCACTATTCAGTTTTTTCGTGAGTTTGTCACCATCGTTTATGAGTCTGTGATGGGGGTGTTTTTCGGGTATTTTGTGTGAGGTTTCGAAATTTCTTATTGGTGTCTGTTGCCCAGAACTGACAAGCACGTACTCCTCTCCTGGGCGCGGTTCTGTGATAATGTCCACATCAGCGCTGGCGCGGTAGAGGGTGCAGACCAATAAACATCTGTAACAAAGAAACATCTTTTAGTGAGATTACAATTATACTCGTTACGAAAGTGGTTTGTTGTTCCATTAGGTGTCAGTGCTCCGTGAGTCAGCAAGGCGACATCTGCGCGGTGCGCCTACAGCCGGCCCCGTGCAGCGACTTCGCGGCGACACGGAATCGTGACTCATCCGCGCATTTCATCACCGCGTTCCTGGCGCATTGTCTGAGCGAGGCCTACCTACCTGCCTACCCGATTACATGAGCATTACAAAAGTTCGCGGTTTCAATGAAGTTTCTATTTATGTATGCGCGTAGGCCCATGTATTAGCACGTTTTTTGCAAATATACCTTTCGCAACTCTTTATCGATTTGCATATATATAGTTGTCGATAGGTTAATGTGATTACAGGTTGGGACGCAAAGAAATGGTGTGAAATAAGACTAGGAGGCTGCTATTGTCGAACGTTGCAATAGTTGATGTGGTCGTGAGAAATTGCCGGCGAAAATCAGAGCGTGGGTGAATTACGCATGCTGATCGATGAGGCAAGCGACGATCACTTTCATATCTGAAACTTACTCTCTCACGTCTCGATTATGATGCATAGAATAAGCTCAATAATTTGTTGACATCGAGGTATTTATAAGTTTATAAGTGAACGCTTCATTAATCCACGTTCTGTGCGCATGTGACAATAACTTGTAATGCTTTCATATGGAAACCAGAGACATTGAGACACACTCTGGATTCATATTACTCAATACAATAGTCTATAGGTACGAGTAGAATATTGGCAAATGAAATTGAGAATGGCACATATATACGTGTTGCGGTTTTTAACAAGCTTTGTTGTGTTGACAAGCCTCTGAAATATTAGCCTACCATTATTTATTTATTGCTTACTTCATTAATAACTAAGAAATAGAACAGAGGTCTTGCGATTAATTTACAATAGGTACTTTGTATGTCCACCAAGAAAAATATATTTTATTTTTCAATAGTATTTTGTGGCAGCGATGTCGTAAAATTTCAAATATGTGAAAATAACATATGCACACACAAAATATGCCGTGACTGATTTTGTTCAAACCTCATTGAGGAATATATCTATCTATATAACTAACAATATTACCCATCAGTAATCTCTTAAAGTGCTTTATCTTATTTTTATTTACCAGCGGTATTCCTTTTTAATAAAGTACTACGAACTATATACAACACTACAGCTGCTATTACAATAAAAGCATTTAGACAACCTATAAGTCATTGCAAACTCGTCCCAGTCCTCGTGCCCAGCATGCTGGCAGCATTGCCTCTTTGAATTGCAATGCTTATTCGTTGATCCAAATAGGTGCCAAGATTTTTTGGTACATCAACAAACTTTTCACATAGTATAGTTTCTTACGAGAAAGCGGGCCCTATTAGGTCTATGCGAACTCCACCCGTTATATTTTGTCAATACTTAGGTAGCCGACTAGAATTTTCACTGTATATGTGTTATTGATTGTTATAAAGTTAGATTACATATAAAATAATAATAAAAACGAAATGCATAGATGTGGGGAACAACAATGTTTTTAGCTATTTTTAGTTTTTGCTCTAGGTATGGTTAAAACAGTACTTACTATACGTACGCGTCTATCTCGGTGTAATGGAGCTAGGTTTCGGGAATATCCGATGCCCTTCATCAGGTGATATCATGTGTCTAAATCGCGGTGACGACTCCACAATCACCTGATGAAGGGCATCGGGTATGCCCAACCGATAAACCTAGTTCGACAATCTCGACCAATACGTGTGAGTGCAGCCGGTTATTTAACACAATAATATGTCTCACGTAAACATTCAAACAAAAATATAGATAGTATATTTTGGTACGGAATCCGTGTGCCTACCTGGCACCTAATTGATTTTGTTTTATATTGAGGTACGTATCTTTCCAAGCAATCAGTTTATTATGTGATTAGAACGCAATGAATCATAGCATGCTTTTATTGACGGAAATAATTACCAGTCGGAAAAGTTGTCTTCCGTACTTCGGGCATAGTTTGCCCCACAGTTACAATAATGTGGGTGCTCGTATATACTTCAACAAAGTAATAGTACTACCTACGTTCGCAGCGTAGCGTTCCTTATATTTACGTAGATAACTAAATGAATTATAGAGGATGGAATCTACTTTGTATATACAAATAAGAGCCGAGTAAGTAATTTATATCAGGTTCATTAGATAAGCACATAAAAGGTAGCATAAATATGTATGAGTAGTTAAGTAAGTACATGGAAATTGTTTAGCAGGTGTACCTTATGGGGTATCATTAATATTCATTTTGTAATAAAAATAATCATCTTGGATATAATTTTTCGATTGTTAACGAGCTATTACGTGTTTTTAATTTATATAAAGTAGCATATTCATTGATTATTTGATATGCATATATTAACCTTTATTTTTTTTTAACTATTCAGTTTTTAATCTTATCTATCCGTCATTTATTTTATTGGTTCATCCTAGGTTCATCATTTCAAAAATGCAGAAATTAACGAACACTATTTACACAATTTTTATATAGAAATTTTTTGTCATTGGTTCTTTGCTGTCTCAGCTGGCGGCGTAAGACCAATCAGTGAGCTGAAAGGTATTCTCTATTCATTTATTTGTTTACAGCATTATTTTGAGAGAGTCGCTGTATTGACGATGTGTACACAGAGTAAGTGTAGAATATGGTGGAAGAGTGGGATAGAATAAAATCAGTTTATTCAACTTCCATGCAGTCTTCTCTGTCATACCTCAAAACATTTATAAAAGTAGGAGGTGCAAAAGAGAAGCTTTTTGAGTTTAACCGCTACACAGAACGAGAACGACGAGATGTCATTCCCTGATTTGGGTAACTTAGAAGGTGAACTCCTCTTCACATGGTCATTGTTTGGATTTAGAAAAAATATATACTATGTTCGGATATTTTGACATCAAACAGTGCTAATGAATAGATTCAGGCGTTACTTTGCGGAAATCCATTTTTAATAATAACAAATACTTTTAAAATATTTTAAGAAAACATCAAATTAATATTTTAATAAAACACTTAAAAAATATAAAATATATCTAGTGACAATTCCGCTTAATTTTCCTGCTAAGCCGACGTGACGTCACATCGAAAAATGATTTTTTCGATCGTGCGCTCGAAGAGTCAAGACCTCCTGAGGATGCTTCGTGTAGAAGCGAAACGCGTCGAAAATTCTTCCAGTTTGGCTGCGTGTGACGTCACGTCGGCTTAGCAGGAAAATTAAGCGGAATTGTCACTAGATATATTTTATATTTATATTTTTTAAGTGTTTTATTAAAATATTAATTTGATGTTTTCTTAAAATATTTTAAAAGTATTTGTTATTATTCAAACAGTGCTGATCTATTTTTTATTTATTGATTTTTGTATGACCATTGTATTATTCAGACATTGTTATAATTACTTACTGTTACATGCTCCTTATTGATCTGTATCACCCCCCCTTAAGTCGTATCTCATCCAAGAGTTTAGTTGTAGTATAATACTTACTTAGGTATTAGAAGTAAAAAAAATATATGAGTAAAATTTTCTTTAAAATATCTCAGAGTTTCATAATGTAAGTATTCATTGAAATAGCTTATCTGTAAATGAAATCAACAAGAAGTTTGTTTTGTTTTTTTTTTTATATGCATATATTTTGGCTTACTTTTTAGCCCTTTCTGGCACCTATTAGAGTCCATAAAATGCAAACCATTTTTAAAAGAGTTTTCATACGTTTGGCCAAAGCTACAAACAAAGTGATACAGGAAACACAAAAGTTTATCCTTATATGGTCGACTAGTGATTTTCGCAGTTATTAATTTCGTAGAAATCTACTGTGCAGAGTTACCTACCTACTTCTTGTAAGCCATTGTAAAAAGGCTACGGCCTTAATTTATTCATCGACTATTAAAAAACAATCTTCTAAGTCAATAAAACGTTGCATTTCACTTTCAAATATCATTCAAGAATTTCTTATTCAACGTAACATTATGTAACGTTAAAATTTATCAGATTATTGAATATTGATGAGAGTTTTAGGATATTATGAGGCGCTTTTGAGTGATTTGATGTCTTGAGATTATCTTATACAATATAAGCAAAATACGTATGAAACTATTTACGAAGAATTATACTTAGAAAAATTTTGTTGTATTTAGATAATTATTTGACATACAATATCGATATGAATTTGCTGTATATGTTTAGAAAATAAAAGTGCCTACATTCACAGCCTGCTAAGGGCAGGTATCGAATACAATATACACTCTGCTTCTCCATGTCTTGCAAAATAATTCAGGTATAATAAGTATGTTCAAGATACTTTTAAATAAAATGTTTTAGACGCTTGATATTCCTCGCCGTGGCCCTTTCCACGGGTTCATCACTCCCAATTCTAGTCCTTGCCCATCGGCATCGGATACAACATCGTGTATAAAGGATCTTTTAAGTGGGTGAATTTTGAAAGGATTATTCAATTACTCTTTGAAAATATAAATGAAATATTGGATCCTGGCATGTGTGGGTGTGTAATATTATTTTTATCACACCGTAGCTAGCAGCTTGCAGTAACATTAAAAAAACCCGATTTTTAAAACAAGCTGTACGTAAGTAAATAAAAAGCAGGTAGAATTGCACCCTCTCACATTTTCCTGAGGTGGAAAATATATCAAACTTAGGTTATAACGCCTTCTTAAGAACTGCCATATTTCACTGCGATCCCCAAGACGCCTGCCAAGTATGTTATTTTACACATTATAACAAATCCTCCTTATATTGGAGGCATTAGTTCAACGATGAATGTCTTGGCTGTTGAATGAGATAAATATGACACTATATTGTAGCAAGAGTGGGAGGGTAGGACAGCAATTTTTTAATATTTCAATTCTGATGATTATTCCCTGTTAGTATACATTATTCGTAGTTATTATAAAATATGGAAAATATGTCTGTGAAGTAAGTCAGCCTCGACAATTCCACACAACTGTAACCGGTTCAATTTCACTAGATGTAAGGTCGATCTGCGCAAGGCTGGTTAGCGGACCTACTCTGGGCTATTATATCTAATGTAATCTATCTCTACTGAGCTGAGACATATATAGGTATAATATAACTAGGACATTTCAAAGCGCTCGTAGCGAAGTTTACTTATCTGTTCTCAACCGATCAGCAGGAGGCATATGGTAAATGGTTATATTAGTTAATAACATCCCAATTATGAAATATGTGACTATGTAAATAAAAGCTGTAATATTTTTTTATGCCTTATAGATTAGCCTTTGACCACTATCTCACCTGATGGTAAGTGATGATGTGGTCGAAGATGTTGTTCAGGCTAACCTAGAAGTACTGGCTCTCAAGGACAGCTGCCGGAACACACCGTTAGGTGATTGGCGACAGATTTTCTACTTGAGGGTGGTAGCTATCCAGGCGGGCATTCACAAAATGCCCTACCACCATGCTTTAACGACTGCCATCCTAAGACGACAACCGGGACCGACGGCTTAACCTGCCCTCCGAAGAACGGAAACGCTCAGTAGTAATGTCACTAGCGGTCACCCATTCAACTCATTGACCGCGCGGGACATTGCTTAACATTGCTGATCGGTTGTCTAAGTAAACTTCGCTACGAGCGCTTCAAAAACATAATTTCGCTGCTATCTATTTTCCTTTTCTCTAAGACGGTTTTTACGACAATGAGATACAACAACATTATAAATATAGTATTTAGATATTAAAATATTTTCTCCACTGGCTCGACTTGTTGAAGAGCCGAATGCAGCGCTTTGGAATCTCGGGTTTGATCTCCGGATTGGATATTAAATGGGCTATCTCACACATTTTCAGTAGCAGTCCGGAGTTACGCCCCGGCATAATCCTAATGAGCTCACCCCTATAACAAGGATCCCAAACAGGTCTGGCAAAATGAAAGTGTTTGTAGACACTTTTCTCTACCACGTCGTGAGCAAACTAGAAAGGAACATAAAGTCTGTTCAAAGGACATTCTACACGTTTGAACTGTAACAAACTTTTACATAAATCAGACAGGTTCTCTAGAATACTCTAGATTATCGACGAAATCTAAACTTCTAAACCATCATATTCAATATTTCGTGAAAATTTTATTACATGGGATTTGTAGAGATAAAAAAAGTTAGTACACCAAATGTCCTTCTAAACCCTAATCAACAAGCTTGGTTCTTGTATAGGTACTTAACTAAGTAAGTACCCAAGGAAGATTAGTGAATATGGTCTAAAACCGAATAAAGTTAGAACTAAAAATATAGTAGCAATCAGGAGTTTCTTACTATGTTGCTAGTTATAAGAGTGAATTTTTAACCGATGAGTTAAGCATCATAATTCATAATATTACGAAATCTGTGGTGATATTACAGTACATAAATCCGGATTTACTATGGAATGGAATCGAAACACTACATAGTCTCAAGTGCACAAGTGAGGTGTAATTTGCAGCGCCATCTTTGAATCGTTTCTTTATTTATTACCGCAGAGTTTTGAGGATATGTAGAATATATTAACATTCTACATATCCTCAAAACTCTGTTATTTTTATTGCTCAACGTTAAAATATTAAAATGCTAGCAACAAGAATTAACTCAATAAAGATTATTACTGATGCCAATGACAGTCAATTAACACATTTTTCGGACAACTTATAAAGGTCACTAGGGGCGGTCAAACTTGTAGAATCGTCTTATTGTAATACATCTGAATCTCATTACGAAAAACCCGTATAGTACCTATTTTAAGACATCCGTAAGAATTAACATCAATAATGATTTACACTACTAAATAAATATTGTTTGAGCAATATATCTACATATTTTGAGTAAATTCATACCTATCACAATATGAACTTATTTAATAATAATTGTTTGGGATTTTGGAAGGTTTTAGATAGCGGATAGACAATAGCGAAATCAAAATAAATAAAACTATGTGACAAGTCTGTATTATCTGAAGCGGCAGGCAGAAGTGTCCAATACCCATGTTTCGGTAAAGATGGTCCCATGAAATATGGTGCGACTTAATGTCATCTACCGGTGACAGTATTGTATAAAAATATTGAAAAGGCTTTTTGGAAAAAGCAAAATGAGTCGAAACGGTCAAGATTGAACACGCGGAGTGTTTTGAAGTCAATTCATCCTTATGAAATGACTTGTTTTAAAGTATTAAGTTTGACTTGTTTAATTATCTATATAATGTAGGTTTAATTATTATTTGTATAGTTTTACAAATTAAATCTCGATTTAATATTTAAATACGCAATTCATTTATTAACATATGACACGATGACCTAAACTTGAAATAATAAATATCCTATAAGTTATAATATTTATACAAATAACACTTTTTTGTGACGGAAAAAGCTCCGGCCCACATGATGTTAAGCGGACTTAGCCTCTGCCTATAACAGATTCATTACATCACAAGTCATGAATTGCACTGCGCCCGTCAATTTGAGACATAGTTGTTAAGTCTCATGTGCCTGTAATATCATAATTTTACAAGCTCAAGCATAGAACTGGTCCAGAGACATTTCCCCTCTTCCCATTGTTACTTATCCTTGTACCGCTGGTAGGTTGACCAGTGGGTGCATGGGCCGTCCCCTAGTTTTCCTGTATGTTCCACCTGTATGATTGATCATCTATATGTTCCGCAACGCCACCTATATAAAAATTTGCGTCTATTGACATCTTTGTTTTGAGGTAGAGAACGCGAACCAAGGCCATTTAAAGCAAATTTTTATATATGTAAACCACATAGTAATTTATTTGTATTGTATATTCCTATATTATTTAACATAAGCGTGGAGTATTATACCAAGAAACAAATAAAAAAATCTCAACGGCTTAACATTTGTTACGGAATAGTTTTTTGTGATGATTGCGTTTGTTGTTTTACAGCTATTACCGGGCACGCGATAGTATTTGTGTAGAAAAAAATGTTGTCATTCGGTACTTAAGTAGCAATTACTACCAGGAGGTACTTTAACCGTTGTTACCTAATTTACAGTTATAAAATAAAAACAGATCGCTTCTTTCTTTAAGTTTAGATGTTTTTAAACTTGTTGAATGCAACTCACATAAACTATGTTGCAGCGGATGTGAGTTGTATTCGTGTATACGAAACTGTTTGGTTCTCGGTATTTGATAGCATCTAGGTTCAACAAACCCTTGTCTCTTTCGTGGAAGTGTTAAACTGCAATACAGAGCTCGTTTGTGTCGTCTTTGCAGTTTTGTGCAGAATCTGCTGGTGGCTGCTGTACCATAGTAATCTATGGTACGTCCATTTCATGGAATTGCTTTGCTATGTCATGTAAGATAAGTATATTACACTAATTATAAATCAATGAATCATATCTCTACTTATTCATTTAGTGCTTATTTCGCCAACGCTAATTTGAGAGTTAAAGTCGGGTTAACTTGGTTTTTGTATGACTATTTTGATTTAGTTCGAGTTTAACTCGCGTTTCCTCGTTGGCGCAAGTGGGCCTTACTCTATTTTATGTTAAAAAATATCATACTTAATAATCATGCATATGTTTTTATTGAATATTATAGACAAAAGCATGGACTATAATAGTTTTCGTTAAACAATTTCAGACTTCATCCAGATCTATGTATAGTTTTCGTCCAGCTCGAATTGTGATATAAAAATTGATTTATGAATCTATAAAACAGGATGTTGAATGCACACATTAGTATATTAATTATATATTGGTATATTAATTTGTGCATTCATTAACTTCCTGCATTTATATCAAGAATGTAAGTACTAGATACTTTAACAACACAAAAGATAGAATAAGAAATATGTTTTAAACTTTTATGTACATAAATAAAAACAATACTCAATTGTTTTATTCTAAGCCATGTTTTCGTATAAAATCATGGTGTTCGCATGCTGGCATGTTATTTTGCAAAGCCTGCCTGACTAAAAATACAGAAATAATGAAATATATTACTTTACAGTTGTTTAGTGCCACTAATTATTCATGCAGCATTTTTCTAATTCTGGAAGTCTATTCTACGATATTGTTTGAATGGACTCCGTCCAGTGGACAGTAACTAAAAATGGACGGAAATCTAGCAAACCCGATACAAAATAGGATTACATGCGCTTGTAGAACAATATACGGCTACGAGTACTAGGTATATGAGTACTATTGTAAACGGTATATCTAATATGCTAGGTTTGTTTATATGTTATCCCCATTATTCATAGCGGAAGTGGTCCATTATTGTTAAGTTTATTTCGGGTCTTAGCTCAAATATTTTCATATTTTATTACTATAAAACTTTCTAGACGTAATTTGTAAAATGTAACCTTTATATTAATTTTGTTATTTATTAAATATCTATATATACATATATATATTATGCACCATGCACCGAGAGCACGTAAAGTTTTCCGCACTTTGCGTTTACACACGTTTAGATTAGAGTAAATTTACACAAGAAATAATTTTCAAATGTGTATCTACATAATATGAGTTAATTTGCAAGATTTGAACCTTATTGGAGACTATTTCTCCGGGAAAAATCCATAACATTTGCCAATTTTAGCCTTGAAACAATTGAAAGTAATTGTCGAACCAATAAATAAACGCCTTTTGAAAACCTTAACCATCCTGTTTCTAAATAATAAACGGGTCTATTCACGCACGAATTAACATCTTACCGATCCTGTCACCGATATATTCAAACCGATCTTGGCCAAGAACGTGAAGAATCAACATTGTTAAAAAACAAGCGCTTGCAAAAGAGAGTGAGCCCAGTACATGTTTCCTTTGCCTTCCGGTAGAACAAGTTTCTTTATATTTCCGTTGCACGGCGGAGGATAAATGAATAAAAGTTAATGTTCTCGTATGGTGAACGCAGAATGACCACACATCCATAAATCAAGTTGAATGTACTTAAGTAAAATCTGGAGAGTTGCAACCTGTACACAGAAGAATAATTATAAATTATCATACCTGACGTGATGTATTATCCACAGGTATGTTAAGAAAGAAGCGGTTTGAGCGTGTGAAGTGAGGACAATGCATTTACAAAATATACAACATAAACAAAACTAAGCACGTATATACTAAATGTTATTTAAACTTCTACCCAGAGGCCTACAACCTCATATCTTAGTAGTTATCAGAAAAAATCATAAATTCCACTGTTCTATATAGTAGTCTTTTTATTAAGGCATCTATCATATTGAAGTACAAAAGCGCCACGGACACTCTTTCAATAAACGCAACACTAGCAGTAAAATTTGACATTTAATTTTTCGCAAGATGCCTAACCCTGAGCTCTACTTGTATTAAAAATATTCATCAATATTTATTACATATTATTGTAACCCGATTCAATTTCGATCATATGCATGCTAACATCAATAACGTAAATGTCAAAACAATAGTGTTCTGTTGAAAGAGCATAATGTTGCGAGTAACTAACTAGCTTCGATAAATTTAGGTAATAATGCCTCTTCAGACCCGAGGCTAACAGCACAGTAATAGAAACAAGTATAGAATATAATTTAAGGACCAACACATATCTAGCATGCTATAATAGTGGGTCCCTACATTCCTTCGGCTGTCCTTGTAAGCTAGTTTCTATGCTAGGTTTAGCCTTCTTATATCATCAAGCACATCATCACTTACCATCAGGTGAGGTTGTGGTCTAAGGCTAGATTGTCATTCAAGTGTGAGTAAGACTCGCAGAACAACTATATTATGTATACTAAATAATATATGACAGAGTAAAACTACTAGATTAGTTTGGACTCCAGTCTTTGAAATGTATTTACAGATAGTATCTATACAAACACGATATACCAAAATTACACTTCTAAGTTATTAACGTTGTAAAATTAAAAGTAAAAAAAAAAATATAGGGTCATGTAAGTTTCATATAAAAATGCCCGGTGAAGTATTATTATCGCAGCGGTAAACAACATCCAAGTCCATACAAAAAAAATATTAAAAAACTAGCCCTAAAAGTAAAAAAAGCTGGCTCATATATAAAAAAATATTGCATTGATGTTCAGCGTGGAGATGCAGCCAGCACACAGAAAAAAAGGATTATTGAGCCAACGCAGTGTGTTTTTATTCAAGAATATTTGTGATTCATATATATTGAAAACAGAACACAATATTCTCAGGAATATATTCTTGAATCAAAGTATATATTGCATTCTTCTTTAGAGAAATCGTTAAGGTGTTTAAATACGAATATGGTTAGTTTTGAATCCAAGAATCCTACCATAAATATTCGTAAGTGAAGCACCTTAATTACATTCGAAAAAGAATATTTAAAAATATTTCAAGAAAGATAGAATACAGATATTTTATTAAGAGAATAAAATGTTAACAGAAGAATTCCTATTTTATTGTTCGAAGAATATTTTCGGTATCTTGAAATAATAATTTGAATACTTTATGTGAAGAAATATTTTTTGGGTCAAAACAATATTCCTAAGAATATTCGAGTGTAATATCAAGACTAGATTATTTTTCAGTTCAGAATATATTCTTGTTGTAATACAGCATTGTCTTGAATTTATTAAGACAATGTATATTCTTGGCTAAAGAAGTCTTTTATTTCTGTGCATTCTTGGCACTTTTACCTTAATCATCGTAAATTATAAGTATATATTTTACAGAGGTGATTTTTTAGGTACGTATTAAGAGTTGTATTAAATTATACTTCCTATTTAACAAAACAATTCATTGAAATTTTACAACATAACGTTTTTTTTAAAGATATACGTAAGATAAAAAGCTTTTCAAAGTAGTACGTACCTACGGAACCATTTTGACTAGACTTGTACGAATAATAAAAACAGACAACATATCACGATATACATATTATAAACTATTAGTGTGGCAGTTACTGGAAATATATCCTGTTTTTATACTTATGAATATATCTGATACTGTACTATACGCACTTACGCAGTTATAGTGATTGTTTTTCGTGGGAGATCGGCCGGCCATGGAGTGTGTCAAGGACCACGGTACGTTCCCAGACATTCAATCGCTGCATTAAAAAGATCTTATATCTAATCTGTGCGATCAATAATTCCTTTTAAAAAAATTACAAATCCGTATTTGATTGAAGTATTTACATTTGAAAATTAAAATGTTGATTTATTGATTTAAACAGGTATAATGTATATCTGTCCCAGAGAAGAAAACACCATTATTATATGTTTTATATAATTATTGATATAGAAAAACAGCGATTGAAATATTCATACAATCGAAATGTTAAAATGATGTTAACTTACTCTACGACAAAAAGCTGAGAGTACTGCCAACTCAAAATTTATTCCATATATAAAATTTTGGCATCTACGACGTTTTTATAATCAATTTCTTATAAAAATCTTATAAACCAATTAATGATATTTTTTGAATACTGCTGCCACGTTTGTCTATATATAAAAGTATAAAGCTTCTGCGAAAAAAGGGGCAGGTATAGTTCTTAACGAAAATGCCACATTAAGTATTTTTTGAATCGGTCCAGTACTTTTATGTTTATTTGTTACATACAAAAATACAAATCTTTCCTCATTATAATGTTAGTATAGATATAGATTTTATTAATTTCATTTTAGCTAAGTGCTTCTCCGTTGAAAAGGGGCTTCCCTTTTCAACGGCGAAGCACTTATTTTCTTAGATAATATCAAGATATTTGAAAATACATTTTGAAATGTCACACCACTTCGGAATACTTTCTTGTTTTACTGTGAGTTGTGACACTTGGCGATTTTTAATACTAGTATTAAACGTGTAAGTTTAAACCATACTGAACTTTATGAAACTGTCTATAACATACGATAATATGAGTCAATTTGCGTCTTGCAAACCTTTTTGGAGACTATTTCTCGGGGAAAAATACATGACATTTTCCAATTTTAAGAACGAAGATTTACGAATGAAATTTATGAAACTGTCTAACAATACAATCAACAAAAAAATGTCCCTAAATTATTATGTTTTTGTTGTCTTGAGGATATTTCATACCGTTTGAGGTATCTATACGTTATAAAAATTGATTCAGCCTTATCGTTCCTGTACGAGCCCTTGGAGAACTTTGTATATAAAATTATTTTTATTTTTGTTCAAAAGAAGTTGGTAGCTGAAAGTAATGATGTATTATAGAATTGCCTCATAAAGTTCTTACTTTTGATACCGCACATGATAGGTTCCAGAGATATTAATATATTTCATACATTAAAAGTTTATATTTCTCCCATCGTAAGAGAAATATTTTTTAGGAACTGCGGATCAAAACGATTGTTTTGCCCTCGAGTATACGTGTGCCAAACAGCTATCCTGGAAGCGATTGTGGATCGGTGATAGTTTGTGACTGCGAATGATTATTTTAAGCATGAAACAAAACGCTCCTTTTTTATGGTTTCGTAAAAGGTGGGAGTTGGTCCCCTGTACGCCAATAAGCCTAGTATAGAGTAAATCTACTCAAACTCAAACTCCTTGCGAAAAAAGATCATCGTGCAATTTCATAACGTATAATATAGTTACGTGAAAACAATTTTGCTTTTATCTCATGAAAATCATCTCTCGTCATGTTTTTGCCTCGACTCTTCATAGTCGCTGACATTAAGGCTCGCTGTTACGAGACGTTTGCAAAAGTGAGCAAACAGTCTTCGCGACCGATCATCTGCAATATTAGATGCAATGCATTATGCAACGGATGCTTAGTAACATATTGTACTGAAACTTCAAGGTGGACTCGCTTAAAACTTGATTGTTTGGTTGAAAGAAATACTTAAGCGTTTCTGAACTGATTTTCTGCCGGAGAATCATTTTTGAATATTTAAATATTTTAGTGGCTAAAACAACAATTTATTTCATTAATTTCGATGAAATAACAAAGAAACAAGTACGATATTCATCTACAATAGACTTACTTCTAGGAATGGTTTCTACGAATCGATGATACGATAAATAATGAAAGATACTAAATGACCGAGTTTGGTATGACGCTTTGAAAAAGGAAAGCTCTAAGAGGTGAAATCACATGCCTCAGGCAAAGTTGAACCCCATTTCAAACGAGGGCTTTCTTTTGAGGCAAAGGTTATGTTGTAGGGCTTGTCAACTACTTTCCTATTCCTAACAAATATTGCTTTACTCGACATAATAAAGTCATTGAGCTGCCAGTAGAGGGTCTAAGCAATACTCCAGGTACTCTACAGGATGTAGAGTCCATAATATACAAAAGAAGAGCAAAATAATTCACAACTACTTTTTTCCTGACAGTTCATATTTTTCTTCTTGAATGAATGACATGAAATGATTGGCCTAAAGACCTAATGAACTTAAGCAATCAAGATTCTTGAGTAACTTAGAGGCATGCCTAGGTCATTGCGCATAAGCCTTACATGGACTAAATGCCAGTTGCTAGTTAAAGTGAAAATGTATTAGTAAATAAATAGTTACGTCGTTGTATCGCCAGTACACTGTACAATATTATATACACTAGGTAGGTATATTTATACTTGTGTATTGCGCTGCTCTTTTGTAATATTCCTTTCAAGATTTTCTAATAAAGGAACAAATACCAAGTTTCGAGTTTCCAATTTATCTTTACATAATTTCAAGCTATGATTTCAACAATTTGCCCTTAATATACATATATTTACTTATAATGGTCATTTTATAAGACACAAAATTATTAATGAGATAGAGAAACCCGGATCTGTATTATAAATAATTTCTTTAACCGGATGTCAAACTTGCGTAATAAACTGGTTTTCATTACACATTGCCAAAGAAATATTAGTAGTTCTACGCTATCTGTTTCTTAATAATTTCGACAACAACATGGGTGCTTAAACGATTAATTCAATCTAAGCGACATAAAAATTGCATTTTATTAGCTATTGTCACGGAGCCCTAGCTAACTACATATATACGATACTTACGAACTACGTTGCTTAACCATCGTTTCGTACTATAAAATAGCATATAAGTACTTTCGTTTATTAGAAAGTAATAATGAAAAAAATATTGATTACTATGAAGTCGTTTTCAGGGTTATAAAAAAATTAAGCAATATTAAGGAAGGTTCGTTCAGGTACACTAATTTGTTTTCCACGTAACTAAGGCCTGCGTGGTTTGTTGACAATGTATATGTGTAGGTATATAAAAAAGTGAATTAGTAACATTGAAAAAAGCTATTTATTCATATGAAAAAAGCTTTTTATGCGCTCTTGTCATATACATGCAAGCATCTTTTTAACAATCGCAGTGAGTAACTTGGTGGTGGAAAATTTTGGGGGAAACAACAACTTAATCGGGAGTCCGAATATCAAATATCGACTTTACTGTTACTTCGATAGGAAGCCACATTAAATTCAAGATCATGTGAGCCGTATTGAATAGGACACTTCCTGAAAGAGCACGTGAGAGTCGGCCCACTGAGGCAGCGGCGGCCGCGCAGGCTGTGACAATAACTGTAGCCTGCAGTGTGCACTGTCCTGTGGCAAGGTCTGCTACCGTGCGCGGTGTTCGAGGTCACCGGTGAACGTACCGGGCCAAAGTATGCGCGTAATCAATTGCCTATTACCAACCATACCTACCTACTCCATACTTACTACGTGAGCTACGGAGGCCGACTGTACTTAATTTTCCTAGAAAAATGAATAGTAATGACCTGCGAAGACCGAATTGACACTTGACATTTAAACTTCGACATATGTTAAGAATTCATTAAGTAGCGTCTGATTCACGTTCGTCTTTTGTGGCCTTGTCTGCATCTTTAAAAATATTAATATCATGATATAATGTAGTTAGGTATCTATAAACAAGTTTGGATGCTGCGCGGGCAGAGAATACTTCGTGCACGACCTCATAGATATGAAAGCGAACGTGATGATGCGCTGAACGTGAAATGAAATCGAAAGGGAAACAGATGTATTGCGTTTATTTACTCGCACTTTCAAATCGAGCAATCTCACAATGATCGAACGCGTCGCGATCTATCCTCGAGTCGTCTCGATTGCTATCGGATGAGAAAATAACAACAATTGTCTACATTAAGCACTTATCATAGCATGTTATTATGCTGCGTCGTGAGAAGACATATCAACAGATTTGCAACTCGAGCTGAGAAACAATCAATTTGTATTGTCTCGGAGCGGTTGCAATTATAAAATTCCATGATAATTAGCGTTTGAGTAACAGATCATTAAACAGATCACTATAATTGTCAGTGGCTTTGTTGAAAATGCAATAAGTTATTAAGAAATTCCTTTCACAAAATAGTTTTAATTAGTAGAATTTTGACTTCACTTAGTGAGTTTTCATACTTAAATGTTTCTGCCAAGGGTATCTACATATTTTATTCACGGAAGGAATGCTGTCTATGAAACCAGTCATTGTCCTTTTAAATTACTTATATAGTCAGTTGTCTTGTCCGGTACCTACATTAATCGTATTGGGCGGAACGGTACTGCAGTTCATCAACCCTGTAAGCCCAGTAAGATGGCGATCACGTAAAAATTAACACGTGGATCGTGCATTGACCACTGATGCCACAATATAACTCATCGATGTCTGACACATGATTAAAATCGAGTTATAACCGTTGGGTAATCTAACGATCATCATGTTAAAGCTTACGATATGACGTATTATATCCATAAAATAAGGCATAAAACGCCAAAATGCTATACGGTATATGACAATAATATGCCTTAAACATAACAATAGGCAATGAACATTCCCAATTGATAATTGAAGTAATCGCCCATTACAACAGCAATTATTGAAGCATTTAGCCAGTTTTTGACGAGTTCCGGTGATTATTATAACACTAATATTACGTAATATAAGTAACATCATAAATCTTCGGAAGTTTTGTTGCAGGTCATAAATTTCGAATTATTACTTCTCTCTGTTCGGACACACTTCATTATCTCGATGTTACCTTAGAAAATAAATAGGAACGCTAGCGACCGCCAAAGAAAAAATCACCATGATCGTCGAACCGAATTCAATTCCTTGTCATCTTGTCGCGTGAGTCTCTATCTCGTGACAACGTTTAAGAAGCTCTCCTGCGGACTTAGATACTGCTTTTTATCTTCGCTTTGAGATCTCATTACTTTATACGAGTGTCTCTATGGAAAATAGGCGAAGATTGACGGCATACCGTACGTCAGCATTCAGTATGAGTGGTTGATAGAAAAGTTAATGACAATGACGCTAGAATAAACTGAATTAAAATTATTTAAAACATATCAGGATCAATGTTACGCTTCATGTTACGACCTAGGCGAGCAACCTCCGACGGCAAGAGAACCATGCTTGAATTAAATCGAACAAACGAATTCCTTGTCAGTGTGTACATATTTTTTGTTGGGTGTGTGTGTGTGTGTGTGTCATGTCTTAGCATCGTACACGTAGCTTCCATACGGTCTTCGATACTGCTTTTTATACGAAAGAGGTAGTATTGTTTCTTGGCCAGAATCATCTGAAATCTAATCAGCTAATTAAGCATAATCCACAAAGCATGTAAACCCGGATCTCGGTGATTATTAAGGATGGGTGTTTCGGATTTAAGTTTTAACGTTCGTTAGGCAAAGGATATCAGGATTTTTTATACTTATATTTAATATAATTTACTTGTTAGGCTTGCGACTGCCCACACGGAAGTCGTGTATGAAAGTAGCAATGTGCAACGTGTATGTATTTGGTAGTCCTAAGGTAAGCAGAATTGCTTATGTTTATTTTTCTCCTGGACAAATTGATTTTTAACAAAATACGTCATCCTTAATGTTGCGCCAAAAAAGCCAACAATATCAAAGTAGCAGGAATATATTCGCTGATTTATGTAATGGAGATACATAAAGATAATAGACAAAAGATGTGACTGTATGATGGTTGTTTAAAATTAACATTTATCCAATCAACTGGTACTAGGACAAAGAATCTTGATGACGGTCCCGTTATCCGAGAAATCTCAACTGGACCACGGGCAACGAGATTCAAAGATTTCAGGGACAACCCTTCAGAAGAAATAGCAGTAAAATATAGCCTAGCTTGTATTCTCTGAAGGGGTAGGCAGAATTGTCTAAACACTCATGTTGATCTATAAATGTTTTGGTTTCATATAATAGAAGCCGCACCTATTGCCATCTACTGGACACAGGCGGCGCTTTTACGCACTCACTAACGAGGTAAATAGTATATGATACTGGATTTATTGATATGGTATAGCTGTTAAAATTCACGCTGGTATACGAATACCTGCTTGGAATTAGTAATTGTGACACCTGAGGCACGCACTTGGTGACTGTCTGCTGCTGACATGAATATACTGCCTTTACGATGCATGCGAATGCTACATTTTAATGCCGGGTGATTCACACATCGATTTATTTTACATTAAAATATGGCCTATGTCGAGAGACACTCAACAAGATGTTGCAATTTTTTTTAAGACTTCTTATGAATTGTATTTTGTAATTCTTGTACCCTGTCTTCGATGGCTTCTTCAGTTTAATGATCAAATAGGAAGTTTTCTATTTTGATCAAGATTATTTTGTAGTGAACCCGGAAATCACTCAAGACACTTTTATGCATTCTTCCTTAATAAATGTCGAAGTAAGTATGATGTAAAAGTTCTAACACGCCAAGTGGTGTTGATAAGGCTATAAAATACACGTAGCATAAAATAACAAAAACTTGATAAGAATTGATTTAACAATAATTATAGTTATGGTATTAAGTAAATGGTTATATAAAGTCAATTCTTTATTATTTATTTATTTATATAATAGGCAGGTACTTAATAATCTTTCTCCCGCCGATACCTACTTGTTTAGGCATAACTTGGAAGGTTTGTTAGGGAGTTCCAACTCGCAGATATTGTTGACATAACCTATCATATTCTAATATTCATATTTCAAATATCCTTTAATTTTATTATAAGTATATTATACATTTTCGTTATATTCCTTCGATGTCAAGAAAACATTTTTTATTTTTATTTATTTATTTATTTATTCAAAAACACTTACATCTACCATTACAGGTTATACCTAATGCGATAGTGTAGTTAGTAGGAAGTAACTAATAATTAATTTACGTAAATTTCTTAAACAATCTTAGTGCTAACATCTACTGGTTAACATTACAGTACTAACAATTACTTAAAACAGTGTTATAATTTAACAATGTAACATAAAACATATAGACATATCTTCGAAAATTCACTCATAGAGCAACAAAATAAGTCTGTCTCTTCCGCTATAATATTGAGAGTGCGGAGTGCACGCGTCAGAGGCGCTTTGTTGAGGAGATTTGTCCGCGCACGCGGCACTACTACCAGGTGTGGTCGTCGCCGCCTCCATACATATCTGTCTGGCACCCATAGGGATATTTGCGCTAAAATATCCATATTGTGTATTTTGCCCCTAAATACCTTAAATAGATACGACACGAGTGCTAGTTCTCTCCTGACCCTTAGTTGGTTATATCCAACCATGCCCAAGATAAATAGAGTTGGGTACATCAATGGATAAAAAGGATATACCCCATAGTGTCTCATATATAGATACCTAATGAATTTATTATGAATTTTTTCTAGCATTAGTACATATTTTTCTTCATGAGGGGACCAAATGACTGCATTATACTCTAGCTGACTAAGCACTAGGGCATTATACAAGGCTGTGATCGCTTTAATGTTTGTAAAACCTTTCGCCATACGAAGAATGAAACCTAAATTCCTAAAAGATTTTTTACAAATTTTGACAATATGTCCTCGGAATGTCAGTTCATTGTTAAAAGTCACTCCCAAGTCCTTGACTTCTGTGACTCTAACCATCGGTTTTCCATCTATCCTATATGAATGCAGTGTTGGGCTATGTGACCGAGTGAAAGTCATGGTAAGACACTTAGAAGCATTAAATTGCAATAAGTTTTCTTTGCTCCAAGCTACTACTCTATCTATATCACCTTGGAGTTGTTCACAATCACCCTCTTTTTTAATCGCCATGGAAAGCTTCAAATCATCAGCGAATAACAGACATTTAGAGTGTTGCACGACTGCAGGCAGGTCGTTTATCATTAAAACAAACTCCAACGGCCCCAAATTGCTACCCTGGCTAACTCCCGACCTAGTAAAATAAGGTTTAGACTTATGTCCGGAAAATTCTACATATTGTTGTCTACCTGCCATGTGGCTGGCGAAGAACTTCAGAAGATGTGGGGTAAAACCAAAACCTGCTAACTTTTTGAGTAATACGTCATTATTGACTAAGTCAAACGCTTTTTTTAAATCAAAGTAAGCAGTATCAGTTTGTCCCCCACCATCTACCGAGGGCAACAATTCCATCATGTGACTAAGCAGATTGCTAGTAGTGCTTCTGGCCGGCCGAAAACCGTGCTGAGCTTCTGATAGTTGACAACTTACCTGTTCTGATATGCTCTTTTGAATAGCAGATTCTAACACTTTTGCCGGCGTAGAAAGTATTGCAACTGGCCTGTATTCGTCTACATTAGTGCATGATTTTCCCTTTGGTACAGGCACGACTCGCGTTACTTTCCATCTTTCTGGGAACTCGGCTAGTTTAAGGCAGAGATTGTAGATGTGTTGAAGCGGCTTTGCAATAACTTCACGACAGTCTTTAAAGATGTAAGGCGGTATACCATCTGGACCTGCGGACTTTTTCGGCTTGAGTTTATCAAGAGCATTGTGGACGTCTTTCAACTGTAATCTGTCCAGGTGCACTCGCGCCGCTCCGTTCTCGCCACCCGCTTCAGTAATCGCGACGCTTACATCTAAGTTTGCTCGTTCCGTACCGTAAATTGAATAAAAATACTTAGCAAACTCTTCCGCACATTGCGCCTCAGTGATAACCTCATCATTCTTTAATATCATTCTAGGACTTCTGCTTCCTTTTTTTGATTTTAAGTAATTCCAAAAAGTCTTTGGGTCCCTTTGTAATTGATTTTGAACATTTAACCTATATTGTTTATCTGCGAATGAAATATTATATTTAACTCTAGCTCTACACTTTGTAAACTCTTTGTAATCTATAACTGACTTACTTGCCTTATATCGCTTATGTAGAATATATTTTAATTTAATGTCTTTTATTATATCCGCCGAATACCACTCTGGGTAAGTATACACTGAGTTCTGCTTAGTTCGTTTTTTCGGCACACATTTATCAATAATCATGTTAAAATTGTCATAAAAAAAATTTAAACTCATCTCTAACTCAAGATCGTATATCGGAGTCCAATCTAAAGACGCTATAGACGTATAAAGAAGAAAAAAGTTGGCTTTTCTATAGTTATAGTTAACGTTATCAGTAGAGGGGTATAAATCGGGAGCGTCGGGTGGCAGCAGGCATCCGCGTCGTCGCAGCAGTCGTACCGTTATTTCTAGCGGCGGATGGTACGCGTCCACGGGCACAAGCGGCATATCAGACTCGCTCACTTTCACACTATCACTATCACACTTTTCAAACTTACTTAGTACCAAATCTAGTTGCCTATCGTTACAGTTACCTATGTTGTTGCTCTGAGTGAATCCACAGTATGTTTGAAAATACTCGAAATAATTACGGATATGTGTAGAACAAGAATATAAATTAAAATCACCCAATACAATTACTTCATTGAAGTTGGTACAATAATCTTCCATAATCTTAAATAATAATAAATATTCATTTTCCTTACTATTCGGTGGTATATATACAGCACATATTAAAAATAAAAATCTGTTTTGTAAGTATACGGAGCTACAGACCAGTTCGAACACATGATCGTCTATGTTTACATCTATTGGTGCTGGTACCGGTCGAAGCTCAAACCGCGGTGCGGCCACTATGCTCACGCCACCTTGCTTCCTCCCATCCGCTCGGTCACACCTAGTCATTGTATATCCTGGTGGAATAATTTCCGCGTCGTGGATAGATTCGTTGCAGCCTGTCTCCGTTAAGACCATTAAATCTGCGCTAGATGTTGATACACCAACCCAAAAAGTATCCAATTTTGTCCTCAGTCCTCTAACGTTCTGATAGTATATTAAAAAATTAGTTCTACTTTCATTTCTGGGGTTCCTCGCCTTCCTGATTTTTGAGGCGAAAGGACTGCCTCCAGGGCTTCACACAGATATCTGTAGCCCAATTTGTAGGCGACATTATATCATCAGCCAGAGAAGCTGGGACTTCTAGCTTAAACGAGGCATATTCGCCTCGGGCTTTGAGCGTTTCCACCCCATACTTCTTATTTCCACAAATACCATTCAAATGTGCTCTTACTTGGTCTTCAGTAGTGCCAACCTTAACATAGTATAGGTGTAAATATCGTTTTCGCTCAGCCGCCTCTAGCATCGTCGTACCCGGCGCAGCAACTCCTCGCATCACACCAGTAGGAATAGTTCGAGGTTGTTTTTTAGCCACTTTGGTCCATTGAGAGCTTGCTATCGGATTCACTGGAGGGCTTACCTTGCAATCCGGTACAACTAGAATTTCCTGCTGTTGCAGGCTGGGCTCAGTTTGAGATAACGAATAATTTATAACACTGCTATTGCGCATGGATTGCGCAAGATCTTTGCGTAATGTGAGTTGTTCTTCTTTGCATAAATTCAATTCGCTTTCCAGCGTGACAACTCTATCCGCGAGCTCAGCAATTTTACTATTTAGGGGCAGACTAACTTGCTCCGTCACGATTTTAGTAATTATGAGTGACATACGATCGTCTAAAATACGCTCAAATTCTTCGCGCATGATACTTCTGATGTTGTTTAAGTATTGAGTTTCCTCTGAATTAGAGCGATCCATAACTTGAACAACGTTTGTACCACTCCTACCACCTCGGACGGTGACGTTATCAGTCTCGCTGCTACTTGACATAGGGCTTATCTGCTGACTAACTCTCCCACGCACAGCAGAAGTATGAGCGGATCCTACTGGTGTGTTTACATTGCCAAATTTTGGCTGTTTATTCACGCAACCCGGGCATTTCCACGAGCTTTTCTTGTCTTTAGTCATGACGGTATTGAATCGTGCCTCCGATATGTTCGCACATTCTAGGTCATAAACTAGGTCACATAGACAACAAGTCAAGTGATATTTAGTATTTATGATGCTGTTGCATCCCGCACAACAACGAATCTTCGATACCTTTGGTGCCATAACAATGGTAGCAGCAGGCACACAGATTACACCACAGTAGTCGAGTAAATCGCGTTCTGTGCACAGAATACGCAATAGTAGTTGAGCGAACACGCGTTAGGTCGAGACACTGTTTCCAACAAGCGACACAGCAGACACAGTGCTCGTTTGTATCACTTAGAACGAAAATTGTTTATCAAAATACTTTCCACATCAAAGCGAAACTGAATAATCACAATTACTTTCGTACTAGTCGTATGTAACTTATCAAATATTCACAGTCAAATTGCTAAAAGGCTCACTTTAAACAAATATTTGCATTTATTTAGTTGAGGACAAAATAAACACGTCTACCCGACCAGATTACATAAATGGACTTAACTCAATTTCCCAATGAAAAGGTTTGGAAACATGTCCTAAAGGCTGTAAAACTTTTGACGCATTATTTATAATAAAATAATTTAAACATTTGCTTGGCTATATTTTTTATTTGGCTACTTTTGTTTTTAAATAAAAGTATTAACAATTAAAATATAAATTATTTTTTTCAATACCTGCCTTGTCGTGTCGATACTATCGTTATGTATAAATTGCACACAACGTTAGCGAAATGTAGTAAAGCTTTTTTAAAGTGCATTGTGCGAGTGAGTGATGAGTGAGAAATTAAACATAATTTCTGAACCTTACTAAGGGTTGCAAACCGAAAACCAAGGTCCACTTGTAAACAGAAATCGAAGTACCTACTTTTAAGCACTGCCGTGGATAAATGTTTAAATTTATTTTTTGATCCTCATAATATTGTAAATGTGATATTCGCTTACCATACGATTTAGAATTATAGAAGGGTAGTGACAAAATAATGAGGGCGTTTGAGAAGACACCTCTTTGTGTTCTTTTAGAAAATTCAACTTATTGCTTCTATGCTGCGTATAATAATTATACCTACCTACCTTAAATAAACTATTTTTATGGACTTAGTCAAGGGGTAAAAGTATTAATGCCCATAGGTAATACATAAGATTTAGTCTTTTTTTATATAATTTACTAGTCTAAGTACTTCGGAATCTTAATGTGCCTAAATCAAATTCTTGATTGTTTTATAACAATAGCAGGAATACTGAGTTTTTGATTGAATACCTATCATAAGCACAATACCTGAAATAAATTGGTGACTGAACACATCCTATCTTCCACGGTCGGGTAAAAACCATTTTGCTACACCAACACCGGTAATGACGAATGGCTGTTATATCAGACCATCCCATCGCCTACTATCAATCAATGTCAATTGCCAGTAATTTAAATAGTCAATTTATGGAAAACATCGTCCGCCTAAAACGCATGTAGACAATAACTTTCAATGATAACAATTATGTCTTTATGACCGGCCAAATTTCATAACGTGGAGAGACAAGGTCGAAAATTTTAAAAGCCTCGTTCTGCGGTGAATATTTAGTTTTACTCAACGGCTTTTTCACGGTCCTCATTTTGTTCTACTTTTACACTTGAATGAAAGAAAAGCACGATGTTTCAGTACTTAGTAACAGTGTGACTTTATTTTAAATCTCTACAAACGCTTTGTGTGATAAAAAAATCAAACATCTCTCAGACAATATCAGAAACTCTTAACAGTGTTATTCATCCGTTATCTCGCGCATTCCTCAAAAGGTCGTCGGCAGGAAAGTGAAACTGGTCGAAGCCGAAAGTGACGCTTACAAAACACGAAGAGCCACATAAATATCCGATTATGCGAACGGCGGCGGCGCGGGCGGCGACAGTGCGGGCGCTGGCCAGCTCTACCGCTTTATCTACTCGTTCTACCCAGGCTCATGGACCACTGATGCAACGACTTAATCCAATGTCAATTTGTTATGACATACTTCACTTAGCCTTTTCTCCGCAAGTGATGAGCCACCCGCTGCAACCGGTGATGAAACCCATGATATAATATATACAGTACTGTTTGCGCAAATACTGTTAGCTCGAGTCGTCAATAACTATTTAGCCTCAAACTATCTGTCGCTAAAAGATTATATCAATGTACAAACACTGGTTAATAAAATTTGCATAACTTATTATATGTTATACAAAACTTTTAACGATTATTGGAATCCTTGCAGTGTCAGGGTGCGTTATTAAAACACATTTGGCAATCAAGAGAACCGGACAGGACAGATAAAGAGCACGGTATTGTAATATCACAAAGGTTATGAATTAATTCAAGAAATCTTCATTTGGTTAATGGCCGACTGTTAGTGAGAAGTTCATTTTTATTGCACAATATATATAAGTCTTATACGAAATAAGCATTAAATATCTTCGCAGTTTCGGTCGAGGCAAAATAGGATTGTAAAACGCCAACCCGTAGAGCGCAAGGTCACCTGTGACTGAGAACATATTCGAGGAAAACAAGCAGTTATGCAGTTAGCACAAACTAAGAACAGACGCTACATATGAGTACACTTCTAGGGCACAATTTACCAGCATTCCTCGCGTTATCATCGATGCTGCGAAATTGCTGCTTACATTCTGCGATTCGATCAAAGCGGCCTAGTGAAGCACGTGTCTGGAACATTTTTTCGTCAATTTTCCGCATGAGGCGTCACTGTGCTGAAATGCTGAACGTTGCGACAACAATGCGGCCTGTGGCGCGGTGGCGTAGCGGAGCCGGTTCCAGGGGTTCTTTTGTGTTACCCGGTTGGTGATAGATCGACATGCACCACTAGCAAACATAATACATTAATAATAAAAAAATCTATTCAAAACTGGCTGCTGTCTCAAAGAGCATATATTATTCTTGGACTATTTTAACACGGGTAAAAGCCGGTCTATAACTAAGAACACTTAGAACAGCAGGGGCCTTTAAAATCAGCAACTATTTAATACATTACAATAATATTTAGGCTAGATAGATTGAAGATTGCAATCTTTGACCGTGAGGTTTCTGCACCTAGATATTACGTATCGACAGCTAAGACAATAGCTAGCGTGAGTGTTGCGTAAGTAGGTATCAGTCTGTTAGCGGATTAGCACCATCCCCCCCTCCCCCTTTGCCCCCTCCTGTGGGGTCGTGACCCGTCCCCGGAACTGGCTGCCCTTGACATATCCACTAGAAGTAGAAAGTACAAGCATCCAACAGATCATGCAAGCTAATGGAACATTTGGACAGTGAAACTGATAAGTTGTTGTTCACTGAGTCAAATATTTACTCATACCCTGTTCAGTCTACCCGCAACTTCAACTGTATGGGATTTAGATTGCGCGCACTCTCTTCTTTTTCTCTCGGGAACTAGGTACACGTTAAAATAAAAACATTTATTTCATCGAGATTGGTACATATTCTAGTTTTGACTACTCAACTCTGCTTATAAGACGCGAATATGATTAAATTAGGTATGATATATGCATTTAAGCTCGAGAGAACAGATCATACCATTTTGATATCACTACTGGTGTGCGCGCATCTATACCTACGAAGAACTTTTACAGCTATACAACGTTTTTTGTCTAATATCGCCTCGTCTACAATGAAGCCTTGGGGAGCTTAACGTCAGGAACTAAAGTTTATAGGAAAAGCAATATATAACTACCCATGTGTGACCCACCTTCTGCAACTCAATGTCGTTTCTCACGCGCTCGCCGTTTACATCATTGTGTTATTTATTATCTTTGAATTCATTACATCTCTTTATCTCGTAATGATCATTGCCACGGAAGCAACGTTGTAAACAATGAAAGTACATACAAAGTCTAGAAGCTTTGTTTAGTTTGCTAGCTACGTTGTTAACGTTATTTTACGTAATATGATATCAAATATCTCGTGTTGGAGAATTTCGGATTTCCGGGCCTTTGTAAGACAACATTGTGTGAAAGTACGCGTAAAAAGTAATACTGTTTATTAATTTCAATATTTAAAGAAGCTTTATAGTAACATATTTATTTTGTAGGATTGTGACTGATAAGCATGAGGCCCACCTCATTTTAAGCGGACTAACGTCTGCCTATAACAGATGCATTTCGTCACAATTGACGAATTGCACTGCATCCGTCATCCTGAGACATACAGTTCCATGTGCTTGTAATTTAACTAACTTTCAAGTACTGCTGCCGGAACAGGTGCTTGGCGACAGATTTGCTACTTGAGGGCAAACATTCGCAAAATGCCCTCCCATCGGGTAAAGCTCAAGGCAGCGGTGGGGATCGAATCATGAACCTATATCACGGCTGTCCATTGCTATTACCAATCGGTCATCATTACTTCAAAAAACGTGAAAATACAGGTAAACCGAGTTATATATGAAATAATGACTAGGAAAGCCTTTGTAAAACAGAAACAACTCAATTTTAATAAGTGAGCATATTTTAAAAGACAAAAAAGATCTTTCATTTATGTTAGATAATCTCTTATCTAGTCCACATGCAAAGTAATTAAGAATTGTCAACAGGTAAACTTTGAAAGCACTTCTCCACACACACGACCAATTAATTCTAACATTTGGCCACACGTGTTTAATTGTGTCGTTGTGTATTACATAAACGGTAGGTATGTAAACACGCTACGCGACGGGTGTTGATGGCCCTGTTATGTATGATCATATATTATGGGTTTAATATAATGTTGTTACCTCATAGAAATATTATAGAACCTAACGAGCTCCTTTGTGACCATATACGCGTCCGTTTTTGAAATCTTATACCTTATACGAAGACGCATAATACTAAACATTTTTGAACCAGTGATGGCTCAGTGGCACTGGCTATGGACTGCAGTGCAGCAGGTCCATGGTTCGAATCCCGCCGCAGGCTTGAGCTTCGCCGCATGGTGGAAGGGCATTTTGCGAATGCCCACCTGGCTAGCGACCACCGTCAAGTAGAAAATATGTCGCCAAGCACCTAACAGTGTGCTCCGGCAGCAGTCCATGAGAGCCAGTAAAATTACAGGCACATGAGACCTAACAACTGTACGTCGTAGTGTGTCAGGCACAGTGCAATTCGTGTTGACGAAATGCGTCATAGGCAGAGGTTAGTCCACCTAACATCAGGGGCTTCGAGCTTGTTCCGTCACAATAACATAAAAAATAAACATATGCAGATAGAGAAATAAAAAGGTAATTTTTAAACATCTTCATAATTTAAATCATAGAGCAAAGCGCAAACATATATTTAACTTCAATTTATGTTTGTTTCATTTAACTGAAGCTAAACAATATAAATACACTAAGCGACTTCATACCTAAGTCAAAAAGAAGTCGGTGGAAAACTGTCCATATATATATTTAGACTTAGAAGAGTACTCCTTAATCTTTTATAGTTTATATAAGTTTATGTAATCAGTTAGTCACTAGTTTTCGAAATATATTTATGACTTGCGCATCAGGAGGCTTATATTTAGGCTATTATCTAGTGCCATTCATTACAACATTGCATACCAGCGTGCCGTGTTTATGCACGTTAAATATCTAAATATAAAGCAAGATATACATAGGTTTCATTCAGAATCAGGATTACTCTTTACAGATTGAATTTTAAATGTTAAATTCACGGTCTTCCTTTTATTTCTGACACTATGTTAATTGTCCCCGTGGGTTGCCGGGTTAGAATTGCACCTCCCCATATCATCCCGTGGGTGTCGTAAGAGGCGACTAAGGGAAAAATACTGGAAGGTGGGCAGCAGCACCTTCTAAAGAACTGACAACTTATACTGCGATCCCCAGGCCGCCTGCCAAGCGTGGGGATTATGGCAAATACCCCGTTAATAGGGGAGGCTGTGTTCAGCAGTGGACGACCCGGCTGATACAGTACAGTACAGTACAGTACTATGTTATTTAGAAAAAATCCTTATGACAAATCTTTGGATCAGTATGATAAAAGTATAGGTATTTTTTTTCTCGTGTAACGGGTTCGATTCCCGGTTCAACCAAGTAATTATTTAAATGTCTATGAATGCTTTTGCGAGTTTTAACTGTTTTTTAATTTTAAATAATGTCTTCTTTCAGTAAAATATTCCATCTACAATATTCAAGGTACTTTCCATCCATGTGGCATCGCCGTGGGACGCCCTGTAATATGTGTTGATGAAAAACTGACATAATTACGCCATTGTGATTCTATCGTGACTCTGTCAAACTATAGTATCTCCTGCGTGCGGGAAAATTTGGGTGTACCAGGTGGAGAGGCGAAAGTGGCATACGGATGTGACATCTGCAGCCTCAGATATTACGTGTTCCGCTGACATAACTGTTAGTCATGCGTATAAATTTAAGGTATGCATGCTCTGCCGAATCGAAATTTTTCTTAGGTAGAATGTGCTCAATAAATGTTTTATAGTTCTTTTATGGATACCAACAAGACATCTGCAATGATTTGGTATAATAGGTACACTTCATTGATAAGCTAAATGTGTTAAATTTTTGTACGGACATTCTTAGTTGTCTACGAAATTTCTATTCGGACACATAAGTAAAAGATGACCAGATTATTTTCTATACCATAAGTACACACGTATTCATCGGGCATGTCAACTAAGAACTAATCATAAAGCTCTTAAAAATTGCGATTTATTTCCGTGACCTACGAATATGCATAATTATTTAAGATACTATGGTGACGTTTCAAGATAGGTGACTGGTGAAGGAGTTGAATTCTCCGGAATAGTATTCAGAGATTCAGTGCAAAGAGCGAAAGTGAAGGTCGTTCAGCCGGTCACCGCCGCCGCGCCGACGTCGTCGCTGACGCCGCCGCTGGACCGGACCGCACACGACCTATTTTTAAACCGAAGAATCCTTGAAATATTCAACATGTTTTGGACTTTTATAACGAGCTCGAATTTCCACCTACCGGTGAGCGTGCCATATACCTCTGCAAATTGAAATGCCGTTGGCACCCAAGCCGTTTTATATTTAATTTTCAGTACTATACTAAATATACAGCTCATGTTGTGTTTCAAAAACACGCAGTGCAGCAATAATCTTTAAGTTGCGTGATGAATTAGTTTTACGTCAGCCAAAGATTTCGAACTATAGTCTATAGCTGACTAAGTACTAAAGCCAATAACAGTTCTGGTCAGTAAGAGATATCGACTGCTAGATATTTAATACCTAGTGCTATAGTTTCAATATGGATCGTGTCATTACTAGAGAACACAGCAAGGCCAACCCAATTAAATAAAGAGTTAGGTTAAGTTTTTATGAACATTCGAAATAAAATGTGTCTGGAGATACCTGAGAAGCATGGAATGAACCAAGAGCTTTCGACGTAGGGTTCGACTTTTTATGCTCTCTGTTTCAGAACAGAGCGTATTCCTCAAATTATAGCAGCTTATTTAAACACTGATGTCATCAGTAGTTTGGAACTTCTCGGAATTTGTAGTGACACATCAAATGTCAAGGTATGGTTGGAGCAAACATTTTAAACGAAATAAAAACTGGTAAATATTTAAGTCCTTTTCATTTGCATTCGACACAAGATTTGGATTATCAGAACAGGAACTAAGTCTAAGAATATTCTAACAAAAAATATTTTGCCTGATCCAAATTTGTATTATAGGCGTAAATAAATAGTGTGACTTTGATGGGTTTTGCTACCTAAACTGCAAAGACGTGCCTAACAAAACTTAGTATATGCTTACGATTTTTTAATTCAATAAATACTCAAGTATGTATACTCAAGCCGACTTCTGTCTTGGCTTAAATGTTGTTTAGGATCCAATGACAAAATATACCAAAAGTTGCAATAATAATATAAAACAACAACAAAAATCTCTTTGTTACGGTTTCATACCGACGACGATATCTATAGTACCTATAAGTTTATTTTAGTATTTTAATACTTTTATGTATTTCAGGATAGATATATCTTATTTTGTATAATTATATTATTATATATTACTAACGATATAATTGAATTCATGTTATTAATTTCAAATGTCATTAAAAACGTCTTTTGAAGTTTTCAATAAAGTTTGTGAATTCCAAGAGGTATCTCTTGGAATTTTCATAAAGGTTTAAATTAAAATTGTTAGAGATAAATTTAGAATTATCAGACTAAGAGATTACATGTAATCTTTTAGTCTGATGAAGTGATATCTTACATTATTATAAGTATTTCTAATTCTATATTATTTTGATCTCTATTTTATGATATTATACGAGAATAACTTAAATATAGGCCTTCTACCTTCTTTTATATTCAGACCTATTTAATCAAATTATTGGAATTATTTTATTTTGATATATTTTAAAGAGTATACAGTTTTTTAGACACATTAATTCAAAATCGAAAACCCAAACTAATCCACCTACCTTACTACTACATACTCAAACTAATAGTCATTCTATAGATTCCAAAAACATTGAATATTATAAAAAGTATATTTTGGCAGTCATATGAAACTATTCTTTAATCAAATTAATAGAAATGTATTTTCAAATAATTAAGTAATTAAAACAAGTAATGCTTGACAAAACATTTAACTACATGTAAATCTATGTGTATTAACGTCGCAATTAATCGGTAAAAAGTGCTCATACGGATATTACACACACAAACACAGGCAGCGACGACGGTTCACTTCCGGGGAAAACCGGTGCCTACGCTAGAGCCGACACGGGCCGGAGGACGTCCGGAATAACGTGCGTCCATTCGTCCACGTCACTGATAAGCCGGTTTCTTTGATTCAGAACGAGTCTAGCAATAATACTACAACAATTGCATACAAGAAAAGTATTATAGCTCCTGTGATTGCTAGCCTCCAGGCAGCTCAAGTGCTTCACCGGGCACCTTTTTTTATGCCTGATAGATTAGCCTTTGACCACTATCTCACCTGATGGTAAGTGATGATGTGGTCGAAGATGTTGTTCAGGCTAACCTAGAAGTACTGGCTCTCAAGGACAGCTGCCGGAACACACCTTGGCGACAAATTTTCTAATTGAGAGTGGTAGCTAGCCAGGTGGGCATTCGCAAAATGCCCTACCATCATGCTATAACGACTGCCATCCTAAGACAACAACCGGAACCGACGGCTTAACCTGCCCTCCGAAGCACGGAAACGCTCAGTAGTAATATCACTAGCGGTCACCCATCCAACTTATGACCGCGCGCGAAGTTGCTTAACTTTGCTGATCGGTTGAGAACAGCTTAGTAAACTTCGCTACGAGCGCTTCGAACCTACGATAAAAGTACTTACTTAGATCATAGTCAGACAACAATGCGATATGGAGTTTTTCTTTGGAAAACAAAATCTATGCGTTTATACTTTTCAGCATTGAAATTCAATTACATACACTATAGAACATACACGTCGTGAGATAGGTACTTACATTATTATCTTATGGGATTTAACTACAGAGCATCAAATTTTATACAACATGAATAAGCAAGAAAAATCGGTAGGTGGGTACCTAACCTACTTTAGTTCTTTCAATCTCATTTAAGTGGAATGCCATCTTTCCTCCCTCCTCCCTCCTTAAATGCAATCACTCAAGTATTATTTTATTCACGAAGAACATTTTGAGCTCAATTATATATTTTTGAATATGAAGGAGTTTCGCCCCTGTGGTGATCATTCATATTTGACACGATCGGGAACAGCTTTTTAATGAAGATAATAACACCTTGGTACCTAAACCTGGGTATCTTATTTTAATCTAGAACCTAATCTAAGATAAGAATAGATATAAATTTTAATTTGCAACAAATGCTTTTATAATATTAGTTTAGTTGTATCAACACGCTTATCAAGTAAAATATGTCCTTGGCTTTTTTAGTACTTAGTTTAAATCGGTTGGTTCCCGGCGAATTACACGCAAGCAAATGAAATATTAACCAATGGCTCGCCCGTGGATTTAGTGGGCCACTAGTAGAACAGTAGAAAACTAAAATTATACCAGGATATACAAACTATCTAAAAATGTGTAATTGTTGTTTTTTAATTTTTAAATTTTGGTTTATACTTTACGTATACTGCACTTGAATGTAACAGAGAAATCAACTCCACACAATTTTATTTAAATTCCATTGCATCAATATTGGAGAGCAGTGCAGAGATTGTGGTCAAAAACTCTGTTCTGTATGCTAAATGTGACATCGCAGTGAGAAAGTATGCAATCGTTACAAACAATTCGAGTAATATATTATGTACTCGTTCGTACTGAAGCTACGTAAGATTACACGATCGTATATATTACCAACATGGGCCCGACGGCTACTAAACGTCGATCGTCACGTTTAAATCACTTTCTTTTCACACATGCCTCATCGAAAATTTGTAGCATATAGAAATCCCCGATCTGCTTTGTATTCAAAAACATAAGCCAAAGCGAATTTCGCATTTGACTGCGTAAAGTTACGTCTACTTTTCGAAAGCGAAACATATCTATCCATGACAATACTTAAATTGCCTAATTAGGAAATACAAAATCAAAACAATAACATTTTACAGTTCCTGTGTAAGAGTCGACTTCTTGGTAATGCACGGTTGTTTGTTGTTTTATTAATTCGAATAACTTTCATAATGCAAAAACAATGAACGTCCATGCCGTCAATTAAACCATTGTGTTGTAAATGATCGTAACTTCGTTTCAAACTAAACGAAAACGCGTAAAATTTCTACTCGACACTTATTACAATTGCGAAAGTATCTTTTATTTTTTATATGCAAAGTAGACATGTAGTGCTACCATACTGGAAGTTTTCTCAAGAAAATTCTTATACCCTAGAGAGATAGGTCAGTGATTTATCGCTAGATCACTGACTTATCGCTGGCTTAGGATTCAGCTTCCTGAATCTCAAGCCAGCGATAAATCACTGACCGAGGTTATATATAGATTACTTCCAATTTCATATTGAAAATGCCAGGAGGTTAGCTAAAGAACTGCAAGCAACAACATATGTACTTGAACAAATTTGTGTAGTGTTGGCTGCACAAAATGGTTCTCTACCGTTTTACAATCTTCATCCTGTATAGGTGAGAACTTCACTCTACTAAAGTAACGAGATCAGCCAAGGAGGATTATCGCAAATTTCAAAGCTTGTGTGCGTGTCACTTTATTTTTCGACAAAGACATTATGAGCAGAGCGTACGTTAGTGGGATAAGGACAAGAAATGGTCTCAGAAGTTTAGAATTTTATACTTGCAGCGTTTATAAATAACCTGATAATACCCTTCCAAATTAAAACAAAAAATAACGACCGTCCTTTTTAAGAATAACGTCTCAACGATTCCTATTGAAATACCATGGATATTTTGACAAGGATATTTTGAACTGAAGAAGGTTGGTAACAGGTACTTGGTGTTCAATATCATGTAGAAGTAAGTATTTCTAAAATGTTCAGAAATGTTTTATAGCTTCTACAAAAACAGAGCTTATGTTACAACACTATGAGATGCGTCTTATCTTTAATTTAATGAAAAATACTGTATTTATTAATACGATTTCATTATTCTCAGCTTTTATTGAATATATACAAACGTTCGTTCTCTTATATTCATCAGTTACTGTAATGATAGTATAAGGTACCTAATATATTCGTAAATATAATATACGTATGGTAAGTTTTGTTCTCATTTTCGACTTTAAACAGCATATAGTAATATTGTGCACATAAAAGTAACTATTAAAAATCCTTCGTTGCTAATAAGTAGTTAATGCGTCTATTGTTATGTTTTACAAAAGGTTCCACTAGATGTTACACAATAAAAATATCTTGAACCTTTGATAAATAATTATCCACTTATATGTGGACAAAGGAAAAATAAAAAATATAATATTTAATGTATATTATAGTATAGGCATTCTTTGATGTCTCAGCATCAACTTTGGTAAAAAAGTCATAGTTGATTAAGTGATTGCTTGCTGAAGTTACATCCGCTTGAGCACTTAGCACTCCGCGGCATAATTGAAGAGAGAGCTGTGCATATTGATAGAACACATTTTTTTAGGAAACTGTGATATAATAATGCGTGTGATGTTCATAAATTTTGTACACAACAATTTTCTCAACAAGTACTTAGCCGTTCCAAGATTTGTGTGAAACCCAAAAAAGTTGATGAGTCTTAGCTTCTCATAGAGACTAATAATTTAACTTCATAAATAATTACGTACACAAAGAATACATATGGGAATTGAGTTATTTATGATTTCTAAATAATAAAGAATATTACGATATTAGTATTGTAAACCGTTTCCAACTGGCAACGATTCTAAAATGCTGGCCGCATAGCCGTTCAATAGCATTTTTTTACAATGTGCAAATTAAAAGGTTGGTTATTTCCTCACGAGTTGCTTCAGTCAACACTTTAATAAAAATATATAAAGACTTTGTTATAAGCACTCGGTCCACACAGTGTCGGAGTCTCTGCACCAAATAGGTCAAATGTAGGTATTGCCAATGTCAAGGTTTGCATCATTTGTGTTTTTGTAGTACCTATATTTTGTGTCATTGGGAAAGTGCAAAAAAGTCAACACACGTTGTCTCCAAAGACCAACGTTTTTCCTATGGAGTGAGAGTAACTTCATAATTTTTTTTTACCATCGCCACGCATGCGAACATATTATTCCAATAGTTGACGGTGGTAAAAGCTTAACAGATAATTGTCCAGGCTTGCTTGAGAGAACAATTTACTTGTAGTACTTACACAACAAGATTGAGGATGTCATCAGTAGAACATGACGGTGATTGACGGCCAAGGAGTTAATTAAAGTGCCAGTATGGTGATGGGAGAGCCTGTAAGCTGATTATCAATCGCCTATGAGGAGGTATGGTGGTTTCGGTACTTGACCACAGTGTTCAATCTTTTGAGCCAAAATTTTAAGCATAAACCGACTAAATTCAATATTTATCACTATTATTTAACCATAATCAAAACTATTTCTGATCTATTCGTACCTACGAAACTTGTCTATTACAATTTGTTGATGCTCTGACGTAGTCTCGCCAGCCAAGTATCAAACGTTTATCTTCAACTGAAGACGTTTAATTATGGGCTAAATAATAAAGCGGAAATAGAAAATAACTAATCCGTTTAGATCGCCTTTAAGAACTGATTAGGATTTCAAAGAAATACAAAGACATCGATATAAAACCACAAGCATTTGAATTCTAGCCTTGTTTGCTTTAATTGGGTATTAGTTTTGACATTCATTTTAACTAGGTACCTAAACGTACAGAGATTTAAATAATCCGAATGTGCAAAGTTTGCTGCAATGTCTGATCCGACAACTGACAAGCTAACTACCCCAATGCGTGTTACACCTCTCAATCGTTTTTCAACAGTGACGTGGAGTACGCTGTTCCTATTGCCATTCATTTTAACCCTTATACTTTTATATTACTATGATCGAACCAATGAGTTTGGTACATTCAAATGATTTAGGGATTTGAATTTACCAAAATCATTGGGTCATGGTAATATAAAAGTATTATAATCTTTGTAATCTAGAAAAATCCAAACATGCGTCAGTAAAAAAGTGGTTAAAACATGATTGTAGCTTTGTAGTACAAGCGATAATAACGAATCAAATTATTTATAAAACGTTTAAATTTAAGCATTGCCTTTATCTCAAAAACATGCAATCGTGACGTGAAAGATTTAAAAATAATTTTTATTACGGTGTCAATTTTAAAAATAAATCGTGTTAATTTTTTAAGATAGAGTTACGCAGGAGAAAGTTTTTAAATGTCCATTTAAAACAACATCCATTTGTGACAACTATTGTTATTGGAAACCTCAAAAATGTGATAAGATAATTTTAAATCGTTCTCATCAATACCGTAGAAAAAAAAAAAAAAAAAAAAAAATATTTTTCTAGGTGAGTGAATAATAACTTATTTAGTATTTTGTTTAATCTCTGAGTAAAATGACATGACGATTAGCCTGAAAATGATGACGACCAACGGATGGACCCGGGGACACTATTCGGGGTCAGCACGATTTTGGTAACGAACCTAATTCCTTATTAATAACTTCATCTCGTTAATTTATCTTAACTAACCATTTCCAACGAAAGCATATTGGCGTAAGTTATTGTTAATTGAATGGAGTTAACCCCTATGGCTGATGTCGTTGAGAAACTCAGTGAATGAAGTAAAACTTTGTATATCCGAGTATAAGCTTATAAATTCCTTACGATGTGTGTCACACAAAAAATAATGGGCTCAATAAAACTTACAGTAATCTTACGAAAGCAATTGTTATGACTAACAGATTCTAAATCTATCTATGGCGATTATATCTACCATTATTGCAAATTACTACTGGTTTCTTGTACAGTGTTTGGCTTCTTATATACAAGTAAAACAGCGGTAATAATAAATTATCATATTACAAAAAAAAATTGCCAACCATATTTAGAATCTAGTATTTAAGGAATAATAGTTAATTTACGATAATTTTACTATGTTAGTCTAATATGTTAAGTAGTTAACGCTCTACTAAAGAAGTAGCTCGTGAATGTTATGTCTTGGTATTATGACTTGTTATCACTAATTCATAAAAAAAGTAACAATAAGTATAATAAAATCACGGTCAGCTCTAAATTAGGACACGATACTTGTTGTTTTTTTTTTATTACTATCAAGACATGAAATGATAAAGCTCTGACAAAGGTCGTACCTTCTGTCAAGTAACTTTAATACCTTAGAATCTTTAGCTTAGGTTTGTTTTTTTTGGAATTATAATTATTCTTTTTTATAGTAAATGAAGTCAAAGCAACATTTTGCAGACCCGCTAATTCAATATACAATAAAGCTTATAAAACTGCACATTATTATCAATTAATTTATAAAACCGCTTTCTTGTTCGTTATTCTATGTAAAGGAAATGCGTAGATGCGCCTTTCACGGAGAAAATTGTTTCGTGAAAATAGCTTTTCCGCAGAAAGTCTGTTGCTGTACAGAACGATCATTTGCGGTAGGAAAGGAATAACACGTTGCGAGTGTTTACGACTATTGTTTACTTCACAAGGTTGTTCTGAGGTATACTCGTATGGAAATAACTTCGACTCAATGTATTGTACGCTTAGAACACTTTCGTACAACAAGGGCATTCTTTAATTTAAGGTCTCGCATTTTAAGTCGTTAATATAAATGATGTTGTGATTTTTATGACTAAGGTCTTGTACGAGTACGTTCCTTCTTGTCGAGGGCTTTTAAGTTTAGAAAGTACTAGGGCTTGGCACGGGCACTGGCGGGCGGTGTCGACTCACTCACGCCGCGTCGAGTTGCGCTGGAGACAATATGCGCACAAAGTCGTGCATATTTTTGAAGCAATGTTTCGCAGCCTTTATTGAGAAATAGCGCCCCCATTCGTGATGTCAGTCAATTGCAGTTGAGCAATGAAAACTTGATTTCCACACGAGAAATCAGATCGAATTTTTGTCACATTAGCCTGCGCCTATGTGTCGGCCCGATAGCATCGTTAACATCCCAATAGATTACGCAACGCCAGCTGCGAGATTGAATGCAAACAGATGAAAGTCAACACGCTAACTAATCCAACACACAAGAATACATAATAATTATCAGCACACCTTTAGAAAGCGATTCTGTCAATAACCACTTCTAATCTAACAGTGCCTAATTAACACATTGATAGTAATGGCCGTCAAATTGATGTCTTGTAACTCACCACAAATCAGTGCCTTGTTTAGAAGTGGGTGTGTAGTGTAGTGCGTAAAGGAGGGTAGTTACTTACAGAGCTGTCCTGGCGATCATTTTGCTTGTTGCTTGTGATGTTGCCTTGCGAAGTACTCGCCTGCCCGGCTCGCTCGGGCTGCTGGCTGCAACAGAGACCTCACGTCAGCACACGCGCCTTTCCCAAGCGAACACACAGTTGCGACAGTGAAGCTCAACGAGGAAGCTGCATCGCACATTCAAATGCAACGCTAATGTCAGAGAGCGCCTAAATGCCAATAGCGGCGACCTTTCGGTTCGAAGTCGATTGCGCAAGCGAGGATCGCCGGTGATCGTGTGAGAAAGGCGAGTGCGTGTAAGGGGTGGTGGGGTGACGCACCGGAGGGGGGTTACGGGAAAAGACCGCTGGCGACGCGCTGCCGTACGGCGACTAACCTCGCCGCGGCGCGTGCACCTCTTACTTATAGCCGCGCGCCCACCAGCCCGGGCCTCCGCCGCCGCCGCCACCACGACCAGAACCCAAGCGTCCAGGCGCTCCAAATCCTGCATCCCGCACCCTCTCACACGACCTAGCACTGCTGTGCTTTAATCTCCCTCCCATCCTGCTACTTATCAACATTATCAAACATTCCACACGAGGCCATCAGCTAACTTAGGAGCTTTACGCAACTCTATTACGGATTCGGCCGCATATTCAGACCTTCGAACTTTTTTCCATAAACAAAGCGATTTCTAAGTGAAAACAACGGGTTTATTTATATTAATCTAGGTGAATATAGCAATAAATTGCCGAGGGAGTCATCGAAAAACTCAAATACACATATCACGTAAAGGTCGCGTAGCGTCGCTGTAACGCAGTATTAAAGACTTCAACGCGCTCTACGTCTTTATTTTGTCAAGTACCTATCTCTCTAGTGGTGCCCATACACTCTAATATATAATATTTTTATCAACTGATACTACAATTTGAACTATTGAATAGAATATTTGATTTCGAATACTTTATCTTTTACAAATAATCACAGAAAATATGCGACCTATATAAGTATGAATCGTGATGAAATTAAAACTGAGCGTAAAGCCATTCTATGAAATTATTTTTTGTTAATGTGATAGTTATGAATTATATATTATATTATACATATTTTCCATATATTTCATGTTTATACGTATGAAGAACGCGGGGCCTTGAAAAAAGTAGTTCAATACAGAAGATTATGCACCAAAAGGGGATAAAGAAGAGTCCGACGTCACATCACATTGATCCCCGAGGTACGAAAGGATTCTATCTACAGTTAACTTCCAAACGTAGTGAGGAAGTATAAAATTAGTATAGAGAGTACAGTAGATTCCTGAATACTTAATTAAATATTTTCGGGCATGTTACACACATCTCGAGACACATTACGTTTTATGCAAACCTAACTAAACTTAAGGTAAAAAAAACTGTGACAAAAACACACGTCATAATGTTGTACTGGAATTCATTTCAAATTACTAGTCATTCTTAAATTTACAAAATACGAACCTCACAATTTCTATGAAAACTTTTACTATCGAGACACAAACTACAGCCAACAAATCGTAAATATAAATCGGGCTGGTCATGGACAGGTAGGCCAAACTTTAAGGAGGTTTAACATCATAGATCAAAAACATAGAGTAGTAATGAGATTAAAACCCTACTTTTTAACGAGATACATACGGAAATAAGTCAGTTACCGGTGCGGTCAAAATCTCGAGATAGGGGAAAAAAAGTCATTAACTCGCTCATACTAAATGAGATCGCTTTGTGGTGTCGAATTATTAGATAGCTAGCTGTAAACATTTATTTAAAAAGCAAAACATATTACCATTTCCATGCCTTTACATCTTAGAAGTTTGTACATTGCACAAATTAATTCAAATATCAATTATTCAAATTCCTAATAAATCAATGCTATTATTCGGTTAAAGAAGTTTTAGATGATACATTGTAGGACTAATTATATACTTGACATACTTGATTAATTTATAGTTATAAAGGGTTTTCAAACAAGTACGTTATTTTCTAAAACAAAATAAAACTAAAAATTTAGATGAACATGATTCAAATTTTTATTTTATTACGAAGAGAAAAAATTGGATATCATGAATGAAAAATTATATCTGGCAAATGTCCACCACGAGCACGCTGACAGATTTCGATTTGTTCAACAAGTTTTTAATCACTTTTTGGCAAAATGCCGGGTCTATTTCGTTAATCAAATGACGGATTATGAATTTTCAGGCTGCAATCGATTCGATTGGCTCCGTATAAACTCTGTTCTTAACATAGCTCCATAAAAATAATCCAGCGGTGTTAAATCACACGACCTGGCTGTTCACTTAACCGCTGAATTTCGTAAAATGATGAGTTCGGGAAATTTTGTTTGCAATAAATTGATCGTTTCATTGGCTGTGTGACATGTGGCACCATCTTGTTGAAACCACATGTTAGTGATATCCACGTCATCAATAATAGGCTAAAAATGAGTTGAAGACATCTCGCGAATATAGACCTTTTACCAAAAAGTGATTAAAAACTTTGATGAAAGAATCGACATCTGTCAGCGTGCTCGTGGTGGGCATTTGCCAGATATCATTTTGCATTCATAATTGCCAACTTTTCTCATCGTAACACAATAAAAATGTTAATCATCATTCTTTGTTTTATTTTATTTTAGAAAACAAAGTTCTTGTTGAAAAACTCCATATTACCTGTGACATTCAAATATTTATATTGTTATTAGTGTCAAATAAGAATATATGATTCTAAGCTATTTATGTAAAACACAATGAAAACGATTCTTATAAACAAATATATTATTGAATTTAAAACACTCTGAGCTTACACTTTCTTGGTCCGACATACACAAGTTAGGCATTTCTTATTTTACAGTGCTAGAGACATGTTCTGTTTTTTTATATTTTGAAACCTTTTCAATGATGAAGGCTGCTAACAAGATCGTTTGTGATATACGCCTGCAATAATATACACCATCGCTAATCGTTGCATATATACATCAGGTAATCTATATTGACAAATACTTTTTAGGATCTATTTAAATACTTTTTAAGCTTCCATAAAAAAGGCATTAATAGGGCTTCGACAGACAGCGGAGTAATTAACAATAGTTTACGCCCATATGTTTTCGTTAAAGCCGATTATAATTTATCAGCCGGATCGTCCACTGATGAACACAGCCGCCCCTATTAAGGGGGTATTTGCCATAATCCCCACGCTTGGGGATCCCCAAGCAGCCTGCCAAGCGTACCTTCCAATATTTTTCCCTTAGTTGCCTCTTACGACACCCACAGGAAGATATGGGGCGCAATTCTAACCCGGCACCCCACGAGGACCGTTAAAGCGGTAATGGTTAGTTAATATTAAATAACATAGAGTGAAGGTGAAGATATTTTCAAGGTTCGTTACCAAAAACCCTTCGAGAAAGTAACCCAAAGAGAAGCCACGCTATTTGTTTTACGAAATAAATTCAACCAATTTTTCTCTCATTTAAGTACACCGTAATTGGCTAAAACCATGACGTGGTTTATGTTACGCTTAGATGCAAGGCACTGGCAGTGATAAACAATACATGTGGTACTGCATTTGATCATCTCGATCACCATGGCCTTATGTTCTCGAAGTGCTAAGCAAATTTTCCGCTATACCAGCCTTAATGATACCATCCGATGGGCTTTCAACAGTAGGTACTAATGTTGCAGCTATTCATGAACAGAATAGTCTAAGGGATAGCGATTATTTTTAAAAAATAGAAGACTTTTCGTGTGGGCCTCTACATGCGTTACCAACTGACTCTCCTTTCTGAAACGAACCTGAGAGCTGATGACGCGGCTACTTTGGTGCAGCAATTCGAGCAGCACAATTATGTTAATCGTGGTACTGTACTACCAGCTGGATTGTCCACTGCTGAACGCAGCGCCCCCTATCAATGGGAGGTGGCGATAACCCCCAAGTATGGTAGGCGTATTGGAGATTATTACTTACGACATACACGTGAAGAGATGGGTGACATTCTTGTACGGCAATCACGATTATGGTTCTTCGTATTTTTCATAACTTTTCAGAGTGATTGGTCGATGCGATTGTTTTCATTATTAATATTCCCAGTTCGACGAACTGCTGAGCAAAGAGCACCTTCCGGTATTTTACGTTTAATCGTCTCTTACGATACCCACAGGTAGCACAGTGGGGGGTGACATTCTAGCCCGGTATCCCACGGGGCTAAATAAATAAAGGTATTCCGCAATTAAAAATAATGTACCTACCGTAGTATGTTTACCGTGGGTCGCGCACGAACATCCGCAAACCAGAGATCTCGAGGATGCATATTGCCAGCCATTGAGAATGGAAATGTCCATAAAGTACTAACCCAAATTTTAAATATACTGTTCCATCCCTTAACATTTCAGAACCCAAACATTCAATTCAACAACAAAAACGTACGTCATCTTGAGGAAAATGCGAAGTTCAAAATCTTTTTTTTCTACATGTACCAGAGTTACATATATCTGTAAATAAGGAAAACTCAGGATCCCTTTTGTAACCGCTTTCAAATCTTTGCCATCGGTCAACGCCCTGTTAAAACTTTTAATTCTGAGTATGAAAAAAAATAACATTTAGCTGGGGCATCACAAAGAGCGAATAAATGATTGAGATAGATAAAATCATTCTTAACTGTTCATTTGGGTGTGGTGGTGAGCAAAACGTGCGACTAGAAGTACAAATAAGTAAGTACCAGAGTAAAATATGTAGCTTGTAAATAATAATTCTTCTTGGTCCATGAATATATTTTTAAAACAGTGATGCAGCGTCACCTTTTTACTCGGAAGATTTTTTTTTATCCATATCTCTTTATGATTCGGGTCCACGGGTCATTTAAAGTGTATTTTACCCTGAACAACTCAAACAATCAGGTTTTGCTCCTGGAAAACAATATTTAATCTGTTACCAAGCACCTAACGGTGTGTTCTTTAGAGCTAGTAATTCGAGGTTACACTGAAAAACATCTTCGACCACATCATCCCTTGCCATCAGGTGCGACAGTGGTCAAAGGCTGGACTATCAGGTACTTAAAAAATGAGCTAAATGCGATTTTGCTCTGTTTTCTCTATGATTTGAATTCAGAATACTATGAAAACTGGGACTGCAGAGCTACTATACTGCATCCGGTATGTAAAGCAACGTGTTTATTCCTTCGAAGCTATAGGATTACTATATTCCTATCACCTAAGTATAAACGATGGCTATAAATTGTAGCCTGTATAATATTACTACAAATATATTCTATATTTTATCTTATTGACATATTATTAATATTATTACATGAATATTATGTATATCAAATTAGACAGTGGGAATGTATTTTTTTTTATTTCTAATATTTATTACATAACAAATACTTTTTGATTTCGTTTTGTAGTGTGTGTATTTTGATGTTTCTTATGTATGGATCTTGAGTCTAATATAAAGAATTATTATTATTGTTATAAAAGCCTAAAATTATTACCTTCTATATTATGTTCTCACTGCTACTAAGTATATGCAACACGAGACCAAAGTTATACATCTCATACTCGCAAGGTTGTGACTTCGATATCTGGAAGTCCAAGTACCTCGCACTGCCACAATTTGGAACCAGCTGCCTAGTAAAGTATTTCCGAACAGATACGACTTAGGGCCTTCAAGAAGAGAGCATATTCCCTCTTTAAAGGCCGGCAACGCATCCTCGAATCCTGTGGTGTTGTGGATGTTCCTGAGCGACGGTGATCACTTACAACCAGATGAGTCGGTATTCCAATTCAGCACATGCGGCAAAAAATAATTTTATTTCACCCCACCATTTTAATTTTATTTTATGTAGTTATACAGTGTGGTTTTGTATTCGGAAGCTTATATTTAGTTACGATTGCTTGTGTTCGTTTAAGCCGGTGGCAGGATGTTTAATTTTACGAACAGTTATAAAAGGATCTGAGGTTTAGTAAACACTTGGAGTTGAACTTATTTAGTTTCTTGTTGTATTTTAAACCTCTGAATGCAAAAGCGGGGCTAAAAGTCGGTGTGCAACACTTGCCTGTCAGTCTACCTCTATTAAGTTTTCAGTCATGTTTTTCATGTCTGGGTCAATAACAACAAGTCGTGATTTTCTGTCATTACGGTTTTCTTTATTTAATAGTTTTTTGTTAATGTTTTTTTTAATATTATTTTTTACTCTTTCTTTGAGTCTTTTTTAAAGGGATGGTAACGTAGATTGTAAGTAGCACGAATAAGATATACTATTAAAAAAATAAATGCCATCGAAAATTATAAAAGGATCCACCGAAATTATATACATTAGCGTTTAGAGTATAAAGTTGACATGTCGTAGTTTTATTTATTTATTTATATAATTTATCATAGTATTTACCTTCGTCGTTGTCAATGCATTTCTGCCATATAAGATGATGTTATGTACTTCTTCGTAAGATTTTATTTCCCTGAAAAAAATGTCCAATGCGGAAATAGTGGTAGGTAATCCATCCTCCATCCAAATCAGCTTTTTGTCACATGTTACTATTTGGTTCAGAATGCCTTCATTTCTGTATGGGATTAACAATGTAAGGCAAATTCAACGCGCGCTGCTTTACATATCAATCAAATAATGAGGAACCCACGTATCAAGTTTTTTTAAATATACCGATTTGCTGCAAATGCGTTCATATTTGGGGTATGCTAACGTCGCTAAATTTTTGATAGTTTGAAACAAACCGGCTTACATCCTCACATAAATTCGTCGTTATTTACCTCAGTGGCTGGTCCTCCTCGTGGTTTGTTCTTCAGTCAAAGTATCCACAGCGAAAGTGGAAAGCATAACACACTGTGTTTTCGTTAGCTGTAACAGCTTAGTGAACAAAATACTACGAACTATATACAACACTACAGCTACTATAATAAAGTCATTTAGATCCCTATAAGTAATTGCAGACTCACAGTCAGTCCAAATGCTCTAGCCCCGACAGCTTAGTTAAATGTAAAAACAATTAAAATTCGAATATATCAAATCTACTTCAAATTAAGCATTTATAGTCTTTGTGTCAAAATTGTTTTAAAAACATGACTCTGGCAAATGCACGACGTGCGACGTCAATTCCTCATTATGCAGAGGAAAAAACAGTTTCAATCCGAAATGTGACACTGTACGTGTTTAATTTTTATTCCTAGATGGGAGTGCATTAAAACGGCCATTTTATGATGAATAAAATTATTACCTATTGTCTAGTCCCTTTTCGTCATCATGTCCTTTAAGAATTCGATTTAGGTAATAAAAAAAAACTCACCATATTGTACTTGGCTGGTTGAAGCTATAGGTATTTACTATTTACAAATAAATATCTCCACTATTTGAAATTTCTGTACTGGCGTTTATATCCATGCCTAGAAAAGTTTCTATTTGAGAAATACACCGGTTTCATTAAAAAAACTATACAGCCGTATTCAATAAGGGCTTACGCATTGCTCTAGGCACCGTATGCCTCCAGATATCACTAATTCTACATCACTTCACATCACTTCATTTCACCTCGCTGCACTTACAATTGACTGTCGTGATGAAGGAGTATAGGAGTCACTTTGAAATCTCGGGTAAGATTTCTTGGGTTACAAAGCTATTGCAATTATTTTTGTAAATTCTCAGTAACAGTTCAAACTTTGAAAAACTGGCCGGTAGATATAACTAGCCCTGTATCATATGCGATAAAAATATTTTTGCGAAACGCGGGTGACGACTTCCGTTGGGTAGTGGGCTAAAATCGCACCCACCCTATATCTTCGTGTGGGATTTGCTAGAGGCGACGCGATAATTTGTTTTTACTTCCTCGAGCGCATCCTAGCTAAGCAAGTATTATTTGTTTTCAAGGCCTTTTCCCCTCTCTACAAACCAATTTCGAATGCAACCATTGCTTATCATATTTTAATTGGACGTCATCGGTCCAATATGAATTCCAGTTAAATTCTCAACTTCTTCAAGGTGACTTGAATCGACTCATGCTCTGACTCGATGGCTCGTAATACAATGGGTTTCCCCAACTTAATATCTAGGCCATGTCATCATTGTAGCTGAAAGATTACAGAGTAAGCAACAAGATCTACTTGTGGGATTTGTCCCTTCGCTTAATTTCGACATTATTGTGCCATTATGTGCTATAGTCAACTTGCGGTTGTTCAAAAGAAGGAGTCTGAATCAAATCCAAGATATATCTATAAAGCGATATTAACTATTAGCTTCTGCCTGTCGCTCGCCTGTAATTTAAGTGTCTGGTCGAAAGTTTTATCTTTATGAATGGTGATAGCGCATGTTGCGAATGTCCGCCTGTGTATCTACCACCATAAAGAAGAAGATCTGTGATCTAGCATACAATGTTAGTTTCTGGCAGCTGTCCTTGCCTGTTCCCATTCTCGGTTAAGCCTGTTTACCTGCATCTTCGAACATACTATCAGTAAAAATTTAACTAAAGAAAGTAAGACAAGTATAGACCTTAAGCCGTACGAGACGTTCTCTCGTAAGTTGTTAGCGAAAGCATGGTTTGATAATGACATTATGTTAGTTAATCATTTATACCGATATGAAATGAGTAGGATAAGGGTAGGTAGATGATGAAGATGTTTTTTCTACATGAAATTCAATAAAGGCTCTCTTTGTAAGTACCCACACCTGATAATAGGCTAAACCGTATTTCATAGCATCTAAGGCGTCTAGGCAATTATAAGGCGTCTAGTCGTGCGATGCTAAAATTGTTTTGGCCTTATATAGGTTAAGCCTTTGACCACTATCTCATCTGATGGTAAGTGATTATGTGATCGGACATGTTGTTTAGGCTAAACTAGAATCACTGGCTCTCTAGGACAGCTTCCGAAACACGCCGTTAGGTGCATGGCGACAGATTTCCTACTTGAGGGTGGTAGCTAGTCAGGCGAGCATCCGCAAAATGACCTTCCACCATGCAAAAGAATAAGATCAAAGAGTCAGCAGAGCATTCCCCATTGTACAATTGATAGAATACCTACACAAAGCGAACCGATGTCTCTTCGAATACTAAATTATTCTAGAGTCGTCGTCGTAGAGATCGTCAACAATTCTAGTGGCTCTCCGTTGTAGGGAGTCAAGAGGATACCGGTATACTTAGCTTATTTATCAAGTATTATATCTTCTATGCCTTGACATCCAATCAAAACTTCATGTTTGGCATTTTGTTGGCAAATCCTTAGGAGGCGAGTAACTTATACGCGATTTTCGCCTTATTGGACTAGAACAAAAAATTTCTCTAGTCCATACATAATCTCGAAGTGCTGGTAGACTTTTCCACCTCGCCAGCCTAACGATATCATCCACTGGGCTTTCACCAACGCAAATGTTACAGCTTTACACAAACCGAATGGTTTAATCCGTGAAGATGGTAAAAGACCTGACGGTATGACTATGGTTCCGTGAAAGTTAGGGCGGCCGTTAGTGTGGGTCGCCACTTGCGTTGACACTTTAATGCCGTCTCATCTTTCTGAAACAAACATGAAGGTTGGCGCCGCGGCTTAGAGTAGCGACTTAAGCGGCTCAAGTATGATAACCTTGGTCGTGGTTACCTACATATTTGAGACGTTCGGTGTAAAGATATTAGCTGCATGCTGGCCGGGAGTTCATCTCTATTCCAAAACTTATCAGAGTTCTTGATCGATGCGATTGATCAAAACGAATAAGCATTGCAATCTATTGCAATCTATTTTGATCAACGAATATGCATTGCAATCCAATGGTGCTGTGCTACCAGGATATTGGGCACGCCGCCAATTGGTATTAAGCTAGAGCATACTACCTGTAGGCCTACAATGATCTGTAGGTTTTTTAAGGGACTGTGACCAAACAAGGCCCACATAGTGTTCAGCGGTAACCTCTGCATGCATTTCAAGTGACACTGAGAACTTTGCCGCTCTGAGCTGAGATCTAAATTTGTTGAATATCGTGTGCCTATATACCTGTAATTTCACTAGTACCCATACCCTTCAAAGCGGAACACGGTATTGCGAACGTTGGTTGGCGGTAGAAATAGGTATGAAAGCAATACTTCTCTGGAAGAACTCGTTCACAAAATATTCTCTGCTACCTAAATTAAAATAAACTTCATCTATATGATTTCATTGTAGTAGTTGTAGTTTTGTATATAGTATCTAGTTTTCGTTTTGGGAATATATGTTTATCTATCTTTATTCATTAATTATATCCATTTAATTTTTAATTAGCCTGTGTTGCTTAATTTACCTCGTACGTCGTTATGTCCATTTTTTATGATAATATGTAATGTATGGATATGTAAATGTCTAATTCAATTTTTTAAAGGCAATGGACATGATAGTATTAGAGAGTGAGCGAGAATGACCTGGCAATAAGATTTTGGTCTGGTCAATATTGTAGTCATTGCAGCCTATCTCTTGGTCACAAATAATGTGCAACTGCCCCTACGAATCATTTTTATAACTACAGTTTAGCCTTTGACCACTATCTCACGTAAGTATGATGTGGTCGAAGATCTTCTTCAGGACATCGTGCCTAGAAAAACTGGCTGTCAAGGATATATGCTGGACCACGCTGTGAAGTGCTTGGCGACAGCTTTTCAATTTGAGGGTGCTAGCTAGCCAGGCGGGCATTCACTAAATGCCTACACCTATTATTTAATGACTGTCATTTAAGACAAAAACCGGGACCGACGGCCTAACGTGGCCTTCGAAGCACGGAAGTGCTCAATATAAATGCCACTAGTGGTCACCCATCCCAGTTATGAACGTAGGGGATGTTTCTTAAATTAATTTATCAGTTTACAGCAAGCTAAACTTAAAACGCTAAAAGCGCCACACCTGTTCCTTTCTAGCACATGCAGTACCAAGTTAGTTGAAAAGGCCATAGTTTAGTCTTTATTACCGTCCCAAATTGAACAGTATAAACAGATGCCGTAAGAGAAAAATGGTATTTGTATGGATTTGGTTGGCTGACTACGTCTGATACGTAATGATTACGTCTTCAAAAGATGGGTATGGCTATCAAACGAGGCGATTCGACCTTTCTCGGTGTTACCTACAACCTATGCCTGCCGAAAGTTGATGACATTTTGTTTTGCTAGCCTAAAACATCTGAATATCTAGTCAGTTTGGCAAACGTACTCGAATTTAGATAATTTACGTACATATTTACGTATAAATATTAAAGGTATATAACAACTTATAAAATACATATCGCACATATGTCTCCACAAGTGTAGGCAAGAGTTCGCCCGAAGTTCCAGAATTTGTTAATTATGTTTGTTCTAAGTCACATGTTAGGGCGAGCCTTATGCAAGCTTTCATGGACAGTAAAGGTTCTATCCCGAACGACGCTGCCGTCTGCAAGTGCCGCGGCTGCATGAAGTCGGCTTCAGTGGCACTACTAGTTTGTATGTATTTCTATGAAAAGACTTCGAAAAGCTTCGTGCCAGCTGCCTCAAGTGCAATTGTGGTCTCAGAGCGCAGTCGCGCGGCAGCTGCAATGCCGTGGCGTTTGGAAGTAATTTTATAGAATTTCATTCAAACCAGAGTGCCGCTGCGGCTGATTTGATTGATGCAGCCGCGGTACTTGCAGTCAGCCGCATCACTCGGAATCAAACCTGAATTCTAATAGACATTCCACCGCCAGACTGCTTCTTAAATTTTATTGGTCTGAAAAAAATGAAAAATATAATTATCTATAAATAAGTATTCTAAAGTTTAAACAATGCTGCGTTCCTTTTAGGGAATGTTAAGGCGTGATAAATGACGATACGTGATGATATGATATGATGACCGTCTTTAGTTCCGAACATCAAAGAATGCATTCTATGACGAGCTTTGCTTGGATGCTTGTTTATCATAAATATTTTCAATTCAGAAATATGAAATATAATAGGTAATAATAGGTTATATGAGAAAAACTTGTGTTAGTCTACCCATTCGTACATATACTAGATACTTGTATCGGTGTTAGTACGCCCCCGCACGCGGTATGCAGAAACAGCCGCAGAAAGAACGGATTGCCCAAAAATATTATTTTATTATTCAAAATCTAGAAAGATTAGCTTAGATTTACTTATATATATAGTTTTGGATTGTTTAGATTAGGTCAGATATGAAAGCTTAAGCCAAATCTTCTAAATTTTGTAGAGAAAATTAGTAGGTCATACCTATAAGTGAGTGCTTGCCAAGATTTTACATCTAAAATGAGTAATAAAAAAAGTTAACTTGGAAGCAATTCGTTCAAATTACAATTTCAGTTGTTTTATCAGAAGCAACGTTCATCACATCACACACCTTATCTACGTAGGTAGATCTACTAAGTGTGTTATTTAGTTTGTGATCAAATGCTTCTCACTGCCTTTCTGCTTATTTCAAATGGGCCACATAGCGCATATAATCTAGTCTCTCTATTTCAGGTACCATATTTTCGATCTAAAACTGTGTCTTCAGGCACCATTATATCTCTGAGTACCTATTTGACGTTAGCGACTTTTGTAAGTATTATCTATTCTGTGCCAGTGGCAACAAAAGTCAAGGATTTTCGGCTACGGGTCAAACCAGTTCTTCTATCCTAGGTAAGTATATATATATATAATTTATATGTATGTATACTCTATTTGAATAATGATATATGTCTTACTTGAGTTTTGACATTTTAGTTTATTTTGTTTTAGGTAAGGCCAGCGCAGTGAAGGAGAATGCGCTCAATATTGTAATAGTGCATTGGATAGATAAGATCTCCTGGGGAGATACCACTCTAAGCAAACGCACCACTTACTCCACCTTTTTTTTTATTGCTGATACGTAAGCCTTTGACCACAATCTCACCTGATGGTAAGTGATGATGTGGTCGAAGGTGTTAACAAGCTTAACCTAGAATTGCTGGCTCTCAAAGGCAGCTGCCGGAACACACCGATAGGTGCTTAGCAACAGATTTTCTACGTGAGTGTGGTCGCTAGCCAGGCGGGATTCCAACCATGGACCTGCGCCGTGGCAGTCCATAGCCAATACCACTGAGCCATCACTGCTCCTAAAGCCTCATGGTGATGTGGAAATTAATTTTTTGGACAAAACGCGTATTGAGTTAACTTTGCAGCGCTCGCGCGTTTGATCGCTAAAAAGATTTATTTTACAAATATAAGGTTGAAACTAAATTACAGGAAAATTTCTCTTGTGGAATATATTACGAGACAATTTTCATCGTAAAATATGTAGGAAGGACATAGATTTAAAATGTAATGCATACGAAGCCTTTTGAAAAACAAACTCAAATACAATACCTAGTTGTTGTTTTTTTCTTATTTTGCTTTATGTTAATTTATTCATCATTAGAGGTACGCCATTTGTTTTGTTTTTTTAAGTATTGCTTTATGCATGAGCACCTCGTCGAAGAAAATAATAAGACCTGTGTTTGGAGAGGGACCGTGTTGGTATACCGCTGATCCCAATAATGGGAAAATATGGTGCGCCCTTCACCGGATCTGAATGTAAGGGAACAAAAGGGGCGGGTTACAGACAAGTGCATTTGGCAGCCTAACTTGGATGGAATAGAATCAACTAAGTAGGATCAGTGACAAAAAAATCAAGATATATATATCTATATAGGCGTCTATGGGAACGTCAAGAAAAATGGAGGAGGGATGGATGGATTGACATGGTGACATAAGAATCCCTACGCAGGTATTGATGGATTGCGTGTAAAATGATAAGGCACTGAGACGACCCGTGGGGAGCCGGGCTAGAATAGCACTCCCTCATCTCTTCCTGTGGGTGTCGACAGAGCAGCATCGGCCTTTGAGGAACTACTCTCACACTGCGATCCACAAGACGATTTCCAAGCGTGAGGATTATGACAAATCCCCATTTATGAGAGATGCTGTGTTTAGGACAATATGGTTGATACAGTATTGAGGTGAAGAGTAATAACAATAAAACAGTTTTCAAGTCATGTCACGTCAACCTCACTTAAAGCAGCCTAGACTCCACACTTTAGGCGTATCCGTGCAGATGGGAGGATTCTACGTTGGAGCTGCCTAAGAGGAGATCAAATATACGTTATGCGATAGAAGGAAGACGCCTTGTAGGTGAATACAAATATTAGGTACTCCGTGCTTTGTGAGCTGAAATGCACTTTATTGTTTCGTAGCTAGAGTCGCTTATTTATAGGAATGGCTTTGCGGAGTGATCTTTCTGGTCCTCTTTATTCTGTGCTTAAAAGTGGGATTATGTCATGAAGAAATTAATACACTCCATTACATGGAATGATAAGAAAATTGTTAAGTATATCAAAATATGTACAAAAATCTACGTTAATTAGATGTTCGTCATACATAACTGCGACAAAGTCAATGCACTAATATTACAGGAAAGCTATATTTAACCTATCGTTACTTATTCCAGTAAAAGTTTATCTATGAGGAAACAGGAAAAGATAAAAATAGAAAAATAGAATACGATTACGACCATATTTATAACGTACAATACTTACATTGTATCAAATTACAGTTGTATTGCTAAAACTAAAACTTAGGTGCTTAACGACAGATTATCTAATTGAACGTGCTAGCTAGCTGGATGAGCATTCACGAATTTCCCTGTGCTGTGAAATGCAGCAAGATCTAAACCATGAACTCGCACGCCCTAGTTAGGAAATTAATGTCTCTGACGTATGTATTTGATCGTTTTAAGTTCAGTAATTTTTCACCTATTAATAATGTCGTTAGGTCAATAATTACGGGTAGTTACAGTGCGCCGTAACATCATTTACTCTACGGAGAAGCTGAAGCAAGAACAGGATTGTAGAAACCCTTTTTATAACTCACAACTGACCACAGGCCGTCACAAGAGGCGCAAAAGTTTTCTTAGCTTCACCAGGGCCTTGACAGGTCACCCAAAGGAATCATCCCGCATGGAACTGTGGCAGAACTTGTTCCCTCCTCCACCCGACGGCGATAAATTTAACATAAGTGTATACTACCAACAAGAGCATTCCCCAGGAGGTTTGGGTTAGACAGGCAGCCAGCCATATAACTGAAACCCAATTTTTTTACACTATTTTCAAGCGAGCATTTTGTAGTTATAGCACATACGTGGAATAAAATTTATTCCACGTATGTGTGGTAATGTAATCTACATTTAATGTAGGATGATGGTGGTAGCTAGCATTCGAAAATTCTATACAACCAGTAATGAATCTCAAGTCCACTGTAGGATATGAACTGTGGGCCTCATGCACGGCATTACATCGGTACGTTACACCCTATCAATATAAGTTTTCCTGGCGTCTATTATTGGTCGTGAATAGGTTGGTATCACAATCTATCAATGACTTCGTACAGACATTTATAGGTATTTCTGTTTTTTACGCATTGGGTCCTTATTCGTGGTGCAGTGTGTGTCTATGGCTGATCACCGAGAACCAGATTTTGCGTTCCGTAAAACAAAAAACTATTCCAACACCAAAAACTTCGTAGCCTGGGGCATGGTCCTTTGTTCAAATTGCACGTCGTGGTCCCGGCACTGGATAGTACTGTAATGCATTACTTGTAATCTATTTACTAGACTTGACCCCTTTATCGGCTTGTAGTAGATATACGGCCATACTCTGACATTGTCTAATTTTTTTTAAATAAATTGTACTGCCTTCTAACACTGAAAAGATTGAAATAACTCATTCTTGAAGTCAGCCCAGAATTTTGATTCGTTTTATTGCCGAATCAAAATTCTGTAAATAAATTTTGTATCTCCCTTTTTAGTGATAAATTTTTGTTAACGATCTATTGATACTCACCTACAAATCATACAATACTGGTCACCATTGACAAAACGTGCAACCAAGTCATCTAGGCATGCATGTCCAGCATTTTTCAGTTATAGTTGAATGTAACTTAAACACTACCTACTTGACCGACTTTGATAAAATTTATATGGGACCACATCAGAAGTTATACCCTTTTCAATAAAAAAAAAATATTATCTAAATCGGACTGACTCTGTAAAAAGATACGATACGTAAAAAAATTGTGAGGAACCTCCTCCTTTTTTTGAAAGTCAGTTATGAGACTAGTCTTCCCAGATATTTTTATCTCTATGAAACATAGAAAAACGATTTTTCTTCCTGTATAGTAGGTATCGTTGTAGTGGTAAAATGATATAAAAGATTTTACAACTATTTTTAGTGTGACACAAAATGTGGAAATATTTTTTTAGTTTACAGGTCTATGAATCATTTATTCGTAGTTGCAGGTAAGTTAAGATAAGTACAGTATCGATATTGAAAGTTTGATCATTAGGTATAAGGTCTATGACTAAATGTAATTACTGAAGACAATTGTGACCTATTGCAAATAATGAATAGAAATTTATACATACGTGGGCTCAGTGAAGGTTGAAATCATGAAGATGCGCACGCATTTAATAGCATTTATTTAGAAGCGTCTCTTTACTTGGGTTCTCTAAGTTTTATAAGAACAGATTAAGAGTATAAGCCGGTTTGCTAACTATGACTAATACTGATAAAGTTAAACGCAGCAAAAAGCCAGAAATGGCAGGTTTGGAGCAGGTAAAAAATGGGATAAATATAACTCATCTTCATTTTGTAAATACATTCGCTATATACTCGCTCAAGTATCTGAAGAATTGCTTATCTAAATCAGGATGTTTTTACAAGGCACAAATTGTATAGTATATTGTTGAAAGAATTATAATAAGTAATCCATTATCAAAAGCAGCCATTGCATGGTATGTAAATTGGATAATCACTCGACTTTTTACCGTCATTACTGTAAAAACTGTTAAGGCTAGAGTGCTCGTGGTACTTTCCATACAAACTTAGTTTCGTAATGTTTTAGTGTTTAAACTATGTCCTTGAGTCTAATAGTTAAGCTTCTGGTTTGCCAGATTTCCGTAAAATTAAGTGTGTTCATAAATAATTCGTTTTGTATGGGAATTGTTATTATGACATTTATGGATGAAATAAATATGATGAAATAACTATGATTAGGTCCGTGGTCTAGTGCAATTGTTAGACAACCTAGCAAGACACCCAATCTAAAGTTAAGTTTTAAATTTCTGGCTGTCGGCGTCATTATTCACCTTAACGCATTAAAAACGTTCCACACTTATTGTTGTTGTCTTAGGACGTTAGTCATAATAGCATGGTAAGGCATTTTGCGAATGCCCGCCTGTCTAGCTACCACCCTAAGTAGAAAAAATGTCGCCAAGCACCTAACGGTATGTTACGGCAGCTGTCCTTGAGAGCCCGTAGTTCTAGGTTAGCCTGGATAACATCTTCGCCACATCATCACTTATCATCAGGTGAGATACTTAGTGGTGAATGGCTAGCCTAACAGCAATAAATAAATAAATAAAAACAACTGGTCTCGTCTTGTCTCGTCTCGTCTCGTCTGGTCTCGTCTGGTCTCGTCTGGTCTCGTCTGGTCTCGTCTGGTCTCGTCTGGTCTCGTCTGGTCTCGTCTGGTCTCGTCTGGTCTCGTCTGGTCTCGTCTGGTCTCGTCTGGTCTCGTCTGGTCTCGTCTGGTCTCGTCTGGTCTCGTCTGGTCTCGTCTGGTCTCGTCTGGTCTCGTCTGGTCTCGTCTGGTCTCGTCTGGTCTCGTCTGGTCTCGTCTGGTCTCGTCTGGTCTCGTCTGGTCTCGTCTTGTCTCGTCTTGTCTCGTCTTGTCTCGTCTTGTCTCGTCTTGTCTCGTCTTGTCTCGTCTTGTCTCGTCTTGTCTCGTCTTGTCTCGTCTTGTCTCGTCTTGTCTCGTCTTGTCTCGTCTTGTCTCGTCTTGTCTCGTCTTGTCTCGTCTTGTCTCGTCTTGTCTCGTCTTGTCTCGTCTTGTCTCGTCTTGTCTCGTCTTGTCTCGTCTTGTCTCGTCTTGTCTCGTCTTGTCTCGTCTTGTCTCGTCTTGTCTCGTCTTGTCTCGTCTTGTCTCGTCTTGTCTCGTCTTGTCTCGTCTTGTCTCGTCTTGTCTCGTCTTGTCTCGTCTTGTCTCGTCTTGTCTCGTCTTGTCTCGTCTTGTCTCGTCTTGTCTCGTCTTGTCTCGTCTTGTCTCGTCTTGTCTCGTCTTGTCTCGTCTTGTCTCGTCTTGTCTCGTCTTGTCTCGTCTTGTCTCGTCTTGTCTCGTCTTGTCTCGTCTTGTCTCGTCTTGTCTCGTCTTGTCTCGTCTTGTCTCGTCTTGTCTCGTCTTGTCTCGTCTTGTCTCGTCTTGTCTCGTCTTGTCTCGTCTTGTCTCGTCTTGTCTCGTCTTGTCTCGTCTTGTCTCGTCTTGTCTCGTCTTGTCTCGTCTTGTCTCGTCTTGTCTCGTCTTGTCTCGTCTTGTCTCGTCTTGTCTCGTCTTGTCTCGTCTTGTCTCGTCTTGTCTCGTCTTGTCTCGTCTTGTCTCGTCTTGTCTCGTCTTGTCTCGTCTTGTCTCGTCTTGTCTCGTCTTGTCTCGTCTTGTCTCGTCTTGTCTCGTCTTGTCTCGTCTTGTCTCGTCTTGTCTCGTCTTGTCTCGTCTTGTCTCGTCTTGTCTCGTCTTATCTCGTCTTGTCTCGTCTTGTCTCGTCTTGTCTCGTCTTGTCTCGTCTTGTCTCGTCTTGTCTCGTCTTGTCTCGTCTTGTCTCGTCTTGTCTCGTCTTGTCTCGTCTTGTCTCGTCTTGTCTCGTCTTGTCTCGTCTTGTCTCGTCTTGTCTCGTCTTGTCTCGTCTTGTCTCGTCTTGTCTCGTCTTGTCTCGTCTTGTCTCGTCTTGTCTCGTCTTGTCTCGTCTTGTCTCGTCTTGTCTCGTCTTGTCTCGTCTTGTCTCGTCTTGTCTCGTCTTGTCTCGTCTTGTCTCGTCTTGTCTCGTCTTGTCTCGTCTTGTCTCGTCTTGTCTCGTCTTGTCTCGTCTTGTCTCGTCTTGTCTCGTCTTGTCTCGTCTTATCTCGTCTTGTCTCGTCTTGTCTCGTCTTGTCTCGTCTTGTCTCGTCTTGTCTCGTCTTGTCTCGTCTTGTCTCGTCTTGTCTCGTCTTGTCTCGTCTTGTCTCGTCTTGTCTCATCTTGTCTCGTCTTGTCTCATCTTGTCTCGTCTTGTCTCGTCTTGTCTCGTCTTGTCTAGTGTCCAGTCTCGTCCCGTCGATTCTTCTACATTCCCTGTTTTGACATCGAAGCCTGCACCAATTATAGACGAAATCTCTAATAATTTATTTTCTATTTCGAAGTAGTCTCACAGTGACTTAAACTCTATATCAAGATATCTTGCCACCTGCCGTCAAAGAGATCATACTCAAGTTTTGCTTCGTATTTTCTTCTCATAATCAGTATTGGGGGCAATATAATCTGGCACTAATCACACATCGGCAACAATTCTTCATACTTAAAATTGGATAGCCAAAGTCTTGCGACTGGTATGAAGTCCCATGATCTTTGTAAATTTTCGAAAGGATTTCGTTCCTGGTCGAAGAATTATCCGGTAAATGTTACGCGAGTCCTAGTCGGTTACTAAATGATAGTTGTTGTCCCATCGTCAAACTACTGGGAAAATCTCTCAAAGCCCTTCGCTGTAATAACAAATATTTTTAACATATTTTTAAAATATTTGTTATTAGTCATCTCTCATAAATGGGGATTTGTCATAATCCTCACGCTTGGAAATCGTCTTGTGGATCGCAGTGTGAGAGTAGTTCCTCAAAGGCCGATGCTGCTCTGTCGACACCCACAGGAAGAGATGAGGGAGTGCTATTCTAGCCCGGCTCCCCACGGGTCGTCTCAGTGCCTTATCATTTTACACGCAATCCATCAATACCTGCGTAGGGATTCTTATGTCACCATGTCAATCCATCCATCCCTCCTCCATTTTTCTTGACGTTCCCATAGACGCCTATATAGATATATATATCTTGATTTTTTTGTCACTGATCCTACTTAGTTGATTCTATTCCATCCAAGTTAGGCTGCCAAATGCACTTGTCTGTAACCCGCCCCTTTTGTTCCCTTACATTCAGATCCGGTGAAGGGCGCACCATATTTTCCCATTATTGGGATCAGCGGTATACCAACACGGTCCCTCTCCAAACACAGGTCTTATTATTTTCTTCGACGAGGTGCTCATGCATAAAGCAATACTTAAAAAAACAAAACAAATGGCGTACCTCTAATGATGAATAAATTAACATAAAGCAAAATAAGAAAAAAACAACAACTAGGTATTGTATTTGAGTTTGTTTTTCAAAAGGCTTCGTATGCATTACATTTTAAATCTATGTCCTTCCTACATATTTTACGATGAAAATTGTCTCGTAATATATTCCACAAGAGAAATTTTCCTGTAATTTAGTTTCAACCTTATATTTGTAAAATAAATCTTTTTAGCGATCAAACGCGCGAGCGCTGCAAAGTTAACTCAATACGCGTTTTGTCCAAAAAATTAATTTCCACATCACCATGAGGCTTTAGGAGCAGTGATGGCTCAGTGGTATTGGCTATGGACTGCCACGGCGCAGGTCCATGGTTGGAATCCCGCCTGGCTAGCGACCACACTCACGTAGAAAATCTGTTGCTAAGCACCTATCGGTGTGTTCCGGCAGCTGCCTTTGAGAGCCAGCAATTCTAGGTTAAGCTTGTTAACACCTTCGACCACATCATCACTTACCATCAGGTGAGATTGTGGTCAAAGGCTTACGTATCAGCAATAAAAAAAAAGGTGGAGTAAGTGGTGCGTTTGCTTAGAGTGGTATCTCCCCAGGAGATCTTATCTATCCAATGCACTATTACAATATTGAGCGCATTCTCCTTCACTGCGCTGGCCTTACCTAAAACAAAATAAACTAAAATGTCAAAACTCAAGTAAGACATATATCATTATTCAAATAGAGTATACATACATATAAATTATATATATATATACTTACCTAGGATAGAAGAACTGGTTTGACCCGTAGCCGAAAATCCTTGACTTTTGTTGCCACTGGCACAGAATAGATAATACTTACAAAAGTCGCTAACGTCAAATAGGTACTCAGAGATATAATGGTGCCTGAAGACACAGTTTTAGATCGAAAATATGGTACCTGAAATAGAGAGACTAGATTATATGCGCTATGTGGCCCATTTGAAATAAGCAGAAAGGCAGTGAGAAGCATTTGATCACAAACTAAATAACACACTTAGTAGATCTACCTACGTAGATAAGGTGTGTGATGTGATGAACGTTGCTTCTGATAAAACAACTGAAATTGTAATTTGAACGAATTGCTTCCAAGTTAACTTTTTTTATTACTCATTTTAGATGTAAAATCTTGGCAAGCACTCACTTATAGGTATGACCTACTAATTTTCTCTACAAAATTTAGAAGATTTGGCTTAAGCTTTCATATCTGACCTAATCTAAACAATCCAAAACTATATATATAAGTAAATCTAAGCTAATCTTTCTAGATTTTGAATAATAAAATAATATTTTTGGGCAATCCGTTCTTTCTGCGGCTGTTTCTGCATACCGCGTGCGGGGGCGTACTAACACCGATACAAGTATCTAGTATATGTACGAATGGGTAGACTAACACAAGTTTTTCTCATATAACCTATTATTACCTATTATATTTCATATTTCTGAATTGAAAATATTTATGATAAACAAGCATCCAAGCAAAGCTCGTCATAGAATGCATTCTTTGATGTTCGGAACTAAAGACGGTCATCATATCATATCATCACGTATCGTCATTTATCACGCCTTAACATTCCCTAAAAGGAACGCAGCATTGTTTAAACTTTAGAATACTTATTTATAGATAATTATATTTTTCATTTTTTTCAGACCAATAAAATTTAAGAAGCAGTCTGGCGGTGGAATGTCTATTAGAATTCAGGTTTGATTCCGAGTGATGCGGCTGACTGCAAGTACCGCGGCTGCATCAATCAAATCAGCCGCAGCGGCACTCTGGTTTGAATGAAATTCTATAAAATTACTTCCAAACGCCACGGCATTGCAGCTGCCGCGCGACTGCGCTCTGAGACCACAATTGCACTTGAGGCAGCTGGCACGAAGCTTTTCGAAGTCTTTTCATAGAAATACATACAAACTAGTAGTGCCACTGAAGCCGACTTCATGCAGCCGCGGCACTTGCAGACGGCAGCGTCGTTCGGGATAGAACCTTTACTGTCCATGAAAGCTTGCATAAGGCTCGCCCTAACATGTGACTTAGAACAAACATAATTAACAAATTCTGGAACTTCGGGCGAACTCTTGCCTACACTTGTGGAGACATATGTGCGATATGTATTTTATAAGTTGTTATATACCTTTAATATTTATACGTAAATATGTACGTAAATTATCTAAATTCGAGTACGTTTGCCAAACTGACTAGATATTCAGATGTTTTAGGCTAGCAAAACAAAATGTCATCAACTTTCGGCAGGCATAGGTTGTAGGTAACACCGAGAAAGGTCGAATCGCCTCGTTTGATAGCCATACCCATCTTTTGAAGACGTAATCATTACGTATCAGACGTAGTCAGCCAACCAAATCCATACAAATACCATTTTTCTCTTACGGCATCTGTTTATACTGTTCAATTTGGGACGGTAATAAAGACTAAACTATGGCCTTTTCAACTAACTTGGTACTGCATGTGCTAGAAAGGAACAGGTGTGGCGCTTTTAGCGTTTTAAGTTTAGCTTGCTGTAAACTGATAAATTAATTTAAGAAACATCCCCTACGTTCATAACTGGGATGGGTGACCACTAGTGGCATTTATATTGAGCACTTCCGTGCTTCGAAGGCCACGTTAGGCCGTCGGTCCCGGTTTTTGTCTTAAATGACAGTCATTAAATAATAGGTGTAGGCATTTAGTGAATGCCCGCCTGGCTAGCTAGCACCCTCAAATTGAAAAGCTGTCGCCAAGCACTTCACAGCGTGGTCCAGCATATATCCTTGACAGCCAGTTTTTCTAGGCACGATATCCTGAAGAAGATCTTCGACCACATCATACTTACGTGAGATAGTGGTCAAAGGCTAAACTGTAGTTATAAAAATGATTCGTAGGGGCAGTTGCACATTATTTGTGACCAAGAGATAGGCTGCAATGACTACAATATTGACCAGACCAAAATCTTATTGCCAGGTCATTCTCGCTCACTCTCTAATACTATCATGTCCATTGCCTTTAAAAAATTGAATTAGACATTTACATATCCATACATTACATATTATCATAAAAAATGGACATAACGACGTACGAGGTAAATTAAGCAACACAGGCTAATTAAAAATTAAATGGATATAATTAATGAATAAAGATAGATAAACATATATTCCCAAAACGAAAACTAGATACTATATACAAAACTACAACTACTACAATGAAATCATATAGATGAAGTTTATTTTAATTTAGGTAGCAGAGAATATTTTGTGAACGAGTTCTTCCAGAGAAGTATTGCTTTCATACCTATTTCTACCGCCAACCAACGTTCGCAATACCGTGTTCCGCTTTGAAGGGTATGGGTACTAGTGAAATTACAGGTATATAGGCACACGATATTCAACAAATTTAGATCTCAGCTCAGAGCGGCAAAGTTCTCAGTGTCACTTGAAATGCATGCAGAGGTTACCGCTGAACACTATGTGGGCCTTGTTTGGTCACAGTCCCTTAAAAAACCTACAGATCATTGTAGGCCTACAGGTAGTATGCTCTAGCTTAATACCAATTGGCGGCGTGCCCAATATCCTGGTAGCACAGCACCATTGGATTGCAATGCATATTCGTTGATCAAAATAGATTGCAATAGATTGCAATGCTTATTCGTTTTGATCAATCGCATCGATCAAGAACTCTGATAAGTTTTGGAATAGAGATGAACTCCCGGCCAGCATGCAGCTAATATCTTTACACCGAACGTCTCAAATATGTAGGTAACCACGACCAAGGTTATCATACTTGAGCCGCTTAAGTCGCTACTCTAAGCCGCGGCGCCAACCTTCATGTTTGTTTCAGAAAGATGAGACGGCATTAAAGTGTCAACGCAAGTGGCGACCCACACTAACGGCCGCCCTAACTTTCACGGAACCATAGTCATACCGTCAGGTCTTTTACCATCTTCACGGATTAAACCATTCGGTTTGTGTAAAGCTGTAACATTTGCGTTGGTGAAAGCCCAGTGGATGATATCGTTAGGCTGGCGAGGTGGAAAAGTCTACCAGCACTTCGAGATTATGTATGGACTAGAGAAATTTTTTGTTCTAGTCCAATAAGGCGAAAATCGCGTATAAGTTACTCGCCTCCTAAGGATTTGCCAACAAAATGCCAAACATGAAGTTTTGATTGGATGTCAAGGCATAGAAGATATAATACTTGATAAATAAGCTAAGTATACCGGTATCCTCTTGACTCCCTACAACGGAGAGCCACTAGAATTGTTGACGATCTCTACGACGACGACTCTAGAATAATTTAGTATTCGAAGAGACATCGGTTCGCTTTGTGTAGGTATTCTATCAATTGTACAATGGGGAATGCTCTGCTGACTCTTTGATCTTATTCTTTTGCATGGTGGAAGGTCATTTTGCGGATGCTCGCCTGACTAGCTACCACCCTCAAGTAGGAAATCTGTCGCCATGCACCTAACGGCGTGTTTCGGAAGCTGTCCTAGAGAGCCAGTGATTCTAGTTTAGCCTAAACAACATGTCCGATCACATAATCACTTACCATCAGATGAGATAGTGGTCAAAGGCTTAACCTATATAAGGCCAAAACAATTTTAGCATCGCACGACTAGACGCCTTATAATTGCCTAGACGCCTTAGATGCTATGAAATACGGTTTAGCCTATTATCAGGTGTGGGTACTTACAAAGAGAGCCTTTATTGAATTTCATGTAGAAAAAACATCTTCATCATCTACCTACCCTTATCCTACTCATTTCATATCGGTATAAATGATTAACTAACATAATGTCATTATCAAACCATGCTTTCGCTAACAACTTACGAGAGAACGTCTCGTACGGCTTAAGGTCTATACTTGTCTTACTTTCTTTAGTTAAATTTTTACTGATAGTATGTTCGAAGATGCAGGTAAACAGGCTTAACCGAGAATGGGAACAGGCAAGGACAGCTGCCAGAAACTAACATTGTATGCTAGATCACAGATCTTCTTCTTTATGGTGGTAGATACACAGGCGGACATTCGCAACATGCGCTATCACCATTCATAAAGATAAAACTTTCGACCAGACACTTAAATTACAGGCGAGCGACAGGCAGAAGCTAATAGTTAATATCGCTTTATAGATATATCTTGGATTTGATTCAGACTCCTTCTTTTGAACAACCGCAAGTTGACTATAGCACATAATGGCACAATAATGTCGAAATTAAGCGAAGGGACAAATCCCACAAGTAGATCTTGTTGCTTACTCTGTAATCTTTCAGCTACAATGATGACATGGCCTAGATATTAAGTTGGGGAAACCCATTGTATTACGAGCCATCGAGTCAGAGCATGAGTCGATTCAAGTCACCTTGAAGAAGTTGAGAATTTAACTGGAATTCATATTGGACCGATGACGTCCAATTAAAATATGATAAGCAATGGTTGCATTCGAAATTGGTTTGTAGAGAGGGGAAAAGGCCTTGAAAACAAATAATACTTGCTTAGCTAGGATGCGCTCGAGGAAGTAAAAACAAATTATCGCGTCGCCTCTAGCAAATCCCACACGAAGATATAGGGTGGGTGCGATTTTAGCCCACTACCCAACGGAAGTCGTCACCCGCGTTTCGCAAAAATATTTTTATCGCATATGATACAGGGCTAGTTATATCTACCGGCCAGTTTTTCAAAGTTTGAACTGTTACTGAGAATTTACAAAAATAATTGCAATAGCTTTGTAACCCAAGAAATCTTACCCGAGATTTCAAAGTGACTCCTATACTCCTTCATCACGACAGTCAATTGTAAGTGCAGCGAGGTGAAATGAAGTGATGTGAAGTGATGTAGAATTAGTGATATCTGGAGGCATACGGTGCCTAGAGCAATGCGTAAGCCCTTATTGAATACGGCTGTATAGTTTTTTTAATGAAACCGGTGTATTTCTCAAATAGAAACTTTTCTAGGCATGGATATAAACGCCAGTACAGAAATTTCAAATAGTGGAGATATTTATTTGTAAATAGTAAATACCTATAGCTTCAACCAGCCAAGTACAATATGGTGAGTTTTTTTTTATTACCTAAATCGAATTCTTAAAGGACATGATGACGAAAAGGGACTAGACAATAGGTAATAATTTTATTCATCATAAAATGGCCGTTTTAATGCACTCCCATCTAGGAATAAAAATTAAACACGTACAGTGTCACATTTCGGATTGAAACTGTTTTTTCCTCTGCATAATGAGGAATTGACGTCGCACGTCGTGCATTTGCCAGAGTCATGTTTTTAAAACAATTTTGACACAAAGACTATAAATGCTTAATTTGAAGTAGATTTGATATATTCGAATTTTAATTGTTTTTACATTTAACTAAGCTGTCGGGGCTAGAGCATTTGGACTGACTGTGAGTCTGCAATTACTTATAGGGATCTAAATGACTTTATTATAGTAGCTGTAGTGTTGTATATAGTTCGTAGTATTTTGTTCACTAAGCTGTTACAGCTAACGAAAACACAGTGTGTTATGCTTTCCACTTTCGCTGTGGATACTTTGACTGAAGAACAAACCACGAGGAGGACCAGCCACTGAGGTAAATAACGACGAATTTATGTGAGGATGTAAGCCGGTTTGTTTCAAACTATCAAAAATTTAGCGACGTTAGCATACCCCAAATATGAACGCATTTGCAGCAAATCGGTATATTTAAAAAAACTTGATACGTGGGTTCCTCATTATTTGATTGATATGTAAAGCAGCGCGCGTTGAATTTGCCTTACATTGTTAATCCCATACAGAAATGAAGGCATTCTGAACCAAATAGTAACATGTGACAAAAAGCTGATTTGGATGGAGGATGGATTACCTACCACTATTTCCGCATTGGACATTTTTTTCAGGGAAATAAAATCTTACGAAGAAGTACATAACATCATCTTATATGGCAGAAATGCATTGACAACGACGAAGGTAAATACTATGATAAATTATATAAATAAATAAATAAAACTACGACATGTCAACTTTATACTCTAAACGCTAATGTATATAATTTCGGTGGATCCTTTTATAATTTTCGATGGCATTTATTTTTTTAATAGTATATCTTATTCGTGCTACTTACAATCTACGTTACCATCCCTTTAAAAAAGACTCAAAGAAAGAGTAAAAAATAATATTAAAAAAAACATTAACAAAAAACTATTAAATAAAGAAAACCGTAATGACAGAAAATCACGACTTGTTGTTATTGACCCAGACATGAAAAACATGACTGAAAACTTAATAGAGGTAGACTGACAGGCAAGTGTTGCACACCGACTTTTAGCCCCGCTTTTGCATTCAGAGGTTTAAAATACAACAAGAAACTAAATAAGTTCAACTCCAAGTGTTTACTAAACCTCAGATCCTTTTATAACTGTTCGTAAAATTAAACATCCTGCCACCGGCTTAAACGAACACAAGCAATCGTAACTAAATATAAGCTTCCGAATACAAAACCACACTGTATAACTACATAAAATAAAATTAAAATGGTGGGGTGAAATAAAATTATTTTTTGCCGCATGTGCTGAATTGGAATACCGACTCATCTGGTTGTAAGTGATCACCGTCGCTCAGGAACATCCACAACACCACAGGATTCGAGGATGCGTTGCCGGCCTTTAAAGAGGGAATATGCTCTCTTCTTGAAGGCCCTAAGTCGTATCTGTTCGGAAATACTTTACTAGGCAGCTGGTTCCAAATTGTGGCAGTGCGAGGTACTTGGACTTCCAGATATCGAAGTCACAACCTTGCGAGTATGAGATGTATAACTTTGGTCTCGTGTTGCATATACTTAGTAGCAGTGAGAACATAATATAGAAGGTAATAATTTTAGGCTTTTATAACAATAATAATAATTCTTTATATTAGACTCAAGATCCATACATAAGAAACATCAAAATACACACACTACAAAACGAAATCAAAAAGTATTTGTTATGTAATAAATATTAGAAATAAAAAAAAATACATTCCCACTGTCTAATTTGATATACATAATATTCATGTAATAATATTAATAATATGTCAATAAGATAAAATATAGAATATATTTGTAGTAATATTATACAGGCTACAATTTATAGCCATCGTTTATACTTAGGTGATAGGAATATAGTAATCCTATAGCTTCGAAGGAATAAACACGTTGCTTTACATACCGGATGCAGTATAGTAGCTCTGCAGTCCCAGTTTTCATAGTATTCTGAATTCAAATCATAGAGAAAACAGAGCAAAATCGCATTTAGCTCATTTTTTAAGTACCTGATAGTCCAGCCTTTGACCACTGTCGCACCTGATGGCAAGGGATGATGTGGTCGAAGATGTTTTTCAGTGTAACCTCGAATTACTAGCTCTAAAGAACACACCGTTAGGTGCTTGGTAACAGCAATAAATAAATAAATAAAAACAACTGGTCTCGTCTTGTCTCGTCTCGTCTCGTCTGGTCTCGTCTGGTCTCGTCTGGTCTCGTCTGGTCTCGTCTGGTCTCGTCTGGTCTCGTCTGGTCTCGTCTGGTCTCGTCTGGTCTCGTCTGGTCTCGTCTGGTCTCGTCTGGTCTCGTCTGGTCTCGTCTGGTCTCGTCTGGTCTCGTCTGGTCTCGTCTGGTCTCGTCTGGTCTCGTCTGGTCTCGTCTGGTCTCGTCTGGTCTCGTCTGGTCTCGTCTGGTCTCGTCTGGTCTCGTCTGGTCTCGTCTTGTCTCGTCTTGTCTCGTCTTGTCTCGTCTTGTCTCGTCTTGTCTCGTCTTGTCTCGTCTTGTCTCGTCTTGTCTCGTCTTGTCTCGTCTTGTCTCGTCTTGTCTCGTCTTGTCTCGTCTTGTCTCGTCTTGTCTCGTCTTGTCTCGTCTTGTCTCGTCTTGTCTCGTCTTGTCTCGTCTTGTCTCGTCTTGTCTCGTCTTGTCTCGTCTTGTCTCGTCTTGTCTCGTCTTGTCTCGTCTTGTCTCGTCTTGTCTCGTCTTGTCTCGTCTTGTCTCGTCTTGTCTCGTCTTGTCTCGTCTTGTCTCGTCTTGTCTCGTCTTGTCTCGTCTTGTCTCGTCTTGTCTCGTCTTGTCTCGTCTTGTCTCGTCTTGTCTCGTCTTGTCTCGTCTTGTCTCGTCTTGTCTCGTCTTGTCTCGTCTTGTCTCGTCTTGTCTCGTCTTGTCTCGTCTTGTCTCGTCTTGTCTCGTCTTGTCTCGTCTTGTCTCGTCTTGTCTCGTCTTGTCTCGTCTTGTCTCGTCTTGTCTCGTCTTGTCTCGTCTTGTCTCGTCTTGTCTCGTCTTGTCTCGTCTTGTCTCGTCTTGTCTCGTCTTGTCTCGTCTTGTCTCGTCTTGTCTCGTCTTGTCTCGTCTTGTCTCGTCTTGTCTCGTCTTGTCTCGTCTTGTCTCGTCTTGTCTCGTCTTGTCTCGTCTTGTCTCGTCTTGTCTCGTCTTGTCTCGTCTTGTCTCGTCTTGTCTCGTCTTGTCTCGTCTTGTCTCGTCTTGTCTCGTCTTGTCTCGTCTTGTCTCGTCTTGTCTCGTCTTGTCTCGTCTTGTCTCGTCTTGTCTCGTCTTGTCTCGTCTTATCTCGTCTTGTCTCGTCTTGTCTCGTCTTGTCTCGTCTTGTCTCGTCTTGTCTCGTCTTGTCTCGTCTTGTCTCGTCTTGTCTCGTCTTGTCTCGTCTTGTCTCGTCTTGTCTCGTCTTGTCTCGTCTTGTCTCGTCTTGTCTCGTCTTGTCTCGTCTTGTCTCGTCTTGTCTCGTCTTGTCTCGTCTTGTCTCGTCTTGTCTCGTCTTGTCTCGTCTTGTCTCGTCTTGTCTCGTCTTGTCTCGTCTTGTCTCGTCTTGTCTCGTCTTGTCTCGTCTTGTCTCGTCTTGTCTCGTCTTGTCTCGTCTTGTCTCGTCTTGTCTCGTCTTGTCTCGTCTTGTCTCGTCTTATCTCGTCTTGTCTCGTCTTGTCTCGTCTTGTCTCGTCTTGTCTCGTCTTGTCTCGTCTTGTCTCGTCTTGTCTCGTCTTGTCTCGTCTTGTCTCGTCTTGTCTCATCTTGTCTCGTCTTGTCTCATCTTGTCTCGTCTTGTCTCGTCTTGTCTCGTCTTGTCTAGTGTCCAGTCTCGTCCCGTCGATTCTTCTACATTCCCTGTTTTGACATCGAAGCCTGCACCAATTATAGACGAAATCTCTAATAATTTATTTTCTATTTCGAAGTAGTCTCACAGTGACTTAAACTCTATATCAAGATATCTTGCCACCTGCCGTCAAAGAGATCATACTCAAGTTTTGCTTCGTATTTTCTTCTCATAATCAGTATTGGGGGCAATATAATCTGGCACTAATCACACATCGGCAACAATTCTTCATACTTAAAATTGGATAGCCAAAGTCTTGCGACTGGTATGAAGTCCCATGATCTTTGTAAATTTTCGAAAGGATTTCGTTCCTGGTCGAAGAATTATCCGGTAAATGTTACGCGAGTCCTAGTCGGTTACTAAATGATAGTTGTTGTCCCATCGTCAAACTACTGGGAAAATCTCTCAAAGCCCTTCGCTGTAATAACAAATATTTTTAACATATTTTTAAAATATTTGTTATTAGTCAAGACCTCCTGAGGATGCTTCGTGTATTTCTCGATCGTGCGCTCGTAGAGTCAAGACCTCCTGAGGATTCTTCGTGTAGAATCGAAACGCGTCGAAAATTCTTCCAGTTTGGTTGCGTGGCGTTTGTGACGTCACGTTGCCTTAACAGGAAAATTATGCGGAATTGTCACTAGATATATTTTTGTATTTTTTAAGTGTCTTATTCAATTATTAATTTGATGTTTTCATAAAATATTTTAAAAATATTTGTTATTATTAAATATGGATTTCCGCAAAGTAACGCCTGAATCTATTTATTACCCTTCGCTGTGTAGCCACAACAGGTTGTATGAGGACGACTCCCACGGCAGCCTTAGAGGCTCTGCTAGGGTTAACGCCACTACACCTGTTCGTTCAGCAAGAAGCCGCAGCATCTGCTTTTAGATTGAAGGCTCTGCAACTCTGGGATAGGGGCAATCTGTCCGGTCACACCACCATCTTAGACGAATTTACGACAGAATATCCTATCCTAAACTCAATATATGACAAACAACATAAAGAACACTTATTCACCAAAAGCTTCAAGATACAACTGTATGAAGAGCCGACAGATAGCTCAGGAGCTAAGAAAGTAAGAATTTATACAGATGGTTCAAAAACAACAACAGGCACCGGTGCAGGAACTTTCTCGGATGAGTTGAACATCCACATAGCTACGGGCCTGGGTAAGCACAGCTCAATATTCCAAGCGGAGTGTGTGGGTATAATACAAGCAGCTACAGCAGTACTAAGAAGGAAGGTATCAGACTTTAATATTAGAATACTCTCCGATAGCACTGCAGTCCTACGAGCCTTGCAAAGGTACGAACACACATCAGGGCTCACCAAACAGTGTCATAATCTACTGGAAAAAGTAAGTACTAATAACTATGTTACTCTCCAATGGATAAAAGGGCACAGTGGATCCAGAGGCAACGATGCGGCAGACGAGCTGGCGAAGAGAGGCTCTAACATACGTCCATTAGGACCGGAACCAATAATCCCTTTGCCATTCAGTCTAATACGAGCCTGGATTCGTAACAAAACTAAATTAAAACACCAGGACTACTGGGCAAGTATCACTGATTGCAGGCAGTCAAAGCTTTCCCGGATCTCAACCCGAGATACTCCAAAAGACTCTGCAACCTAAAACGTGACCAACTCCAACGAGTCGTCGGAATTATCATGGGACACTGCTCACTTAATAAACACCTGATTACTTTAGGTGTTACAGACAGCCCCCTGTGCCGAGGGTGCATGGAGGCGGAAGAAACGGCCGCGCACATACTCACTGAGTGTGTGAGCGTGGCGCCTCAACGGGCAGAATTCCTCGGGACACCGAGGACCGTCAAGGAGGCCTGCACCGGCGTCAGCGAGCTGCTGGCCTTCCTCGACGACATCGGGTGGCTGGAGTAACGCACGTCACCCGACATCACGCACAATGAGCCGCTTGCAGACGGCATGGGTGCGGAAAACAGCCCGCCTATCAAGTATCAAGTACCCTTCGCTGTATCAAGTGCCAGGCATGTTCGATAGCATTTAACTCAGGCGACTGTACAGGCGTATCCAAAACTCGAATCATTGTCCCGCCTTGGTATAAGTGGACCTCCTTAGGTTTGTTGTCTATATATGGTAGGTATGGTGCCTGGAGTTCTCCAAACGCGTGTTCGTTGTAACTTCGTTAAAACTATAGTTAATGTAGTTTAGCGTCAGTCAGTCAGTAAGAGACTCTACGGCACCATTATCTGCCCGCTTAATGAAATTTCATACGCTATATCTGCCTCATATACATATCAAAAATGAACAAAGTAAGTACCGAGCAGGCAACTTAATGAGAAGAAAACAGTGATTAGGCAAAAAGGACACTAATAGTTTAAAAAATGCGGATCAAGTATTTGCTAATACATTATTTTGCTTTTGAAAAAGTATTTGTTCCACTCCGTTTATCTCCGCATTCGTTAGAACCAGGTATCACAATTACGTCTGTTAGGTATTTTTAACCACAGTTAACACTTTAAAATACTTTCTTATGTACTATATTTTAAAGCACAGTGGCCGATCGGTAATAGCTTTGGACTGCCGTGGCGCAGGTCCATGGTTCGATATATTTTTTATGTCGTTTTATGGTCGGCGCCTATAAAGGACGTCGTTACGACCTCCACAAATGAACTTTATCTAAACCAGAACTTCATTTGCATACCAATGACGTAGTTCAGAGATTAATTTCTTGTAACCAGTATAATCTAATATTGGTTATTTTACCTGTTCGCCTATGACATCGTTTGGATGTCAATAACAGGTAGTTTTTTCGCTATGGCTTTGATCATAATATCACTGTAAAAGCTGGATCGTGCACTGCTGGACACAGTCTACTCCACCTTTTTTAAGTGAAACGGAATAATTTTAGCCATAATAATAATAACAAATACTTTTAAAATATTTTAAGAAAACATCAATTTAATATTTTAATAAAACACTTAAAAAATATAAAAATATATCTAGTGACAATTCCGCTTAATTTTCCTGCTAAGCCGATGTGACGTCACAAACGCCACGCAGCCAAACCGGAAGAATTTTCGACGCGTTTCGCTTCTACACGAAGCATCCTCAAGAGGTCTCGACTCTTCAAGCGCACGATCGAGAAGCAATTTTAGCCATACCTATATAGAGTATATAGCATACACAGCATGGTGCGTATGCAATATATACAGATATTGTTTCGTGGCGTAAGCATTCGTGGCACCTGCACCTGTTGCACTGATTTTTGAGGTGTACAAAAAGTCATGTATCTAAGTCCTAAGTATTGAGTGTATGATACCGACGGATAGCTTGGCCATATTTTGGGTGACATTCTAGTAGAGTGCCGGGCTGATGCAGTTTATAACTTTGTGTGAGGTGCATTCAACAAAGTTGCAGGAACAATGTTACAGCGGATGTGAACCGTATCGTGCATACGAAACTGTTTGGTTCTCGGTACTTGATTGCATCTAGGTTCAACAAACGCTCGTCTCATTCGTGGAAGTGTTTCTCGATACAAAACTCGTTTGTTTCGACTTTGCGCAGATGAAATATTGTGCAGAATCAGCGTATGTACTTATACGAAATAACATTAAATGCGCTTGTAGAATATCTAAGGCGCATACGAGCACTCTTGTATTCTGTACTGTATCAGCCGGATTGTCCACTACTGAACACAGCCTGCCCATTATGGGGGAGTTTGCCATAACCCTCACGCTTGGCAGGCGTCTTGGGGATGGCAGTGTGAGACATCAGCCCCTTAGAAAGCGTTGCTGGCCACCTTCCGGTGTGTTACCCTTGGTCGCCTCTTACTAAACCCACGGGTAGAGATGGGATAGGTGACATTCTAGCCCGGCACCCCACGTACTTTTGTATACTTACTTTATATATAATTATAACATAATTCATATCAGAAGTTTGTTTAAAAAATATTAAGTGTTATAAATTCTGTTATAAGTTATAAGTCATATAAATAAAATGCTTCTCCAAAACTCCCAACTAGCCTTACGGGGTGTAGGGCTAGAATTGCATTCTCTATATCTTCCCGCGGGAGACTCGTCGCAGGAAAAATACCAGAAATTGGGCCGTAGCGGCCTCTGAAGAATTTTACACGGCGATAAGCCAAGCAAGCCAGGGCATACTATCCTGGGGAGGGATTGACTTGGAGTGTTCAGTAATAGACAATCATGTTGCTACAATATTTTCGAGTATAGGTACAATTATCTCAACCTGTTCCTCGTTTTCTTTCGTTATGACAGAAACAGGACCACCTGATTGAAAAGCATTGGAATTTGCAAAGCTTGTTCAGCCACTTATAAATTCACTGGGCCACTTTTAAATGGTAGAATACGAAGGAGCAGAACCCTTGTAAACAGCCGCCATCTTTCGTGGATGATTTCTTTAGTTTTTACTTGTAGTCTGGAATTCAATAAAAGCTCGGTGTTCTATTTTATCAATATTTTTGGGTCTAACTTAATGTCCTACTCGAAGCACAATTTTCAAAAAAATTACGATGTTAAAGTAAAGACATTATAAGTAGTTGTAGTATAATCATTGGTTCTATGTGTTAGCTGTAATCTGTGATGAAATATTTGATTGAAGGCTGTAATGTCAAAGTCAAAGTCAAACGCCACTATGGATAATATTACTTATTATATTATTATAATATTCTACCAATCAAGACATAAATCAAAACACCCACAAAAATGAAATTATATTAATCTTATTAATCAGCTGCATGCATCAGCAACTACTGATGGATGTCCTTACAGCTAACACTGTACTGTATCAGCCAAACAGTCCACTGCTAAACACATCCACCCCCAATATGGGACATTTGCCATAATGATCACGGTTGCCAGGCGATTTGGCGATCACAGTTTAAGTTATCAGTTCCTAAGAAGGCACTGCTGCCCACCTTCCGGAATTTTACCTTTAGTCGTCTCCCACAGGGAGAAATGGGGGGTGACATACTAGCCCGGCATCCCACGGGAAGCTACACTAGGATACTGAAATAAGAAACAGTGAATATTTTTGAATTTCGTCTATTTACAATGCGTTAGCAAACATGGTACAGAAATATGTATTAACAAACCCTTGTCGTAACTGACAATTTATCCAGTACAAAAAATAACTATCTAAACTAAGCTTTCGGACAAAATATATCACAATACTCATATTCTTATTGATAAATTGAACTAAATATGTACAAATTTGGTTATTAAAATAAGAATACAACTCAATAACTATTGAAATATTACTATGTTTAAAGAAATTGCATATGTTCTTAACACGTGCAATTTGATTTGTAGATAATTCTTAAATCTTGTTGGACTACAATGAAAATAATTAACTATAAATATATACATCATAATGGTGAAATCATATTCAAACCATCGCAAAATATGTTCGGTGTCTATGTTTAAAGACATCCATCTATTTCTAAATATGATTGATTACAAGCACTATCGCTTGCTAAGCGAAAATCGCATTTTCACAAATTTTTAGAGTAAAGCATACGCGGGTACCTAGATTCGATTTCCACTAGAGGTCAATCATTTTGCACTCTAAAAATTTGTAACCATCAATCTATGTTTTGCAACTCTTTTTCCTCTTTCCACACTCAGTTGTGACACCTAAAAAACCTTCTTTTTTACAAAATAAACTATTCAAATATTAGTAAGGTATTAGATAATATAAGATAGATTTTAATTATAAAGATATTATAATTGAAATCTATTTTAATTATACAATTATATGTCAAGGTAATAAAACATCACAAATTTCTTCGAAGATGCGTGCGCCAGTGGCAGATGCCACGCATTTATAGTACTATGAACACATCACAAGCTACGTTTAATTTAAACACTCAATTACATATACAAAGGATTTTGTTAAACTATCATAACATTACAATTTAAAATATACATAAAGATACAACTCGTACAAAATATAAGAGGATATTATTTTACGCGTTTCATACGAATGCCGCGAATTTAAATACTAAGTATTCAGCAATTATTGTAAAAGCTGTTTTCTTAGGATCTAGTTCAATATTAAATTTACTAAACGACACGGGACCAATTTCGTACGGAAACCTATTAGCAAAATCCAATTTAGATATCATGTTTACAAAACTGTATTAAATGTCAATATTTAATGTTAGAAAACAGATACATAGACAGTAGAATTGTTTTCTTTATTTATTTATTTATTAAGGTTTTCCAACAGACTTAACACTAAACAAGCATTTGATACAAAGTTCAATAGATAATTAATAATTAGTTCGCGGAGAGGTGCGTTTATATTTCTACTGTTTCATATTTAGAGTGACGCACGTGTGTACCAAATGGTCAAGAGTATATTTACAGCCAAAATAATGAATAAAAGTTCAGTTATCAACACATTCCACAGAAATAATTAACTAGGCTGATTTATACAATGTAACGTTAACTTTTGCCTTAGGGACAGAAACTTGCAATGACATTTCGATTTTTCTTATATAGCTGATAGACTTAGCTTTAGCTAACCTATGAACAATGTGTCATCTGAGAGTAAGCGATGATGCGATTTAAGATATTGTTCACGTTAACCTAAAATTACTGACTCACGAGGACATACAGTTAGGTGCTTGGCGACAGATTGTTTTAATTTAGGGTGATAACATTCGCAAAAAGCCCTACGACCATGCTTAATTATTTTATGATGAGTGAGTATGTATTCCTTGGCACATGCGTAGGTTTGCAAATACCCATGTTCAAATTATTGAAATGATATATTTACTGATAATAATTATGCTTGCCGTGTTCCCCATCACGTTATAGGAACATCAACAATTACGTAGAAATACTTCGTCTCAAAACAGGGTTGTACAAATACAACCCTGTTTTGAGACAAATACAAATACAACCCTGTTTTAAAACAGTATCTTATCGCATACTACGGAACCAAGTGCAATAAGTATTATAATAAACAAGGAAGGATAGTCCATCAATCTATGTGCATCATAGATAATAATATCAGTTATTGAGTTTCATTCATAAATGCTCGAATTAGTGTGATCCTAATAGGTTGAGGGTCCTATTACTGAATTGAACAGTGCAAGTTTGCATGCATGCGTTCACGGAACACAGATACTCCGCTAACTCAGGCCGTTTAGTGTGACCGTATACCTCTTGGTACTTTGAAAATACGAGAGCTATTAATAAATAAGGTAGTTAGGAAAATCTTTTGTTTTGCCTATGGTATTTAACGACATCAGGGCAATTTTTTATTAGTTTTACATCCTTAACATTTTTTTTTACTATTTAGGTATAATAATAGGTTATAAATAATAGCAACCAACATAGAGCAGCGCAGCTGTATGTAGCTTGTTTCCAAAACATTTACGAAGTTGTAAACAAATTTAGTGTAACTGCAGTAGACAGGTAGTGTAGGCTGTAGGCAGTGACGCTCATAGCAGTTGTATTATCTTAGGTGACACTTACGTGGCGTAGCATTGGCAGAATTTTATTATCAATAAATCTGTCTTTTAAATTACTTTAAACACAAAGATCTATACATAGTTGTTCTGTTCCACATTTAAAGTATTTTCTTAAACATAGAATCATTTTGTACAGATATTACAGTGTTTTTGTGTTAAACAATAACGTTGGGATTAGGTATGTCAAATGGCGACGGTAGAACCATACTGATCCAAGTATCATTTTCATTATATTGAGAAAAAGAAGGAAACGCTTTTGAACTTGTTTTAAATAAATACGTGATTTATTATGCTTTAATCTTTATCGAAATTATGGCTAATATGTCAGACAAAATAAAAGAAATCTATAATAAAATATTTTAATTAAAAGTAGTCAAAATCTGTTGAAAAAAATTTTGATAAAAAAAATAAAAATTGGATCAGTATAGTAGGACATATTTTTGAAAGTAAGTGTAATGCTAAAGTGAAAAGTTGAGGTCCTCTAGCAATATAAGGCGCTTTTTGTACTTGGATAAATGTGGCATCAATTGAACATTTTTTTCCTTGCATTTGTTGCATATAACTCCAATATAGTAAAAATTTCACTTGGATCAGTATGGTTCTACCTTCGCCAAATATCTTAAATCACAATAATTATACAATAAGTACTACGTACAATTTTAAAGTTATCTATCAATAAATTAGTTACTGAATTATTGTTGGTACAGATTAATAATATTTTAGATTCTTACATTAAAATATTAATCAATTTATAATTCATAAGCTTAACAAGACCCACAAAAATACACGCGATTTATATATAGAAAATATCTACAAGTATAATATAGCAAAAGTGATACGCGTCTTAATTTTACATATAAAAATATTATTAGTTAGATAATTTTCTTTCTAATCAAATATCTATATTTATAACAATACTACATACCTACCTAAAATATATGTAAGAATATGTTATGGGTTTAACACGGGTGTCCGGTTTGCAGCAGATATACTGTAAAATATAATAATAATTCGAGTATAATATTACAAGTGATACGCGTTTAAATTTTATTTTTAAATGAAAACTGCAATTTAATTAATCGCTTTTCTCCACTCAATGGGGTTGGAGCAAAAAAAATGTTTATCACTATATTGAGTCTAAAATCCGACAGTATGTTTTTTACTTTTTTCTATGTAAGAATGGAAGTAACAGAATTGCGATTATTGCCGAGAGACATTAAGAAAATTGTTGTATTATGGTATTTAAGAACTCGAGAAACTATCTCGAAACGAAATCATAATATAACTGTTATTTCAAGTCCATATATATATTTTACTATTTTATTAAATCTGACAAAATCTGCTAAACTATTTTGTATTAACGTTATGATAATCATTAATTGAACCTCTTTGATCTTAGTTTGTCGAAATAAATGGTTTTATTTTAATATGTAGGTGCTATTTTCACAAATATTTATATCGAAATATAATTTTAATCATCTCAACGTTTCAGATTAACTGCAACGCTCAAAAGCGGTTTCTTTCTATAATTGCTAATTATATATTTTCGGTAGACATGACTATCTTTGTATTTTCATGCTCAATATCCGATAATTATATCAAATATGTTATTTTTGTAATATTTTTATATTACAAAAATAACATATTATAAACCTCAGCGTCTTGAATCTAGATCATTGTTTTCCAATCAAACCTTTAGCCCGCCTTATGCTTCTGAGTTTTAAACACACTTTTATAGCATAATCACACTCGCCATAAGCTGAAGTAACAGATGAATTACATTACATTACTTTAATATTTAATCACTTATTTAATATTGCTTTTTGAAATACTCAGAAATCTTTAAGCATACCATATGAGTTTAAAATACATTATTAACGTTTAATTGTTTGGCGCGTATTGTTTTTGAGCATATCACATCACTTTCTTATAAGGCAATGAAAGACTAGAGAAGTTATTCAGCAGCAAATTTTTCGCCACAGGTACAGAGTGCCGGTTTAACGGAAGAATTTCACTTCTCGTTAGTTTAAAATGCTAACACTAGAAGTAAATAAATAGAATTTGTCATACATATGAGTCGATTATATAAAATAAGTTTTGTCTTTCAAATAAGAAAACAAAAACACGAGTCCTAGATAGTTACGTACGTATGAATAGAAATTCAAAGAAATTAAGATTATTTTTTTTCATCCATTCTTTATCGTACATACATACGGGTGCTTCATTATTCTATGCAAGTATAAAAAAGTGTAAAACTATTAGACTAACTTTTGAAAAACTGCTGATCTAAGTAAGGCTGTTATATTTCACCAAGTTCATACTATTATTATCTTAACATCCATCAACGTGAAACGTTTTGAATATTAGTTAATAATTATTAACATTATTATATAACTAATTTAATATCATGCATTATAGTTATAACGGTTAAAAAAATTAAGTTGCAAATAACTACGATTATATGATTCAAGCTACAAAGGCAAATATAATGATGATATTTAAAATGCCAAGAGCATCACGTTAAGAATTTAGAACTTTAAATGTTAGGACACGCTGACAAATGCTGATATTTCATCACTATCATACTGTGTAGGAGTAAAAGAGAGGCAGCGATCGCGAAAGATCGTTAAATATATATATACTTTATATATTTTGCGAAAAAACCTGTTCAAGTGAAGCTATTAGGACTTATCAGCGCTTTAAATAAGAAAAGTTATCTTTTTTTTTATATTGTTATGATTGCAATAACGCCTGCTATGCGGATTACATTACAAAATTACAAATATACGATAGGATTTTTTTTTTAAGTCATGTGCGGGATATATCATGTATCCCGCACATGACTTAAATTTTTCCTATCGTATATTTGTAATTTTGTAAAATGTTATCTTTTCACTATATATTCTCTAAATAGAATCTACTATACATATTTAATATAACTAGCAGATCTTATGTTAAGATGTCTAACTAACACATTATTTTTTTCATATTTAAAATATTTTTATAAAAAAATATACGTATTTGTACATTTATAAAATTTGTGGTTTTATAAGTAATTGCCCATCATTCACTGTATAATTTTAAGACCGTATTTATTTATACTCGATGTTTGTCGATTATTTACGAACACACGAGCTTTGTTGTTTATATGTTTTATATATCTATCTAGATTCCGCTATGCCAAAAAACATATTAGCGACATTCAAATTACAAAATGGAAGCTGTGGTGACATAGAAATAAGTGAAGTAGCTCGCTTTCGTCAGTAAAATATGCTATAAATAGATCACTTTAATTATTTGTTACACTAATTATTGAACATCATCATCTTTTTACACCGTATTTTGAAATGGAGTGTTTCAAAAATATCCATTATATTGTTTGCTAGTTGCTTATCACTATGTAGTTAAATTAAATAATTGTATGTTATATACATGCTAGGTTCACACCTTGAAGGAAGTATGTATTCCAACGCTTATTTTATATTATTTTAAATTATGTTCGCTACGATGTATTTACAGTTTTGTGGTCTTACAATAAATATATATGTATGTATATATAATCTGTCAATGTAATTTATGTCAAGCGGAAAGTCAGCGACACATCTTTCACCCAGAATATCAAAAAGGGATCTTTGTGTAAACTTAACATATATAATCAATTCGTAGAAAAAATTTAAAGTGAATTAATTTCTACTTAATATTTTGACTGGTACTTAGTATAGTAACAACACTTTTTATTAGACAAACTATTGGATTGCTATCACCAAATTCCATCACAATAGTATACAATTATAGCACATTTTTTATTCTGCCTTTTAAAATTTTGTACTTTATATTATTTTTTAGGATAATGTGCATTATAAGTAATTATTTTATGGCAAAAGTTTTACAACCAACGGCGTATCATATCTATATTATAAAAAATGTTAAGTTTTTTTTCTTCTTAACAATAATATGAAGCACAAAATGTGTCTTACGTGCAAATATACAAACTTATATCAGTTTTGTGTTTAAACAAACACACCGACGACAATGAACAAATATAATACAATATGTATATAACTTGTATATATAAAAAAATACATGTAACAACAGTTGATTATATATAACTTTCTCAGAATATAATTCAGAATAAACTTTAAGTATGCTTCATTTGCTTTGTATCTTTTATTTATTAAATATCTGACGGAAAATTATCGATTATTATTATTTATATTATTTAAAAATAAGCTTATCTACAGGCACTAATTTTGTAATAATATTGAAGGAGTACAATACTATTTAGTACTGTACTCGTACTAAATAGTACAATACTATTTAGTATTGTACTCATAAACAAAAAAAATATTGTGCCCAGAAAATAATCGGCACTTTATGTTTCAGCAAGGTAACTTTTATGTTTCAGTAAGAGAAATAATCATGACAGTTTCAATAATACTATCAAACGAGCCTATTACTAATAGATGAGAAATTTAACGTCTCATAGAGACTTTTCAAATAGATTTTTTTAAGAAATGAAATTTCCCTATCAAGTGTTCTATAGTTGATAAAATACCACCCTCTGAGAAAAAGTATAACAAATACCGAATAACGGAAACAAGAAATATTTGTCATTATTTAGCAAACTCCTCCACAAAAACAGGTACGAAGCAAAATTTAAACAAGTAGCGATTATTTGGATGAGGATATTGATCACTTATTAAAGTTATTTTGAACCTTAACCAGTAGCAACTGCAGTTCTCTTTCGCCTGAGGCTTTTCTGAGGGAGTTTCGCTGTGACAGCAATCATAATAATAAGGCAACATATACCCAGGTATGCGCGTAAGAAACCCTCTTATCAGTTTGGAAAGAGTTATTGTACATCAGACGCGGGGAAGGTTGCTTTCAATAACACTATGGCAATTGATAAGAAGTGAGACAAGTTCGAATAAGTGGCAAAAAAATGAAACCCTGAGACTTTGTGTAGTTTTGCTCATATCCTAAGAATAAATCTGTAAAGAAGGGTAATTCTAATACAGTTACCGCTTTGATTTCTGACTCATCAAGCCCACAATTAACGAAACACACACAATCCTCCAATTTCTATTGGATTCGTCAATTGATTTGGCGCTTAAATATGAACGCATACGACTGGTCGCGTCACGGTAAAATCGTTGCGCTTGCACGGTATACATTTTAAACCTAGCCCGCTGCGGTAAGATTTTGCGTTCAGCTGTTTCTGAGCTAGACTTACATTTCTTTACATATTTATTAGCTCATATATGATAAATTATGGATACAGGTTGCACTGTGATTCTATTATAATTAATATAAATAATTATACATGTTCTTGATATTAGTTCTATGCTATACGTCAATTTCAACGAATTATATTTTTTGAATAATTACTATTAAATGATAAAATACGAATATGGCGGTATCTTATTTGTTGCTCAGGTATGTATGAACTTTTTATAATAAAATAAAACCGACAAAGTGCGAGCTAGTCAGGCACGTCGAGTGGTCTGTACGAACAAACAATATAATATTATGTTTTATATTATTTATGTAGTATGTCTTTAACAAAAAAACAGTTCTAAAGATTTCCAAGAGTCCGACAAGCACTAGGCCGGTTAAGGTTGAACTGGCCGGTCAGTTCTCCATACAAACGCCGTAGGGTGATCACTCCCTCATTTGAGATTTTAGGTATAGAATTAAGCATAATATCGAATGAACTCGTCATTATCTAGGCTCGTATAGTAACGAAATTTTAAAAATATAATTAAGTTGAAAAATATGAACCTTTAAAACTTTATATGAAAATGTTTCGAGGCACATAACTCTCAACTTAATTATCATTTTAAAATTTCGTTACGATACAAACCTAGATAATGACGAGTTCAATCGATATCATGCTTTGTTTTGGACCTAAGTCCCCAAATAAGGGAGTGATCACCCTACAACGTTAATATGGAGAACTGACCGGCCAGTTCACCCTTAAGTAGAAGGATAAGTTCATATCTTGAGAAGTTACTGAACACTTACGAACATTAAGTCACCCCTAAAACGGTCTAAAATACTGAAATATATGTAAACGTGTAAAAACAAACAATCAGTTGCATAAATAGTTAAAATCTTATATATTGCATTTAATTATATATTGCACAGAATGTTCTTTGATATTTGTGTTTATATTTAAGGCACAAAAATGATTCGTTCCAATTACGAAACAATAGTTTTGGATATTCTGCATAAACGTCAGCGTTCCTCTAGCAACAGAAATAAACATAATTCGATTTGACAAAATTACTGAACTTAAACTACTGTGGACCATGTCGCTTTTGATTATATAATGATTGTGACTGTGACCAGGCCTGGCTCACTCCGCACTATAGGTACAAAGCTACAGGTATATCGTATCCGTCCGGACGGGACTATTCTACTGTGCGTTTCACGTCAGAAGAGATCAGAGGTATGCGTGGCTATGCGAGAGAAAGAGAGACGCCTAATAGATGAATATAAATATTAGGTACTCTGTGCTTTGCGTGCTTAAGTGAACTTTATACGTAGCTAGAGTCGCTTATTTATTGGAATGGGTATGCGGAGTGATCCTTCTGGTCCTTTTTATTCTGTGCTGTGACTCAGATTATCCAGGATTATTTATAACATACCTGATTGTCTGGTGTAGTGGAGTTAATATAGCACTAAAATTGACCCTTGATATTTTTTGAATGACAAAACATGTAAATTACAATTTCACGTCTTTGACAATATGTTGCGAAAAACGAATATATACTTTATATACATATATATTGCTATACGTATAGTATTAAATTGCAAACTGTAAGAGCTGTAATTAAGCATAAAAACAAAATTATGGTCAGGCAAGTTGTTTAACGATCGTTTCTTATGGCGACAGATGGCTGAGATGGTATACTCTAAGCCTAATAATCGTTGCTTATCTTTAACAAACGTCATTTGGCGCTGTGTACAAGAGAATTGCTTTGCGCAGTACTTAATGCCGTTTATTTAAGTTCAGCAATCATTAGAAGTAAGGAGGTTTAAGTTAGAGAGCGTTGGTTGTTGTACGGTGTTGTTTTATTTCCCTGTAAACCGTCTCGACCCTCTAACGGCTAGATTACCTCGATGGCTCCGAACGTACTTGCGCGACTATAAAGACACAACCCTTATAATACATGTAAACCAGTTACGCATGACACAAGGGTAGGGAGTTTGTACGTAGCTCGTTGTCCCGTTTTACCTACACCAAACTAAAGGCACAACCATTCCGAATGTGAATCAAACTTAGAGTACATAAGTAAAGGTACGGCTCCAAATATAAACCAAAGGTAGTAGCGCGTGGCTCGTGGTCCCGCTATACCCAAACTGCGAGGGGCAAAGCGCGGGCCCCGGCCTGCGTCCAATGTTAGGGACGCAAAAGAAGCGGAGTGTCTTCACCGCTTGCCCATCGGCCCTCTTCGCGTCCTCGCGAACTGCAGTTGTTAGTACAGCACGCTGACACATTTGCTCCCGCCTGGAAACACAAAAAAATTACATTTGAATGATGAAAGTTGGAATATATGTCCACGCGGGCAAATGCTATAATTATAACTTATTATTAATAACATTATTTATATTAAGTTTCCCTTCTGAAACTAATCTATACAGAAGAGGTTGATTCTTAGGCTCGACTTAGTTCATAAATGTTTTTACTAGGATTCAAGCTCACTTTGGAACAGACGGGATTCAGAATTTATCAAAATATAAATTGTGAACGAAATGTTGAAGGTATTATCCTGTTATTTACAAACACTAAGAGGGATAGGCACATCATTATCTACCCTTTTTTGTTGCTGGTCTTCGAACTAACCGTGTGCGTTTCTCTGCCTGCATTTTCGTCTATATACAAATTCTCCTAAAATGATCTAATATACTGATATATATATATATATATATTAACTTGTAAAAACCAACAAACAGATGCATAAATATTAAAAAATATATTGCATAAAATATATTGCACAAATAAAAAATATATTGCACAGAATATTCTTCGATACCATGTTTACTCTGATATTTTTAAGGTAGTATTTTCAATCACTATGGCATGCTTAAATATATTAATCAGGTTTATTTAAGAGTTCCATACTATTAACGATAAATACGAGAAAAATAATGAATACTGTGAAGAAAAAGTTAATTAAAATGCAAATATCGGCACCATTACTAATTGGCACTTGTGTAAATATACGCATATTTATAAATAAAATTAAGAGCAATATTTTCTAATTATTATTATTAGGATGGTCAATTTGTGAAACTATATTTATTTCCTTGGCGGTTGTATGGCAAGTATTCTTTGCACAAGAAGTTTGTATCAAGTATTTTTTGCGCAGGATATAGCATTAAGATGAAGGTCAGATTGGATATTGGTGTATTGTAAATTCAAATAGGTGCTAAAATAGTGATTAAAAGTGCTTTTAATGCACTGCTTCCTGTGAATATAGGTTTCTCTAAAGAAATTATAATATAAGTTCTTTATAGGTTCTTTGAGGTCAAGAGTCGTTGCTTACTCGCATAAGCCCGCGATTTTAAACGAAACATCAATATAGAAATCGCACGGGGCGGCGGCGTTAAACCGGATGATCTTGGTGGCTATTCACAGCAGACTTTCGTGAGATGGTTTGGTCTTGAAATTGCACCTGCAATATAACGATGATTTTATGTGCAGTGTGACAGGAAGCGCGACCTGCCACACCGCAAATAAAGCTAGCGATATGCTAAAATCACATATTGTCTAGAATCTAGATCTATGTGAAAGTGGGTCACCCGTGGGGTGCCGGGTTAGAATTGCACCTCCCCATTATCATCCCGCGGGTGTCGTAAAAGGCGACTAAGGGAAAAATACTAGAAGGTGGGCAGCAGCGCCTTCTAATGAACTGCCATCTTACACTGCGACTCCCAAGCCGCCTGCCAAGTGTGGGGATTATGGCAAATACCCCCTTGATAGGGGAGGCTGTGTTCAGCAATGGACGATCCAGCTGATACAGTACAGTTCAGAAGAAGGTGTACTAACTATAGAACCTCTTTTCGCCGTTTTGGCGCGTTAGAGCACGACTGGAATGACCAATTTTGCGACTCAGTCTGTCTCATAAGCCCGCTTAACATATACTCGTCTTCCATTAGGCTGAACTCAACTGTAAATCAAAAAGTGATTGTAGTTTGAGCCTAGACTCATATATTATGAAGTTTAAGTTCGATACCGTCTCTGAATCTCAAGGTAACTGACCCGTCCGATTTATTTGGTCCTTAGAATGAGTCAACAACTACATTAAATACTAGTTCTGTAAAAGAAACGAACCTGCGACAGATGCAAGTCGTACAGATGCAGTGTGCTGACCGACATATCATGTATATCGTCACAAGGAGCCTCGGCTGGTGACAGAACGCCTAAAGCACTCGTACTAAGCGCCGAGCTAACGCCTGCCAAGCCGTGTGATACGCGTCTTGAAGGTTGTTCGTTGGAAACATGTGCGGCGTCTTCCTCGTCACTCGTCTCGTCCATTTCCTGCGAATTTTATTTATTTTTATTTTACATTTATTTGGGGGGCTTACAGCTATCATTACAAAAAGGTTTAATAACCATATTAAGAAAAGCCATTAACAAGCCTCCACAGATTTAAATATATTTTACTGTAAACTTGGTTTTAAAACTACATGAGAAGTTGACTTTTAAAATATAAGACGGTGGTGTCTCAAATGGTCAAAATTTTGTTATATTGTGTTATTCATCCTACAAATAAATATAGAAAGAAATGTAATCCAAACTCAAAAACAACAGAACGCAAAATGTACCGCGGTGGGCGTTGTTGAAAAAGTGTACCGCGCGGCGCTGTCAGTTCGCCGCGTGATCTCGAGTCATGCGGTTGTACGGCGGGAATTTTCAACTGAATATATCAATGTTTTTCTGTGTTGTTTAATTCTGCTAAAATCCCATTATGTGTTGTAAAATGGTAGAGAAGGAATACGAAAAATGTATGAAAATAATTAAAAATTCGAGAAAAACTTCCAACCATCTAGTAAATAATAATATTTTGGAAACCAATACTTGACTACCCTGGATAGTTTTATGCAACATGAACTTTACTTTAAAATCGAAAAGAACTTTGGAACATTGTTAGTCTTAGAACTCTTTGTATGAAAGTAATTTCCAGTATCTTTATTTCATATTCTTAATTTTTTATGTGATATGTGCTAGAAATATAAATTGCTATAAAATATAGTGCTATAAATTTTACATTATGGACAGGACCAGCGGTTTAACATCAGATGAGATACTTGCACGTTGTGTAATCAATAAAAGTTGTATTCGGATAGGAAAAAAACTACTTAGACGAAAGTCTGCCTCACTGCAGGTTAAGCCTGTTATTCAGAGCCATCACATACCATCAGGTGACATTACGGTATTATTATTATACCTTCGACCACATCATCACTTACCATCAGGTGAGATTGTGGTCAAAGGCTTATCTATAAGCAACAAAAAAATGGTGAATGGCTCACCTACCGGTAATAAAGAAAAGACATCTGATGCACTTACCGGTAGTCTATACTGTTGCCGTTGTTGCGGGTAGTATGAAAGAACTGCTGGCATCGGCGTTATAGCTCCAAACAGGCTCTGCTGGATGTACGAGCCCAGCATTGTCTTGTTCTGAAATGTTTACATATGTATTATAATTACACTGTCCCGTTTGTCGTCGTGACCTGCGCTGGCCGACATATTGCATAGTACGACAGTTTGACGACTCTTGACGAAGCGAAGGGTGATCGATGCTCTTTGAGACGTGGTCGGGATACGCGGCGAGAGAAGCGTTGCGACGCGAGGCGCGACATTTATAGGGTTAAGTAACGCGTTACGTGATCTTCGTCTCTGAAGAGGCGTCGCGATATTCGGCGAGAGTAGCGTCGCGACGCGAGGCGCGATATTTATAGGGTTCTGTAACGCGTTACGTGATATTCGTCTCTGAAGAGGCGTCGCGATATTCGGCGAGAGTAGCGTTGCGACACGAGGCGTGATATTTATAGGGTTCTGTAACGCGTTACGTGATATTCGTCTCTGAAGAGGCGTCGCGATATTCGGAGAGAGTAGCGTTGCGACGCGAGGCGTGATATTTATAGGGTTCTGTAACGCGTTACGTGATCTTCGTCTCTGAAGAGGCGTCGCGATGTGCGGCGAGAGTAGCGTCGCGACGCGAGGCTCGATATTTATAGGGTTCTGTAACGCGTTACGTGATATTCGTCTCTGAAGAGGCGTCGCGATATTCGGCGAGAGTAGCGTTGCGACACGAGGCGTGATATTTATAGGGTTCAGTAACGCGTTACGTGATATTCGTCTCTGAAGAGGCGTCGCGATATTCGGCGAGAGTAGCGTCGCGACGCGAGGCGCGATATTTATAGGGTTCTGTAACGCGTTACGTGATCTTCGTCTCTGAAGAGGCGTAGCGATATGCGGCGAGAGTAGCGTCGCGACGCACATAGGAGTATTTACATGATCTAGCCGGCCAAAATTACATTTCTCAGAATTACGCTCAGGTAAAAAAAAATGCATTCCTAGAAGAGCCAGGTAGTTGGGCGACCCAACCCTATTGTTATTTTTTTTACCCACCCCAAATTGAACAAGATATAGTCAGTTGAAACTGAGACATTGCTCGAAGCGGTTGTTTATTTTCAATATTCGTGCTTTAAAACTCAATTTTAACTATTTTTTATTTTATGTTGTGTTGTGAATAATCCAAAATTGGCTATGGATTCTGAAACTGCTGGTAAGTGACTTATTTTACATTTAAAATATTTAATTTTGTGACGGGATTATATTATTTTTCGTCATTTGAAAAAATACCGGTTTAATTCCCTAACTTTTTCAAGAAAATTTAGTTTTACGAGGCTTTTTGTTTTAGTGCCCGGCATTACCCGGCTATAATTTTTATATATTCGTAATATATAGACTTTCTACTTTTAAAAAAGGAAAAAATTGGTTCCTACTAATTCCAACTCCGTCATCTGGAGCGATTTTAGATATTGTACTTAAAAATGTAAAAAAAATGAAATTTTGATTTAATTTAGTTTTTATTATTTCAGGACCACTTTAATGACTCGCAAAGAGATATTTGGTCTAATGAGATCACAAAATGATCTCAATTTTAACGACCAATAAATTATTTGATTTCACATAAGTCGTACTCGGAAGAACAAATAAAGGACATAAAGCGTAATTTTGCACGCATGAAATCAGAAATGAAGCATCGATGGGTAGCAGCAAAATATAGAAGTGATCTATTTGAAAAATCAACGAAAAATGGCTGAATGGGACTTTTGAATTACCTCTAATACCCACAAGAGCAGGTAGACCCGCTAAACCGTTTGAAGAGACTAGTGAACGAGGCAAAAGACGTAAAACTGAGACAATACGTTTGTCGGATAGCCCTGAGAAAATAATTTATGCAGCTCAAATGGAATTGCGAGCCCAGGGCAATAGAAGTGCTTCAAATATTTTGAAAGAGATTTCGGAAAATAGGGACCGCGCTAAGGAATACCGGAAGTCAGTAGACCGTGACATGGCACATGTTAAGCATATCAATCCAGAAGAAGCGCTGGCAATGTTTGTAGATGCGAATCTTTCAAGGTCCCAATATGAAAGGATCAGACAAACCACAGGAAATCTTCCATGCTATTCAGTTTTGCAGCTGTATAAGAAACAATGTTATCCTTCCAATGAATTTTTTAGCGTAACCGAAACCTGTGCCGAAGTGAATTTACAAGGAATAATGAATCATACTGCCGAAAGATTACTTATTCACTTAGAAGACGTTTTGAAAACCCTTAGCGATAATGAGAGAGATCTTCAAATGATTTGTAAATGGGGTTGTGATGGCTCACAACAGGCTCAGTTCAAACAAAAGTTTGAAAATGATAGCGGATGCGACTCGCACATTTTTCAAAGTTCATTTGTGCCACTACGCTTAGTGTATGGGGAAAAAAATAAAATATTATGGCATAACACAACTCCATCATCGCCCCGCTACTGTAGACCTATCCGTATACGATTTTTAAAGGAAACAGTTGATATAACGAACGACGAAATCAACAATGTGGAAGCCGCAGCTAAAAAATTAGAACATATATCAGTAACAATCGGTGGAAGATCATATGTTGTTAAAACCAAAATGATGCTAACAATGATAGATGCAAAAGTGTGCAACGCGGCAACTGGGACAAAATCTACAATGAGATGTTACATATGTGGAGCAACATCAAAAGATTTTAACGATTTGAATAAAACAAATGTAGTTAATACAGATACATTGAAGTTCGGCTTATCTACTTTACATGCCAGAATTCGGCTATTTGAAAATTTATTACATATTGCCTACAAGCTCGGTGTGCAAGATTTGCCACCAAAATCTGAAGCAGACAAACTGCTAATACAAAAAAAAACAAAGAAAAAATTCAAAACGAATTTAAAAATAAACTAGGTCTTCGGGTAGATTTTCCTAAAGCTGGATTTGGCAATACAAATGACGGAAATACCAGTCGAAGATTTTTTGAAAATCCAGAGTTGGCAGCTGAAATTACAGGTCTAGATATAAATTTTATCAAAAAAATCAAAGTGATTCTTGAGTGCATTTCATGTGGGTACAAAATAGACGCAGAAAAATTCAAAAAATTTTGTTGTCTTTTTGTCTCTTTATTCAAATTTACTGTATGAATTTATCCTGTAACTGAAGGTTAAGAGTATTTATACACTTGTATTTAAGGTTTTATGAGATACTGAACCATTTCTAATTGATTAAGAGTGATAAATAATTTTGGCCAGCTAGATGTCTCAAATACCCCTCTGTGCGACGCGAGGCGCGATATTTATAGGGTTCAGTAACGCGTTACGTGATATTTGTCTCTGAAGAGGCGTCGCGATATGCGGCGAGAGTAGCGTCGCGACGCGAGGCGCGATATTTATAGGGTTCTGCAACGCGTTACGTGATATTCGTCTCTGAAGAGGCGTCGCGACGCGAGGCGCGATATTTATAGGGTTCTGTAACGCGTTACGTGATATTCGTCTCTGAAGAGGCGTCGCGATATGCGGCGAGAGTAGCGTCGCGACGCGAGGCGCGATATTTATAGGGTTCTGTAACGCGTTACGTGATATTCGTCTCTGAAGAGGCGTCGCGATATGCGGCGAGAGTAGCGTCGCGACGCGAGGCGCGATATTTATAGGGTTCTGTAACGCGTTACGTGATATTCGTCTCTGAAGAGGCGTCGCGATATGCGGCGAGAGTAGCGTCACGACGCGAGGCGCGATATTTATAGGGTTCTGTAACGCGTTACGTGATATTCGTCTCTGAAGAGGCGTCGCGATATGCGGCGAGAGTAGCGTCGCGACGCGAGGCGCGATATTTATAGGGTTCTGTAACGCGTTACGTGATATTCGTCTCTGAAGAGGCGTCGCGATATGCGGCGAGAGTAGCGTCGCGACGCGAGGCGCGATATTTATAGGGTTCTGTAACGCGTTACGTGATATTCGTCTCTGAAGAGGCGTCGCGATATGCGGCGAGAGTAGCGTCGCGACGCGAGGCGCGATATTTATAGGGTTCTGTAACGCGTTACGTGATATTCGTCTCTGAAGAGGCGTCGCGATATGCGGCGAGAGTAGCGTCGCGACGCGAGGCGCGATATTTATAGGGTTCTGTAACGCGTTACGTGATATTCGTCTCTGAAGAGGCGTCGCGATATGCGGCGAGAGTAGCGTCGCGTATCGCGACGTAAAAAAACGAGGCGCGATATTTATAGGGTTCAGTATCTTGACACCTAAATGAGTTTTTTTTTATGGCGGTATGCCTTTATTAAACAAATACTACAAACTATATACAACACTACAGCTACTACAATACTACAGCTACTACAGTAAAAGCATTTGGACTCATAGGGAGTCCAAATGCTCTAGCCCACTATCAGTTGGCAGCGTGCCCAGCATGCTGGCAGCATTGCCCCGTTGAATCGCAATGCTTATTCTTTGAGCCAAATAGGTGCCAGCATTTTGATCACGCGTCGCATCGACCAAGCGCTCTGATAAATTTTGGAAAATACGATGAGCTCCCGGTCCCCACGGACCCAACGTCTCTACACCAAACGGCTCAAATATGTAACCCATACCGAGGTTAGCATATTTGCGCCGCTTGAGTTGCTCTGCCGAAGTAGCCGCGGCGCCAGCCCTCACGTGGGTTTCAGAAAGGTGTGACGGCGCTAAAGTGTCTACGCATGTAGCGTCCCACACTAAGGGCAGTCCTAACTTCCATGGAACCAGAGTCAGGCCGTCAGGTCTTTTACCATCGTCACGCATCAGACCGTTCGGTTCGAGAACAGCTGGAACATTGGCGCTGGTAAAAGCCCGGCGAATGATATCGTTAAGGCTGGCGTGGCGGGAAATTCGACCAGCACTTCGAGAGCAGGAGAGGCCATGGTGACCGAGTTGGTCAACTGCAGTACCACACTGGCAGTGATGTGTACATCAAAAGAGCGTAAAGATGGTGCAAGAATTTTTTCTACTAATTTGTGTGTACTGTGTACAGAAGACAAAAAAGCTGGTAATGCCACACTAGAAATTTTGCGTATCCCTATGCCCCCCAACCTCACAGGGAGGGAAGCTTGCACCCAAGCCCTATCATCCATCTCAACATTCAAAACCGATATTAACGTATCTTTTAATAAATTGTCTAAGCTTAAAAGAAGCTCACTGTGTTTCCACAGCTGACAACATCTCAAAAAGTATGTAAATTTAGGAACGAAAAGGCAAAATCTAATAATAGTAAAAGCCATATGGGCGTTAATTTTGAATAATCTGCTAGAAGCATTTCTAAACTTTTGAATTTGTTCTTCCACAAATGGTGACAAAGATTCGTCAAAAATCGGTGAACCCAAAAGACGGAGCGAACGTTTTTCTACTAATTTTATATTAGGCGCAAGTTGAATTTTTCAATAATCGAAATTTTATCCGGACAAGTATCACAAACAAAAAGTTCACATTTGGAAAAATTTAGTTCAAGACCAATAAGACGAAAATCGTCTATAAGTACTCGCAAGTCATTCAATACCGTGTTCGCATCGCCTCCTAAGGTTCCGTCATCCAAATACCAAACGTTAAGTTTTGATTGGAGACGTTGAATTATTGAGTGGATGGCAAGGCTAAAGATGGCTGGTCCCAGAGGATCACCCTGTTGACATCCTACGGAAGATAATATAACGTTGTTTTGGTATGTTAATTTTGATGGTTTGCCGTAACATTGCCAAAGAAAAGGGTATAATTCCGGAATTTTATCTTTCACTTCGGTCAAAAGGGTGCCTCTATCTAATGAGTTGAATGTATTTTTAACATCCACCTTCAAAAGCACATCTCCACAATTTTGATCAAAAAATGTGCGAAGTGAATGTACAGCAGCCTCACAACCACCCTGAGAGCCAAAACCGAGTTGTAGTGGTTGAAAAAGATTACTTAAAAAAACAACTTTTTTCCTACAACCACATTTGGCTGTGAGGCGACGATAAGTGGTGCCTACTGCTATAGGCCTAATACCACCATCTTTTTTATTAAGGGCACATAAATTCGCAACGTACAGAATTTCGGTAATTTCATTGTTGACCTGACCCGACAACATCAAATTAACCAAAGCCGTCACATCCCTTAGAAGTGTCTCGCCTACCTCACCAGAACTAAAAGATAAAATATCTTTTAAGTGCTGAGGCGTCAGGCCATCTAGACCACCGGCTGAGCCACTTCGAAAAGATGCCACGGCTGCAGAAACATCCTGTGGGGTCACCTCAACAATGTCATTATTTTGTTCAGGAGAGTCGGGAAGGTGGAGACCTGCAGTTGCAGGCGGATGCTTTTCTATTAGGGAATTCAACGTGTCAGATGTGAAAGGGGCGATTGTATCACTCGAAAACAAGATGCGTGCCGCGTTTTTGATGTCACCATCATTAATTTTGTTTTCTACTATTTTAATAGTAGCTGAATCGACATTATTTGTTTTTGTATTCCGTCGCAGTGGCGGAATTATTAAAGTTGAGCCAAAAGATTGCTCTTCCCGTGCCTTGTATTTCACGCAGTTTTCCTTTACTCTAGTTGTAAGGGATTTTTTGTTAGAAGGATCAAAATTTACGTGAAATACGTGGTACGGGAATGCTAGAAGATGCTCCCAGGCTTGCCTAGTATTAGTAGCCAAAACGTTTTTAATCGAAGAAGATAACGATTGGGCAACAGAAATTCTCGCACCCCGAGGTATGCGTTTTATAACGGGAATAATATTTTTGTACGAGCTTAAAACCTCCCAAAACGGTTTGGCAGGGGTAGCAGGGCTCGCAACACTGCTACCACTTACTGTTAGAAAAGTAAATGAGTAATTTATTTTTATTATATTTTTCTTTTATTATATTTATGTGGTATGTTATATTAGTTTTTTTTGCACCTTATATCTATTTTGTTAAACTGCGCCTATTAATAACAGGTGCAGTTAACCACAGCTAGAGTAGCTACTTGTGCTATAGATTACTTACGAGATGGTTAGTCCCTGGTAAAGCGTGGTTCATGCTTTGGCGCAACGATTTTAAAAACTGCCGCTGCGAAGGTTCGGCCGGTTGCCATCCGGGATGGCGGCACGAGAACGCCACTAAAGAAAGTTCGGTCTTTCCACCTTCCCCTTGGTCGTACTGTGTGTTGCCAGTAGCTGTAAAATAAAAAATCATAACGTTACAAAATATGCCTTTGTTATGCTTTTGATTTGGTACGCCTCGAAATTTATTTATGTTACAGCAAGTTCAAAATGGATTACAGATTATTAGCATAAAATGTATGTAATTTGGCATGGAATAGATTAGAAGGAAAAATTAGTCATCAAGCTTAAGCAATGCTGACTGCGGTCGTTGATTGGATGGGTAGCTGTTGGTAGTATTTACTATTGAGCGATTCCGTGCTACGGAGGCACGTTAAGACATCGGTCCCGGTTTATAACTAAGAATAGCAGTTGTTACAGCATGGTAAGGGTATTTTGCAAATGCCTCATGACTAGCCTTGCCTTAGTATAAAATACGTCACCAAGCACCTAACGGTGTGTTCCGGCGGTTGCCCTTGAGAACCCGTGCCCGTTTTAGGTAAGTCCTGTTTACGACTTACGACCACATTATCAATTACCATCCTGTGAGTTAAAGGGTGAGTCCCCGTGGGGTACCGGGTTAGAATTGCACCTCCCCCGGGCAGCAGCGCCTTCTAAAGAACTACTATTTTACACTGCGATCCTCAAGCCGCCTGCCAAGCGTGGGGTTTATGGCAGATACCCCCTTAATAGGTGAGGCTGTGTTCAGCAGTGGACGATCCAGCTGATACAGAGTCAAAGGATAAAGTTAAAAGTCTACTAGTCTAAATTTACTGCTGATAGACTGCTATCAGCAGTAAAATAAAAAATTAAAGATACTCCGCTTAAGGGTTTAATTTTTTTTTTATTATTTTTTTATTCCTGATAGGTTAGTCTTTGACCACTATTTCACCTGATGGTAAGTGATGTGGTCAATGATGTTGTTCAGGCTAATCTAGAATTACTGGCTCTCAAGGACAGCTGCTGGAACACACCGTTAGATGCTTGGCGACAGATTTTCTACTTAAGGGTGCATTCGCAAAATGCCCTAGCATGCTATAACGACTGCTGTCCTAAGACAACAACCGGGACCAACCGCTTAACGTGCCATCCGAAGCGCTCAGTAGTAATGTCACTAGCGGTCACCCGTCCAAGTCATGACCGCGGCGGAAGTTGCTTAACTTAGCTGATCGGTTAAGAGCAGCAGGGCATACTTTGCAACGAGCACTACAAAAAATCAGTGACATAGTGAAAAGATTAGTCAAAAAGAAATAATAGCAAAAGCTTATTTCTATCTACATATATAATAATATGCTAACAAAATATTGGAAATTTGCTAAATGTAATTTAGACCACTATAGAAGAACATCACATTTACAAGTGAGTTTGAATAAAGCTGGAGATGAAAATTTGTGAAACTGACAAAATGGAGGTGGTTTACCTGTATGATTCTAGGTTAGCCTGAACAACATCTTCGACCACATCATCACTTACCATCAGGTGAGATAGTGGTCAACGGCTAATCTAACAGGCATAAAAAAATAAATAAAAAAAAATGTGCCTGTGCACATGAGACTTAACAACTGCGTCTCAAAGCAACGGATGCAGTGCAATTCGTGACTTGTGATGAAATGCATCTGTTATAGACAGAGGTTAGTCCGCTTAAAATCAGGTGGGCCTCGTTCCGTCATTTACAAAAATGTCTTTTTTATGGAGTTGTGACGGAACAAGCACAAGACTCTTCTGGTATTAAGCGGTAACCTATGCCTAAACCAGATGCATTTTGTAAGTAGATGAGAGCAAAGTAGTGAGAACATTACAGTTTAGCGCTAGAAATATGTATGGTGGCAGTACATCCCCAAACGAACTCGTTCACAAACAGTTCTAATTCTACTCTATTTACTCTCTCTGCCTACTTCTTCGGAAAACTACATGCATAACCTTGTTTTCAGTAACAAAAGCATGTATGCTTTTATTAGAGGGCGAGCTTAATGCTATCACATTCTAATTTTGTTCTGTTCTACATACCTTTAACTTTCTCCTTGTATCTGCCCGGCTTTTGCCAATCGGGATGACCGTGACGGCGGATATCCAGCTAAAAAATAAATGGTTTTGATGATATAATTATATTTGAATAAAAGGCTACTGTAGTTCTATATAGTGGGATTTTAAGTATACTTAAACTGTACCGTAATATAATATCTTTACTTGTAGCAATTAGAAGGCACTATAAACGCCCGCTTGGCTAGCCTGCGGTTATATGAAAGGAATAAATATACATGATTAGTAAGAAACGACTTAAGAGAGACTTACTTACAGCATGTTCTAGAACGTCATTGCTGTTCATATTTGCATTATTATTATGTATATGGTGGATATTAAAATATCAACAATACTTTGGAGGGTGGTGTGGAATCTACGAATAAATATGAAAAGAAGTGTAATTCAAGCTCAAAAACAACAGAACGCAAAGTATACCGCAGCGGGCGTGGCTTAAAAAGTGTACCGCGAGGCCCTGTCAGTTCGCCGCGTGGGCTCGAGTCATGCGGTTATACTGCGGGAATTTTCAACTGAATTTAGCAATGTTCTTCTGCGTTGTTAAATATTGTGTAGTAAAATGGTGCAGAAGCCATTCGGATATGAAAAAATCAGGAATTACTTGTATAATCGAGTAAATAACAATATTTTGGAAACCTATACTTGACTACCCTGGAAAGTTTTATGCAACATGAATTTTACATTAAGTCAAAAATAACTTCGGAACATTGTTAGTCTTAGAACATTTTATATGAAAACAATTCCCAATATTTTTTTTCGTATGTTTAATTTTTTATATCACATATGTGCTACAAATGTCAATAAAATACTTTGATAAAAGTCCTCCATTCTAAATTAGTATTTGTGCTTCTAATAACATAAAAATATCCTAGAAGTAGGGCTTAGATCTGTCAACTGTCAAAGTGTCCATTAATGTCCTATTTTTAGTATTGATTTCATTTTTCGGATACAAAGGACATAAAAAATACAAATAAATTGATGATAACTATAATGTCATTTGTACCTATACATAATTAAAACAAATATATACTACATCAACTGCCACGTTGATAGTTGTCACACCTATGGCAGCGGTATTGTTAGTTCCAACAGGTATATATAATCCATCTACTTAATTTGGTAGAATGGAATACTAGAATAATAGTTCTGGGCATGCTGGGCACGCTGCCAACTGATAGAGGGCTGGAGTTTTTAGATTGCCTGCAAGCCTGCAATGGCAGCTAGGTTGACTAAATGCTTTCGTTGTAGTAGCTAAAAATATTTAGTATAGTTTGCAGCATTTTATTAAAATACATACCGCCAAAAAAACTTGATGTACTTATTAATCTAACACACGCAATAAGGAATTTTTAAAATTTAATTTAATTCTAAGTTATATACTATCAATATTAACTTGAATAAAAAAGTTTACTTGAATTTTTTTTTATTTTCAGTGCATTATATATACCGACTTTTAAATTATAGAATATTATTTCCAGAAAAGTAATTCCAATCTAATGAAATATATTACATGAAAAACCTAAAATATCTTATTGAATAATCCTGTAATAGAAAATGAATACGTAAACAAGCTTACGTAAATATTATGGCATAACGCCATCCACGCATATCTAAAGCTGGGAACGCACTATAGAGTTGCGTCGCGATGCGGTATCTGAGCGGCTGTCACTACCTATAGTCGGATTTTTAATCAGGCGGATTAAAGTGATATTACGGGTGTTGCTACTTTTTGACGATACAAAAATAGTGCTGTGGTAAAATGATTTAGTTCTTTCACTTTGTCACTTCAGTGAGGTGTCTAATTTTTTCAGAATCTTCGTAAAAGTCATAATTATTGTCCTAAAAGAAATTTTACTATATTAGCGATTTATATTACAATAAGATAGGTTGTTTATGAGACTGCAGCACAGCAATAAATTATACAATTTAGGGATAACAATTATTATATGTCCAACACAATCTAGTTCCGCTCATAGAAACTGAACTAGAAACATCACTATGATTTGAAGTTGGCAACTTTATTTTGAAATGTGACATATCGATCTGTCAGTTTACTCCGTCTGATTAAAAATTCGACTATAATGCATTACAGAGGTGCAAAGCAGTGCTGCAGCAAAGTTGCGCGACTTTTTCGTTCACAATAGCAATGCGGCGTAACAGAATGGTTCTTCAAACTAATGTCAAACATTTAAATGGATGAAGTCGCCGAAGTAAAATCGTGGTGTCAAAGAGCTAAAAATATAGGTGAAAATTTATAAGTGTTATATTTGGGTGAAAGATATAACAAATTCTTGTTTGCAAAAAACTCTTTTCCACGACTCTTCAGAGATAATGATCGATTTCACACAGATTTTAGGACGTAAAATAAGGTCTTATGAATTGTTGAAACGTGGGTGGAACGTGAAATGACTGGATAATTTACTGTACCGCGTCTCTCCGGTGCCATGCCACAAGGTAAGCACTTGCGGCAGTGGCGGCGGCGCAGCGCAGCCGAGACGCAGTGCTACCTTTGTAGATATCCCTGTAGCACTGCGCCGTACCTCTCCGAAGCTACATCACTATAGTGCGGTTTACGCCATTCATAAATCCATACAAATTAATATTTCTCGAGCCACGCCGTTTCGCTGCCGCGCCGTTTCGCTGCCGCGCTGTGCCGCAATAGTGCGGTTTGGCCTTAAGGCCTGACGGCGGTGACAACTTCACCTTGACGCGACCAATCAGCAATCAACAATTATTTCTAAGCGCCAAATCAATTAACCAATCCAATTGAGTTTGGAAATTGTGCGTGTTTTGTTACTTGTGAACTGGATGAGGCCGAAATCAAAACAGTCACTGTATCAGAGTTATACTTCTTGAATTTATTTATTCGTAGTGTGGAATGGATAACTGAATGTGTTCCACTCATGTTTAATTTTCACATACACGAAATCAGTACTAACTATCAGTACTAATTATTATCTACTGTCTAGTCAGTGGCGCATTGCCTTTAAGTTTACTCCAATCACACACGTATACGTAAAAACGTTACGCGAAGTCAAAAAAAAACGCTGACAGTAGGGCAAAACAGCTGTTTCACGTACTTATTCTGACGAACGCGGAGGCGTTACCTTCTAGCTAGCCTGTCGAATGTTTTTTTGATTGCTATTATTCTCAAAGCCAAATTGCCACATTTATTGATTCCACACCACCCCCCGCAGTATTGTCGTCATATTAATATCCACCTTATTCAAAACTTATAAAATGTATCTAAATTTAGATTCGAAAAACATAACAGTAAAACATATCTATCTATCTAACAGTGGATCAAACATTTATAAGGAACGCGCCAGAGACGATTAAATCACTTGAATGAACCCGCCTAATGTACTGTCATCTGTGTTTAATCGAATTTGTTAAGAAAGGCACGACGATTACAAACAGATAAAAAATAAAAATAAAAAATGCCCTACTTGAGTCCTCTTGTGACCCCGGTCGATGCTAAACGACCAAAAAGTCGAGGACAGCATCTTTTTGAGATTATTTATCTATATAATATACCATTGAGCCAACAAGGGCGACAGTATAACAATCTCATTGTTCACAATAAACTTTTTTTTACAGCTAATAATGTTATTGATCCCCACCTTATTAGTTAAAAGATGGTGAAGAGGCCTAAATGGTACTGGTTCACAAGGACCATACCATTAGGTGCTTGGCGACAAATTTTCGAATACCAAGTTAATATTCGCAAAACGGCCAACTACCATGCGATAGAGCTCAAATACGCAGCGGGATTTAAACTATAGACCCACAGCGCGGCTGTGGACCACCAGTACTTCAAACATATTTCTATAATAAATAAGTAAAGGTATACCTGTGCGAAAGAGCAGACATCGCCGATGCCGAGCACGCTGACAGTGAAGTTACGGTAGAAATCAACAATGTCTAAAGCTCGATACCGCAGCGACAGCAGTACTAGAGGACACAGCAGCGGACTGAGCAACTCGAACACGATGTACACCTGAGGACCAAATCGCAATACGCATTACACTGTTGCACATCGTTTAACCATCCCTGGCCCATTAACGCTAGTTACGGTAATCCCTATACCCGTGATTACCAGATAAAATATTTTCAAGCCCCACTTGAAACACCCAGGGTCATAGCTGCAAGGAAAGACGGACAGAGTGTTTCACAATTTATATTGAGAGAGGTAGGAACTGCTAAAATATTTGGTTTGTGGTAAAAGATTCTGAACAATGTATAGATGACATACCAGACCGGAACGTATTGTTAAAAAGGTTTTATGTCTGTTCAATCATTCAGACAGTGACATTAGTTACAATTTGTATTACTTATTACATAATTTTGTATGGAGTAAATTGAGGCATTGAGTATGTGTGTTATTGTGCGCGTATATAGAATACCCACTTTTTTTTATCTTTTGTGATGGAGCAAGCGCGAGGCCCACCTGATGTTAAGCGGTATCCTTTGCCTATAACAGATGCATTTCATCACAAGTGAGAAACTACACTGCGCCCATCACCTTGAGACATACCTGTTAAGTCTCATTTTTGCCTGTTGCCACACCGTTAGGTGCTTGGCGACAGATTTTCTACTTGAGGGTGGTCGCTAGCCAGGCGGGCATTCGCAAAATGCCCTTCCACCATGCGGTGAAGCTCACGCTCTGGGTGGGATTCGAACCAAGGACCTGCTGCGCGGCAGTCCATAGCCAATGCCACTCAGCCATCACTGCTTCAACGTTTCAACGTTTCGCCAATCGGGTTTTGGTCCCATGTAATAGAAGGCGAGCCTATTGCCATTCACTGGGCACAGTTTCAGGGCCATACAAAATGTTTTCGCTAACATACTAGACGAAAAACAAATAAATATACGAATAATATGTTTACTCTAACAACATGTAACACAGGACACAAGGACATATTGTGCGAAGCCCTGGTAGCCCTGGCACTAAGATGGTATACAGTCCTGTTGTGCGTCTAATGCCCACAACACCTAAACCAAACCACCCACCCACTTCAAATTTGCATTCACATTTGCGAGTAACAATAAAATAATGTGCCAAGAGGCTATTAATTTATATTCCTTACAGCTCTAAACTGGAACAACTGCTGAAAGTGAGCGGCCACGTCTTTAGTATGAGCCCTGCCGCGCCATGCAGCAGGCAGGTAATGAACATGCCCGAGTACTTGGACGAATAGTTCCTCTCCCCGCGCCGGGCCCGTACACCCCGCGCCTAGTCTTTCCTCTTCACCTATCAACGCCCTGTAAACATAGTAATACTCATAACTATGATTGCTAGTCTCAGGTAAATTATAGTTAGCTCAGGATTCTACAACAGGATTCTACAGGTGACTGACGTCAAGCTAGAGAGAACATTGTAAGATCTTACTGATCTCCACGCTACATAGGGTCGACAGAACACGAACTTTACAACTGTGCTGTTCTGCTGATCGTCATTGGACCAATACATTTCATTCGTGGTTGTCGCCTCATCTTTCATGTACTGTTACATACATACATGTTCGTGTCCCTGTCTATTCGTCCCACGAGTCTATTAAAATCGGCACCTACATAAAACTCTTAATTTTGCTTTATTTCCATTAGCCCTGATCCATATCTAAATCCTTCAAAAATGCCTCCTGCAATTTATCATCAGCACAAATCAGCGGTGCATACACGCTCTCACTATTCAGAACCAGATCTTCTTTCACTATATATCAATCTATAATTTACCCTTTTATCTTCATTCACACATTATTTAAACTTTCTCTATCCTATACTCCATTCCATTCCCACTTGCCATTACTACGGCTATAGAAAATCTTTCATCTATTTATCCAGCTATCGGTCCCTTCCACGTCGTCTCCTTTAGGATATACACATACCCTAACTTTCTTCTCCTTCCAGACATCGTTCCTCTATCCAGCTGGCTTTTAGTAATTTTACTTTCCGGGCTCATCCTTTATCCTGCACTAGTCTCTGATGCAACCATCCTTAGCCCCTTTATCGCAGTAGCCAGGTGTATCTGCGCGTCACTTCAGGGTTGCGTTAATACTCTATTTTGCAATTTTAAGTCAAATCCATGTTGTAGTGGGATACAGATTCGTTTTCCTAGTGCCAAATTCAAATTGAGTCTAGCCGACGATAGCTATATGGCTAAATAGCTATCGAAGAGTTCGAGACCTTTCATCACTGCAGTGCTGCCTCGCCTCTGAAAGAGGACGGCTGTAGGCCAAGACAGACTTTTTGCACTAAACGGACTGCGTCCGCTAGGGCTGTGGGATGTGGAAGCACTCAAGCCTGCAAGCAGGTTTCCCATATTCGACCACGTCATCACTTACTATCAGGATAGGTTGTGGTCAAAGGCTAGCTCATTAGCAAAAGAAAAGCTGTGTGCTTTGTCAAAATGCCACTAAACCAAAAACTAGGCTTGTGAAAATGTTAAGGACGTAACAAAATCACAAATATACGATAGGAAAAATTTAAGTCATGTGCGGGATACGAACCCGCGTCCATCCACCCCTTGAGCCGGGGTATGCTCTAACCAATTGAGCTAACATGACATGACGTCATAACTCGAATCTTTCCCATTGTTCTTTAACCATCGTATTGGGATTTAAATTTTTCCTATCGTATATTTGTGATTTTGTAATGAAATCCGCATAGCAGGCGTTATTGCAAACCTAACAATATTAAAAAAATGTTAAGGACATATTTAGACATACAGTCTAAAAGTCAGACAAAGTAATATCAAAAAGGTATTCTTACTGACAGAACCCAAAGAGAACTTTGTATAAAATGTATTTTGTCTCATTGCATCAAGACTCACCTAGCTGCAGCCAGCACGCAGCCCAGTATTGTGATGATGCTCAGCACATGTTCCACGGTCAGAACGTCCTCGTCATATACAGATAACACGACCAAGACTCCAAGTATACTGCCAGTTAAGAACATCACATTCCTGGAAACAAATCACCAACTACATTTAGTTCAGGTAAAACGTTCAAATCATCGAGCAATCATTAATTTTGAAAGAAGGTAGGTTAAAATAAAACATAATATGTGTATCAATTATTTGAGCAGTTTATACATTTAGGCGGTCACATTTAATAATGAGAGGTTTAGGCCCACTTGCGCCAACGAAGAAACGCGAGTTAACTCGAGTTAAGTGTAAATTGTCATACAAAAACCAAGTTAACGCGACTTTAACTCTCGAATTTACGTTGGCGCAATAGGCACTTAGAATTAGGTAGAATGATAGATCGGAAAGCTAATTAATTACTTTAAGTCAAATTGAGTGATAGAACATAATTTCCAAACAGCCTTCTCTGCCTTACCCGTAGAGTTTACAAGTCGTGGGAGCCCTTGGTAAATTCGCGGCTAGAAACAGATAAAACAATACCAAAATCGTCTTAGGTGTAAAGGGCGTAGGTGTACTTACAATACATTGACAAGAGGTAGCGAGAGGGCTATTAACGTTCGTCCTTAGGTCTGCGCGCATTTGTTCTTGTGACCTACCGAATGTATGATAATGATTGTGTTGATAATGATAATGTTGGTAATGATAGTCTTTGCTTATAATTTAGTACTGTTTGAATATCACCTAATTTTTTAGTAGGCTATGGTTATTCTTATCAGAATGCTACTTCTCACGTGGTTATGAGTAGGGTGTTGTGGGCATTAGACGCACAACAGGACTGAAGATGGTATCATCTTAGTGCCCTACCAGGGCTTCGCACAATATGTCCTTGTGTCCTGAGTTATATATTGTTAGAGTAAACATATTATTCGTATATTTTTTTGCTTTTCGTCTAGTACGTTAGCGAAAACATTTTGTATGGCCCTGAAACTGTGCCCATTGAATGGCAATAAGCTCGCCTCCTATTACATGGGTCCAAAACCCGATTGGTGAAACGTGGATGTTTACACACCTTTGCCTACTCCTTCGGGGATTACATGCGTGAATATGTATGTATGTATGTATAGTTATTCTGTGGTATGACTATTTTCGACAACACTACTCTCATTGGATATGATATTACAGTCCCACCAACTTATCTGTTCAGGCGGCAGAAAAAAGAACTACAACATTCCTTCAAATTGTGACAGTTTGTAGTTGATTTCCTTGACCAGCAGCGCCCTCGCGAACTGCACAGTTAAGTTGGTGGTACTATATGAATGTATCCCCACAAAGTTGTTTGTTATGTCAAGTGACTTGTCCACTTCCTTTTTTGTGCCCTTTCTATTGCTGACCAATGTGAGTGTAAGATTTTTTTACCCACCAATTTATATTTTTGTTTTTTTTTTAATCCTGATAGTTTAGCCTTTGACCACTATCTCACCTGATGGAAAGTGATGATGTGGTCGAAGATGTTGTTCAGGCTTACCTAGAAGTAATTATATTAAGAAATAAACCGAAGATCTTAAAAAGACCACAGTTTTTCATATCAAATCTAAGTCAGCGACACCGTTGTTCCTATAGCGCAATCCAACGCACCAACAGTATTGTTATATTAATGGCAGTTTAGCGCCTTACTACTACTACTGTACTTTAACTGTTGGTAATCTATGATGCGGTCAAAGCTTTTATCATGGAAACCATAGAAAGAAAACTGGGTCGTAAGGACAGTTGCCTGAAGATAACGTTAGTTGATATAAATAAATGAATAAAACGTAAAAAATCGCTGTAAATGACATACGACAAAGAAGTATTGCAGAAGAAGAAGTGTAATAGGCTGGTATGGTGATTCCCTGTGAGGTGCCATCCTACTCTGATATCCTGAAGATCCCTCAATATAATCAAATCCCTCGACATTTATGTTCAACGTGGGACGCCATGATTGTTGATGATGATGATGGCGCTTATCATCAAGCATTTGCCAAGTTTGTATTTTGGTATCATAATAACATTTAATATTACCGTGGGTCAGGATATTGTATACGCATATTATAAACAAACGCGTCACTGTAGCTGACATCATATAGATAAAACTGATTTAAAGAATTAATTAATTAATCATTTATTGGTATAAGTAATCATATTTCATATCATTAGTGTAATTCGTGTTGGTGAGGTACTAATTTAAAAAAATAAACAACAACAAATAAAAATAAATAAAAACATATCATTGTTTTCCGGATTACGCAACAATTTAATAGTATTTTGCAATATTGTTCTTCAAGCGTACTACTTAGGTCACGAAAAAATTAAGATTGTTCCATCACATTTGGATGGTAGGTAAACGCGAATATATGAAATTAATACACCAAATAAGCAGGATACTATTTTGTTTTATTCCTGATAAGTAAACCTTTGACCACAATCTCACCTGATGGTAAGTGATGATGTGGTCGAAGGTGTTAAAAGGCTTAACATAAAATTACTGGCTCTCAAGGACAGCTGCCGGAACACACTATCGGGTGCTTGGCGACAAATTAGCTACTGGGGTCGCTAGTCAGGCAGGTATTCGCAAAATGCTCTTCTACCATGCTGTAAAGCTTAAGCCCGCGGCGGGATTCGAACCATGGATCTGTTGCGCGGCAGTCCATAGCTAATGCCACTGAGCAATCACTGCTTCAAAACACCTACACACATTTTACATTTTTAAAGAAAAATCGCCAGCACAACTTTGGCACATGGCCACTTCTATTTATTGACATAGTGACACATTGCGTTTATTATTCTATTTCAAGATTTCCATCCACAAAGAATATACATAACACAAGCATATAGATGCTATAGGACGATCGCAACGCTCTTGAACCATAGCGACAACTGTAAGCAAAAATGTATAAATTTTCATGTGATACGCAATCATTGTTAAGTGAAATATGGGATATTCATGACTGTATTTACACTTCATCTCAGTGGGATACTTAACTATCTCAAATAAATTGACACTAGAATAAGATGCTCTTAGGTTATACACAATATTTCATACAATATAAATAGAATAACCACGCAATAATTAGTGAAAAGCGATATTGCTTTCGATATTTATTAGTAGACAGTTTATCGAGTCTGGGTAGATAAATAAAGCCAGAGTTCAATGCACACTGATACATAGCTGTCCGACAGATTAGATGTGAATAATCGATACCTTGTTAAATTGTCACAACTTCGATATGACGGTAATATAAGAAATAACAAACTGGAAATTCTATTAATAAAAATGTATATTTTTGCAGCATGTGTATTATGCAGACAGGGCTTTTAGCAGAGTCACCCTTAAAAATGACGAAAGGGACTGAAATATTACAATAAAAGGGAACGATAATGGATCACATACTAATCATTTTAATTAATGTCATCTCCTACCATCAATTTGTTGCCAGTTGAAAATATTATTTCTGTACACAATTATAAATAAATTGTACACTATTAAATGCCTGAACATTTTTTATGTATAGGAACCGTCAGAATTATTACTTTATCCTAAATAAAAATAGAGCTAGTACTTTATTGGCAGGGCAGTTGTGTTCTATAAAATAATTGCTTGTTTTAAATAGATTCCTGGATGGGATATGCTTGCTGTCAGTGTATTTAATACATTTAATACACATATAATGATAAAGCTAACCATATGTTATTGTATGTGTAGTACAAAGTCAATTAAGAAATTTTTGACAAATAAATGTCATCAATCAAATAATGATAATATAAATAAATCCACACTAAAAATGCAAATAAATGTATTTGGTTCTTTGAGTTAATTCCAAAGCACGAAGAAATTTTGAAGGATCTCTTTTAGCAGTTGAACTGAGGCTTTCTGATTAACTTCAGTGAGTGATTTGACTCCGTGCAGGTTGGTAAGGTTTATTTCTCCTATAAGCTTTTTAATTTTATCCCAGATTATTTTAAGGAAAAAGAAGAGAATGCCGAAGAGAATTAAACATGTCTTAATATCTTCGTTAATCACTGGGGCCACGCGAGACAGTATGTTCTTAAACAGTTCAAAAAAAAATTTTGTTACCTATACTAGGTAACAAGAAAATAATGACTTAGGGATTTACAGAAAGACTTTAAGGGATTTACAAAGAGATAATAAGAGATTAAGGACTCCAATGAAAGCCCTGCGCTACGAAAATGAAAAACTCTACTTTTATTAATATACTCTCAAATTCGGCACTAAAACGTACGTTGCGATAGCCACTTTGAGAGTTAACAATGGCAGAAAACCACAGATTGGTAAGAGGTATTTCGTACGTCATTTTCTCAAAGACATTCGGTTGCAACTGTCACAGCTAGAGTAATTTGATGACTCACTATTACTTAGTATGCGCTGTTGTTTATACCAGAACGACGCCTATTCCGGTACAAGATTTATTTATATCACGCGAATCATATATTACAAAATACACCATAAATAATACATGCAATGCCCAAATAAAGACTTCATAATATTAGTACCGGCTAACATGTAATCGTGATATTGCGATTTATTTTTGGCTATACACAACTAGTTTAGGGGAAAAAAAATCCAAGCGGCTCAACTATTTGAACCTCGTATATAAGAGCATTAGGATCCGAAAAGTCAACGAGCCTTAAGATACTAGATTAGATACAGCAGGGCGATCATGTATCTTCTGTAGCAATGAACTGCTGATTGCAACAATCAAAAATGACAGTTTTAACCGATTTTGACAAAAGTCAAAAGACAGATAGGTAACAGACCTTCATGCGCCCAAACGTTAGTCACCGACAGTTTTTTTCTATTATACCTGAGACGATAACTGGCATATACTTTGATCGAATTTAAAATTTCGTACCATCCATTCTACTAAGGAGTTTGCATTAACATAGTATATATACAGGTTGTACTCCCATGGTCAGTATTTCCTTTTATTTCATATTATTATTATTCTAAAATCTAATTAAAACAAAATTTAAGATTTTTGGCATTTATTTTAAAATATAAGTGGTAATTTCTTCTTCCTCCCTTAACACAAATTATATCTAATATATATATATCTTCCACCACTCCGCTTTAATTTTAGTGTGTAATGGCCAATGGGTATCTACACTTTGGATACTACAACACGTTTTATACGCTTGATTGTAAAATAAAACCAAATGTCATAAAAAATATCTGTTAAGCGACTGTGATATTTTTAATATTTTTATGTTTTGCAATAACCCATGCTATGCGGATAACATTAAAAAAATAACTAAAAAAATGATTATATCTGCAGAGCGTTGTAGCATGCGCTATTAAAATTGAAGTGGAGTGAAGGAAGATATATTTTGGGCTAATTTGTGTTAAGTGAGGAAAAAGAAATTGTATTTTAAAATAAATGCCAATAGAAACTTAAATTTTGCTTTAATTAGATTTTAGAAGAATAATAATAATATGAAATAAAAGGAAATACTGACCATGGGAGTACAACCTGTATAAATACTATGTTATTACAAATGTTAGTTATCGTCTTAGGTATAAAAGAAAACAAACAGTCGGCGACTAACGATTGGGCGCATGAAGGTCTGTTACCTATCTGTCTTTTGACTTTTCATTTCATTGCCATAAACTGTCATTTTTTATTGTTGCAATCAGCAGTTCATTGCTACAGAAGATACATGATCGCCCTGCTGATATCTGGAGAATACTTCTAATTTTTATTAATAATAGTTAAGATGGTGGTTGGTGATTCGGCCACTACGCAAAAGTTTACATTTTTGTATTACATCCAAGAAAAGAAATTACGGTGGCGTTCGTTTTGATAGTCAAGTTTCAATAACTATAGACTACCGTGCAGAAGGCTAATGGCTCGAATCCCACCGCTACCGCGGGCTTGAGCTTCACCGCAAGGTGATAGGAATTTTTGGGAATGCTCGCCCGACTAGCATCCACCCTCATGTAGAAATTCTGTCACCAGCACCTTACCGTATGTTCCACCAACTGTCTTCGTTATCCAGTATATCTAGGTTTAGCCTGTGAAAGTTTCGACTATTGACCACGTCATCACTTTGTGAGAGACTGTGTACAAAGGATAACCTTTCAGCAATAAAAAATATATAATTACAAGTGGCGAACGCAATTAACAGAACATTTTACGTGGCCTTATGTATGGACAGTAGAATAAAAAGTGGCAGCTAATATATAAAGATCCTGTCTGTACATATTATTTCAATTTGTTTAATATCCAGTCTTAGGGTATCACAGCTTCTGTATTCCAAACTTTGAAGAATCCCATTCTCTAATTTCAATTTGTAATGTTGGCGCATAAAAGCATTTATGTGTTGTAGATCCGTAATCCTTTGATATAGGTTAAGGCAATAGGCATACTGTATCAGCCGGATCGTCCACTGCTGAACACAGCCTCCTCTATTAAGAGGGTATTTGCCATAATCGCCACGGTTGGCAGGCGTCTTGGGGATCGCAGTGTAAGATGGCAGTTCATTAGAAGGCGTTACTGCCTACCTTCCAGTATTTTTTTCCCTTAGTCGCCTCTTACGACACCCACGGGATGATATGTGGAGGAGCAATTCTAACCCAGCACCCCACATGGTGTAGCTCAATAAATAATAATTAAATATTTACTCACTTAGCGACGACAGTTGTGATTGGCGAGGTAAAACTGGCCAGGTATTTGGTGGCCGGTTTGTGGGCGCGGTTGAGGCGGTCTCTTAGCTCGTGCTCCAATTCGTTAAAATGTCTCAGTGTTATCCGAGCGTAAAGTGACCACGTCCGTAATCCAAGGGATGCAGGCGAACGTTTTATCAACTGAAAACAAAATATAGTATAGATAGTCACTAGATTTTCTTTTATCTATTTTTATAATAAGTAATTATATATTTATTAAATATATTTCAACGAAAATTAAAAGTCTCCTTGTAAAGTACGGTTAGTCGAAAAGAATTTCAGTCATTGACCCCCAATCGTAACGTCTTTGTCTTTGACGTGTAATTTTATTGACTTTTCACTTGCACAGCAGCTGTTATTGGATTAGGATAATACTGTCTTTTTATATGTAAAGTTGAACCCCGACTAACCGGTTAGCAATTTAATGCGTAAGTCTTTAAGGGGTTTTACTGTATAAATTAATGCTAAAAGGCGGCTGGATTGAAAACGGTTCGTAATCAGTAAGTTTGGTTATTCGTATATTTTTACCGATTAATCAAATTCAAGTTTATTTGAAGAGCCGCAACACTATGGTTAAGGACTGACTCCGTGATTTTGAATCGAGGTATAAAAAAGCGCTTTAATGTATATATTGCTTATATTGCCTTGTTTGCAGGATTATAATTTAAATTTAGTGATTAAGAATTGTACATATTGTAACAAAATAAAATCAGCTTCATAATTCCGTGGCTTTACGTTGAAGGATATTTAAATTGTGTGAGCTACGCCATGCAAAGTTATTACGACTTGAAAAGTATGAAACGACAAAAGATACTTTTTAGATTTGAAGGACTGTAGACGTCACGAGAGGAATTTAGTGATAGTAAATACAAGCCACGCGAATTTAATTCAAAGAACCGCATTGCAATGTACTTAAGCGACAGTTGATCTGTGTTACGACAAATATTATGACAGGCAAGGTAGGTCGACTCGTGGAATATACTTAGATGGTTAAGGAATATATATAATAATAAATATTTATAAATAACTATATCGGTTTGGCTACGATCTATATAATATTCTAATATTATATTATAATAATAATGATTTATTGCCAAAACTTATTAAGCTATTACAATACATTGCCTTAACAAATTTAAACGACATGCGAGGGTTTGATTATTGGACACAAGGGTTGTATTTAAGAACCTGTGTCACCTGAGCTAGTATTTAAACTGTGTTACAGGCGACAAAGCCCTCCGTTTGTAGGAAACTGATAATTATTTTACTATTAATTGTCTTTATTAGGATTAAAATGAATAATAGCTAAACGTTAATAATGATTAACATGCATATGCTTGTAGTTTATGTTAAGATAGTTGTGGAATTATGTGTGGCTATATATATTGTGGCTAACCTCAGCGTAGTTGAAGAAGAAATACAATATCTGCCAGGCCTGAATAAACGGCGCAAACAGGAAATTGAACAAGGCCAGCAACAGTATTTGACGTTCGAGCTGGCGCGCAAGCATCATACGCTTCGAATGGTCTTTGTACGCCTCACGGAGCTGCCAGCAGTTCTCCCATGGACTCCATGGACTGGCTGAAAGTTACAATTAGTAAAATTAAACATTAAAATAAACTGAAGTTGGAAGCTTCACCTAACAAGTGGTTTCGACTATGCCAATAAATAGTGCCTAATAGTGCTCAAAGCACAGAAATAATGGCCGAGTATCTAAGGAGATTTTATTCTCTGAGGCCTCCAACTAAACGTTCAGTTAGAAGTCTTTGTAATAACGCCTGCATGGATCATCTTGATTAATATGTAAAAAAAGTGCTCTAATAGTGCTCTCTATACATGCTAAGTTTTAATAATAGTGCTTTAATAGAAGAGAAAATATCTTAAGGCACATTACCGAGGCTTTCTACTTGACGTTTTAGTACGACAGCAACCGCAACAGGAACGTGTTTTTAAACCAAAACTATACCAACAAATAGTGCTAGAAATAGTTGGCACTATAATATATAGAAAGTAGTTAAATTTGTAAACGTTTAGCCAGAAAACTTCTAGTTCGTAGAAATCGCCCGTTGGACTGCAGAATACGAGTAGCTATAAATCTTATTGGAACCGAAGGTTGAAAGTCAAGCCGTACTAAGGTATATAAAACAGATTGTACTTTGATACTACCTGTCTTTTTTTATTATCATATTTAATCGAAAAGAGCTAGTTTATTCCTCGTAAACAGGGACTAAAATAGCTTTTGAATTTAGTAGTTGGATATTTTTAGTAAAAGTTCCCATTCTAGTTTTTTTTAATAATAATTTTTATATTTTATATTTTTTTTACACATTAAGAAATAATATTTTTTCTCAAAAACTACGTCCTGAGACCACTTTTTCTGAGTCTATTTCTAATTCTAAAGCTGTAATTAAAACGTCAACTGTAACGGATGGTAGTGGCAAAATTGTTAAGATGCACTTGCACAATTGTTTAAATATAAACATTAGCCTTTATTTCTATGCTATGTCTTGTTTTTCCTAATTATATCTAAATAAATAAACGTACTATTCTTATTTATAAGTTGCACTTATTTTCTGATAAAAAGTAGAGTGTCCACCTCGGGAGCCAAGAACTATTTTAAGCTAGAGTAACTTTGAATCTCTCAAAGAAACATTCGCGCCTTTTCAATGGCTGTTTGCTCCCATGGTATACAATCTACTATTTTGTCATATCTGGCAAAACGTGACTTAGGACAAAGATGTTTAGTTTTTACCTTAACACCTATGTCTAGACAGTGTTTAAAATAAAACTTAGGTTTCATATGTGGGAAGTATCACCACGATTCTCCGCGTAGACTTTCGATGATACTTACCATCCTAATGTTCTCTTACTGTACTGTAACAGCCGACTCGTCCACTGCTGAACACAGGCTCCCCTATTAAGGGTGTATTTGCCATAATCCCCACGCTTGGCAGGCGGCTTGGGGATGGTAGAGTAAGATGGCAATTCTTTAGAAGGTGTCTTACACAACTCCATAGTTTCTTCACAAAAGTGATAGATTTTAATTTTGAGTGATAGCTGTCAAACTTTTAAAATTGATATCTAAGAAAATTGACGGTGTCTTGGTGTTTATTTTAGTTTTTATAAGTGAAAAACAAGACGTTAGCCACCATAGGGTCTACTGTTGAAAATATGCCTCCTTAGTCATTTGTTGCCATAATTCCCACGCTTGGCAGACGTGTAAGATGGTTGTTCTTCAGAAGGAGCTGCTGCCCACCTTCTGGTATTTTTTTCTTCGTCGCCTCTCACATGCATTTAAGGAGTTAAATTCTTCCCGGCACCCCATTTGGTAGCTACATGATACAATGAGGTACTAGGTGTACTGAAGTGAAATGGTGCCAAAACGTTGTAAATCTATATTTACCCATCAAGGGAGTGTTGCGGAAACTATCCTTGTGAGCCAGTACTAGTTATAGCTGGTTACTATCTATCATAGCGATGCGAACTGCCGTGCCGCAGATCTATAATATAATTCGAACAGCAACCGGTTTGTGGCAACCGCAACTGGTGGAGGGCATTTTGCGAATACCGCCTGGCTAAATACCACCCTCAGTAGGTAATCTGTCACCAAGCACCTAACCGTGTTTTCGGGCAGCAGTTCTTGAGGGCGTAAGAAATTATAAAATTACAGGTTGAGTTTATCGCATACCATCAGGAGAGCTTCGAGTCATACGGCATAATTTTAAAAAATGTACTTACAAAATAATAGAAATTCCAAATTCCATTTAAGACCTCTAGACAAGTAATGGAAATCTCCACATAAAGGCACGTGTATTTGAAGAGGTAGAAGATTTTTGTTCACCATGGCAACCATGTAGTTGTTTATCCTGAAAAAAGATACATTTATTTGGCAGTTAAAAAAATAAAAAACATGCATAGTTTATGGTAGTAAAATAAAATTGAAAGATAGTGCTAGCTGTTCTTACTAGACGCAAGCAGAATATTTAAGATTCCATTTCATAATATAATTACTGTATTAATTAATATAATAATCAGTACAAAATCATTGTCATCATCCTCAGTCCTTTATAATGGCTTTAACTGGGGATCGGTGTATATTATAGAACCATGAAGATTATCTGCGGCTAATGAGAAGCAATACATGTAGACGTTTATATAGCCAATGTTCATCAGGGATAGTGTAGGAATAATAAATGGCGAAATAACTTTTCAAATCGGTCGAGTAGTTTTTAAGTTTAATCGTTACATACAAAAATAAAACATATAATATTTTAAAGCGCTCATAGCGAAGTTTACTTAGCTGTTCTTAATCGATCAGCAAAGTTAAGAAACGTCGCCCGCGGTCATGAGTTGGATGGGTGATCGCTAGTGACATTACTACTTAGCGCTTCCGTGCTTCGGAGCGCACGTTAAGCCGTAGGTCCCGGTTGTTGTCTAAGGATAGCAGTCGTTATGGCATGGTGGTAGGGTATTTTGCAAATGCCCGCCTGGCTAGCTACCTCCCTCAAGTAGAAAACCTGTTGCCAAGCACCTAACGGTGTGTTACGGCAGCTGTCCTTGAGAGCCAGTACTTCTAGGTTAGCCTGAACAACATATTCGACCACATCATCACTCACCATCAGGTGAGATAGAGGTCAAAGGCTACCCCATCGGGAATAAAAATATATATACAAATCTATATTTATAAAATTACAAAAAATCTAAATCTTTGCTCTTTATAATACTAGTATAGAACTAGTTTTGATACAAAAATAGCCAAGATTTCAAGACATGAAAAAATTAACTAACTTTTTAATAAAAACAGAAACAGAATGGTCAGCGCGTAAAATTGTAAATGCGTCGTTTATATCTCTATAATAACCAACCGTATATAAATGACCAACACACAAAGCAGTGAACTGCATGGTTTACCATATTTAAACGAGATAGGAGAACAAAGCAACATCTTGGTAATACAAATTCGCATGATTGATATGCATGATAACAAGTAGGACATTGCACTAGCATTAAATAGGGACACAGTTCAATCAATATACACGACAATTTGCTTTTGCGTTGGCTAGCTTCCAGTGTGAATATTATGCTTTATAGTATATATATGCATGCATATGATTGTCATCGCTTTTAGATAAATAAGTAGGATACAAATTTATTTTATGCGGTTAAATACATGTTTTAGAAATGGCTCAGTGGCATTGGCTTCAGACTGCCGCGCAGCAGGTCCATGGTTCGAATCCCGCCGCGGGCTTGAGCTCACCACATGGTGGAAGGGCATTTTGTGAATACTGACTGGCTAGCGACCATCCTCAAGTAGAAAACCTGTCACCAAGTTCTTAACGGTGTGTTCCGGCAGCTGTCCTTGAAAGCCAGTAATTCTAGGTTAAGCATGTTAACACCTTCGACCACATCATCACTTACCATCAGGTGAGATTGTGACTAAACGCTAAGTTTAATCAATTCAAAAAAGTGACAGTATAATATTAATAATGTCAACCATTACAACTTTTCACTGGTAAATAGAAACCTATTAAGACAATAAAATGAATAGTAAAAGATCTATAGTGAACGAAAAAACTAATTAATGATGAAATTGTGTATGTAGTAGTACCGCACTAATAGGTATGATAATAGAAAAGAGAAAGGATAAAAAAAACGAAATAATAGTTGGAAAATAATTAGTCATTGCGCATAACTTGCTTATCGAGGTGTTTAAAACTTCAACATCATAATCTGCATTCGATAGATAATTAAGTGAGGCGCTTGATCAAATTATAACAACATTCTGTCTGTAATTAGTTCTAACCAGCGGAACATACAACAGATTAGGTATCCTCAATCCTACTAAGGATGTTCGCAGTCTCAACAATTCCAGAAGCTCGGAGAAGTCCACCTTTCCACTTGCTATGTTCAATAAATAGGATAGTTCAGAAGTGCTCCTTCACTCAGAAAGGGGCAGAAAATGAAATTTATGATATATAGCCTGGTAAGTCTTAGCGCGAAACTGTAGGTAATATAAAAAATCATTTGAATATGTTCCACGCGCAAGGAATAGTCATCGTAATACAGGTTCCAGACTTGGGAGATATAAATGTTCCAAATGGCTTGGAGAATTCGGAGGACATTCTTAACCAATCCAAGCGGACGAAATGCCTTTTTGACTATATTATGGACATGATCGTTGAATAAGAGCTTACTCTCTTTGCCTAGAATATACTTATTCAGTAAGACCCCCAGGTTTGTACGAGTTTTACCTGAGTATACGCGGGGTCGCTTGTTCAATACTTTTTTCTTCGTTTTAACCCTGTTAACTAAGTTTTTTAACTACCTACTAACCGACCCACCCGCGACGTTCGTATTGAATCACATTACTATTATATATCAGAATATTTCTGCGATATTTATTGATTCGATACGTTCTGGATTAACACAAGGGATACTTTTTATCCTAATATTCTATGCGGTTTTGAAGGTGTGCAATATAACCTAATTCCAAGCGGCGCGCGGAACCGCAGGCGGTGTCTGATGTAGTGATCGCGCCCCTTTGGAAGCGTAAATCCGGGATAAAAAGTAATTAATAGTCCATCTCCGGCTGTCACTTTCACATTTGTTTTATGATAGCGTTTACATATATTGAACAAAGCAAAAATATTATTACTTTAAGTGGAAAATCTGTCGCGCAGCACATAACAGTATTTGATTTGAGAACCTGAGATCCAGTTCCTAATCTAGGTTTAATTTAACAACAGGGGACAAAGTCTAGCCTTTCAGCAATAAAAAACTATACATATATTATCAATATACATCCTTTGAATCTACCACTTGCAGTTAGTGTTCAAGCCAGTCTACAAAATAGATAACAATTCAGGGAGATTGAAAATACGTGAAATCAATTCATACACTAGTATACCGATGGACAGGTCAATAACTCAGCTCTACTACCCTAAAGTAGAAAATCATTCATGCCTCCTTGACAGCCAGTAATTTTAGGCTAAGTCAGTTAACACTTACGAGTTCATCATCACTTACCATCAGGTGAAGATGTGGTCAACTGCTAAACTATCAGCAATACAAAAAAGCACTGCATGTAATTTTTAAATTCATAACCATACAGGGACTAACTACAAATATTTTTTTTAAATCTGTGGCAGCAAGCAATTAGATTATTTATGAGTCCTTTAGGTGACAATACTTTTTGATATGTTTTGCAGCTGACTGTGTTTTTTTTTACTTTTAATAAAAAAATCTTATCATATTTACTGAAAATAATATTATTGAACTTCAATATTCATTTCTTATCCTCTCTCGTTCAACAGTTGACACTGATTTCACTACTTGACAACTGACTTTGTACAATTATCATTAAATTACATATTCTTCCGTCCAAATGTTTAACATTCTTTGATTTCTCTTCTTTCTTCTTCTACTTTTTTTCAATAACTACATTCGTGCTTGCAACTCTATCACAAACAGCCACTACTAACGAGGCAGCTCACTATACATTCCTTTTTAACTATTGATTCCCAATATTATCAAAGTTTGTCAGATTATCATTGTTTTGTACAAAGGCTGTCATCATAGCTGGAGATACCTCATTAAGAGCCTCTTGCACTTGCACAGTAGGCAAATTTAGCGTGCGAGAGTTGCAGGCTATGGACACTACGCGGCGCTGCGCTTTAGATGCACAGCGCTCGTCAGGTCGATGTCCCCAGCCGCACGGTATCAGCTTCATAGTGTAACTAAAACAGTTGATCTACTTTAGGTATCTGCTACTAAATCCAGTACTCAATTATTATATTCTTGTGACTATTCCCTTATAGTGCAACTAACACAGTTGATAACCTTTAACTATTACTATTAAAATACATACCGTTAAGTGCTTGGCGACAGATTTTCTACTTGAGGGCAGTAGCTAGCCAGGCGGGTATTCGCAAAATGCCCTACCACCATGCCAAATTACTAGTTCTATCTAGAGGACACATAGCGGCACATACCGTTAAGTGCTTGGCGACAGATTTTCTACTTGAGGGTAAGGTAGCTAGCCAGGCGGGTAATCTCAAATTGCTCTACCACCATGCAAAATTACTGGTTCTGGAGGACTCATAGCGGCACATACCGTTAAGTGCTTGGCGACAGATTTTCTACTTGACACATAGTGGTAGGAAGCCAGGCGGGTATTTGCAAAATGCCCTACATCCATGCAAAATTATTGGTTCTAGAGGACTCATAGCGGCACATACCGTTAAGTGCTTGGCGACAGATTTTCTACTTGACACATAGTGGTAGCAAGCCAGGCGGGTATTTATAAAATGCCCTACCACCATGCAAAATTACTGGCTCTCAAGGATACATAACGGCACGTACCGTTAAGTGCTGGGCGACAGATTTTTTACTTGAGGGAGGTAGCTACCTCTCGGGCAATTTGCGATTACCAGCCTGGCTAGCCTAGCCAGGCTGGTAATCGCAAATTGCCCTACCACCATGCACAACTACTAGTTCTCAAGGATACATAGCGGCACATAGCGTTAAGTGCTTGGCGACAGATTTTCTACTTGAGGTTGGTAGCTAGCCAGGCGGGTAATCGCAAATTGCCCTACCACTATGCAAAATTACTGGTTCTGGAGGACTCATAGCGGCACATACCGTTAAGTGCTTGGCGACAGATTTTCTACTTGACACATAGTGGTAGGAAGCCAGGTGGGTATTTGCAAAATGCCCTACCACCATGCAAAATTATTGGTTCTAGAGGACTCATAGCGGCACATATCGTTAAGTGCTTGGCGACAGATTTTCTACTTGACACATAGTGGTAGCAAGCCAGGCGGGTATTTACAAAATGCCCTACCACCATGCCAAATAACTGGTTCTAGAGGACACATAGCGGCACATAGCGTTAAGTGCTTGGCGACAGATGTTCTACTTGACACATAGTGGTAGCTAGCCAGGCGGATATTCGCAAAATGCCCTACCACCATGCCAAATTACTAGTTCTAGAGGACTCATAGCGGCACATACCTTTAAGTGCTTGGCGACAGATTTTCTACTTGATGGTAGTAGCTAGCCAGGGGGGCATTCGCAAAATGCCCTACCACCATGCAAAATTACTGGTTCTGGAGGACTCATAGCGGCACATACCTTTAAGTGCTTGGAGACAGATTTTTTACTAGAGGGAGGTAGCTTCTTAGAGGGCACTGCTGCTCACTTTCCGGTATTTTCCCTTAGTTGCCTCTTACGACACCCACAGTTAGTAATTGGACATAGCCCGGCACCCCACGGGCAGCCCGTCACCCCACGGGCTCGGCTACACTATTTAAAGCTCACTGAACTAAAATAAGTGAATTGTTTAGAAAACCATACTGTACTTTTTATACTGTGGCGCGGGAAAACAATGCCATCGAGAAAGTATTTTTTTTATTTGGCATGGTTTCATATGACGTACAAGACACTCGCCTGATGGAAGATTCATGCCAGCGAATAACCATAAATGTTGCAGTGTCACCATTCTGCTAATAATAATTCTGTTTATAAATATTTCTAGCTCGTAATTGCCGGAGAGAATTTTGCTGGAGAAAACGACACGCGTCCTACCTCGATGACGCCTAGGCGGGTACTGAATGACGTGCGCGAGAGCTTGAATCTTTAGATTTGTAGTTAATTTTTTCTTGTTAAAAAACTATAGCTAAATTTGAAAATGTGCCTTTAAACGTTACTAATAAATAACAAGCTCTATCCATTGGTAAAACTTCCACATAGTTTCATGATAGTATCTTTTAGTTCTACCTGATTTAAGTAGCGATATGGTGTCATGTTTGACTTTTTTTTTTATCGAAGAAATTGTTCATAATCATGTTTTTGTCTTTGTACGTTCCTGGAGAGTATGTTCAACTTTATATAAATGATTTTATATATTCTAAATTTTCAATTCTATTCGAGTTACAGATTTTAAAAAAATGTCTTAAGTAGGTACAACCTCGCCTTAAAATGCTAAACAGGTATGTTAAAAGATAATTTTTCAGTTAAGCCAATGCAGATGTAAGACTTTTCTTGGAAGGACTAAATTTCGCGAAGCAAGAAAATAAAATTGTATAGGGGATTTTGGCAGTGATCGCTTGCTACCTTCAAGCATGTAATACTTATCTTTAAACACCAACAATATATTTCACCTGCTGTCATTGAAACCTAGCTCTCATTCATAGTTTAACCCATTTTACACCATCAATCCAGAATTGATTCTAAATAAATAATCCAGGATAACTCACGTAACATGTCAGAGAACTCCAATCATAGTTACAACAACACCCGATGTTTAGTTATAAGTTCTCAATGTACATGTTAAAAAAGTTTATTATTTCAAGGCAAATAGCTCAATAATGACTGATGTGATGGTTCAGATCAAGACTCCGACTATCGAAGAATCGTTATACTTATAGCAAATTGCACTTTATGATTTGAAGTAATGAGTTGGACAAGTCGCTCGCTGATATATGTCACTCTGCATATCATGCCCTTGTCACTCTGAGATATTGTTAGCTCATAAGTCTTGTTCGGCTGGAGAAATTTCACTTGTTACAATGCATTAAATCTCCACAGTAATATATGTGTACACTACTGTTTTAGGCGGAATATCTGACAATGCAGAGGTACCCATTGAGACCTTTTGCTAAAGTGGCCTAATACATGGTATACTTGCAGTGAAATGGCACACTAAAGCAGTATTGTATTATTTACTTATATTCTAATGTAAATTTCATCTGGTATTCAGTTTTTATGGAAAATTAAAACCAAACCATTTCAGATATCTACCCAAATTTAAAAGTAAGCGTGATCTTTTTTCATATATATCTTTTATTTTTTAGACCTTATATCCAAAATATAAGGCCTAAACATCATAGCACAGCTCATAAATGCGTGAAGTTTTATGTCACTAGAACATTGTTTCAAATCAAATGTTGGTGAAGGTAATAAATAATTTACCTGAGTATCCGATGATAAATGTCTAATTCGTTTATTTCTTGTTTGTGAACGCACATGTGATGCTCAGGTTGAGCCTCTCGAACTCTGTCTTGTATAGTCGACCAATTGACCCAAGCAAGATCACTCTGAAAAAAAGACGAAATCATAATATTATTTTTGTATAAAAACAAATTATAGTATTTTGATAGTGTTGATGGCACTTTCAGTAATTTTAATATTATCTTTTTAATATATTGCTTAAGTGAACATATTATTTACTTTAATACTACTAGTACTGTACTGTATCAGCCGGATCGTCCACTGCTGAACAAAGCCTCCCCTATTTAGGGGGTATTTGCCATAATCCCCACGCTTGGCAGGCAGCTTGGGGATCGCAGTGTAAGATAGTAGTTCTTTAGAAGGCGCTGCTGCCCACCTTCCAGTAAAATTATTCCCTTAGTCGCCTTTTACGACACCCACAGGATGATATGGGGAGGTGCATTTCTAACCCGGCACCCCACGGCGATTAGAAGTAATACTACTAGTACTTCTAATAAACTTTTCAGAAAATCGGTTTAAAAAGTATCCTATATTATAACAGAATCTTAAGAATGTACATTATATTTTATGATAATACTATTTAGGATTAATTTATGTCACCCACCTCTTTTATGCGCAATGCATTGTTATAGAATAGTTTAGTGTCATATGCATAATATAAATGGTATACTGATAACACTAATCTCATTAACCAAATTATAGAACATAAAAATAAAAGGCACCACCTGGAACAAGCAGAAAACATATCTACTATTACTTACATTTTATTAAATAAAACAAATTTGAAACAATTCTGTTAGTGCTTAGAAGTAAAGACGCTAATTGATCTAAAATGTGTTTTTTTTTTTTTTTTTCTGCCTGATTGGTTAGCCTTTGACCACTATCTCACCTGATGGTAAGTGATGATGTGGTCGAAGATGTTGTTCAGGCTAACCTAGAAGTACTGGCTCTCAAGGACAGCTGCCAGAACACACCGTTAGGTGCTTGGCGACAGATTTTCTACTTGAGGGTGGTAGCTAGCCAGGCGGGCATTCGCAAAATGCCCTACCACCATGCTTACTTTCCCATCAATGACTAAACTGTTTAGTTGCCTAGGTTTATTTTCGTCTACATATTGAAATGGCCAAACAGTGCAATGCACACTTTATGAGTTTTAATTCAAGTAACAAAAAAGTGTACCAAACACTTTTTTGTTACTTGAATTAAAACTCTTTTCGTGAAAGTATGTGTCATGTTGAGATCTCACAAAGGTACTTGTATGCAAAATTAGGCAATGTCCAGTAAACCCCAGAACCTTGCTCAATTACTGAAACACACTTGCCTGCTACAATATGCCATACTCACCATAAATATATCACTGTAAACACAAAAAATGCTTACCTATCCACATTAACATGCCCTTGACCAGTTTTTGAATAACTAGAATTATTCCTAGTATTGCTAGAAAGTAGGTTGACTCGAATTTACTATATTATTTTAGGCATTCTGCTTCATAGTCACAAAATATTGAAGACAAATCCACTTATTAGGCATTGTACATTATAGGTAAATTTGTAGCTTTGGCATGTTTGGTTTTAGGTAATGAGCTAAAAACTCATTTAATATACTAGTTGTTTATATAGTATTTATAAAGATTATTTTAAAATGCATTGTCTAGCAATGGGCAAATAGCCTGCTTTGCTTAGTTGCTGTGCATAATTATGAATTCCTTGATTTAAACATAATTGCAGCAGATATAAAACTTACAATATTATTGAAATGCAAAGGTCACTTTTATAACAAGTTGGGAAAGTAAGCACACAAACAAAATTATACCTATTGGGTTAGGGGTCTATTTGGGAATATTAGATTGAATGAAAACCTAAACTCTTGAGCTTAACTTATGAACAATGATATTATAATTTTGCTTGAACACCATTACTATGGAAGATAATTAATCATAAACCTATCTTACTCCATGAGTAAATATTTGTTTACATTTTGCTAATATTTAAAAAAATTGATTATATATATACTCACCATTTCCATGATATAAACTGTACACACTCAGATGTTGGATAAATAACTTCATCTAATGTAAGTTTCTCACTTCTATTTGCTGCTGCATCATTTCTGAACAACCTTGGGTAGTTTATGCAGTGTATTAAAAATGTTGAAAACCATATTATAAAGATAAATTGCAATAGGCAAAAGAGATCAGATAATATCATTGGATAGAAACCTCCTCGTACATAGTATCTATACATTCGTGTGAAGAATGAGTCTAGATCTTCTATATGAGTCCATTGTCCTGAAATAAAAATGAATAGCTACAATATTAGGTATTCTTTTTTTATATACGGAACATAAGAGCACTTTTAGAAGATAATGGTAATTTGCCAGACAGTATTTTTACTGGGTACCTACTTTACAAAGATTTGTAAAACTAAGGTTTCACTAACATTATCTCGAAAAATAATAATGAATTATATTGCATAAAAAAATTGTAGCAAATGAAAGAAAATAGTTGTTTTGAACATTGTGCAAAGTGATGATCTTGCAAAATCGCACATTAACCTTGAGAAAATAGACATCGCGCCAATAGAATTCGATAGCCGAGTGTTTATGCGTAATTATGAATCTGAGAACAAAGACATTCAAAACACATGCTCTGCATTTGGTGTTACCTTTGTTTTTGGGGACTTTATGTATAATGTGCACATTTGTGGCATCCTCATGCTCGTGGTCCAGGGTGATCATTGTAGGGGCAGCGTTTGTATGTCCTGTCAGACTTCCCAGTGGTGGGCTCGTTTCATTATCCAAAGCACTGTATGTAACATCGCGCCTCGCGAAGTGAGCCATTCTTTGGTGATTTTTATTGTGTATGATTTTTATTTCTACGACTTATTTAGCTACATTGGGGTCATACATTATCGCGCATTCTTGATATAGTCCCAAAAACGTAAAATAACTTTTAAAATTAAACTTAGAAGTAAGATTAGTTGTGTTGTTACATTTATTGACAGTATGTACAAAATAATTGCAAAATGCTACTTAAACCTTATTATGTTCAATGATACGAAGAATTTTGTGAGATCAAACAAGGATAGAAAAATTTGTACAACTTCACAACATTCACGGACTGAAATGACTAATTTATCCACAAATCAAATGAAAGGACAAACCAACGAATAGAGAGAGACGAAGTGAAGTTGACATATGTGACATTAGGGTATGTTCCATTAGTCGCTAAGAACGTTAATTTCGATAATTTTGATCACATCTGCGTCTGTGGTTGTGATCACTGTGATCGTTTGTAACTGTCATCCGCTGTTCCATTTAGGATAAGAACGCCTTAGCGTTCTTCAAATGGTATGCACCCTTAGGGTGCATACCATTTGAAGTTAGATTCGCTAAAAACGATCACACTCCCAAAAAGTTGTTCCACATGGGTCTTGGCGTTATTTTCGCCATAAACGCTATGAGGCTACTGGAACAGTTTGAATTCCCTACATCTAATGTCAAAAGTGACAGAAGTGGCAAATTTTAGTGGCATTCTTAGCGTTCTTATCCTAAATGGAACAGGGGATGACAGTTACAAACGATCACAGTGATCACAACCACAGACGCAAATGTGATCAAAATTATCGAAATTAACGTTCTTAGCGACTAATGGAACATACCCACAAACCAAACAGATACGGCCATATTCCACTTGACGTAAATTTCGTTATTTTCGATAATTTTGACCACATTTGCGTCTATGGATCCACATTTAATATGAACCATATAAATTAAAAACAAAATAATAATAATAATAATAAACCATATAAAAAACCACAAACTGAAAATAGTAGGTAATAAATTAACATTAGAAACACTGTGTTATATATACCTAGGTAGGCGTACGTTTCTTTACCTTTCGATGTCTTTTGAACTTGAGAAAAATGTGGGGTTTAGACCTGTGTTGTTATTAGCCAAATGCAATGCGGTATGATCTTGCCTCATAGGTACTAACCTATTATTCTGTGCTACTAGGTACGTAAACAGCCTAACAAACACGAACACGAAATATAATGAATAAGAAGATGTGCGCTCCGGGCGGCGCGTGGCAACCCTTTGTGGAGTAAACGTGACTTGTCGCAGCCGCCGATGTACTTGTAGCTTTGTACCTAAAGTGCGGAGTGAACCAGGCCTACTAGTACCTCAAATAACCATTAGGTGACAGAACAAATAACTTATTCAAAAACGTGCGATGCAAAATCCCGAGACCGACGGAACAAAAAAAATTAGACTTCAATGAGCGTATACCATTTGGCGCTAAATTCATTATTTTCGATAATTTTGATCACATATTGTGTCTATGTTTAAATGTGATCAAAATTATCGAAAATAACTCAAATGGAATACGGCCAATATACCTACGCTGTACGGCAAATGTACGCGAGATGGCACCACGTGTCTTTTAGCAGTGATATAATATACGTAATCTTAAGTTCGACATCTACTAGGCTAATATTACTTGCTCAGTGTACTTGGCCGAATTAGTCATATTTGAACCTAATTTTTTTATTGGTCTAATCCGGGGGTGTCCAACACAATTTTGTAGAGGGCCAAGTTTAATATCTTTGTTACCGTAGCGGGCCAAAACAAATGCACATTAGCTTCATATGTAAATACTTTTTAGGTAAAATAAAAAACAACGGTCAAAATGAAAGTTTCAGTCTTGCTAATTATTTCACTTATAATCATCTCATCAACCGTAACGTCCACCGTTGAACGAGGTTTCCCCAATTAGGGGAATTGCCGTAATCCCCACGCTAGGCAGGTGTATTGGGAGTCGCAGTAAAAGTTGTCAGTTCTTCAGAAGGTGCTGCTTCCAACGTTCTGGTATTTTTCCCTTATTAGCCTCTTACGACACCCACGGGTAGAGATGGGGGGGGGGGGTGACACTCTAACCTGGCACCCCACGGGATATACCTAAGTATAATCATCATGATCATCATCAGCCAGAAGACGTCCACTGTTGAACCAATGCCTCCCCCATAGAAAGCCACAAAGAACTGCTATTAGCCGCTTTTAGCCATTGTCTAACCGCGACTTTAACGATGTCGTCAGTCCACCTGGTGTATAAGTATAATACTTGTGATGGGGGTTCCTCCCGAGGATTTAAAAATTCTCCAAGACGAGGGCTGTCGTCTGCATTACATGTCGGCGACAGTCTACGTCAAGGTCAGAAGATACAGACTTGGGGGCTCCGTGGCGGCGCCGGTGGTGTCGTGTAGAGTTAGTGCTGGCGATGCTGTTGACGCGTCCGTCAATGGCGAGCCGGGACCGTCATCGCCCGCCATCGTCGGCGCGGACGAGGAGCTCACCAAGGAGAAGGGTTGGTCGAAGGAGGAGGTGGACCGTCTGCTGGAAGTGGGGGACGACGACGACGACGGAATCTTGGGGGACATAATGGGCCTCAATATTCTCTCGCCGGCGTCGTCTACTATGGAAGCGGAACGTGCACGGACTCCTTCGACTAACCCAAATAAAATTTAAAGTGAGCGAATCGCCTCTCGACCGCCAACACTAATAAAAAAAAAATAAAAAAAATTGCGTAGCATGTAGGTTTACTTTTTGATTAAAAATGGATTCGCAAAAAAATAATAATCAAAGCTGTAATTCTCATAAATCAACCGCAAATGCGGCTGGCATTTATAATAGTCAGGATTCTAATTGTAAAATTAATATTATCCAAGCTAACCTCCAACACAGCGTCTCAGGTTTCGCCGCTTTGCGAAGAACCCTAGAAGAACAGCCAAACACCATAGCACTGGTCCAGGAACCATACCTAAGTCGTGGAAAGGTAAGCGGCTTCAACGCTCTACGGGGCAAATTGTTCACTCCTCCTGTGTATGTCAAAACGCGGACATTTGTCTACGTACCTAACTTATACAAAGCATCAATGATAACACATTTATGCAACGATGACCTTACTGTAGTAAAGCTGGAGACGGGACTGCAAGGGCCACAAAGCACTATCGTAGTGGCCTCGGTGTACATGGATATCGAGGCAGAAGCACCACCTCCAGCGGTTGAAGAATTGCTGCACTTCTGTGCAGCAAACAAACTAGAATGTGTGATTAGCTGCGATGGTAATGCCCATTGCTTTCTTTGGGGAAGCCCAGACACAAACGATAGAGGTAAGGATTTACTAGAGTTTATCCTAAGAAACAATCTTCAAGTTCTGAATAGAGGCACTGAACCCACTTATGTTAGGTCCAATGCCAGAACTATAGTTGATATCACTTTAGCTACCAGCGGAATTGCAGAGACAATAAACGACTGGCGGGTAGCAACAAATGAGGTTTCGGGATCGGACCATAGAAGGATAAGGTTCAGCTTACAAGTAAGTAAGCATGAACCACGCACCTACAGAAACCCCAAGAATACTGATAGAACACTCTTCAGAGAAACATTAGAGAAGGCACTAGAGACAGTGCCTCAAGTCGAAGCGACTTCAGAGTTGGCGCCACAAAATATTGAAGAGACTTTGGATCTCGTGGTACACTCCTTAAAGGAAAGCTACGAAAAATCTAGCCCCCTAAAAAGGGAAAGTACTAAAATACTGAACAAAAAGGACAAATGGTGGAACAAAGAACTCCGCAAAGTAAGGAAAAATATGAGACACCATTTCAACCGAGCAATGAACACCAATCTTGATGAAGATTGGCAAGAATACAGAATAACACGGCATCGATTCAAAATCACAGTTGAAGAGAGTCGGAAGAAATCGTGGAAAAAATACAGTAACTCGATACAATCGGAAAGTGAGACTGGTAGACTTAGAAAAGTACTATCAAGTGACAACCATGCAAAGCTAGGAACGTTGAAGAAGTCTGACGGATCTTACACAATATCAGACCAGGAACAGTTTGAACTTCTCCTACAAACCCACTTTCCAGATTGTCGGATAGACAATGAAGGGGAATGGGAAACTGAAACTATGCAGAGGCCGGGCAATGAAGACTGGGCCTTTGCGGACAAAATTGTAACGGAAGAAGCTCTATTATGGGCAGTAAGTACCTTCCAGCCATTTAAAGCTCACGGAACTGATGGAATCTTCCCAGCGCTGCTGCAGTGGAGCCTGAACAAGATAAAAACTCACCTCTTGGCCATCTTTAGGTCATGTCTAGCATGGAAGTACATACCTAAATCATGGCGGGAAATCAGAGTTGTGTTTATACCAAAACCAGGTAAAACAGATTACACAAATCCAAAGTCATACAGGTCGATAAGCTTAAGCTCATTTATGTTGAAAACTCTAGAGCGACTCTGTGATAAATATTTAAGAAGTGGACCTTTAGCGGAAAATCCCATCCACAAAAATCAACACGCGTACCAATCTGGCAAGTCTACAGAGACTGCCCTCCACCATGTGGTACACAAAATCGAATCAGCACTGGAAAACAAGCAGTCCTGCTTAGCTACCTTTATTGACATTGAAGGGGCCTTTGATAAAACCACCTTTTCCAGTATCAATCACGCACTGAGAAACAGGGGTGTTGATGATGGGGTGAACACTTTCGTCACCAACATGCTCTCTAAGAGAGCAGCGAGTATAGAAACCTCGGGGACCACTCGCTGTCGTGTAACACGAGGATGCCCACAGGGGGGGGTTTTGTCACCTCTGCTATGGGTAGTAGTGGTGAATGAACTGGTTGAACTCCTGAACAAAGATGGCATGGTCACAATAGGATACGCTGATGACCTTGTTATAATGGTATCTGGACTATTTGAGGCAACTCTATGCGAAAAAATGCAGAATGCATTTCGCGTAGTCGAGATGTGGTGTAAACGCCACAGTCTATCTGTAAACCCACAGAAGACACAGTTAGTTATGTTTACACGAAAAACAAAGTTAGGGAATCTCAAACTTCCCACGCTGTTTGGAACAAAATTGACCTTAAGTAAGGAGGTCAAATATCTAGGGATTTGGCTAGATAGTAAGCTTTTGTGGGGAAAACACCTAGAGCATATCACAACAAAAGCTACAAAAATTTTGATGCAAAGCACTAGAGCAGTAGGGAAAGACTGGGGTCTTAAACCGAAGCTCTGTCGATGGATCTACACAGTCATAGTACGACCTGTCCTCACCTACGGCTGCGTAGTGTGGTGGCCACGAACAAGACTGGTAACTACAATAAAGAAACTGCAGCAAACCCAAAGACTGGCTTGCTCGCTGATCAGCAGCTGTATAAAATCAACACCATCAGTTGCCCTTGATGCGATCCTGGGGCTGACGCCATTGCATCTTCATATACAGCAAGAGGCAATGGCGGCAGCCCTAAGGATAAAGTCAACCGATCAGTGGATAGGCACGGGTCAAATCACAAACCATTGTCGAATACTAGATAGGGCCACAAAAATAATACCGGAATCGAGGCAAGGCACTGACAAAATAGCTAGTACCTACCTTGACAACAAGAAGTACAAGCTGGTTACTGAAAATAGCGCTACGGCAGACATATCACCTTCATACAATATTTACACAGATGGCGCGAAAAACAAAACAGGTGTAGGCTGTGGCTACTACTCACCGGAACTTGGAATCCTGGACTCAAAGGGACTTTATAAGACGACAACAGTAATGCAATCAGAGGCTATGGGATTACTGCTAGCTGCGAGGGCATTATTACGTCTAGATTTAAAACCCATTTCAGAAAGTGAGCAAGAGGGTAAGCTCATACTTTTCACTACGGATAGTGCGGCAGTAATATACGCACTCAGAAAACCAGTAACCAGGTCTAGAGTTATTGCTGAGTGCCATGCTGCCCTACAAAAATTATCAAACAATTACAAAGTAATAATAACATGGACGAAGGGACATAACATGTGCCCGGGTAACACCATGGCAGATACTTTGGCCAAAGACGGGGCAAAAAAACAGGTATGTGATGACGCAAAGAGCCTTTGCAAACCATCAGTAATGGAAATACGAGAACTATTGCGTCGTCACACCGAGAGAGAACAACAAAACCTGTGGGATAAGTTAGAAGACTGTAAACATACGAAGGCCATGTTTCCAACTCTAAACAAGAAGCTGACAAATAACTTGCTAAAGCTACAGCGGGATGAATTGCGCCTTGTTGTAGGCCTCTTTACGGGTCACTGCAACCTGAACTACTTTCTGCATAAAACGGGAGCAACAGACAGTCCTCTATGTAGAGGCTGTATGCGTGAAGAAGAGACCGTGGAGCACGTCCTATTGCACTGTGAAGCCACGGAACAAATAAGAGTTGAAACGGGTCTATGTGAGCCATTCTCACCATCAAAATCCTTTCCACCACCACACACGTCACTGGAGCAGCTATGCCAGCGACCCAGAGTCCTTCTCCGCTACGTTAAGGAGTTGGGATGGCTTGGGTAGAAGCTGGCGGGGGAAATGCACAATACACCCCAAGCGGGACGTCAGTGCAGGACATATCGCCCCCAATTAGAATAAGAATAGAATAAGAAGTATAATACTTACACTTAATTAAAAAGTAATGAGATGTCTGACATCTTTCTTGCTTGCACAGTGCATCTATGTCAGCAGATATTTTAGAAGTGGCTATGCGCAGAATGCTTGATGGCTGTCTGATAATTCAAATCTTGGGATGAAGAGAGCTACATAAACGTCTTGCATGGTGTACGTCAAAATTAAAGCAACAAGCATGGCGAATTATCTCGTAAATCTCGATTTAGTAGCGTTCTAGTGGTAGATAGTTTAGTGTTGTATTCGTTCAATACTATTTTTTAAAGTTGTAGGTAAATATACGTACACAATGGACCTGTCACTGTTTTATTGTACTAACCGTTAGTATAAAATAAATCTAGTTAGATTATAAAGTGTCAGTAGATTGTGAATGGAAACTAATATTTACAATCTAACGTTTAAATTTTCGTTAGATTATAAAGTGGCCATGTCCAGCCGTCAAATTGTAATTATGTGGAACAACAACAATTTACCATAGATCTACGAAAGTTTTACAGTGGCCATAAGAAAAATACGTAGGTACAGGTTTTTATTGTACTATGTGTCGGCTTATATTTAACTTACCACCAGATATAGTAGAGTAACATATAACAGACAAAAATAGTAAATTAAAATATTTAAGCAAAATTACTCAAAATAAATTATAGTTAACCCAAAAGTTGTTAATTATCACCAAAAGTAGTATATGAAATTAAATTCTTGTGGCGCATCCCCGGCAGCTGCCGCGGCACGCTCGCTTCGCTCGCTCGGCTCGCGCGTTGTTGTAGTGACAAGTAACCTAACGCTTCTCCTCGCTTCGCTCGTCGTCGCACCTAAATATGACTTTGCCCTAGACTAAATGATATTTAACCCCTCGCTAAAATATAGTGATCATTTACTACATTTGGTGTCCGATTAAATTTTTTGGTAAAACTAAGGGTATCAAAGCATTTTATGGTGGTCATTATTTTAAATCCCTTAGTTTTTTTAATGCACCAACTCTAAATGAATATGTTTTTTTTGTCTGACTATTCTTTTTGTTCTAAACTCTATGAAATTAACTCATGGCAACTATAACGGCGACCAATCAGAGAACGGTTCACAATTTCGCGGGCGATTATTAATCGTTAGATTATAAACTGCCAGCTAGACATGGTCAGTTTATAATCTGACGAAAATGTAAGCGTTAGATTGTACATTTTAATGTTCGTTCACAATCTATCGACAGTTTATAATCTCACTAGATTTTTTATAAACTAACGTATCGTACAGTTATCCGGTGACAGATCCATCATTTACGGATTCGTCATTAATGAATATTAGCAGTGATAAAGAAAATATCCACGGGTACAGTGCCACAAGTATAAGTTGGCGGTGGCGATTTGAGGAACTAAAACGGCCATCTTGAAAATTTACTTTGACACTTCCGAGTTCATAGTAAACATTGTTGCGAATATTTTGTTGACTACTGTGCTATCATCATGCCTAAGGTGATAAAAAGTGGTACAAGAGAAGCAGTTATAAAAGTACATTCGTTTTGTACACAAGAATGTGAAAAGAACGAACCGATTATACCATTAAAAGCCGTAAATGCAAGGGTGGCGGCAATGACTGGTGAGTGTTGTCAACATTACATGTAAATATTAGCCGTGGGTATAACAAAATGTTTATGTCTAATATGTCGTTAAATAAAATGTGGTTGTGTATAGGTTATGATGAATTATAATTATAATGCTATGCAAACTTTATAAATTTACCTACCTACTCTAATTTCATGGTTACATTTATACATATTTTGTTTCTGGTGTTTCTGAACGTTCTGTTCAAAGAATTGTTGCAAAAGGGAAACAAGCGGAAGCTACCTCGTCAAAAATTGTTACACCAGGAAAAAAAAGAAAAAGACTGGAAACCAAGTGTAATTTGGATGACTTTGATTTGGGTGTAGTTCGGAGAAAGATACATCAATTTTATACCGTAAAAAAAGAAATTCTTCGACAGTGATACCTCATCTGATAGTTCTGCGTCGGACTTGGAAGATCTAGAAGATCATTTATTAGATCACACATATTCTAGTAATAAATAATGTACTAACAAAAACTGTTATATTTTGGTTGAACCCCAACACACTCACCTCTAATTCTAACTTAGTTAAAAACATATCAGTATTCATCTATGTTTTAATATTTCTGTTAATACAAAGACAGGCAAGTAAATAAAATAAATACTACTAATAATAAAATGACGAAGGTTTGGCGTCCATGGGCTCTCGGTCTGTTATCATAATACTCCTCAAGTAAGTCCGTAAATCATTGAACTAAATTTCATTTTTTTTCCAATTTTCGCGTCCTCTTCTGTGCAGTGGCAACACTGACATTGAACACAGTGGCGCATAGCCGCGCCAAGTTATACTTGCCGGACTGTACCTAGATATAACAAATAACTGCACCCATAATGGCAAAGGCTGTATTCAGCAGTAGACAATCCGGCTTATACAGTGCGGTTTTTTTAAATGTTTTTATAGCACGCCATAAACATTTTAGCAGTCCCTGGTAGATAAGTTGCAATATATTCAGCAGCCAGCGCCACCTTCTTGCTTATTGGCAAATGTTATTGCGTCGGGTTTTATGATTCTCTTTAATAGGGAATTTTTCTATAAGCAATAATATATGCATAATTTGCACAGTAGTATATTTAAGCGCTCTAGAAGTCTAGGGGCGCTTACCATTTGAAGTTAGATTCGCTAAAAACGCTAAAAACGATCACACTCCCAAAAAGTTGTTCCACTTATCTGATGTCAAAAGTGACAGAAGTGGCAAATTTTAGTGGCATTCTTAGCGTTCTTAACCTAAATGGAACCGGAGATGACAGTTACAAACGATCACAGTGATCACAACCATAGACGCAAATGTGATCAAAATTATCGAAAATAATGTTCTTAGCGACAAATGGAATATACCCTAAATGTTTTCATTTTGTCAGTGCAATTCTTTAAAGTATTAACAAAACAAACAATATCGAAGCAAATAGCGATGACAATCAATGAATTGTGTGGTAGTTTCATGGAAGTAAGTACAAGAAGTAATAAGTACTACGGTTGTACGTAGTACTTATTACACATATAACAATATACACAGGTAATTCACCGCGGCTTTCTGAAATGTCGCAAGTAATTTCTGAATATACTACCTCAAAGGTCCTTTTAATATATATCTTTTGAGATATGTTTCATTCCAAAACACCATCTCCATCATGGTCAAAAACCCCGGCAAAACCCAGCAGCGAAAATATTTTCAGATTTCAATGTCAATCGCGGCATTCTAAATGAATATACCATCTGAATGGTCGTTTTAGTAGCTATCTTTTTACGTATGTTTCATTCCAAAACGCCATCTCCATCATGGTCAAAAACCCCGGCAAAACCCAGCAGCGAAAATATTTTCGGATTTTGATGTCAATCGCGGCTTTCTGAAATGTCGTGAGTAATTTCTGAATATACCACCTGAAAGGATCTTTTAATATCTATCTTTTGAGATATGTTTTATTCCAAAACACTATCTCCGTCATGGTCAAAATCCCCGGCAAAACCCAGCAGCGAAAATATTTTCTAATATTTTTTTAAAGCGCTCGTAGCGATGTTTACTGAGCTGTTCTCAACCGATCAGCAAAGTTAAGCAACGTCGCGCGCGGTCAGGAGTTGGATGGGTGACCGCTAGTGACATTACTACTGAGCGTTTCCCTGCTTCGGAGGGCACGTTAAGCCGTCGATCCCGGTTGTCGTCTTAGGATAGTAGTCGTTATAGCATGGTGGTAGGGCATTTTGCGAATGCCCGCCTGGCTAGCTACCACCCTCAAGTAGAAAGTCTGTCCCCAAACACCTAACGGTGTGTTCCGGCAGCTGTCCTTGAGAGCCAGTACTTCTAGGTTAGCCTGAACAACGTCTTCGATCACATCATCACTTACCATCAGGTAAGATAGTGGTCAAAGTCTAACCTATCAGGCATAAAATATAAATAAAAAAAAGGTTTATTTTAGTAGCTATCCATCGAGGTATGTTTTATTCTAAAACACAGCCTTTAACATGGTGAAAACCGAAGATTTCATCATCGACATTTTAATTTGGTCGGTTTATATGGCTGCTGGGTTTGGCTACCAACTTCACACTGGTGCAAAATCCTACTGCATATACTCGTACCATAGAGATAAATAGCTCCTGTACAAGCGGGTTTTGTTAAAAGAAAGTGTACTCGTGAGCAGATTCTAAACATGGGCCAAATCATCGACGAGGACAGCCTTTAAAGTCTCCCAAAATACCGCCCACTTCACCAAATCAAACGCCTTAGAGAAATCGACGTAGCAAATGTAAGTTGGCTTGCTGAACTCTCTATGGGATATATCTCTATGGGACGTCGAGGGATTAAATCTGCTCTGTTCTGATTCTGCCCCAGTTGTCCCACACGTGTCCCTTGGGTGGTGCTAAAGGAGCAGTCTAATAAGTGGTGGTAAGCCTTGGCCGACGGCTTACGTACCACCGGACAAAGTCATGTTGCCAAACATTTTTTTGTGTTCCATCATGTTGTCCGGGCTAGCCGTTCAGGAGGGTGGGTCGAGTATGGAGGCGCTGCTGAAATTGACTGGTTAGTGGCACAGTATAGCGCTGTATGGGGTGGTCAAACACGAAGAGCACCTGGATCCGAGGCGCGGTTCTCCGCTGGCCGACCGCAGATAGTAACGGGGGCCCAAGTAGTGAGCTAGCCACTCACAAAAGGCTGCCCCGCCATCTAGCGAAAAATCCCAGGAGCGCCATCGTGCCGGTTGGCGAACAGATGCGAGCACCCGATGGACACTCTTGGGGGGGCTCGAGCGTCCCAGCCGTCTTCGGATTTGGTTCCCCCTGTGTGTAGAGTACTTCTGAATGTCACTGTGTTAGTAAGTAGCGTTTCATCCCACTTCCATCTTCTTACCTCCCTGCACTTTCCAATTTAATATAAAATTAAAAGAAACTGTAAGGCGTTTTCACAGCGGAAGCACGTCCTCGCTCTTCAGGTGCACCTTGCTAAAATCCGAGGTCTGCACTCAAATCTCGATCCAGTCCATCACCACCTGGAGACCCAAAAACCCCATCTACTCATGTCATCCACACATCTTGAGCATAAGTTCAAACCACGCTCGGGTGTCTGCATTTACGCTCGTGATGACTATAGGGCCAGACTATAGGGCTGCCAATTATAGGCCTATCTCAGTCGCGTCCATTCTTTGCAAGACAATGGAACGTGTACTGAACAAAAAGCTCCTTGGCTATCTTGAAGTGAATGACCTCTTGAGTGACCGGCAATATGGGTTTCGCCAGAACCGGTCAACTGGAGACCTACTTGTATATGCCACTCATATATGGGGCGAGGCCTTGGAAAAATATGGTGAAGCCCTTGCAGTCTCCCTGGATATTTCTAAGGCTTTTGACAGGGTTTGGCACGATAGCTTGATAGGTAAGCTTTCAGCATATGGTTTACCTCCCAGACTGTGTGCGTGGATTAAAGACTTCTTGAGGGAATGTTCGTTACGAGTAGTCGTTGATGGCTGCTCATCTGAACTAATGGCTATAAATGCCAGGGTACCTCAAGGATCAGTTCTTTCGGCGACACTCTTTCTGCTCCACATTAACGACCTGCTTAAACCCGGTACCTTTGGGTACGCAGACGATAGCACAGTTGTCGAGCGATATTTATCCGACGCACCGGCTGGTGAGGTTCAAGTCCAGCTTGAAAGAGAGGCGATAATTGGACGATCGAGCCAAACCCTGCTTGTGGGCCGTGTCCGATTGGGGCGATGCCAATTTAGAAAGTTTTGATGCGTCCAACACACAGGCGTGTCTTTTCTCCGCTAAACGGAAAGCATTTCATCTCTCTCCGCCTTTGCGAAATGTATCAATACCGGTGGCGAATCAGTTAGAGCTTCTTGGTGTGTCCTTAACTTCGAATTTAAACTTCGGGTCTTACATCGAAGCCAGAGCACAACTGGCCGCCAAGAAGCTTGGTATCCTCGTACAGGTGAGGCAGTACTTCACACCGGGGCAGCTTCTTAATTTATATCAAGCTCAAGTCCGTTCGTGTGTGGAGTACTGCAGCCACCTCTGGGATGGATCCGCGAAATACCAATTGGAGGCTCTCTACTCCATTGACCGACGAGCCAAAAGACTTATAGGCGATGATAAGCTGGTTGAGTCTAAACTGCAGAGTCTCGGTCATCGTCGCAGGGTTGCTTGCCTATCGGTATTACATCGCATACATTTCGGAGTTTGCGCAGGAATTACATGGGCTGATTCCTCCATGCCCCTTTTATCTTCGGACAACAAGACGCTCTGATGGCCGTCATGGTTGACATTTCTCCAGTTCGCGCGAAGCGTTTCGCTTCCATATTTATCATCCGTACAGCGAAGGAGTGGAACTCATTGCTCGCGTCTTTGTTTCCCGAACAGTATAATTTGGGAGTCTTCAAGTCTAGAGTGAATAGGTATCTTCTAGGCAAGCATGCTACATCTTCGGCCGCATCATCACTTTCCATCAGATGTGATATCACATCTGATGGAAAGTGATGATACGGCCAAATGTTTGCCTATCATGCATAAAAAATAAACTAGATAGGTAGGATCTTATACGATAGAATAATAAACGTCAATAAATTACTTTAAATTAAAATTTATTTAATTACATATACATTAAACATAATTTACAAAAGTACAAAAACTCCATTGCACCTTACTAAATCCATCTATAAATGGTTTATCGATATGCATTCAAAGCTGGCGTTGGACAGTTATCAGTGAATTTTATTATACGTAAAATTATATTATTTAAAAGTAAAAAGATTCAAGAACACGTTTGGCACGAGCAGCTATCATACTACGCAATTCTAAAAAAATAGTTGGCAAAAGGGTGATTATATTTTTTATTGATTTATACATTTGCGCCTTTCGACCAAATCTGTGCGAGCGGGTGGAGCGGAGAGCGAACGCCAAACAAATTAAGGTTCTTACCATCCACAAATTTAAATCAGACTTGAATTGAAAAGCGATTTATATTCCCAAAAGTACCAAAAAAGAAATCAGATCCTGGACTACATACTCGTACCTACATTGTCTGTATCGCCAACACTTCTCGAGTTAAAAATTTGCTTGTTAAATGGTGTTTAATTTTTTATACAAATTCATCAAAACTATTTAAATCGGTACCTAGTAGATAAACTTAAGACGCTGACAAATGCTGAAATTCTATCACTATCGGAATGTGTAGGAGTGAAAAAGAGGCAGCGATAGTGAAATCGCGATCTGTTTTAGTGAAAAACGAAAGGATAACTAGAAAATATAATGAAGATTTTTGTATATTATTCTTAATGATTTCTAAAAATCTGCCTAATTATAGCTATTTAGCACTTGTCAGCACCTCAATATCGTCGGTCATAAAATTTTAAACCAGATTAATGACGTCCATGTGTTAGGTATTAGGTATTTTCTCTAACTTTGTCGCATTTTGGATGGAGCGATTATCGTAACCATCAAATCGCAGCGTGCGCTGCTAACAACGTCGCGTCGTCGGTTAGTTTTTCTTATTAGCCGGCAACGACTAGGTATCTAATTTGAAGACAGTAAAGGTCCCATGCTGTGATTATATTATATAACTTTTTCCTAGCTCACCGCTCTACGACGGACTCGCACAGATATCCTTGATATATTTTACAGCACCTCTATCAATTTTATCTGTAACATAGTTGGACAAGGATCATGAAAAATAATAATCATGTACCTACATGATGCGCGAACGCCTTCTAGAAAGATCTGCGTTACATTGCCTTGTGCGAGATAGTAGGTACCTATTGTGTTCCTTGTAATGAGGAAAAAATCTCATGGATGTGCTCAGACATGATGTATTTGAACGTATTTAAACGTAAATGTTAGTAGTACGTTTACGTTCCTATACGCTATGGCTGCTAGGTACAAAACTAATTATTTTGCTTCTGGTTCTGTCTTCGGATATATTACAAACAATAAAAGTTTTAAAATCTCTTCTAAAGAGGTAAAAATCATAATACTTGAATTGACAGTAACCGTACAGATCATATTGGCGCAGTGAATAGGACATCTAGGGGTGGGAAGTTAGAAGAGAATTGAAGAGGTTAGTTTGCTCGCCTCGAGAACGTCCTGCCGTTCCTTACGGGAGCAAGCACTGGCGCAGGAGCTTCCTCTTCCGTTTCAGCCTGGACAGAACGCGTAGCGGCTGCAAGAACGATATAATTGATTAGTTTTCCACTAGTAGTTGTAGTAATTTCTGCAAAAGTCCATCTTGGTGGATTTATGTTTCGAAGCATTAGTGTACAAACAGTACTGTGTATAGTCCTGAAGGTAAGAAGTGATATAACTAGGCAAACGAGACATCAGAACTAACGTCTCAAGAGTAACAAGTGCAGTGCAACGTGCAGAAGGAGAATGTGACATTACAACTGCAAATGTGGTCATCATCATCAGGTGGGTGAATTGTACGTCTACTCATTTCATAACTTAAAAAAAGAAAACTAGGATGTAGTTAGTCTCAGAAGTTCTGCATTTGAAAAACGCATAGGCACGGAAACCTCTTGGGCTTTTGAAGTAATTTAGTAATCCGAGTAATATAATGTAGTATAAGTTGTGACTGTGCTGTAACCTACGTTACCTATCTTGGATACTTACACATCACTGAGCGTATTAAAATGTTATTGCGGAACAATAGAACGTTACCCACCTGTTGTTCCGCCTCCATTACAAGTAGACCTTCCTGAATATAAGGTTGTAGTTGTTTACAAATAAAAGCAAACCACGTTCACGACTTACAAAGTTATATCAGATGTACTTATTTTGTGTTCTTGTAATTTCACTAGGTAATTAGGAACCCTAGCACCTAAGATACAATCTATATCATAACTACTGATGACGATGGCCGGAATGGGTTTTATGGTCTGTTTGATGTTATTGAATAGGTACTTAAGCCTGAAGGTCTCATCCTGAAAAGACTATATCTGTTTAGATCATAAATGACATAAATATAGTCTGTAGCAATAGCTAAGGTGAGTAACTAGTGTTAGTTTCCCTCGATTTATAATTAGACTAAGAGCAGACCGTATGCATTGCTACCTCAGCATGTAGCAAGTAGGATGATGGCTAATCTGCAGCGTTTTGTACAGTGAGAAAAAAACTAATAACATTTTTGGGTAGTAGCGAGTAGGTACACGGTGCATTGGATAGTGCTTATCAAGATGTGACAAGTTTAAGAATGAAGCACCATGCATCATTTATTCTCTTAATTTTTTGTAATATTTTTATTACACAGGTAGGTAGGTACACGAAATTGACTAACGGAACTTGTGGAAGTCAGACTATGAATATGAGGACTCAGAATGTTCTGAATCAGCGGGGTAGACTCGTTTGTTGGTTAATTTCAAAGTTGGTGATAATGTGGAAGCCTCGTATTATTTAAGAAGACTCGTGAAAGCTATTCGTTCAAACGTTCATTCACGGCCATTCGAATCAGAAATCCATAGACTCAACAAGATATCAGCTTTTCAGGTAGCACTGCGATTTAATATCAAAAGCGTTGTTCAAGCTTAACAAATAGCACCGTAAAGTAAAAATGTAATTATTTCATTGACATAAAAATATTATTTAATAACTCTGAGTAATTTAATTTGGGATCCGTTTTGTTTTATAACATAAATATAGATTTATGCACTATAAACTAACATTAAACATTGATATAATATATTACAGCATTATAAACTAAGAAATAATACTTGAACCCTATCGTTTTCTAACTTAGGAAAATGAGAAGGAGTATACTCTGTTCATTCTCTCTCACTCAAAGCAAGCATTATTGTACTTTATCAGCCGGAAAAAAACTTTGTATTATCCTACCATATTGAAAGTAGTTTTAAATAAGACATTTTCGTTTAACAAAAGCTGTTAGTAAGAACTAGTTTTTACTATAGAAAACACGTTATAACTAAAGACCGGGGTTTTAACTGTAACATTTTTACAGAAATATAATAATCTATCATCTAATAATCATTCTCATTTAAACTACTAAACTCATTTCCAGCTTGATTCCACGAAATTTCGGCATGAAACAGCGTGCCCAGGTGGCCGAGCGATTTAGGCATCCGGCGCGAAATCGGAGGACGCGGGTTCGATTCCCACCCGGGGCATACAATTTTGTGGTCCCATAATTTGTATATAGATTTTCGCTTAGCACGCGATAGTGCTTGTAATCATATTTAGAAATATAGAAGGGTGACATCATTCCGAGAGTTAAGTGTTTAAAAAACCTTTTTCTACCAGATGAAGTCTAGTAGTCTGGTTGAAAGCTGCGCAACGTCCCCTATGACGGTTAAAATAATACAATTGGAGCACGAAATAGCGTGCCCAGGTGGCCGAGTGGTTTAGGCATCCGGCGCGAAATCGGAGGACGTGGATTCGATTCCGCCCGGGGCATAACATTTTGTGCTCCAATAATTTGTAAAATATCATTTCTAGCTTGTTCTTGCATCAGTAAGTTTTTCCGTTCCGTTCACTCGTAAAACTCGGGTGATAAGAAATCTTAGTTTAGGGCCAGTAAACAAAATTAATTATTAATAGGAGCTCTAGACCTTTCAAATGACACGAGTTTCATTTCGCTACTTGATGAGGTTTTTTTTTGTAGGAACTTTCAAATTTGTCCGACTCATGAAAGTGTTAGGATTGGTCGAAGCAACTGTTAATAATGGTACTTCTTGATAAGCACTATCGAATATACCGTGTAACTACCTACTTGCTACTCGATGGGGGAATTTATGTACACTATAAAATAATATGTATTACAAAATGCGCCTAGATTCAGATTATGCCTAGGCAACCCTGCACTTTTCCTTTTACTATGCTTGGTGATGCACAGTAAAAAGGTTCTAGATAGCTTTATAGTCTCAATAATTATGGTACTTGATGAGGTAGTGTTGCATGCAGTCCGCGCTTAGTCTAAATTAATTATTGTGTTGTATACCAGTTACTCTGATCTCACTTAGTTCGGGCCACTGAATAGGTTTTGATCATTATTGGATGTCATATTTTTATAGGAAATACAAGATATTTAATGGGAAAATACCTATTTATAAACTACTACAAGGTGAAATGAAAGAAGTTACGAACACAAAACGCTATGACCTTAGCTCTTGATTTGAACTTAAACTCGGAAAGGCAAGGTCTAAAGAGCACCAAGTATCTGCATATTTGGTAAGTATATATTAAGACTGGTATTCTGGACTTGTTGGCTTTGAGAATGCTTTTCCTTGGTACTTACTTGTGTCAACTCACACAAAATAGTGTAAGAGCTCAGTACATGTATGTATTACCTACTTATATCTACGTAGGTACGTACGGTAACTTGCATGAAATCATAAATATCTATAATTTAATTAGTTCGATATAATATATAAACTAAATATTCGTAGGTAGATGACAATTGGAATTGATTCATTACCATACATGTTCAGTAGAATAAACGGGTTATTAAAGAAAAGATAAGAGCAAAAGACAAGCAATAAAAGTAAATAAAATGTGTAACACTTTGAGAAGAAGCAAAAAAGACTAATCGCTAGAATTTATAAAATATCGAAGTACCGGTCTTAATAAAAAAATTGAGATATTTAATGATTAATTTACCTTAAAAGTTTTGAGTAAGTACCTATATTGTTATATCGAAGTGTACTACATACAGCAATTTAATTCTTTGTGCTTAACCTTTTTTGATTTCCTCCCAAAGTGTTTTTTTTTCGGTGCTGTACCTATGAGTTGGTGAGGAGGTGATTACTTACGCCTCTTACCGAACCGCCCTCTGTTGCTTTGTTTAGGTGCTGACACGGTTTCTTCGCCGCTGTTGGCATCTTTAGCAGGTGAATTGTTGAATCGCTTCTTACCTATAATGATATGGATAATGATATGATGAAGATGCAAAACCTGACAGTGCATTCTTACACTTCAGTTATTGATATTGAAAAGATACGAAAAAATTAAATCTAATTGATTGTTTGAATTACAACTGTTAAACTCCTTCATGTTGTTAAAATGATTTCTCATCACAACAATCTGGGTCTTCATAGCTCCGACTATTTCAAGAAAATATGATAATGAAGCATGAAACCAAATGCAATGAATGGAAAACAGTTATATTCAGTGGTAAGAAATTTTGATTCATTAAAAAAGATATTAGGTGAAAATGCGAAAGAGAATAAAAGAGAGAGAAAAGGCCCATTTAGAAGAGATAAGTAAGTAGTTGATAGAGTTAGATAAGATTAATAAAACCTAAACGTAAAAAGTGCAGGTATAGAGCAATATTCTTAATACATACTGTAACTAGATTTGGCAGACTCCACTGGAGATTCAGGCGCAATGGCAGGTTCAGAGTTCGAATGTACACGAAGTTTAGCTATAAGAAGTAAACATAACCTTTCAGATGTGAAACAATCAAAAACAAGCCAATTACGAGTAAGTATTTTAGGGTAACGCATTGCATGAGTTTCATTATGTGGAGCACGGATCCATGTGGAAGTTTCCTGCTCAATATCCAATAAATTTCTCTAGTGGCTATCAGGAACCGTATATTTTTTTTATGGGATTACGACAGAAGGTGCCCGAGGCTCACCTAATCTTAAGTGGTAACCTCTGCCTATAACAAATGCATTTCGTGACTGTGTCTCATTAAGTGACCAACTGCACTACGCTCGTGACCCTGAGACATACAGTTATTCAGTCTCATGTGCCTGTAATTTTACTGGCTCTCAAAGACTGCTGCAGGAAAACACTGTCCAAGTTAAAATCAAAATCATTTATTCAATTGAGACCTCTACGACGATCTTATGAAGGTCAATTACAAATTTTAATATTGAAATACTTATTCTACATTGTACAGTAAGCTGCTTGGTGACAGATTTTCTACTTGAGACAGCTAGCCAAGCGAGCATTGCGAGTGAAGCTCAAGCTGGCAGCGGAGATCGAACCTGCGGCACGGCAGTCCAAAGTTATCACCGCTCGGCTATCACTGCTTCATAAGTTGAATGAGCGAAATAGTTTAGTTCTACAAAAAGTCTTACCTTCAGCTGCCTGTGCTCTCCTTCTCTTCAATGTCTCCAAAAGATCAGTGTTGCTTCTGAACGGCCTGACGCCGTTGCCAACAAGCTTCTTGCCCTCCGTGGAAGAAGGTGGCGCTTCTGTAGACGGCTCTTGCTGCCCTTCCTCTACATACTCACCTTCGTCTTCATATTCAGCTTCTTCCTGCATTTAACAAGTAAACATGATGTTAGAATGCACGTGATTCTTAGTCAAAGTTGAGATGATGATTTTTTTGATTTTATGGTAACATCATAATGATATCACTAGCGTGCCTAACATACCTACGCATAAAATGTTTTGAACATTAATTAAAAACGATTTTCCAGATGATAGACATATATATATGTTCTCATAGACCCTGACGAAGGACAAAAATCCAACGATCCTTAAGGAAATGCTTTTGCTAATCTTTCAACTACTTTGTTAATAGGTACTTTGAATTCGGGTGCAGCACTGATTTGGCTATTCTGTCAGTAAATCAGCATGATAAAAAAGTTTTCCTTATAACTCAGTCCAAGTAACCAAACAAATAACCAGTTCGGTCGATCTTGAAGTGGTCATGATCTCAGCGGTTGCCAAAATTGCCCGAAAAGTCAGGTAGAAATTCCTCCGACGAAAGGGAGGTCTTGTAAAGGTCATGTTCGAAGGTGACCCGTACATCGCACGCTGATCGCTCAGGCCGGTGTACCCACTCGCCTTGAACTAGATGCTACCGCCACCATCATATTTGCGAAACTCAGATGGATCTATGATTACACGTGTGAAATAAAGTCATAAGAACTGTCTACATTGAAGTCATAAAACTGTCTGTTATGTTGCCGGTAGCTAAACTATCATCTAAGAATTTAATTATAATAATATAATAATTTTCCGGAAAATAGACACATAAACTGTCTAATTACTTTCCTCTCTTTACGTAGGTGTCTTTACTACACGTTAAATCACGCTTGCTTATTGTGTTGTTTATAGCATACGTACCTATCTAATTCTCAAACTGATCTAAAAGTGTTATGTTGATGTTCCTTGGAACTTTTGTGTTGAATGGCTATCAAGCATAACTGTTCACACATATGTATTGTTTTAGTAAATTTATATACGTGTTACTTGGTTTTTAAGTTGTGTAAATATAAATAATTTTGTCTAATACCATCAAAAATACTTATAATCTAAATGTACGATTGTTACAGCAATTCGACAGGCTTCTACTGCGATTTTTGTTACAAAATGTTTTCCTTTTATTCGTAATGTCTATTGTTTGCCACTAAATTGTAAGCCACTAGTAATTTAATATCTAATTCAATGAATCAGTTTTATTTTCAATATGGGTTTTATTAAAAATCAGATACTTGTACAACCGCTTTGCGTGCACGCAAAAATTACGTATACCTACTTATTTATTATTAGTAGTTTTGGCACTTGGCATTTAGACTTCTTAACAATCCTACATTGTTAAGAAGTCTAAATGCCAAGTGCGTAAGCAATGAGAGATATTTTATGATTTAGATATTTTACGCTTTCTATTACATTATTACGTATCTTCATATGTTAAGAAATTAAGCGTTACGTAGAGGCAACATCTTAACCTATTCTACCGTGGGAAGCAAACGACGAGATGAAGAAATTGTTACAGAGAAATTACTCGTACCTATATAATAATTTATAACCGATTGAACACATAATCGACAGGTTACGAAATCGTCAGAAATGTTTTATTATCTAGCTATAGTACTAATCCACGTATTTATCGAGATAAAAGCAATCTTTGGAGATGTTAACTTGAATAAAATGCTATGTATGGACTGCTGCGCAGCAGGTCCTTGGTTCGAATCCCGCCGCGGGCTTGAGCTTCACCGCATGGTGGAAGGGCATTTTGCGAATGCCCGCCTGGCTAGCTCAAGTAGAAAATCTTTCGTCAAGCAACTAACGGTGTGTACCGGCAGCTGTCCTTGAGAGCCTGTTAACACCTTCGACCACATCATCACTTAACATCAGGTGAGATTGTGGTTAAAATACCTAGGTATGAGCAATAAAAAAGTAATAATAATCTAAACTAATATTCTAAAGAGGAAAGCTTTGATTGTTTGTTTGCATTGAATAGGCTCAGAAACTACTGGACAAATTTGAAAAATTCTTTCACCATTTGAATCCTACATTATCCCTGATACATAAGCTATAGAAAATTTAAAAAATAAGATAGTGTTCTGTATGAAAACTTTGATAATGTAACCCAACGTGTGAAAATAATACAAAATATATCGCGTTCGCTGCGGAAATCATTGACAATAGAGTAGTGATGTACCTACTACAATTTTATAGAGGACATCAATATCTACAAAAAAGTCCGCCATACCATGTGTCTAACTATTAATTAAAGTGGTGTCACAATAACTAGATACTTTTTATGTACTTAATTTTTTTTTTTCTGTTTTATGTTAAATACTGGTAGGGATCCGGGGTGGGCCGCTAGCTAATAATAAATGTGTTTTTATAGTGTGATTATAATTTCACTTTTGTTTTTAAACCTAACTGCACCGATATTTTGGCAATCATTTACATTTCATACAATATGTCGGACCATTTTTTTTAATATTGAGCTATTCAGTAACCATTTTATATTCCAGGCCTTTTTTAATTTGATGTGGCTCTCGTAGCCTTGATTTTTTTTACCGGTGGCCTTTCTCTACAAATTATATACAACTCTATATTTACTATAACGATATCACTTAGGCAACCATTAGGCCATTGCAGCCCTATATTACGGGATTTACGGGTAGTTAAAATGATCCAGCCCTCTACCAGTTCGCAGCGTGCCTAGCATGCTGACAGTATTGCACCGTTGGATGACAATTTTTATTCGTTCATCCAAATAAATGGCACCATTTTGATCACGCGTCGTATTGACCAAGGGCACTGATTTGTTTTGGAAAATAAAATGAGCTCCCGGCCCTCACGGACCTCTTTGGGTATGACGTTCTTATGCATTGAAATCAGTTTTAATATAATAAGACTTTCTTCGAGGTCATCGAGATCTTCGCTTTCCAACTGACTACTAGGTCCTACCCGTGAATGTCGTAAAAGGCGACTAGGCGTAACACACCAGAAGGTGGGCAGCAGCGCTTTCTGAGGAACTGATATCTCACATTGTGGTCCCCGAGACGCCTGCCAAGCGTGGGGATTATGGCAAATCTCCCCAAGATAGGAGAGGCTGTGTTCAGCAGTGGACAATCCGGCTGATACAGTAAAGGTACACGTATGGCTGTTTTATTGCTCTATGATGAGGCTAGACTAAAAATTAATATAATGACTACGTTACAACAGTGAATTAATGATATCTGGCAATCATTTTGCTTAATTAAACGGTGGGTAATTTAAGTAACTAATGTGGTAAGATGCATGAAATATTTTAACTTTGTGTAATTTCAACGTTGTTGCAAATATATTATTGCTAATAGTTAAATAATTACTCACCTAACAGATAGTAGCATATACTATAAAAATATTTTAAGAAAACATTAAAATAATATGTTAATAAAACTCTTAAGCAATTCCGCCTTATTTTCCTGCAAAGCCGACGTGACATCACAAACGCCACGTAGCCAAACCGGAAGAATTTTTCACGGGTGTCGCTTCTACACAAAGCATCCTCAGGAGGTCTTGACTCTTCAAGCGCCCGATCGAGAACATTAGTTAACAAATGTTTAAGGGGTGATGGATACACTCGAAAATGACTCTAAGTGTGACCGCTGTCAAAGTTTATAAAAGTCTTAGTTTTCGCGATTATTTTTTTACAGATACTAATTAAATATCCTTAATCGGTTTAGTCTTGTCAGTTTAGTTAAAATTAGTAATTTAAAAACGAATATTATAATAACACTAAGGACTAAAAATGCTTTGAGCTATGCTTATATAGTCCTATATAAAATGCTAGATAAAAATAATATTTTAACATAATATATGTGTTATTATTAAACTATTTGTAAGGATCGTAGTAAGGGAAAATCTGTGGTCTCTGCCTACCCCTACTCGAAAGAGGCGTGATTTTTTCATGTATGTATGTGTGTAATATACTATTACACCGACCTCATATTATGGGACAGGATGATGATGGTCTCAATGCGCCTTCAGTGACGTAGGTATTTATAACTAAAGTGAAAAACTTTATTTATATATACCTAAGTCTATATATATATAATCCTCGTTATAATAAAAGAGCTCAAAATCTACAATATTTAGCGACAATTCATATAATATGTCATATTATTTCGAAGCTTGTTAAACATATACAAGTATTTAAATATATATAAAGAGAAGAGAAATTGTAGTCATGTGCGGAATATGAACCCGCGCCCACGTGGTATGCTCTAACCCTACGAATAATAATGTAATCGTAGCTCTAACCGCTAAGTCAGACATATTTATGACGTATGACTAATAAGTATGTTCTTTCGTTCCTACGAATAAATTCATTATTATTCGTAGTTTCGTTCTTAACCTTCGTATAGGGATGGAGCGACATCGTTCAACTTACTTTGTACTACAAACAAAACTATTTTTTGCAATTAGCTTTAAACTTGTTTGCGATGACGCAACCCTATAATTTAAATTTTTCCTTAAACAGCGGAGCATGCGTCATTGCAAAAATAAAAATATAATATATACCTAGTGTTACTTTAGGTGGTGAAGCCATAGTTTAAATCTTTCATCACACGAGGTAGTGGAAACTACTTCTGCCTACCCAAGCGATCACATTTTTAGGAAAGTAGCCCACGAGTCAGGTACAAAATTTAGTCAATCATTTCCTCTCAGGCTATAACTTGTAAAATACTTCTATTCAGTGAGATGCGATTGCGTGGTTAAGGTAAGAAAAGTGTATTGAAAAAAAATCCTCCCCTTCAGAATTTATCAAGTTATACCTAACCCATTCTTGATGAGAAAAATAAATCCATATCCATCCTATAAAATGGAGATCAAATAAATGTCAAATTATTAATTTAAAAAATTACATGTATTTTACGGAAAACTAACAAACCGGAAGCATAGGATACATGCTATATTTCAGCGAGAATTAATGTATACTAAGTTTATTCCCAACGTCCCCACTAATGTCTCCCTAAATTACATCGAGATGTACCTACCCAATTAATTGCGTTTGCCACCTGAACCCTAATATCACATAATATATAATACCTAGCTAGTAGCAGACCTGGCTCACTCCGAACTTCTGGTACAAAGCTACAGGTCAATCGGCGTATCCGTCCGTATGGGACTACGGTACGCGCCGCAGAAGAGATCAGAGGTATGCGTGGCTATGCAACAGAAAGAGAGAGGTGAATATAAATATTAGCTACACCGTGCTTTGCGAGCTGAAGTGCACTTTATTGCTTCGTGGTTAGAGTCGCATATTTATCGGAATGGCTTTGAGTGATCCTTCTGGTCCATTTACTTCTGTGTTGTAAAATGTTAATAATATACACGATATAACTAACTATATAAATAATATAACCGAAATATATTTCGGTCCAGCTAATATGAAAAATGAATAAATATAAAAACTGTTGGATTCGCGTCCATCTACACGCTGTAGTCACCAAGATTCAAGTCTTCAAACAAGATAAACAATCCTTTGATTACCCGTGCGACTTGCGGTTGCTAAATCATGCTTATTGTAAATTTATCGATTTCTCTTTCTTTATATTATGGTTCTTTATATGACTTACTTGTGGGGCAGGTGTGGTAGTGGTTGTTGTGGGTTTAGACCTGTTTGGTGGGCCACGCTTCGGTAATCTGGGTGCTACCAGCCTGGCCTCTTCATCCTGCGCATACGCCTGCCACGCCACGCAAGCTACCAGGACAAACCTGGAACATGAATCAAACGTGGACCTTATAATACCATACATTAGCATCAATTGGATGGCCATTCTGATGTTTTGACCAATGCTGTTGGACTATGATGCATGATGGGAAAACGTTGGCTATTATGGCGAAATATTCATTATTTTGTTTTGCTTTCTAATGTTATCCTATTACAATATTTATCACGAATTACGCGAGATTCGGTTGAAGAATGTTTTTTTTTATGCTTGATAAGTTAGCCTTTGACCACTATCTTTTGAAGCAGTGATGGCTCAGAGGCATTGGCTATGGACAGCCGCGCAGCACGTCCATGGTTCGAAGCACGCTTAGAGCTTGAGCTTCACCGCATGGTGGAAGGGCATTTTGCGAATGCCCGCCTGGCTAGCGACCACCCTCAAGTAGAAAATCTGTCGCCAAGCACCTAACGGTGTGTTCCGGCAGCAGTCCTTGAGAGCCAGTGAAATAACAGGCAAAATGAGACTTAACAGGTATGTCTCAAGGTGATGGGCGCAGTGCAGTTCGTCACTTGTGATGAAATGCATCTGTTATAGGCAGAGGACACCGCTTAACATCAGGTGGGCCTCGCGCTTATTCCTTCACAATAACATAAAAAAAAACTATCTCACCTGATGGTAAGTGATGATGTGGTCGAAGATGTTGTTCAGGCTAACCTAGAGTTACTGGCTCTCAAGGACAGCTGCCGGAACACACCGTTAAGTGCTTGGCGACAGATTTTCTACTTGAGGGTGGTAGCTAGTCAGGCGGGCATTTAGAAAATGTCCTACCACCATGCTATAACGACTGCCATCCTAAGACAACAACATACGTATATTAACGTGCCCTCCGAAGCACGGAAGCGCTCAATAGTAACGTCACTAGCGGTCACCCATCCAACACATAACCGCGATGGACGTTGCTTAGCGTTGATATTAGATTGATAGCGTTGATCGGTTTAGAACAGCTAAGCAAACTTCGCTACGTCTTTAAATTGGTGTTAACTAATACTTATTTTAATTGGTTTACATTTGTACGGGTAAACGTAATATTAAATGGTTTTAACTATTCTTATTTATATTGGGGTAATTTAAATCTGTATAAAAGGTGGGTGTGGTGTTCAGTGAGTTTCAAGATAATAATTATGAACAAAATGAACATGTAAGTACCTATCCAGATAAGGTACCGAACTTATCTACAAGCGCATTCTAATCTAACTGTTATTTTATTTAATTCTGCTGTTTGCATAATAACATAAATAATTAGTGGAGAGGCACTCTTAGTATCAATAGCAAGTAAACTATATAAAGGTATATCTATTTCAAGTAGTCTAGTTCTTCGTTTTGTCTGATAATTTTAATTAAGTATTATTAGGATCATAAGTTAGGCTATAGAATTCAGTCAGTCAAATTATATCACGCACTCTATAATAGGACCGAATAAATCTGAAGGTACTTTTTCCCGTGGCTGCACTTAGACCCATGTTTGTTTTTATTATGGTATTATGACGGAACAAGCTCGAGGCCCATCTGATGTTAAGCGGACTAACTTCTGCCTATAACAGATGCATTTCATCACAAGTCACCAATTGCACTGCGCCCGTCACCTTGTGACATAGTTTTTAAGTCTCATGTGCCTGTAATTTCACTGGCTATCAAGTACTACTGTCGGAACACACCGTTAGGTGCTTGGCGACAGATTTTCTACTTGAGGGTGGTAGCTAGCCAGGCGGGCAATCGCAAAATGCCCTTCCACAATGCGGTGAAGCTCAAGCCGGCGGTGGGGATCGAACCAGGGTACTGCGGCGCGGCAGTCCATAGCTATTACCGCTCGGCCATCATTGCTTCAAAACTATATACCTAGGCCTACGAATAAATATATATAGATAACTCTTTATTGTACTTACCATAGAATAAATACTCTAGACTCACCAAAATTAGTGATCATAAACGGTTTTTAAATTATTTTATACATTTTACTTTAAATTTTTTGAAAAAGCTAGATCCTCTACTTATCTTTATAAATACTTATGGTGGTCTCAAGATAATATCCAGAATAATTAATGCAATATTTACAAAATAAAATTATCTCATGCTTGCTAACTACTACTAATACAATCACTTTATTAATAAAAAAAAATATTAGACATAATAATGTATGTAGATAGGTAGATATGTGACCAGAATTAATTAAGAAACGGTGCAAAGTGGTACCATTCTGAATACCTGCCCAAGTACATAAAATACCGGTATGACACGTAATCTATCCGGTCTCTATATACCGCTAAATACCTAATAGACAGATCAAAAGGAATAAAAACTCATGCCATATGTAATAGCGGTGCTTAATTAAAAACTTGTTCACTATTTTGTTACCCTACATTCACATTTACAATGTCAAGGTCTCCTCTAAGTGTTAATAGGTTAGGAGGTTTAATTTTAATATCACGAAATCTAGTTTCTAAGGAAACTAAAATAAATAAATAAAGGAAATATTAAAATTAAACCTCCTAACCTGTTAACACTTAGAGGAGACCTTGACATTGTAAATAAGAATGTGGGGTACATAAAAAAAAGTGAACAAGTTTTAATTAATTACCGCTATTACATCCTTATTAGAAAACCAGTATAATTATCTTTTCATTTAAGGGTGCGTACCATTTGAAGTTAAATTCGCCAAAAACGCTAAAAACGACGAAAGTTGTTCCACTTGGGAATTGGCATTATTTTCGCCATAAACGCTATGAGGCTACTGGAACAGTTTGAATTACCTACATCTAATGTCAAAAGTGACAGAAGTGGCAAACTTTAGTGGCATTCTTATCCTAAATGGAACAGGGAGAACAGTTACAAACGATCACAGTGATCACAACCATAGACACATAATGTGGTCAAAATTATTGAAAATAACGAAATTATTCGGTGCTTGGCGACAGACTTTCTACTTGAGGGTGGTAGCTAGCCCGGCGGGCAATCACAAAATGCCCTTCCACCATGCGGTGAAGCTCCAGCCGGCGGTGGGGATCGAACCAGGGTACTGCGGCACGGCAGTCCATAGCTATTACCGCTCGGCCATCATTGCTTCAAAATTCTGATGCTATTTCCACCGACGCAGTGTCTGAAGAGAACCACGGAACACAGAAGAAGACCACGACTAATGTAGGTAGGTATATGAGTGTCGGCCGGTGACTGCGCCTAAAGAATCCAAATCGACGATAATGATAACAATAGAATTTCATTCATAACTAGGACATAGTGGTCCTGACGATGCCAACTTATTCATACTGTGCGACAACTGATTGAAACTGGCAATAAAACGAGCCAAATGCAAAACACTTTGCATGTGCATCAGAAGCTTCGGAAGCTTCGCAATCGATGGATACCGCTCGATTTAACGGAATACTTACTAGAAGCGACTGAGTGTCGATTGGTGCAGAAAAAATAATGGATAACAATCGTTGGCTTTCCATAATATCGTGGCAGGTGACGGAACTTGGCTAGGTACACGGCTTTGATCCGGAAAGAAAACGCCAGTCGGCAGAATGGGTCTTTCCCTTTAAAGATTTACCGATGGGTAAGAAAATTGTTGCGTCTTGCGGCATTTACTTTTGAAATTCTGCTATCACTCTCCCTCTCTCGTTCATTCAGTCCGTCTCAACTTTACATGAGCGCGGCGCGGAAGTTTAAAACGCCCGAGTTAGAATCATGCCGGCCGGACGCCAAGTGCTAAAATGCCTGGCAAATTACATGGAAACCCTCCACGTAGAGCTATATAATATATAGCACTTTATATATGTCTACTATATTATATACCAACATATCATCATCATCATCATCATCAGCCGGAAGACGTCCACTGTTGAACAAAGGCCTCCCCCATATCCAAAGAACGGCTATTAGCCACTTGTAACCACTGGCTATCCGCGACTTTCACGATGTCGTCAGTCCACCTGGTGGGGGGCCTACCAACTCTACGTCTTCCGGTGTAGTGTGGTAACCACTCGAGAACCTTTCTTCCCCATCGGTTATCAGTTCGTCGAGCAATGTGGCCCGCCCATCGCCACTTCAACTTGCTAATTCTGAGAGCTATGTCGGTGACTTTGGTTCTTTGGCGAATATCCACGTTCCGGATTTTATCGCGCAAAGAAACTCCGAGCATAGCTCTCTCCATAACTCGTTGAGCGACTCTGAGCTTGTCTATAAGGGCCACAGTTAGGGACCACGTCTCAGTGCCATGAGTCATCACTGGCAACACACACTGATTGAAGACTTTGGTCTTCGGCTCTGCGGGATCTTCGACGAGAAGATGTCGCGTAACTTCCCGAACGCTGCCCATCCGAGTTGGATTCTTCGGGCGACCTCTTTGTCGAAGTTGGACCTACCTAACTGGACAGTCTGTCCCAGGTAAATATAATGGTCAACAACTTCGAGCGTATCGTTCCCAACAACTACAGGTATGGGTGCAACATGGACATTAGACATAATTTTCGTCTTGTCCATGTTCAATTTAAGACCCACCTGTTGGGAAACTCTACTGAGGTCGCTGAGCATTGTACTGAGTTCCTCAAGCGAATCTGCCATAATGACTATATCATCGGCGAAACGAAGGTGAGTGATGTATTCGCCATAGATGTTGATACCGAATTCTTTCCAGTCCAAGAGCTTAAAAACGTCCTCCAACGCATTTGTGAACAGTTTCGGAGAAATAACATCTCCCTGTCTCACGCCTCGTTGCAGTTGGATTGGGTCCGTGCTCTTGTCCTGTAGTCGAATCGACATGGTGGCGTTTCTATACAAACACTTCAGCGCTTCGACGTACCTATAGTCGATTTGGCATCGCTGGAGAGACTGCAGTACGGCCCAGGTTTCGATTGAATCGAAGGCTTTCTCATAGTCCACAAACGCTAAACATAATGGCCGATTATACTCTAGCCTCTCACATATTTAGACAAAGACACCACGGATTATTACTGCCGCTACGCACCGCCCGTATGTATGCGTATACATCATAACTAAGAGTACATAGGTACTCATATATACTTATGTAAGTATGCAACTCAACACTCGGCAGTGGTTACTTACATATTTGAGCCGCTTGGTTGTGGTATGGTGGAGAAAAACCAGGTCCATGGGGTCCGGGAGCTTGTTATATTTCCTTTATCCAAAGTACTCTGTGCCTTTACCTTATCTATAAGAGTGCATAGGCTTAAAGTCGATGCCATACGTCACCAAAACTGTGCCAAATATCTGGCTAAACGAATATACAGTCAGCATAGTACGCACGTAGCAAAATAGAGCATTTAGGCCACCTGCAACGGCTGATAGAATGCACAACTGGTTTTATCTGACGTACTTAGTATAGTATTTAATTTATATGCAAAACCACCCCGAAAAAGATTACAATGGAGGGGAACGGACGCAGCTACTAAACACATTTCAGACTTAGTTTTTACTAAACCAGAGAAAAGCATGTTATCATAATATGACACTAGTTCCCTACTTATTAATAGTATACGATATAGGTAATCGTAACACTTATTTTAAAGTTCCTCCTCCACAATAATGCACTAGGGGCTATACTATATTGGTCCATAATAGTTTATCAAATGTAGAACTAGAATAACTTGATATACGACTAGTGTCTATTATAACGCGGTCACATCACTACATACTTAGTCAAGTCTCAATAATTTCTTGCGGCCTTTATGACATTCAGAGACCGAGTAATATGGCTTAGAATCCGGCATTATTTTGCCCTACTTTAATTAAATAAGCCTGAACGTATTAAAATGTCATAGAATTTAAATATTTACATAACACCGTCTGCTAATATATGTCTAGGTGTGTCTGTATGCAAGAATCGCGTAACGTCAACTGACAAGGTGCGGAATTAAAAATGTAAAAATTGCTCCAAATGTTTAACATTTTATTACCTATGTCTATTATCTATAGCGACTAAGTAAACCTTCTAACATACTTTCATAAATTGTAAAAGATGACCAGCAATAAACATAATATTTGGATGAAGTCTACTAAAAATTTGGTATCTACAATAATTTGGTGGGTGGTTGAAGCGAAATATTAACGACATATAAGCGTGTACAAACTACTGTTGTAGGTAGGATGTGGTTGTAGTTATAATAGGTACCAAATAGACACATATCTACATACAAAATCACAATAAATACCTAATATATGTACATCACATAAGTAATCAAAAATATGTTGAAAATTTGTAACGTCACGTCGCACTTTTTTATTATAATACGGCAGTAATGACGTTTTGTAACGATTTGTTTTCAGAAATAGTAAAACCACGTTCTAGTAGTCTATTTAATTACCGTAAATATAATACAACGTTCCTGAAGTCTATATATTTACTTACCGTAAGTACCTAATACTTTACTAAATGTAGATTTGGTTTATAAGGCTATACTATAATCATAGCTTTTATCAAATCTTAGAACTATTCTTCTAAGAGCTGTCATCGTGCTCATCGATTTAAATAAAAAAGGAGATTATTATTAGTTCAATAGTCGTGCTATTAAAATTGGATCTAATGCCGGTTACCTATAATGTACCTAAACTGTTAAATGTAGCGTAAAAATGTCACATAGTCGAGTGGGGATCAAGGTTGATCAAGTCCGTTGCAACATTGAATATTCGTTTGCTACCGGGCTTCAAAGTACCTATATTGTATCGAAGCTACCGGGTCACTCTTCCACTAAGCGTAGGTATGCAGTTACGAATAATCTTGGTTCTCACAAATTTGTGGTAGAGTCATCGCTACGCGCACTTCTCTACCCGAGAAAGGTCAACCTGTCGCTCCACTATAGATTGTTGAATAACAAGTCGCCACAGGGTCGGGTCAGGTAGGTGGTCTGACGATCGATTCCGTATCCGCTTCCGACTCCGCACACCAACGCCTTCCCTTTGCTTTCTCTGATTTATGTAATTCTAATCATGTCATCGCATTCAACACCTATGCTAGGTAGTTACATATACCTCACTTATAAATACCTTTTACTTATGCTTGATCACGATGCGGCACTCACCGATGATAACACTTATTGTTTACTTTGAATAGACCAAAGATATTTTATTACACGTAACCGTTCGATTGTATTTGTGAAATCTATTGTGAAAGAAGCTTTGAGTGGCGCACTCGCCAATATCTTATTCGCCATATGTTTCGCGACGCCATGCGTCAGTAGAAATCAAACATTACAGTTCAAATCACGTAGGAAAAAGTGTAACTTTCTACGGTGGTGATATATTGCTATGTATCACGCGTGTGTCCGCTCCAGATGCGTAATTGTTGGCTCAAATCACGTCAAGGTCAGTCGGGCAGAAACCAGAAGTGGTAAAAAGTAGGCTGACCTCGCAGCGCAACGCAATGCGGTTTTGAGGGACGGCAGTGCACGCGCCTACATCTAAGGTAAAACATATTAAAATATACCTCAACGCGTTTCGGAATCCCGAAATTAAAAACTGGATTGACACAGTTTCGCAACCAGTTCCCACTCAATCCGCGACCCCGCGAGAAAACAATGTTAAAGATTGTGAATCAGATAAAATACCGGTTACCCTACAACAGTCGCGAATTCATCTCGGAGGAGAGTTGCTCAATGGATAAGGAGCTCACGCGGAGCTACACCAATCTTCTCACAATTCAATCGAGCATAATGGTTGAGTAATAACCGTTGTGAAAATAGCTATGAAAACCGATAAAAAGATAACTTGAAAGGAGATGGCCCCTAGATATGGTTCCAATTTTTATGTTATGCAAGACAAAAGCACGTGCGAAAGGCTCTATGATTTACTGAATGCTCAATGACTCTTTACATTTCACAGGCAAATGTCAATCGTCTGGTGTCGCAACTATGTTTTATTACCAAACAAATTTCTGCAATTTTCAACAGTTGGGTAAGTTTCTAAATATTTTAAGCACATCTTCTAAATTTTTTTTTATTGATGAATGAATATGTCTATATATGAATTGTATTGCTTGCTTCAGCCTGCAATTGAGGCCGCGCGCGTTAGTTCACAGTAACGTTCATAAAAATCGAATCAGCCCACTATACTTCATTGGGTTAGCTGACATGATAATGAGTGACAAAATATAAACATAAACTACAGCGTTTTAATACGATGACGTCAATAATTTCAAACGTGTCAATATAAAAAAAATTTGAAGTACACAATATGGAACACCATATCAGTGACTTTGTTTACCAATACATATGATCTGGGAGCCTTTAATACAGTACAGGGTGAATAGTTATCTTCTAGGAAAGCATTTTACTGCGTTGACCGTGTCGTCGCTTAGGAGGTAGGTGAAAATGCGGTTAAATAATTACTTATCTATGTAAAAAAGCATTTTGTTACCTGAATAAGGAATGTGGGAACACTTCAGCTCAAATATTAAAATAGAGGACGTGATATATCATATTAATGAAAGAAGATAGGAAAGTTAATGTACTTAATGCAATACTTTCGAGGACTATTATACGTCTCCAAAATCCACCACAAGAATCTGGGTACGTATAACATTCTACTTTGCAACGAAGGAAATATTACACCCAATGAAACTGATTTCAATGCTATTATTCTGTGTCTATACCAAAAAGAAACAAAATCCAAATGGTACCTACCGACCTGACAGAGACGTTAGAGAAGGTCAGGAATATGATGATTATGACAATATAATTGTAGGTACAGGTAAATTTTGTTAGTACAATGAAATCTAATCAGTAAAATTTATTGATAGATTAATTAAGATGAAGGTAATTTTAAAATGCTTCTTGATTACTTACATGGAATTTTATTGAAATTAAAAGTGGTGAAATTGGAATCTTGAATATATATATATACATATATATTGGTTTACTCTTATTACCAAAATTATCGAGTGTTGTCTAGTATAAATCCTACCTACGTATTTTTTTATACATAGTTCCTCCAAAGAAAGAGTCTATAGTATGTACAGAAAGACATTTAAATCAATGTCAGCTGCCTACGCCAAATCACCAGTGCATCCGCATTGTTAACATATTTTAAGTAGCCAATACTACTGATAGGAACAAGTTTCAAATTGGTGCGGAATTTTAATAGGTACATTATAATCTTTATTAATTGAGGCCAGCCAGTAGCAGTAGCCGCATTTATTACACGAAAGATATTGCAAAATGTAGACACACTAATTCTCAGGCCTTGTTCAAATTTAGTAGTAAATACCTGATTTCCAATGGAAACTTTGTAATTTTTGCTTCAAATGCCGATTGTACTGACTTTAAACGTATAGAAATCACCCGCCACGTCGTCGTCGCTTTTGTATATGATAATGAAATTTTAATCTCAGTGTAAAAGGTCTAAAGTATTATGCTGGATGATGAACGGGAAGAGAAGCTCCTAATTAATTAAAGTAAATTTAATAATTCTTTGAACAAGAATTCGATTGTACGGATTACCTTAAGTATTAGTCACGGATCACGAGAAAAATAACCTAAAGGATTTCAATTAGCAAGGACGATGCGTCGTAGCAAGTAAGGTTATTTCCATGCCGATTTAGTTAAATGGTTCCCGAAGGAGCTTTTAGCCAATATATACGCCTATGAGGTTGTAAGAAGCACCCACTTTGGTGATATATTTTTGTGTAGTTCCGAGATAACTAAGAAACTGGTAACTTTGATAGGTAATTTTATAAACTTGACGTTGTAATTTAATCACCTGTAGATATCAATATAGAAGTAAATGTCACTTATAACAGTAGTATAGTGTTATAAGAAGTTATTACAGGTGTATTCCCAATTTATGATATTTAAAATACCTATATGTAAAATTTTTACGTCTTAAATATTCTCCAGTTTACCAATCATGATTCAAAAGTAATACGAATCAAACATGTAATAAATTTAGTTGGTATTATGTAATGTGGTATGCCATTAATAGCATTATGTCATAGCATGAATTATTAGCCTTCTTAAAAAACTGTCTTAGAACTTATGAGTATGAGAATTTATTGTGAGCATGATATGCATTAAATATTAGTCCTAAACTTTAGGAACGATGTATAAAGGAATCTGGATATTCATTGAGAGGCCACATACGTATTATATTATTTACTATATTTAGAAAGACCTACAAAATCCTTTCTCACAAAAGCTACATTTTCATACGAAAAGTTGATATTTTAATCAAAACACGTTTTACACGCACGACAGCGCTGATTTACGAGGGTTTAATGTAGATTGCGAACTCTTAACATTCGGAGCCATACTTCAGTCTCTGATAAAATGTGTTGCACTACCGTGATGAATAACAATGAGCTCAAATCTGAACTTTCAAAAATGATACAATAACGTAAAAGCACTCTTCAGGACTCTAAGCTGATTCACCATGTAGATACTTGCAGTTCAATGAGATGATGGAGAATCGAGTAAGCACGCCGAATTGGGGAAGCGCGAGGAACTCTCAACTTTCAAAAGCATATAAAATCCTAGCTAGAGTTAACCGGTATGAACGTTTATATAACTGCCGTTCGTGAGCAAATGTCGTTCGACTCTTGGAGACCAGGGCATGGTGCGACCATTCATCCTACATAACATTAAGTTGCCTAATCGTAGGTCGCTAACTTTCAACATAAGACAGGCACATTGAAACGACCGGTTCTGGGTTAGCTCAATTAATTTGAAAATAAAATGGTTTGTTACAAAGCACCGAGTCAATCCACGGTCTCTCCCGATGTTGAGGTGAGATATTAGTAAAAATGCAAAAGATTCACATTCCACACAACACAAGCAGTTAGGAATTAAATCGACAGAAATCTTTTGAATCAGTAAATGCCAACAGTCAAGTATAATTAGGTCGTTTGGCTGCTTTTGTTCATTGCCATGAGACCTTAGTTACAATCTATCATTAACACTATATAATATTAGAAAGGCAAAATACTTATAGAAACAGTGACTGCGATAACATTGACAGTTATCTATGTAGCAATGAGTTATGCTTCAGCCTATGACTTCTAAAAGCTGATGTAGGTACTCCTTAGAATGTTAGAGCTTAGGTGCGCTTTACTCAACGTACCTTTCGAATTATGTCGCCATGCGCAAAAACTTCACAAAGGCCACATCAATGTATTAAAGGTCAGCCCTAAGAATATTAATAGAAGTTTTCACTGGCTAAATATACAAAATTCTCCCTATGATGATTGATTGTGAATAATGTTAATGACTGTGATGTAATATTTCTAATAGAGATATATCGCAAATGCAGTCGCACAGCAGGGAAAGATTGGGTAAGCTCTTAACAATGGATGAACAGGAATGTTTTATAAGCGATAATTAAATTTATTACTCACAGAGGAAGGATCTTCATTTTGATATAGGTATGTTTGTTGGGCTGCGAGTGGCGCAAGGAGCACTAACGGTCGGTCCTTTCTCCACGGAACAGCTGCGTGCAGGTGTACAGCGAGCGGAGGCCACGCTTGATCTGGCGTTGTAGCACGAGCTCCTCTGGTACACTCGGTGGGTGTGGGTACTGTAAGTGCAGTGCCACCCGCCGTTGCTTGCGTCGCCACCGCAGCCGCCGCCGTCGCCAGTAAGCCTCCAGTCTGCTTTGTATTCTTCATACACGCCCGCACCGTAATGCCGTACATTATCCACATTGTTACCTATAATATAATACAACAGTCGAATATTGTTTTAGATGTCTACGCGTCGTCGCTCGTCTTCTGCACCGGGACTATAGGTACTACACACATGCTTTTTGAGATCATTAACGGTGCAACGTTAAGCTTTAATATTTTCATGAATCGGCCCTTTTTGTTTAGAAAACGGGAGTTGAATAGGTTATGGTAATTGGTTATCGTAAGCAATAGTAACTTTGTTTGTTGTATGAACATGGAAGTAATAATATTAAGTACGAGAATAATATGGTACGGCTGTGACCTTTGCGGAGAGCAAGACTTGGCGGAGCATTACCGTACCCCAGATACCATATTTCTTAATAGTTTCACTGTGTACAGAAGCAGCTGTAATAGCATAGTATCGTGTGTGTGTAGCAGTAGAGTACCGTGTACATACGGTGTGTATTACCAAAGCGTTCTGATTGTTTGCTTGTTTATTTTTTTTGGAGCATTTGATCACCTACCTTTTGACAGATGCTCAAAGACTGACATAGGAGAGGCAGCTGCATTGGATTGTGCTTCTTTCATCCAGCGACACGCTCTTGTAACGGTTTTTTTATTTTATGATATCGTGATGGAACAAGCACGACTGGTAATCTCTTCCTATAACAGATTTAGTTCGTCACAAGTGGCGAACTGCACTGCGCCTATCATGAGGCGTTATTCCGGCACCTTTCAAACCGGAGCACAGTAATGCGAACATTACTTTGGCGATAGAAATAGCCGTATGGTAGCTGTACCTCTCCGGATGATCTCCCAATATTGATCCATTCCCAATATTCATTCATTCCAACCTTCTGTAGCCAGCCAATACTACTCTATAAGATACAAGAAAACGAAGACAAATATTACTCTATAAGATTCAGATCTATTCCACGAACTTGCTTACCGACTTGCTTTTCGTGCACCACATGCTTGTGTTCAGTCAGCCTCACTTTGAGGCATTTGAACTGGCCTATTATGTAATTTATTGGCAATAAAATCTGATTGAAACTATAGAAAAATTGTATATTTGTAACTAACTAATGCTGTTAGTAACTAAATTCATATTTGACATGGAATGTAATTAACAGTCAAAACCTTTTTTGAAAATTAGATTACAGACCTTGATTTCAATCATTTGCTAGCTCAAAGCAATTAAGTAAGTAGTTTGTCAGAATTTGACAGTCGGTGGTGAAAAAAACGCACTACGCGCTGCATAACGCCCATACATATCGCGCCGCGTCTCCTTAAGCGAGGTCATACCAAATCAAATGACGTTAGACTTTCATAGAGGTCGTAGGTGAGAATGGATGTTTGGAATTTTATTATTAGGTAACTGGTAGACAGACACCCAAATTGACGCTAATTTGTTAAAATACAAGTATGACCTACCTGCGTAATAATTATGACGAATGAAAGTGATTATATTAATCATAAATATCGAAACTGTGAAAAAAACGTACAAGGAATGACATTTAGACATTCCTTGTACGTTTTTTAGGGATCCACACCCAAACTATGTCTGTTAATCCGTATATCGCGGCTTTATAAGTAAATGGAATGTGTTACAATTCTGTAAAGTACATAATTCTAGTATGTTCAAAAACAAAAATTGGAATGTACGTTTAATTTTAATCGCACCCTAGCTTGTAAATAGTGGGATAAAGCAGTGATAAGATGCCGGTTTATACAGTAACGTATGTATATAGGCCTCATGGGTGACATTTTGAGTCCCGAGCGTAAGGAGTTTAAATTTTGAGCAAAGCGATGGGTGTAAGACTAGAATACTGAGTGAAGGGAAGGACTCCAGCTTGCAAAGATGAAGAAAGATATTCAGAGGCGGATACTCTTATTTTATTATACATCATCGGTCAGAGCACGCCGCCACCGTGGCATGGGTGAGTATGTGTTTTTGCGTCACAAGGGATATATGTCCACGTCACCCCAGTAGCTTTGAAGGGCGAGACCTATCCAACATCCGGCTGCGCGTAGACTACAATGACCATCCGCGAATCTACACGCAGTACGGTAATACCACATTGTACATCGAGGGGAGAAAACGATATATTATATAATAAATATATAATAAATTGAGTGATTAGAACAATTTGTGAATATTAAGTCTTTTTTTAAATTTTATATATGGAACGCAACGCGTCTCCCCCGGAAGCCACTTAAAAGGTATTTTTTGAATTTTCTTTTAATTTACACTTACAAACATAGTTAGTGACTAAAATATTCATATAAGATTACTAACTTGAGAGAGTCACATTATTTCTGTTATATTATAAAATTATTTTTGTTATATTATAAACTAGTAATTTTAGCCTTTACATAAACACAAATGTTGTCGTAATTAGTTTTATAATACAGCAAAGAATTTAGGAACGAAAAAATATAGATGTCTAATATTGTTTACAGCCATGATTGCCATGGTTACAGTTACAACAGAGTACTTTAGAACGAAAAAACAATGGTTGCCATGGTTACAAGTCATTCCGGCCCGAAGAGAGGGAAGCATTTACTATTAGTTTTTCCCACCCTTAGGTGGGAAGCAGCGTCTTCCACCCGCTCAAATAAACACTACTTTCTGAGTAAGTATAATAAATGAAAATGCATTTTCCCCAAGACAAAAAAAGGCTTGACTCACACTTGGCCGGCTTTTTTAAATTAATGTTTGAGCTACATAAGTATTGTAAAATCCTCATAAGAGTCATAATATTACAGTCAGATTTTATTTTCTTCAAATTCAATTGGAAGAACCAGAATAAAATTCAGTTAAATACATTTATTCTTTGGCTAAACTTTAGGCAATCAAGGTTTTTTAAATGAAATTATTAATATTATTAAAGATATTACTGTATCATTATCTTGACTGTATATACCTTAAGGAGCAGGCAGAGCCATGTAGAAACACACAAACTTTTCCAATTGTGACTTATGTATGTTTGTCAAATGGGACAGGGAGCATCCATCTACTTTACTGACCTTAAAATGTTATAATATGTTCATGATGATTCCTGTCATAATATTAGGGGTTAAAGTATTAAATTACCGATTTGTACAATAAAAATGTTTTTTTATTTAACATTTTTAGTCAAAATAATTACCATTGTTATGTAAACATTGCTGCCATCTAGTAAGAAGGTATGGTATGGTTTCTATTTATGCCTCCTTACAATAGAACTCTGGTGATCTAGATTCAACAAACTGTGTGAAAGCATTTTGTACTGGCTCCTGGGAAGAAAACTTTTTATCACGTATAGAAATATTTCCAAATCACGAAAAAATTGTAGTCCGTTGGAGCAAGATCTGGCTAATAAGCAGGGTGACGAATGGTTTCTAATTGCAGTTCCTGTAGAGTTAAAACGGTACAGGAACTGCAATTATTATTGAGTGAAACTTGTTTCACACGGTACCTATGAAGTTCTTCTTTATATCGACTATTAGTTATTTTCTTATTCAGCTTAGTCAAGAACGATGGATACTTCGAAAATTCGAGGTATATTTGAATACGAGTTCCGACTCGGAACTAACGCGGCAGAAACAGCTCGCAATATCAATGTTGCGTTTGGAGATGAGACTGCTAATGAACGCACCGTGCGATTTTGGTTTAATCGCTTTCGTGTGCAAACTATGATTTGAAGAACGAACCACGTGGAAGACCACCCACACAGGTAAATAACAATGAATGGAAAGAGATGGTGGAGGCCGATCCGAGCCAAACTACCCCGGAATTAGTGGCATGGTTTAACCTTACCTTACCAACAATATTGACTCATAATATATGCGTCAAATCAATAAAATAAACAAATATGAAAAATAGGTAAAGGCCAGCAACGCATCCTCGAGACCTCTGGTGTTGCAGTTGTTCGTGGGCGACGGTGATCACTTACCACAAGGTGATGCGGATGCTCGTTTGCCATCGATCCCAAAAAAATAAAAAAATGGTGCCACATGATTTGACTGATCTGCACAATGAAACGCGTGTTGAAACTTGTGTTGCCTTGTTGAATCGATACAGAAATGAATATTGGATTGAATTGTGACATGTGATAAAAAGTGGATTCTTTACGATAACCGTAAGCGAAGAATGCAATGGCTGACCCCAGTGCAAACGCCGCTACAGTATCCTAAAGCAAAGTTTACCAATAAAAAGGTAATGGTAACTGTTGGTGTTCTTAACATGGTGTTATGCACTATAGCTTTCTCCGATCTGGTCAAGCAATAATGGCAGATGTCTACTGTGCCGAACTCCGAACAATGGTATTAAAACTAGCAGTGACACAGCCCCGACTCATGAATCGATCTTCACCATTATTGCTACATGATAACACGTGACCTCATACAGCACGAGAAACCGTTTTAACTCTCACGAGTAGGGTCACATGTTCAATAATACACAATTAGCCATGCATGTATTTGATAAGTGCGACTTTACTGATCAATGCAATCTAGTGATTTAAATAACGAAGGAGCTTCGAGCGAAGGAGCTACCAGTCCCTTTCCCCAAACCGTGACATGCTCGCACTCACGGCCAAAGTGTGGATGGAGATTTTCGAAAAACTTAGGTCATATCTGAAAAAAAAAAAGATATTTTTCGTATTGCGTATTTTAGTTCAATGTTACGATAATCAGAGTGTATTGGCTCTATACTTACGACTAGTATGTTTTTTAAACATATGTGTTGTGTGTAGGTAATGTAAGAAAAAAAATCTAATAGCCGAACCCATGCGGAGGGTAGACCACAATTAACCAAAAAACTATGTCCAATAGTTTAGCATGGTTAACTGTGTAAAGCTTGTTTAATTGGTACCTGTGTGCCAGGTCCATCATGTTGCAGGAAATGAAAAGAGTGAATTGAACTGATAACCCAGGTGTAAGGCTGAGAAGACCTTTTTAACGATAATGCATCAATTATAGCTCACCTTCACGCCTCTGGCTTCCTCTTCTTCACACACAAATATGATAAGATCCTTTTAGTGCCATTGAAGATAAAAGTTCCTAATAATACTGAATCCAAACAAGTTTAAATTAATTAAAAAATTCAAAGTCCCGACTGCATAAGTATTATTTTTTTCGTTTGGAATGCGTTTTATCGTTCCATTGAAAGTAAAACTGCAAGTTATACATATTTTGGAATCGTTTTGAAAGCCTTTCATTTCGATAATCAACTCGATGGGTTTGGAAGAAAATGTATTTTTTCTCTCAATGTGGCGTCTAATATTCCGCCAGTTTGTTTATAATATTTTTTTTATGTACGTAGTGTCACTTTCATAGTATATCAAGACGTATCTAACGATATCTCATATATTAAAATCAGTTATGCCGTTTAGAAGTTATGGTGGATTAAAAAAAACTCACAAACATGCATACATATACACTGAAAACATAACACTCCTTATTTTGGGCAGTCGTGTAAATAATGAAGAGTAAAACAAACCTTACATGAAAATATTGATTCGATGGGTGGAAGAATATGTAGCCAGTAGCTAGGACAACGTCTGGTAAATGAGTGAACATGGATGATGACTCATTATAAAAATGAGTGTTTAAAAAATTACACGTCATTTAAATGCAAGTGTGTAGACAATCATCATGTCTTTTCATAATTGTAGTAAAGATAACCTCCAGGTTTCAAAAAAACAAAAATTTCAAACGTAATGATTATTATTTCCAAATAATAATCATTAAGTTTTTAATTTTTTGTCGTTAACTGTTGAATTAGTCACCCTCCTATTGCATTTGAGCAAAAAAGGTTTCAATTATTACGAGTAGGTACCTAGATAGGTAGGTAAATGCTTAGTTACTATCATATAGAAACTTCTCGAAGGTTACTAGGTATATTATAAAGACGTTGGTTTGACTAACTAGGCTCTAAAGTGTCAAAGGCCAACGTACATTAAGGGTAATTGAAAAGTAGCAGGTGCAGTAGCATCAATAATGCTTATTAGTCTCCTACGTATATAGGTTATGATAGATTATGTATGTATCCGAATGTCAATGTCCCGTAATATCAGAATATTGTTAGTTCACAATCTGACTAGCTCCTTTTACATACATATATAAACTTATATATAACTAGCCTTCCTGCCGCGGCTCCACTCGCGGGTATATCGGTAATCGCACAAAGCCATTAACCTCTTTTTGGACAGTTGGATAAAATCTATCCTATGTCCTTCCCCGTGTCTCAAAATATTTCCATACCAAATTTCATCCTAATCGGTCCAGTAGATCGGTTATCGTGCAAAACCATGCGCAGCTGGATAAAAACGATCCTATGTCCTTTCCCATGTCTCGGTCCAGTAGTTTCAGAGCCTATTCAATGCAAACAAACAAACAAACAATCAAATCTATCCTCATTATTATATAAGTTTAGATAACATGTATAATAAATAATAATAAACCTGCATTTCCCTAGTAAGTAGTAGTTCCGAGTAGTTACATTACAATAGAACTCCTTGTGAAGAAAAAAGAAAAATAAATAAAAAATATATTTTTTTTTATTTTCTTCCGAAGTAATGTCCTCATACTTAGGGAAGTATACCTCATACTCATACTGGTAGAAATCTACCGCCAAGCTTTAATGATTGCATTATTGTGTTCCGACTTGAAGTGTATAAGGTGCCGGTGAAATTACAGGGACATAAAACTTAAGAACTTTTATGTCTCAGGGTGATAGATGCAGTGCAGTTTTGTTTAAGTAAAATTATAAACTCATTTTAGTTAAAAACAAATGTATTGATAAGAGGCAATCCTATGTCCAGAATATCACCTGGCCGTAAATGGTAATGTGGTCGATGAATTTTTCAGGTCAAGCTTGAATTACTGGCTCTCAAGGACTCCTGCCGGAACCCACGTTAGATGTTTTAACGGATTTTCTACTTGAGGTGATAACAGTCAGGCAGACGTTTGCGAAATGCCCTACCATAATTCAAATTGTGTCGCTAAATCTAATATTTAAGATTTAGCGACACAATTTGAATTGTTGTTGTATGTTGTTTATATATTACTGATTATTCTCGGTTTTAAAGACTGCTTTATTTAATAACTCTGCCTCCATAATACGTGACAATAGTGTCACGAATCGCTTGTGATGTCCTGAATTTCAGGTCATATCAGCTTGCGCTGTCAAACGTGCTAAATAAGTGTTGCAATAAACGGCACTATAATCAAAAAGTTCTCTGTCTTATATTGCAGTGTCTTTGACTACAACGGGCCTCACGTAGCAGGTAAATAAAATTGTTTTTCTGTCTACACTCATACCAATCATACGTCTAAATCGAGAGTTCTATTTTCAAATATAGAACTATAACCGAAATACCCTTAAAGCCTACTTATTTTTATATAAAAAAGCTGTCTTATAAATGTTGAATTCACTGGCGATGATTTGCAGTAGACAGAGATTATAATTTCATCCTATGTATTAAGAGGCAAGCCCTCTACAGGTTACAGTCCCGGCCTTTTATTTTAGAATCAATTAGCCAGTCAAAGGTGCTCAACATACTTAAGCAGTCGAAGAAAACAGAAGACACACTTAGGTGCTTGGTGAAAGATTTTCCACTTGACTGGTAGCTAGCCAGGTGGGCGTTGGCAACACCGTATCAAAGTGTTCGGCTCGCCCCGAAGGCCTCCAAATTAGCCTATATAACGTAACGACAGCACTCTTTCTACTATGAAGACAGTCACTCAACTGTGACCGATCGAGTAGGTAGGTAACTAATAGCCACTAGCGATCACCCATCCAAGTATTTCCAAATGCTTTAAACAGGGCTGCTACATGTCTAGTCGTGCCTTACAATGCAATGTGTATACTTATTGATTGATATTAGTGGTTTTATCTGCGCAACTACTACTCTATACTAGTTGCTATAACAACCTTACAGGGGCAATAAATAGGTAATATCGAAATAATAAAGTCAGAATAGAAAAATTAAATAAGTGTTCTTAATGTTAACTATACTTAAGTGTTTCTTAACCACCATTTGTTTATCATCCATCACACAAGAATCAGTAAAAAACTGCCACAAAATACACCTCTGTTCTCCTGGTCTTTTCTAAAGTTGTCTTTAGGTAGGTACTCTCTGCTATGGCCTGGACTATGGACAAAGGAGAGCGGTGCTATTTATCTCAGGGCAGCCATGGACAATTATCGCATGTAGGTATTTAACTTTTAAGTGACTTTCGGGAGTAAATCTAGTTGAGGGTTGAAATAGACTGAAATCTCGTTCTAACCGTGATACGAGTAAGCAGCGGTCCAAATCCGAACTCTACCTAAAAAATCTAAGTTATTGAAACAAAACACAAAATGTAATGTAAGTCCTACAAAGAAATTGGTAGCGGTGTTCCCAATCTCGATATCCGACGTAAAGGGCCCTTTCTTCAATTTAAGAATCACAATGTTGCTGATTACTTGGTTCAAGTGCTTGCCTGTAATTAAGTATACAAAGGGAGGACGGCTCCGAAATCGTTTTCGTAGAATTCACGTCGCAAAGATGAAGTGTTGCATTGTAACGGGGCGAGCCGCTAGTAAATTACTATTTGAAATAAGCTTCAAATCACAAAATAATATATTTTTAATTACATTTCATGAAGTAAGTGAAGGTTATTTTTTATTATTCTAACACTTACTTAAAACTCTTAGCTACTAATTGGTTGCAATTGGTTGGTAGTTCTTCAGAAGAACAAGAAAACCTCCAAGGAATTAAATGTTGTGTCATTGCTGAAAAATAAATTAATGTTATTGCTGTCAGGCAAGCGCAAGTAGGCCGTAAAATACCGGGCGTAGGGTTTGAAATATGTTCAGAAATAAAAATCGCATATTTTCCATTTACGTGTCAGCGATTTTTGTATTGTATTTATTCCGAAAAAACTTATATCTATTACAAAACAAACTACTGGATTCTCAGGTCCAACACACTCAGATTAAATGACAACACCGATGATTAAGTTATTCATACTGTAGTAGAAATTTAAAATGTGATAATATTATAATTTATAGTACGTATTGTGTATTACAAAACTGTCGTGCTATATACTTATTAATTGGTAAACACATGTTAATGTGAACTAATACAATCATTACGAATAAAGCCGTATGTAAGGCTCTACCACAACATCTATATTCTGCAGTTTGAACTGGACTACTATCTCATTAGATTGACAATTGTTTATATACTTAGTAGAGTGTATATATATTTTAAAGATAAATGAAGGTAACACCATAGACAGTTTCTATCATATTTGATTAAAATTATCAAGGTTTATGATATTCCTTATGACAGAGATTGATATAATATAAAATTAGTTACCCATACATTATTTGTAATGCAAGAGAAAACCAAAATCTTAGGTCGTTAGATCAAATCAATATTAGGAAATATATTTTATATATATGCAAGAAATAACTTATATATAAATAAAATTCGATATTTTTGTTTATTAGTTATCATCAAAAAATCATTACGATGTTTTTGTCGTAGTTTGATTTATTATGAGTACAAATTAAATAGCTTTTCTAAATTCCCGAGTTTATCTCGATCGATCGATATCTCGATTTTTAATTACCTTTATTCGAAAGATTCTTTATTTTAGAAGAAACGAACTGATAAATAATTATAGTAAAAGACACATGTAAAATACGCATAGAAGAGAATATGAATATCGATTGAAAAAGAACACTGATGAATACTTATTAAAAATAGGACAGTAGGTATACTATTTACCCTATACTTAGTTACTTATTCCACATACAAAAGTGTTGTGCAGTATACATATATTTTAGTTAAAGATACGTTACAAACTAATACATTTATTACGAATAAAGATTTTACCTGTTCTACCGTATGTAACACATAATTATATTATAAGATTCTTGGCTCTACCACAACATTCACTTTGAACAGTTTAAACTGGATTATAATATCATTATATTGACGAATGATTACATAATATAAGTTAGTTAGTAGATAAGTGTCAATTACTCTTAAGAAAAATGTGCAGTAATTAAAATTTTCCATCATATAATTTATGAAATTATCGTTAAGCTTTTTATATTCCTTTTCTGAATGACATTGGTTGTGTTCTTGTCATAGGTAGATTTTCATGAATAAATATACTGCTACCTTTTCATGCAAATACTGTTTTCTGTATTTTCGTCCGTTTTCCATAATCCGTTTGACATTCGGATTAGATTATTAGTTATTTAATTTCCCGCCACGCCAGCCTTAACGATATCATTCGCCGGGCTTTTACCAGCGCCAATGTTCCAGCAGTTCTCGAACCGAACGGTCTGATGCGTGACGATGGTAAAAGACCTGACGGCATGACTCTGGTTCCATGGAAGTTAGGACGGCCCTTAGTGTGGGACGCTACATGCGTAGACACTTTAGCGCCGTCACACCTTTCTGAAACCCACGTGAGGGCTGGCGCCGCGGCTACTTCGGCGGAGCAACTCAAGCGGCGCAAATATGCTAACCTGGGTATGGGTTACATATTTGAGCCGTTTGGTGTAGAGACGTTGGGTCCGTGGGGACCGGGAGCTCATCGTATTTTCCAAAATCTATCAGAGCGCTTGGTCGATGCGACGCGTGATCAAAATGCTGGCACCTATTTGGCTCAAAGAATAAGCATTGCAATTCAACGGGGCAATGCTGCCAGCATGCTGGGCACGCTGCCAACTGACAGTGGGTTAGAGCATTTGGACTCCCTATGAGTCCAAATGCTTTTACTGTAGTAGCTGTAGTATTGTAGTAGCTGTACTGTTGTTTATAGTTTGTAGTATTTGTTTAATAAAGGCATATCGCCAGTATAAAAAAAAATTAGTAGTAGAAATTAAAAATGTGATAGTAATATAATTTAAAGTACATATTGTGTATTACAAAACTGTTGTGCAATATACTTATTAATTCGTAAACACATGTTAATGTGAACTAATACAATCATTACGAATAAAGCCGTATGTAAGGCTCTACCACAACATCTATATTCTGCAGTTTGAACTGGACTACTATCTATTACATTGACTATTGTTTATATAGTTAGTAGAGTATATATTTTAAAGGTAAATGAAGGTAACACCATAGACAGTTTCTATCATATTTCATTAAAATTATCAAGGTTTATGATATTCCTTATGACAGAGATTGATATAATATAAAATTAATTACCCATACATTATTTGTAATGCAAGAGAAAACCAAAATCTTAGGCCGTTTAAATTGTAGATCAAATCAATATTAATAAACATATTTTATATATATACAAGAAGAAAGCTAATAATTGAATACAAATAAAGTTATATATTTTAGTTTATTAGTCATCATCTAAAAATGCATTACGATTTTCTTGTCGTAGTTTGATTTATTATGAATACAAATTAAGTAGCTTTTCTAAATTCCCGAGTTTATTATTTTTAATTACCTTTATTCGAAAGATTCTTTATTTTACAAGAAACGAACTGATAAATATGGTCCAAGACACAAGTAAAATACGCATAGAAGAGAATATGAATATCGGTTGAAAGAAGAACACTGATGAATACTTATTAAAAATAGGATAGTATACTCTTTACCTTATACTTACTTACTTATTGCACACTACAAAACTGCTTGTGCAGTATACTTATTTTTTAGTTAAAGTCACGTTACAAACTACCATACATTTATTACGAATAAAGATTTTACCTGTTCTACCGTATGTAACACATAATTATATTAAAACATTCTTGGCTCTACCACAACATTTACTGTGAAAGTACAGATTAAACTGGAATAAAATATCTTTATATTGACGAATGATTATATAATATAAGATAGATATTTGTCAGTTATTCTTAAGAGAAATGTATAGTTATTGAAATTTTCTATCATATAATTTTTAAATAGTCATTATGCTTTTTATATTCCTTTTCTGAATGACAGTGGTTGTTAATGTTCTTGTCATGTGTTGATTTTCATTAAAATTAGGTACCTTTTCGTGCATATACTGTTTTCTGTATTTTCATTCGTTATCCATAATCCGTTTGACATAGGTCAATGAGCCAGTCTTTCGGGCAGCAAAACAAAATTAAACATAATATGTAAAGAAATTTAAAGAAGTGAATGTAACCCACGTTCTATCAAATTCTTGTATTAACTGGAAACTAGGGAATTATGCTCAATTCCTATTATAATGCAATAATATGGTGTCATCATGCTGGTCTGATGGAGCTGGATGATTGGTAACTATTGTAACCTTCAGTACGTAGAAAAAATAACGGGTCGGTACAGAAAAATAGACTTCTATTCGGATTTCATATTTTTGCCGTTTAAAGTTTTTTTTGGACCTACTCCAAAAATGTATATAGTATATATCAAATATTTATAAACCAGCAACTTTATATGTAAAAATATCTTCAATATGAATATGTTTCTAAAATGTCCACTTTATTTTTTTACGTGTCAAATATTAAAATGATTCTAAAATGATTAGGTGAGCAGGTCCTCGACAGTCCTACCAGCAAGACTAAAACCTACCTCCATTTTTTTTAAATTCGTGTTGACGAACGTACTCTTATTTATGCGGATTCGAGCCAGACTTTTTATTTATTTATTTTTTATGTTCTGCTAATCTTGATTTTGTAGCTAGGCTTGTTGATCAAGGGAGTCAAATTTAGAGATACAAAAAATATTATGGGACGGAAAACATAGGTTAATCATATTTTAGATAGTGATAGCCATTCCTGAAATAATTAACTCGAATGAGAATGATTACGACACAATTCTGCATGACTGCTATTTTGATTCACATTATACCAAGTATATGTTAAAAAATTTATTCATGTAGAGTTTTATGTCGTCTTTTGGTTTGTTAGAGAAAACACAAACATATAATTGCACCGACCTCATTTTAGTGGGGTAAAGGTAGAAAAATAATAACGATGATATGTGACCCAATCACGGAATTATTATACCTAGAAAATATCACATCTTCTCTGTGTCTCATGAACTACTGAGCCACAGAACACTCCTCAACGCGAGTTCAACTCGCACTTGTCAGTTCTTCTTTGTTTAATTGATGTTCCATCTTGGCCATGGTTTAGTTGTCACGTTAATGCAACAACGTTCAGTTGTATTCCCACGGAGCAGGTAGGCTTTCGTCCAGTCTATTAATAGCCTATATCTTGTGCGTGCTGAATAGAATCGATCTCCTGGAAACAAGTCAATCAAAACGCTTTGAATAGTAGGACAAACAATGTAGAGATACATCATTGATGTTATGGTTTCGTAACGCTCTTTAATCTGGGCCAAAGTTCTACCAGGCAGAAAATATTGTATTCGCATGTAGTGCCACATATAGTAAATTCCATTCAGCAACATTATGTCTTCTTCCTTTGAAAACCTGCCGTTAGGATCTGGCACCCGTCTCAGATGATGGTAAATTTGGAGTTTTCTTTTGTATTCCATCGTGGTGAGTACATTATTCCAAGGAGTGGTGTATCCCTCTCGAGAACATTCAATTGCCCTTTGTAAATGTTCAACTTCCATCATTGACCATCTTGCATTTACATTTTTTTCAGCCATTTTTGTTCTCATCTGAATATAGCATTGATAGCCAGCTTTGCCGGTATTTAATTTCTTGGCTATTCCATCCCAATCTCGCATATTGAAAGCTGTAGCAATTTTCTGCAATTGCTGTTCTTCATCTTTACTCCAAGAGTTTTTGTTAATGAGTGGATGCAAAAATAGTTTCCAAAAAGCCCTATATTCTTCTGCCTTATGCTTCTTATTCAACAGCTGTGAAACAGCTTCCCAATCAAATTCTCTCTCAAGGGAAAGGACAATCTCAATGAGCGACTTTTCGGAAAGCTCTGTAACCTCTTGCACCAGCTCTTTTGTTCCCGTCATAGCATTCTCCCAAGAACTTACTTTGATAATTTCAACTATATTGGACTGCAGTTCTTTTTTCCTCATCTCATAACTTACAGTATATATCACCTTGAACAGCTCTCTTATATCTCGAATTTTCCAGCAAGGAAAAGAACGTTTAATAGATAAAATATTTAACCGTGCTTGTTCTTTCAAAATATTGTATTGGTCGTCCAGTGGAAATATCTTTATTTTGTCTCCAACATCTTTATTGCATTGATCTAAAAGCATCTCACCTGTTGTTGTAGTGAGGACAGTGGAAGGCGATCCATTGACTTGAATTTCTTCATTTTCAGAAGTTATTTTCCTGCGTTTAGCAGTCGACGGCCCTGAATCATCCATAATGTTATCACACGCGTATAAAAAATGCTTTCCTACAACTATATTTTTATTCAAAGGGAAATGTAACGAAAACGTCGCCGACGGACTTTCACCCTGGCACGTCGCGGTGGGCGGCACACAATTTTAACGATCAATAAAGTGTTGCCGGTAGTCAAACCAGGAAAAGGCCGAAACCGAATCAGTGATAACCCGAAAATTCTCACTTTGTTGTATTTACTATTTGAAATATATCATACGTATTATTTATAATGCTTCAGGAGGATACATACATACTTCTAAGATTTTGTAGAGAAGCGCAGAAATATAAATGTAGTACCTTATCACCCATAGGTGTGGGTAGGTTAGGACTGGGACATCATAATAGGAAACAACAATAACAATAAGTATTTTTTCTTTTTTTTGTAGTTTTTATGTGGTATTAGCTGTTAAAAACTTGCTTTATGTGGTATTAGCTGTTATATAATATATGCCCTATAATTATATTGGACTATCATCTTACTGAGTTTGACGATTGTTTAAAATCAAGTTTGACGAGGGAGCAAAACCAAAAATGTTTTAATATTGTAATGGACACGTTTCCTGTACCTCTTTTTATTTTATCTTTTTGATTTGTTCGATAACAACTTGATCCTCATAAACATTTAAGGATCACGCTGGACGCACAGAGAGGCTAGTGCTAAGAGTTGTTTGCGTGATAGAACAAAAAAAAACCTGCTCTCAGCTCTCTAACCGAACATTTGAAGCAGTCATGGCTAAGTATTGCTATAGACTGCCGCGCAGCAGCTCCATGATTCGAATCCCGTGGCGCCGTGGCCACGGCGGAATCCAAACCTTGAGGGCTTTAGCTTCACCGCATGTTTGAAGAGCATTTTGTGAATGCCCGCTTGGCTACCTACCATGCACCCTCAAGTAGAAGATCTGTTGCCAAGCACCTAACGGTGTGTTCCAGCAGCTGTCCTTGAGAGCCAGTATTTCTAGGTTAAGCCTGTTAACACCCTGGACCTCATCATCACTTACCACCAGGAGAGATAATGGTCAGAGGCTAACCATTAAGAAATAAAAACCAAAAATATATATAATAATGAATGTTTGTAAACAGTCATCTCTACTGCTGATCGTCTAGCCTTTGACTACGATCATACGTGAAAGTAATTATAAGTGATGACTTAGTCAAATAATGGAAATTAGTTATCAAGAAGGGCTGCCGGTACAAAGCGCGTCTATAGTTATTTTTAGCTAGAATATATAGACGCGATATATTCTACATGAGTTTGGAAGTTAGTCAGGAGGGAATTCACAATTATCAGAATATCTCATCGTAAAGAAAAACACTTATATTAGTTTTGACAGTAGTATAAATATTACATTATAATTCGGCGTTCTAAGTATTCGTTTAAAACATTATTTATTATTCAGAAATCTTCTCAAAACCAACAGTTCTGCTTTTCTTTTGCTTATTTTTCTTCCTTTAATTACTCCTTATTCAATCTCTTCCACTTTCTTACAACCGTTGTTAACTCTACGCTTGTCTTTTCGTATTTTGAGTTTTTCTCAAACAGCAAAGCAATCCAGTAACGGTTTTTAGGGTTCCGTACCCAAAGGGTAAAAACGGGACCCTATTACTGAGACTTCGCTGTCCTTCCATCCGTCCGTCTGTTACTAGGCTGTATCTCAAGATAGCTAGAAAGTTGACATTTTCACAGATGATGTATTTCTATTGCCGCTACAACAAAACTAAAAAAAAAAAAAATTAAGGGCCTCCCATACAACAAACTTATTTTTTTTACCGTTTCTTGCCCGCATATACAAATAACCGCGACAGATATACGCTTTAACTATTCACAGAATATTTAGTCTTATGTTCTCTTTAAATATAATTAATTAAAATAAAATAAATAATTAATGGGGCTCCCATACAATAAAAAGGTTTTCGCCGTTTATTTGATAAAAATTATAATAATGAAAACAGGTAGGAACTTGAAATATTCACCGAAGTAGTTTAGATTTAGTTGTATATTTACTTTAAAAATAAACAATTATGTAAATTAAAATAGATTAAATAGTTTAGGAGGGCCCTACACCTACAATAAACGTGACTTTTTCGTTATTAGAAAGACCACATGTTGAAATGTTTACAGAATATTTAGATTTAAGTAGATATATTAATAGCTCAAAAAAATAAGTATTAGGTACGTAGTAATAATTTATATAAGGTAGATTAGATAGCAGAGCAAACTGGGACTACTATTCGTATCCTTGATAGGTACTTGATTTTAACATCACGCACGTACGCACATCAAGCAATAGCAACAAGTGTCTGTAACTTGCAAGATTAGGTTACAGATAATGGTACGGAACCCTTCGTGCGCGAGTCCCACTCGCACTTGGCCGTTTTTATTTATTTAACGTACAGCCCTGAAGATTTTTTACACAAATTTAATTTAAAATTCGAAGATTATTTGACCAATATGAATTGCTCCTTACCCAGTCCATTATGCTAATTACTTTGAGTAGGGATAATGTAGACAAATTGGTATTTAATGTAGGCTTCATGAATACAATTTGCAACTTGACAAAAATGTTAGGGTGCTTAAGAAAAGTTTTCGCGTTACTTGGACGTGAACTCTGACCCTCGGCGTGTAAGTCGGTCATATCATAGACACGAAGAGCCACGAAAACACGAACCATCTTCATGTAAAAATGAAATTCTATTTATATTAGGTATTTTTTTGTTATTGTGATCGAGCAAGCCCAAGGCCCTGCTATAACAGATGCATTTCGTCGACGAATTGAACTATGCCCGTCACACTCTGACTCACACTCGGCATGCCGGGTACAGACGTACAGTTGTTAGGTCTCTTGTGTCTGTAATTTTTCTGACTTCAAGGACTGCTGCTGGAACACACTGTTTAGGTGCTTGGCGACAGATTTTCTGAAAAAATAAAAAAATGCCCTTCCACCACGCGGTGAAGCTGAAGCCCACGGCGGGATTCGAACCATGGACCTGCTGCTCAACAGTCCATAGCCAATGCCACTGAGCCATCATTGCTTCATACGCTTTCTACCTTCTATTTATGCGAAGAAAGATTTCAGAGACAGTGGGTTCGGCCCCTGCTAGCTAGCACGGAAATATTTTTAGATACGTGTCCTAGCGTCGCAGATCGTGCTCATATTCTCGCTCTGGTATTTGGTTACAGGCCTTTCAAATCTGGTATACTATATATGGTACTGGCTTTATAGATATATTCACTTTTCGTCTCGCTATTAGCTTACGCTTGGGTGCAAGGTTTTGTGTTGCACATCACTGCCAGTGTGGTTCTGCAGTTGATCCACTCGGTCTGCATGGCATGTCCTGTTCTCGAAGTGCTGGTTTAATTTTCTGCCACGCCAGCGTTAACGATATCATCCGCCGCTCTTTTACCAGCGCCAGTGTTGCAGTTATTCTCGAACAGAATAGTCTAATGCGTGACGATGGTAAAATACCTGACAGCATGACTCTGGTTCCGTGAAAAGTAGGTCACATATTTCTAAAACCATCGTGCCGAAGTAGCTGCGGTGCCAGCAGCTACTTCAGTAAAGCAACTCAAGCGACGCAAATATGACAATCTCGGCAGTGGTTACATATTTGTGCCGTTTGATGTGAAGACTTTGGGTCCGTGGGAACCGGGAGCTCATTGTATTTTCCAAAACTTATCACAGCTCTTGGTCGATGCGACACGTGATTAAAATGCTGGCACCTATTTGGCTCAACGAATTGGCATGATAATCCAACGGGGCAATGCTGCCAGCATGATGGACACGCTGCCAACTGGCTATAGCATCTGGAACGCTTGTGCGTCTGCAATGGCTAGTAGGTTGTATACATTAATTGTACGTAGTATATAGCTGTATAGTGTTGTATGTTTTGAAGTATATTGTTCATAAAGGCATACCGCCGGTTTATTAAAAAACAATTTCTTAACATCTTAATATTAAGCTTACAAACTAGTCGAAGCTTACTTCCCTTATTTGACGTCTAAACTACACCATTGATAGACGAATAAGTATCTAGTTAACACGACTAATGACAGACGTCTATACGACGTCATTTATAGGTGAATAAAGTTTTGATGATGGCTTAGTGACAATGACTATGAGAGTCCGTGCAAGAGAACCACGGTGTTAATATTCCACCATAGGCGTGAGGTTCACCTAACGGTGTTAGCTTTTTCATATGCGTATCTGGCTAACTACCACCTTTACCTTCCTGCATGTATCCCACTTATGTCACGTCTGCTCAATATGACCTCTTTAACATTACAAAAAAGAACATATTGCAAGCCAATTTTATAATCGCATAGATCCAGTGGCCAGTCCATCATGGATATCGTTAATAAGTTAGTAATTCTAGGTTAGCCTGAACAACATCTTCTACCACATCCCCACTTATCATCGATAATTTTAAATAAACTACTTACATATTTCAAATTATCGATGATAAGTGACGATGTGGTAGAAGATGTTGTTCAGCCTAACCTAGAATTACTGGCTCTCAAGGACAGCTGCCGGAACACACTGGTAAGTACTTGGCGGCAGATTTTCCACTTGAGGGTAGAAGCTAGCCCGGCGTGCTTTCGCAAAATGCCCTTCCGCCATGCTGTAATCTGCTCTGCCACCCAAACAACAACAAATAACAACCGGGACCGGGTGTCCTCTGAAGCACATGAGCGCTCAGTAGTAACGCCATAAGCGGTCATCCATCCAAGTCACGACACTGCTTAACTTAGCTGATCGGTTAAGAACGGCTAAGCAAAGTTCGCTACGAGCGCTTCGATTTTAGTTTGACTGTGTGATGAAACCAACATTTATTAATTATTTTACGGGCCTTTGGAATGCGGAACCGTGAATAGCGTAAGCCCAACTTGCATTTAGTATGTTTTTAAATAAGCTATTTTTACGGTAGTTTTTTTTTATGTTGTTGTGAAGGAACAAGCGCTTGGCCCACCTGATGTTAAGCGGTATCCTCTGCCTATAACAGATGCATTTCATCACAAGTGACGAACTGCACTGCGCCCATTACCTTGAGACAAACCTGTTAAGTCTCATTTTTGCCTGTTATTTCACTGGCTCTCAAAGACTGCTGCCGGAAATCACCGTTAGGTCCTTGGCGACAGATTTTCTACTTGAGGGTGGTCGCTAGCCAGGCGGGCATTCGCAAAATGCCCTTCCACCATGCGGTGAAGCTCAAGCTCTGGGCGGGATTCGAACCATGGACCTGCTGCCCGGCAGTCCATAGCCAATGCCACTGAGCCATCACTGCTTCAAAATGTAGCTAACAGACATTCGAAGTATTTTTTGTCACAGACTAGACTACAAAATAGATACAATTATAGATAAATTGTAGAAGCAAATATAACGGTATTTTTTTAATAGATGGCTTAAGTAAAAACCTAAGTAAGAAAAGTATTTATAATGTATAATTTTGTTTTCATAAAATAGGTACAATGTTATGGCAAGCGTTCTGAAATTATATAAATATCTTTTTACCAAATAATGGAACAGACTTCAACACTCAAATGTGTGAAATAACTTGTTGAAGTCGGTACCATGCGCACAATATTGTTATAATAGGTAATTTTGAACCATCATGGTTAGATAGGCATATAAAAACGTAACACCGTGAGGTGAACCTTACTCACGAAGTCGGTAAAAATGCCTATTAATTACGATCTTACCTTAAGGTGAGGCCGCACCATTGAATTTTATTCCGAAATCTGATTATCACTAAACTTTCACCAAATATACCTATCGTTGACAATCGTGGCCGTAAATGAGGTACATGAACATTACAGTGGACAGAACGTAGTAATCAGTTCTAAGATATTTTTTATAGGATTATGACCCACCTGTTGTTAAGCTGACTAACCTCTGCCTATAACAGATTTTTTTCATTACAAGTGAAGCGCTCGTAGCGAAGTTTGCTTAGCTGTTTTTAACCGATCAGCAAAGTTAGCAACGTCCGCCGCGGTCATGAGTTAGATGGGTGACCGCTAGTGACATTACTACTTCCGTGCTTCGGAGGGCACGTTAAACCGTCGGTCCCGGTTGTTGTTAGAATGGCAGTCGTTATAGCATGGTGCATTTTGCGAATGCCCGCCTGGCTAGTCATAATATTAAACTATATCAAAATACCATAAACATATAAAAAAAACTCCAAAAGATGTACGACGTCCCATACAAACTCTTAATTCAGTAGAAAACCATGCCGTGGCCGAATAAGCATTTTACTCTGTGACACATTGCGTCCGTCAAATCACTAGCGCTATAAAATTACTAAATTTTATGTCACAAAATTTGATAGGTTCTACGATCACGAAGTAGCATAGGTCCGGCGTCTAGTAATGCATAAGCGGCACTGACGGCTCGTCCCTCGCACCGCGCAAGAGCCCCGCAGTTGCTTGGAAGTAAATGTCGTAACCGCCAAAACGATATCTTTTAATTTAGAGAGTACCGTTCCAGTAACGCCTTTTTTGTCATGGCGAAATTGTAGCACTACCATTGTTATATTTTTTAATGTAAGTATCAAGTCAATAAGACAAATTGGTTCCGAGTAGAAGGCAAATATATGTCAAAATTGAGATATTTTTCTTATTTTATTCATAGAACAAAAATTAACAAATCAAAAAACTGTCTTGGCGCTTTTGTACATTATGAAATGAATTAAATACATCTGCAAGTATATGAATCCTAGCATAATATTTGAAATGAAGTAAGAGCTCAAAAATCTCGGTAATGTTGATATTTATGACAGAAGAGCCTTAATAAGAGTACCAACCTGTGGCAGACATATTCACTTTCCAAGTGGCCTTGGAAACGCCATCAGCCTGGACGAAGCGGACGGTTCTGTCCACCAGTGCGAGGATGTTTGACCCGAATGGATGGATAAGCCCGGTGATCTTCATGGCAAAGTGTTTGCTGCAGCAGCTTTGGACTTTAGGTATCTCGTGGGACGAGCCCCTAAATGGAACGCCATTGGATACATGGCTGGAGCTTATATGGAGCATGGAAGGTGTTAATCGGGTTGCCTTGCCTCGGCGTATATTGCCGCCGGGCAAGTATATGGCTACCATTCACGGGTTCTCTGACGCATCGGAACGCGGATATGCGTCAGCCGTGTACTTGCGAACGGTGGACTCTGAGGGCAGAGTCTCCGTCGTACTGCTTATGGCAAAAAGCAAGGTAGCTCCTATAAGGACGAGGTTGACCATACCTAAGTTGGAGCTATGCGGAGCTCATCTTATGTCACGACTGCTGAGCCACGTCGTAAAGGAGTTGGCATCTACGGTGGACATAGAGAAAGTCTAAGCCTGGTCGGATAGCCAGGTTACAATAGCGTGGCTCAGAGCTGCGCCACATACTCTGGACACTTTCGTAGGGAATCGAGTGTCGCAGATACAGAACATTGGACTGGACATTATGTGGAGACATGTACCAGGGGAGCTTAACCCAGCGGACTGTGCGTCACGGGGATGCACAGCACCGGAGCTCGTAGAGCACCCCCTATGGTAGGGACCAGCATGGCTGGTTGGAGCTGAGAGGTCTTGGCCAGTTCCAAATACCGATGAGTCGGTAGCTGTGTTGCCCGGGTTGCACATGCATGCGCTGGCAACTACATCAGAGGTTAAGGAGGACTAGTTGGTGGGGCGGTACAGCAGATTGGAGAAGCTGCTGGCGGTGACCAGCTGGATCAGGCGCTTCGTCCATAACTGCCGCCATCCAGACCAGAAGCAGCTTTCGCCTACCGTGCCACCAGAGGAACGGTGAAGCTCATTGGCGCATTGGGTAAAGGCCCTTCAGGAGGACCGCTTCAAGCTGGAGCTATCGACTCTGCGGTCAGGTCGTGCCAAGCTGAAGGGAGCGGTCGCTCGCCTTAACCCTTTGTGGACTCGGAGGGGCTTCTGCGTGATGGAGGACGTCTTAGGAAGGCGGGCCTGCCTTACGGAAGTCGCCATCCCATGTTACTGCCTAAGTCTGGAGCTCTGGTCGAGCTCATTGTGTTAGACCGGCATATTCGTAACGCGCATACAGGTTGCAACGCGTTGCTGGCCATTCTACAAACGGAATTCTGGATTTTGTCAGCACGGATCGTGGGAAGTGTCCTTTTTCGCTGCATGCCTTGCTACAAGTTGAAGGCTTCTACCATGCAGCCGCAAATGGGAGACCTGCCCTCGGATAGGGTAACGAGAACGTGCGAAGTGTCCTTTTTCGCTGCGTGCCTTGCAATAAGTTGAAGGCTTCTACCATGCAGCCGCAAATGGGAGACCTGCCCTCGGATAGGGTAACGAGAACGAGGCCGTTCGACGGGGTCGCCACGGACTTTCGTTCTCGTTACCCTATCCGAGGGCAGGTCTCCCATTTGCGATCCGGGTTCTGCTGGTGCTCTTCAGGGATGCCGTCCAAAACCCTTGGTTCGTTAGAAAGCCACTTGCGCAACTCGTAGGCTCCGGCTACCAAGATGGCTATAAGCTCGTCCCTCAAAACCAGAGCTTCCTCCACCGTCTGCGCGCCCGTGCATACGTCATCGACATACTAATCCCGCGCCAGCACGGGGGCAGCACGTTGGTAGCGCAGTCGCTCACGGTCTGCTAGCTCCAGCAGTGACTGAATGGCGATGAAGGGGCTAGACTTCAGCCCATACGGATTTGTGTTCGGCTCATACACGATCACCGGATCGTCTGGTTGCTCGCGCTAGAGTATGAGCTGAAACCTCCTGTCCGCAGGATGAATAATTGTTTGGCGGAACATCATCCTGATGTCCGCTCCGAGCACCACCTGATGCCTTCGGAAGTTAAGAATAATGGCGACGATATCCCGATGCATCTTAGGAACAGAATGGAGACACTGATTCAGTGATACTCCATTTGAAGTCGGGGCTGATCCGTCGAACACCGTTCTTAACTTGCCCGTTGATGCTTTCACTACCGCAGTGGTAAAGTGTGGGACTACGGGATTAAGAAGGGCCCCTGTCCACGTTGGGACGTGTGTCGGAGTCGAACCACGCTCTGCTACCAGAATTTGTATGGACATATTCTTAATCCCCGTAGTCCCACACTTTACCACTGCGTCGTGGCGTATTCGACTGGCCTCCTGGAATGTCACAGGAAGACACCAGCCGATATATGTGCTATTAGGCACGTGGGTATAAGACGGCGGGAACGACCTACCTTCGGACTACGTGCTAGTCGCTCCGTCCAAAGGGAATTATCGCTAAACACCCTAAAGCTAGATAATTGATCAATCAGCTATACGGAATTACAATTAGGATACGTTCCCTGATCTCGATGGTGAAGGAGTGGCCCGTCGACAGCAATCCGTTGCTCGCCCTTTCACTAACACTGAACGCCTGGCGTCCCAAATAACAGTCACTCACACACAAAGCACCAATGTTTATCGTCACTAATAAGTAGTAATCCGTTGCTCTAATCCACCAGGTCGCCGCGACCCTAGTTTTACGCACCCCACGTCAACGCGCGAACAGCCCACTGCTTGAACTGATTTCAAAACCAAACAAAGCGTCAGCGCCAGCCGCACGCTCACATTTACAAAATCCATCACAGATAACACGTACAGGATTCGTGTCCGCGCGCGCTCAGAAACAGACTGCATTATTTAGCTTTGTTTTCCTAACACAACTTAAGGCAAAATTCGAAATGGATGAAATCATCGAAGGAGAAATAATAGTGGTGACTTTAGAAGAGTTAGATAGGGCTCAAAAAAATAATTAGCGTTCTATTTAGGTAAAAGTAATACCAAATTTTGTTTAAAAAAAAACTTACTATTTACCACGACTCTTCAGTGATAATAATCGATTTCACACAAATTTTAGAATGTAAAAAGAAATTCTATGAATTGTTGAAACATGGGTTGAAAGTGAACTGACTGGATAATTTACTGCGCCACATCTCTCCAGTGCCACCGCGTCGCGCCACTGCATCATTTGCGTTTTACATCTCTATAGTGCGGTTTACGCCATTGAATCCATACAATTCAATATTACTCGAGCCGCGCTGCTTCGCTGACGCGCTGTACTGCAGTCACATCACCTTGACGTGACCAATCAGATGCGATCATTTCTAAGTGCCAAATCAATTAACCAATCCCATTGAATTCTGATAAATTTTGCGTGTTTTGTTACTTGTTAACGATAAGTCCGAAATCAAAGCAGTCACTGTATGAGAGTTACACTTCTTTACATTATTTATTCGTAGATTACAAATAACGAATTGCAATGCGCCCGTCCGTCTCCCTGACACATTCAGTCGTTTAAACTCTCGTGTGCTTGTAATATTACCTACTAGCTTCAAGTACATCTTCTATATACTCGTATATAAGAATCAAAGTCCTGGCTCACTGACTGACAGACAACGCACAGCCTAAACCGCTGGTCGCAGAGACTTGAAATTTGGAGGGTGTATTCGTCTTAATGCGTAAGGGTGTACTAGGAAAGGATTTTTTTAAATTCAACCCCTTAGGGGGTAAAAATGGATGAAAACCTATGTATGAAAGTCCTATGATTTTTAACTTACAGTTCTGAAAATTTGTATTCGGAAAAGTTGAAGTACAGATTAATATTAGGTCCTTACATATGAAATTGGCGTCTTGTATGGGAGGAACAAAAAGTCGAATATTTTTTAATATAATATATTTAATTAATCAAAGTATGAACCATTATTTTCTATGCACTTTTGCCATCTCATAGGTAGTTCATTGATCCCTTTACTAAAAAAACCAGTCGGACGGGAATCAATAAAATCTTTGAAGGCGATTTGGACTGCCCCATCGGAGTTGAATTTTTTCCCTTGCAAGAAGTTATCCAAATTTCGAAAAAAATGGTAATCTGTTGGAGCAAGGTCCGGGGAGTACGGAGGATGTCTTAGACTTTCCAATTGAAGCTCTTCTAATTTAGTAGCCGTCTGTAGCGCAGTGTGTGGTCTAGCGTTGTCGTGAAGCAGCAGTGGCGTGGAGCGATTGACCAGCCTAGGTTGTTTAGCCGCTAGCTTTTCCATCATGGTTTGCAATTCCTGACAATAGACATCAGCCGTAATAGTCTGGCCAGATTTGAAAAAACTGTAATGAACAATACCGGCACTAGTCCACCAAACGCTTACAAGTAAATTTTTTGGGGTTAATTTTCGCTTGGGGCAGGATTTGGCTGGCTGGCCAGGATCTAACCATTGCGCTGAGCGCTTCCGATTATCGTAAAGAACCCATTTTTCATCACAGGTAATGATTCGGTTTAAAATACCTTCATTATTGTGCCGGTTTAGTAATGTAACGCAGCAGTCGACGCGCGTTTGCCGGTTTGTTTCAGTCAATTCGTGAGGTACCCACCTTTCAAGCTTTTTAATCTTCCCAATTTGCTTCAAGTGAATTAAAACAATTTTATCACTAACATCGCAGCCTGCAGCTAACTCGGACGTGGTTTGCGATGGATCCGCTTCCAAAATAGCCTTCAACTCTTCATTATCAACTTGAGTCTCAGGCCGTCCACGGGGCTTGTTCTGCAGGTCGAAATTTCCAGAACGAAAACGTTGGAACCAAAAACGAACTGTGTTTTCTTTTGCAACACGACCGCCATACACATCATTCACCCTTCGAGTTGTTTCCGCAGCACTAGTGCCACGGCGGAACTCGTACTCGTAAATAATGCGATATTTAAGGTTTTCCATTTTGTAAAATGAGTGACGCAAACAGAAAAAAACAGAAGAAAAAAAACAAATGAATGACGATTATCGAAGCACAAATACATGAGTTTATAGCTGTACAAATTTGAATTTGGAATTCCTTACCAAAGAGGAGAAATTCGTGATTAAAGTGGCCAGTACGAAAAACGCCAATTTCATATGTAAGGACCTAATATTACTTTGCGTTAATTTGTTATAATCTGCTGTTTGATGCCCCGTTCAAAGCAGTAGATAAGTACGTCTGTTGAGACATCAGTGTCACAGGTTCATTTGAAGCGGATACCCTGCATATATTAATAGACTTATAACAACAATTAAGCATTAGCAGTCGATTAAGAGTATCGTAGCCCAGTCAGCGAACAAACGGTGTTGTCTATGGTAATTCACTTTGAGCTCCTGGGTCAGCTGGATTTTTTTACGGGTGTAACCCCAAGTCCCGCCGCAAAATTCGCCAAGTTGAAGTCTGCGAAAGGCCGAGTTCTTGTGCACGGCGAGAAATCGATTGCCTCGGAGTTTCCTGCACACTCTCACGGACAGCAGCGATGTTCTCGGCTAATCCGGCGTTCCTTTGACGTAAGGATGTTGGTTGGTTGTTTACCGAACCAGTTGTCTCCAATTTGGTCACTAAACGTTGAGAGTCGACTTTGAAGGGCCACCGCGTTTGCCGTAAAATGGACGTAAAGCGCGCAACGTTTGCACTAACGAACACTAATTTTGATAATAAAGTTTTATCATTTGGACGTGCTGCTCAATCGTGTATATAATCGGGAAATATAACTAAGTCTTTTATTGACGCTACAGATTTTAGTACATGTATTAATACAAATGTTCAGTCAAACTGTTTAAACTGTCAAGGCAACAGGGAAGTGTCCAAATTTAGCACTGTACTACCAAAATATAAATCGCTCCCCTGGCAAAATACTTGAAATTAAAATGTTCTTAGATAAATATTTTTTTTTAAGATATATTCTGTATTTCTTAAACATGACTTAGAGCAGATACAATGTTATTTAATGTTAAAAGTATGTAAGTTTAGTATAGGCAGTGCGTTTAAGATCATCTGCAGAAGGAGGAGGGTGTATTATTCTTTTAAAATGTAACTTAAAATTGGCAGATAGGCAGATTTCTGTCCTGAACATCTGACTACTATCACAAATCTGTGAGGTTGTTTGTGTGGAGGTGGACAGGCATACCGTGTTGTGTGAATATCGATCACCAAAGATGACGGTGGTGCTCATTAAAATTGAATTAAATACGGATGGAACGAAGTTCCTTTCGATTAATTAGTTAAGGAATTGTAATAAAATTTTATTTTTATTAAGTTATAATATTTTTTTATTATTAACTAGCAGCCCTTATTAAAAAAATATATAATTATTATTATTATACACTCACATAAACCCTTCTATTTGAGTCAGGTTACTAAGAAAAGAAAATAATAATGAATGTTTGAACATAATTATTTTAATGAACTTTTATTTGTATATTTTTTTGTTCTTATGATTTTTTTATCGCGCAAAATCATTAACCTCTTTTTGCGTTGTTGGATAAAAACTATCCTATATCCTTCCCCATGTCTCAAACCATTTCCATACCAAATTTCATCCTAATCGGTCCAGTAGATATCGGTTATCGCGCCAAACCATAAACCTCTTTTTGCGCAGTTGGATAAAAACTATCCTATGTTCTTCCTTGTGTCTCAAACTATTTCCATACCAAATTTTATCCTAATCGGTCCAGTAGATCGGTTATCGCGCAAAAACATTAACCTCTTTTTGCGCAGTTGGATAAAAACTATCCTATGTCCTTCCTCGTGTCTCAAACTATTTCTATACCAAATTTCATCCTAATCGGTTGAGTAGATCGGTTATCGCGCAAAATCATTAACCTCTTTTTGCGCAGTTGGAGAAAAACTATCCTATGTCCTCCCCTGTGTCTCAAACCACTTCCATACCAAATTCCATCATAATCGGTCCAGTAGATCGGTTATCGCGCAAAACCATTAACATCTTTTTGCGCAGTTGGATAAAAACTATCCTATGTCCTCTCCCGTGTCTCAAACCACTTCCATACCAAATTTCATCCTAATCGGTCCAGTAGATCGGTTATCACGCAAAACCATTAACCTCTCTTTGCGCAGTTGGATAAAAACTATCCTATGTCCTTCTCCGTGTCTCAAACTATTTCCATAAGTACCAAATTTCATCCTAATCGGTCCAGTAGTTTCAGAGCCTTTTCAATGCAAACAAACAAACAATCAAATCTTTCCTCATTATTATATTAGTTTAGAAAAATATAATGTGATATAAACTACGCTACTAACAACGCGCGATAAGGAACTTCGTTCCAACTACCTATGCCTATATGACGACAGTTTCTGCCATTGCATTTCACGGATTCCATATGGATTGACAAATCAAAAGGTACTATAACAATTAGTGCATTTAGCCAATCATCTGCCTGTAAAGTTTTTCAATACAAGAGATTAATTATAAAAACCCACAAAATACGAAATTAGTGATAAACCGACCAAGTTTGAATTGTTACAAAAAAGCCACCGCACAATATAAAGTGCTTATCTTCCAAAATGTATAGCATAGTACAGATACTTTGGCACACGTGTGTATACAATACTTGTTACAAAAAATACTTAATTAATATAAAAAACCTATCGGAGTTGAGTTTTTATGGTCAAAAGTATTAATTGAATACCTACTTAAGTGTACGTACGTAGATACATAAGTAAGTATGAAAACTTGAAAACTCGCTATAATTAGATTGAGGTACCTACGAGTATTACATGTGCAGTGCATTGCTATCAAAAGGAAGTTTTTGCTTCCTTACAGTAGCTACCATGGACATAGATTTCATAAATCCATGGCATAGACACACTGGTACTGTTACATGGCAGCAGATACACGTAAAGTCTCGCATAATTTAACAAAAGGCAACACGTGCTTTTTAGGAATCCGTAACCAAAGTGCATAGCTTCATAGCGTTTATGGCGAAAATAATGCCAAGACCAAAGTGGAACAACTTTTTGGGAGTGTGATCGTTTTTATCGTTTTTGGCGAATTTAACTCCAAATGGTACTTACCCTTAGCGTTCTTATCCTAAGGGTGCGTACCATTTGGAGTTAAATTCGTCACAAAACGATAAAAACGATCACAATCCCATAAAGTTCTTCCATTCCACTTGGGTCTTGGCATTATAAAGGATCCATGGAAGTAATAAGTACTACGGTTGTACGTAGTACTTATTACTTCCATGAAAGGATCACAGTGATCACAATCATAGACGCAAAATGTTGTAAAAATTATCAAAAATAACGATATTGGCCTCAAGTGGAGTACGCCCTATATATATAGCTTAAACATACAAAAATACAAAATAGTATACTTTTGCGGGTGCTTACCATTTGAAGTGAAATTCGCTAAAAACGGTCACACTTCCAAAAAATTGTTCCACTTGGGTATTGGCATTATTTTCGCCATAAACGCTATGAGGCTTCTGGAACAGTTTGAATTACCTACATCTAATGTCAAAAGTGATAGAAGTGGCAAATTTTAGTGGCAATCTTAGCGTCCTTATCCTAAATGGAATAGGGGAGTACAGTTACAAACGATCACAGTGATCGCAACCATAGACGCAGATTTTGTGATCAATAACGAAATTGGCGTCAAATGGAGTAGGCCAAACATATATTACTTGCTCAGTGACTTTAGTAATCTTTGACCATAGAACTTAAAATAATACTACCTTTGACTTAAACTGTGACCTCACGTCAATACGCCGGGCCGGGCACCGCGCTTTTTCTGCTTCAAGTGAAAGCGTACGAATTTAAGCGGTTCAAAATTATTTACGGGTCGGGGTTAAAGCATATTTTTTTTATCCACGAATCTTAATTTATATTGTAACCTAGTCAGTTTATTTAAAATATTACCGAGTGAGTGCGTCCGTAACGTAGGTATATTCGTTTTCGTTAGTGAATACATACCTATCTTCTTAATTTGTGCATATGACTTTCAGCCCGCACTTTATCTTCTTCTCGCTGTAATAGAAGATTGCATCGAACATTTCCATATAACTCGCCTGTGGTGTGGTGATATTGTTATTTGCCGAAGGATTAAAACTTGTCGACAGCATAACATAGACACCCGGCAAATAAAACGTTAAAAGTATACATAAGTATTGTTTTGCTACTCGCGGCGTGAGTCTACTAGAAAAAGAAATGAAACTTGTAAAATAAAATAATAAGTTATCATATGTAAAACATGAACCCTAGGGTGATTTTGGTTGTCTGCAAAGTTTTTTTTTTATATTGTGGGGTAATTGATTGTCATGAACACATAAAATATGCTGCGGTTCTTTTCCGGCATGGAGACAGGACTCCTGTAGATCCATATCCTACGGACCCATACAAAAACGAAACACTATGGCCAGTAAAATTTGGGCAGCTTACGAATACAGGAAAAGCACAGCATTTTTTGCTTGGGCAGTGGGCACAGGCCCGTTATAAGGTAAGACATTTTTTATTCTAAAATAACTGATAAAAGGGTGATTAATTATGGTAGGACTTTAGCTAGATGCAAATCGATTTTAAGGGCACGAAAGGGAAGGAAGGAGATAGAGGATGCATTTTATGTGGGGACAAAATCCTGACACCATGGATTTTAAAATTTCTAGCCTCGTATTAAATGTTGCTTTGGTTTAGATTATAAAACATCGATTTAAGGGGTGTGGTGGGTAGGGGCGAGTGCAGGGGGATGGGTAGAAATTCCACCTGGTTTTCTGATCCCTACCCCTAGAGTGTGTATAAAAAATGCGGAGCCACAAGCTCGCTATCCTGAGTGGAGCAAGCCCACGACACCAAGTGAAGCGAAGGGGTGAGGTGGCGAGCTAAGCGAGCCGGCGATTTCCGTGGCGGAGCAAAATCGAGTGGGTCAAGTTACACTCAGGAGCGATATAGCGAGAGTTCTGGCGAGAGCCCATAATAGAGTGAAATTTAATCATGAAAAAGTAACATTTTTATGAATAGAGAGATTAAAAATTAAAAAAAAATTATATCTTAGAAAGGGGGGAGGGCGGGAGTCGCAACTTCCCCTTCACAGGGCGTCTACCCTACACCCCTCTGCCCCTTACCCGTCAAATAGATGACTGAAAATAGTGAGGTTATAAACTAAAAAAATATATCTCTGAAAGGGGGGGTGGATCGCAACTTCCCCTTCACAGAGGGGGGTCTAACTAATGTAACAAATTTTAAAAAATTGGAAATTACTATTACTTTTTCCCAGTTTTGAAGCACCAATATAATAAAATAGAAAATAATAATAATACCAACACATTGTTCTATGATGAGACATTGCAAAATCTTATCTACAACAAGGCGAAAAGGATAGCTATAAAGTGCATGCAATGATCTTGAAAAGGTGATGCAAATGGCTAACCATAGGTGAATTTTGTATCACCGTGGCGTTAAAGTCGTGCACATTGATATATGACTAGTCACCTGCCTTATTAAAATTTTATCTTAATGCCCCTCCCAGATCAAAGTAACTTAGTAAGATGGGGAAGAGCCACCCATAAGTCTTGCTCCATTTGTCGGGAGGCGATAGGTACAGCAAGGCACTTATTCCTTGAATGCATGGTGCCCCTTGATAGGGGTCATTATTTATGTCACCATGATAGAGTCCTCGAAATCATATGAGAGTCTAGCTAAAGCAAATTAAGGTTTGACCACGAACAAATGACACATTGACTTTGTAAAAGAAAGAGTCATCTATAGAATCTAAATCCAAGGCTGACTCCATCTTAGGCCCAGCCTCCGATTGGACTCTTCTGATGTATATGGAAAAGACTGTAAAATTACTGCAGATTTTGGTTTATCGTCATCAAGACCCGATATATTTTAATACTCAATACATTTTAAATGCATATTCCTTGTAGAATTTACAGTGCTGTGGAAGACAAACAACCTTACCTTAGGACCATACAATAAAAACAATCAAATATTATGACTTGACAAATTAATTAACCCTAAACTGTTATGTAGTTAATTTATATGCTACCCTATATAAGACATTACCTACTAAAAGACATTGGCCTGTCAAGAACAACTGTAACTTCCTTCCTAGAATGTGCATCTAAGGCGGCATGACTAGGACCTTACCAAATTTGGTTAGGCATCGAGCAGGGGAGCATTGATGAAATCATAAAGGGGGGAGACCAAACTCCTTGGATGGCAAGTCCCAGGCACCTGTGACTTTTTTAATGTTATTTTCTCAATGCCCACCTGATGTTAAGCAGACTAACCTCTGCCTATAACAGAAGCATTTCATCACAAGTCACAAATTGCACTGCACTGTCACTTTGAGACATAGTTGTCTGCGCCGGAACACACCGTTAGGTGCTTGGGAACAGATTTTCTACTTGAGGGTGGTCGCTAGCCAGGCAGGCATTCGCAAAATGCCCTTCCACCATGCGGTGAAGCTCAAGCCCATGGCGGAATTCAAACCATGTACCTGCTGCGCTGCTGTCCATAGCCAATACCACCTAGATATAACTGCTTCGCAACTTCTTCGACGTGGGCCTCTTCCTCTGTAACGCTTTGGACCTGGTACCCTCACGGTGTATTCATGGAATGCTAAGAAATTCATCTTATCCTTTACTATAATAATTAAACCTTTATGTAAAACAATTATTCTGGAAAAATATAATGAATACAAATAAACTATTTACATTGCCTTTATACACTATGCCAAGGCTTTTGACAGCCTCAGACATGAAATTGTATGGCAATGCCTGAAAGAGCAGGGAATCCAAAATACCTACATCAACATCATCAAAAATATTTACAGTGAAAGTAAAGGTAGGATAAGACTGGAATCTACAGGAGATGCTTTTCCAATAAAAAGAGGTGTCAGACAAGGTGACCCACTTTCACCAAAGCTGTTTACAGCAGTGCTAGAACAATTGTTTAGGAAGTTAGATTGGGAGCATCTAGGTCTTAACATAAATGGATCAAGATTAAACCATCTCAGATTTGCGGATGACCTGGTCATATTAGAAGAAGATCCAAAACTACTGGAGTCCATGATACAAACCCTAGCAGATAAAAGTAGAGAAGTAGGCCTAGAGATGAACTACAGCAAAACTAAGGTGATGACTAATTCAATTCCCGTAGACATAACAGTCAAAGGACAGAAACTGGAATATGTAGAGGAGTATGCATATCTCGGCCAGATAATATCGCCTAGTGACCAGATGTCCAAAGAAATAGAAAAAAGAATTGCAACAGGATGGAAAATCTACTGGGCTTTGAAAGAAATTACAAAAAGCAAGGAAATAGGCATAAAAATCAAGAAGAAGACCTTTGATACATGTATTTTACCCTGCATTACATATGGCTGCGAAACCTGGGCTTTGACTAAACACCACAGGGATAAACTTGCAAGATGTCAGAGAAGTATGGAAAGAAGCATGTTAGGTTTAAAACTAAAAGACAGAGTAAGAAGTACTGACATCAGACACAAAACCAAATTAACGGATATCCTGGCTCGTATTGATCAACTAAAATGGAGGTGGACTGGACATATGCTCAGGTGCAAAAAGGAAAAATGGAGCAAACAGGTGACAATCTGGTACCCAAGAGATGGCATTAGGAGTCGAGGTCGTAAAAAGAGAAGATGGGAGGATGACCTGAAAATGACTTTAGGTCCGCTCTGGACAAGAGTGACGGCGGACAGACAGCAGTGGAAAGAGTTGGAGGAGGCCTTTGCCGTAAGGCACACCGAACTGAGAGACCTTTTGTAATGTAATGATATTATTTAAAATTATTTCTGTTTTAAATGTGAAAAATTGTTAAAAGTTCGGAAATAAAAGGCTTTATTATTATTATTATTATTAACATTCGTTTATATTATGCTGTGCAAAAGTGGTGATTCTGTGTTGTTCTTTGTATGCGCAGTATACAAAGAACAACACAGAATCATCACAAATCAATCAAAAGTGATGATTCTGTGTTGTTCTTTGTATACTGCGCAGGGCTACAGCGAATGCGGCACTCAATGCAATGCAATTTCAGTATATTATAAAGCTACCGATAGAGTTCTTGCAATGGTGGAATTTGACACTCTGCATTACTTCAATTTACATTAATTACTAGTCTAGCATGTTCCACTGGTGACCTCATGGTCAGTTTCCATCAGATGAGACTGCGGCCAAATGCTTGGTTATCAAGTATGGAGTCTAAAAACATCGAGTTTGCTACTGGAACTCCTAGAAGGGCGGAGCTTGACTAGCCTAATTTAGGCTTGGTTTCACAGATGTAAAGATATTATCTTTTCAAAGAGTGTGCATAGGAGAATTACTCAACTAATAAGTTAAGGCTTATGATGATATTCCTTGATTATTATGATAATGGATTCTGGAGACCACCACTGGAACTCTAAGATGCAGTGCTAGTGGTATTAAGCTTAGGCTCATTATATTATTTACGAGGAGTCTTTCTGCAGGACAGACTAAATTGACCTGATGGTGGATTCTTCTTATTCTTAATGGGGGCTACATGTCCGGCACTGAAGTCCCGCCTAGGGTGTTTGTGCATTTCCCCCGCCAGCGTCTACCCAAGCCCAACTCCTAAATGTAGCGGAGAAAAGACTCTGGGTCGCTGGCATAGCTGCTCCAGTGGCATATGTGGTGGTGGTGAGGGTTTCATAGCTGATAATGGCTTACATAGTCCCGTATCAACTTATATTTGTTCCGTGGTTTCGCAGTGCAATAGGTCATGCTGCATGGTCTCTTCTTCACGCATAGAGCCTCCTATATAGAGGGCTATCTGTTGCTCCAGTTTTGTGCAGAAAGTAATTCAGGTTACAGTGACCTGTAAGGAGGCCTACAAAAAGGCGCAATTCCTTCCGCAGTAGCTTTAACAGGTTATTTGTCAGCTTCTTGTTTAGAGTTGGAAACATGGACTTTGCATGTTTACAATCTTCTAACTTATCCCACAGGTTTTGTTGTTCTCTCTCGGTGTTACGACGCAATTGTTCCCGTATTTCTATTGCTGATGGTGGACTCTGGAGACAGCTACTAGAAATCTGTGATATAGGGTATCCAGTTATAAAGGTTTCTCTTAGTATTAGCTTTCTGGATTGAATTGGCCTGATAGTAGATTCTCGTGACAAATACTAGAAGTCTGAAATAAAGGGTAGTGGTATCGTGTTAAGGTTCATTTTATTATTGATGAAATCATTCTGCTAATGAAAGAGCCCTGACATGGCCTTTCTATCAATTCCTTTATAGGAATTCCTGTACTTATCTCCAAACTCGGCACATCTAGCTCTACCTCTCCGGGAGTTCCAGAAGCGGTCTCCAAAGTCCATCATCAGGTTAGTTCAGTCAGTATAGCAAAAGGATCTATTAATAACGAACTAAAGAGGCCATACTCGGCCTTTATATCAGTGTCTTAATAGGAGTCCCTGTATATATTACCAAATTTATCTTTATGATTATCTGGTCAGTTTAGTCAGTACTCAGTAAGGTAGAAAAATCTAATTTTACCTAATTAATCGAGCCCAAACTCGGCACTTCCAGTACTACCTATACAGGAGTTCAAGTAGTAGTCACCAAAGTGTACCATTAGGTCAAAGCAGTCAGTCCTGCAAAACAATCTAACGTTAACTAATTAAAATATCGCAAACTCTTCTAGTGCCTATATAGGGTTACCGTAGTAATCTCCAAAGTTCGTCCCTAAAAAAAGCGTCATGTCAAACCCAGTACTTCGGTTACGAATTTTAATAACTTACAATTAAATATAGGCACATTCGATCAAGTTTAGATAGATTGTCAAGTTAAGTTATATCAAATGGCTTATATTAATTTTCAAATGATTAAAGCTTTTTGTTTCGCTAAAACTGGTACGTAACTCCTAATTTTATCGACTATCTACCGTCGAATTTGGCGACTAAGGTGTTATTTGAGTATACGTTAAATAGTAAATTGTTTACCAAGAGAACAAACGATCATTTTAAAGGCGAGAGTGTTTCTTTGAATCCAGAGTGCAATGAACGATACTAGAGTAGAATCACGTGCGTAGCGAGGGATTCTAAAGTAGAATCCTGAATGCAGCAAAGGAAAAAAAAATATGTCTTTTTCGTTTAGATGGTTTTGAAACAAACGCAATAAATTCTTATGCAATACCAATTTATTGTGATCATTTGGAATGTATGTTGTATGTTTGCCAACACGTCCCTCATATACCATGCTGTACTCATTTTTTTTCTCTATAGTCGCTTAAATAAAATATTTATGTTGATGTAGTATATAAATAAACGTTACAAGACTCTTTTTAATCTTGATATTCTTTATTATTCATCGATAATTATTTTATCTGAATTCTTGAGTTTTTTATTTTCTTTGCAGTTTTTGAGAACATTTACCATTTTTATGTATTTCAAAGAACAAAAACATCACCTACTTTTTTAAAAAAGCTGATATTTTGACAGGAGAATTTTCGATTGAATTAGGGTGCTATTTCGATATTAAGTCAAAATAAGGTAAAAATATAAAAAATTTAAACCATAAATAATATAGTGTGTTTGGAAATTATGTAGAAAAGTTAAGTTTGCGCCAAAATTACTAATAAAAAAATTGTATAAGGTAAAAATAAAAAATAAAAACTTAGTTATTGGAATTTATACATAAATTTTGAGGTTAACTAAAAAAGGGTTAATACAAAAGTTGTAGCTTTATATTACCTACAACTATGTCCTATAACTTTTTTCCATAGGACTAGAAGTATTGCCGGAAATCAAGATAAACCGTTTTTTACCCTTAAAAACACCCCCTTCCACTTCCCGACCTCAGTTCGCCCGTAAATTATTTTTCCTTTTATTATTGTTATATTCTCTTCCTTTTTTCAACGGGTTTCATCCTACTAGATTTTTTTTTGTTTCAGAAATTACGACACAATCATTTTTTGTGCCTCATGGATTAAAACGCTATTTTAGTCCCTGTTTACGAGGAATAAATGATAAAATTATTCTATAATCATCTTTTCGAATAGATGTGATAAAAAAATATCGTTCTTTTAAATTCATTTTACATCTTTTGAAGATGAAAGAACGTGCCATTTGAAGGTAAAGAACAAAATTGGCCAATTCTTCCTCTTTTTCAAAACTTGTTCAGAAGATCGCTAGTTGAAACTAGCGATCTTCTGAACAAGTTTTGAAAAAGCCTAACCTAATCTCAGAATACGTCCTCAATCAAAACTTAGATCATGCATAATATACAGTAATAGCCTTAAATATTACCTGCCATGTTAAGTGTACTATATTCTCTTCTCGAAGTACAACGTTAAAAATTTTCTAAGTTAGTACTTTTTATAAATGTGTAAATAAACTGGGTGATTTTTCTTGTCCTTTTGTGAACATTTTTCTTTAACTATTCCTATTCATTGTCTTAAAATCATTGGCTTGCACTGACTATTATAATTTTATGTCCAACCTTATTTCCAAAATTTTTTGTTTTTATTAATTATTATTACCTTACGTGGTTCATCATATTCTGTAAACTATTCACAATTACAGATTAAAGCCTTTTCTTGATAGACACAAGTTTCCGGTATATTGCTTTTTTCTATGATACACTTTACTGTCATTAGTCTGCTACTTTAACAACGTAACACAGTCCTTTTCTTTTAATATCATTACATTTTGTATCGTACGCAAACTTGTTTTTTTCCATGACAACTTTACTTTATGACTTAACAACTTTACACCAAAACATAGTCTTTGAAGTTTTACTTCATTATACAAAACATCTTTCCACAATTTTGAGACTGTACTATCGTGTGTGTCTCCCACATCCTGTACCCCTGGCGCCTCTGTACTCAGTGGGCGCGGACTTATTAAAGCGATCTGTTTATAGTACGGTAGGGCCGTAATGTCATTGAATATGTCGTACAACCAGTGCAGATATACATTTCGACTAGTGCACTAGCGAGTTGAGAAATCAGACAGTTATTAGTTAATGGCTAAGTAGTAAGTAGCGTCCAAAACAATCTTACAGTGTCAAACGTGCATAACTAAACTCGCTAGAACGACAAGTTGACTCGCTTTTGTATGAGTCTACGGTCAGAAGTACGTCAGTACATTTGTTTCATGCCAGGAGTCTAAATACGGTGCCTGCAGCAAAAGGTGGTGACATTTGAGAGTTGCACTGTAGATTAGGTGCAAGTTACTACGCATCTATCCGGGGAAAGGTCATCGTCGCCACCCTTTTATCGATTTAAGAGATATAGGGGGTTGGTGGGTGTAATCGAGTTAAAACCTTCCTCTCGACTCCGGTATATGTCATGTCAAAGGTTAATTGTAAAAGCAGTACGAGTTCTCACTTCTATGCAGTCGTATAAAGTGCCTTTGTGTGTTAAAAAAAACGGGGCTGTATAATGTTTTTCTCTCTTGCAATTCTTGTTGGTTGGTAACATCGGTTAATGCGCTACACGGGTATCGTTAAGGTATCAAAATGTGACTTTTAGTTGTAAAGCGTTTATTAAGAGCCTCCTCCGCCTTTAAGTGGTCGAAAATGAAAAAATAATCGCCGCTGAATGTAAAATTCTATTTTCACAGCGTTGTTGTTAAAGTATCAAACGTAATTTATATGGTAGAATTCGTTTCTGAACTGGTCTATCACTTCTATCCGTTAAACTTTACAGTAGTCACCGCCTTTCCGAACTACTGATATAACGTCTTTACTATCTGTTAAAAATTTACAGTAACTAGTGGCCACTTTTCGTACTACTACAGGCTTATTACGTATTTCTGTTAATAATCAAATTTTGTGGTTTTTATAATAAGTTATCAGCAATGAAATATGGCGATAACCGTAAGCATTAGTTACGTAATTTAAATGGGTTTTAACTGCTATAAACCAACTTATTTATAAAGACTGTAAAAAGAACGGTAAAAATATCGAAGTGTCGATGGCATTGGCAACACTGGGGACCAACCCTCACCTCTTATGGTAATAATAATTCAATCTTACTGCTAAATTTAATGTCTTCACGTCAATTAAGCAGTCTTACAAACAGTCATAGAATCGCTTGTCGTTTTGATGACGTCACAAGAAATTGATCACTCTTTTCGCGAACCTCTGACGTACGAACTATTACTGTTCCAGCGACAAATCCGTCATATTTATCCATCTTAAAAAGCTACTTTCTAGCAGCGGATTTAAAACTTATTTTGGGTATTTTACGATAAAAATGGGTTTATTTAATGTGTAAATTACGTGCAATGCTTTTATTTCTATTATTCTTTTAAATAAATGCAGCAAAATTAATTAAAGTGTGAATCTAAAAAAATTGCAGTCAGCTGTTGAGCAGCATACAATAAAATGTCGTAAAACTATGGTAAATCCGTTCCATAACATCGTAGTTCGGAACAGTACGAGCGGGATAACGGTATATTATGATCATCTTGTATCTCGCTTGCACATCCGTGATACATATTTCATTCGTACTTTAAGTAGGATCAAACCAATATTGCTTTATGCGGTTGTGGGTTGGTGATAGTATGTGTCTACGAATAGTTATTTTAAGTATGAAACAAAACGCCCCTTTTATGATGGTTTTATAAAAAGTGGGAGTTGGCGCCCTGATCGCGTTACAATCACCGTCTATCAAATAATTGAAACCGGCGCTCGGCGGCGGTGTCTGTTATCGCAGTTTCTTACACATTGTGATAGTTGTTAGGTCTCATGTGCCTGTAATTTTACTGGCTCTCAAGGACAGTTGCCGGAACTCACTGTTAGGTGCTTGGCGATAGATTTTCTACTTGATCGCTAGCCAGGCGGGATTCTGTTCATAGTTAGAAGCGCTCGCAGCGAAGTTTACTTCGCTGTTCTCAATCGATCAGCAAAGTTAAGCAACGTCGCCCGCGGTCATGAGTTGGATGGGTGACCGCTGGTGACATTACTACTGAGCGTTTCCGTGCTTCGGAGGGCACGTTAAGCCGTCGGTCCCGGTTGTCGTCTTAGGATAGCAGTCGTTATAGCATGGTGATAGGGCATTTTACGAATGTCCGCCTGGCTAGCTACCACCCTCAAGTAGAAAATCTGTCGCCAAGCATCTAACGGTGTGTTCCGGCAGCTGTCCTTGAGAGCCAGTACTTCTAGGTTAGCCTGAAAAACATCTTCGACCACATCATAGCTTACCATCAGGTGAGATAGTGGTCAAAGGCTAACCTATCAAGCATAAAAAAAAAAGTAGCAGCTTTAGTTTCGAAGCAGTGATAGCTCAGTGGCATTGGGCCACTGCCGCGCAGCAGGTTCATGGTTCGAATCCCGCTTCGTCGCATGGTGGGAGGGCATTTTGCGAATGCCCGCCTGGCTAGCGACCACTCTCAAGTAGAAAATCTGTCCCCAAGCACCTAACGGTGTGTTCCGGCAGCTGTCCTTGAGAGCGAGTAATTCTAGGTTAGCCTGAACAACATCTTCGACCACATCATCACTTACCATCAGGTGAGATTGTGGTCAAAGGCTTACCTAGCAGCAATATAAAAAAAAGTTAGTAACAAATGTGTATACGTAACCGCGAAACCGCAATTTTTCTATGACTTCAATCAGATTTGTTATTAACAAATTGCATAATAGGCCACATGGTCTGACATATTTAAGTACAGTAGGCACCGTCATTCGGAACCATAACTAGTCTGACACCTATATCCGTTTAAAATATACCACCATTCACCTAAATTAGGTATTCAAAGTCAAAATCATTTATTCAATTTAGGCGTCTACGACGCTTTTATGAAGCTCAATTACAAATTTTAATAATGAAATATTCTACTGGTAAGAAACTCGAGAACTTCTCTTAATCCTTTGGCATTGACTGACCCACTATGGCCAATTTATGAATGAAATTCTATTGTTATCATTATCGCAGAGATCAATGGGTTAACAATGTGTTACATACTATATAATAAAATTATTACAATATATGTTTAAATTACGTAGGTGATAGGCGATAGCTTGACAGAGGCGGAATTGCCCAAGCATTTTTGTCTTTTTGTGTAGTAGGATTTCTTAATGAAAATGTTTTTCACGTGCAACTTCAAAACAATATGCCGAGATCTTTAGCAAGGTGTGAGCGTGCTAAGACCTGCCTTTAGATCGTATATTTATTGGTAATTATGTGCCGCTTTCTTGAAAATGATATGATGAAGCATTTACTGACACTCTAGCACATACGATTTGACTCGCACCAATGCAACACGTGATCTAAATCATTTTGAAATAGCTTGCATTCATTTGCGGTTAAAATAACATGAAATATATTCAAGTTCATATAGTAGGCACTGACATGACAGCTGTTCAACAAGGTCATTAATAAACATAATAAAAAGAAGCGGTCCTAAATGGTATCCCTGAGGCACACCAGATGTTACCTCGACTGGAGACGAAAGATACCCCTTCAAAGCAACCAGTTGACTTCTGTTATTAAGATAGGAATTTATCCATCGATACAAACAGCCGTGAATAGCATAAGGTGCTAGTTTACGACAAAGCAGCCTGTGATTGACTTTGTCGAAAGCCTTAGAGAAGTCGGTGTAAATTGTGTCTACTTGACCCCCCACAGCAAAGCATTTACAAAGGTACTTTTTATATTCAAGAAGATTAGAAACTGTTGACCTATTTTTTACAAACCCATGCTGCTTGTCCGACATTATAGGTTTCATATGATTGTATAAATAACCGTATACCAAAGATTCGAACAATTTTACAAAACAAGATAAAATACTGATTGGTCTGTAATTTGCACATTTAGATTTATCTCCACTTTTGAAGATTGGAATGATAAGTGCTACTTTAAGCATTTAGGGAAAACACCAATAGCCAGAGATTTATTAAAAATAATGCATAAAGGTACACATAACTGCTTTCCGCAAGCCCTAATAAAAGATGGAGGAAGTAAATCAGGTCCAGCGCCCTTGTTCACATTTTAACATGCATAGTCTGATGATGATCTCTCTCAGATGCACACATCTGGAATATTTCGAGTGCTCCTACTATTGCTTATGCACGTAAATATTGCACTAGAATAGTCTGCTCATATCGTATGATCGAGCACCCTGCATTAATTGAGTGGGGTGCTCCTTCATTCGTGATAAACATCTACAGTACGTCGTAGGCGCTTCGCCCACGCGGACTCAGTATGCATCCTATGTATAGGACCATAAAGCGAAGATGTTTGATACCTAGAGTTAGATGTATTGATTAGCCCATAAACAGTTACTGGCTTAGGTTACATTGAATTTATACAATGACAACCTATGTTATTTTATTTTATTTTATTTTTATTTTATTCGGAAAACTAACAGCTAATTAACAAAATATAATACATATCTAAGAAACTTATGGCTAATTAAAAGTTTTCACATATATGTAACTAAATGTTTTATAAAGTTGTGCATAGTTGACAGACTCGTACAGAACTGAGGTTACTAAGATAGGTATAAGATTTTAGAAATAGGATATTCTTACTGTGTACATGTTAACTTTAGCTACGCATTGAGTGGTACATTTAGGAATAAAAAAAACGATTGTTCATAAGTTGCCTCAGCCTGAACGCCGATGTGTTAAAGAGATCTAAATCTATCTCACTAGCCATTGTATTGTAACATCTGCATGCTCTAATCAAAAAGCTGTTCTGTATAGTTTCCATTAAACTAACTCTAAACAGTACGTAAACAAAAGGCGTTGTTGGTATTTTTTTTCAAGTTAACGCATAGATTATTATATTATTAACATAACGTATAATATAGTTATTATACCATGTCTGTATACCGCCCGTCTGCAGATAGAGTCTGAAATATATTTGGAGATCTCTGTACTCGTATCTAAATCGAATTTAATTAAAAACCTTGTAAGATTTTTGAGTAATTAATAACGTATATATTATACTAGCTGTACCTGCGACTTCCTTCTCGATTGGCGTACCAGCAGACTAATTATTCACATTTGACCACTGTTTATCTCATATTAAGCAACGCTGTGGTCTGCGGTGAAGCAATCTTAGTAAAGCAGTGCTCAGAAAATAGCTTTTTATTTTTGTATTTGAAAACTCCCAGGTTGTATTTTCTAGAAGACAGTAGGTAACTCAGAGAATTCCTTTGCGGTTCGCACAATAAATATTGAAGCAAAGCACTTTGTGCTTTTCTTTGAAATTTTAAACGGCGTCTTTTCGCCGATGCTCTCCTTGTAGCGGTAGAAAACGAAGATATATTAGATTGTGAACTTCCATTGCTGAGTCTCCGAAACGTATCTGCAAAAGATAGATCGTTAAAAAAACTGATTGTGTCGAATGTTCCTGATTTTAGAGTTTAATCTTAGCAAGCTTGCAAAACTAAATAAGGGTGCCAGGCTGTCCGTGGGGTGCCGGGCAGTGTAGTCTCTCTCGCTCTCTCTCTCTCTCGTATAATCAATTATTTATTTTCGATGTTTCTCTAGCCAGTATATTAATGCGAGATAAATGATAATTTGATCACAAACAACAAAACTATGTAATTATAATATTACCAAGTATGTAAAATTATTGTATATTGTTACAACTAGCTTTTGCTGGGGCCCGCGTATCATTGATTAAGTCCAAGACAATAATTTATTATTCACATTATAGATCTATATATTTGGATTTAGTGACCCATTCCCCCATCAGCGTGCACAGTGAACCTTTATTCATTTGTAAGCTATGCAAGGGCAGACTCGCGATGTTTACAGCTCGGAGAGCCACTACTATTAACTATCTAACTAATTCTAACTAAAGCCAGGAAGGACCTGGCTCTTGAAATACAGGCCACCAGCCTAGTTTAAGAGTCAGAGACTCATAATCATCTCATCATAAATGTATCACAATAAGGATGAAATAAATTTATTTGTATTTGTATTAATTCTATCTTTGCCTCAACGAATAACAATTATAATCCAACAGCGCCACGCTAGGCTCGCTGCCAAGTTGTGGTCTGGAGCATTAAGACTGCCTGTGGGTTTGCAATGACTTGTAGATTGTCTAAATGCTTTCATTGTTGTAGCAAAACTACTGATTTTATGCAACACTATATGTTGTATATTAAGTGTGTAGTATGTTGTTATAAAAGACATACTGTATTAGCTGGATTGTGTACTGCTGAACAGAGCCTCCTCCCATTAAGGTGGGTTTGCCATAATCCTCACGCTTGGCAGGCTTCTTGGGGATCGCAGTTTAAGATGTCAGTTCATAAGGTGCCGACTAAAAGAAAAAGACCTTCCGATATTTTTCTTTTAGTCGCCTCTTACGACACCCACAGGAAAAATGGAGGGATCACATTCTCAAAAAACTATATCTTCTGTCACAATTTGTAATGAAATGTATTGTTTGGTTTACCATTGTAACTGCAAATAATATGGGTAACATTTCAATAAGATGTATATTAACATAATACATTATTAAATTTGCAATGATGATATTAAAAAGCTCGTAACCTATGTAACTGGATATAACTTTTATTTCTACTAATACCATATAAAGTAATTTAAGTAAGTGATTTTTACTTTAGACTTAATAACATAAATGATAAAGCACATTTTCCCGTAAAAGGAATATTTTAATTTTTCATCGGCTTAGTAATCTCACAATCGTATTTCAATGTACTACGTAATTTTATAGCCAAATAACTTTTAGTGGTCCTGACCACCGAGAAAAAGCACTAGCAGACGAACAATATGCCACCACTTATTTTGACAAAATTAAGCGGATTGCAGCACATTACGTACAAAAGAGGTCTACTTACAATTTTAACGCCTTCATTAATTAAGATGTAGTGGGTACATCAATAAACTACGGCTGGCGTCAGCAAGGCTCTTCCCGATCAGAAGGTCTAAATAGTGAAACGTTAAGTTAGACGTTTCACTACATAGACATTTTTCTAATCAGGCTTACTGCTCATGAGACATTTTGCGCTATTGGACATTTTGATACTTAGACCTTCTGATTGTTACCTGGCGAAGCGACAGCCATAAAACCTAAGCTAAAACGTGCTACAGATAGTTCTTGTATCATCCTTTGAGTTTGTTAGCGGGTGGAATATCAGAAAGAGCATTTCCTGTAAATGTTAAAATATATATAGATAGAAATATATATTTGAAGCGCTCGTAGCGAAGTTTACTTAGCTGTTCTCAACCGATCAGCAAAGTTAAGCAACGTCGTGCGCGGTCATGAGTTAGATGGGTGACCGCTAGTGACATTACTACTGACCGTTTCCGTGCTTCGGAGGGCACGTTAAACCGTCGGTCCCGGTTGTCGTCTTAGGATGGCAGTCGTTATAGCATGGTGGTAGGGCATTTTGCGAATGCCCGCCTGGCTAGCTACCACCCTCAAGTAGAAAATCTGTCGCCAAGCACCTAACGGTGTGCAGCTGTCCTTGAGAGCCAGTACTTCTAGGTTAGCCTGAACAACATCTTCGACCGCATCATCACTTACCATCAGGTGAGATAGTGGTCAAAGGCTAACTTATCCGGCATAAAAAAAACTGTTTAATTTTTAACCTAAGTTTTTGTATAAAAAATTAGTTTTCACCGCAAAAACGCATGTATTATTTTATTCATACGTCTTATGTCGTATATCTTTTATTTACGGACACGTCATTTTTATTGCAATTTACTGCTAAATTAAATTGTAAATGATAATAGCAATGCATAGGAAAGATCTATTCACATTGCTTTAAAATTTTATATACAAACAGATTATTGATTCTCCTGAAAAAATTATGTGCATGCGATGGGCCCCTTTCGCAATTCGTAACCTACGGCACCCCTACCTCGAAAATGCTAATGTCATCAGGCTACGTAAGATTGAGAATCAGAAGTGTGCGTACACGCGTTTTGTTAATAAAGGCATACCGCCGGTTAAAAATACGTCAAAAGTAGTTATTGTGACAGAACTGTAATAGTTAGAAACATGGTATTATTGCAACCTTTTTTGTAGATATTGATGTCCTCTATAAAATTGTACATCACTTTGCTCTATTGTCAACAACTTTCGCAACGTACGCGATATAACGATTTTTTCACACGTTAGGTTACATTATTGAAGTTTTCATAGCTAAGTTTTTGAAAATATTCTAAAACCTAATATAGGTTTTGTGATGCTAGCATGAGGGCTAGTGTAGGATTCTATTGGTTAAAATCTCGTCAAATTTTCCAGCAGATTTTAAGTTTATTCTTTGCATACAAAAATACAAATCTATTATAATATTAGTATAGATGATTCATTGGTTGTACCACCTTTGTTGCGCGGATTTTGAAAACACATGTCATAAAATCTGCATTTGTGGTATCATTTTACAATGCACGCATGACAAGTTGACAACGCCCACATAATTATATATGTTATCATTGGTCGATATGGAACTATTTGCAAATTATGCGTGACCCCGCAAAACTTATAAAAAAATGCCAACTGAAATCCAATTTCGATTCGAATTCCTATTCTGTGGCATATGGTAGGTATAGATAGGCAAATATTGCAGCCACCCCACTACAGTGTTGTTGATGATGATTCCATTTCAGGTGGCATTCCAACCGGTATACCTATACAGTATAGGTACTCAGTAGGTTAACTAGAGTCACTGTTTATAATTACACACATACTTTCACTTTCTTACCAGGTTTACACCGCTATAATTACGAATTATTATAGTTGTATAAAACTACATAGGTCGTTATTCGAAAATACTGATGTATAATAATATAACGAACTGAGGGTTCGGGATAATTCGCAATACGTTTTCAGCAAACTGACACCTTTATTCAACAGTTCTACAGTCACTTCACACAAAAATAAAAACAGCACTTAAACACTAAACTGTTCGCACTTTGCAGATCACTAATTACACACTTTACTGTATTTAACTATTAGGTCCTTACATATGAAATTGGCGTTTTTCGTACTGGCCACTTTAATCACGAATTTCTCCTCTTTGGTAAGGAATTCCAAATTCAAATTTGTACAGCTATAGACTCATGCATTTGTGCTTCGATGATCGTCATTCATTTGTTTTTTTTCTTCTGTTTTTTTCTGTTTGCGTCACTCATTTTACAAAATGGAAAACCTTAAATATCGCATTATTTACGAGTACGAGTTCCGCCGTGGCACTAGTGCTGCGGAAACAACTCGAAGGGTGAATGATGTGTATGGCGGTCGTGTTGCAAAAGAAAACACAGTTCGTTTTTGGTTCCAACGTTTTCGTTCTGGAAATTTCGACCTGCAGAACAAGCCCCGTGGACGGCCTGAGACTCAAGTTGATAATGAAGAGTTGAAGGCTATTATGGAAGCGGATCCATCGCAAACCACGTCCGAGTTAGCTGCAGGCTGCAATGTTAGTGATAAAACTGTTTTAATTCACTTGAAGCAAATTGGGAAGATTAAAAAGCTTGAAAGGTGGGTACCTCACGAATTGACTGAAACAAACCGGCAAACGCGCGTCGACTGCTGCGTTACATTACTAAACCGGCACAATAATGAAGGTATTTTAAACCGAATCATTACCTGTGATGAAAAATGGGTTCTTTACGATAATCGGAAGCGCTCAGCGCAATGGTTAGATCCTGGCCAGCCAGCCAAATCCTGCCCCAAGCGAAAATTAACCCCAAAAAAGTTACTTGTAAGCGTTTGGTGGACTAGTGCCGGTATTGTTCATTACAGTTTTTTCAAATCTGGCCAGACTATTACGGCTGATGTCTATTGTCAGGAATTGCAAACCATGATGGAAAAGCTAGCGGCTAAACAACCTAGGCTGGTCAATCGCTCCACGCCACTGCTGCTTCACGACAACGCTAGACCACACACTGCGCTACAGACGGCTACTAAATTAGAAGAGCTTCAATTGGAAAGTCTAAGACATCCTCCGTACTCCCCGGACCTTGCTCCAACAGATTACCATTTTTTTTTCGAAATTTGGATAACTTCTTGCAAGGGAAAAAATTCAACTCCGATGGGGCAGTCCAAATCGCCTTCAAAGATTTTATTGATTCCCGTCCGACTGGTTTTTTTAGTAAAGGGATCAATGAACTACCTATGAGATGGCAAAAGTGCATAGAAAATAATGGTTCATACTTTGATTAATTAAATATATTATATTAAAAAATATTCGACTTTTTGTTCCTCCCATACAAAACGCCAATTTCATATGTAAGGACCTAATATTAGCGCTTGGAGCACTTGGTCCAAACATAATAGCACTGTACCTCGTTTCGAACTCTAAGTAATGCTGACTGGTCGGCCCGGACGCGACCCTTTTTATACCCAAAAGAAGAATATTATATAGTACTCTTCCAGAATATTATATACTAATCTAGATAGAAAAACAATAGGATCCATAAATAAACCTTTTAACGTAAACAACTTTTGTATGAAATTCAACGGAAACTAACTACTACTTATACTGTGGTTGTTTAATAGTTGCCTGAGAACAACGGCTACCCTTTTATAGGGTTCCGTGCCCAAAGGGTAAAAACGGGACCCTATTACTGAGACTTCGCTGTCCGTCCGTCCGTCTGTCACCAGGCTCTCAAGAACGGTGATAGCTAGACAGTTGAAATCTTCACAGATGATGTATTTCTATTGCCGCAATAACAACAAATACTAAAAATTTAATAAAATAAATATTTAAGGGGGGCTTCCATACAACGAACTTGATGTTTTTACCGTTTCTTGCTCTATAATAAAACTAATAACGGTGACAGGTAGACGCTTTAACTATTCATAGAATATTTAGTTTTCTGTTCTCTTTAAATATAATTAATTAAAATAAAATAAAATAAATAACTAAGGGGGCGCCCATTTCGCCGTTTATTTGCTAAAAATAATAATAATTAAAACAGGTTGAAACTTGAAATACTCTTGATTTCTTATATTTGTTTATTGACGTTGGATTATTCTAGATTGTTAGAGCCCTGGCGCCGTAACAATAAATTACCAAAAAGCTTGGCCACCTTAAAATTTTGTTTGTTCTAAATCAATTCTATATATTAAAAGAATACGTGTCAATGCAGCTTTTAGAATCTTCGTTCTTAGGACAAGTGCAAACTGGATAACTGAAAATTTTATTTAACTGTAAAAATATTATAATTATTTAATTTTATTCCATTATTTACATTGGCGTAATTAGAATTTAATATATTTAAGTAGTATAAATATGTATTGATATACCTTGGACTTGCCTGTACAAAAATTATACAAAAGGGCTAATAAAACTTCTTTATAGATTCTCTTTAAAAGTTGTCTAAAATAGATCGCTGGTGATAAGTTCATTTATGGTATTTTATAATTTTAAGTTTATAGTTATTGTGTTAAATACACTTTACAATTAAAATATTTTTTCAAGCTACTTGGTGAGCAATGTCTTGTTAAACAAATTGATAAATTAACAGTTACCTTCTAGTTACGTGATAAATGAAAGTAGATAAAATTTCCTGGTATAGGTAATTTATTAACTAACCTCTTTTTAAGCTTTGTATAGTATGTATTTCCTATTTTCAACATTAAATGAAAACTTCTCGGGTAGGTATTTTGGAGCACCAGTCGAATAGATGTAAAGGTTACTGTGTAATTACATTTTGGCAAGCTTTGCCTAAGAACTAATATGCGAATTTTCTTTTGTTTCAGTCTTTAGTGGATACCACTTACGATCCTACGCAAATGCGCGTGCGCTCAACCGATGTGGACCGAACTTTGATGTCAGCACAAGCTTTTCTAGCAGGTACGTTGATTATAGACCTAATTCATGCTGTTGCTTATCATACATAGTGATAGTTGCGTTGTATTGTTGATATTCTGTATATTCTATTATTTATGCTAATACTGTAGTTTTTGCAATAACGCTTGCTTACAAAATGTACAATGAAAACAAAAAAAACCCGTACGTGGTCAATATTTTTCCTCACGTCGTAATATTGTAATCCGTTTTATGATTTTGAACTACCGAAATGATTTGAACAGATTTTTATTTATTCAACAAACGTAGAGCACATCAGTGTCAGCACAATGAATAATCTCTGCGTTAGCTTAATTTTTTTTCAATTTGATATTTTTGAATGTTGCATTATTTTTTATGGTCTATCATCTGGTGGTAAGTGATCACCGTCGACCATGAACATCCGCAACACCAGACGCCTCGAGTATGCGTTGCTGGCCTTTGAATATTGATTAATAGATAATTCATCGACTTAAATATTTTTGGCGAGAATTCGTGTGTCAATTGTATTTGATCGGGTATGAAGCGTTTCGAACTTGAATCGAATTGGTTTATGAAAAACCAATGATCCCCATGAGAATAATGGGTGAAAACGTTTGTATGAAAGTCTTTTGATTTTTAACTTACAGTTCTGAAAATTTGTATTCACATAGATCATTCAAAATAAAAAATACGTGTTCGATATGTTTTTGACAGGGATGACTTAATGTGTGTACAACTGGGGATGAAACTTTGTATGGAAGGTCGTTGTTTTAGAAGTGATAATGATGAAAGTATCTGCATATACTTTTTAAAACAAAAACACGCCGCAATAATATTTTTTGCAAGTGTTAATTGGGAGTAAAAATCGGGAACAGGAAAGTTTGTCACCTGAAACTAAACCGCTGGCGCTCGGCCTGTTCGTCCATTGAATGGACCACTTGAAATTAAAACAATTAATATGTAAGAATAAAATAAAATGGCGTACTAATAAAATATTAGGTATTATAAAAAATAATAATATTATTGTATTCATGTACAATTTTCTAAATTAGTTAGATATTAAACTTATAATACTTCATTACTACAAAGTTTAACAAAGCATGGAGATCGCTACTCGCTGAGCATCGAAATTCGGATGAGACGTCCGTCGCGCGTCGAGTATGACAGGCAACTCGAGTATCGTGTTGCGATACATCACTGAGCTCGGATCGACGTTACATGAGGGCAGCCACTTTCAATCCATGTCTTATGTATTCTATGGGACTCAGGAAAGGACAATGGATGTCTGTGAATATATTGTCAGCTATGTAGTGTAGCAAGAATTTGCGATATTAATTAAGATGCTAAGTGTAAAGGAGACTACTTCACCACTGCGGCCGAGTACTTTTTTTTGTAATATTGTTATGTGTGCATTAACGCCTGCTTGTCGAATTACACAACAAAATTACAAATTTACGAGAGAAAAAATTACACCAGACTAGCGGGACTCGAACCCGCGTCCCTCTAACTATCGATATGTTACAACACTCGACATGGGGCACTGTGTTTGATCTGGTAGCCATGGGGCAAGTATATAACTGTTGTCGAAGTGTACCAAAATGGAAAACTTTATGCCAAATTTGGTACTGAAGGTAATAAAATGATGACGATTTACGGGACCAATTTAAAAATGATTAAAAAGTAACATATTTATATATGACACGTTTTACACTGCTCCCAAAACCGGTAACTGTTCCTGAGAGATAGTCCACGCGGGCGTAGCTGCGGGTAAAAGCTAGTGTTGTTTATTTCTTCTTGGAGTCTATTAGTCATTTTATCAAGTCGCACGGAATGTTTATTATTAACTTTTGTTGTTTTTCCAAAGTTCCTTCGGTTCTTTAGAATAAGTTATATTCGGATTCTACAATCGACTTTTGATTTTTCCATAAATTAGCTAAAATTTTCTCATTTTATCTAATAAGCTCAATGTAATGGCTATGTACCTTTCTGCGAAATATTCATCAACTACTCCGAATAGGGAATTATCAAGGTAGCCAACTCCATTGATAAGTCACGACGCTGTCTGGAGTGACCATTTAATTGTCACGTCATCAGAACTTCACTATAGTAACGTAGTTCATTCATTTTACTCGTTGATCAGCTGTAATTCTACCATATTTCACTGAACGTCGCTTATTGTTGTACATGTTTTATTTAGGTCTGTTGTAACTTTATCGGAAGCTTATATTACCTTCCCAATACGGAGACATGTTATAATATACAAAGAGAATTCACTTATTATTTATCAAGCGTGCAATTCGAGGCATATATGAAATGGGTCCTAAGGAATCTCTGAGTTATCTTTTTAAAGAAATGTTCGTAAAAATTTAAGTTAATTTAAATTAAATAGTAACAATCACGATTACAATACTTGGAATAAAGATAAAATAGCGGTGCCAGGTTTTAGATTAGCAAATACAAATAAAAGGACCTTCTTAGGTAATTGTGTGCGGTTTTATAATTTAGTTCCCAAATATATTACAGCACTCACAGAAGGAAAATTCTAGTTGCACATGAAAAACCTTTTGAATAAGAAATCATACTATACAGTTTGTGAATACTAAAACGACAAAAATGCTTGAACAATTCCGCTTCTGCCAAGCTATCGCCTGTCACCTACGTAATTTAATCAAATATTGTAATAATTTTGTTATATAGTTTGTAACACATTGTCAAAAGAAGTTTAAAAGAATGACCCGAGTTTCTTGCCCGTTCTTCGTGCAGTGGTTGTATGCAATTTTTGTTTGTTGAACTTGGCAAAAAATTTGTAATTGACCTTCTTAAGAGCTTCGTAGACGCCTAAATTGGTTTTGACTTTGAGTTCGTATTCTTCTTGTATCAGACGGTTAGCTGTGATAAAGTTGATCCCTTGATCGCTTTATAAATGACGGGGCATAGATTTTCTAGCCCCATTTGCATTTCTCTTAATTGCCGCCAGTAAGGCGGAACTGGTAAGATCAGATACCACCTCCAGATGTATTAATTTTCAAAGACTAATACAGCTATGTACCCTTTCAATGTTCGGGCTCTTCTCCCTTTGTTTGCCTTAATATCCACAAACCCAGTGTAGTCCACTCCGGTGTGGTAGGATGGAGTATCTTCGTTGACCCGGCTGCTGGTAGGATCAGTTGATACTGCTTTCTTCCTTCATATTTTCGATACGTGTTACATTGTTAATTGTTTCTTTTTTGGCGTATATCCACTTGTTATCCAGCACTGTTGCCTGAGGGTGGCTATAGTTCATTTCCTCATTCATATTACTATGTCTGAAACCGCCAACCAACTTTAAGGAAAAGTCTTTATCCAGAAAAGGATTCAAGTTCAAAATCTTGCTAGTTGAAGCTACCGTGCCATGCGTTTTCAATTACGCAATAGCTATTCTAAGTTCAGTTCTTTGCATTATAGTATAATCGCTGATTTAGCTTTTCGCTAACAGTAACCATGTATGTTGGTAACTGTTTACGTTGCGAAATAGGTGTCAATGTCCTCAGTATCCATGCTAATACACGTACTATGTTGTAATAAGTTATTTATTACGTTATTTTTGGAAACTGCGTTTGTGGATTTCTTTCTTCCTCAGTTTTATAAATTGGTCGTTCCTGGTCGTTGTCAGTGTTGTAAGTGATTAGCCATGGTGGTCCATGCCACCTAAGACGATGCCGTAATTGACTGGTTGTTGGTTTTGTTGGTTTAGTTTGTTTGGTAGTTTCAATAGATTTTACGTATCTCCAGCAGCCGGCAGGCATGATTTCTTTATTTGATGATGATTTCCTTCAACTGTCACGTTGATAGCTGTCACACCTATGGCTGCGTTATTGTTGGTTCTAATAGGTATGCACAATCCATTTACTTCATTTCGTGCAATGGAATACTACGATAATAATTCTGGGCATGCTGTGTACGCTGCCAACTCGTAGAGGGAGTGTTTAGACTGCCTGCAAGCCTGAAATGGCCTGTCTAAATGCTTTCGTTGTAGTAGATGTAGTATTGATATAGTTTGGAACATTTGATTCAAATTCATACCACCAAAAAAATTTATGTACTTATTACAGGAACTCAGCATTATTTTTTAAATAAAAATTTAATTCCAGTCATCTATATTGTACATTTAAGTTAACTACGAATATAATCTTGAATAAAAAATTTACTTGAATTCCTCATTTTATTTTTGCACCGCAATGTATACACTATTTTTTTCCTTATGAACGTAAATACTGTTGGTACATTTTTCATTTCGGTATTTTTATTTTGTACATCTTACCACTACATACTTACGTATGGGCGTATTGTGAGCGCAAAAGGAATACGCTCACAGTTAATTAAAGAACATAGCCCTGTTCGCCTTTAGGCTTAGGGACACCTCTGTGCAACTCCAATTTCCCTTATTAAGCTCGTAATATTAGAGTAGTTTTCCAGTATTCTGAATATTTGGATTCCACCTGTCGATAAAAGTATCTACAATTTGTGTCATAAATTATCGTATGAGTAATTATATTGGGTATTTATTACAGGAATGTTTCCGCCGATTGGGAAGGCAATCTGGAACCCGACTCTTATGTGGCAACCCATGCCAATCCACACAGTTCCTGAAGAAGACGATGAACTACTGAGTATGAAAAAATATTGTCATAACTACAATCTGGAAAGAAAGCGATATAAAAATTCAGCGGACTACAAGAAACGGTTGGGTACTTATCAGAACCTGATGAAGTAAGTACCTATCCATTCTCTTGGGAGAGTAATAATAAGATTCGCTAGAATAGGTATGTGAATGACTTGTTTATGATTTTATGGAATAAGAGCTGGAACTTGGGACATGAGTGACGTAAAAAAAACTTTATTCAATTCTTTTAGAGTTATATGACACCCATCGTCCATTCATAACTGTTTTAGAAACTAGCATAAAGAAACCCAGCTCCTATTTGCTTTTTGGATTAGAACTATTAATTACAACGAGACGGAAATACTTCTGCAACAACTCACATAAATAAATACAAATAATTTTATAAATACTTCAATATAAACAAAAAAAATAAAAATAAACACACAAACATAAATACAAAAACCAATGCCACACATACAATTAGTTAAACACATAAAAAAATTAAGCAATTAAGTTTACACATTGGTTACTAGTATGTATGTATTAGATATGGAAGAGCGTAGGCTACTACTACATGCATTTTATGCTTAAAAGGAGACTCCTGACGCTTGTTTTACGTAATCCCTGCACTGAAATAAAATAAATTTGAATTGAATTTGAAGTTTTGCCTACAGTAAATTTTTAGGGGAGAGTGGAGTATCGCGTTCTCTCTGTCCGTTCACCATGGAGGTGGCAGTAGGGGTTTGTGATACTTTCATTGTGATATGTCACTAAATCTCCCCCCATGAGCCCATAAGCAGTCCACCACCGATGTGAGGCAAGATGAGGTCGCGTAAGCATTTGTGACGGACATTTTTCATACCCCCATTCTTAATTCAAATTCAACTACAAATCTCACTTGCCTGTTTGACGCATTCCACTCTGAGCTTCCTTGGCGAAAGGAAGTGCTTTTCTTTTAAGTTAATTAAAAAATACCTTGTTCTACTCTTTTGATAAAGCAATTTAAAGTTATATTTTCTAAGGAACAGTAAGAGATTTGTAATTTATTTATTATCTGTGTAACTTATTAAATTAATCAACGTTCTGCAATGTAAGCCGTTTTTGTTTCTGCATCAACGTCGTCATCTCCACATCAGCATTCTTTATATTTGTGACATCGAGTAGTTCCGCTGAGTTGGCTGGTAGCCCTCGGGTATCGAGAAACTAACCTCGAGTGTGGAATTGTCAGTCAGGTCAATGTAATTTCCAATAAACTAATAAACATTTTAATCAAATCTGTAAGGCGTAAACACTTTCTAAAAAAAAATTTTGACCACTTCGCGTTTAGTGGGCGATTCAAATCAATAAACAGCCTTGTAACGGAAAATAAAACAAACATTATGAATTAAACAAACTTGAATTTCAATGGGCGCTGCGCGTGGTGGCTAAGACTTTTTGTTTGACTAAAAAGCGCAGAAAATAGACAAAATAATACATTTTACATGGACGCAGTCGTCCGTTTTAAAAATGTTCAACATAAATTTGTTAGGGATATCATTGATCACATTTCAGCGAAAGTTAGATCGGAACATCGTTACAGGTAGTATTGTTCAAAGCGCAGATTGAGATTACAGTGCGAGTGCGAAATTCACATTACATAATGTGAGATTGAAGTTTGGGGACCACTTCTTAATTTTTCTTTTTCTTGCGACTAGTTCTTGATTCGACCACTTCGTTATAAGGCCAGTTCTGAGGACCATTTCTGCTTTTGAACACTTATTGATTTGACTAACTAAGTTACGTATAGTATCTAGCAACACAGCTATACCTACAAATAGAAAAAGAAACTTGCAAACTTCTTAAAGAAGTTTTGACTTGCCAACGCGTTTATAAATGTATGACTAGCGGATTTTGATGTTTTTCCAGGAATTATTACCTATAATCATTAAAATATCTGTCACTTCTTCGTTCTTGTGCTGTGAACTCAGTAGATAATGTAGACAGAAATGAGTTTATGATTAAATATTATGTATTTTTATTTTCAGCTATCTCTCATTGAAAACAGGGGAGAAAGTTCGTGATTACGAAGACATCAACAGCATTTATAACGTACTTTACATTGAAAAACTTTATAACTTTTCCTTACCGGCGTGGACAACGTCGGTATTCCCTAACCAAATGATAAAGCCTTCCGGATATAGGTAAGCTATTTATATCTCTTTTTCATGCTCATAATATTTTTTTCATTTCATTTTCGTTATTTTGTTGGCCATTTTCTCATGGTCCTTGTATGCAATCGGTGACAACAGGGTATGTTTTTTCCCCGTCATAAATAGTGACAACAGAAAATTTTGTAATTTGGGTTACCTATTGTATGTTGTTTTTATTATTTGTTTCTATACGGTAGATATTGGATAGATTTGACCCTTCTATGTATTACCGTTTTTACTAGAACAAAAACAATAAAAGTAAAAATACACGTATCTTGTATGAGGACCCTCTTATATTTTTATCTTTTTGCTATTATTATTTGTTAAGCAATCCGCCATCAACATCTCTTCAACCGGAACGTCCGCCGTTGAACAAGGTCTCCCCGATTGAAGAGATATGTCATAATCACTAAGCTTGGCAGGCGTCTTGGGGATCGCAGTAGCAGTCAGTTCTTCAGAAGAAGCTGCTTCCCATTCTGGTATTTAGTCGCCTCTTACGACATCCACTGGAAGAAACGGGGGTGACATTCGAACTCGGCACCCCACGGGAATCCGTCGTACTAATACATATTCTGTGAAAATTTCAATTGGCTGCAATGGTTCCAAAGATTTGACAGCCATTTAAAGGGTGGACAGACGGACCATTAAAGGGCTGAGTTTTAGTAATAGGTTTCCCGTTTTCTAGTGTGGTTCCCTAAATAACAACAAAATATGCAGGCCTGCGGCCAAGGTGCAATTAAAACACTCATTGTGGTAGTCTTATTGCCATTGCTTTAGAGTTCATCCATGAAACATGTTTTTATTTGTTCTTAACCGAAACCTATTATTGCTTAAAAAGTAAAAAAATGTGTTATTATTGCATTAACCAGTTAAGTTGATTGATCTAATTAGGATTCGTTTGCAAAAATCATTATTACGTAATAGTACATTTTAGAAATTCAATAGGTAACAGGATTTACATTTGAAAAACTACGAACTTAGATCAACGTATACGTTTTCAACTACTGCTTTTATATTTTCTTTGGCAATGACAAAACTATTTAGTCTCGTACTAGATAGTTGAATGTAATAAAATTCTTAATATAAGAAATTTTTGCCTCGTCTTATGACAGGATTCCCCGAAATCAAACCATCCTGATCTTTATTTCCTAATGAGTAATTCTTAGGAATTGAATACTGACTAGAAATTCTGACTAGAAATGTAGTCGCTTAAATTGACGTATTTTTTTTTAATGCATGATAGGTTATCCTTTGACCACTATCTCACCTGATGGTAAGTGACGATGTGGTCGAAGATGTTGTTCAGGCTAACCTAGAAGTACTGACTCACAAGGACAGCAGCCGGAACACACCGTTAGGGGCTTGTCTACAGATTTTCTACTTGAGGGTGGTAGCTAGCCAGGCGGGCATTCGCATAATAACCTACCACCATGCAATAACGACTGCCATCCTAAGACAACAACCGGGACCGACGGCTCAACCTGACCTCCGAAGCACGGAAACGCTCAGTAGTAATGTCACTAGCGGTCACCCATCCAACTCATGACCGCGGGCGACGTTGCTTAACTTTGCTGATCGGTTGAGAACAGCCAAGTAAACTTCGCTACGAGCGCTTCAAGATTCAGTCGCTTAGATTAACGTATACTTTTTTATCGACTACTTTAATGTTTACCCTAATGCAGCGAAGTTTATATAGGTTGTGGCGTCGTAATCATGATGCCATCTGTAGATATAATTATTTAAAATATTTTCTCTTTGAATTTTATTATGACTTTGACACATTTTAATGTAATTGAAACAATTAAACTAACTAGAATCTGTTTCAAATTCCTTGTACGGGGTGGGACAAGATGTAGTCAACGTAGAAGAAAAATATCTATGTTATTTATAAGAGAGAAACACGGGAATTCATGTTTGAAAGTGATATAGTGTATATACTATACAATATCATCATAAGTCAGTAAACTCGGAAATCAAATCATGGTGATCATTATTTCGTTAAGAGTACTGTATCAGGCGGATTGCCCACTGCTGAACACAGCCTCGCCTTTAAGGGAGTTTTTGCCATAATCCGAACGCTTGGCAGGCGTCTTGGGGATCGCAGTTCCTCAGAAGGCGCTGTTACCCATGTATTTTACCTTTAGTCGCCTCTTACTACACCCACAAGTAGCAATGGGGGATGAAATTCTTGCCCGGCACTCCACGGTGTGTTAAGATCAATTTAAAGAAATTATGTACTATTTTAATAGACATACCGAGCTTAAGATTATATTTTTTCAACAACTTCTTTGATCTTTTATGTAGTCGTAGCCAAATCAGTTACCTACCCACGAGGTTTATGCATCGTAATGCTTGGTTTTTGTAAAACTGCGCCTCATCGTTGAACTTTGAAGTCAAACTATTGTGAGGCAAATGGGCCTTGTTATCATTGGGCTGCATATTGTGGCATCATCAGGCAGATAGGTAGCATTAGTCTGCAACCCATAAGTTGCATTGATTTGATCTTAAAAATATTCTTTTGTTGCAGCTTTGGGGTGGACACGGCAACGCCGTTGCTCGCTCGTCTCAGGGTCGGACCGTTCTTAAAAGAAGTAACGCAGAACATGCTGAAAGTCATGCACACACACAACTCTCAACAACCATACCACAACGTAAAATATGACGATTTGGATGGGGTGCCACCCCTGAAGCTAAACATCTACAGCGCGCACGATCTCAATATTGGTAATGTTCTCTCAGGGCTTGGTTTGTTTGATGGAAAATGCCCTCAGTACACAGCCACTATTTTTATGGAACTCATCTACGGTAAGTGTAATGATTCTTATGGTATTTTTATACGTATAGAATGTCTGATATGTGACAGATAATTCAGCTAGGTACTTTCAGGGGTAGCAACGTCTACTCAGAGAAAATTAACACCTTACTAGATACCTCTATACCTAGTAGTTCTTAATATTCTATTCTATAAAATATTAAGTGTTATTATATGTATAGTGTAAATTGTGAACGAATTTCTATCTCTTTCTTTAAGTTTGCCATGTTAATGTATAATGAAAGTTAGTATCTGTACCTAACACAAACCCTTTTTCATTTTAGTACCTGAAGTACTACCGGCACTATTAGATGGTTTTAATATGTTTCCATTGATTTCGACCTATTCCGAAAAGTTCAAATAGATGTTCAATGAAATGTAATAATTGGACAAAAATTTCAATAACATCAACTTCAACTTTGACTTTAACCTATAATTATACACACTAGTACAGTCTTACTGATAAAATGTTACATTTGAATAGCGTACAGAAAACGGCAGTTGCTTCCATCGGGATTCGGGAAAGTACAATATTCAAGTTTTTTAATATGACAACTCCCACAAAATTATTGTGTTTTTATTTTATGTTATTGTGACGGAACAAGCCCGAGGCCCACCTGATTTCCAGCAGACTAACCTCTGCCTATTACAGATGCATTTCATCACAAGTCACGAATTGCACTGCGCCCGTCACTATTCACAATTAAGGCCAGCTTGTACCTACATAAGACATTTTTTTAAATCTGTAACTCGAATAGAATTGAAAATTTAGAATATATAAAATCATTTATATAAAGTTGAACATACTCTCCAGGAACGTACAAAGTCAAAAACGTGATTATGAACAATTTCTTCGATAAAAAAAAATGTCAAACATGACACCATATCGCTACTTAAATCAGGTAGAACTAAATGATACTATCATGAAACTATGTGGAAGTTTTACCAATGGATAGAGCTTGTTATTTATTAGTAACGTATGAAGGCACATTTTCAAATTTAGCTATAGTTTTTTAACAAGAAAAAATAAACTACAAATCTAAAGATTCAAGCTCTCGCGCACGTCATTCAGTACCCGCCTAGGCGTCATCGAGGTAGGACGCGTGTCGTTTTCTCCAGCAAAATTCTCTACGGCGATTACGAGCTAGAAATATTTATAAACAGAATTATTATTAGCAGCATGGTGACACTGCAACATTTATGGTTATCCGCTGGCGAGAATCTTCCATCAGGCGAGTGTCTTGTACGTAATTTCAAACCATGCCAAATAAAAAAAATACTTTCTCGATGGCATTGTTTTCACGCGCCACAGTATAAAGTACAGTATGGTTTCCTAAACAATTCACTTATTTTAGTTCAGTGAGCTGTAAATAGTGTAGCCTAGCCCGTGGGGTGCCGGGCTATGTCACGCCCCAATTACTAACTGTGGGTGTCGTAAGAGGCAACTAAGGGAAAAAACCGGAAAGTGAGCAGCAGTGCCCTCTAAGAAGCTACCTCCCTCCAGTAAAAAATCTGTCGCCAAGCACTTAACGGTATGTGCCGCTATGAGTCCTCCAGAACCAGTAATTTTGCATGGTAGTAGGGTATTTTGCGAATGCCCGCCTGGCTAGCTAATACCCTCAAGTAGAAAATCTGTCGCCAAGCACTTAAAGGTATGTGCCACTATGAGTCCTCTAGAACTAGTAATTTGGCATGGTGGTAGGGCATTTTATAAATACCCGCCTGGCTTGCTACCACTATGTGTCAAGTAGAAAATCTGTCGCCAAGCACTTAACGGTATGTGCCGCTATGAGTCCTCCAGAACCAGTAATTTTGCATGGTGGTAGGGTATTTTGCGAATGCCCGCCTGGCTAGCTACTACCCTCAAGTAGAAAATCTGTCGCCAAGCACTTAACGGTATGTGCCGCTATGAGTCCTCTAGAACCAAAAATTTTGCATGGTGGTAGGGCATTTTGCAAACACCCGCCTGGCTTGCTACCACTATGTGTCAAGTAGAAAATCTGTCGCCAAGCACTTAACGGTATGTGCCGCTATGACTCCTCCAGAACCAGTAATTTTGCATGGTGGTAGGGTATTTTGCGAATGCCCGCCTGGCTAGCTACTACCCTCAAGTAGAAAATCTGTCGCCAAGCACTTAACGGTATGTGCTGCTATGTATCCTTGAGAACCAGTAATTTTGCATGGTGGTAGGGCATTTTATAAATACCCGCCTGGCTTGCTACCACTATGTGTCAAGTAGAAAATCTGTCGTAAAGCACTTAACGGTATGTGCCGCTATGAGTCCTCCAGAACCAGTAATTTTGCATGGTGGTAGGGTATTTTGCGAATGCCCGCCTGGCTAGCTACTACCCTCAAGTAGAAAATCTGTCGTCGAGCACTTAAAGGTATGTGCCGCTATGAGTCCTCCAGAACCAGTAATTTTGCATGGTGGTAGGGTATTTTGCGAATGCCCGCCTGGCTAGCTACTACCCTCAAGTAGAAAATCTGTCGCCAAGCACTTAACGGTATGTGCCGCTATGTATCCTTGAGAACCAGTTATTTTGCATGGTGGTAAGGCATTTTATAAATACCCGCCTGGCTTGCTACCACTATGTGTCAAGTAGAAAATCTGTCGCCAAGCACTTAACGGTATGTGCCGCTATGAGTCCTCCAGAACCAGTAATTTTGCATGGTGGTAGGTTATTTTGCGAATGCCCGCCTGGCTAGCTACTACCCTCAAGTAGAAAATCTGTCGCCAAGCACTTAACGGTATGTGCCGCTATGAGTCCTCCAGAACCAGTAATTTTGCATGGTGGTAGGGTATTTTGCGAATGCCCGCCTGGCTAGCTACTACCCTTAAGTAGAAAATCTGTCGCCAAGCACTTAACGGTATGTGCCGCTATGAGTCCTCTAGAACCAATAATTTTGCATGGTGGTAGGGCATTTTGCAAACACCCGCCTGGCTTGCTACCACTATGTGTCAAGTAGAAAATCTGTCGCCAAGCACTTAACGGTATGTGCCGCTATGACTCCTCCAGAACCAGTAATTTTGCATGGTGGTAGGGTATTTTGCGAATGCCCGCCTGGCTAGCTACTACCCTCAAGTAGAAAATCTGTCGCCCAGCACTTAACGGTATGTGCCGCTATGTGTCCTCTAGAACCAGTTATTTGGCATGGTGGTAGGGCAATTTGCGATTACCAGCCTGGCTAGCTACCTCCCTCAAGTTGAAAATCTGTCGCCAAGCACTTAACGGTATGTATTTTAATAGTAATAGTTAAAGGTTATCAACTGTGTTAGTTGCACTATAAGGGAATAGTCACAAGAATATAATAATTGAGTACTGGATTTAGTAGCAGATACCTAAAGTAGATCAACTGTTTTAGTTACACTATGAAGCTGATAGCGTGCGGCTGGGGACATCGACCTGACGAGCGCTGTGCATCTAAAGCGCAGCGCCGCGTAGTGTCCATAGCCTGCAACTCTCGCACGCTAAATTTGCCTACTGTGCTAGTACAAGAGGGCCTTAACTCCAAAATAATGTTGAAATAGGTTCAGCTGGCAGCTGTCAAGGTGACACTTGATGTATTTGACGTTTGGGCTGCAGTCGACTCAAAAATTACCCCAAAATAATTCAATTACTGGACAACTGGTTGAATTAATCGTTGAACCTTTAGAAATAGGTCAATATTTCCATAATATTCATGATTCATCAAGGTTTTTTGTTGTAGGATTTCCTAGTCGAATATTAAGAAATTCAGTCGACCAAAAAACTACAGCCACCATCATTTATAATTACGTGACCTCCCTAATGTGTATTGTTTATTGTAAATAATTTTTATTTTTGCCTCATAGGTTAGCCTTTGACTACTATCTCACCTGATGGTAAGTGATGATGTGGTCGAAGATGTTGTTCAGGCTAACCAAGAAGTACTTGCTCTCAAGGACAGCTGCTGGAACACCGATAGGTGCTGGGCGACAGATTTTCTACTTGAGGGTGGTAGCTAGCCAGGCGGTCATTCGCAAAATGCCCTACCACCATGCTATAACGACTGCCATCCTCAGACAACAACCGGGACTGATGGCTTAACGTTCCCTACGAAGCAGGGAAACGCTCAGCAGTAATGTCACTAGCGGTCAACCATCTAACTCATGACCGCGCGCGATGTTGCTTAACTTTGCTGATAGGTTGAGAACAGCTAAGTAAACTTCGCTACGAGCGCTTCAAGAACTCATCATCAGCCGGAAGAAATCTACTGTTGAACAAATCCCTCCCGTATAGAACACGGTACAGTAAGGCTACAAGCCACTTCTAACCATTCCGCGACTTTTACGATGTCGTCAGTCGACTCAGGGGGGCCTACCAACTACGACGATTTTATACATTAATGTTTTCATGTTTAAATTCAATCACATAAAAAAAAATATGGAAGGCCATTAAGTACATAAACTCTGTGTTCACGTCATCATGCATAAGATCCATTGCGGCTGCCGGTTGAAGCTTTATAAAGCATTGCTCGGTTCACTGTCACTAGTGAATATAGCGATACAATTCAAATACAACTATTTACTTTTTTTTTGGTTTTCATTTATCTACGTCTGTTTAAGATAAGTGATAACTCGGGGACACTTCTTTACTTTGGTACCAAGGTGACCTGACGTCCTAATGAATAAAATGTCTTTGATATCAATAAAGATGTGTTTACTGAAATTCTTGTTTGTTCTACACATATATAAATAAATATCATGTTGAAAAATGTCGCGTCTTTTATCCATATTAACTTATTAGGAACCAGCTAGAACCCGCGTCCTATTTGCCGGAATGATTCTGACCAGTTTCGGACAGTTTTGAAGTCCTTCGTATAGGATTTTTTTTAAAATTCTCAAATTCTTCTTTACATTTGTGCGAACCGTCGAGCTCAGGCTTCAGCGCGTATCTCAGTTGCGCAAGTGAGTAACTCGCTGAAGCCGGGGTCCTAGCTGGTTTCGAATAACTTAATATTTAAATGTTATGAATTGACTGGCATGACGCTGAGCTCACGTCATGCGCACTCGAATTGATGATGAGCATCTGATATGGTCGAAACACGGGTTGGCGTATATTATCCGTAACGAGTGTGTTAATGTTTAGCTTTCAAAAGTTTACCTTAGTTTTCGAAAGATTAACCATTATTCTTTCTACTATTACAGATGATGCTGCCCAGATTCATTTTGTAAGGATATCGTATCGTAATACTGTTGATATTGTTGAACCCGACGTGCTTTCAATCCCTGGCTGTGGATATCGCTGCCCCCTGGAACGCTTCATCAAAATCTACGAACACTTGATTCCAAACGACTGGGAGGCCGAGTGTGGTCACGAGGTGATTATTGGCTTCACTAACAATTAGAATAAAACAAGGGTTTGACCCTAAATCTACGTAGCAAATTGACTAACTCAAGAGTGAACTGGCCGGCCCGTTTTCCATACAAACGTCGTAGGGTATTCACTCCCTTATTTGAGGATTTAGGTCCAAAATAAAGCATAATACCGATTGATCTCGTCATTATCTAGGCTTGTATAATGCCGAAATTTCAATAAAATAATTAACCTGATAATTATGAACCTTGAAACATTTTCATGTAAAGTTTTTGAGGTTCATAAGTTACATATTAAATTACTTTTTTAAAATTTTGGCATCATACAAGCCTAGATAATGACGATATCAATCGGCATTATGCTTAAGTCTGGACTTAAAATCTCAAATAAGGGAGTGATCACCCTAGACCGTTTGTATGGAGAAGTGACCGGCCAGTTCCACCTTAAAGACGTCATTTAGACTCACGAAGTGACGTCAACCATATTTCGTAACTAAGCGACCTGTGACATTACTGAGCGCGTCGCTGGAATTTTGAACATAGGACTTCACCCCAGTACTGAATTGTGCGTCATTGGAGCACTGATGACTATATGAGTACAATTCACATCTTTGTGATACTTTTGAAGGGCGCCAAGTAGTTCGGTTGCTGGGACACGAACTCTTGACTAGCTAGACACAGTGCTTGGCGCTATGACGTCACATCGACTTAACAGTTTTTTTTATATACATCTTAAAATTCATAGACAATCAAATTAGGCGGAATTGTCACTAGATATATTTGTCAAATATTATAATGTGATGTTTTCTTAATATTTTTATATATTTGTTATTATTAAATATGGGTTTCCGCAAATCAACACCTGATTTTGTTAATAAACTTCGTCACATATTTAATGTTCAAACAACGAAACAACCATCATAGTTTTAAACCAAGCATAGACGATAACTGTGACTTTGGTATATGAACATAAAATATTTGAAACTATTTTTAAGTTCAAGTGAATGCTGGCCGTCGGTATCAGGAATTGATTTCTATACTAGGAAAACTTGTTGAATTAGGGGAAGTTTACTGAAATCAAAATATAAACTAAAAAAAAAACTACACTAATAAATAAAGAGGAAATATTTGTATTTTTGTAAGTAACCAATAAACTTAAACTACTGGACCGATTTGAAAAATTCTTTCACTATTAGAATCCTACAATATTCCTGATGAACATAGGCTATAGAACTTTTATAATTTCTTTTTCTTTTTTTTTTGATACCCGTTTGTGTGTGGCGTACCGCTATTGCTGTCGGTAGCATTTTACATATTTTTTTAACAGTGTGTCGATGTTGACGAATCTAGGATGCCTTCAGTGAAATGGATAGGTAGAAACTACATAATTTGCACTCCTTAAAAATAAAATAACAATATAACGAAAATTTATTATTTACTTAATATATGGTAACTACACTAAATCACAACTAACTTTAATATAACACACATATACAAAGGACGGTCTTATTCCTCAAAGCAGTTTGTTTCTGAATGAGAGCAGCGCTATAACGTCTACACTGGTGTAATTGGTGGTCGGTCCGGTTTATTCAGTAAATAATATACATAGGTACTTATAGAGAAATCGTGGTGGGCTTCCTAAACTAATTTTCATTAGCGAACTACAAATAGTTACGTATGCCTGGTATATTATCTTATTGCAGATTACATTATATAATTATAAGCATAATGTCGTGTTACAGGTTATGGTAGAAGCTACGAATTAATATGTAAAGAAATGTAAGTCCAGCTCAAAAACAGCGGAACGTAGACCTTGCCGCGGCGGGCGTGGTTTAAAAACGTTACAGTGCGGCGCAACATTACCTTGAATCGACCTATCCGATGCGATCATTTCTAAGCGCCGAACCAACTAACCAAACAAATTGAATTTGGAAGATTTTGTGTGTTTTGTTAATTGTGAAATTTATGAATTCGACAACTAAGTGGTAACTGTATGGGAGTTAAACTTCTTTACATATTTATTCGTAGGGTAGAAGCTATAGATCGTAGTAAGAATTAAAAAAAAATTGAATGAGTAGTGTGCAGGTAACTGAAGTTAGTGATGTTGCCAAAATATGAGTATGTATATAAATTGTATTTCAAATTATTGGCTTCAAATTAGTTTTCATCACATTTGCACGTAAGCAGTATCTAAACATACAGGTTAACTTGGCCGTAATGCCCCATATAAAGCCCTCGAGCTTTCTTTTTGTCATGACACCCAAGGTCGGTAAGTATTTTTTTTTTAATTTATTGCACAGCACACATGTAATGCTAGTTCAAGCAAGGAGTTTACACGTAATTAAAAATTGTCTTAAAATGTTATCTAAACATAATATGTGTGTTACTTAATTACTCAACTAATGTTCTAAATAATCGATTTTAATAGATTTTTGTATCAAAACGTAATTTTTTTATTTTGTTTTACACACCGTCATGTCTGTATACTTACGTAAATATTTGCCCTTAACGTTTCCGAACAAAACATTTGTACAATCTGTGGTGTGAGAAAAAGCCCGCCAACCGCTTAAAAAAAGTTCACGTATTACTTAATAATAGTTGTGCTGACATGTGTATTAAAGCTATAATTCATATTTTCTATATTTACTCGTAAATGTGATGAAAAACATAGTATGTTTCACGGGCGATACGGGAACTTCTACCATTATTAGTTATTATAGAGCCTCGATCGTAATTCCTTACTTACCGCCCTTAATACACAATGTACTAATACTTCTTAAGTTGTAACAAGTTCTACATTAAATTCCTTGTACAGTGATACTTAACTGTGTTTATTTGTTGCCAGTTTACTTGTAGCCTTAGCGATTTAAAGATTTTCTTACGATTTAAAATCTATTAGGTTTATACAGTCGGCGCACCGGCTTAACACTTGAATTCATTTAGCAAAATATAAAATCTTGAACATAATAAAACACATTTAGGTATACGAATTTACTAATTTAAGATTGCGACAATTGCGCCGGCGCGGCGGAGGCCGCTGGGTCGATCGCGATCTCTTTCTAGACCGTATATATGGCTATCGTCTCTTTCGCTTACGCAATATCGTAAAATCCTGGATCAGAAACTATTATCAGTTCTGGCTCTAGCTTGTCTTGCAAAACTTATATGATTTGACCATCCGACCATAAAGTAGGTACCGACTTTTACGACGTATACGTAAATGGATATTTTTTATAAGTGTTGGTTAAGCCATCTACTCGCATATTAATAAGCGTGTCATTCATTATGGTATATAAATGTGAGAGTAAAAAGATCGCATTCGTAAAAAGATAGAAATAAGCACTAAAAATACACACAAAAAATCTGATATAACATCCGCTCTTTCACCTCTGTGTTAGAAGATAATGACCCCCAAACGCCGAAGTTGTCTGTGCACCACCTGAAATAACATAACATCGAGATCTTAGATTGGCCCTCAAAATCTGACGCAAACCCAATTGAAAGCATGAACTTTGGGGATAAAAGACTAACTGCCGTTGAGCTTACACGCAAATTAAAGTCTATATGAACATCGTTATCTCGTTACTACACTGAAAAAATAATGAATAGATTCAGGCGTTACTTTGCGGAAATCCATATTTAATAACAATAAAATATTACAAAAAAACAAATTAATATTTAAGAAATATACTTAAAATAACATTTCGACCGCCTATCTAAATGCTTTTATTGTAGTAGCTGTAGTATTGTATATAGTTCGTAGTATTTTGTCAATAAAGGCATACGGCCTATAAAAAAAAACAAAACTTAAAAATATATATCAAGTGACAATTCCGCTAACTGATAAGCCGACGTGAAGTCACGAACGCCACGCAGCCAAACCGGAACAATTTTGGACGCGTTTCGTTTAACTACACGATGCATCCTCAATCAGTCTCGACTCTTCGAGCGCACGAAAATTTTCTTGATATTTTTTATGTATATTTCTAAAATATTAATTTAATGTTTCCTTAAAATATTTTTGTAATAATTGTTATTACAGAAAAAAAATTGAAAGTATGCCCCGAATATGCTATGCCATTAATAACAAACACCTTATTAATAATAAAGCATCCAAGTACATATAATTAACTACGTATTTATTTTTCAAAACTTTACCTTTGCTTTATATAGATTTTCTTGAGTTACATAACAATCTGTAACTCAAGAGTGTTGCTAGAAAAAAATATTGTACCCTCCTCACGTAGGATAAAGGTTGGAAGATGATGATGCTGATTTGAAGGAGTGCCTCAGTGGCAATGGCTGCCATGTAGACGGTCCATGGTTCGAATGGTTCACACCGTGGGCTTGGGCTGTATGGTGGTAGATCATTATGCGAATGCTAGCCTGACTATTTACAACCCTCACGTGAAAATCTGTCGCCATGCACGTCTTCGTGTCGGCAGCTGTCCTTGAGAGCCAGGAAGTCTAGATATAGCTTGTAAAAGCTTTTTTTTATCTCATCACTTACCATCACGTGATATTGTGATCATAGGCTATCAGCTATAAATATGAATGTAAATGAAAATATTCTGAATGTAACTAATAATGTATTTTTGTATTTCAGCTCCCGATTGATAAAATACTTATGTATTCGTTGAACTTCATTGTTCTCGTCGGAATTTTCGCATTTTCGTATCAGATACGAATCACAGCTGAATCACGTCAACGGTAAGAAACTGAAATACAATCATAGTACTTACATATGTTTTTATTGAATTATTTTTTGCGTGAATGGAAAAGATGAAAGATGAAAAACGTGGAGGGTTATATTTAACATTTAAGACTTGTGCTCGTGAATGGTAAAGATAAGAGGAGAAAAAGTTACAGAGTGTCAGACGGCTGAAAGGATCTGAATCAGGTTTTTTATCTGATATTTTCCGAAAACATCATCGCATATAAACAGTTAGATCTTAGTCTTAGGCTAGCCTTGGAGAAATAAAGAAATTGTAGTAGTAATTAGAAATAAGAGTATGGTAATATCACAGGGTAAGAAACATACATTGGTTAAATTAAACACCATTGATATTTGCGAAAAAGCCGACGCCGCAAGATGTCACTTTTCGTAATATGAATAAATAAAATAAAAAAAATATTTAAAGCTAGATCTCCACAAAACAAAAACGTTTTAAAATGATCCTATACATATATTTGGTAGTGCTATAGAGCCTAAGGACTGATGCTACAATGCACCTTAAACTCTTTAATATTTTAACAAATTTTGACCAACATGCCGAAGAACCAATGTGTCAACCAAGCTTACTTTCGTATAAAAGAGTGAATACTCTTAAGCTGTTTCTTAGCTATGATACTACGAGACATACACTCACATACACACACAATGGAAAGATAAAAAAATACTTCAGCTACTACTACTACTTATACTATGAAGCTTCAAACTTTCAACCACCCCTTATTTGGCTTCGGGTTTAAAAAGATAATTACGAGTGATCTTCGAAATGAATGTATACAAGTTAGTTATTGAATGTTAAAAAATTTTGAACTCCGATTGGAATGTACGAAAGTTTGTTCCTTTTTTGTGCCAGGGATTGATATCTTAGTATTCCAATTTTATATAACTTAGCTTTACAATCTACATTATATCTGAATATTAAGTATTGGGAGTCAAAAATGCATATAGAAAGATCTCTGATACAGAATCGTTTATCATTGTATTGACCATAATAGTTTCTTCCCTTTGATATCACACATATTTTTCTAGTGAGTTTCTTTCTGGGTAACTGCTATAGTGTTTGATTTTCTATCAGGACTGACTTCTTTTTCTAGTAAATTTCTTTCCTTGCTACTGCTATGACGGTTATTTCATGCTCTATAGCAACTAGCTTAGTTTGCTAGTGAGTTGCATTGCTTGCAACTGTTGTTGCAGTTCATTGAATCCTATAGCAACCAGCTTTTTTTTGTGAGTTTCTTGCAACTAAACATTCTTAATTTTCTAGTGAGTTTTTTCTTTGCAACTGCCATGGCAGTCATTTGATTCCCTGTCGTAACCGGATTAGTTTTCTATCGATTGTCTATGTTTGCAACTACTATTTCAGTTAATTCTTTTGCTTGATCTCTACAACTGATATTTTTCAGATCTGTGTTCTATTAATAATTTCTGTATTCTGTAGAAAGTAATGCTTAATGTTATTTTTTCAGGTTGAGTGTTTTATACGCCGTCGTCCCCAATGCGTCGGCTGTTGCGAAACCCTAATTTTAAGAATCTTACCAAAAAATGTGTTTAGTATTTGTAGGTAGATGTATTTTTGTAATTATTATTAAGAATGATGTATCGGACGCACAATACTTTAGACTTAAAAATACATGGAAAATTAAATTAAGACTTACGAAAAATTAATAGATATAAAATTACATGTACTTAAATATTCTATTTTGTGTCTTTTTAAATGTTACAAATATTGGTAGCGTCGTAGCATGTAATGCATCAATCTAGGTGAATTGTGGTTATACTTAGGTACCTAACCTATAAATTATTAAATTATTGATTAAATTGGCATCAATAAGAGTTTTTTTCTCCTCGCAGCAATCCATGGTATGTCGAGTATTAAAGATATAAATAGTTAAGCTATCAAGAATAAACACGTTACGAAATAAGAGATAATAAGAATTGTTACCTCTCTAAAAGACAAGTCTCCATCAAATTCTATGTAAACCAAATCATTACCTTCAGTGGAGATAATGGTCACAAGTTTTGTATTAGTAGAACTTTTAGGGAAGTATTGCTGCATATGTATTTCTACCGCCAAGCCAGACATACAACTTGTCTCAGAATAATGGGCACAGTGGAGTTTGCCACATGTGACGAACTGCATCTGTTCAGGCAGAGGTTACCGTGTAACATTAGGTGAGCCTGGTTCCAACACAATAGAATAAAAAAAAATATAAATCAATAAAAGAAAATTGTATTTATTCAGTAGGGTAATTTATACCCCCATGACACTATTTTAGAGGACAATAGTTTTTTTTTATGCCTGCTAAGTTAGCCTTTGACCACTATCTCACCTGATGGTAAGTGATGATGTAGTCGAAGATGTTGTTCAGGCTAACCTAGAAGTACTGGCTCTCAAAGACAGCTGCCGGAACACACCGTTAGGTGCTTGGCGACAGATTTTCTACTTGAGGGTGGTAGCTAGGTGGTAGAGGTAGTAGGTGGTAGCTTGAGGCGGGCATTCGCAAAATGCCCTACCACCATGCTATAACGACTGCCATCCTAAGACGACAACCGGGACCGACGGCTTAACGTGCCCTCCGAAGCACGGACAAATAATTATGAACGTGGTAAAATACGTGAGGCTATGGAATTCAAACAACATCCTAATTTTATCAGAGTGGGGGTTCCAACCCCCGAGCTCCGATACCACGAGCCGAGGTCTACTCCCAAAAACGAAGTTCGAAGCTTCGTTTCGATACGAAGTAATGACGAACATCGAACTTGTGCCCTATCACCAAATAACTTCGAACACTGAGTATGACCATAAAGTAACTTTGTATATACCTACTGAAATAGAGACCAAACTTGACATCCCTAGGTGTTAATAGATTTTTTTGATGACGTCACGGTTAGTAATTTCCGTAAATAACAGATGGCACTAAAAATAAGAATAAAAAACAGTGCTGCCATCTGTTTTTCATAAATGCTCATCCCAGTTACGTATGGTTGATACTTTGTACCTTTATTTATTTAAATATAGATATATCTATAAGTTTTTTATAGATACACTATATATTTAATGTCTAATATTAACCTGTTATCCAAAAATTGCATTCAAGGAACGCGTGAAGATCATTAAGTCTTTTAAATATGGACCAAATCACCAATGCCACGGGTCGAAACATATAGCATCAAAAGTAAAAGCAGTATTAAGATCCAGCCAAAAACCTACAATGAGCTTGATAACTAAATACAAAAGTCTATAAGTTTACGTATGTTTTATTATCCAAATTTATCTACTTGCAACTATACTTAACAAAAAAATATCTTTTCACCTCATTGTAAAAATATCGTATATGGCACCATAACAACGTCCATAATATTGTATAACAACGCCATCTGTTATTTAACTAAATCCCTAAATTTGAGTGCTATGCTACAAAATATAAAATACATTGGAGCAATGATTTTGTGTGTATGTCAGATATCTGTTTTATTTGTTTTTTTTTTTTTTAATGGCGGTATGCCTTTATTAACCAAATACTACAAACTATATACAACACTACAGCTATTGCTATATACTGTATACTACAAACTATATACAACACTACAATAAAAGCATTTGGACTCATAGGGAGTCCAAATGCTCTAGCCCACTATCAGTTGGCAGCGTGCCCAGCATGCTGGCAGCATTGCCCCGTTGAATTGCAATGCTTATTCTTTGAGCCAAATAGGTGCCAGCATTTTGATCACGCGTCGCATCGACCAAGCGCTCTGATAGATTTTGGAAAATACGATGAGCTCCCGGTCCCCACGGACCCAACGTCTCTACACCAAACGGCTCAAATATGTAACCCATACCGAGGTTAGCATATTTGCGCCGCTTGAGTTGCTCCGCCGAAGTAGCCGCAGCGCCAGCCTTCACGTTGGTTTCAGAAAGATGTGACGGCGCTAAAGTGTCTACGCATGTAGCGTCCCACACTAAGGGCCGTCCTAACTTCCATGGAACCAGAGTCATGCCGTCAGGTCTTTTACCATCGTCACGCATCAGACCGTTCGGTTCGAGAACAGCTGGAACATTGGCGCTGGTAAAAGCCCGGCGAATGATATCGTTAAGGCTGGCGTGGCGGGAAATTCGACCAGCACTTCGAGAGCAGGAGAGGCCATGGTGACCGAGTTGGTCAACTGCAGTACCACACTGGCAGTGATGTGGAACACAACACCTTGCACCCAAGCGTAAGCTAATAGCGAGACGAAAAGCGGAAGGATCTATAAGGCTACCAGTTTTGTAAGAAGGAACGGCTTGTAACCAAAGACCTGATTCCCACACAGAAACAGCGAGAATACGAGCACGATCTGCGATGCTAGGACACGTATTTAAAAGATCTTTCCGTGCTAGCTCGCATAGGGGCCGATCCCACTGTTTCTGAGATGACAACATTTTTGGGAACTCAGTATTTGGACAAGCCAGTCCCCATGTGGTTTTGGCCTCAGCCAGATATGCTACATCAAAAGAGCCTAAAGATGGTGCAAGAATTTTTTCTACTAATTTGTGTGTACTGTGTACAGAAGACAAAAAAGCTGGTAATGCCACACTAGAAATTTTCCGTATCCCTATGCCCCCCAACCTCACAGGGAGGGAAGCTTGCACCCAAGCCCTATCATCCATCTCAACATTCAAAACCGAAATTAACGTATCTTTTAATAAATTGTCTCAGCTTAAGGTTGAACTGGCCGGTCGCTTCTCCATACAAACGCCGTAGGGTGATCACTCCCGTATTTGAGACTTTAGGTCCAGAATTAAGCATAATACCGATTGATCTCGTCATTATCTAGGCTTGTATGATGCCAAAATTTTAAAAAGATGATTAAGCTGAAAGTTATGAGCCTTGAAAATTTTATATGAAAATGTTTCGAGGCTCATAACTCTCAAGTTAATTATCTTATTAAAATTTCGGCATCATACAAGCCTAGGTAATGACGAGATCAATCGGTATTATGCTTTGTTTTGGACCTAAATCCTCAAATAAGGCAGTGATCACCCTACGGCGTTTGTATGGAGATCGGCCCGGCCAGTTCACCCTTAAAAGAAGCTCACTGTGTTTCCACAGCTGACAACACCTCAAAAAGTATGTAAATTTAGGAACGAAAAGGCAAAATCTAACAATAGTAAAAGCCATATGGGCGTTAATTTTGAATAATCTGCTAGAAGCATTTCTAAACTTTTGAATTTGTTCTTCGACAAATGGTGACAAAGATTCGTCAAGAATCGGTGAACCCAAAAGACGGAGCGAACTTTTTTCTACTAATTTTATACCAGGCGCAAGTAAGTTGAATTTTTCAATAATCGAAATTTTATCCGGACAAGTATCACAAACAAAAAGTTCACATTTGGAAAAATTTAGTTCAAGGCCAATAAGACGAAAATCATCTATAAGTACTCGCAAGTCATTCAATACCGTGTTCGCATCGCCTCCTAAGGTTCCGTCATCCAAATACCAAACGTTAAGTTTTGATTGGAGACGTTGAATTATTGAGTGGATGGCAAGGCTAAAGATGGCTGGTCCCAGAGGATCACCCTGTTGACATCCTACGGAAGATAATATAACATTGTTTTGGTATGTTAATTTTGATGGTTTGCCGTAACATTGCCAAAGAAAAGGGTATAATTCCGGAATTTTATCTTTCACTTCAGTCAAAAGGGTGCCTCTATCTAATGAGTTGAATGCATTTTTAACATCCACCTTCAAAAGCAAATCTCCACAATTTTGATCAAGAAATGTGCGAAGTGAATGTACAGCAGCCTCACAACCACCCTGCGAACCAAAACCGAGTTGTAGTGGTTGAAAAAGATTACTTAAAAAAGCAACCTTTTTCCTACAACCACATTTGGCTGTGAGGCGACGATAAGTGGTGCCTACTGCTATAGGCCTAATACCACCATCTTTTTTATTGAGGGCACATAAATTCGCACCGTACAGAATTTCGGTAATTTCATTGTTGACCTGACCCGACAACATCAAATTAACCAAAGCCGTCACATCTCTTAGAAGTGTCTCGCCTACCTCACCAGAACTATAAGATAAAATATCTTTTAAGTGCTGAGGCGTCAGGCCATCTAGACCACCGGCTGAGCCACTTAGAAAAGATGCCACGGCTGCAGAAACATCCTGTGGGGTCACCTCAACAATGTCATTATTTTGTTCAGGAGAGTCGGGAACGTGGAGACCTGCAGTTGCAGGCGGATGCTTTTCTATTAGGGAATCCAACGTGTCAGATGTGAAAGGGGCGATTGTATCACTCGAAAACAAGATGCGTGCCGCGTTTTTGATGTCACCATCATTAATTTTGTTTTCTACTATTTTAATAGTAGTAGCTGAATCGACATTATTTGTTTTTGTATTCCGCCGCAGTGGCGGAATTATTAAAGTTGAGCCAAAAGATTGCTCTTCCCGTGCCCTGTATTTCACGCAGTTTTCCTTTACTCTAGTTGTAAGGGATTTTTTGTTAGAAGGATCAAAATTTACGTGAAATACGTGGTACGGGAATGCTAGAAGATGCTCCCAGGCTTGCGTAGTATTATTTATTTGTTTGCATGACATGCTGTAATTATTTCACATAATTGAGATTGTATGGTTTGAGCATGACTTCGAATGCGACATGTACGGCAATACAAAGTTACTTTATGATGTACGGACTACTACGGACGGACGGCCTTCGTTTCGGATTCATAGACAAACAACATAGTGAAGGGACATTTAAAGCTTTCTGAAGGTTCTTTATGGTAGACATGTAAAAACTGATAAAAACATCAATAACCAAAATACAATTGCATGTTAAATGTTTCGATATTTAATAAACTATTTATTAATAAATGTGGTACCATGCAACGTGTTCTACAATAATTTCTTCCAAAACATGCATATAAGGTATATAATAATATACTTTAGAGTGATGATTGCTTCGACGACAAACTAAGAACCTAATTAACTATGCCAAATACTATAAACTCTTTGGTAAATTCTACTTTGAATTTGACAACAAAAATGCAACCATGGACTTACATTACTAGATAGGCCCTTATGTTTGATACACTGTCCATCAAAATGTCTTTATTTCCTAAATAGGCAAAACGAAAATGTGGGCTGCTTAATATTAGTATATAATACTTATAGCAACCAGATTTTTTGTGTGTCAAATCATCTGAAATACAAATTAGACGCTATGGGGGCACGCCATAACAAATGGTCCAAGTACACTGGCAATACTTTATGATATCGATGAAAATACAAATCAGTGTTTTTAGCGCTTTCATCCAGCAAATTACAAATCTATGTTTTTCCTATTAACCTTATATTTTATAGCTTGATGTTTAGGTACCAATATAACTCCCACGTTAACACTAGACTACCTACTTTCAATAGATACTTTTTGTAATTGAATGAAATATCAATATTTTTCGAAGAAAATCATTTATTTGTATTTCACGTATTCACGTACAAACAACTCTTATACTAACAACCATACAATGCATACCTTAGTCTGCTCATTATGGATAACACAAACGTGGTTTAGTATATTGGAAGGGTGTCTCATGTACATGTCCATACATAATTCATCCATGTTTTGACTGCTATCTTTCTTTTTCCGTCACATATTGCTTTCTACTTAGAGAAAAGATGTATGAAAATAATTTTTCAAACATTTTTATGTACATGTGATTTAAGCTGCAAATAAGGAATGAAATTTACAATCAGAATAAAATAGTCAAATTCCGAAACTATCGCAATATCAAAAGTTTAATTGTTAGTTCTACTCGTTATTCGGTACTAGTTACCCACATAGGGTTTTAGTTAAAAGCCCATTGTGTAAAAAATGGTTTTGTTTGAGGTCAACTATAGTATACGTCTCTCAACAAACAATAACTCTGCGACATACGTAAAAAATATAATGGAATTAGAAACTTGGTTTCGAAACGACGAACGCCGAACTTACTCGTATACCCTACCACCAAATAACTTCGGATGCTTGTACGGACGGTCTTCGTTTCTTGTTCATAGACAAATATTATAGTGAAGTGATATTGAAAGCTTTGTGTAGGTTCTTTATGGTAGACATGTACCGGTATTACTTTTCTCTATGAAATAAACCAAAAACTAATAACCAAAAAGAATTTGTGAATAAAAATACTTCGATAATAAATAAAATATTTATTCTTGTATGTGTATGTAGAAGAAGAAGAAGAGGTTAATCTTTTTGCGCAGTTGGATAAAAACTAACCTTTGTCCTTCCCCGTGTCTTCAACTATTTCCATACCAAATTTCATCCTAATCGGTCCAATAGATCGGTTATCACACAAAACCATCAACCTCTCTTTGCGCAGTTGGATAAAAACTATCTTATTTCCTCCCCGTGTCTCAAACTATTTCCATACCAAATTTCATCCTAATCAGTCCAGTAGTTTCAGAGCCTATTCAATGCAAACAAACAAACAAAACGGCTTACAACCTCTGACAAAATAGAAGAAAGGACGGAGGCTCGTAAAACATCAAACTGAAGCCACACTTTTATACATGTGTGCGATAGAAGTATTGCCATATGAAAGAAAAAATAACTAATTTGTGGGATTTATGGCAGATACATTTTTAATTAATTAAATATACTGAATATAATTACAGCAAAATCTGTTTGTTAAAGTACAATAATACTGCACAATCTTCCTATTATTATTGTGTATATTTTTGTTACTGATATTTCAAATTTTTAAGTACAAAATACAAAAAAATCTTTTTATTTTAAAACAAGCAATGCAAATTTCATTTATGCAAATTTCACAGCGAAATATGATGAAAGATAAGTGAGTCAAATGTACGTATTACACTATTAAATATATGGGATCCATTGGATTTGATAGTGTAGTAGGCCTAAGTAGTAAATCGATAGTGATGCGACATTTTGTGGGTTGCTTGCTATTAGCAATTACTAATGTCAATTGTCACTGTCAAAACCTTTGGAAGCAAACTCTCATGATTACTATTACCTATTCTGTGGCTTTGTTTTTGTCCTTATGACATCATTTCCGCCTTTACTTCCGTTTGAGATCACGTGACTTACAGAAAATTTAAACACATTTTGTTTATTCAAAATAAAGGTAATCCAATGCAGAATAAATAATTTGTTAATTTCATCGAGTTATGTGCTCCAACTACTATCATGTTAACGTTACACTGTATTTTATTTTAGACTTTGTCAACTACCCTATTGTAGTGAAGTGTGTTTGAAAATTTATAGAACTTTAGGTGAAGTTTTGTGACTATTTTTTTAGCTTAGAAGATAACGAGTAAATACTATTAAAAATGCATAAATAAAACCGACTTAAAAATAATCTAATTAACTGCACACTTTTGGAAGCATCCCTAATGTACGTCTGGCAACACTTTTGATTACATTTTTATTCCAAATTATAACCCAAATTGCGTTGTAAAATATTAAGGAAAGTACATTTAATGCAATACATACGTGTGTTTTAAGACGCAAATTGGTATTTTTAGTTATATTATTCCGTGGTGTGACGTGTGTAATGTGCGACGGTCTATCGCGAATGAAGACAAAATTGGCCGAATTTGGATACGTTTGTGTGAGTGAGTTGTGTCTTACATAAAATTGGCTGAATTTGATGCTTCATTTTTGATTTTGTATTTACTACCTACTTACTATTTCCGGTACAACTAGCCTTCGCCGGGGCCCGCGAGTCATTGATTATCTTGGACATAAGTCCTAAAAAATAATTTATTATTTACATTACATATCTAGATTTTTGGATTTCTCATTCTCCTATTAGCATCCGCAGTGAACCTTTTTACAATTGTATCTATGCAAGGGCAGACTCGGGAGGTCTACAGCTCGGAGAGCCACTACTATTAAATAAAAAAAACGATTCATCTGAGCTGAGGCAGTGGGGCAGAGTCCGCATAGTGGTTTTACTTTGTTGGTTGTTCCGTAAAACATGTTGCAGCAGACGCCGCGTCTTAAGAATAAAGTGCTGTCAATTTCTTGTTTTAAGTCAGTGTCGCGTCTGACAGTTTAGCAGACATATTTAGGGTGCTTACCATTTGAAGTTAGATTCGCTAAAAACGCTAAAAACGATCACACTCTCAAAAAGTTGTTCCACATGGGTCTTGGCGTTATTTTCGCCATAAACGCTACATCTAATGTCAAAAGTGACAAATTTTAGTGGCATTCTTAGCGTTCTAGCGATTAGCGTCTCCTAAATGGAACAGGGGATGACAGTTACAAACGATCACAGTGATTACAACCATAGACGCAAATGTGATCAAAATTATCGAAAATAACGTTCTTAGCGACAAATGGAATATACCCATAGTATATATTCTATTTGATCTATGGACATATTGTACTGCTATAATATTTCAACGTCTGTGGTCAGTTTATCGAATAAAATATGAGTGGTTCGTGTTTGTGCTAGTGGTAAAATAACATTTTATATTTTCCTCGTTGCGAAGTTCTTATCGTGATATAATTAGTGAACTATTGTGATTTAAAGTACTTAATTTGTGATGGAACACGTTATGTCGTATTGTTGACATTATTGTGTGTGATAAATTGATGTGTTTACGGTTTGTTGCATAGCTAGCTATTTGGTCACGTCTCTTTTACTATCCTCCAAAAGGTTCTCCCGCGTAGTCTTGGTTAAATGATACTCTAAGTACGTTCACTAGGCATTTATATGTAATTAACTAGTAAATTTGTATTACACTATTAAAATGGTGCTCAAACAATTAGGTATCCCTATAATTGTCTCAGGTCTATTAAATGTATAATGATATGATGTTTGCTATGATGACGATATGTAAATCTTTGAATCTTGGATTTGAAATGCACCTGAACTTAATAGGTGGTACTCATCAAAATTTTACTACATAACAACAAACACAATGGTATACAGACAGTACTGTTGTTTGTTTCTCCAAAAACATTTTGTCTGTTAACTACAGTTATGCTTAAATTAATTAAACCATAATGAGTAGTATAAGAGGATGCTTATTATGATATTTACTCAAGGTTTCTTTTATTATATTATATTTATTTATCATAAACAGTAGGTCTTTGATCACCTAGACTAATTGAGACCAGAAAAGTACATAGTATATAAAATATTTATTATAATATATGTACCTAACTTGGCACAGCTTTCTTTTGACATCCTTCGATGATCCATGATAAAGGTTAGATGACAATACTGATATTAAATTGTTATCTAAATTAGTTACATTTGATTTTTGGCACATAACCATTTGTTTACAAACAAAGAAACATATTCATTCATTACTGTTACTTAATTGTAATGTGAAACCCAGCTGTTGAATTTTGCTACCTTATATAGTATCAAATACCTATTTCATTTGACACCTGTGTTTCTTTATAATAGACCTACATATATTGATGTTATATAAAACCATCCATAAATTTGCAACATTTATATCTTTGTAGAGGAATATGCATTGCTTTGATATCTTGAGGTTCTAGGTTTAATTTCTGGATCAAACAGTGATACGGTTTTAATTTCCGTCCTAGAATGTGTATCTAAGGCCGCATTAGTAGGATGTTACCAAATTTGGTCAGGTAGGGGAGGAGGCTCGAGCGGTGAAGTGGAGCATTGATATTTATCAAAAAGGGGCCCCTTAACCCTACTCCTGGGTTGCAAGTCCCAGGCTCCTCTAGCCTCTTCCTCTGCAACGCTATGGACCCGGCACCTGCATGGTGAATCCATGGAATGCTAAGTAATATGTCTCTGCTGTTGGGAACTAATTACATGACTTAGGGTGTATTTCATTAGACACCTATTTCGATATTTTCGATAATTTTTACCACATTCTGCATCTCTGGTTGCAATCACTGTGATCGTTTGTAACTGTTCTCCCCTGTTCCATTTAGGATAAGAACGCTGAGAATGCCACTAAAATATGCTACTTTTGTCACTTTTGACATTAGATGATGGATTAGATGGGTGTGACATTATTGACATACTTAAGACAATACATTTTATACATAAAGGCAGTTCATAAAATAGATCAACTAAATTTCAAGCATCAAGGGTATGAAGTTGTAATAAAAAAAATTACAACTGAAAACTGATGGTTGTGATGTCCCTGTCAGTAATGCAACCTTTAAGTATTGCCTTCATTATTCAGGCAAAAATAATAATATATGCAAATTAAGTACAACATAAATTAACTTCAGGATTGGCAATACCAGCACTTTTTTTTTTTATTATCAAACTTTAAGACGGGATTGACAGCACAGTGTGATGGGTGTGATAAGTTGAATAATACAATAAAAAAGAAATATTATATGTGGGAGTATAAAACTATATTTATATTATGAAACATTGATATATTAATTACTCACGAAAATTATCCTTGGCTAAGTTATATTAATAAAAAAAGCTATCACGCAATGGTTACTTTTCAGAATTTGGAAAAGTGGCACTTTACTTGTTGTCCTCATTAATTTGCCATCACCTTTCGAAAAAGGTGCCGTCACCTTTGCACAAATTTAAACAACAAGCTGTGATTGAATGTGGTTTTCTTGGTCATCATTTGCCTATGTCAACATATAGGTGCTCGATATTATTCATGGGAAACCTCTCCTACTTTTTTTTTTCCGCATGGGCTAGCCTTTGACCACTGTCTCACATGATAGTAAGTGATAAATTCAGACATTGCTTCAACACATCACCTTATTTCTTTTCTTATTACTTTTCTATTTACTATGTTTTGATAAATTACATGTTAAAATGATTAGAATTTACCTAACAAATGCTTTTTATTGTATAATAATTTATCACAAATTGTAGCATTCAATGGTTTTTTAAATTTTGTGCAGCAATGTTATTTCATATTCAAAAAGTATTTTTAAACTTGTATATACTTTCATCATGTAAGTTGATTTATCTTTAGCTTCGATGTGAAAGATTTTTTGGTCTAAGAATTTGTAAATGTTATTTACGCTTAGTATGTGATAGTGCTCATATTAAGAAAGTATAATAAATACAATTTTTCATCACAAGTCATAGATAAGCCAGAATATGACATCGTTTATAGACTGGCTTGTTCACTGGTTAAAAATAAATTGTAGGCTGGAAAAGCTTAAGGGTGAACTGGCCGGCACGTTTTCCATACAAACGTTGTAGGGTGACTACTCCCTTATTTGAGGATTTAGGTCCAAAATAAAGAATAATAGCGATTAATCTCGTCATTATCTAGGCTAGTGTGATGCCGAAATTTTAATAAAATAATTAACTTGAGAATTATGATCCTCGAAACATTTTCATATAAAGCTTTCGAGGCTCATAACTTACAACATAATTATCTTTTTAAAATTTTGGCATCATACAAGCCTAGATAATGACGATATCAATCGGTATTATGCTTAACCCATTGATATCTGCGATAATGATAACAAAAAAATTCATTCATAAATTGGCCATAGTGGGTCAGCCGATGCCAAAGTCTTAAGTCTGGACTTAAAATCTCAAATAAGGGAGTGATAACCCTACAACGTTTGTATGGAGAAGTGACCGGCCAGTTCAACCTTAAGGTTACATAAGAGTAGTTAAAAGGATGAAACTATATTTTGTTTCTGGTATTTCTGGTACTTACTAAGTACCTTACATGTGAATAACGTTGGTTGGGGTAGAAACAGTGGCTTACATTGACAACATGGAATCTATTTACATGAGCTCAGAGATGAGCAACAAAGTATTAACCTCTATAGATCAAACAAACTGTCAACTTGAAAAGTTTTATGGAATAAATATTAAAAATACAATTTTTTCTGCTATAATTGATTTCTACTATTATGGATTTATCAAGTCTCCATAATTTTTTCCCTTATCCCACTCATATTGGATCATTATAAGGAAGGATGAAGGACGATATGATATAGATAGACTTCTAGGATATTGCCTTTGGTTTATAATTGACTAACTGCCTGAAGCAAACTCTATTTGGCAATGTCTTGTTGGTAGGTGAGGCAAACTAACTATGATGTGATGACACTACTGCGCTCCGGCTCATTAGTTCTTATGTCTCTTAATAATTTCATTTGCTACAGTGATATTGCATTGAAGCAACTGGACTGCATAACCACCAATACACACTTTTGCCCAAGTGTCCTACCACCATAGGTAATCATATTAATTAATTACATATAATAAATATTATATGTACCTGATATAGTACACATTATTATTGTGTTACTCGAGGACATGAACTATCTAAAATCTTAGGTTCTTCTAGGTTCTAGGTCGAAGGCTTATTCAAATCGGTGTAGCTGTTTCAGTATTATGGAGTAACAAACATACACACTGTACACACATCCTCAGTCATTCACAACTCAACTTTCTTATTCTTATTTATAATATTAGTGTTCTGCATTTATATTTTGTATTTTTTATTTTGTACCATGTGGGGTGCCGGGTTAGAATTGCACCTCCCCATATCATCCCGTGGGTGTCGTAAGAGGCGACTAAGGGAAAAATACTGGAAGGTGGGCAGCAGCGCCTTCTAAAGAACTGCCATCTTACACTGCGATCCCCAAGCCGCCTGCCAAGCGTGGGGATTATGGCAACTACCCCCTTAATAGGGGAGGCTGTGTTCAGCAGTGGACGATCCGACTGATACAGTACAGTACAGTTCTGCATTTATCTATACGCAGCCCAAAGGTTGAATATATAATTGAATCGAATCCAGAGAATGGAGTCCAGTCCAGATATATTTCTATACCCAAAAAATCTATCACGCATAGTATTTAGAGAACTTACTGTGCCATGGGAAACAAACATACCTAAAGACCACACAATAAAAACAAACAAGTATGATCTAACAAATGAATTAACCAAAAACGGTTATGTGGTTAGTTTATATGCTGTAGAAGTTGGAGCAAGGGGTATAGGGTATAGTGGTAGCGAAATTCCTATATAACTATTTAAAGACCTTGGCCTACCAAGAACAACCGTAACTTCCATCCTAGAATGTGTATCTAAGGCGGCATTAGTAGGATCTTACCGAATTTGGTTAGGTAGGGGATGAAGCTCGAGCGGTGAAGGGGAGCATTGATATATCATAAAGGGGTCCCTTAACCCTACTCCTGGGTTGCAAGTCCCAGGCCTCTAGCCTCTTCCTCTGCAACGCTATGGACCCGGCACCCGCACGGTGAATCCATGGAATGCTAAATAATTCGTCTCTGGAATATTTTAAGAATAAATACTGGGTGTCTATTATTTTTACATTAAATGCATAAGTTCCACCATATTAGATTTGAATGATGTATTTTCTGTCAATATTAATATAGTCAGATTATCTAAATGTAAATAGGTATTGTACAGTCAAGAGTAATTTATGCTTGACTCGAGCGCCCAAGGATCTGTAAATTGTCATTAATTACTATTCAACCAGGCTTTGGTAGTTTCATCTGGTTTTGCTTGGAATAGGTATAGTTCTAGTATGACCCGAGATATTCAATATATCATACTAGCTGCGCCCGGCGGTTACACGCGCGTGGTGATGGAAGAATTCTATGTGTTAATACAGCGCCGCAACTGTCTCCATACTAAATTTCATCAAAATTGGTCCAGCGGTTTGAGCGTGAAAAAGTAACAAACACACTCACAAACATTTGCTTTTATAATGTTTTGATAAGGATCAATTTGTTACTACTAAATATGCATTAGAAATAAATTATAAGTTTTTGTAGTATTTATGTTTCACTATTATGGCGATAATGGCTTACACATAAAAGGTAGATATGCTGTCGCGGCTTGTTTTTAGACAATTTAAGATAAACATATCCGTAATGCATTATATACGTGTGATACTAAAGGTTTCTGCAGCGCACGCCGAATAGTTCGCATAACTATGGCAGAATTTTTCCTACTTACTTGACACTTATTGTTAGACGATGAATTCTACAATGATGAAGATGAGATAAAGTCCATCACGCTATACAAGCTATCACAATCATTTTTCTGCTTAGAGAAGAACATAAAATACTCTTTAACCGTGAGCAAATTCATGTTACTGCTTAACATTGTTAATAAGCCAAAAAAAGTAGGTACAACCGATTAGGAAATTCAACTTGTATAATGAATGTCATTCAAAAGTAGTTATACGCTTTAATATATAGTATATGATATATATAAATGATAATTGTTATCATAAGTACTTAGTTCAATTCTAATAACGCTAATGATGGATTGCTAAGTATAATAACGCTATATATGTGTGTCAGTCTGTGATTATGTCTTATCATCATAAATAAGTATATATTTAAATAATTCATTCGCATAGGATCTTCCGCATGGAAACTTTATCTTATGTTTATTTATAACGATCCGTCTGCTATTCCTGCGCCATTATTAGTATGCCTTATTTCATGAGAAACGTACGTTGATACTTTTTTCAACATTTAGCATTGCAGCTTAAAACCAGACCTGATCAAGCTATAAAAAATGGGTACACCAGACATAACTAATAATGTATAAACTTACCTTTTCCCCTAAGGTTCACAAATCACCTATTACAGCGTGGTGCAGAAGTCCTGGCACTAAAGACAGTTGTTTTGTATTATCTTCCCATTATTCTTCTCATGAAAGTTTTGTTCTGTAGTTAACAAAAGTAAAATACACTGAGGATGAACATGGATCATTCAGAGCCTAAAGGAGAACGATCATCAATTTAAGCACGCACCATTTTACTCCCTTAGAATGTAGAACAACCAAAGTTTTCACAGAATAATTCATCGATCAGAACTTTACTTTTGTGGATTACTCCACCATTCCACACCGGTTGGCTGCACATGCTAAGCCTGACAAACCAAGAACAGGCCGTACAGCCGAAAAAAATTCAGTCATTCAGTTTCCTGACAGGCTATGCAGCGTATTTTGATGATAGACTTGAAATATGTTTACGTATAAAACTCGGATCACTCATCTGCTGTTGTTTTCTAACCTACAACGTCTAAGAGTACAACCAGCGCGTTGTAAGCTCCCAACATAGAAGAAGCTGATTTTTCTTCAAAATTGAGTCACACATAACTAAGCGTATTTCTATCTCTCAAGGTATGTTATTTAGCCGAATACTCGCTTCTGGGGCAATGAGGAGCAACAAAGCCACATACTCTCGCAGTTCTAAAAGCAAACATTCATCAAGAAATAAGAAAAAGATCGCTCGAAGTGTAGTAACAAGTTATGAAAAAATACCTAAATAGGGCTTAAATGTGTATAAACTCTGGAGTGCTTCAAATGCTAATGAGACTAAATTTCATTGCCTAAGTATGTGTAAAATTCTATCCAAATTATTTTATAAAAAAAAAATTGTTGTGCTAAATTAAATCTAGACATTACTTTCGCGCAACCCAGTACCAAGAAATTCCTCTTGCTCTCTTCTATCTATCACTAATTCTCCACGAATAAGAGTGCAAAGGTGGCAATGAGCCCTCTTTATGCGCCAGCAACATCCTTCTAAAAAGACGAAATGAGTCCAGTAGTGGCATACTGCTCCCCAATCATCTTTTATTACCGTTAGTCAGCTTATATACTTACTTCTAAATACTTACAAAAACGGCAAGTTTGTTTATTCGAGACGGATCTATGATATATTTTCTTTACATAATTATGTTAGGTACCTACTGGCTATATATGAGTTTTGAAGCGCTCGTAGCGAAGTTTTCTTAGCCGTTCTTAAACGATCAGCTAAGTTAAGCAACGTCCGCCGCGGTCAGAAGTTGGATGGGTGGACCGCTAGTAACATTACTACTGAGCGCTTCCATGCTTCGGAGGGCACGTTAAGCCGTCGGTCCCGGTTGTTGTCTTACGATGGCAGTCGTTACAGCATGGTGGGAGGGCATTTTGCGAATGCCCGCCTGGCTAGCTAACACCCTCAAGTAGAAAAGTTGTCGCCAAACACCTAACGGTATGTTCCGGCAGCTGTCCTTGAGAGTCTGTAATTCTAGGTTATCCTGAACAACATCTTCGACCACATCATCACTTACCATCAGGTGAGACAGTGGTCGAAGGATACCCTTTCAGCTATAAAAAAAAATCTGTATGATTTGTCCCTTGTTTGACGGGGTATTATAAGTATGAGTAGTGTAATCTCTAAGAATATATATGAAAAGAAGTGTAACTTTCATACCGTTCTCACTAGAACTCATTTAGTTCACAATCTTCCAAATTCATCATCAAAATATGTGCTATGTAAAGACGGTTTGGCAACAAAACCGCGCTGAAGTTTATTTCATAACTTTTTGATTAATTGGTAAAAAAAAAAACTTAAGAACATCCGTTTTAAAATTAATTCACGTTTATGAATTTTCACATGTAACTTTCGCCGAAATGTGACTAATTACATCTTAAACAAATCTTGTTTTACATTTTACAAATTGCATCCATGTTAAAGTATTATTTTGTTTTATTTTCGCACATTTTGGACTGACAAAAATTGCAGTCGTCACATGTAGTGTACATCGGGACTGAACTTAATTTAATTCTTATTTTGTTTTATTTTCCTTTACAAGCTCTTATCGACCACCATAAGATTGTATATCAACTGGTCCCTCTGGATAAAGTATAGACATTTTAATGTTATACTTTTATAATTACACATAATTAAAGTTTACTATTCGAAAGTGTCAATACATAAATTTAAAAACCAATATAAAACGACTATGCCTGCAGTAAAATCATTCAATAATAAATTATTAATATTAGAGCAAAATTACAAATAATGGATGTCAAGACATAAAAAAGATATATAAACAATGATAAATATTATAAAAAAATATATTAACGTACCTACTACTGCTGTCAAAAGTTTTAGTTCATAAATTGTTTAATTTTAGATAGTAGTTCAAATCTTGACTAGTATAATTTTATAGGAGCATTGACGCATGCTAAGCGAAAACATAGAAATTATAACGGATGGAAAAAGATAACTTCCAGCGGGACTTGAACCCGCAACTCCCAGAATACCGTCCTGGTGCATTACCAATTATGCTATGGAAGCGAGTGCTGGACAGTCGATAATTCTATGAAATATGAATAATGGTTGCGGGTTCAAGTCCCGCTGGAAGTTATCTTTTTCCATCCGTTATAATTTCTATGTTTTAGCTTAGCATGCGTCAATGCTCCTATAAAATTATACTAGTCAAAATTTAAAATGGTTTCATCGATTTGGTGTTCAGTGTTGATCGTATATCAACCTACCAGCCTAAGTAAATAGTCCTCTGCTATTTGGGTAGATGTCGCCAACGTCAAAAAGACGTGTATTCATACGGATGGAGAATTATCGACTGTCCAGCACTCGCTTCCATAGCATAATTGGTAATGCACCAGGACGGTATTCTGGGGGTTGCGGGTTCAAGTCCCGCTGGAAGTTATCTTTTTCCATCCGTTATAATTTCTATAGTAGTTCAAATCGTCAACCGTTCAAAGTGATTACCATAATCGGTTTTCACGTATATTTAACTGAACCTTCCTAAGTTTTATAGAATAAATTTGGTAAGACGGACATGTGTCGTAAACTATATTGTTCTATTCCCATTTCAACTTAATTGAAAAAAAAAAACTTGTAATAGATTCTTTTTTGCGAGAGTGACATTGCTGACCGAGTAAGTATTACTAGATGTCTTTAAAAAAAACCAGCTACGATATCTGAAATAATCTGAATGAATCACATTATTCACTTGCTGATTTAAACCTTCGACATAAGCAATTTACACAAGTAATCAATTGGTTTACATATTATTAAAGGAACTCATTTAACCTTTAACCAGACTGTGTACCATATACAGGGGTTGGATGTATATAGGGGACCACTTATCTTTTATCGATCTAGGTGCATATTCAGACGAGAATATGTCAACATAGACTCGTTTCCTGTCGTGATCAATAGAAATATGAGACCCACAAGAGATCATTGTCCGGTAAACAACTTACATGCAATATGATGTGGAATGTCGAATGGTAAAAGCTCCTTATTATTTAGAACCCAGCGATAAAAAATTATGAACTTGACCCATATCTTCAAGCTTTATTGTCATTCGCGAACGATCCGAGAGATAATGATGTAGATGATTCTGGTGGTGCAAATGCTTCTGGCAATACGAACTAGAGATTCGATCGTAAGACGCCTCGACGATTATATTGTGGGGAAATAGTTCAATGATAGAAGATCTTTTTATACTACAAAAAAAATTTATCCGTATCCTTGCCAACATCAAAACCCCCAATATTAGTAAACCATACTTTCATAAACCATTTTTTATAAAATATAAAATTTTAACCATCTCGTCCATATACATATTAGAGACTTGTAAATTCGTCAAAAAATACCCCTTCTTTTTTAAAAAGGAAACTGATATGCCACGTAGGTACCCAACAAGATTTCAACACAATTTAGTGATGACGAAATCTAGAATAAAAATGCATAGCTCCAGCCCAAATTCAATGGCCATTAAAATATTTAACAAATTACCAGTTGGATTAAAAGAAGAAGAAAATGAACATACATTTGAAATAAGTCTAAAAAACCTATTAATTAAAAAATCATATTATTCTCTTGACGAATTCCTTAAAGAATAATGTAGTATATTAATGATTGGAAATAGACCGGCCCACTCCTTACCAACATTGCTACACCCAAATAGGGTAATTATATGATACCTTGTGTTTATTTAAGATCTGCATGTACAACCACATAATTCTGCAATAAAATATTTGATTTGATTTGATTTGCCTCATCAACAATATTTCATCGCGTGAAGCCACAGAGCATTCAGAACGCTCTGTGCGTGAAGCCAAAACAATAATCAATTATCAAAGATAAGAAAGGTGACAAAAATCTGCATTACGCGTCCGACTGGCCAATGTTGGCGCTTAAATGCCTCAGGCAGGTTCTAAACAGTGTTATCGTTTCCGCAGTAGGTAATAGTATCAATAAAAAATAATTATTGAGTACGGTATATGTAAAATTCCACTTTACTTGTTCATCATGCTTTGCACTTGCCTCATAATCCACATAGGTAGTTCATATTACATCTAAGTTAGTTTATTTCCACCAATTACATTCAAGTAACCTATAAAGTATAAACCAGTTTAAATAATCTTAAGAACTTTATCATTAAATATTAATCAAAGTTACAATCTAGGGCGACATTCTGCATAAATTTAATTTGATATATATCCTAGCCTTACAACTTCTGATTATTTTGCATTTATTTACTTAAATAGAATATGTCGAATAGAAAATGTTAAGTATCGTTCTGCCTCTAATTAAAGATAAAATGTCTTATTAGTTTTAATATCTATAGAAATCAACCTTTATGTTGATGATTGCTAAGGATTATTTAAATTACTAACTTATATATTATTATTATGAATGTACAAATATCACCACATTACTTTATTTTACGAGATTTCTTACTTCTCGATCCTGTCCTTAAATAAATTGGGTCCAATATGATGAATAGATAATTTATTTTATGTGACATATCTATATCGTACCTAGATTCGGGAAATTTAATATTTTTATAATTCTCTTTGCCGGAAATTAAAAATGCATGACGTATATTTTTTTTAAATGTAACAATTATTAATATAATATCGTAATAAATAATGTAGAAAAGCACTATTGCGTATCAGCAACATACTTACATATGCATTTTGTGTGGAAAATTGACCAAAGATTAAGAGAAGAGGTAAAAATATTGGAAATAAAATGATTCTGTTTATTAGAATACGGTTTTCGGTAAATGAATCAATTGTAAAAGACAAAAAACATAAAATGGAATAAAAAATTACCATTCTTCTTTATAATGTATGGAAATAAATATATGAATGTTATATTTTACCCACATAATAGCTATTTATTTTTAACTATTTGCCCCAAATTTTCAATTTTCTATTCTGTAAGTAACTATTTCAGTTTTAGTTTGAACGCAAACTTTTACTGAAATACTAACTTTTTGCATAGGGTTGAACAGTTTTATCGCGCTTAAAGTTGATTTGGTGATCAATGTGGTCAATGTGATCGCGCGTTATTTAGGTACATTATTACAAACAATGCTACCAAAAATTGTGAAAAAAAAATACGCTTACCGCTGCAAATGATTCATTCGATATTGTCTATTCGGTATGTATATATATATAGTTATATTGTAATATATAGTTTGTGGTGTTTAGATAAGTATAAAGAAATTAATACCGTTTAAAATACTCTCAGAACCTCGTGTATTGCGTGATGATGAGTAAAAAACGACCGAAAAAAAGCAGCTTCAAATTTCCCGCCGTAGACGTCTTAGTCTTAGCCGTAGCCTTCACCATTCAAACGTAAGAGAAAGAAAAGTTATTTATTAAGTTTAGTCATTTAACTAATCTGATTTATCAGAAGCACGAACGCGGACCAAGATTCCCCCATTTTGTAAACGTCAATGAACAATTTACGAACAGTGCGATGAGAAGTTAATTTGAATTTGTCATATACTTTATCTATACATTATGTATGAATATTAAATTTTTATTAATATTCATATACAATGTCTAAAAAAAAGTTAAACTCGGAGTTTAACAAGTAAATAGTTTGTGACCCAGTCAACGGGGTAGCGGATAAAAATAAATGCGCGAAGTTATAAAAACTCTTTTGATATACACCACTGTTTATAAATGAACTCCGTCGTACTAAAATCTATTTATTTTACTTAAAGTATATTGAGTTATATGTACGTATGATCTTGTTATTGTTCTCTGTTCGTTTGATGGTCTCGGATTTAAGTACGTACCTACCTATTTATGAATTGGCGTTATTTATAGAAAGGTGATGTCATCATCGGTGCGATTTGGCATCTCGCATAACAACTTCGTAATCGAATAATTTGAGGGTCTTTATCGTCTCAATACCTACCTGTTCTTTCCATCTTTATTCTTCCAGGAGGTGCTCTGGAAAAGGCCCGCATAAATTAATTATTGTTTCCTTACCTAGTTCTAGTGAATATTAGCTATCATAAATTGTATTTTTTTTTATCTCGAGTATAAATACCTGCCTTGTCTTCATCAATGTCAACTGTTGCGTTCGGAGTTAAAAAAGAGATTATAAATTATTGTTTAAAAAATAACCATAATAAGACGCTTTTGAACATCTCAAACAATTCCAACAAGCCCAAATGCGACGTCAGGCAACGTCGTTCCGCTATTTATTTAATGTGTATTCTATAACATATAGGAGAACATAGTAAAATACTGTTAAAAATAATTCGGGTGTATGCACCAGTAACAGAGAAATTTACGCACATACGTATCTTGAACTTTCAGCCTCTGATGGCTGCGGCAATTGCTCGTCAATAATTCAGTTGCCCCAATTTATTTGTTAACTTCTTGAGTTTAATCTACTACGGGTCAATTTCATCAAACTAGGATAAAATTATACGAGGATAACTTTAATTTTATGAGGATAACCGTAACCAACAAAATATTATAGACCTTTTTCACCATACACGTACAATAATGTTGCAGTATTTTAAATGATTAGGTGGGTATTGATTTATAAGTCATAGTTATTCATTGGTAAATAATTTACATGTGATATATGGATATAATTACAAAATAAATTGTAAGAGATATAGGGACATGTATACAATAGTATAACGTCAAACCTCATACATTAACATTTATTATACAATTATGTATTACTGAAAGAATAATAGAATGAAACAATATTATCAATGATTAAAAAATTACTTATGGTTACCGTCGAATTGAGCGGTATAGCTCCACAAACAATAACAGATAGGTGTACTTTCCTACAGTTAATAGTATGTACTATTTCTATTTCCACGCTGCTGTCACACGTCATAAAAGTTCATACCAAGCATATATAAATCAATGATACCCAGGAGTTTTCTATTATTTACGACAGAAAGCCAACAAATATAAAAAAACTGGGCAAGTGCGAGTGGGACTCGCGCACGAAGGGTTCCGTACCATTATCTCGTTTTCATTATTAATTTTTGCAAATAAACGGCGAAAACATCTTTTATTGTATGGGAGCCCCCTTAATTATTTATTTACCACTCCGTAGTTCCGTTGTTAGTACGGAACCCTAAAAACTTATACTAGGTTTGACGTTCTATTGTAGCCGAAGCATATCACATTTTAATGGTTTATAGTATAAAGTTATCCGCGTGTTAACCGAGTTTGTTGAATTTGGGCCTAAGTATCTTATTATATGATAACATCGATATAGGTACACAATTAGTAATTACTTGCCGTACAATTAGCTTAAAATGTAATAGTCAGCGTTATGATGAGTAACATAGAATTTCTAATCAATCTATTTTCAGTAAAAGACGTTGCTCGTTTGAGATGTTGCGTCTAGTATATATATATAGGTCATTGTATGGAACTGAAATTGTATTTCGGTGCGGGGAAACTATATTCAGATGTACTCTGGCACTAAAGCAATATATGTAAGTAACTATATTTTGTAAACTACGAAATATTTTTTTCTCTGCGGTCAGTTTTGTATAGGTACTTATCACCAATCTGTTTTAAATCCAAACAAAGACTTGACTGTTTTTGCCGTTGGCTGCACTTTTGAACGGTTACGTGTTCTGAATGGTACCGTTTAATAACGTTTTATAGGCTTTATTATTTTTTACTAACGGGTTAAAATATGACCGGTTTTTGGGTTTTGTTGCTAGCTATCTAACTATGGTACTTGATCACGTAATACGTGAGGTTAGGAGAACATTATTTACAATATCAAATATGATATTAACGTACTTCTTGAATTGAATACATTGAAACGGGCAAAGATATTTTTTAATATTTTCATGGGGTAACGGGTAATTTATGGACTCATGTGTTAATATTCAATAACTTTGAAATATAATACCAGCAATATGATTTTACACTCGCGTGTAAATACCATGATATGTGTTGGTATACCTAGTTACCAAACCTACAAGCTACAAGCACGAAAAACTAAGATTAAGAAGGTACTTGATATTAATCAGACTTGAATGATACGTTTTTACTGCTCTTGATCGGTCTAATTAGTCTATAGATGTCTAGCGATCTTTCCCTAGTAAACACCGGATGTTTGCATGAGAGTGCATCTCGTTCAATTTCCGAGCAATAATGCATTATTGTATTTTAGAATTCGATCCCCTGCTTTATTCCAAGTTCTGATGATAGCTTTAGCTTGTTCCATCAGTTCTCTTGTTGCTGTAAATATTTCTCACTAACATGCTTCCAGCTTTGCTAGCATAGAATCGTGCTCCTTCTAGAAGTCTAATCTTTACTTTATTTGCGGGCGAGATGATCTTCAGTCCCGATTGAGTGTGATGATGGTAGATAATAAACTAAAGAAAGATCTTTAATCTTTAATCTTGCATTGCATCATAGTAGTTAAACGGTAAAGTGAAACCAACAGACATTTAATTTAGATGTTACATATTTCACTTCGCAGATGTGATCACACATCTGATATTTAAACTATATCGTAGAATACAACTATACTAGTATCTTAGCTTAGCTTATTAATAAATATATTTGATTAATAAATGTCGCGAAGGCTTTTTCGACCAGATAACTATTTTTTTTTTCTGTAACTAGAATAACGATTAAATTGGCAAACAAAAACATATCTTAGGATATGCTTTTTGTTTGCCTAATATCTATAGATATTAGGCTCAAAGACGCAAAATTTCAGCGAGCTGGTACTTAAAATATAACGAAACTATTTAACGTGTTTATGCAAAGTGCGATAAAAATACACTTTCCTTAAGGCGCTGACAAGTGCTAAATTGCTCAAATTGAACAATATTTTTCAAAATATATTTAGTTTTAAGCATTAACAAAATTATATGTTTATTTTGAGAACATGCTTAAGGCCAACGTAAAATTTTCACGACAATAAAACTGCAAAGTGACTCTTCTACTTTTATAACCTAAATATATATTATTGGTGTATGTATTTGAATAAAAATAAAAATTACTTATCAAAAGGGAAACAAGTTTAATTTTCCATTCAAGTTACTATTTTTGTGTTAATAAGAAATCTTTCGTTTTTCGCCCAAAGTAACCATGATTTTACCATCGCTGCCTCTCTTTCACTCATACGCAGTCCGATAGGATTTCAATTTTAGCGTCTCAAAATACGAATATTGAAGTGTGTTTCAATATTAAATGAAATAAACTGAAAAGTATTTACTTACTTTAACGAAAAGAACATTACAATTATACAGTTTTATGCGTTTCCGGCGTTTTTCTGCGAGAATGTGTTATACGTATCTTACATCAAATTGACTGAAGATAACTCTAGCTCATAACAGAAACCATAATAAACGTCAAGGATTTTTTTAAATTAACTAATTCAAGAAAACTAAGTTACAACACAAAACACCATCTAAGTTTCGGTGGGATGGCGACAGGCGCAGGCATATTAGACAGCTTCCTTGTCTGAATATTCAAATACTCCCAAGTTTGTTGTTGTTTGTCCAACAAGTAAAGGTACTTCCTCAGAACGGATGACGCAGAAGCTAAAATTGCCGGTCATATATACCTTGCCAGTATCCTCTTCATGTCAAAAAGTAGCCAAGAAGGGATATTTTGATTGAAAAATATAATTGACCGATCGAGAACGATGTTCGAGCGAAGCGTCTCTGTTTAGCTTACACAAAAATGCTCTAGTATATCCAGTTGTACTCTCTACAGGAAACATTTCTCAACCGATTCTTGTGAAATTTTGTGAACAGGTTTGATAATTCCATAGAATTTTTTGAGTAATTTTAGATTTTTTCAAAATAACGGATATAAAAACTTTTAAATCATGTATCTGCCATATCAGTAATTTTTCAAAAATATTACCTAAATTTTTTTTGTTATCAGAAATCAACTTATTCATTTGATAAACTTAAAGGGGACAGGATGAAAAAAAATTAACAAAAAAACAGCTAACTTCCTTTGACATTCAATTCACGAGGGAATTTCATCAGCTTTTGGAATAGGTATATTTAATGGTTTTTGTTGACCAAACGTAGACGTGAACCAATAACCAATATTATTAGCTATACCTACTATGCCCAATACGAGCCCATATAACTTCTGTTCGCTACTTTTTTCTCTTTAAAGCATTACCTAGATACTCATAGCTATATAGTTGAAAATTTCACAGATGATATATTTCGGTTGCCGCCATAATAACAAATACTAAAAATCAACCAAGTGCAAGTCTTACTCGCGCATCAAGTTTCTCGTACCCTTCGTGAAAACTAAAAATAATGAAGAAAAGCTACAGCTACGACCAAGTAAACCTTGGTCGCATTCGATTAATTTAAGGGCTGATTCGCGAGGTTTACAGCTCCAAGAGCCACTATATATGTATTTTGTTGTTTAGGTATTATTTTGCATTTCTATCTTAAATAAGGTAAATTGCCCATATTCCACATTGGTAAAGCTGCCACTTCAACGGATGCCAGTATTAATTTAAATTTATACGTATGCTAGACTTATTCGATATGCAGTAAAACAACATTACGCATATCCTTGAATGGTTAGATTCCACACTTAGCAGGATACCACACTTTGCCAGATGTTTTTATTTTCTATGAAATGGAGAAGTGCAGCTTATTTATACCGACATCTTTCGGGCACCCAAGTCAATTATCCATACCTTTTTATTTGCTTTGGGATCAGTAAGAAACGTATTTCGCATGAGTTGAGAAAATTCATTTAAAAAATGTAATCGGTTGGATTATGTATATTAATATATTATGCCTAATATGAGGAAAAAATCCGTAATTTCGGTATGTGTGATCCTTCTGCCACTCAACCAACAAGGAAGTCATGGTAACAAGAAGCAATTATAAACTTATTAGCTCTTCCTTACAAATGTGGATCTTTCTGCTCCATGTTCGTTATAAACTGTAGTTAGATAACAATCAGCTGTTCATACATAGCCTTTCTTGTTACTCGACGCATTACAGCTCGACAAGTTGATAGCGGCTACGCATTTATGTCCTTGCTAACTCGCATTAGCATTGATCGTCCATTAATCCTACTTGCTTCACCGGCAATATCTACGTATGTTGCAAACGAACGCAAAACGTTTTCTATTGAAAACAGCGCTAAGACAAAGATAAGGATAATAGTAAGTTTATGCGAGTGTACAAGTAAGTTTTCCAGAGGTATTAAGAATATTTCAGCTGCAGGATTTCTTCAGAGTTCCATTAACAAATCAGGTTTTGTTAGGAGCTGCCTAGCTCCTCTTTCAAGCAAGAATCCTTCGTGTAAGTTCTGGGTTTTGTGCAATGGTGGACATCATGGCTGATGAAGAGTATTATGTTGATGTGATAGTCAGGACTGTGTGCACTCTACACAGTACTGACTGTCACATCATCATAATACTCATCATCAGCCATGATGTCCACCATTGCACAAAACCCTCCCCTATTAGGGGTGGTTGTTCATAATCCTTATGCTTAGCAGGCGCCTCGGAGATCGTAGTGCAAGATGGCTTTAGTACTCCATGTCATGTGTTCTTTCGACTTCCACTTGAAAATATGGAGGGATGCAATTCTAACCCGAAAACCCTCGCAGAACTGATTGCCCTGTATGCTTATCCGTAACACTGGCACATTGACTCAATTTGGCACGGTGGTAGGGCACTTTGCAAATGCCGTGTTTCGGCGGCTGTTCTCGAGCGCCAGTTCCCATTCAAGACCACATCATCACATGCCGTGAGTCGCGAAATCAATAATGTCCTTTATACCACACCCACGCAGAAACTGTTTCATTGCTCCTTCAAAAACGTGTTATTAAATTCGTCATTTCTCCCTTATAAATGTAGAAATGTTGTATGAAAAACCTTAATTGCCTTGCTAGCGTTCTTTTTTAGCTGCGAACATAATGAAATTCAAACGTCAAATCTCAAAAAGGTTTTATATCATATAATTTTATTAGAAAAAATAAGTGTTTTATTTTTGTACTTGATTTTCAATGTAAGGATAATGGCAACCTTTTGCTGCAATAAGAAAAAAATGCGCGGCAATTTAGTCTGTTTTGTGACATTTTGTTTTTTACTAAATTGATAATTTAATAGTACGCTTTTAATAATTAATTTTAAATAATTTTCCAAAGTGACATCTGATAATGAAATCATATAAAGATTCTTTCCTGAGAAGTCTCGGGACAAATACGAGAAAACTATAATGATTTTATTTTCCTCGTAGGTGTAGTATAAAGCACTATGAATCACTCGGGAGAAAGTTCTATTTCTGTTCTCGAGTTTTCTTTAAACATACTATCGAACAGAAATAGATCGTTTTCACCCCTAGGTATACAATGTACCATTGGTGTCTTCACGGTGAAGGTAGCGCGACTGCTAATGTTCAAATTAATTAGGAGCTTGTAACAGATAATAAAACATAACATGAATTCAATTGAACTTATAAAAAAACGGAAAAAGCGTCGCCCGTACTTCAAACATGTAATTACACAACAAAATGGCAAATCAGGCGACGTCTATGATTGAGTTTCAGTAGTGTGCGTGTATCTATTGCATGCTTGTCCTCCTGTCTTTGTTATTCATTAATGCATATGATATACAATGGAAATGTAGCCGTGTGCATTATACTTATGTTAAATTTTCGCCACATGATATTGTCGTGACTTTTGAGCGTACCCTATCTTCCTTTTTTTATAATCGATGCACGAAATAAATATTGATCTTAATGCAGCTGTTCACGTGAGCACTGCGACCTTTTGTTTGTCCGAAATAACACTTAAAACAAGACTTAAGCATTTTCAACACGGATTTGCTATGGTTATAATTGGTCACATTTTAGCTAAAACTATACTCTGATTTTTAATTCGAGATCAAAAATGTAAACAAAGGTGTTAACCGTGCAAAAAAATTACAAGTACTTGGTAATTTTTCTAATTTTGGGAACGGATGGAGCATTTAATGTAAAAAATATATTTAATGATATAATTTATTGCATTATTATGAAACAATAAAACACTTTTATATGCGCGTAAATATTTACGCATATATTCAAGCCTGAAAAAATTAGTGTAAGATTTTTTGTTTTTAATAGCCACACTTGTGAGAATATTTTTGAAGAAAAACTATTGAATACCCTGACCTATCAGTTTGACAATGACATATATTGACATTTCTTTGTTTACATTTTTGATCTCGAATTAAAAACCAGACTATAGATGTGAACGTTCGTTATTGTTGAGGAGTTGCAGTAATATATTATAAAACCACTAAGGTAAATGGGGGAGTAGTTGACACATAGGTCGGAATTGTCAACTTGAGAACAGTGTAGGGTGATCAAAATGTTTTAATGTAAAAGTGAATTATATATTCTAAAAGAAAGGGTTTCATGTAGATTATTGCATGTTATTCAATTATCTCAGAAGAGCAAGCAATAAAAAATGAAAAATACATGATTTCAAAGTATCAAATGCACCCATAGTTGACATGCTAAAAATTGATTTGTTTGGGTAGTTGACATTAGTTGATCCAATAGTTGACATCAAATAAAGAAACGAGTTTATTAATAATGAATACTTTAATACATATAAACATACATAAAATCACGCCTATTTCCCGTAGGGGTAGGCAGAGACTATAGATTTCCACTTGCTACGATCCTTAGATATCTCTTTCGCTTCATCTACATTCATCATTCTTTCATACATAAGCGTCGGTTTAGGGTACTCCTGACATGACCATTTTTCAGAACGTCTTCAATTTAATTTCGGAACGTTTGTCTAGGTCTTCCCCTTCCAAAACTTCCGTTCACTTGTCCCATGTAAACCTCTTTAGTCTCTCTAACAGCCGGATGAGCCTTCTTAAACATATTTTTTTTATGCCTGATAGGTTAACCATTGACCACTATCTCACCTGATGGTAAGTGATGATGTGGTCGAAGATGTTGTACAGGCTAACCTGGAAGTACTGGCTCTCAAGGACAGCTGCCGGAACACACCGTTAGGTGCTTGGAGACAGATTTTCTACTTGAGAGTGGTAGCTAGCCAGGCGGGCATTCGCGAAATGCTCTACCACCATGCTATAACGACTGCCATCCTAAGACAACAACCGGGACCGATGGCTTAACGTGCCCTCTTAAACATGGAAGCGCTCAGTAGTAATGTCACTAACGTTAGCAATTTATCATATCCTGGATTCTTACCTAATTTCATACTCGTTAACGCTTTCAAAATCTGTTCCATGTTTATTTCGTTTTCATCATCGCTTGTATGTGCACATGTAGGTTCCTGAAACCTAGTCCAGTGTTCCCTCTCTTTCAAATAAACTTTCAAAATACTCTTTCCATCTTTTCAACACATATTCTTCTCCTTTTATAATGCTTCCATCATGACTTCTGATTTGACGATCTCAGGTCATGGTTTCCTTGAGCTGTTCTTATGGATTTCCAGAAAAACTTTACATTTGACTTGAAATATTCAGAAATCCTTTCGCTCAGCTTTCATTCTACTTACAACTTCTTTAATCTCTTTTAATCCTTTCTTGCTACACGTAACGTATATCATGATGTATTGCCATTTATACATTTTGGGCAGCTTTTGTGGTTAACGAATCCAACCATGTTATTTTGTTTTCATTCACAGCCTTTTGTACATCTTGATCCATCTACGCATTCTTATGCATTTTTCCTTTTCGCTTTTTAGAAGTTCCGCACACATTGATGGCAACGTCTACAATCCCTTGCTTCAATTTTATCCACATTTCTTTAATTTCACTTATCTAAACCATCAAGTCCAACTTATTAACATAATCATTTTTAACATCCTTCTCTTGCAATTTTTTAACATTCACTCATTCCAAACAGTTCACACTTGTAGTATAGATGCACGCGCTCGGTGTCGCCATCGGTTGAAAAGACCATTTAAACGTCTCACCACCAGGTAGTGGTCTGTATCGATGCCAACTCCGCGGTACGCCCGAGTATCCAATACTTTCGTCCTCAGCTTTTCATCCACAGTAATAAAGTCAATCATACTTCTTGAATCACCTTCCCTTGTAAACATATGGATCTTTTTCTTGTCAAACATTGTGTTTGTTACGCAAAGACTCCATTCCAGACACAAATCAAGCAAACGTAGTCTATTCTCATTCGCTCGTTCATCCCCAAAGCACCAGGAACCCTTTCATATCCATCTCGCTTTCTTCCTACCCATCCATCAATACAATCCTTTCATTATCTTTACACATTTTTAAAGTATTGTGCATACTGTCCCAAAACTCCTTTCTTTCTTTTTGTGCTTTTGGGGACCTTCACGAACCCATGTCCGTCAGCGCATAGACACCCGCCCCAAAACATCGAGTAAGCCCAACTTTAAGCCTCACCCAGAGAAGTCTTGGGCTACCGCATTCATACTTGATCATATTTTGTAATTTTTTTTTGTTTGTATTCATTTCTATTTTTAAAATTTTCAAAAATTCTACAAATCTTTACACGCGGGCCGCTATTTCCGATCGTTTCGCGTTTTTTTTTTGAGCACGATCCGAGCTATAGTTTTTAAAATACAACAAATTTTTGCATCTATCGTCTGGCATACTTCATAGTGTCCATTCCACCTCTTACATTCAACGGGTCGCGGTGGGACGCTTTCCGCCCCGCGAGCTACGGAATATTTGAATAAGGGATTATTAATTTAAACCATCAACAAAGAGTATCTTATTATTATCATAATCATACTTAACACTTATAAATATCAGTCTAGTTAATCTAAGAAAACAGTATTTAGTTACAATTCATAAATCAAAATTATTGCAGACTATAAAAATCCGACATCATTTAAAGTATAAAAAAATAACAAGCAGTCTGACACAAGAAATTCAGTACTGTTTTTAAGATATAAGTGCGGTGCTCTTGATTGTTTTCCGAAGGAAGGAAAAAATATATGTACTCAGTACTTGACACTGTATGCATGTGTAGTTGACATCCCTGTCAAGTATTGGTTCTAGTAATAAGAACTATACTCATTATATACAGAAACGATTGTCACCTTACACTGATCACTGACACAATGCAAACTTAACTTACACCTAAAAAATTAGTACTTGACAGGGATGTCAATTACTGGTCAACATTGAAAAAAGCGTAAGTAGTAATTGACACACACGAAATAATTGGCGCCATTACACACACGAGGTTAGGAGTGGAGTTCGGGTGATAAGCAGTGAACTAATAACAACATTATACATCACCTATGTGGATATCAGGAAAAGCAATGAAAAAATTTGAATAAATGTAAATATACTCACCTCTTTAAATTCTGTTAGATATATTTAAAAAAATATAATTCACGGACACGCGCGCAGTTAAACACACGCTATTATAAAATGGCTGAACCTATTTTGCCAAAATAAAAAAAATAATGTGTCTGGATATAATTCCTATCAATAGGATGCATTCACATGGTCTGTTCTATGAAAAAACTGTCTTTATATGTCTTTAAAGTTGAAAGTGTCAACTATTACCTCAATGTCAACTATACCCACTGTTACGTTACACTTCAGTTTTATTTACGTGCTGATCAAGCAGTTATGAATAAACCTTGAACAAGCGTTTGTTGCCAAAACGTCCGTAAACATATATTCTTTAATTATCAGTGACCTAAATCAGGAAATACTTCTTTTATAAAAATACTGTTCATATCTAACTTTACTCCCGTCACATGTTGTAAAGTGTAAACAATCTTATTCATGTACAATTTATAGATATGACCCATTGACATTGCCCCACTGTTCCTATTGACGGTCTTGTCTATTTATGCGGTACTCAACCAATTGATTTCAAGTCGTGTGACTGATAAATTCTTATGGAACTGCTTGTCTCAATTATTGTTATTGTCTATTGATCTCTTTAATGTCGTCCGCATTCTTCTTTGATATTATGAGTATCGCTCGTACCGCACCTTATAAACATTGTATGGTTCCAGTATTAACATTGGCGTTATCGATCCAAGTGTCAAAATGTTGTGATCGGTTTTGAACTTATTTTTAAATTTGTCTCGTCTTATCATTATTATTTAAGCGCTTGCCCTCTGCTGTTATTTATCTATATTACTTACGTAATGTATATTATGCTAATGTTCATCGCTGAGCTTGGTCTTACTTTGTTCTGGGATTGAGTTTTTTTCTAGTTTCTGTCTCCTGCAGTTCGGCTTTATTTCTCACATTGAAAAAAAATTAAGTCATGTCCGGGATACACTTAAATTTTTTCTATCGTATTTGTAATTTTTTGATATAATCCGCATAGCAGGCGTTATTGCAAACATAACAATATTAAAATTCATCACTATCAGTTTACTACTTTTTAGTTTACAATAAAATAACTAAAATAAAGTATTTGCCAGTATGCCTGTAATTTACATCGATTACAGGGGAATGGCAAGTTTTGTTGAAGGAGACCAATATTGTGTATTGTTCTCACCTTTCCTGGGGTTGTTTCCACTTGCTTCGCAAAGGTTAGTCGTCGGTCAATCTTGACTCCCAATTACACTACACTGGCACTTCATGGGATGTTTTTCCTGGGGAGTGTATGGGTTGTTGAAGGCTTGGTGCTCCCAGTGAGCAAAGCTTGCGTCTTATTTTGATTTTTTTTTACCGATAATTGCAATTTTCGCGTTATTCTGGCAGGGCTTCTAGCATAGGTTGTAGTCGTTTAACTGCGTATTCAGGTTTTTACGTAGAAATTGGCTGCATCTTCCGCGTAGAGTGCCAGTTGCACCTGTCCAACGACTGGGATGTCGTTAGTATACCAGGCGTAGCATGCGGCCGAGAAGTAGCTTCCTTGTGGCACTCCTGCTTGGACCGGCTTTTTCGACGACAGGGCTTTTTCCACTGTCACTGTGTGTCCTTGAGGAACGAGGCGAGGACTGCGATTGTGTTCTTTGGTATGGCTTTCTCGTCGGAGAGTCAAACAGCTACATCAAACAAGAAGTTATAACGGTGATTCTGTTAGATATGGCATTCTGTCGAATCCCTTTTCCATATCTAACAGAATCAACGTTATAACTTCTTGTTTGTTATAGCTGTTTGACATCTCGTTCACCATCCTCATGACCTGCAGCGTTGTGGAATGTCCGGAACTAAATACGTATGTTGCTCGCGTGGTCTGATGTGTAGGTTTACCTTGGATATCAACAATATCTCATGGACTTGAGAGAATACTCAGCAAGATTATCGGCTGGTAGCTTCCTGGCCTTTTAAGGTATTTTTTCCGGGTTTAGGTATCATCACTTCTTGACGAACTTTCCACGAGGCTGGAAAGTGGTCGGATCTCATGATGCCATTGTAGATACGCGCTAGTGTAGCTACAGACTTGCTAGATAGGAGTCTCAGGGCCTCATTGGTGTTCCCGTCAAGCTCGAGTGCTTTCTTCAGGCAGCTTGGAGATGACCCTGGAAGAAGACAGTAGGTTCCATTCCGGAAATTTTGGTCTTTCGCTCAGTCGGTTCTCTTACCCACAGAGGAGGGATCCTCTGTTCATAGCCTGTTTCTGTCTCACTCGGCTTCTTAAAACATTACCGGAGGTGCTCCTCGATGGCTTCTGTGGTTTCGCTTCGTGTTCGGGAACAGCATAACACGGACTTCTTAATATTTTATACTAATCTGTGTTGAAAGACGTGTCCGTTTTTTTAATGCAATTTTTTTGTCTTTTACGTGAGAAATTGTAATTTCACATTGAACTTATTGTTTGATTAGGTTCTGTCTCTGTCCCCATTCTTGTTCGCAAACTGGAATACATAGGAATAAGAGGCACATGCCTAGAATTATTTAAAAACTACTTACAAGATCGGACACAAAAAGTTAAAATCGGACAACAAACCAGTATTGATGCCAAAGTCACATTTGGCGTGCCACAAGGAAGCGTCCTCGGGCCCACCTTGTTCCTTATTTACATAAATGATTTGTGTAAATTGGAAACAAGAAATGCCCGAATATTCTCGTACGCAGATGACACTGCAATAGTTTTCACTGGTAATGATTGGGAATCAGTGCGTAGTGACACGGAATCTGGAATGGCTACGGTTGCATCCTGGCTAAAGTCTAACTTACTTACGCTTAATAATCTGAAGACAAACTACATGTGCTTTTCTATAAGTAATAAAACTCAACCGAATACAAACTTCAGAATCAAGATACACAAATGTAAAAATTTTAATAATAGTAATTGCACATGTCCCACTATTGATAAAGTTGAGAAAACAACATACTTAGGTATTATACTGGACCAGAGGCTCTCTTGGCATAATCACATAGAATTAGTTAGTGAACGCTCTAAAAAACTCATTTGGATTTTTAAACTTTTAAGACATGTGACTTCAGTTCATTTGATAAAACAAATTTACGTTGCTCTAGCTCAGTCAATCATGACCTACTGCATTCCCGTTTGGGGTGGAGCTTCAAAAATAAAGTTCCTAGATGTCGACAGGGCACAGCGTGCTTTGTTGAAGACTATGTTTTTTAAACCATATCGCTTCTCTTCAAATGAACTTTATAAATTTTGTGACTTTCTAACAGTAAGGAAGCTGTATATACTATTCTGTATACTAAAAATGCATAAAACAACTGAATATGATCCAACAAATTTAACAAAACGACGACAATATGTTAGTATGTCGAGAAAAAGAGTACGTACAGCTTTCGCTAAACGGCAATATTTATCTCAAACAACCTATCTCTATAATGTGGTGAACAGAAAATTGGTGATTTGTCCAAAATCATATTATGAGTGTAAAAAAACCCTATCTTCATGGCTCAGGACTCTAACTTATGATGAAACTGAGGCAGTTCTTCATCCTATTATATAATATGACAAACTTTCACACTAACGCACCCTCACACACACACACACACACACACACACACACACACACACACACACTCAAACACGCACACACACACACACACTCACACACACACACACACACAAACACGCACTCACCCTCACTTTTAATTAAAATTTACAGTATTTAGTATGTAAGTATTAAGATATTAATTTTGATTTATGTTAACCTACTTATGAATTTTCTATTAATATGGAAGAGCGAGGTCTTCTGATACAGGTATACATTTACTTAAAAGAAGGCCTCTACACAATGTTATATGGATACATTTAGTTTATGAAAATAAAGCATTATTATTATATTATTATTAGGTATATTATTTAGCCATGTGACATAGTTTACATCTTGAACTTGGCAAAGATAACAATGCAATGAATGTTATTATTCGGCTTTTAGAGCCAAATTAATGTACCGATCGCCTAATAAAAGTATGTCTTTACGATCGCGACCATTAGTATGTCTATTCTACTTAGTTACTGCACCTACTACTGTACCCTTATGTAATCTGTAACTACACGCAACTGGTCGCAAATACGTCATCTGATGACTTTTTGATCTAAGATTCATTACTCTGATGAATGTTGTTAGTTGAATCAAGGATACGCGATATGTTACATTATATATGTATATATCACGTTTTGTAGCTCACATTGGCACAATGCTCTTTAATATATTAAAGTACTCGTTTCTATTTGAATATGTGTTTTATCGTAGACGATGATATTCTTTTCAAACCTTTGATGTCTATGCTACAAGATAGAGGTATAGCCTTGATGCAATCTTGTCGCTTAATCTAGCACTATTCATTTACAAAGTAGTTACCAATGGAAACTTTCATATGTGCACTGCATATTTTTACATTAGTTACAGATTATTTATGGTTTTTGTATTGTGATACAAATTTATGGGCAAAAACACGTGCCTAGGCGCTAATAATGTACTACTAACCTTTGACATGTACATTATCGGAAAATCTTAACGCAGGTGCTTAATGCTTGAAATATCGGCTTATCCTAGTACATTATCAAGTTACATTACCAGTTATGTACTTACAATTTGATTAATCTATTTTTCTTACCGGCGGTATCCCTTTATTAACAAAATATTACGAAGTATATACAATCACTTATTTGTTAGGGTCCTGCAACCGGACTTGACATTCTTTATAGTTTGGTATTATACGACATATTCCGCGTAGTGGCTATTAGTGGTATTTTAAATTTAACGTGCAATGTCCAAATATAGTACCCATCAGGTATTTAGGGATTCGTAATCTCACCTAATATTGTTTTATCACAAACTTTCTACTTTTTAGGGTTCCGTACCGAAAGGGTAAAAACGGAACCCTATTACTGAGACTTCGCTGTTCGTCCGTCCGTCCGCCCGTCCGTTCGTCCGTCTGTCACCAGGCTGTATCTCAAGAACGGTGATAGCTATACAGTTGAAATTTTCACAGATGATGTCACTGCGAAAAGTGTGTAACTGGCAAGATTAGGTTACAGATAATAGTTCGGAACCCTTCGTGCGCGAGTGCCACTCGCACTTGGCCGTTTTTTTTTATTACTGATAGGTAAGCCTTTGACCACAATCTCACCTTATGGTAAGTGATGATGTGATCGAAGGTGTTAACAGCCTTAACCTAGAATTACTACTGGCTATCAAGGACAACTGCCGGAACATACCGTTAGGTGCTTGGCGACAGATTTTCTACTTCTCAGACACCATAGAGCGAGCTCCGACCTAAATTGGTAGTTCGTTGCAGCTAGTATGAAAACCAAACCAACAAAAAAGCTTAATTAAGTAAAATTAAAAATAGAAATGATTTTAATAAACATTGGAATTGTGTTCATACTGCGTGCGCTGCAACATGGACAAAAAAAGAACTAACAAACTAACTAACTAACTCGCTGTAACACCTGAAATGCGCGAAATTAGAGATACTCTTTATAATAGTAATCGTCGTATTTTTATTGTAAAATCATTCGGGCAGATTATGTTTATCTACCGACTAGGTTTCCGGCCGCGGCTCCGCCCGCGCGTATGCCGGTCATTGCGCAAAACCATTAATCTCTTTTTGCGCTGTTGGAGAAATATATACTAAGTACATTCCTGGAACCCTTCTCAGGTCTCAAACTATTTCCTTATCAAATTTCATCCAAATCGATCCAGTAGTTTTTAAGTGTATTCGCTGCATACATAAATACAAATCTTTCCTTTTTATAATATGATTAGTATAGATATAGATTGACAAGGTTCGTGATTTCGAATCGTCCATGTCGTTAAAACACAGATGTTTTATTGGTAATCTATAGGTATATAAAAAAAACAATTTTTATAGAAATCCCATTTTTAACTCGAGAGACAAGCAGATTGATGCTACCTAAGTGTAAGGATAAAATGAAGTCAATATTAAATTATATTGTAACTTTCTTCGAAAATTGATCTATATCAAACGCGCCATGTTTGTAAGGTACTTAATTGGTTTAGGATTTATGCTGTATTCCTTAAAATAGCTTCTACATAAGCCATTATTTCTCTTAAAAAGTAAAGGATAAAAATGGTTATTGTGAGTTATCCCTAAGAGATAGACATATACCATCACGGACTTTTTTATAAACCTTGTTAAGGTGTACAATGTGGTACATTATTTTCATCTATCTCGTAGGTTTCAGCCAGCGTTTGCAATGTAAGCAAAATGTGAGTTTATTTATGAAATCTCATTAAAAACCTCTGAAATTATCAGTGATTCTCTTCTATATTATACAATTATTATACATATAAACGTTTCTCTTGAAACTCTATCTATAAAAAAAACCGCATCAAAATCCGTTGTGTACTTTTAGAGATCAAAGCATATATATAGGGACCTGTTTGTGTTATACTATGTTGACTTTGTTTTATACTATGTAGTGATACTATATGATTATCAAGAATATACGAGCATTTATGACCAATGGTAAATAGGATTCAACAGACTCAGGCTGCGTATCCACAATGGTGGGACGAATATGAGCTGTGTCATAGGAAAAAATCCACTGCACTCAGCTTACTTTGGAAAATGAAACAATTCTATTGGTGGCTTTTTTCCTCTTACTGTATCAGCCGAATTGTCCACTGCTGAACATATCATCCCCCCATTGGGGAGAGGTTTTCCATATTCCCCAAGTTTGTCATTGGTCTCGGGGATCGCAGTGTAAGGTAGCAGTTCCTATGGCGCTGCTGCCCACCTTCCGGTATTTTACCGTTAGTCGCTTACAAGTAACAACACTCACGTGAATAATGATGCAGTGTCGTTCTAGCCCTGCACCCCACTGGCAGCGTGGCACCTCACAGGCCTTTTCTCCTTGTACCCCGCTCATTTTACTCGCACATCTCGGGTGGATACAAGCCTTAAGGACCGATAAAAGCAATTCATCGGTCTGTACAAGTATAGTAAGGCTTTCATTATTCATAATATTTTTATGAATAATATTTTTACATTATTGAACGGTATCGCATATACCAATTAATATAAAGGACAAGAAGGATCACTCCTTAAAGCCATTACAATAAATAAGAGACTCTAGCTACCAAACAATAAAGTGCACTTCAGCTCGCAAAGCACGGAGTACCTAATATTTATATTCACCTACAAGGCGTCTCTCTTCTATCGCATAGCCACGCATAGCTCTGATCTCTTCTGACGTGGCACTCGATACGCCGATGTACTTTGTATCTAAAGTGCGGAGTTAGCCTATCTGTTTTGCTTTGACTTTTTGACTCGGCAAATCTGTCCGAGTCGAGAAATCACTGTCAATAAGTAGTAGTACCTAACACGAATAGTGTTTTCTGGTACGGAATCCTGTGAATGCTAACAATACTCTTACACAGTTTGACTTTGTTTATATATTACTAGTCTATACTAATAGTCCTTCATACGTTAACGGTTAGCCACGGTGTAAGTCGTTCTGTCAGATATTTATCGTTGTGGTAACGTAATCCAGTTCACCATATTTGTTTTGAATATTTCCAAATCGTGAGTTTTAACTTTTACATCTCAACCTTTGATTATTTAAAGTAATGTTTTGTTATGAAAATGTTAAAATGTTGTGATCAGACATATCCTTCCAATAAATGAAATATCAAATATAACTAACTTTCCAACTTTTTGTTAATTATATTAGGTTCACCTAAATATCTCGCCTAGGTTCGTTCATTGAATATTAAATTTTAATGAATTTAAATTACGCGGGATTGGATTGAGTACTTTTATGAAGATTATTGAATAGAAAACAAAATAGTAATTCGGGCAATTCATTTTGTAAATTTGTTCATTAGTTTCAGCAGTTGTATCGTATTGTCTAACTTCTTTCTCTCATTTCTAAATGAAATTCTTTTAGCATTTGAACTCTTTTTCGGAGAAAAGAGGTATAATTTTTGTGGTAATGGATCTGGGGAAATAGAACCAAAATAGGTAATTAGACTATCTCTTATACGCAGACACCATTCAAAAAGATCATTAATTAACAATAACCTCCAATAACATTCTAATTGGACAATAAGGTGTCTGGTCAAGTTGTGTTTAACGATGTCCACTTGTAGCATTAGGTTTATAATGTCTGTTAATTACTACAGAAAATTTATGTACATAAAACTGTACCTTCTTATTTGTAGTAATTATTTTTATCCATAGGCGCAGATCCTTTTTAGTTCAAACCACAGATTACTCAAATTGTACGTAGTTGGCGTAGAAAACTACTTGCATTTATCGAATTTCTCTGCGAGTATGAAGAATGAGGAATTTGTGCGTCGATAGAACGAATGGACTAATAGGTATTTAATATTTAGTTCAGTGTAAAATTGGCTGATAAAAGAACGTAGTGTTACGTAGGTACTTATAAATGCCTAGTTGAAGGTTTCTGGTTCAAGAATAGGTATTGATGATTTGTATGCAGAAAATAGTATTATTATCCAAGATTACTCGTTTGCGCGCCTGCAAATTATTTAATTTTATCCCACAATCAATGTTTCTATATATTGTAAATGGAAACGTACTATATGTAGAAAAGGAAACGTGACCATGAAAATGCATTCCGATTTCAGATTCGTAAAATGTTTGCTGAAAATAGTTTACGATCAAACATGGGCGAAGCAAGCATGCGGTGACTGGAGCCACAAAACTTGCCACGATATTACTTAACCCATGACATGGAAACCAAATAAGTTATCATGTGACTCTATGTGATATAACTGTGAAACGTATTTAGTGCCTTATTTATATTTAAAGCATCACAAGAAATTTAATTTTAATTAGAGGCACATGCTGTTCAATGGATAACGAAACAAATCAAACCTTAAATGTAAAGACAAAGAAGAACAGCCGCAAAAATGAAAAGAAGAAAAAAACGGATAATGATACTGATGAGACGATAGATGAAGTGTGCCGAAAAATGAGCAAACTAGCAGAGGATGAAGCCGGAAGCGGCTCTGCTAGCTCCTCTGACAGCGAGGACTTAGTCAACGCTATAAATTACAATACTATCACATCACTAGCCGCGCTCAAGGATATCCTTCAGGGCGGTGGCAACAATACGCCAGAGACTGATAACTTTTTCCAACATTACTTTATGAATCATTGCAACAACCTTTCAAGTCGCAATTCCGCCTCAAACGCGCCGTTTACTTTCTGTGAACGTAGGCGACTGTCTCAGTGCATGGAAGAAGATGAAGATGATGAAAAAAAAGAGGGAGACCCACCTCCATCAGCGGTATCTTCCGAACTAGGTTCGGATGTAGTGTCTATGGGGAGTCTAATAGCTATAACCAGAGAACACTTTTCGAGTAACGAACACATTAATGTTGACAACGAGTTGCCCGCTCAGGATCAACATAGCGATGACCCTGATTTGAAAAAACGCACCGTAATGGGGGCAAAGCACAAGTTTCTTGTGACTACTACAGAACAACCCGACCCGACGCCGTCTCCACCTCCACCACCGACATCACAAGTCGAGCGTGCTCTTCGTTCGCAGGTCCATATTGCCCATACCGTGCATTTTGGAACTAAAGGCGCTGAAGAGCAGCGCCCAAGCGTTCGCTGCATTTTTGCTGGAAATAATCTTCACCGAGATAAAAATTATTTTGATAGTAGTCTTATAGAAATTAGATCTCCAGTCGGTGGACTACCGACTAGCTCGGAAGATATATGGGTTAAAAGAACCGAAACCGAACCGAAGAAAGAAGTGAGTATGCCTATAAAAGCATTTACTTGTAACCAAATTTTTAGTTACTAAGTTTACTCAGCATTTTTTGTGTGGTTACAGGTAAAACCTCTCAAACAGGAGCCACCCAAAGCAGAGCCAGCCAAAGCAGAGAAAAAAGTGATCCCAAAAGAAATTGAAAAGAATCTCGATACTGTAAGATTACGTTCTGGAACCTGGGGTGCCCAGACTGGAGCCAAGGAAGATTCAACAAAGAAGCCTCAACAGAACAAGGGAAAAGAGGTTCGGCGTAACAGCGATGAGAGGCGAAACAAACGAGGTAAGAATATAAACTTTGCCTGAACTGCGGCACGTGGGCGCTGCCATACGGCCTTGATGTCTGTCAATGGTAGCCTGATATCTAGTGGCATAGGTCCAGCACGCAACCGTCATGACATCATTACTGTTTGCGTGCTAATGTTGATTGTTTGCACGTTAATGACACTATTTTCATTTTAAAGCTGTATCCGTTCTCAATAGATGATGTTTATTAGTAGTGCCGAAATCTTTGTTACTCGTGCTAAGTGTCTTGTCAAATAGAGCCTGAAGAAACTGTTGCGTCGTTCGCGCTTTGCAAAGATAGATTTTGTTATCGTAAGAGAGTGTTATAGATCCTCTCTAATCTCAATGTTTGCCAGAGAGTACGCCTATAAACCGCGATCTGGGACTGGCATTTCGCCAATCGTCTAGCTAGTACAAGGGCCGCTTACTTTAGGAAAATATAATTTTGTTTTCATAATTTGAAAAACATTATTCACCGTCCCTTCCCAGACTTTCGAACATTGATGTCTATAACTATTTATTACAATACTGCGAAAAATAATTATTTGATTTAAAAGTTGGTTTACTTTCTTGTCTGCAAATCTGTATTTTAGTTGTCATTACAATATCTCGTGATGTAAGTTGTTAATGATTTAAATGCTTTTTAGGGTTCCATACCCTAAGGGTTAAAACGGGATCCTATTACTAAGACTCCACTGTCCTTATGTATGTCTGTCTGTCACCAGGCAGTACCTAATGAACCGGATAGTCAGACAATTACAATTTTCACAGATGATGTATTTCTGTTTCCGCTTTAACAACAAATACTAAAAATCCGCGAAGTGCGAATTGAAGTCACGCACATGTAAACTAAAAAATAGGTTATAATATAGTGCCTAATGTTGTATATATACTGGTTCCGAACCTTTCATGCGCGAGTCCGGCTCGCACTTGGCCATTTTTTTTAATGCTTACGGGCCTATGTCCACTTAAACCGTATATAAAGTAAGAAAGCGTTTTTCAATTTTATGTCAATTTATATCCGGAGATTTTGAGGAAAATCGTCGCAAAGAAAAGTTGTAAGAAACACAGAGTTGACTTTTTTGTTGTCAACTTTTTTTACCCACTTTACCGTGTTAACTTAAAATACATCCAGTTTTCCTGATTTCCTAAGATCCAGATTACTCGCTCGATTATTTTGTATTTGTGTCAACTCTGTTTTGTCTATACGAAATCAGATATGTCCCATTCTATTAATTAATCTCATAAAATTATTAACGTATACGAAGTAAACATGCGGTCGAATCAGCTGCCGCTTGTTCGTAACATCGTAACAACACTCCAATACTTGGAAATGGCCAGTAGTTTCATTACTTGGTACTGATAGCTAATCTGTGGCAAGCGTATCGACGCAACCTTGGTTAATTGTATTGCATAGTGTTACCGCACACATATGGGATCAATGATAATAAATGCGAAGATAAAAGATACGTACGTACCTATAATACCAACATTACTAGGATTGTACCATATCTAAAGAGGATTTTGCTGACCCAGCCCCCCCCCCACGTTTTTTGTATTATTTTTGGTTAATAATTGGGATTAAAATATGAATGAGTTTTATTGTAATAGGTAATTCGAATTGACATAGAACCTTCATGGTTTGAGATTTTTTAGTAAACCTTTTCTCGTGGTTTAGACAATTTTCTACGTGATAAAAAGTTTTCTTCCCAGGAGGCAGTACAAAATGCTTTCACACAGTTTGTCGAATCTAGATCACCAGAGTTCTATCGCAAAGGCATAAATGACCTTGCTCTTAAATGGCAGCAATGTATAGTAAATAAGGGTTTTTATTTTTTAAATATATATAATTTGCATGGTGGAAGGGCATTTTGCGAATGCCCGCCTGGCTAGCGACCACCCTCAAGTAGAAAATCGGTCGCCAAGCACCTAACAGTGTGTTCCAGCAACAGTCCTTGAGAGCCAGTAAAATTACAGGCACATGAGACTTAACAAATGTAAGTCTCAGTGTGACGGGCACAGTGCAATTTGTCGTTGACGAAATGCGTCTGTTATAGGCAGAGGTTAGTCCACTTAACATCAGGTGGAACTCGGGCTTGTTCCGTCAAAATAAAATAAAATTTTAAAGTAAATGTATATATTTTTTCTATACAAATGGGCAATTTCATTCTTTAACCATTATTATGAATAATTTCTCACTATTGCGTTAACTGTTTATTATCTAACTCACTTGATACCCAGTGAAGGTGTTATAGACGATAATGCAGGATTGTATAGGAGTAAGTATATATCTACTCCTGCGCATAATGAAAGTAGTATTTCAACCGTATGATGATGTTGCCTTATCGTACGTTTATAGACGAAACTAGACTGTAAAAAAGAAATTAGTTCCAGGGCATAGCACCGAAATGTATTCTATAAAATACAACTAAACACACCAAAGTTGCAACTTGGCGGTAGTCCTTGGGGTTTTATCCCAACTATAATTAGTTGGGTAAAAACCCCGTTGATAATGATTAATGAGTCTTTATATAAGAATCTCTTTTTTCTTTTTTTATTCCTGATAGTTTAGCCTTTGACCACTATCTCACCTAATGATAAGTGATGATGTGGTAGGAGATGATGTACATACTAACCTAGAATTACTGGCTCTCAAGGACAAGTGCCGGAACACACCGTTAGGTGCTTGGCGACAGATTTTCTACCTGAGGTTGGTAACTAGCCAATCGGGCATTCCCAATATGCCCTACCACCATGTATAACGCCGCCTAAGACAACAACCGAGACCGACTGCTTAACGTGCCCCCCAAAGCACAGAAGCGCTCAGCAGTAATGTCACTAACGGTCACCCATCCAACTCATGACCGCGGCGGACGTTGCTTAACTTTGCTGATCGGTTAAGAACGGCTCAGCAAACTTCGCTACGAGCGCTTCAAATTTCAACGCGATAAACCCGTTAGCATCATCACAGTTCGGACATTTATGAATGCAATTCAGTGTTATCATTATCTATGATGCGCATGGATGACACACATCAAGACAGAATTACACCTTTTTGTTCACATACGTTATTCCCTGGCGTTTACTAGCATGACATCACTACTAGAATTTATCAGTCAATCGATATCGGTTATTTATTTATTCTAACGACACTGCCTGTGCTCGGGAACATTTATCGACACATATTTCAAGGTAACAGTCTCAAGAGGTATATTGGCTACACGGTAACGGTAATATTGGTATTAATATTGCTCTATCCACAAGACCATTTTCCCTGCTAAATACAGCGAGTAATTAGTCTGCACCTACTAATGATAGCGAACCGAGTAACTACTTATCTATCGGTCGGATATTGCGTGTTGAGTACAAGTACATTGCGTACGGCATGTGCTTAGGCTGACATGTTATGCCTATGTGACACTGTTTTCTCAGCTGATACAATGGATTTTCCCTAATTGACTGTATATATAGACATATGCATATATATATATATATATATACTTACTATTTTGCACCGCGATAAATATATATATATATATATATACATATTTATCGCGGTGCAAAATAAAAGAATGCGAACGGTGTCTAATGTCCCGGACTTTCATTACAATTGGTTGGTACTAGGCGCAGACTTAAATCGTGGCTCGTCAAAAAGGCGTTCTATAGTGTTGACGAATATGTGCCAAAACATAGTATAATATTTGGATTATATATTTTTTACTTGATTTAATGTATATTAATCATTGTAAATACTTTATTGTAATTGAAATTATAACTGTATTGTTATACTAAGTTAGTCATTTTTTTATAATAATTTTGTGACATGTACTTAATACATTTATTAATTCTTACCAATAAATTGATTATTATGATTAGATCATCACGGATTTCCGCCTACATATTAGTAGATAATAGTTACTAGTGACCTTCCGTTGCTGCAGTTCATCTTCGCTCGAGTGAAGGTTATATTGCGCTCCCTGAGAGCTACTGAGTAATTACAAAATTACAACCAGTAGAAAAAATTTGAACCCAAGCCATTTACTATAGCAGGGATATGCTCTGACCGCTAAGGCAACATGACATGACTCATGGCTCTAATATGTCATTTCGATGTTAACCAGCGTATGGGGAATATGGGACATCTATAGTTCAACTTGCGTTGTACAACGAACACGACTATTTTTTTGCAATTAGCTCTAATTTTGTTAACGGTGATACATTTTCCTCACGTTGTAATTTTATAATGTAAACCGCGGATTCGTCAATCCAAAAAAAATAATTTGAAAAAAAAACAGTAAGTCGAGATAAAAGAATCCTATAATCTAAGCCAGAACTTTAAGAAATCCATATACCTACTAAATATCACCAGAATCTGTTGGATCATAACGAAGGTAAGTAAGGACAAACAGATACACTTTCCCATTTATAATATAGTTGATGTTACTGTGAAACTTGCGTGTTCATTTTTCCATGGAAATTACCGCCTAACTTAATCAATCCATCACCGCAATATCAATGACATCTAATGCTTAATGCTTCTATTTAAAAAAATGACGTGATTCTACCTCCCCTGGCGTTGGTTGTCTTTGTAAATTTCAGACAAATTCATTTTGTCGCTTAAAAATAGTATGTGTTTGGATTTATGATAATGAATCAGCACATGTTGAATGTGCCCTCAATAAGTCGGTTTTCCTATGAATCTGTAATAAGCGCGTGCTACTTCCGACCGCTCCAATCATCGGCAGCAAATGAAACATTCGAAACGACATGCGTCAACGCACACCCCTATCTATTCAGCCGGAAGTGCATGTTGGAAGGAATCACAGACATAAGCCAATCGTGTGCTTTGAATCGATCGAAATTGGGTAGAAAAGCAATTTCAGGATAAATGTATGATGTGTGCGAACATCTTTGGTCTCATTCGTAATATAATCTCCATCCTATAGCTTTGTTTTTGGAGTGACATTAATCGTCTTTTTAGACTCTCGAGGTGCTGGGTTAGATCCTGAGAATTTGAGAGATGTTTTCGATAGCTGGAGTCTGAAATTGTTCCCGCCAGATGTCATAGGACTCAGCCCCTTCTAGCGCCTTAACCTCTTAATCGAGTTTGCGAGTACTTGGTGTGCGAATTCAGAATGAACAGCTGATCTTAGCGGTTAAATAAATCTGGCGAAACGTAGGTTTTCAGACACGTCTATACATATCCCTTCACAGATATACAGCCTTGATGATGTGACGATTTATACAGCAACAGACGTGTTTTATGTATGATCAAAGCTTTGTGGTTAAGTTCCGAAACCACGACGGTGAACTTCTACGCGGACGAGTTCCGTGTAAGCAAGCGGTCAAGTTCTGCAAACATAGGCACCGACTAGTGGTTCATATCAGTGATGTCTGTCGGCCTAGGAATAAACACAGCTTTTGTTATCATCATCTGCCGGAGGACGTCCATTGTTGATCATAGGCTTGCCTACACCGTTGTATGCCATAATGAAATGCTATTAGCCGACGGCTCCCTGAGACTTTCGTTGTCGGTCTATCTAGTGGGACCCTCGTCTTTCGGTGGATGTTGTGGTCACTGAAACCTTTTTTCCCCATGTATTATCGGTTCCTCGAGCTATTTAGTTCTACCTATTGCTACATCAACTTGCAAATACTTAGTAAGAGATAGTGTCACTGCTCCTTTCACGTATTTCTTCATTTCGTAAGTTGTATGACTCTGAACTTGTTCAAAATGGCAAAGTTTTAAACCAAGGTTCAATGCCATCATCACTGGCAACATACTGGTTGAAATACTGTCTTTTTCTAAGGCCGCTGAATATTATAACATAGGTCGTGCTGGCCAAGCGTTTTCTTATAAGAAATGTATGTGTAGGTACATACATGTATCTGTAAAAAACTTCTCAAGGTCTCTTAATCGCCGGTTTACATACAATGATATTTTTAAATTCTTCAGCTTCGTCATTTGACTTGAAGCTCTAATGGAAACACTCGATCGCGATCTTGTACGTTGAATTAAAGGTGCGCAAGCCACGTTGCATTGTGATTAGTGTCCAATACTTGTATAAAGCTAGCCATATAATTTGTCATAATATCTGAAGATGCTAGGTGGATACTACTGGTCTTTAACAGGCGTGAGCTATTACGATCGAGTTCGGTTTTCGAAGTGCGTCTGATGATATGAAGTTCGCCACCGGTTTTATTAGATATTTAAAATAAGCGTCTTGTCCTTCCTTTCAGACTTCCCAGTCCTTTGACATCCGATTGTAACTTGCTCATTTGTTGTTCCTCTGCAAGAGGAAAGAAGGATAAGACGCTTATTTTAAACATCTAAAAGTAGAAAATCTGGCGTCAAGCACTCTCTCTCTCAAAAACAGTTGGCAAAACACACCTATACTAGTGTGTTTTGCCAACTGTTTTTGAGAGCCAGTAACTCTAGGTTAGCCTAAAAACATTGAATATGGATTCGTGATATACTATTAGACGCGACAGCGGTCAAAGGCTATCCTATTAGCTATTACAGATATACACGGTACAGAAAAATGTTGAAAGTTGATAATTTTGGCACATAATCTCACCAAGTTGCCATATGTTTTGGCAACAAATCGATGTTTGCGCGGCAAATGTGTTGATTGTATTGTTTTTGTCGGTTTGATAAAACGATACGCAGACCAATGCTAAATATACATAACCAACTGTTACTGTTCTGTGCCATTGTCCTGTTCGCTGCTGAAAACATGATTTATTTTGGTTGGATACATAACAAGTACCTACTTCCTTTATTAATTTGTAAGACGACGCGTTCTTGATATTGTTAATAGCATCGTTATTGGAGCGATTCTCATCATCTTTCGAAGCGCTCGTAAAGGAGCTTGCCTTAAAGAATTTTCTAAATCGGTCCTGTAGTTTTTAAGTTTATTCGTAACATACAAAAATACAAATCTTTCCTGTTTATATTTGTACTAGCTTTCGGGCCACGGTTCCGTCCGCGCGTATGTCGGTTGTCGCGCAAAGCCATTTCTCTAATTTTGCGCAATTGGATAAAAAATATGTCCTTCCCCGGGTCTCATACTATTTCCATACCAAATTTCATCCAAATCTGTCCAGTAATTTTTAATTTTTGTTCGTTGCATACAAAAATACAAATCTTCCCTCTTTGTAATATTTGTGTAAATTATAGTATAGAATCATAGTTAAAAAGCCATTGCCTTTTTTATTACAATGTTTATATTAAACCTGTCCTCAAGTACTGCTGATTCCCAATCTAAGTCTATCCTGACCTTTGTCGAACATATCTTTTTTTTATGTCATTGTGACTGAACAAGATTGAGGCCCACGTGATGTTAAGTGGTCTAACCTCTGCCTATAACATATGCATTTCATCACAAGTGACGAATTGTACTGCACCTGTCGCCTCGAGACATAGTTGTTAAGTCTCATGAGCCTGTAACTTCACTGGCTCGCAAGGACTGCTGCCGGAACACTGATAGGTGCTGGGTGACAGATTTTCTTCTTGAGGGTGGTAGCTAGCCAGGCGGGCAATCGCAAAACGCCCTTCCACCTTGTGGTGAAGCTCAAGCCGGCGGGGATCGAACCAGCGACCTCCGGCACGGCAGTCCATAACTATTACCGCACGGCCATCATTGCTTCAAAGCATATAGATATAAATAACTTCCTGTAACAAGTACTAAAATGTTCACAGCCTACGCATGTCAATCGTAAACAAACATTTTACTAACCATTTGAGACATTTTTGTATGCAGTCTATAGACACTGACATACTTAAAATGACCAGTAGTCCGCAGCGATCGTGCATGTGACTCATACTAACATACCTAAATGACACTGATGACGTAATTACCAAGTCAAGGTTGCACTGTGCTGATGATGAATGGTTTAGTGGAAGGCGATCAACTTTGTTGGCGTAGTATTGAGCTCAGCTACACTATCTCTGGTAAAGTGTATTTGGTGATAGCTGGACTCGCCAGGTACTCATTTTGAATACTGGTCTTTTTAGCTACTGCTGTCAAGTAAGAAATCTAGGTCCAAGATCATGAAGGTGTTCGTAACTAAAGTTGACCCTCATACATCCTATATTACATCATCGCATATCATTATGACGTGTAGGTGTTATTAGGAATAGGGAATAGTGTGATAAGGGAACGATGTGGTGTGAATCAGGACGTAGTGACAAAAATCGAGAAATGTTGTGACGGTTTGAACATGTGGAGAGAATTAATTAAATAAGAATGACTAAAAAGGTATACATGGGACAAGTGAACGGAAGTGTTGCAAGCGGAAGACTTGGGCGAACGTTCCGAAATCAGACTGAAGACGTTCTGAAAAAAGGTCATATCAAGAGTACCCTAAACTGACGCTTATGTATGAAAGGATTGCTGAGTGTAGATGAAGTGAAAGAGATATGTATGGATCGTAGTAAATGGAAATCCGTGGTCTCTGCCTACCCCTACGGGATAGAGGCGTGAATTTATGTATGTAGGTGGTATTTAATAAGATTCGTCTTAATGGGTACCGTATTAGTCATATTATGTTTCGAAGTAGTAGTGTGCAAACGCTAATGTGTTTAGGCGTGAAACCACACTAGCAAGTTTTATCACTGGTTGAACGAGAAAAGAACTAACGTCTCAATAGAGGTCAAAAGCAATCTAAAGGTGTGAAAGTAAAATTATCCTGTGGTAAAGAAAAAAATATATCAAAAGACAGATATGTCCATATAACGTTGCAGTGTCACATTTTTTGTTCTGCTTTACACTGCACTGCTTTCGTCACGATATTAGTTCGTGTCCCGTTCGGTCAATAATTTCACATGCTACAGTGCCATGCGGCGTGAGTCTAAACACAGCATTCAGAATGTTCATCCCCACTACCTTGAGTTTCTGCGCTGGACTGCAACGCTTCTCTGGAACATTTATACTGCGTACTATAAAGATATAGAGGAAAATTCCCGAGGTCTTTCCTCAACGATATGATATGGGGTTCTTCAAAAAGGTCGTCTTAAGAATTCTTAGAAGTCGGCAGCGCTTTGGTAACCCCTCTGGTGTTACAAACCCACCTGGCTGGCCACCACCATAAATCTGTCGACAAACATGTAACTGTTTATTCCTGCGACTACCATTAAGACTTCTAGGTTAAAAAACGCTGGCGACAATTTCTTTTCTTTTTCAATTTATTTTTCTTGTTGTTTGACTTTTTTGAATACGCGATATTGTGAGTTATGATTTTTTACGAAGTCTAACCAAATATTTTAATACATATTGAGTTTTTTATCTTTGGTACGGGTAAATGTTTTTTTTAGATATATTCATTATTAACTTAATAAATGGATATATGGGCTAGAAATGTATTCCCTAATATCTTTCTGTGGGTGTCGTAAGAGGGGACGGATGAAAAAGTACTTGGAGGGGGGGAGTAGCGACTTCTGAAGAATTGCCATCTTATACTGCGATCCCCAAGACACCTGACAAGCGCGGGTGTTATGGCAAAGCCTCCGCAATGGGGGAGGCATTTTTTCAACGAAGTACGTTCCAAATGATATATTTTTCAAGATAATACGATCACGTAGGATTTTCTAAAATACATTCTATAGGAATAACAAAACTGTAACAGGTCCAATTCTGTACATTGCACATATTTTGAAAATAATTTTTGAAAGCACCCTGCTCTGATACATATGAAAAACTGTATTTTTTTAAATTTTTGTCTGTGTATCATGGCCGCGCATCACGCCAAAACTACTGAATGTATTTCAATGAAACTTAGCCCGATTTGAGTTCATACGACGAAAGGTACAATGTACTTATACTTTTTATCCCGAAATTCAGAACGGTTCCCTCGGGAAAGGGGGATAAAAGTCTAAATTAACACTTAGTCACTATTAGCGCGTAGTCCGATTTAAATCATTATTTTTTTGTTAGAATAGTGACGAGTGACCCCACGGATAGCCCGGCACCCCACGGATAGCCCGGCACCCCACGGGTAGCCCGGCACCACCCGGCATACCAGATTCGCAAAACACCTAGTAATCAAAATATTAGATTCTCAAAATACCATTCTAGCATAATAACAATTTGTATAGTATCAAACTATATAATAAATGCTTTCATTGTAGTAGCTGTAATGTTGTATTCAATTAGTGTATTTTTAGTAAAGGCATAACATAAATATTACACTGAGAAAAATCTAAAGTCAAAAGCGCCCTAATGACGGCCAATTTATATGGTATAAAGGCAAAAAACCGACCAAACGTAAATACGTACAAAAACGCCTTCCAACTAGAAGGCGTTAAACGAGGTCAGTGAAGGCGAATGTTTCTTTTCGTCTTCATTTAAGGTGTATTTTGTGGTCTTTCTTAAATATTGACTTTTTGATGAGGCTGATTAAGTCGTACGTTTTAGTGATAATCACCGTATATAAACCGCCGTAAAAGTAAGGTATATTTTATGGTCAATACTGCAATTATTATCGTATAACAAGTTCAATTCTGAAAATACTTTACGGAAGGCGTTTTTTGACGGTTGTGTTTATTATAAAACATGGTACATTTTTATTGATTTCACTTTGCGTGGTGAAAATCATCTTAAGAGTTGTGAATTTACCTTGCGTAGTTAGAATTCAACGGTAAAAGGTCAAATTTGATTTCAGCTCCAAAGTCGTTTTTCTCAGTGTATATTTTATCGAAGTGTAGAACGAGGGTATGTCCGTTTACTTCTAATGACTAATTGGTTCGTGATGAAGAAAAAAATGATGATGACAGCTTGTTAAACGATGATGGAAATAGTTACATTATTAATTGCTTGGCGACAGATTCCCTACTTGTGAGTGAGAACTCGCCAGGCGAGCATGCGATTTGCCCTACCTCGAATGTACGTTACAATATAGATCGACGCATGCTCCGCTTTCCTTTAATTTCATATTTTCATAATCTCTACACGATATAAATAGATATTGCAACACATGAGATCATCGTGTTCATTTCTGTGTTGGCCTTCCGGCGTTCGATTCTTATTTACATCTATTCAATGGAAGTTTTTTCAAAGTTTGCAACTAGATTATTGTATAATTATAACCTCTAAATAATATTTTAGACTATTATCTCCAAGATTCGTGAAGAAAGAGTATGGGATTCCATCTTCTCCTGGGGCAGAGTCCTGAATGCAAGAGAGAATACCTTTGAGTTCGTTTAAAGTAAAAGGAGAATTTAGGAAAAAATCATCTTGATTGTGTGAAATTTGAAGAGGGCAAACCAATTCAAATTCAGGAACGAATGGAGGAGCTAAGTAAACAAAACTTCAGACGCTTTTTAAACTCGCGCAACACGTGCCGTCACACAATCTTAAACTATAGGTAGGTACTACGAAATACCTTGAATGTTTTTTTTTATGTTATTGTGACAGTTCAAGCTCGTGGCCCACCTGATGTTAAGCGGACTAACCTCTGCCTATAACAGATGCATTTCGTCACAAGTCACGAATTGCACTGCGCCTGTCACCTGGAGACATAATTGTTAAGTCTCATGTGCCTGTAATTTCTCTGGAAATTCAATTCAACTTTGTGGTACACTTGCAAATTATATCGCGAAGATGGGAGTTTACATCAGGATATAATGAAGCAACTGAATAATTAACTTGTAAGGGATCTTTTTAAAGAAATTGATATTTTAACTTTACCAACTATTTATATATTTGAAAATATTATGTATGTTCGTAAAAATTTGAGTAAATTTAAATTAAACAATGACAATCACGATTACAATACTAGGAATAAAGATAAAATAGCGGTGCCAGGTTTTAGATTAGCAAAGACAAATAAAAGGTCCTTCTTAGGTAATTGTGTGCGGTTTTATAATAAAGTTCCCAAACATATTACAACGCTCACAGAAGAGAAATTCAAGTTGCATGTGAAAAACATATTGATTAAAAAATCCTTTCTTGCCCGTTCTCGCAGTGGCTCTATACAATTTATTTGCTGAACGTGGCAGTACAATGTAGAATATTTCAATACTAAAATTTGTAATTGACCTTCATAAGAGCGTCGTAGACGCCTAAATTGAATAAATGATTTTAAATATAGTATAGTAACCCTATTGTAAATATAGTTTGTTTCCATTATAGAAAAGTATTATACGATGTAAATTGTTTTTTTGTATTCATAATGTATGAATGTATAGTAATTAGCTAACGCCTCGTCCTTTTAAAATGATTTCCGAAGTGATTTCAAAGGACTGTGACTGAAATTCCAATAGATAATTGATTATATATACTACTTATATTATAAGTACTATATACGATATTAGAATCAATTATCTATATACGGTAGTCTATTACTTACAGTAATATACTACTGTTGCTTCTATGCTGTTGTGTTGTCTACCGCGTGCAGATAATAAGGATATTTTATATGTTAGCCATTGTAGATAGCTCTGAAGTATTCAAAGTGATATGCCATATTTATATGCCATAAATATTGAATGCTTGTCGACTGTAATGCTATATTTTTTAACGACTGCAATTAAAGGAGAAGGTACTCAATTCTTGTTTGAAAGTTCCCGTGAGTATGAGACATATTAATGTTTTCAATAACCGACTGTACTCACGCGTATTGGTCGAGATTGTCGACCTAGGTTTCGGGCATGTCCGATCCCCTTGAACCTAGGTCGACAATCTCGATCAATACGCGTGAGTACAGCCGGTTATTGAAAACATTAATATGGTACTCAATTCGTCTGTTTTTTTTATATTTGTTTGTTACCTCAGAACTTTGGACTGTGTGACCCGATTTTGATAATTATTTCTATTTGAAACCGTGTGGTCCCATTTAAATATCAACACAACCGGTCAAGCCGTTTTTGAGTTACAGTTACATTCGCATAACTGAAAAGTATTTTCCTATCTTGATGATAAAGTCATTGACGGTGAATGACAATCGATCCCATAAGTGGCAAGGGTGACCAAAATTTGGAACTGTTTTGGTGATTTTTTTCTTACAGTATTACATTACACCTGTAGTTTTTTGTAGTGGTTTGGATCTGTAGTTGGAAACCAAGCTAAAGCACATATTTTTGTAAGGAGCATACACATCTGTTCTTGGGTGGCTCTGCTGCGAGAATAGTGTTTCTCAAAGCAGCTAAACCACGGCTAAGCCACTGTTTACCATATTAACAGTGGCTTAGCCGTGGTTTAACTATTTATTGTTCAAGGGATAAAGAGGGTGTAATACGTGAGCATGCATAAATAAATATATTAAAATTATGGGATTGCGTCATTGTGAACAAGTTTAAAGCGAATTGCAAAAAAATATAGTCTTGTGTGTAGTACAACGTAAGTTGAACTATATACATAGCTCTATCCGCATACGATGGTTAAGAACAAAAGGATAAATTATAGTCATATGCCATGTTGGCTTAGAGGTTAGAGCATACCCGGCATAGCCGGGGTGGATGGCGCGAGTTCGAATTACTGTGTATCAATGAATATAATTTTACCTTTCGTTGTACTTTTGTAATAGGAAAAGAAGCGGTTTCGTACCCATATCTTCCCGTGGGTGTCGTGAAAGGGGACTAAGGGAAAAGTACTGGAAGGTGGGCAGCAGTGCCTTCTAAAGAACGGCCATCTTACTCTGCGAGCCGCCTGCCAGGCGTAGGGACTATGGCAATTACCCATTTAATAGGGGAGGGTGTGTTCAACAGTGGACGATCCGGCTGGTACAGCAAACAAAACACTGGAGTATATATTGTTTTGGATGCATCTTCGTGGATTCGCTGCAAATCTAGATTCTGGTTACCAATGTCCCCCTAAATCCAATATTATTGACCGTAATCCATTACTCAACTTAACTGAGTGGCTTAATTCAATTATCCCTTGTCTAATAGCTTTTATTGACACTTATATTAGCCGATTATTGTATTGGCGTCAAGCCGTGAGTAATACGGCCGAACATATATAGATGTAATAGTGTTATTTTACGTTGATTCTAGAACAACGGCTAGACGCAGCTGTGACAAGGAGCTCCCAGTCGGTGAGTGAGCGCAAACGCAGAGGATCCAACGATGACGGCCAGCCACATCCAATGTACCAGCAGACAATACACGGTAAGTCGTGTACTTAGAAGAGAATAAGTATAAGTTATATATATATATATATATTTATGTTATTGTGACGGAACAAGCTCGAGGCCCACCTGATGTTGAGCGGACTAACCTCTGCCTATAACAGATGCCTTTCATCACAAGTCACGAATTGCACTGTGCCCGTCACTTTGAGACATAGTTGTTAAGTCTCATATGTGCCTGTAATTTCACTGCGGCTCTCAAGGACTGCTGCCGGAACACACCGTTAGGTGCTTGGCTACAGATTTTCTACATGAGGGTGGTAGCTAGCCAGACGGGCAATTGCAAAATGCCCTTCCACCATGCGATGAAGCTCAAGCCGGCGGTGGGGATCGAACCAGGGTACTGCGGCACGGCAGTCCATAGCGATTACCGCTCGGCCATCATTGCTTCTGTCTATATGTCGTTATAAAGTAGAACTTACCAATGCATTCCACGGTAACTATACCAATATTGTTTTGAAGCGCTCGTAGCGAAGTTTGATTATCTGTTATTAACTGATTAGCAAAGTTAATAATCATGAGTTGGATGGGTGACCGCTGGTAACATTACTACTGAGCGCTTTCGTGCTTCGGAGGGCACGTTAAGCGGTCGGTCCCGGTTGTTGTCTTAGGATGGCAGTCGTTATAGCATGGTGGTAGGGCATTTTCGAATGCCCGCTTGACTACCTACAAGCAGAAAATCTGTCGCCAAGCACCAGTCATTGAGAGCCAGTAATTCCAAGTTAGCCTGAACAATATCTTCGACCACATCATCACTTAACATCAGGTGAGATAATGGTCAAAAGCTAAACTGCTAAAAAAAATAAAAACAATTTGAACTCGAAGGAAATACACGCCTTCGCACCTAGATTTCTTACTTAGTAGGGATTTGCTAGTCATAGGTCTAATTTTGTGAGTAAAACATTTCATACCATCTTGAACTTTTAGGCAACCTAAAGGGCACTGCAGGCCTACAGGGAGTCTATTTTACTATTTATTACTTTTTGAGAATATATAAAAAAAAATTATAAAATTGGACACAGTTTTTTTCGTGTAATTTTAGTACCAATAATATTTACATGTTTTTGAATACCTATTACAAGTTAAAATATCTCAAAGCCGGTATTGTTATCATGACGTACATCACCTTTGACCTTCTACACAATATGAGAACTAAGCCAATGATATTAATTATGAAAACAATCAGTAATATTACTAAAGTTTTATTTTTGTCAATATTAATTAAAATAGAGCGTTACTTATTTATAGTGCCAAATGATCAAGCTATTCTCGGCCTGTTGTAATCGTCATCATCTGATTGTGCCATTACAAAGATTTACATAATCCTCTTCTAAAGCAAACCACTGACATTGAGCCCCAATTTTTTTGTAGCATTAATATCCCTACTACAGCTAGAATGCTAACTACCCATATCTACCCGTGGGTGTCGTAAGAGGCGACTTAGGGTAACACACCAGAAGGTGGACAGAAGCGCTTTCTGAGGAACTGATATCTTTCACAGCGATCTCCAAGAGATATAAACACTCGAATGAACCCACATTTTGGATAAAAAGTAATAACAGGTCCGTGTAAACAATTTCATTCAAATAGAATACACACCCAAATCTATATTACCTCAAAAACACAATAATGACTATCGCCCTGAAGCTATGTAAAAGATTTTGTATTAACTTTAAAATGTATTACGTGTACATGTGTTTCATTTAGGGTAGGTTAAAATTAAAGTAAAATATTAATAAGATTTATATTTAACAAAAAACTGTTATCACACTACTTTTACGGGTGTAAGGGAGAAACAATCAGCTACCGCTTATAGCTGTTTCTCGTTCACACAATCCTACCGTATTCTTAAATTTTGTGGGTAGTCATGAAAATATATTTCGGCGCTATTCATACGGTGCGCACACAATATGTCAAAAAGCTTTGAGATATCAAGTCATATTGCGTATAACTATATTCTTTTTAAATGAGTAATATCTGTTTGCGAGATCGTTTTGTGTTTTGTGGTATGGCTTGAAAATATAGCATCCGACGTATCGAAGATCTGAATATGAACACGTTAGTAGTACTCTTATAAAATCCATATTTTTATTGTAATAGGACCTTATGGTAATTCTGTGAGTATATTTTTCGAATAAGGTCAGGTGTTTTACTATGGTATTCATTATCAACGGGGCTCGTCAAAGGGCATGCCGCAAACCACGTGAAATTGTCGGGGAAAACTCCACAGTATCACGTGTTTGAAACGGGTGAAAAAATTTCAATATAGGTTAAGTTGTTTAAGTTTTAAGACATTTTGCTTAAGAGTGACTGTCACTTTAGAATATTTTATTTTATCAATTACCGTTTATTTTCGTTTTCTTTGTCCTTCTCGGAAATGAAAACGTTAATTTAATTTAAAAATAAATATATCTTAGTGACGAATTAAGTGCAGGTTATTCTTATGCAGGCAGCTCTGACGCTTACCGACAGTCTTTTTGTCTATTCGTAATCAATCTAGAAACTTACAGTTTTGACTGTCCAAATGTATATAATTGCATATAAATCAAATGTTGTCATTATTATGACGCTTGTATATCTCAGAAGAGGTATTTATAATACGCATAATTCAATCTTCTTTTCCGTGCGATGTTTTTATTACACAAGAAAATTAATATCTAGTATTAGGAGGGAATATTTTTGCCTTCTTTAATAATAAAAAAAAATGTTTTCAATAAGCATTAAATTATTTTATGCTATAAAGCACTCTTTTTTTTATTTTTCTATTATTCGCGTTAGGCAACTTGGCGTTTAAGACGTAATGTTGGCTTGGCAGTTAAATTAGGCGAAATCATCACTAAATAGTGACTATTGTACTTAATTAAATATGATTAAATAAATATTTCTATGTATGTTGTTTTTCTAATGTTTGTTGCTGTTATAAAATAATATCAAAATATTTGTTATTACTAAATATGGATTGCTGCAAAGGTTACGCCTATATCTATTATTTTGCCACCTCTTGGTAGGTGGTAAAAGTCTCGCCTCCTATTGCAGGATACCTATAACACAGAGTCATATTCTAGGCTGTTACTAAGAATTTCATGAGATATAATAGTAGTAATAAATGTGAATCGCGGAAGCCTTGTTTTTCTGTGATCTTAGTTTCAAATTACACAATGGCCCTCCACCTACTGTAGGAAAGGTAAAAAACATATTATTTTAAACAAATTCATCATTCTCGTTACAGGAACCACCGGGGTGAGCCGACGTCCAACCCTCTTCGGTCTGTTTAAGTCCAAGCCCAAACCATGTGGGGAGACCAAGAAGCAGCCGTCGCTTATTGCCCATTTTAGAGCAGCTGTGCAGGTTGATACATTTTTACTATATATAAACTTCTTTTAACCATCCCGGTTATATGTATCATCTTACTGTCCTAATCCCAGTACGAGATAAGGTAGGTACAATACAACATATCTTTCGGTTCGGTTTCATAACTGGTCATCTTCTTAAAGTGTTTCAATTTTGAAATACATTTTTGATTGTTTACCCGTTAAACTTTAGTTTAAACTGTTGCTTAAATGAGTAAGCTGTTTTATCAGCCATCATCACCCTAAGCACATCAACGTTATTAGTAGCCCTATATGATCATCCATTGAGAGTACAAAGCTGTCAGCAACAGTTTCATAGGCCGGGAATTGTACGGACAATTCGCTCGATTTTCGTTTTCAGAAGATGTGTATATAAAGAGAAGAATGTTGTGTGGGATAAAGAGGGTGTGTGTTGGAAGAAAAGATATACTTCATCATAATTCCAGTGCAGCAAGGATACACGGGACCTACACTAAGTGCTTTAGCATCAGGATCTGTGTTAGACAAGTAAAGGTAGTGAATAAGAGTTACATAGTTGCATGCCCCTTGGATTGTCTATGCCGATGTCAGGTTCGACGATATGTTAAATATATAAATATAAAGGAGACGATTGAGCCCGGGAGTATTTGAAAGAAAAGGAATGGTAGTAAAATAAGTGTATGTAGGTCAAACGTAACAAATGATTTTTGCAATGGATGTACCTATGACTAGTGAAAAATGTTGTACATCAGGGAACTTTATTAACGAGAAATTTAAAGTATAAGAGATGAAAAAAGAATGAATGTTTAAAATCAAAAAGGCACAATTGAGGATACGAGATCACCAGAGACCTAGGCACGTGGAAAATATCCACCAACAATCACTACGCTCAGCTTGGCTAGGAAAATGGAGTTATCCTATTGGTGGAATAAATTTTTCCTCGCATATCCGGTGAATACGCACCCTGACATTGCAAAGAGCAACATTAGTATTACCATAACACAGTGGCCTGTATTTATTTTAAAGAAAATATATGTAATGTAATTGATTTTAAAGAAAATCTGATAGAAATCATAGAAATATAGTGTTTTTACGATTACGTATTTACATTGGTTACTAATCAAAGCTTTTATTTACCGACGTCCATCAGTTATATCCGCTTTAGTTAGTTAAATCAAATATGAAATGTGCACATTAAATCGTTTAAATGCATTTTTTATGATTTCAATCTGAGTTTGTTGTATCAAATTACGTAATTAAGCCACAATGAGTAGAGATATTTTAGTCTAAAAATGCGCGATCCAATGCCTTTAACCCTACTTGCAAATTAGTATATATTATATGTTATTATATATATTATATTTACGGAACTTCGACAATACCAATGGTTTTTCCATCGTGGTGTGAGTGCAATCTGCGCGTACGTGTCCGAGTTCACGTGTAATCGTTGCACGCACACATATATAAATAATCACTTTCTTGGAGGGGCGAGCATTTTTATACTGAAAGATCTCTTCCTATCTAAACACATGCTTAATTAAAAGTCCCAATGGTCTGGTGTGACATTTAATAACTTACTAAAGTAAGTAAATATGACATAGTCGCACCTATAAAATTGAGGACGTAGGTACCATTTATTTTTGTATCATTTGAACCGTTAGCAAATTAGGGCTAATTTCATCAATCTAGGACTATTCGAGAATAACTTTAATCTCAGTAACCAACAAAATGTGCCACAAGTTTGTCATCATAGACGTCCAATAATGTTGCAGTATTTTAAATTTGCCATTTAAGACTTTCATAAAATTTTACATCTAGCAGACACAGCTGTAGCGAATGAAAAAATCTGTAAATCTTTATTTTTCCGTCATATTTGGCGGTATTTTCCATAAACTAATACAAATAAGGCCACTTTGCTACAGCTGTTAATCAACTTATTTATATGTCCACGCTGCTGTCACTTGTCATAAAAGTCCACACCAAGGAGTTTTCTATTTCCCAATATTGTAATCCACCAAATTTAAAATCTGCTTCTTGATTTGACGCTCTGTGATTGCAATAACCTATCATATTTAATCAAATTTAATGGTTTATGGTACAAATTTATCCTAGTATTAATTAATTCATAGAATGATGAATTGGGCCTCAGTCTGCGTATGAAAACTATGAATAATATTTTTTTATTGTGTCTATGAATATATTATTTGTGATTTTGTAAAATATTATTATTTTTTATTTTTAAGTTATTGTGATGGAACAAGCACGAGGCCCTCGTGATGTTAAGCGGTATCCTCTGCCTATAACAGATGAATTTCATCACAAGTGACGAATTGCACTGCGCCCATCACCTAGAGACATGCTTTTTAAGTCTCATTTTGCATGTAATTTCACTGGCTCTCAAGTCCTTGAGAGCCAGTGCACACCGTTAGGTGCATAGCGACAGATTTTCTACTTGAGGGTGGTCGCTAGCCAGGCGGGCATTCGCAAAATGCCCTTCCACCATGCGGTGAAGCTCAAGCCCGCGGCGGGATTCGAACCATGGACCTGCTGCGCGGCAGTCCATAGCCAATGCCGCTGAGCCATCACTGCTTCAAATGATAGAGATTAGATATACATAAAACTAATTCAAACTAGTAAAATAAAGATCTTTTATACAATACATATAATAAATTGAATAATAATAATAATATAATAAGTGTAAATTCAAAAATAATTCCATATTCCTAATACAGTCTTGTTCTTTAACTTTCCAGAGTGTGACCAAAACTACGCCCGCTAAGGACTCGACACGTGCTGATACAGCAAAACCAGAACCAATGGGTAACGCCCCGTCGACCATTACTAACACCCCCGTCGCAAAGGCAAAGGATGGGTCCGCGCATCCGCATGTCGGGAGCGAGGCTAGAGTGAGTATATCAGTATTTACTAAGTTGTAATATACTAACACGCATTTCAGTAAGAGGTAAGAGTAAGGTTAAGTAAGGTTCTATAACGGAGCCCGCGTCCTGTACATTTGCGTCGCAATAACACTTTCGGCTCAGTACCCACAGTTTTTTGTAATGCCTTTGTATGGTTTCACCACTCCCTTTTCTAAAGCTAATAATATACTCTCAACCGTTTTTCTATAAGACTTTAGAGTGAGTGCTATATCTGAGCCCTTGACCTGTACATTTGCGTCACAATAACACTATCGGCTCGGTGTCCATGTTTATTTGTGACGCTTTTGTATGATTTAACCACTCCTTAAGCAGGATTGCGAGTGCTGCTGAACTTTTTCGCCTCGCCAAGAATAGAGACTGGTACGGAAAGCTGATTGCCAACCTTCATTAACTGAAGAGGCACCAAGAGAAGAAGAAGAAGCAGATGACGTACTCTCACGCACATTTCTGTAGGAAGTTTAAGTGCTATATCTGAGCCCATGACTGTTTGTACATTGGCATCGGCTAAGTATCCAAAGTTTTATTGTGACGCCTTCGTATGGTTTCACCAATCCCTTTCCTTACGCGGATTATGTACTCTGACGCTCATTTCTGTAAGAGGAGACAACAGATGTAGGTGTTTAATTGTTGTCATATTTACTTGAAGCCTGGGAGAGTTCACATGATGCTATTTGCGTATTGTATGATCTTTCCAAGGCATTCGACTGTGTAGAATACCGTACTTTGATTCATAAACTTTCACACTATGTTCGTGTAAAAGCTCTGAATGTTATAGAGTCATATCTGTCAGACAGGCTACAGATGGATGGAATAAATGCCAATACTTCTTCCGGGTCTTTGATAAAAATAGGAGTACCCACAAGGATTAGGACCAATTTTAGGAACAATTTTAGGACCTTTTCTGTTTCTAGCGTATATTAATAATCTGCCTTGCATGGTCAAAGATTTCTGCTATATCGTTTTATTCGCAGATTATACCCCACTGATTTTATAAATAGATAGGAATGATAGTGAACTAATTCATGTAAATAATGTGTTATCTATGATCTCTAAATGGAAATTGATATTTTAACTTAACCAAGTCTCTATATTATTGAAAATATTATGGTTGTTAGTAAACATTTTTGTAAATTTAAATTTAACAGTGACAATCACGATTATAACTATAAATAGGAATAAGATTCAATCTGTCGCCAAGCACCTAACGGTGTGTTCCGGCAGATGTCCTTGAGAGCAATATCATCACTTACCATCAGGTGAGATAGTGGTCAAAGGCTAACCTATTCTTTATTTTATGCTATCAGGCATAAAAAAAAGAATAGGAATAAAGATACGATAGCGCCGTCAGGTTTTAAATTAGCAAAGACAAATAAAAGGTCCTTTTCAGGTCTATTTTCAAACGTTAAAAAATGTACACTAAAATATATATTGTGTGCGGTTTTATAATAAAGTTCCGAAACATATTTTACAACGCTTAAACTGGAGAAGAAAAATTCAAGTTGCACGTGAAAACACAGTTTGTGATTACTTAAACAACAAAAATGATTGAAGAAGTCCGCGTCTGCCAAGCTATCGCCTGTCACCTACCTAATTTAATTTTTTATTATATATTATGTAACACATTGTTAAAAAACGTTTAAAGGTATGGCCTGAAGTTTTTTGCCCGTTCTTCTTACACTATAAATTTTTTGCTGAACGTACAGTACAATTTAGAAAGAATATTTCAATATTATAATTTGTAATTGATCTTCAAAAGAGCTTGGCAGACGCCTAAATTATATAAATGTTTTTGACTTTGAGGTAAAAGTGATTGCTTTATCTGAGCCCCATGACTATGTACATTGTCATCGCAATAACACTATCGGCTCAATGCCCAAAGTTTTATTGTGAGGCCTTCGTATGGTTTCACCAACCCCTTTCCTAAAGCAGATGATGTTCCCTGACCTGCATTTCTGTAAAAGGTAAGAGTGAGGAGTGCAATTTCTGAACCAATTACCTGTAATGTACACATATATTTTAAAGCAATGATGGCCGAGCGATAATACCTGCCGCGCCGCAGTACCCTGGTTCGATCCCCACCGCCGGCTTGAGCTTCACCGCATGGTGGAAGGGCTTTTTGCGATTGCCCGCGTGAAGGTGACGGGCGCAGTACAATTCGTGACTTGTGACGAAATGCATCTGTTATAGGCAGAGGTTAGTCCACTTAACATCAGGCGGGCCTCGAGATTGTTCCGTCACAATAACAAAAAAAAACATTGACGTCGCAATAACACTATCGGCTCTGCACCGAATGTGTGTATGTCAGATGTATTTCCCACACATTTTCCTAAAGTAAATAATGGACTCGAGCACGCATAATTGTGTTTTTGGTCCAAGTGAGTTTATCATAAAATTTAATACTTAATTGCACTTTTTTTTATTTTTTTTATTTTTATGTATTGTGACGGAACAAGCTCGAGGCCCACCTGATGTTAAGCGGACTAATCTCTGCCTATAACAGATGTATTTCGTCACAAGTCACGAATTGTACTGCGCCCGTCACCTTGAAACATAGTTGTTAAGTCTCATATGCCTGTAATTTCACTGGCTCTCAAGGACTACTGCCGGAACACACCGTTAGGTGCTTGGCGACAGACTTTCTACTTGAGGGTGGTAGCTTGCCAGGAGGGTAATCGCAAAAAGCCCTTCCACCATGCCGTGAAGCTCAAGCCCGCGGTGGGGATCGAACCAGGTTACTGCGGCGCGGCAGTCCATAGCTATTACCGCTCGGCCATCATTGCTTCATTTTAATGTTGGGACGTCTTCGTGTTACACCTATATCAGATACAAAGATGAATGACTTGTCTGGTAATGGTCGTAGGTACGAGTTATGTCTTTGTCGACATCTATCGTGACCGGTATGCCCTATGCCACATAATAAAAAGGACCAGAAATATCTATCCGCAAAGACCTTTAAATAAATAAGCAGCTCTGCTACGACGCAATAAAGAAGAATTCAGATCGCACACCGTTGAATACCTAACTTTTATATTCACCTACAAGGATCTATCCGATAGCTCATATCTCTTTTCGTTGGCACGCTGCCATCTGGTAGTGGGCTGGAGCATTTGGACTGCCTGTGAGTCTGCAAACTCTGCAATGACTTTTAGGTTGTCTAAATGCTTTTATTGTAGAAACTCGTATAGCTAAAAGGCATATATGTAATGTTTGTTCGATCTTTTAGGTACTAGTTCATTTAACCTGAATTGAATTTTTATTTATTTATAGACTGGCCTTTGAATACTATGTCACCTGATAGTAAGTGATGATATTACCTATAATTAGTTAATGGCTCTCAAGGACAGCTGCCGGAAAACACCGTTAGGTGCTTGTCCCCATTAACACACAACTGTCCACTACCTTACCAGTTTCCCATATATAGGCACCTATGTATGGGAAACTGACAATAGTAATAAAAGTTAACATTAGAAACTTGCACCGTGGGGTGCCGGCTAGAATGTCAGCCCCCCATTGCTACCTGTAGGTGTCGTAAGAAGTGTTTTTTTTTTTTTTTTTTTTATGCCTGATAGGTGAGCCTTTGACCACTATCTCACCTGATGGTAAGTGATGATGTGGTGGAAGATGTTGTTCAGGTTAACCTAGAAGTACTGGCTCTCAAGGAAAGCTGCCGGAACACACCGTTAGGTGCTTGGCGACAGACTTTCTACTTGAGGGTGGTAGCTAGCCAGGCGGGCATTCGCAAAATGCCCTACCACCATGCTATAACGACTGCCATCCTAAGACGACAACCAGGACCGACGGCTTAACGTGCCCTCCGAAGCACGGAAACGCTCAGTAGTAATTAGGGGTCGCAATATCGGACATATTTTCAAAACCGGTATTTTCGGTGTTGACTTCTGAAAAATACCGGTATCCCGGTATTTTCGATATTTCCGAGATTTTTCGGTATATATTTAAATATCGACTATTTATAATTTATAAACACTAGACTAGTATGTTAGTCTTTTTATTTCAGAGGAATATAAAAAAGAAATGACGATACAAGAATTTTCTGATTTTATACAACGAAATAAAAGTCTACAAAGTATTTTGAGCTAAAAATTTCTCTTGAGCTCAAAATCAAATAGTCTCCAATGAAAACATACATTTATGCAACACTATAATTTGTAAATAGTAATCTTTAAATCTTTAATCAAGTCTCAGTCAGTTTCCACACTATTTAGTATAGGTATAAAATAATAAAATCTGTTACAAACATTTTGTTTGACTTGGATCTTTAATATAAAACTACTATTGTAAGCAACTTTTATCGAAAAAAATTACAAAAATGATATTGACAATAAGCAGCACTAATAGAAATAAAACGGATAAACCAAACCTATACTAAAAATATATCTTTAACACTGCTAAAGTAAAGTTTAAAAATAAACAAATACAAATGTTGATAGAGTATGGAATTCATACAATCTTTTTTGAGCGAGGTAATGTGATCGTTACATAACATTCTGTCTAAACTTTTGTCTCTCAATCTTGAGCGCAAATGTTTACAAATGTATCCTGATGAAGAGAATGCTGTCTCTGACTCTGCACTACTTCTACTAGTTGGAAGAATACATCTTAAATTATTGTAGGCCAACTCAAGATATTTTCGTCTAGATCCAGCGTTATCGTAAAGAGCCATTTCTATTTTGACTAATTTGTCAAATTTCATATAAATAGTGTGAATATTTCTGGAGCCATAGCATCTTTTCTAAGTGGCTCAGCCGGTGGCCTATATGGCCTCACGCCTCAGGACTTAAAATATATTTTATCTTTTAGTTCTGGTGAGGTAGGTGAGACACTTCTAAGGGAGGGTTTTGGTTAATTGGATGTTATCGAGTCAGGTCAACAATGGAATTACCCAAATACTGTATGGTGCGAATTTATGTGCGCATAATAAATAAGATGGTACGACTATAGCAGTAGGCACCACCTATCGTCATCTCACAGTATAACAGATGACTCTGCCTATAACAGATGCATTTCATCACAAGTGACAAACTGCACTGCGCCCATCACCTTGAGACATACCTGTTATGTCTCATTTTGCCTGTTATTTCTCTGGCTCTCAAGGACTGCTGCCGGAACACACCGTTAGGTGCTTGGTGACAGATTTTCTACGTGAGGGTGATTGCTAGCCAGGCGGGCATTCGCAAAATGCCCTTTCACCAAAGTCAAAGTCAAAGTCAAAATCATTTATTCAATTTAGGCGACTACGACGCTCTTATGAAGGTCAATTACAAATTTTAGTATTGAAATATTCTACATTGTACTGCCACGTTCAGCAAATAAATTGTATAGAGCCACTGCGAGAAGAACGGGCAAGAAACTCGGGGCTATTCTTTTAAACATCTTTTAACAATGTGTTACATACTTACTATATAATAGAGTAATTACAATATTTGTTTAAATTATGTAGGTAACAGGCAATAGCTTGGCGAAGGCGAAATTGTCCAGGCATTTTTGTCGTTTATGTAATCAGAAACTGTGTAGTAGGATTTTTAATCAATTTGTTTTTCACATGCAACTTGAATTTCCCTTCTGTGAGCGTTGTAATATGTTTGGGAACTTTATTATAAAACCGCACACAATTACCTAAAAAGGACCTTTTATTTGCCTTGCTAATCTAAAACCTGGCACCGCTATTTTATCTTTATTCCTAGTATTGTAATCGTGATTGTCACTGTTTAATTTAAATTTACTCAAATTTTGACTTCACCGTGCGGTGAAGCTCAAGCTCTGGGCGGGATTCGAACCATGGACCTGCTGCGTGCCAATCCATAGCCAATGCCACTGAGCCATCACTGCTTCAAAACTTCATACGGCACCGCAGCCTACCCGTTGCCGCGCCTTCTGGAGTGAGAGGCAAAGCCTAGTGGAGCGGCCCCTCCGGGGCCGGCCGACTGCCCAAGCCAGCACGGCCCCTGGTTCCTCTTCGCTTCACCGTGGGTGACGAAGCCACGGCTACTAAGCCCCATCGCCACGACAAGGCGATAACCCTTCGGGGGAACACAGTGAGCTTCATTTAAGCTTGAACAACTTACTAAAAAATACGTTAGGGTCGGTTTTGAATGTTGAGATGGATAATAGGGCTTGGTTGCAAGCTTACCTCTCTGTGAGGTTGGGGGGTATAGGGATACACAAAATTTCTAGTGTGGCATTACCATCTTTTTTGTCTTCTGTACACCGTACACCTAAATTAGTATAAAACATTCTTGCACCATGTTTAGGCTCTTTTAATGTAGCAAGTCCAGCTGAGGCCAAAGAGACATGGAGAATGGCTTGTCCAAATACTGAATTCTCAAAAATGGTCTCAGAAACAGTGGGTTTGGCCCCTATGCTAGATAGCACGGAAAGATATTTTAAATACGTATCCTAGCATGGCAGATCGTGCTCGTATTCTCACCTCTCGAAATCTGGTTACTGACCATCCCTTCTTTCAACTCATGATCAAAATGCTGGCACCTATACTGGTAAACCTGGTTAGTTGGTTGGAGCATTTGGACTGCCTGTAAGTCTGAAATGAATTGTAGGTTATCTAAATGCTTTCATTGTAGTTACTGTAGTGTTGAATATAGTTCGAATAATAAAGGCATATCGCCGTTTGAAAAACAAGATAATAGTTTAATAGTTAAGTTCGGTATTTAGTTTAAGTTCAAATATTTTTAACATTATTTATGTACATTTACAATAAAATTTAAGTACAATACAAAATAACAACATGTATTCAATTCCGTTTGAGATATAATAAAATAAGGCCTGGTTTTCATTTTGTTTAAACTTAAGAATTACTAGTTTTGTTTATTCACATATACTTACTTACAACTGTTATTATAAAGTGTTATTTAATTTTGTTTTTACTAAATTTCGAAATACCAAAAATCCCGGTTTTTGTAAAATCAAAACCGGTATTGATAAGTCCTTCATTTAGCTCGGGATCCCGGTATTTTCGATATCCGGGATCCCGGTTTGCGACCCCTAGTAGTAATGTCACTAGCGGTCACCCATCCAACTCCTGACCGCGCGCGACGTTGCTTAACTTTGCTGATCGGTTGAGAACAGCTAAGTAAACTTCGCTACGAGCGCTTCAAAATTGAAAATGACTAAAGGTAATATACAAGAAGGTGGGCAGCAGCGCCTTCTGAGGAACTAATATCTTAAACTGCGATCCCCAAGACGCCTGCCAAGCGTGGGGATTATGGGAAACCCCCCTTAAAGTGGGAGGCTGTGTTCAGCAGTGGACAATCTGGCTGATACAGTTTTAGAAACTTATAGGTAGGCGTGCATTTCCTTACCTTTCGATGTCATTTGGAAGTAAAAAAAAACGTGAGACTCGGATCTTTGTTGTTATTCTGTGGCCAAATGCAATGCAGTAACGATCTTGCCCTCCTTTCAACCGACCTATTAGATACTTGCCTTTTTATTCTGTGATACTAGGTACGTAAACAGACTATGAACACGAAACACGGTCGCGGTAATACGAGAAAACGTGCGTTACGGGCGGCGCGCGACATCCCACCGTAGAATAAGCCCGTCTAGACTAATATATACTTGTAGCTTTGTACGTAAACTGCCGAGTGCGCCAGACCTGCATATGCATATATTTGTTCGGGAATAATATTTTTGAGCCCGGTGTCGCCTTTGTCTATCAGTGATCTATTGTATTAATCTATACTTGTGTGATTTTTACTATATTCATGTCGCTTTGGCGGATAATTTGAAAATGTTAACTTTTTTACCCGGCATGTAAATATTTATAAACAAAATACTACAAAGTATGTTCTTACGATACTTAAGCATTTTGACAACTTAAAGACCATTGCAAGCTCACAGCTTGTCCGATTGTCACAGCCAACTAGCTGGGAGCGTGCCGAGCATGTATGTACGTCCTTCATCTACTTGTGAAGCAAATCTTTGCAACATTGGTATCATCTTCCACAGTACTACCACACAGTCACGGCATCATCGTCAAGGCGACCGAGTGCTATGGCCAAAGTTATGGACATATTCCGAGGGCGCACCTCTATGCCGGTACAGGGGGAGCCGGCAAAGCAGAGAAGGGTGAGTAAATACACTATTATAATTATTAATATAGTAATATTGCACGAGAAATGTTTATTTACATATGTCGCAAAGATATAAAATAAGGCTGCCAAGGAAGGGTTATGAAGAGCCAAACCGGGACGTAGAAAAGCAAAAGACTCATTTTGGCCTGTATTGCTTTTCGCATGATTTTTCATTGTTTTTTATTGAATCAAAATTACAAAGGACAAACCTTAACAAAAAAAAATAGATTACATGTTAATTTTATTTAATAGAAAAGAAGTTGACGTACAAATTATAGTACCTACACCTTAGGAAGTTAAGTAAATGGCAACATCTGCGAGTTTTTTATTCGCGCACGCTTAGTTTATATTTTTCACTAATGCACTTTCTTAACATTGTTACCTTGCTCAATTTTATTATAAAACAAGCGGTGCGCTCGCTTCTCTTCTTTATATTTTGACCGGGACGCTGATGAAAACCGGCCGGGACGCCCGGACAGGGGTTCATACCGTGACGTATGATAAGCATATATAAGTATTTTTGTTTGCCAAACGAACAACATGCCACTAATTACGTCGACATATTATTCTAACAGTTCCTGCCCACAACTAGACTCATTATCACATTTTTCGCTATCATTAGTAGCAGCGGGTATACCGAAATATTATAAAGAAATATTAACGTTTCCATCCAGCGAATAAATTGTATCAATTTACGATTATGGAATGGTCTAATAACAGAATGCTAATGCTGATCGAGCTCTTTAAGCAGACACAGAGGCTTTGGGTCCTAAACATGCTGAATACAAGATAAAAAGTAAAAAAAAACGACGTTTGGTCACAGATTTCCAATATCCTGGAGTGCAAAAGACTACTAGATGATCTTTGTCGTCTATGATCACTAAAATACTACGTGAGTTATTTTTTTGGTTAGCCTTTGTTGACCACTATCTCACCTGACGGTGAGTGATGATGTGGTCGAAGATGTTGTTCAGGTTTACCTCGAATTACTGGCTCTCAAGGACAGCTGCCGAAACACACCGTTAGGTGCTTGGCGACAGATTTTCTACTCTAGGGTGGTAGCTACCCAGGCAGGCATTCGCAAAACGAATAAATTATCAGTTTTTATAGTACATATTTATGATTGATTATTTTGGCGATAAAGGCTTACACATAAAAGATACTAAAAAAAGCCCGCGACATCATACTTCTACTATGATGTCGCGGGCTTTTTTTGTAGGGCTATTTATGATAAACTTTTCCTTTATACATCATGTACGTGTGATACTAAAGGTTTTTGCAGCGCACAGCAAAATAGGTCGCATATTATGTATATATTTTGGACATTCTCACTAGTGAGTTTTTAAATGATCACGGTCATTTATAGTACCTATAATTCTTATTACAAACGGGATATTTACCGTGTTTTTGATTACTTTTGAGTTCTCGATATTTCAGCACTTTTGCAAGCGCCATGATCATGAGTGAACTTAATATCGATATTTTTAAATTTAAATTCTCGTGAGTTTCACACATATTTAAATATTATAAATTAAAACCGGCAAAAAACACTCACGTTGAGGATCGAATACGTCGACCCGGGTTTCGAGCATATCAGATGCTCATCATCAGGGCGAGTGCGCAGCTGCGTCTGCGAGACGCAGCTGTGTTTTTGCAGGTTTTAATTTATAATATTTAAATTAATATCGATAGCTCAAACGTAATCAAAAACACGGTAAATATCACATTTGTAATAATAATTACAATTCTCACAATATCTTTATAAATTATAGCCTATAAGTATATGTGTTATTCTGATGTGTTATTATTAGTATTCATTATTGTGAAGTTTTTTAAAATCCATGTAGATTTTACGTGAAAGAGTAACATCCATCCATACATACATCCATACTTACAAACTTTTAGCAATTATAATATTAGTGAGGATAAGGATATTTGTTGTTAAAGAAAAAAATACGCGATCATAACGACAAGCCGACATTGTATAGTGACAGATCATGGGCCACTAAGCTACCTGGATCTAAGGAACCCCTTAGACGCTATCTGGAGACGCGATCTGGGTATTTCTGTTAGTAGGAAGTACCTAAATCAAAGGACGATAGTGTTAAATAGTATAGGAGCGTTCAAAGACTCTATACGTATCCCTATGAAATGCACAGCTAAATATCCATTTTAGTAACCACTTTTTGTAGTAACACACATAATATGTATAATAAGATGAACAATAGAACATACGAACTTCCATATGACGAGATTCCTTCGAGACGTCGCATGTCTCATCATCAACCTTTTATTGCCTACATCCAAATTTAGGCCCCCCTTTGTTTAAACTAATCACCTGACCCCTCGCCGTTCGCATTCGGGCATTCCGAGCTATTACCGTGGCCATTGGGTGTTATTCATTTGTAAGAGACCAAGTTTGGGCCGCTTTCAATTTATATTTGGGGGTTTTAAAAGAAACACAAATTAAACAAGAATTTGACCAATTTGTAAGTGACGATGTGACAGGCATAAGCAATACGTACACTGGAGCCTACTTGAGGTTTGAATACATTTATTCCCAATAAGACACACATAGAGTCACTTACTTGAGAACTAAACTACTTGTAGATATACATTCGCCATTTTATTCTTAACAAATAAGTACTATAATATACATTGTAATTTATAATACATAGGTACCTACTACCCTCACATATTTAATTTATTATAACACTTTGATGTCCGGTATGATATAGTTAGCTAGGTGATTTTTGAAGGCGCTTTTATGCGTGGGGGTAGCTTATATATAGTTGTGCTCCTTCAAAGGTTTTCTTGCCATAATTTGTCCTGACTCTGGGCAAAACTAAATAACTAGCTTGACTGTGTCTACGCTTATTAATATTTTTAGTATATTTAATGTTAGTATGTAAATGTGTGTGGAGTTTGTAGAGGCATTTCTACGCGTCGATCTGCCCCTGATGTTAGAAGATGTGGACTTGTAGACACGCAGAAGCATAGTACTGCAGTGTGCACCATGGTGCACCATGCCATTTTGCCTTGGACGTGAGAAACTATTTAAATCAAAGATACCCTGAAAGCTGGATTGGTTGTTGCGGCCGGAGTGACGCCTGCCTTATAGCCTGGCCTCCACGGTTCCCCAACCTAAACCCCATTGATTTTTTTATATGGGGATACTAAAAATACCTCGTCTACTCGAGATAATTCCGCAATTTGGACGAGTTAACCCGGAAAGTGAGAGTAGGAGAAGAAACCATTAAAAATAATAGAAGTGCATTGCACGCACTTGCATTGAGCAACAAGGGGGCCATTTTGAAAATTTATTGTAATTTGTTTTACTTTGCTTGCATCATGTAAATTAAAATTTTGCACTTACCACATTTAGATTAAATTTTTTTTGATTAAAGCCTTATGAATAATAAAATTAAATTTTCAGGGTAGCTACCTGATAGATAGAACAAGTTTTGAAAAGCCTAACGGTATTTATTTATGTGATTTTATTTTTTAAGGGCCCTTGAAGTTGTGACATACTAAGTAATTTTATCTTTCTCGGCATTTAATTTTTTTTATTCCCTTCAAAGATCTAACGATAGTAAATGTTACCATTCTGAATTGGCCTACTATCAGCTTAGCACACAAAAATTATCAAGCATCTACCGCAATAATTCACGTCACCATAAATAAAAATGTCATCGTAATCGGCTATAGGTGAAAGCTAAAAAAAAAATCGTAACTGAAAATACGAAAATTCGCGGAACATACATGGGGGTGATTCAGATAGCCCTCTAGGTCCTCTACCTCCCAGCTTCAGTGTATCACTACTTCTTGGGACACCTTGTATATGGTACAACCATCAAAAGCTTTTAAATATCAGATTTAAAAAAAGAAAACGATTGTTATTAAACTATGGCGTCCATATAAAGTCAGGGGTGACTAAACTTTTTTACCTTGCTGTCTACATTATAATTCAAAATAGCTCCACGGGCTACCGTCAGCAGTGGATAAAAAATACCAAAACTAATTGTTTATAATTCTGTACAATATTAGGTAACGAAGTTAATTACAAAGTTTTCGTAGCAATAAAATATTTACCTACTCAACTTATATGTATATTTTATAATTCACATTTGAACATATTGAACAACAATATCCTTGGCTAGATTTTTGGGGCTGCACAGTTTCCACAAGCGCACACAAATGCTCGTCTGACTGATGTGTCGTTTATATCGTATTCATAGTTGAATATATTCAAACTCAAGGATCTGGAATCGTAATAGAATCTAAAAAATACCGTCAAACGTGTAATTTTTCGGAAGCATGTAATTTAGTTTTTTGATATATCAGTACCATGTGTGTATTTCCAAATGCTCTTGCTTTCCATAATATGTCTCCCCTAATTGCGCCAATTTCTTTCTTGACCGGAACTGATTCAGCAGCGATGAATTCGCCTAGTTTAATAGATAACATATCAGTATTCATGCCTTCGCATAAATGAAAACAGCATAAATCTAGGAAATATAGGTGTAAATTGTTGTTGTTTGTAATTAAATTGACATTTGTTGATTAATTTTTTCCTCTAAGCTGCAATGTTCCGATTTGCCGCTTCTCACGGGCTACCGAAAATGCCTCGGAGGTCGACGTCTTGGCCACCCTTGATATAAAGCAATTTCTTTCATTTTCGTTCATTTCGTACAGTAGGTACGAATGTTGTCACTGCCACGTTTCAGAGCGTGCTCATATGAACCTTTTATAGTTATATAGTTATTTTGATTTTCATACAGGACGGCAACGAGCGGCTCATTAAGGAACCAGTAGAGTCTTCATATAATAAATGCTGATTTTATTAAGTAACTCGTATATTTAGTAAGTTCGTTGGCCTTTAAACTAGCAATTAATTGAAAACTCCTTCACATGTTAACTATTTTTGAATTTGGTGATAAAAGGCATATGATCAAGTACTCTAAAAATTAATACACGACACAGTAAATTAAGCTTATCTGTGTCATGTATGTGTCGAACGAGACGAACGGGACGAACGAGACGAACGAGACGAACGAGACGAACGAGACAAACGAGACGAACAAGACGAACGAGACGACCTAGACCAACGATACGAACTAAATTAATGAACACAGTCTCCCCTATTAAGAAGCCAAAATCCCCACGCTTGGCAGGCATCTTAGGGATCCTAGTATATGATAACAGTTCCTCAGAATGCGCTGCTGCCCACCTCCCGGTAGTTTACCCTCAGTCGCCTCCTACAACACCCACGAGAAAAGATCTTTAGGGGCGACATTCGAGCCCGGCACCCTACGGGCATGTAATCTGTAGGTTAATATATATTTATTTAAACAATTGAATGATGTTTGCTTACAAACCTTATCCGTCTACTATTTTGGTATGTCATCTGCGTGGTGGATCAAATTACATTCTGCAGAAACAAAACACTCGGAATTAGGTGTCATCTCTTCACCCGTAGGAGGTTAAATAATTCGCTTAAAAAGGCTTTGTTTGACGCGGCTTGAAACTTATACCGAATAATCCATATTAATAAATGAGGTGTGGCTAGATTTGTTTGCGAGGTTTTACTGACATCTCCTAAGCTCCAAGACAAATAATCTTCAATCTGTGTTTTGCCACTGCCAGTGACGAATGACTTATGGGAACTATTATGCAGTTAATTAAGGTGTATTCATTAACTGTAGCCTATTTGAAATAGCTCGTAGTCACATAGCGAGCATGGAAAGAGGTAGAACTATATCGGTATAAAATCAGAAACTAAGAGGTTCGCCGAAGAATCGGCGAATCTCTTAGTAACATATGAGGAGTGTCTCTTCCTAAACCTAGTAATAGTAGTGTTAATTTGAAGGGTTGCTTCAAATACAGCGCTTTGAAGGTGTGGAACCACCGATTAGACATGTTATTTAAAAATATATTTAAAAGTTTACTTCTAGATCGACGAACACATAGGTTATACAAATATACATACAATATTATTATTTATTGCACACTCTCACACACTCCTGCATTATTATTCTTCTTTATTTTCTCATATTCGTAATAATCTCTATTTTTTTTATTACAATACTTTTTTTTAATTATACTTTAACAGGTGTTGTATGGGAAGGGGGGATTTTCCAGAATCCCCTTAGCCCCAAACTTTACCACGTACGTGGTGGTGTATTCGACTGGGTTCCTGGAAGTCACAGGAAGAAACCAGCCGATCTATGTATGTGAATACGGGGGAACAATAAAAATCCACTCACCAACTAGCGGCTCGCTGGGCGTTCCGCCGAAGGGATTATTATGCCAAAACACCGAACATATTGTAACTGCAGTTAAACAAATTGAGGAATTATATTTTCATAAACTTCCCTTGGTCCAGAAGTCGACGTCGCTGGTAGCCCGCGGATAGGTAGTAGCATTTTTCACCCACGATTTCACCACGGCACTGATAGTTCCGCTATATAAAATGTTCAGTCAAGGACGCTAGCATCTGAATTAATATTAAATAGGTCGCCGCGACCCCACAAACAACCAAACACTGATTTATCCCAAAACCCAAATTATACAAATTGCTTGTGCTGTGCACGACCGCGCGCGTACTTCTGAGCAGCTATCGAACCGGAATGCGAGGATGCGACCCGCGTCAACTATGTCAAAAAGCAATAAAAATCCGCTAGCCGTAATATGACGTCACAGCGTTCCAGAATATGAACCCTATACGCCTAGAGATAAGGTTCAACCATAATTAATAGTTTACCGAAGAGCTGTTTTGTTCTGTAATAATCATTAAATATATTATATTTTTTACAAAATCTACCCAATTCGGTCATAACGCTTGACGAACACCTGTTCGTGCACAGGGGATTACTGAAAAACAGCGTCTGTGCACATGTCTAATAATATGTGATTTATGCTTCTCTTTATTTTCTCCCTTTGCCCATATTACTTGTTACCTGCAAATACTTCTCTAAAAAGTTCTCTAAAAATATATATACCACCCCCACGCAGAAAGTGTCTCATTGCTCGTTCAAAAACGTGTTATAAAGTTCGTCATTTGTCCCTTATGTGTTTGGGAAAAGTGTGCGGCGGGAAAAGTTATATGGAATTTCATTCCTGCCCGCCGTAGCAGTGAAGGAATGATGTGTCCATACCTGCCCTGCAAGCTTTCTTTTGTTTTTTTTTTAGCTGCGAACATAATAAAATACTAACGTCAAATGTCAAAATATTATTTTATATGAAATACTAAAAAAAACTGGGGTTCACTTGATTTTCAATGAATGGTGGTGGTATTTTCTGGACTAAAAAATTCAAAGTCAAAATCATTTAATCAATTCAGGCGTCTACGACGCTCTTATGAAGGTCAATTACAAATTTTAGTATTGAAATATGCTACATTTAAAAATCAGAGAAGCGAAAGATAAAGCGTGGCATTTTATTTTGATTTGTTTAATTTTGTTTTTTACTAAATTGATAATTAAACAGAAAGCTTTTAATTAGGCTAAATAATTTTCCAAAATGTCATCTGACAGTGAGAAAGTTCTATTTCTGTTCTCGAGTTTCCTTTAAGCTGTTAGATCCCTTTCTTCCCTCGGTGTACAATGTACTATTTAATCAGTCATATACTAGGAACTACATACTCTTTTTCACACTATGATACTATTCTCTAATGATTATCTCTCTCTGTGGTCTCTGTCCCTCACGAGTGGTCAAGGATTCTCTTATTTTTTTATCTTCTACGGAATGTTGCCACAGAGTTTTAGACTTCAATCTCTCACGGTAAAGTTTTAACTAAATATATGATAAGTGAAGAAATAACCTTGGTGCGACCGCTTTTTGTCTGCTAGTTAATTTCTCTATAAAATTGTAGTTTTATTCACTTAGAAAAATCTGCCTTATACCATATGGTGCGGTGCGGTACTGCGACACATAGCGCTGCACTACTTATCGGAGCCGCAAAACTACTCAATTTCAGCGTCACATTCATTCGGCGCACTGATAGTTCCGCTATATAAAATGTTCAGTCAAGGACGCTAGCATCTGAATTAATATTAAATAGGTCGCCGCGACCCCACAAACAACCAAACACTGATTTATCCCAAAACCCAAATTATACAAATTGCTTGTGCTGTGCACGACCGCGCGCGTACTTCTGAGCAGCTATCGAACCGGAATGCGAGGATGCGACCCGCGTCAACTATGTCAAAAAGCAATAAAAATCCGCTAGCCGTAATATGACGTCACAGCGTTCCAGAATATGAACCCTATACGCCTAGAGATAAGGTTCAACCATAATTAATAGTTTACCGAAGAGCTGTTTTGTTCTGTAATAATCATTAAATATATTATATTTTTTACAAAATCTACCCAATTCGGTCATAACGCTTGACGAACACCTGTTCGTGCACAGGGGATTACTGAAAAACAGCGTCTGTGCACATGTCTAATAATATGTGATTTATGCTTCTCTTTATTTTCTCCCTTTGCCCATATTACTTGTTACCTGCAAATACTTCTCTAAAAAGTTCTCTAAAAATATATATACCACCCCCACGCAGAAAGTGTCTCATTGCTCGTTCAAAAACGTGTTATAAAGTTCGTCATTTGTCCCTTATGTGTTTGGGAAAAGTGTGCGGCGGGAAAAGTTATATGGAATTTCATTCCTGCCCGCCGTAGCAGTGAAGGAATGATGTGTCCATACCTGCCCTGCAAGCTTTCTTTTGTTTTTTTTTTAGCTGCGAACATAATAAAATACTAACGTCAAATGTCAAAATATTATTTTATATGAAATACTAAAAAAAACTGGGGTTCACTTGATTTTCAATGAATGGTGGTGGTATTTTCTGGACTAAAAAATTCAAAGTCAAAATCATTTAATCAATTCAGGCGTCTACGACGCTCTTATGAAGGTCAATTACAAATTTTAGTATTGAAATATGCTACATTTAAAAATCAGAGAAGCGAAAGATAAAGCGTGGCATTTTATTTTGATTTGTTTAATTTTGTTTTTTACTAAATTGATAATTAAACAGAAAGCTTTTAATTAGGCTAAATAATTTTCCAAAATGTCATCTGACAGTGAGAAAGTTCTATTTCTGTTCTCGAGTTTCCTTTAAGCTGTTAGATCCCTTTCTTCCCTCGGTGTACAATGTACTATTTAATCAGTCATATACTAGGAACTACATACTCTTTTTCACACTATGATACTATTCTCTAATGATTATCTCTCTCTGTGGTCTCTGTCCCTCACGAGTGGTCAAGGATTCTCTTATTTTTTTATCTTCTACGGAATGTTGCCACAGAGTTTTAGACTTCAATCTCTCACGGTAAAGTTTTAACTAAATATATGATAAGTGAAGAAATAACCTTGGTGCGACCGCTTTTTGTCTGCTAGTTAATTTCTCTATAAAATTGTAGTTTTATTCACTTAGAAAAATCTGCCTTATACCATATGGTGCGGTGCGGTACTGCGACACATAGCGCTGCACTACTTATCGGAGCCGCAAAACTACTCAATTTCAGCGTCACATTTAAAAAGCCGCCGTATACTATATGGTGTGGTGCGGTATTGCGACGCTTCTCGCTGCGCTACTTATTGGAGCCGCAAAACGGCGCATATACAGCGTCTCACTTGGAAAACCGACGTATATCATAGTGCGGTGTGATACTCTAGGCTCTTCTGCAGCATCTCGCTAAAAAAAAAAACCGTCTTATACAATATGGTGCGGTCGCGGTGCGCTACTGCGCGGCGACGGTTCTCGTTGAATCTCGCTGTGCTACTTATCGGAGACGCAAAACTGCTCAACTGCAGCGTCTCGCTTAGAAAAAGCCGTCGTATACAATATGGTGCGGTCGCGGTGCGGTACTGCGCTGCGAAGCTTCTCGTTGAATCTCGCTGCGCTGCTTATCGGAGACGCAAAACGGCTCAACTGCAGCGTCTCGCTTAGAAAAAGCCGTCGTATACAATATGGTGCGGTCGCGGTGCGGTACTGCGCTGCGAAGCTTCTCGTTGAATCTCGCTGCGCTGCTTATCGGAGACGCAAAACGGCTCAACTGCAGCGTCTCGCTTAGAAAAAGCCGTCGTATACAATATGGTGCAATCGCGGTGTGGTACTGCGCTGCGAAGCTTCTCGTTGAATCTCGCTGCGCTACTTATCGGAGACGCAAAACTGCTCAACTGCAGCAAAAAGCCGTCGTATACAATATGGTGCGGTCGCGGTGCGGTACTGCGCTGCGAAGCTTCTCGTTGAATCTCGCTGCGCTACTTAGCGGAGCCGAAAAACGGCTCATCTGCAGCTTCTCACTTTTGCCTATGGTTAGGTTGTCTCATTATTGTACTATTATCACGAAATTTAACCTAGCTATACGCGTGATAAAACTGTTTAAATTTTGAACATGCCTCCACATTAAGTACAAACGTGAACCAAAAATAATTTAAATTGCGCACATTCCGCTCAAGACGTATAATCGTTTACTTAGCTCTCTATTTTCTAAAAAGCAGTTATTAAGATCTAGGATGATATTTTTTTTCTAATGCCTGATAGGTTAGCCTTTGACCACTATTTCACCTGATGGTAAGTGATGATGTGGTCGAATATGTTGTTCAAGCTAACCTAGAAGTACTGGCTCTCAATGACAGCTGCCAGAACACACCGTTAGGTGCTTGGCGACAGATTTTCTACTTGAGGGTGGTAGCTAGCCAGGCGGGCATTCGCAAAATGCCCTACCACCATGCTGTAACGACTGACATCCTAAGACAACAACCGGGACCGACGGCTTAACGTGCCCTCTGAAGCACGGAAACGCTCAGTAGTAATGTCACTAGCGGTCACCCATCCAACTCATGACCGCGCGCGACGTTCCTTAACTTTGCTGATCGGTTGAGAACAGCCAAGTAAACTTCGCTACGAGCGCTTCAAAAACAACTTTTGTTATTTTGTCGGTCACATTGTTCGTAGTCATTGGCGTAAGCGTATAGGCTCTCGTAGCATTGGGCTTGATCCGTGAGATGGACTACTGATTAATTTGGTTTTTGATACAAAGAAATTTTCAGTAGAACTGTGTCATTGGCAATTCTACTCCAACTACATAGAGAATTTCACTCCCATTACACACAAAATATTTCAGGCGAAACGGACGTTTAGGTGCCTCTGCCTAAGATATCCAGGCGTAATGCTATGCATGTGTATATGGGACAGAATAATTTTACATGTTTGCGGCCACAAATAGTTGCGTAACTGTTGACGTATTCTACAACACTACAAACTGCAATCGCTAGAAAAATGAGGCTAAATTAATATTACGCGATTGCGTAGAACTTGTACACCTCTTGAAATAGTTGGAGGGAGTCAATTGGATAGACACGATTGTTGCCGCTGCTCGTATGGCCTTTAGGTAAAGGTCCACTCCACTGTGTCAACTGCCGTGTGAAACTAATGTGCGGAACACAAATGTGATACTACCCACTCTAACCTCATAACTCACAAGCACCTATATGTTGCGTGATCGCCGATACGACCATCATAGACGACTTTATCAATAATTCTTACTACTCTAAGTGAATTAGTACATATCAATTAATCTACGTACTAACGAATGTAATTTGTATTGTATCTGGTGTTTGAAGTGTTTCAATAACATATGTGTGACGTGCCGTAATCTGGCACATCGTTGTGCCATTCAGTTGTGATAACCTGCGCTCGCGTACAGCTCGCGTCTCGTCGCTTCCCAGTTCCGCAACGGAACCGGCCCGCGATCGGATATCGGCTACGTTATACTCCATTGCATAACAATATCTCGTGACGGTCGCGTTATCTCAGTGCGTTCAGAGATGCCTCCGCGGTTGGCAGCCTCCGGCAGGATGTGCCGTATGTGTGAACAGTTCAATCACTGAGATGTACGTGTTTTGGTTGAGGACCTGTTAAACGAACGCTCGGAATGGCGAACTACTTTCGATGGAAAAAGGGGAAGCGAGACGAGGATGTTTTCTATTCAGAAAAACCTCGCAGCAGGTCCCTCGACCCTCGTTCTCTTGAGCTCAGCGGGATCAGATTGGTGGCGCAGCATTACCACCATCAACAACAGCAGGTATCACTCACATGTTAATTGCGCTCATTATAATTTTACGATTGATTAACCGTGGATAGATTTATTAGTCAAAACATTTTGCTGAGCGATGTGCCATAACGATAATTACTGTGTAGTTGTAAACTGATATAAATGAAAATTAATGTTGTTGACATTATTAAACATAATTTATCGTGATCCGTGAAATAGCCGATGTGATAAAGTTATTACACAATTCAACTCTGTTTTTGTTACTGGTTTATGCGACACTACTAGTGATGTGCGCTCAAGCGGTGCTGTACCCGAGGCCTCAGTATCGCTCAGTATAAACACTGAAACAATAAATGTAACGTACTAACAATTTTTCAGCATTACCGAGATGTATTATAACTACACTAAGTACTAAGGTATCTGCAACCTGTACTGTGAGCCTCTGCTATCGCGCCGTAGTCATTGATAAATCGAGATAAATCACATCCTTTATTTATAATGTTTAAGTGAATAAGTGTTTGAATGTTTAGAAATAAGGTGTTCGTTTATACTGCTGCGTCATAGTTTCCTTGAGCGTGCGATACAAAATAGTACATACAAGTGTCTTCACGTACTTATTCAGATACTATCTTTAACTCGCGGCTTCCCTCGCGTTTACTCTATCACTTTTGTCTTTTTTATTTAATTTTACATTTTATATTAATATTCTCATACTTTTACAATTATTAATGTAATATTAACATCACTATTATCATTTCAATTCATATTAGGTCAACATTGACCTAAGGCAATATCTATATATACATCGACCTCGACTTTAAGTTACCTTTATCATTATCCACACCCTTACTTTCACCCACCCTACCTAGATACCATTACCCGTATTCTCACCCTTACGCCCTTCCATAGCCCCTTAATCCTTCCCATCTAAAAGTAATTTCTTAGCTGTTACCTTCACACCTTATACTTATATTACAAGAAATGTATATACCCAGTTTCACCTTAAACATAGGAATTTCATATAAAATTGTAACCAAATTCGTGGCCCTTACTTTGTTCTATCTTTAAAATCTCAGTTATATCTTTTTTTTATGCCACTAAACTTAGATACTATTAAGTTTCAGGCATCCAACTTCAGAAGCATAGGATTTTAATACAAAATTGTACAATTTGGCCCCTTTATTTCTGCCCTTTTAAAAAACCTGGTTTTAGAAGGTGTTTCCTTCTTAATACAATATATATATACACGTGATAAATTTAAATTTCATGGTTCAAGTTGTTATCAGCTGAAACTGACTAGTTGACTTTTGAATTTGATTACGCATATTAGTGACCCCCCACTCGTCAAATTCATAATACAGTTACTTTATCATTTCATGTTATTGAAATTCATACTGAATTTCATGTCCTAAGTTCATAGACATACATAGGCTTTTATACAAACTTTGACCCCCAATTTGACCCCTTAAATTCAGACCTGTAGTAAAATCCGTTCTTAGCTGACGTCTCCAAGCTACAAATTGAACTGACTAAATTTCAGCTTCACAGGTAAAGTCAAGTCGTTTTCAGATAAATCATAGGATTTTTTATACCTTAACTAATAGAGACCCTTATTTGTATCCCTAAATTCGACTCTGTCGTAGAATCACTATACTTTTTCATTTTATGTCATTAAACGTAATAGGTACTGAATATTAAGCTCCTAACTTCAAAAACATTGGACTTTCATACAAACTTCGAGCCCCAACTTGACACCTTAATTAGGTATTGTTGCAAAATCCGTTCGTAGCTCATGTCTTCTAGCTAAAAACTACCTACTAAAAATATGGTACTTTTTAGGCTAAATTTAAGCTTCGTAGAACAAGTCGTTTTTCAGATTTCGTGATGATAAGCGGTACTAACCTCTGCCTATAACAGATGTATTTCGCCACAAGTCACGAATTGCACTGCGCCTATCACCTTGAGCCATAGTTGTTAAGTCTCATGTGACAGTCATTTCACTGGCTCTCAAGGACTGCTGCCAGAACAAACTGTTAGGTGCTTGGCGACACATTTTCTACTTGTTGTTCTGTGTAGTATATTTACATAACATAATCATGATGTTGTAGTTGTCATATTTATTTGTCAACTATAGTATATATCTCGATCTTTGTTTACTCTAGTCATTTAATATACATTAAAAATGTTTGACAAATTCAAAATTGAATGCCTCTATAATATCGCGCGTGTACTCTCATTTAGCGAGTTTTCATTCAAGTATACATGATATATTATCAAAGTCAATACAATCAGAGCTGCCGTTGATAATGACTCTGACTTTAAAATGATAAGGCGTAAGCAATAGATTAGATTTTTTTTATTTTGCGAGTTATTTTTGTTCAGTGTATATTATGTTCAGACGGAAAGGGCGACGTAGCAGGTAAAAATCCAGGGCCAACGAGACATAATAACTAACCTATTGGAGTGACGAGCTCAGTGCATAAATGACGGTCACGGTTTTCGTTATTTATGCATAGCGCTTGTAAGTGAAACTGCTATGTATAGGCGTAACTCTTCAATCAGGCAAGCGTCTTTTCCGTTTTATTAACTTCTTAACATAAAAATACGGTCCCAGCTGTCCCCCGTGCGAATATAAATACATTAACAAATATTAAAAATAAACACATATTTTGGGTATATTCTATGACCTATGTTCATCAGGGATAATGTAGGATCCTAATAGTGAAAGAATTTTTCAAATCTGTCCAGTAGTTATTATGTTTATTCGTTACTTACAAAAATACAAGTCTTTTCTCTTTATAATATTACTATACTAGTAGATAAGATAACATTTACTAAGCAGTACACATTTGAATTACAAACTCGGCATCACTATGACTCGACCGCATTTGAAAGCCGTGGTTGGACTATAGTTAAGACAAACATAGGGAGTGATGGTTTAGTAGTAATTTCACAGTCTATTCACTGTCCTTATCATCAGACTTTCATGTTGGCACTATAATTATTGTATTGTTTTCAGAACTATACACTTAATTAGAAATAGATTCAGACGTTACTTTTGGCTCGTAGCGAACTTTGTTTAGCCGTTATTAACTGATCAGCTAAGTTAAGCAACGTCTGCCGCGGTGCAACCCGTCCCTTCACCACCCTCAAGTAGAAAATCAAAGTGGCGAAGCAACTAACGGTGTGTTTCGGTAGCTGTCTTTGAGAGCCAGTAATTCTAGTCTAGCCTGAACAACATCTTCGACCACATCATCACTTACCAGATCGGTGAGATAGTGGTCAAAGGCTAACCTATCTACACTATATTATAAAGGGGAAAGATTTGTATTTTTGTATGACACGAATAAACTTAAAACTACTGGACCGATTTGGATGAAATTTTGTATGGAAGTTGTTTGAAACCCGGGGAAGGACATAAAATACTTGTTATCTAAATGCGCAAAAAGAGTTTTGCGCGATAACTGAAATAAACGCGGGCGGAGCCGCCGCCGGAAAGCTAGTCGCTATAAATACAATAAAAGTTTGCGGGAAACCATTTTTAATATCATTAAATATTGAAAATCTGTTTTAAGAAAACATAAAATTGTTATTTTAGAATAACATTTATAAAATATGAATGAGACGAAAATATATCTAGTGACAATTTCGTATAATATACCTGCTTAGCCGACGCAACGTTCGTAAACGACACGTAAATCTTCCGGTTCAGCAACCTCTATGATAAAAAAAAACATATATCAATAAATCTCATTTAACTGCTTACACAATTGTTAAGTTTCATTGTGGTTTAATGAAAATTAACATCCTAAGATTCCGTTTCATAGTTATTTGTCAACCCGATTGTCAACCCAGTAAAAGCGTGACAAAGAGTTCTTTGCCGTCAACATAACACATTAGCATACATGCTGTTTCAATTTTATTTAGTGGGTTTGAGTGGTTTTTCTTGCCCTTTGGGTTATTGCCCCATACGCCGCCACCTTCTTGCTGAAAGGGCAGAGCAAGGGCATTTTCCACAACTCTAAAAATGTAAAACTTCCGTTCCTCCGACACAATCGGACAAATAGATACATTTATCTTTTTTATTGCGAGACTTATCTCAAAGAGCAAATACTTTAGACAGATATAGCTATGCTTGTGTCGTCATGACAGTTTCACTAACCGTGCTATTCATATTTTGTTAAATAAATTTTCCCATAATACGGGATCACTCACGTGAATAAGTCAGATAGCTCATATTAAAGTTTCGACCACATCCGGTGGTCATTTTCAAGGTCCTCGGACGGACTTTCGCTAAGGAATCTTTCTCAATCTTAGAGAGAAAGATTCCTTAGCGAAACATAAACGCGGGCGTCCCGAGCTCTCCTTGAAAAAGACCACCTGATGTGGAGGATGTGGTCGAAACTTTACTCGGACCTATCTGACTTATTCACGTCATTCATCCCGTATTGTTTACTAAAATTAGTGAAAACCACGTTTGTTTTTATAATATTCTCCCAAACCCCGCGCTCCCACACACTTTCCTTTATATACTAAATATTCTCAATCGATTACGATCATCACTATTATCACAGTACAAAGTAATTATTGCTGCATCGCGGTGCGTATCGTGGCTAACTCTGATACATCAGAAATCTGTCACCAGGTGTTAAACTTCCAGATTGCCCAGGCAGGTATTGTTCAGTGGAAGCGTTCTTCTGCCTAGACAATCTATATGGAATGAATAACTTGGCCGGCAGTTCACCCGGCTGAAATAAAATGTCTGAAAGGGACAAGTTATGAAATCAATTACATGAATGTGATGGGCTTTCTCCGCTCCTTCCTTGAACCCAGCCTAGCCCTTCATCACGAATACAACAATTGGCCAATTTTTATATACGTAAATTACTCACTGCTATGGCTGGGCTTGCGTTCTTCTTGTGAGTCCAACGTTCGCACTCTCACTTCAAACTAATCACAATATTGTCAATAAAGGTTAAAACCAACTAGTTTTGCAATTCAAATGTTTATATATAATAGAAAAGATCAAAATTCAATTATCAAAAGCAAGCAAACGAAGATATATTTCACCAATTTTTTTTCAAAGATAATCTCACGCAAAATCCATAGATCACCAATAGAAGACTAGCAAAAAGGTTCGTTCGAAAACTGCCCGATAAGTTGATCTGTCCGAACACCAGGTATAAGTCCAGTCACTTGTAGAAATCTTACCCGGTTACGACAGACAAGAGGCTCGTTCTCAGCTTCGAGGAAAGTCTATTTATTAATCCTGTATGGATCGCATACTAAAAAGTATGTAGTAGTTAGGTAGTACTCAAAAGTATGTAGTTATCTAGTAGTCGTGACTTAATATGCCTTGAAGCATGTTTGAAAAAGTATTTATAGTAATGTTTCATCATCACAGGTGCGACTTCTATTGTTTACGCAGCGTGACCTTTAAACCCGTAAGTTTTGTAAAAGTAGTTTTTAGAAACCTACCTTCTGTAGAATACCAGTAAATTCGGAAAGCTATAAAAACAGCTATATGTACTAATTTTGACGTTGACATTTACGAAGATAATTCTATTACTGATAGATTTTTAACTGCTGCTAGTTTGACAATTGAACTTAGTGTTAATGGAAGTATTTTACCATTTTCCATATGTTTTTCGCAGTTAAATGTATTGAAAACATAGTTTACTATGTCGCATAGTATTTACATTCGCTTTGTTTGCATGGAGAGTGCATCATAATGTATTTTTAAATTAAAGCAGATTATGCGCGCAAATTATTAATATTATTCAATAAAATCCATTATTAAGAAGTACCATCTGTAGTCCGATTTGGGCAGAGGGAATTCATTGTTGAGCATTTAAAGCATAATTGACGAAATATTGCTTTCCGAGCGCTTAGATTATTATTATTGTAACTTAAGAGTTAGACTCTTGTCGATGCAGCTGATGCAATCTCCTCCATTTCGATCTATTTAAGGCGAAAGATACATATGCTGATTTTGAAACTGCTGCAAACGCTATCATCTCAAGTCGCACGCACTATATATAGACCCATAACTTGATTAAACGTAATTTAAGAGTAGTATTCATGTTTTTATTCTCGAAAGAAATGTGTGGAATCGTGTTCTCGGATGAGGTCTGGTATTTGTTATCGTCTATAGAATATATGAATAGAATATTATATATTTTATTCATATAAAAAAGACTTGCTCTCTTTCTTAAAAGATTTTCTATATTTGCCTTTTTGAGTCTCACATCAGCTTATGGTGTAGTGTAAAAGTGTAAAAGTGGAGGACGTGGTATCAATTCCTATTCAACGTGACTATTTTAGTGCTCCTAAAATTTGTAAATTTTGCAATTACAACTGTGTTCTACATGCAGTTATCCTCTTTTGCCTCATTATTTCAGTTGTCAAGACTAGATTTTAGTATACCGTGCGAGAAAAAAAACTTTATTAGATATATAGATAACTCAAGCCGTGCTTCCTTCTTTTAAAGAACCTTTTATTACCTTTAAAGCGTTGTAGGTAACGGGTTCAAAATTGTAAATTTTCATAGATTATACGAAAAAAGTTCAAAGTATTATCGGTATTGGAACTTTTTGTTAGTAATGAGGGTAGATTTTGTCCATGGTTCTCCTATGGAATTATTAAAGATGACGATTTGAAAATTACGTCGGTTTACCCATAGGCTTAGAATGCGAAAAAATCCTAAGTCTATGGGTTTACTATCATTACTTTTTTCGTAATCCTGCTTATAGTGCATCAAAAGGTCCGACGCGAAAGAAAATTCCGAAATCGAACATCACCCAATTATTAAATTCGCTATTATAAAAATACAATTTTTCAGAAGAGGATGAAAGTTATTTTTCGTATGGCATTGAAAAGATGTATTCGCGTTGTAAAAATTGTACTAAGATTGCAAGGCAATATAAAAAAAACCATTTTGTATTTTGTCAACGTTTTTTATTGTGTTAATGTCTACCACAATAACCGGGAAAATATGCAAGGATCAAAGTTTTGTGCATTTGTATTACTTTTAGCTATATTTTATTGGTTTGAAATCACTGACACCAAAAAGTATGAACATACACATTATGTGTGAATGTTCATTCTGATTTAAAACACTCCTAAAGCACACATTTTCATGAGCCGACTTCCACAAGTTATTTCATACTTTCGAAAGTTAGTTCAAATTAAAAAAAAAACAACATCCTATTCTTTCATCCATTCTCAAGAGTATATGCTTATTGGAAATGCCTGAAACTATTCGACCTATGTTCATTCAATACCGAATTGGGAGCCCGCTGGAGGTATATGTACTATATCAGCCGAATTGTCCACTGCTGAACACAGCCTCCCCCATTAGGGGGAATTTGCCGTAATCCCCACGTTGGCAGGCGTCTTCGGGATGGCAGTTTAAGATATCGGTTCCTCAGAAGGCGTCCATCTTCCGGTATTTTACACAGTCGCCTCTTAGGATATCCACGGGTATTATATGGAGTTATATACTCTACCCAAAAAAAAAGGAATCATCTGTATTAGATTACTTAAAAATATGTTACATACATACATAAAATCACGCCTCTTTCCCGTAGGGGTATGCAGATACCACGGATTTCCACGATTTTCACATATATCTTTTGCTTCATCTAAACTCATCAATCCTTTCATACATAAGCGTCGGTATAGGGTACTCCTGACCTGGCATTTTTGCAGAACGTCTTCAATCTAATTCACTTCCGTTAATTTGTCCCATGTATACCTGTTTAGTCATTTTCATTTCATTCATTCACTCTACGTGTCCAAACCATCTTAACATACCTTTCTCGATTTTTGTCACTGCGTATTCATTCACACCACATCGTGCCCTTATTATTCCTTATAAGTATACCTACTATTCCTTAACCTGTTACTCCATTAGACAAAAAAAAAGTGTGTTAATACATCAAATAACGTATACACTTGTCTTGAGAACGTTCCTCCTTGTTCGGATGTCCGCTAACAACAAATAATTAATACCGGTCAAATGTAAAAACAATACCACTGATTCTTAAAACCTTGTTTTAAGACTGTGGCATTGTCTCTATTGTCATATTGACATGAGTTGTATTGTCCCGTTAGTGCTGCTTTTTGTGATTTACACATTCTTGCATGTTTTAGAACTAATCTATCAACTAAAAATACTTTATGAAAAATATATTACCAGATAGGTAAGTAGTAAGGGTTCGGCTTGGTTGTTACCACCGCCGGATCAGATACCTGCCTCGAAGCAGTTGTGTTGCTTAACTTACTAACGCCTCTGTGCTTAGGCCTGAAGGGTACTATAGCAAATGAAATTCTTGGGCAAACGAGACATATAAGAACTAACTCTGAGTGATTAGCGCAGTGCAGTATCAAGCAGAATGAGGATGGTGGCACCGCTCTGTACTGGACAGGCGTGACCGCTTGCCATCAGATGAGCCACTTGTACAATAGTATAGTACCACCAACTTAACTGTGCAGTTTTCGAGGGCGCTTTTGGTCAAGGAAATCAACTACAAACTGTCACAATTCGAAGGAATGTTGTAGTTCTTATATTTGCCGCCTGAACAGATAAGTTGGTGGGACTGTACGTCTCAACACGTACGAGCCAGGCATCGCTTGATTAAGGTTCAGAAACGCAACCACCTCTTTGTTTTGATCGCTGCATTAAAACTTATGAATATACGATTTCAGTATTCCAGTACATACTATACAGAACTTTTAGACTGATTGTTACTTTAGTTTTAAAGATAGACCTCGAAACTTGTCTTGTATTACGTTGACAGTTGACACCAAAGTACTTCTTTACTTTAATAGAAACAAAACAATATATTCAATATATCATCTCAAGTATACGACCCTACTGAAAAAAGTACGGTTAAATTTGTAATTCAATATTTAGTTTTGTGTCTACGTGGTACACAAAAAATAAGGTACAATTAAAAAAATATATATATATGTTCAGATATGGAACTCATTTCCTTGACGACCCAAAAGAGACCCGTGATGCACTGACAATTATTTAATTAACATTGAACGTATTCTCCGCATCTCGCGTATTTCTTAATGGAGTACAAACTGGCAACATTACAAAAAAATAAACCGTCATATACGACAGCGTTCACCGAGATGGATACTCACGTTTGTGGCGGAAAATTCTAGATGTAAACAGTTTTATCGCGCTAGTTTAATATTGTTACTATCACATCGTGGTATTCGCCAGGTTAAAATAATATTGCTAGTATTATCTTGAAAGGTTATTGAATAACAACGTATAAGATTCCATAAGTTTCCATCAACACCGCAAAAATATAAAAAAGAACGGGTATAACCTACGAATTATTTTTTACAAAATAAACAATATATTAGATATCGTAAGTAGTTACTTGTTATGCAAGGCTGGCTATATGGTGCGAGTACTTTTATTTAGGAAGCAAAGAATTCTTGGATTGAAAATATAGAATACCGAGAGTAGGTACCGAAAGTTTTAGGCGGCACACTTTGCTGCCGAGCGAAACACCATTTTTCACCTCATTCCAGCTTAGAAAATGTTAGGTGCAAGAAAAACAGCTCAATTAAGTAATTTTGCGTGTTATTAAAGAAAAATAAAAAAAAAATACTTTAAGTGATATATACAGTAAACAAATTTTTCTGGTTATTTTATAGAGGTTAAAAGTTTGTAAAGTTTTTCCACGCTAGTGGATAAAAAGCACTTTTCCACGCAGATTGCGATTTATAAACACATTTCCGAGCTTGTGAATTAATAAAATCTTTTGACGATCTCGTGTATTACTTGATTTAGTACCTAAAATAGTTAAACGAACTGCAGTTCCGCCTAAACCTGCTTAGCCTAGACGCCATAAACGCCAGGTAGCCTAACATGAATGATTTTCGACACGCTTCAATTTTACACAAGAGCCATCAAGAGTTTTTGACTCTTTGAGCGCAGAAAAGTGCAAATAAACCTCTGTAAAAATGCTTAATCGGCTACCTAAGAAGGTTCTAAAGATATAGCCGCGCTGATGGACGGTCAGCAAAGGGCAAGCTTTGTAATAGAGTATCTTATTCACGTCTTTCTTATTCTTATTCTAATTGGGGGCGATATGTCCTTGACTGACGTCCCGCTTGCGGTGCTTTGTGCATTTTCTCCGCCAGCTTCTACCCAAGCCATCCCAACTCCTTAATTTATTTATTTATTTATTTATTACATAAGAACGGCAATGCCAGTTATACTTAGTACATAGAGTGAAACACTAATAAAATTATACATCGATTGACATAATTTTCATTCCAAAATCACAAAAAGTTATACAGAAACTACAAAATAGTTAATTAATGTCCTACAAATTAAAATAATAGTAAAAAATTGGTAAAACAATAGTCAAAAATAAAATAAAATCTTGAAATAAGTAGTTGCTGTCATACAAATAACAACATCATCATTTAACATGTCAAAAATACAAATTCAAAAATAATAAAATAATATTGCTGTCATACTATTTAAATTCATTTTACATGTCAAAAACTAGGATAATTAATTAAGTAGGAATAGTTGATGTCATACATATATTATAGTTTTCACAAAATGACAATAATAAATTAAAAATAGCGCTCAATTTGTCATTGAAAATATCACATTCAGTGCTGGCAGTCAGGAATGCATTGAGTCCATCCAGGGCACGGCACAAAGGGGTTTTAGAGCGGGCCACAGTGCTGCGGTCCAAGACAGCAAATAATTTATGTTTACAAGTAAGCCTGTGTCTGATATATTTATCAGGTACAAACAGACTGCACAGTGTGTTGTGTAATTCAGGACAGTCAATAGCCCCCCTTAATATTTTACAAGCAGTTGAAAGCTGTTCAAACGACCTTCTAACCTCTAATGAATTAAAACCCAAATGACCCAAAAGAAAAGTGGTGGGGTAAAGGAATGGATAATAGCCATATTGCCTCTTGTACAAATACCGCAGAAAGGCTTTTTGAACCTTCTCTAGCATCAAGGTGTATGCGACATGGTGTGGGTTCCAGACAACCGCGCCATACTCCAATTTCCTTCTGACAAGAGTTGTAAATAGCAGTTTGATGACGCGGGGGTCACGGAAGTCGCGTGCATTACGCAGAACGAAACCGAGACGTCGAAAAGATTCTTTTGCGGTATTTGTAATGTGTTCGTGAAAGGTCAGGCCGCGATCAAAACAACACCAAGATCTTTAATAGAGGACACTCTTGAAATGATATCATTATTTAACTTATATGAAAAATGAATAGGTTTGTTCTTTCGATCATATGTCATCACATAACGTTTATTACAATTGAAAGATATTCTGTTCTTCACACTCCAACGGTAGATAGAATTTATGTCTTTTTGTAGTTTTTCGCAGTCACTGACAGACTTAACTTCATAGGCAAGTTTCAAGTCATCGGCGTATAAAAGACATTTTGCAGTATGGACTTCGGTTACTATATCATTTATCATGATTAAAAAGAGGAGCGGTCCCATTATTGATCCTTGATTTACCCCCGAGGGTGTATGGTAAGCCTCAGAAACGTATGTACCATACTTAACAAACTGACGGCGATCACTCAAATAGCTTGAGAAAAACCGAAGAAGAAGTGGAGTAAAGCCAATATTATATAATTTTTGAAGCAATATATCGTTGTCGACAACGTCAAATGCTTTCCGGAAATCAAAATACAAAACATCTACTTGTGACTGACGGTCCATACAAGCAGAAACATAATCAACCAGGCTCAAGAGATTCGTATTTACTGATCTCCCTGATCTAAATCCGTGCTGTACATCACTTAAGTAAGGTTGAACCTGTCTATAGATTTCTCGGTGAAGGATATATTCAAAAACTTTTGCAGGAGACGATAAGATCGCAATAGGGCGAAAATCTTCTACTGCTTGTTTATTTCCAGTCTTAGGAATTGGGGTGACTCTAGATAATTTCCAATGGGGAGGATATTCACCATTCCGCAGACACAAATTAAAAATATGGCAAAGAGGGAGCGTTATAAATCTCTTACATGATATCAAAATAGAGGCTGGTAGATTTTCCGGACCTGGTGAACTGCTTGCTTTCAGCTGTCTTATACCTGCATCAACATCTTTTGGTTGTAAATAGGGAATGTTGACGTAACCTCCACCAGAGGGATGTGATAGGCACTCGTATTTTAAAGAGGGGATTTCGTTGAGGAATACACCGGAAAAATAATCAGCAAAAGACTGAGCTGCCTCAACTCCTACATGGGGTACACCATTATATGTCATAGAAGGTTCAAAGCCCCCCTTAGACCTTAGACTGGCAACATGATTCCAAAAATCATGAGGTCGGTTCTTCAAACGACTTTCCGTGGCATGTATGTAAACATCATACGCTTCCGAAATACGTTTCTTTAAGTTCTCACGTAGGTCAGAGAAAGATCTATACATAGTTTTACATTTAGTTCGCTTCCATTCTTTATGTAGATTAGTTTTAATTTGTATATTACTTTTATAATATCATATGTAAACCAAACGGGATACCTCTTAGAAGTATATTTTTTCCGTTTCTTTTTTGGTGCACACTGATCAAAAGCGGTGTACAATACGTCGTAAAAATTATCAGTTGCTGAGCAAACGTCATTACAATTATAAACGCACCCCCATGAAGTTTCACTAAGTAAACATTCAAGATGGGGCAGGTCAAGTATTTTAAAATTCCAATCAGTGCATGAATCGATATTACTTGGAGGCAAACGTAAATCAAAACCATGCGATGATGAACAAAAGATAGCTGTTATTTCAAGCGGTGGATGGTAAAGATCTTTATTTACAAAACCATTAGTCTCAATAACACATACCTGTTGCACTTTTGACTCGATGCATTCCTGCGCCAACACTATGTCAAGTTTGCTTCCATGAGAGTTAAAAATATTATTAAAATCAGTTAAACTACAATATGTCATAAAATAACAATAATAATTATTTATATTCTGAGATGCACTATTCAAGTTTATGTCACCTATTATTAAAATATGACCTCTTAAATTTTTCACAAATGATTCCACTTTGCAAAACCAGTTCATGTAAATGTCGTCTGTAGCGCGAGGATGTATGTATACGACGCATATATATGTAGTGGAACCACAATGAGTGATAGAGGCCCACAGGTCCTCTCCATGCTCAGTCTCAAGTTCTTGGTGACGTTGAATGTAGCGGGGAAGGACTCTGGGTCGCTGTCATAGCAGCTCCAGTGGCGTATGTGGTGGTGGTCATTTCGTAGGTAAGAATGGCTCACATTTCAACTCTTATTTGTTCCGTGGCTTCACTTTGCAATAGCAAGTGCTTCACGGTCTCTTCTTCATGCATAAAGCCTCTGCATAGAGGACTGTCTGTTTCTTCAGTTTTGTGCAGAAAGTAGTTCAGGTTACAAAGACCCGTATATAACCGAGGCCTACACCAAGGCGCAATTCACCCCGCTGTAGCTTTAGCAGGTTATTTGTCATCTTCTTGTTTAGAGTTGGTTTCCCTTCTATACGAAAAAATCTTTCGGCTTTTTATTCACATCCTTATATGATTAATTATGTTTCGATGTAGTTATGGATACGACAAATAGTACGTAGAATTACTTTGACAACTACGTCGTCTCACATTTTGCGTAGTAATAGCCTTCGAAAATAATCAGATATTTATGACGTCTTCTAGATTTCGTTGACACCATTCATTGTTAACGATTTTCTGACGACGTTATCTTGATTAATAGAGAAGTTGTTTCCGTAGGTAATCTGGGTGTAGCAGTGCCGCAATGTGTTTATTTTGGTAACGATAGAAAATGCACGGGCCTTGTGAAATTCTCCATATAAATGTCAATATAATTTATTTATATTTTCTTCTTGGATATTGCTTCTTGAGCCATCATATTTGCATACAATCTAGACCACGTGTATTTGACGGAATAAGCATGAGGACCATCTGATGTTAAAAGTCTCTTGTGCCTGTAATTTATTATTTCATATTTTTTATTACTTTGCTCTATGTAAATATTCAAAACTCAAAGGGAGCGCGGCGCGGTCCAGTACGAGACTCAAAAGTTTTTCTAGTGCTGTCTGACACTTTTAAGTTCTGTGTCTCGTAGCAAAAGACAATGTCAAATTCAAAGGGCGCGCCGCGCTCCTAATTTTTACATCGAGCAAAATAATAAAAAATATAAAATAATAAATGACAGGCATCAGAGACTTTAAACAACAGGTGGTCCTCGTATTTCGTCGCCGTGGAGGTCAAGGGAGTCAAGCCACAAATTTGTAGGATATGAGTTATGTACCCAAATTTGGGTTGGAAATCTTTTTTGCACTACGAGATAACAAGCGCGGCCTATTGTTATGTTTGGTTAAATATTGTTTTTTTTATTAAATTGATATTTTAACATTACGCTTTTAATTATTCTAAATAATTTTCCCAAATTTGGGTACATAACTCATATCCTACAAATGTGTGGTTTGACTCCCTTGACCTCCACGGCGACGATTTGTTCCGCCAAATACACATAAATTAACACAGAAAAAAATAATAAATAAAAAGAACATAAATAAAAATAATAAATAAAACATCTCAAAATATTGGTTAAGACTAGCATAAGTCAACCCTAAGAGGTTGTTAGCATTTTCCCCATAACCCTGCATGAATTCGTAGTCACATAATCAAAGTTTACGTAGTTTGATGCTGCATAATACCCTTTATTCTATTATGTACTCGTATTCTCTGTCCCATATCGGTCGTTGTGCGTTATTTATTATTGTTATTTATTCACGTTTGTGATACATGTGTATTCGTTTTACTTCGCATAGATATTAACGTAGGTGATGTCACGGAGATATTACCTACTTAAGACGTCTGCATGGGACGGGCAAAGGCCAATTTATTTGTGTGCGTAGTACGAGTACCTACAACTAGTGTTGGTTAACTTCGTGAGGTGTAATACGAGACCCAGTTGAAACATCATTGGCTGGACAGGACCTTCAGTGTTTGTATATGGTGATGCTGTGACAGTGTATTAAAGCAAAATATAAATACATATTGCATGAAAATACATTTCTTTTAGTTCTTTCACGCATGTTCTTTTTCACCTCAGTAGCTCAAACATGTTGGTTTTGCTGCCTGAAATCAGAGGAAAATGCAATTTTGCTCACTGAGTCAGACAAAGTAACTTTTTAATAAAAAAGATCAGATAGCCGCGAATATCTTATTCAGCCTTGGGTTAATCATATAATTCGAAACATTCACACTCTATCTCTTTCCTGCCATTAGAAAGAGAGAGAAAGACAAAGACCAGCCCTTTCGAAGTTCCGATTTTGAATTCGACCTCAAAGACAAACAAGTTCGGAATTTCGTACTATCTAAAGAAATTTAGCAAAAATTATAATTATGATAGTAATATTTTTACAGGTTTTTTTGAGAACTTGTAACTATTTTAGGCTTTCTGTCCATATTCATTAGGACTTACCTTCAGATGAGATTATGGTCAAAGGTGAACATGTAGTAAATAAAGAAAAAAAATATCGGGAATTGAGACGGTTTCGTCTTTTATAATTAACATGTCTTATACCATGGATAGTTTTGATAAAATACACATTATATTATCAATACATGGCTGTGATCTGCAATATATCCAATGTTTAGCTGAAGACCAGACCAAATAAGTAATGTAGGTACAATCGCCTGCATACATATGTATACATTTTATAATATTCAATAATATACCACAGTATAAAATTTCATGAAGATGTGCACAGCAAATTCAATGATTTCACGAATGCCTTGAAGTTACTGCCATATAATAAGACAGTAAGATGCTATAATATTGCTGCACTGGAGGCATTGGATGGCCAGAACTGGCCAAAATTCTATCGAAAAACAATAACCCCATGGCAGCAGAAGCAGACACGAAAGTTGCGCTGCAAGCTGTAGGCAGCAGGGTTATGCTTAAATCAAATATATGGGTCGATGTAGATTTAGTTAACTGTGCTCTGAGTTATATTAGATACATCTTTTACAAGCATGGATCATCCCCTTCGCATTACATGCGGCTAGTGGTCTTTGTGGTCCTTGTGCGGTTTCATCTTTATACTAGACCAGCAATAACTTGAATCGTACCTATTCCACCTACCGTCGTGGAAGTCAGGACAAACCGCATGTTCCTGCACGCATTTTCCTTTGTCTTTGGCAAGGGCAGTACCCGTCCACAAATCCCAAGGATTGACATTGAAAAAGGACATTGTCGACAAAGAGCTTGGGGCGGGGTGCACGTATGTTGCTTTCTAATGATCGAAACGTCTAGAGGAATCTATGTTCGATAGGAGTTTCGATTTTGAAAAACTTAAAAAAGAAATAGAGCTCTGCAACTAAGAATCTACGAAGAAATTAGATTAAGTCGTCTAAATCTGCCTTAGACTTTCTATCGATTCGATTGGACCTACCCTAGGGTCTCAAATGATTAAATATCTGTGTCATTTACATCCTTAAGCAAGTAATAATAATGTTGGAAATTGCGCTAAGATGCACAAATAAAATTAAAAACAAATATCTTGTACAAAAATTTACTAATATTATAAAAGATAATTGAAATTATAATAAATAATCGTTATTTAGTGGTTAAAGTATATATTTAATGTAGGGAAACCCCAATGATGCCTATTTTTGTATGTCCAATGTTAAGTAAATATAAACATTGTATTCACATTAAATAGTAACTTCTGTACAGTCAGTCCTATCTTCACAAAATTTTACATGCATGAGTCGCCTTGTCGAGATATCGCGAGGTCCAATTCAGGCCGAACTACTAGTGTAATTAGGGTATGAAACAAGCTCCAGGCCCATTTGGTACAAAATAAGCTGTAACCTCTGCATCACATTTGTCAAACTACAATGGGGCCATCACTCAGATACATAAAGTTTTTAGTCTCATGTGCCTGTAATTCTGGCCAGTGTTGCCAGTTTATTTTGATCACCGATCGTATGATAATAGTGTATAAGTCGTATACCTGTTAAGAAGCAGAGGATAATAAAATATTTTCATTTCTATTTAACATAATAAATATTTAATATTAGCTACGTCTTATTTGTACGTATATTTTTTGATGTAATAAAAATAATGAAGCGTTTCGGGTGATGGTTTAGACGGTAAAAGGTAATGTCTCTATATAGTAATCGCAATCTATATTAGAATGTGATATGCACAGATATTCAATAGCATTCTATGCAGTCAGTATGTTTAATGCTTACAATGCGTCTTGCACCTAAATGTGATCTGGTGATAGGTCATGTTTCATGAGACTGGACAAATTTTTCTATTCATTGCCATTTATCGAATTCAATCTCAATTGACCATTCGAGACACAACTTTCAGGCAAGACAGTTGAACTACCTATTTATGTGAAACTTTATCATTCAATCTGAATCCCTTTTTATATTTCACATGCATATGGGACCAAAATGCTAATGCGAATGACAACAGGTAAAAAATATTTATTTATTTTTACATTTAAGAAATCGGTTGGACATTATTTTAACTGTTTGATTGTACTTCACTTAAAATAAAAGGGTAATACCCGAATTGAATAAGTTATCAGTGCATACGTTTAGCGGTCTTTGTTTCATTAGATTATGGACTTTATCTTTATTTATATTATAGGCCTTATAAAATCTTAATAAAATCGTACGTTACGATTTCGGTGTTAAATTAGTAAAACGGGCAAAATTATTACGAATACGTATAATTTAAATCGTACATATATGCTAATATGGATCAAAATAAAGTAATGCGTACATTATATACCTGAGATCTCGTTCACATAGAGTTCCACTATTAGTAAAAGATGCTCATGAAACAACATCGTGGCAAAATAAATGTTTTACGAAACCATTTATTATATTCTTCAATATCCTATGCTTGTAGCAACATGTCTAATAGGTATATTCATTGGGTACCAGCCACCCCGGTTCTTTAAGTCTTTAGGGTTAGGTTCTAATTTGCGTGTTAACTCAAGCAAGAACAATACATTGTCAATTCAGTGGGTTTTGGCAGGATTGACCCGCCATTTGAAATCCCTGGAATGTTCTAAGTATGTTCTATAATCTATCTAAATGGATTGAGGTTAATTGATTCAGAAATTTAACTAGGCTTAGTTACGTTCACTTGGCGTTTTCTGAGACTTATATTTACATAAATATAAGAAATACTGGACTTAAATATTGTATTACCTATCAACCTCTTTATTGTACTTATTGTTATACTACTACCTACTTTAAACTTGGAATTATTAGTAATATTACCCCACTTCTAAGTAAATTGCTTTTTCTGCAATTGTCATTAAATATGTTAGGGATCGGTAAAAAAGCCCACGTACTACGGCAGTGAAAATATAGGCCTCCTCTCCTAATTTATGTCAGACTATCGTGATTTGCTGCTAACGAGCCATAGTCTCATCGAAATGTTCATGTATGTTTTTTATTTATAACTAATACGCTAGCCTGTGGGCCCCTATTTCACCTGATGGTAAGTGATGATGTGGTCGAAGGTGTTAACAGGCTTAACCTAGAATTTACTTACCATCTGGTGAGGTTGTGGTCAAAGGCTTAACTATCAGCATAAATAAAAACAGAGGGATTGAAACACCCAGTTAAGAATCCTTTCTGAAAATTCACGTGGCAAATAGATGTCTTTTTAGACACCAGTATACCTGATACCAGTATACGAGTATAAAAGGAAATCGTAGGCTTTTGCCTACGATTTCCTTTTATACTCGTATGTTCTCATTATAGACGTGAATACTTGTGTGCAACTTGTGGCCAAAGTTTTTTCCATCTCTTGCTTTAGAATCCATCGATAAGCTCAGGATTCCAATTTAGAATCCATCGCTTACTCGGGATTGAATTCAGCACCCGCAGCAAAAATTATCTGTACTGTGTTGTTGCACAAATATCTTTTTCAATCCTAACCATACCATATAGGGTTATTTTTCACAGATATGTGCGAGCTAGGAAGGTCTTTTCTCTCCTAGACTTTTATGGAGGGCAGTAATGAGTTATGAATCTGGAATATGAATAATGTTCCTTGGTGCCCTGTGGAAATCTAAGAGATCATACAAAGATATTCACGGAATTTTGAGATAATATTTCGTGGAGGTATTATTAGAAAAATCCGGCAGCGCACCGTTTTTCTAAAAGTACAGTACTTTTAAAAAGACGGTGCGCTGCGGGCACAGATTAGCACTGATCTGTGGCTGCCGGTTGTATAAAAAAAATAAACATATTGAAAGACGCGCGGATTCTGTGAAAGGAAAGACGGCGGCTCATCCATGTTTTATAATATATGTACCTTGTGCCACAGACACCTACCACTAGATACCTACCTACAGGTATAGACACCACTCTCCTTGGAAAAAAATAACCTACGTATTTGATCACCTCCCCCTACCTTACGTAACATGGTACAGCGCGCAATATGCTGGCGGCCTTTACAGACGAACAATTTTTTTTTTATATCATTTCATACACTTATGTTATTTATATTATTGTATTAAAAAAGAAAAAAAAGTGCATGTATACTGATCATTTTCAGTGCTTATTATTCCAAAAACAAGTTCCTCAAATAGGGAATAATCATGAGCAATATATGTTATTATGAGTTATATTTAAAAGCGTCTCTTTTAGTAAAGTGGCCGATGTAATCCCCGCTGCGCCTAAGACGATACTTTACAATCTTTAATTTCTTTGGGATTCCTTTTCCGCTCTGGATTAAATGTATTTTTAGTTTTACTGTAAACATATTATTTTGCGCCATTGTAATACTATCTACAATTTTCGTACACAATGCATTGTAACCTAAAATCTTTTACACCTAGTTTTTCTATGTTGCGCCAAGACCATCCGAGTGGAACTCCATAAGGAGCGAGATGTAACCAAATCACCGCTGAAGAGATCGCATTTATCGGCTTGTTGTTTCTAATAACTAATGCACATAATAGATATGGAATAGACAATCATATGGAATGCATTCATATATTCAAATAATACCCCATGTGCGAAAGTGGGGTAATTGATTCATTATTTACTATTGCAATAACTGGAACTTATCGTGATGTCCGTTGGTTCAATCGATATGTCACGTATGACATAAAGAAATTGCAGGGCAATAATGCGTAGTGTATTCAGCGCCTATAACTCTCCTCTTGGAAACCTGGCTTTTATGTCTTCAATCTGTTTCAATAAATATCAATGAATTAAACAAACCATTCACTTTGGGGTGCCGGGTTAGAATTGCACCTATCCATTAACATCCCGTGGATGTCGTCGACTAAGGTAAAATACTGGAAGGTTGACAGGAACACCTTCTAAAGAACTGCCATCCTACACTGCGATCCCCAAGCCGCCTGCCAAGCGTGGGGGTTATGACAAATACCTCCTTAATAAGGGAGGCTGTGTTCAGCAGTGGACGAGTCGGCTGTTATAGTAAACAAACCATAAACTAAACTAACTCTTTCGGACTATATTGTTGACATCGCCATAAACCTGCTACGTAGGGTCTCCGAGAGGGGAGCGGCCGGCTCAGCGAACAACTCGGTGTCACAGGCGTATAAAACGGATGAGGTCACAGATTCTGCCTTGAAGCAATAGTGTACAAACACTGCTGTGTTTAGGCGTGAAGGGCACTCTAACAAGTTCAATTACCGATGAAACAGATAAGAACTAACGTCTCGCAGTGACTAGCTCAGTGCAGTGTCAAGCAGTGAATGGTGGCACTGAATCTATGTGCACACGTGTGACCGATTACCACCAGATGAGTGAATTGTTAGTCGCATTACTTCGTCACAATATAACAAGAAAGGTTGGAATTGAGAATTGTAGACATGACGTCGGATGACGCAGGAACAGTCAAAATAAACAGGAGGTCAAAAAAAGGACAATGTAATTTTAATATGTTTCTAAAACAGTAACAATTTATTACTAAGAAATTCTTGTACATTATATCAGTAGATAAAAATTAAGTAATTGATAGATTAAGGGCTTGTTTCAGGATGTTCGAGTAAGTTCCGGTTATACTACCCAGAATATAATTAATAAATAAAACACTATCTTTGCGTTTCACAGTCATTGCTTTGGCCTATCCATCGGTTAAAGCTTGAAAAGCGATGCGTGTTAACTGTCATTTTTATCATTCAGTTATTTTATGTTCTGGGTATTAATAACCGGAACATTCTGAAACAGGCCTTTAGTAAGTTAGATGAGAAGATCTTCTGTTCACCAAGTAAGCTCGGATGGAATACCTATAACATAAACGTAGAAGCAAGATGCAACGATTGTTTTAAATTTGAATTTCGTATGAAAGCATAGAGACTGGGGAAATATGAAATGTGGTGTTAATGTGATGACAGAGGATGAATTCGTCATAAAACTAACGTACATATATAAGCGTGAAGATACGAGTACAAGTATAATGTCTGATTTTTACACCACTGACTGAAAAAATAAGTGTTTTGCAATTAGGGTACATAATGTCTAAAGAGCTTAACCAATTTAAAATGTATGAGATATCATTATATTAGTATTGATAGGTGACATTTGGGACATACAAGAGTAAAAAAATAAACGCCTTATTGTAAGAAAATATTTTTTTTTATCTTCCAAACCTATCGAGCTGGGTATCAAAATGAAGGTTTTAAAAAACGATACCATAAATCTAACTTGCATTTTGATTTTAATGGAACGATAAAACGTTTTTAGAGGGCGTATTTTTACTTATTTAGTTAATTTATTGTTATTAGCTATATATAATAGTTGTTCTTAGCTATACAGACCAGTGCGCAACGATAATTAAATAGATTAGTTTTACTCGTTTTTTCTTATTCTACAAATGTTTGTGTGATGGTCACCAATTTTTTTTCTTTAATATTTTAACAAATATTACAGAATATTAAAATTAATAAGCTAAAATAGGTTTTATGGCCGTTAAAATATTCATTGGAAGAAAGTAAGGTTCGCGCGGGTTGTATGAAATCGTTATGGTTACGGAACATACGAAAATGGATCTGTATTGCCAGCGCGGAAACCTATTTCGCTTAGCATAAAATAGGAAGCTCACTGAGCGGACGGCTAACCTCCAATAGTGGGATGACACATGTAGAAAAAGTAATATTCGTGAACAAACTCTACAATTTTCCTCACAACCTAATATTTTTTGTACAAATGTCAATTTGACAGAAGTGACCATTGAAAATATCTGTGTGCCCGGAATTATATACCGTATAATTAAAATAACAAGAACTACATTCGATCAGTTTTATTTTCTGTGATTATGTTCTCAAACCAAATTGAAGACGTTCCCAAAAGGCCAAGCTCAAAGGTAACCCTAAACTTACAAGCTTGAATGAAATATACGTGACGAGACAGAATGAAGCTGTTACTGTTACTGTATCAGCTGGATAGTCCACTGCTGAACACAGCCTTCCCCATTAAGGGGTGTTTTGCCATAATCCGCACGCTTGGAAAACGGCTTGGAGATCGCAGTGTGAGATATCAGTTCCTCAGAAAATGCTGCTGTCCACCTTCTGGTGTGTTGCCCTTAGTCGCATCTTACGACACCCATGCACGGGTAGAGATGAGGTTGTGACATTCTAGCCTGGCACCCCGCGGGCGAGAGAGAGCAGAATGAAGCATAAATATGTCAGAATAGCAGCTGGCAGAAATCCTAACATTCCGCGAAATAGACGTGGCTTTATGTTCCTATGTACGACGACTGTTGGATATCTTTTGTTTGTCCTAACCTATCTTTAAAGCCGATTGTTACCCGCCAACAAGAGAATGGGGCATGATTGCTACCAACAAACATTCAGTTGAAGGCTGGAAGTGCATAATCACACGTGGCTATTTATAAGCCAATCGTATGTAATTTGCCACGCAACACTGTTTATTAGTCGAGAGATGCAACAATTGTGTTGACAGTCAGGAAAAAACATGTATGGACAATAGGCTCAAAAGCATACAGCGTTATAAAACTGAATAACTTATAGACACGCATACAGAGATCATACTGAATTAAACCACAATAGTTTCATTCCGTCAAATTCAAACTGAAAATAAAATGTGATACATCAAAGGAGTAGACGTACTCGTACTAACTCAGAGCAAAGCACGACAAATAGAATACCACTTGGTCTGCTACGACTACTTCGTTTGATCGAGTGTCGTAGTTTAGTGTGTTGGCTATCGTAAGTGCGCTAGGCGTGGGATACATTCAATCCAATCATTAGCCAACCCTAACATTATATTAATAATTTAATTGCCTAAGTTTGCGCGTATGATTTTTTACCGTTAGGCGTTTTAGTCTCTGTTAGCCGTAAAACGTATTTTAAGAATAAAGTTTTTGTATTTATTAATATTAAGAGATTTCAAATTGACGTTTGACAACAAACATTATAGTCACGACACTTACAGGGTTTTTTTTTATTCATGATGGTTAATCCTTTGACCACAATCTCACCTGATGGTAAGTGATGACGTGGTCAAAGGTGTTAACAGGCTTATTCTAGAATTACTGGCTCTCGTGGATAGCTGCCGGAACACACCGTTAGGTGCTTGGCGACAGATTTTCTGCTTGAGAGAGGTAGCTAGCCAGGCGGGCATCCGCAAAATGCCCTTTCACCTAGCAACGACTTACAATTAGCGTTTTAAGTGATATAGCAGTAAGGGCATCCATATATAAAGATTTCTACGTACCTATTTATACAGATTTTCGATGTGCGATACATATTAGCATTGGATACAGATTTATACAAACCTGTATCCGATAAATCTGAATTTTCACATTCTGTTGACTTAACAGCCGTTAAAATGAAACATATAAAAATAAATTACACACTCAAATGCCATCCGAAATTATTATATTATATGGTTATATATAATTTTGTCTCCTATATTTCTTTTTTATAGTTAATTTTTAAATAAATGTCGTTTATTTTTTACCTCATTATAGTTCCGCCCTAGAAAGAATCATTTCATGTTTAAATCTAATTAACACAAACACTATTGAAGGTCTTTTGCCCACAAAGCATCTGTTTTTTTTTACATAACCTAAAGATTGATAATAAATAACTGCTGAAATGTAACAACAACATGTATGACTGATTAATGGAAATAATTAAGTAATTATTAAATGTAAATAATTAAGTAATTATTTGCTCATTCGTTGCAAGTTTAAGCTTTGATTTCATAATTTGTTGTTTGTTTTAATGATCTTTACAATTTTAATTAGTACATTTACAGTACTAATTGAAATTGTATTTTACATAAAATAGTATAATAGTACATATGTCAGATACATTTATGTCTATTTTTTAATTAATGTCCCAACCTATTCCCTTGATTTTCAAAAGAAGCAGCACTAAGGATCTAAGCTGCTTATCGTAAGTAGGTTCTGTTTTTGTCCATTTGATCATACATATTTTGTACAAATTTCATGATAAAAAGACATACCAGATTTAATAAAGATTTTAGCAGTTACCACTACAGATAAAAGGTTCAATGCATCTGGCAGCACTGGTGGCGTCTTACATATTAGGCAGTATGCTTCTTAGTTTATTGACGTGTTAGACATTATTGCAGCAGTGGCATCGTGTATTTTTGGCAATGTGATAAGACTAGACCAAATTTTATTTATGTTTACTTTAGGACATACTTTTTAGGGTTCGAGAAAACGCGTCGTAGTAGTAAGCCTCAGCTATCCAGTCGTTCTACGTACGTTCATCTGACATTTAAAGTACTCTAGTATATTTGGAGCGGTAATAGGTAGGTTGACGTTTTCACTTAATATAGTATGGAGTTTTACCTTACTAACGAAAGACAAGTATGGAATCCGCATGCAAATAGCGTGTTTTTTCTTTCAAAGGTATTTGTTCTTGCTCTGTCGTGAAAATTTCGTTTTTTTTTTATTGCTGATAGGTAAGCCTTAGACCACAATCTCACCGGATGGTAAGTGATGATGTGATCGAAGGTGTTAACAGGCTTAACCTAGAATTACTGGCTTTGAGAGCACAGCTGCCGGAACTCACCGTTAGGTGATTGGCCACAGATTTTCTACATGAGGGTGATCGCTAGCCAGACGGGCATTCGCAAAATACTCTTCCACCATGCTGTGAAGCTCAAGCCCACGGCGGGATGCGAACTATGGACCTGCTGCGCGGCAGTCCATAGCCAATGCCACTGAGCCATCACTGCTCCAAAAACGCGTAAAATTTGGTATGATGGTAGATAATTTTTTTTTAATTGCGAGGTTATTATCCATATCATTATTTTAATCATCATTCAAAAGACATAAGAAAAACCGTAGCAGTTTAAGTACTTAAAAATAGTATTATGTTACTAAGTAGTCGAAGGTGCGCAATAACCCAACTATACTACTCGGGCGAAGCGTGGTATAGAATCTATAGTAAGTTGATGAAACCTACGTGGTATGGTACATTGATGTTTCACCAAGTTACTATATTTTCGTCGCAAAGTGTGAATGAGTCGTATAACACCATTAAAATCTTCGAAATCACAAAAGAAACAAAAGTACAGACTACAATATCACATTTTACTATGCAAAAGACACTGTTCACTACTTCATAACTTAATCTTAAGATTTCTTGAATGTCTTTTGAATTTTAAACGGAAAATTATGAAAGCACGCGGTCAGTTTACCCGGAGTAGTTTTGTTACAGATTTTGAGATTCCGTTCGAGTTATCGGAACCCTATGACGACGAATATGCTGTTAGTCCGTCCGGCTGAATACTTTGATCCGAAAAAGGAATCTAGTTGAATTTTTTACTCTTATTTTTCATTTTTGCTAAATGCTATTGAAAAAGTTAGATATTAAAACTTTGGCTAATATCCATGAAAAATTGTTAAAATTTTAGTTGATATCCAAACAAGAATCAACCTTTTAAAAGTGTTATTTTTGTTTAAATCTGTCGTAGAAACTGTAATACATACAAATATTGAATTTAAGCTATTTCAATTTGAAGCGCTCGTAGCGAAGTTTGCTTAACCGTTCTGAACCGATCAGCTAAGTTAAGCATCGTCCGCTGCGGTCAAGACTTGGATGGGTATAACCGCTAGTGACATTACTAGGTACTGAGAGCTTCCGTGCTCCGGCAGGCACGTTTAGCCATCGGTCCCGGTTGTTGTCTTACGATGACAGTCAATATATAATGGTGGTAGGACATTTTGCTAATGCCCGTCTGGCTAGATACCACCCTCAAGTAGAAAACCTGTCGCCAAGCACCTAACGGTGTGTTCTGGCAACTGTCCTTGAGAACCAGTAATTTTGGGTAAGCCCGAACAACATCTTCGACCACATGATCACTTACCATCAGGTGAGATAGTAGTCAAAGACTAGCCTATCAGCTATAAATAAAAATAATAAACAAAATTTCTAAAGTATAACAACAAAATATAATAAAACCTGGCCTAGGACGCTAGCTGAGGATCCCGAACTGAATGAAAAACGGAACAATTTTTGATAAATACATACCATAAGTTTATAGGCACTTCCGGTGTACGAGTCCGACATACGCTAGGTATGACACGCGGTTTTGTTTATTAATTATATATATTATGCTAATTTATATAATTTCTGTTTGTTTCAGAGAGCTGCTCATCATCAGGCTGCTGGTAAGTCAATATTTGTCACACAATATTTTATTTAAACTGGGTAACTTGATAAGGCCAACTACCTATGCAGGTCTACAGGCGGTATCATGACAGAATCACAGTCGTTGGTAAACAATTGCGCGAGGATGCAAAATGCAAGAGTTTGCGGCGTACATATGACTTATAGCTAATGAATAGATTCAGGCGTTGCATATCCATATTTAATAATAACATATTAAGAAAATTATTTAAAGAAAATATTTAATTAATATTTAGTAATAACACTTAATATTATTATATATTAGGTCCTTACATATGAAATTGGCGTTTTGTATGGGAGGAACAAAAAGTCGAATATTTTTTAATATAATATATTTAATTAATCAAAGTATGAACCATTATTTTCTATGCACTTTTGCCATCTCATAGGTAGTTCATTGATCCCTTTACTAAAAAAAACAGTCGGACGGGAATCAATAAAATCTTTGAAGGCGATTTGGACTGCCCCATCGGAGTTGAATTTTTTCCCTTGCAAGAAGTTATCCAAATTTCGAAAAAAATGGTAATCTGTTGGAGCAAGGTCCGGGGAGTACGAAGGATGTCTTAGACTTTCCAATTGAAGCTCTTCTAATTTAGTAGCCGTCTGTAGCGCAGTGTGTGGTCTAGCGTTGTCGTGAAGCAGCAGTGGCGTGGAGCGATTGACCAGCCTAGGTTGTTTAGCCGCTAGCTTTTCCATCATGGTTTGCAATTCCTGACAATAGACATCAGCCGTAATAGTCTGGCCAGATTTGAAAAAACTGTAATGAACAATACCGGCACTAGTCCACCAAACGCTTACAAGTAACTTTTTTGGGGTTAATTTTCGCTTGGGGCAGGATTTGGCTGGCTGGCCAGGATCTAACCATTGCGCTGAGCGCTTCCGATTATCGTAAAGAACCCATTTTTCATCACAGGTAATGATTCGGTTTAAAATACCTTCATTATTGTGCCGGTTTAGTAATGTAACGCAGCAGTCGACGCGCGTTTGCCGGTTTGTTTCAGTCAATTCGTGAGGTACCCACCTTTCAAGCTTTTTAATCTTCCCAATTTGCTTCAAGTGAATTAAAACAGTTTTATCACTAACATTGCAGCCTGCAGCTAACTCGGACGTGGTTTGCGATGGATCCGCTTCCACAATAGCCTTCAACTCTTCATTATCAACTTGAGTCTCAGGCCGTCCACGGGGCTTGTTCTGCAGGTCGAAATTTCCAGAACGAAAACGTTGGAACCAAAAACGAACTGTGTTTTCTTTTGCAACACGACCGCCATACACATCATTCACCCTTCGAGTTGTTTCCGCAGCACTAGTGCCACGGCGGAACTCGTACTCGTAAATAATGCGATATTTAAGGTTTTCCATTTTGTAAAATGAGTGACGCAAACAGAAAAAAACAGAAGAAAAAAAACAAATGAATGACGATCATCGAAGCACAAATACATGAGTCTATAGCTGTACAAATTTGAATTTGGAATTCCTTACCAAAGAGGAGAAATTCGTGATTAAAGTGGCCAGTACGAAAAACGCCAATTTCATATGTAAGGACCTAATATAAACACTTCATACCGTATATTTCTATATAAAATATATCTAGTGACGATTCCGCCTAATTTTCCCGCTAAGCGGACGTGACTTCAAAAACGCCACATAGCCAAACTGGAAGAATTTTCGACGCGTTTCGATTCTACACGAAACATTCTTAGGAGGTCTTGACTCTTCGAGCGCACTATGGGGCAGATACTGTCTAATGACCTACAGCCTTACTTATAAACGCTACTTAAATTTTAAACATTACTTAGCCGCTGATTAGCAAAATTTCTTACTCATAAACGCTACATAACTTTATCCAGTACCTAAGTACTGCTTAAATCAGCTGTCAATTTAAACACCGTCCCACCCTTGTTTAAATTTTAAGTAACAAGATGGCGCCCATATTTCTTATCAGCTGATTTAGTTACAGACCCACCAACTTACCTGTTCAGGTGGCAGAAAAAAGAACTACAACATTCCTTCAAATTGTGACAGTTCGTAGTTGATTTCCTTGACCAGTAGCGCCCTCGAAAACTGCACAGTTAAGTTGGTGGCACTATACAAAGAAAAGTATTATATTTACTTTTTAATTTCAAGATATTTAGCACTAGATACATGCTATTTGGCCATTTAGGTCATTCATAATACTTTTTAGTACAATGTTGTCAGTTTAAAATACGTTCGACCTCATTATCCATTGCTTAGCTAAACAGGTGCTATGTAGCGTTTATAAGTAAGAAATATTTAAGCATTACTTAAACACTGTTTAGTTATCCATTACTTAGCAACTACATATCGATGTTTTTATAAGTAAGGGGGTTAATGACTAAAGCTGTTTACTGTGGTGATCGAAAGGTTTCAGTCTCAGTCAAAACATTAGTTTATTAAATTTAGGCGCCTACGAGTCTCTTATGAAGAAATTATATACAAATTTTATGACTGAAATATTCTAAATACTACTGCCACGTTCAGCAAAAGATGTTATAAAGCCTCTGTTAAATATACAAAACTTGCCTAGATGTTCACTATTATCCTAGATGTCTACCTACCGATGAAGATGTAAAATGATTGCATCTTACTTGACTGTTCAATAAGCTAAAGTCTTAAATTTTTGTGTTGTTGAATGAATTGACTCGGGGTAAAGAGGGCAGTGCAGTGTCTAGCAAACGAAAAAGGTAAAACTGCAACTGTAATGGACATGCGTAATTACTTCCATCAGGCGCGCAACCTGCCCTTATCATGTCTTATAAACATATAAAAACCTCACCGGACCATTATTTTTTTTTTTATTTCGATTTAAAATGTTACAAAGTATATACAAAAATAATGCTAAAATATTTATTAAACTTACATATCTTAAGGTTGAACTGGCCGGTCAGTTCTCCATACTAACGTCATAGGGTGATCACTCCCTTCTTGATTCCAAAACAAGTTACCTTTAAAGCTTACCGCTACAGTAAAATTGCAAAGTTGAATTTAACGCTTGTAAAGTAAATGTTTTAATTATTTATGGTACCGTGAGTATTAAAATATAACAGTACAATAGCAAAACCTTATCTTGAAGGACAATTAAATTGTCATTTAAGCGTCTGGTTTCTTGTTTTTTTCAAAAACTGATCGCGATATCAGCATCACTGCCTCTCGTCAGCATCTTAACATTTTATCAGTCTCATCGTCAGGAAGCAGTGATGGCTCAGTGGCATTAGCTATGGACTGCCGCGCAGCAGGTCCATGGTTCGAATCCCGCCCAGAGCTTGAGCTTCATCGCATGGTGGAAGGGCATTTTGCGAATGCCCGCCTGGCTAGCGACCACCCTCAAGTAGAAAATCTGTCGCCAAGCACCTAACGGTGTGTTCCGGCAGCAGTCCTTGAGAGCCAGTGAAATAACAGGCAAAATGAGACTTAACATGTATGGTATGTCTCAAGGTGATGGGCGTAGTCAGTTCGTCACTTGTGATGAAATGCATCTGTTATAGGCAGAGAATACCGCTTAACATCAGGTGGGCCTCAAGCTTGTTCCTTCATAATAACATAAAAAAAAAGTCTCAGAAATTTATATCCGATGATAGCAAAACTGGGCACACAAATTACAACGTTAAAATCGTCCTTGTACTTTATTATTCGGCTTACCTTTCATGTTCACTGATTGTTCCAAAGAACAATAATGAACTCAAATAAAAATTTACAACGCAAACACATAAGTCAAATGGGTTTGACATAAACAATAGAAGAAGGGATGCTGAATAACAAAGACGCACACTTTGCCATATCGCATTGACTTAACATGTATTGTAGTCATTGTAGTTACCCTACCATATTTGGATGTCGTTCAGATAGTACCAAACAAACGAAAATGTTTTTCCATTATCTTAAAATAGTATTATACAATTAATTCAAAAAAGATGCCTTATTTAACCTTTCAATTTCTAGGGATGGTGGTTTAAATTCCAGTTAAATGTTAAACAGCGATTACGTAGTCAATGGTTATGTCGTGGTGGTAAACTCGAGTCTGTGATCAAAACAAACAAATTCGTTCACGGTTTGTTTCGTTGCGGAATCCCAATCGAAGATACAAACAACTCTCAGTTTTGAAGCAGTGATGGCTCAGTGGCATTGGCTATGGACTGACGTGCAGCAGGTCCATAATTCGATTCCCGCCGCGGGCTTGAGCTTCCCAGCATGGTGGAAGGGCTTTTTGCGAATGCCCGCCTGGCTAGCGACCACCCTCAAGTAGAAAATCTGTCGCCAAGCACCTAACAGTGTGTTCCGGCAGCAGTCCTTGAGAGCCAATGAAATTACAGACACATGAGACCTAAAAACTGTACGTCTCACTGTGACGGGCACAGTGCAATTCGTCGTTGACGAAATGCGTCAGTTATACGCAGAGGTTAGTCCACTTAACATCAGGTGGGCCTCGGCTTGTTCCGCCACAAAACAACTCGCACTTGTCTAGTTTTATGACTCGTTAATTTATATATTAAATAAAATAATGTGTTTATTCTTGAATCTTCGTCAATTAGACGTGTGTTTTGAAATTAAGAAACTTATCAGTATGGCGGTTTATACAGACAGCACGAGCACTTTGAGGCTCACATTGAATTTAATGAAATGTCAGTTTGTTTGAAAAGAGTGCTTCACTCTTAACTGTTTAGCAATATCTGTACTATAAAAGTGTGATATAAAATATGATTCTCACTGTATGGGTATATATATATACCCATGCAATATATATAGTATATATATTGCGTGTATCTTGCTCATCTATGTCATAGAAATATTGATAGTTTATTTGGAAAATGTTACAATTGACACAATGTCATGTGGTGTTAGTAGGTTTTTGAACAATATTGAAAAGCTATACTTGCCTTCGTAAATCTATCTCTCTTTTTCTTATTAAGGTGTTCATCAGAAAATTACTATATGCATTCCTATGGAATAAGGGCGTATACCATTTGACGCTTAATTCGTTATTTTCAATAATTTTGATCCCATTTTGTGTCTATGGTTCATATTAAATGTGTATCCATAGACGCAAAATGTGGTCAAAATTATATAAAATAACTCAAATGGAATACGGCCTAAATAATTCCACATTGGTTGTATGAAATAAAAGGTAATTTCTTTTAAATTTCATCAGTTATTTATAAGTCTGATATTATCTATCTGATGAATAAAAATCCACGTCTATAAGTTAGAAATATTTTCCCAAAGACATAAAGACTCTTTAAAACGTCTTGGCTCTTTAGGAATATAAGTATAAGGTAAAACCTTTTAAAGTAATTTGCTATTCTCATTGTTGGTCGACTTTAACAAGGCGAGGAAAATACTAATGCGGCTTACAAGAAAATATTTCCCTTCGTATTTTATTAGTCCTGCATTATCTATAATATTTTATTCCACTTTAGAATTAATGTGAAAGTGATTATTCATTACTTTTTCATGCGTACATGATATAATTATAATTATGTTATTTTTTGCGCAGTATATTTATTTTTATTCTTAACAAAGTATTAGACAGAATTTTTAATTGTAAATTGTACACCGAGGAGTTCGATCTATTTCTGTTCGAGAGTATGTTTAATCTTCCTTCTCGGATTTGTCTCGAATCGTCTCAGAAAGTAAGTTCTTTATGACTTGAAGAGCTGTAATTTTTATTTCTGGTGGCGTCATTATTATAAAATTTCACTTTCACTATCACATGACATTTTGGAAAATAATTTAGTACAATTAAAAGCGTACTGTTAAATTATCAATTTAATAAAAAACTAAATTTAACGAAACAATTTGCCGCGCTTTTTTCCGTTGTGAAGAAAAAGATTGCCAACCTCCTTTAATTGAAAATCGAGTAATAAAAAAATCCCACGTTTTTTTTTTAATTATTCGATATAATATTAGGTCCTTACATATGAAATTGGCGTTTTGTATGGGAGGAACAAAAAGTCGAATATTTTTTAATATAATATATTTAATTAATCAAAGTATGAACCATTATTTTCTATGCACTTTTGCCATCTCATAGGTAGTTCATTGATCCCTTTACTAAAAAACCAGTCGGACGGGAATCAATAAAATCTTTGAAGGCGATTTGGACTGCCCCATCGGAGTTGAATTTTTTCCCTTGCAAGAAGTTATCCAAATTTCGAAAAAAATGGTAATCTGTTGGAGCAAGGTCCGGGGAGTACGGAGGATGTCTTAGACTTTCCAATTGAAGCTCTTCTAATTTAGTAGCCGTCTGTAGCGCAGTGTGTGGTCTAGCGTTGTCGTGAAGCAGCAGTGGCGTGGAGCGATTGACCAGCCTAGGTTGTTTAGCCGCTAGCTTTTCCATCATGGTTTGCAATTCCTGACAATAGACATCAGCCGTAATAGTCTGGCCAGATTTGAAAAAACTGTAATGAACAATACCGGCACTAGTCCACCAAACGCTTACAAGTAACTTTTTTGGGGTTAATTTTCGCTTGGGGCAGGATTTGGCTGGCTGGCCAGGATCTAACCATTGCGCTGAGCGCTTCCGATTATCGTAAAGAACCCATTTTCATCATCACAGGTAATGATTCGGTTTAAAATACCTTCATTATTGTGCCGGTTTAGTAATGTAACGCAGCAGTCGACGCGCGTTTGCCGGTTTGTTTCAGTCAATTCGTGAGGTACCCACCTTTCAAGCTTTTTAATCTTCCCAATTTGCTTCAAGTGAATTAAAACAGTTTTATCACTAACATTGCAGCCTGCAGCTAACTCGGACGTGGTTTGCGATGGATCCGCTTCCACAATAGCCTTCAACTCTTCATTATCAACTTGAGTCTCAGGCCGTCCACGGGGCTTGTTCTGCAGGTCGAAATTTCCAGAACGAAAACGTTGGAACCAAAAACGAACTGTGTTTTCTTTTGCAACACGACCGCCATACACATCATTCACCCTTCGAGTTGTTTCCGCAGCACTAGTGCCACGGCGGAACTCGTACTCGTAAATAATGCGATATTTAAGGTTTTCCATTTTGTAAAATGAGTGACGCAAACAGAAAAAAACAGAAGAAAAAAAACAAATGAATGACGATCATCGAAGCACAAATACATGAGTCTATAGCTGTACAAATTTGAATTTGGAATTCCTTACCAAAGAGGAGAAATTCGTGATTAAAGTGGCCAGTACGAAAAACGCCAATTTCATATGTAAGGACCTAATAATTACCTTCATGCTCTTGGACTTCCAATACTGTAAAAGTATGACATAACTTGTTGAAGTTAGTACCATCCTGATTCAAAACACTGACCTCACATTAGCATGGTCCGGATTCCACAAGTTATTTCATACTTTTCAGTGTTGGAAGTAGGTTTTTTTAAATATTTAAAAAAAAAATTGCTCATTTTAGTGACGCAGATTGCTTACAAGATCATTCAGTCGGCAAAATACTGTTTATCATCGACAATATCTATATAATAGTAATATATAATTGTACCATTAAATCATTCAGGTATCCAAAATACGTTTTTTCTGTTAATTGACTATAAGTTAAAATTACTCGAGCTATTTTGTTGAAATTCATATGGGACCTCAGAGTTGTACTCTAGAAACAAATAATAAAATCGTCAAAATCACTTCACAATTGACGGAGTAACCGCGTAACAAACACAAAAAATACATACAATCGTATGGAGAAACTCATCCTTTTTTGGAAGTCGGTAAAAATACATAATTTTATAAACTATTAATTTTAATATGCAGATTTCTAGGTATAAATAATAAAAATACACAATACCCACATACTGTATCAGCCGGATTGTCCACTGCTGAACATAGCCTTGCCTGAACATAGCATTGTTTCGCCATAATCCCTACGCTTGGCAGGCGCCTTGGGGATCGCTGTGTAAGATAACAAGATAGCAGTTCCACAGAAAGCGCTGATGCCCACCTTCTGGTGTGTTACCCTTAGTCGCCTCTTACGACACCCACGGGCAGAGATGGGTAGGTGACATTCTAGCCCGGTACCCTACGGGCTAGAAAGTCAAAAATTTATACAATGCTTATAAATACTGAAGACTTTTTCTATATTACGAAAAAAACCTATTTGAAATGCAGCTATTTTCTGTTTATTTTTTGGCACTCCGCATTAACGGCAATGAACTTTCACATCTAACTTTAGCCGAAATGTGACCAATTATATCCTGTATCTGTTTACTTAATCAGACAACCGCATCCATCTGAAAAGTTTTATATTCTCTAATATTCGCGCTTTTTAGACTAACAAAATGTCGTATAACCGTCATAAGCGCGCATTGAGATTGAATTATGTTTCCAAGATACTTAGTTTTTATTTTCCGTTACAAGGTCCTTAAGATTTGCATAGCCCCCTTAATCTGTACTAATATTATAAAGAAGAAAGATTTGTATTTATGTATTTTTGTATGCAACGAATAAACTTAAAAACGAATGGACCTATTTGAACAACTCTTTCACCATTAGAAACCTACACTATCCTGATGAACATAGACTATAATATTTTCAAAACTTAGATTCGTACGAAAATTTTGATAATGTAACCCAACGTGTGAAAAATAAACCAAAAAAATGTTATATCGCGTACGCTGCGGAAATTGTTGACAATAGAGCAAAGTGATGTACTACAATTTTATAGAGGACATCAATATCTACAAAATACTCCACAATACCATATTATGTCAAACAGTTATGTCACGATAATTACTTTTTATGTGTATAAATTTATATTTTTTGTTAAATACCTTGAGTGCGAAGCCGGGGCGGGCCGCTAGCTGCTTTGATAACCCAAAAGCTATATTGCCACCAAGAGCATTCACAGCGAGTGTTGACGTTTGGCAGGTAATAGAATTGAAGGCAATTTTTTTTTCAATTATTAAACCGAAGCAATAATAATTTTGTATCATGTTTTTGTGTTTTACTTTGTGTTGTTAGAGTAGACATATTGTACCGACCTAACACGTGTGGGATAATGGATGGAAAATGATAATGTGTTTCTGTGACAGCTTTAGACTGGATTCAGGGTGGGAACTAGAACACAAGAACGGCTTTTGAGACACGGTTGCTCAAGAAGTCAAAAAGACATACATACAAACAGATGTAAAAACTATACATAAAGTGAGAACATATAAAAATGTTCTTTAATTTCTCTCTTTTAAGACTTAAAACTGATTGAGGCATAATAGCGTTCTCAGAGTAGTATGGGAGATTCCATAGTGAGGCAAGATTTGTGATGAACGATGCGGTCCGACCATAGACTATATCAAACAACGAACTTCGTACCGCAAATTCAAATTTCGTTTTATAAAGCGTCGCTCGAACCACGAAAAACTAAACTTCGTTGAATTGTAGTAGCGGCCCCGATTCGAAGCGATGCCGTTGCACTGTGTTTCGCCTAGAACAAGCTAGCTGGACAAAAATATTTTATAATGGGTTTCGATTGCTTTTGCCTTAGACAATGATAATTTGTTAATTTCATAATTTTCAGGTAGGTACAGATTAAATTATAAGTCTAAAAATGAAAAACCAAATACTTTATAAAAAAATGTATTGTATTTCTTACAAAGGCACAAAAAAAGCAAAAATACAGCAGAAATAAGTACATTAAAATAGAAAGAAACAATCAATAATATATTACAACATAATTATACAATAAAAAGTAAAAAAATACATTATTATTTATAACTTAAATATTATAAAAAAAGGTAAACCCAAGATTTTACAAAAATGCTACATCATACTCGTAATTATCCTAAATATCCTCATCTGATGATTCGTCACTCTCACATTCAGTCGAGTCTGGTAACAAGTAATCACCTTCATCAGTCGGACTCGGAAGAACGTTACTTGTAACCAGATGTGATTGTATTGAAGGCGGAACAATCAAATTTAAAACTTCTTCAGGTAATTTGTCAATTTTCTTTTTGGGTACCTCTCTGAGAGAGTTGATTAGAGGATCAGACGTTATTAAAAGCATATTCAACAAATCTGTATTTGTGGCAATACGTGACAGTTTCCTGGTGTGGTGTTCACGGAATCTCCGGCAGTCTTTATTTCGAGCCTCTTGAGCTTCTTCTGAGAGCTGTCCGATTGGAAGAATGCAAGTTTTTATCACTTCTGTGCTATGTACAAGTATTTTGTGTACAGTAGCTGGCATGTAGTACCACGAATACAGATTTAGATAAAGTGTTCTGGTTTCAGAACACACTTTCTCAAATTCATTGTAATTAATATCGTACCCAGAAGATAAAGTTCTTAACAAAATGCAGAATTTTTTAATGAGGTTAACGTCTAAGCCTGTAATCTCTCCACTCAGTTCCGGGTTTGTAAAGAATCTGCGAGCTGTGTTCCCATCATTTGTGTTACCATAACCAGGTTTTGGTTTGTCTACAATAAGTCCCATTTGGGTTTTAAACTTTTGCTTTATGTCGTCTGAACGCTGTTTCACACTAGCTTTATCGTCATCACCTCTAACCTGCCACTTCTTAATATCCAAACGATAGCTAATGTGCAACAGACATTCAAAACAGCGAATCCAAGCATGTAATGTAGACAAACCAAACCCATAATGTTCTACATTACTTTCCAATCCACTTAAATCACCATTCATCATCTTAGGAGTCGCACCACAGATATAACACTTTTGTGCAGATCGTGTGTCAGTCATAGCATTTCATACTTTGCCGTCTGTCATTGTTAGCAAAAGAGTGTGCTTCACAGAAATTTGTGATTCACCAACACTACATGTTGTTGGAAGAAGTTGAGATACTTCTTCCAACACTCTGTTAGTTTCTGTAGTCGTAAATTCATTTGTTTCCTTTGAAAAAATAAATTTAATTGGCCTGCAATATAACGTGGAGGAAGGTCGTGGGTTTTGCCAAATAATATTTTGACCATCACACAATCTCAAAGGCACAAATGAAAATACAAACAGAAATTCATCAGTAGCCTCAGTGTTTTCAAACTTCTGCTTGTAGGTACTGTGACCAGAACTACCATCACATCCCCATTTGCTAACTAATGTGAATGACGAACTGGGCAGCACACTTTTAATGACTTCACTTTGTGCTTCAACTAGTCGTTCAGTTGTTTTATCCAAAATAGCTTGGAGTTTTATTTCCGCGCGCGATTCCGTTATAGATATATGGTCATCAGAAGGATAACAAAGTTTTTTTGACTTACATAGGCTATGGTATGATGGAAACACTTGATGTCCAGCCTTCATTGCCCACTTTCTCGTCTGTTTGTAAGAGTGAGAAGTGCACTTAGAATCTACGTAATAAGCTAGCGCTTCGTCACTATTTAACTGCCTAGCACTACAAAGAGATTCTTCAGATGCCTTTCCTTCTGTGCTGGAATGATCGCCACTTTTTCGGATTCGAGAGGCAACCGCTCTATGATCCGATAAACGATTTGCCACTTCCGCAGCTGTGGTCAATTCACTAGCACTCCGCAATTTCACCAAGTCTTCAACCCTGCGTTTTTTTGTTTTGAAACTGGCGTCTTCGAAGTCTTTTCGGGGTCTACCTTTAGGTCGATTATCTTCTGATGAGGAGGAAGCAGAAGGCCGATGCATACGAACGCTAAATTGTATGTCTGCTCCGTCCAGCCAACTTCTATTTTTGTTTAAAAAAACATCCATTGTTTTCGAAGCAGCCCACTTTTCAGCAAATTTTGACGATATGCTGGCAATTTTTGTTTGCATATCTCTTCTTGAATCGGAAGCCACATCTCTCAGATTGTATTTGTTAAAAATAAACTCCATCAGGTGAGCATTTCTTGCTTCTTTGTCATATTTACGCCATTCTTCAAATAACTCCATTTTCGAAAAAGTGTACACATGATCTGAAAAAAAAATAAAAAAAAATGTTTAGCATTCGTTGCGGTCTCCATATTATATATCATTTAAAAGGTTAATGTTGTGGCTGTAACATACATAAAAATCAACTTGGATACACGTGGATACAAAAAGTTGCGATCCTTGAAAGTTTAGATATGAAGAAAAACTTGACATTCTTTTAACAGATTTTTCAATTGGATATTTAAAGCACATGTTGGCAAATAATATATTAAGTCGATATTAAGTAAGAAAGTACTTACCCTCAAAGGTAAAATCCATCACAGAAAATACTAAAATAATCACAACAAATTTTAAGAGATGTTATCATAAGTGCCGCAAAATTGCAACTAATTTAATTTCACAAATGCAATTAACTTATCACTTACCTTCAACCCCTTATAACTCACCACTATGGAATGTTTGCCCTAATTATTACCTGTTATCGAGACCTTGGGGGTTTTGTTAATGGCATGTGACCCTTAATTACCTGATTAGGTAAATGACTTTTGTCCACCTACGTTGTTCTAGGCAAAACACTGTGCGTTGGTTAGGTAGTGTATAACACTATAGTACGGGGTCCCATTCAAAGAATTCTAAATGGTTGAGGCTCATGAGGCGATATCTGCATAGGGTCGGGTGGATCATTGTGCACCAACCATAAAGTGTATATAATATTACGTAGTCAATCTAAAAGGCAGGCGTGTCGTACCGGTTTATCCAGTTGCCAATATCAATCAGTAATTAAGCTACCGGTTTACATTCTAAAAAATCATTTTTAGTAGAATTAATAATAGTAGTTTAATATGAGTAGGTTTTTAGGAGACTTAGCATGGCGATGAGGCATTATGTGAATGCCGCTGTCGCCAACTGTGTTGGGCAGCTGTCCTTGAAAGTCAGCTCTCATTGACATCATCGCTAAGAATCAGTGTTGCCAAATTAGTAATTTTGGTACTATATCTGGTGCATTTACTTTTAACTCAGACTTAAAATATATTTTTTTGTGCCTTGCACATCTGTTGCATTTCAAGCTCCATTCAGATCTACAGTCTAGCACTAAATGACATGACTTCAAAATAACTAAATTTTAAAATATAATTATCAAAGGTTTTCCTTTTACTGGCGGGTATGCCTTTATTAACAAAACACTACAAACGATATAGGTACAACACTACGCCTACTATACTGAAAGTATGTAGGCAACCCAAAGGCCATTGCAGGTCTGCAGCTAGTCCAAATGCTCCAGCTCACTACCAGTTGACAGCATGCCCATTGACCTATATATACTAGACGCGACATCTCTAACGAGGATAGTCGACCATTGCAAGTATACCGACCGGCATACTCTCCTTCACACGCAGCTGGACACTCGTAGAGATTACACGCGCTTTACGTTCGAAAATTTTGTATTATCAATTGTGTAATTTCAATACACAATTTTCGAACGTAAAACGCGTGTAATCTCTAAGAGTGTCCAGCTGCGTGCCCAGCATATTATTATTATTGGAGATACATTTACATACAAATTGTAAAATACACCAACTACGTCATGGCCATAGAAACAAGCATTTTGTTTTTGAGAATTCCCGAACATTATAAAAAATATGCTTTGATATATTTCTATACTCGCAGTTTTATTATCGAGGGTTTTTAACGAAATTAGTGCTCATTTTTTATAAATAAAGACATTGGTGATCTAGTGTGTGGATATTTACGATTGATTACCGTATTTTCTGCAAAGGAGTTGGAAGTTTACGTTGTTCGGAGTTGGCAACACTGCTACTAGTTCTTAAAATCAGGTGAGATTGTCAAAACTGTCTATGAGTGGTCAAAGCTAGCTAATTAAAAGAAAATAAGACTAACTAACTACTACTGACTGGAAAAGTCAAATCCAAAAAGTCCTTGGACGATCTTATCCTCAAAAAATGACTATCCTCAGTAAGTAAGATATAAATAGAATAGCGAGTAAACAAAGTAATAATTACCTCCTTTGTAAGCCATGCTTTACCTTATCAACAACTTTTACTTAAGGTACTCGTGATAAGGGCTATTACGTTTAGCCTTCTAAATGAATATAGGAAATGAATAAAGAAAAAATACATAATCTCAACTCAAATGAATTTCGTGAAAGGAAAGACACATGCGTGTATCTACTATACTACTATTACTTTGTTTCTCCATGCATGGTTTGGTCCTATGTAATAGGGCCTAATTCCGCCTATCACTGTTCTTGATTCCGGACTGCCAGTTTTATATGTGCATCGAATAATAATACCCATTCGGTAGACTTAGTGCCTGTTTGTGTCCTTATCACACTATAATTATTATTTCTTTAATAGTCTTGTTTTGTTCGTTGGCGTGTTGTGTAGGGGCGTTAAGAACCTAATTAGATTGATACACCTATAATGTGTATTGACGGGTTAATGGACTAATAATTAACATCCAGATAATTATATTCATTGTTTATATAATATAATTTTTATATTTTATTGTATAATATTTTTTAATATAATTTTTGTATGAAAATTATGATAAATATCGACGCCTTTTAAAGTTATTTAATTACTAGATGTATAAAATATATTTACTAATATAGGCTAGGTTTAAATTGCTTATATTCTGAATTATTTTTATCCCGACGTATAGTTATATGAATAAATATATGTACCTTCAGGTGAAACACCTGTACATTTATAGAAAACTAGCTTTCCGGCCGCGGCTCCGACCGCAGGTATATCGGTTATCGCGCAAAACCATTAACCTCTTTTTGCGCAGTTGGATAAAAACTATCCTATGTCATTCCCCGTGTCTCAAACTATTTCCCTACCAAATTTCATCCTAATTGGTCCAGTAGTTTCAGAGCCTATTCAATGCAAACAAACAAACAACCAAATCTTTACTCTTTATTATATTAGGTTAGAAAAACCTTTGCTTTTTCAATGTGCCTTAGCATGTTGAACACCCCTAGGTTGTTTTATTTCGATATGGGTGCTGTCAATTGGACTCAATAATGTTTTAATCTGGGGTATCCGTCCCCTGTGAAAATTCTACATTTACTATGCTAGTTTATTAAAATGGAATTAGACTCCATTTCAGGTCATTGTAGCAGGAATCGATATGCCATTTTCGATTCGTTTCTTTATTAAACCAGGTTACTTGCTACCAATATCACAAACACCTATTAAATATTGTATTTATTTTCGGAAGCTCTAATAGATTATGTTAAGTGAATATATTGTAGTTCCAATAATATTACATAAAACGTGTCGAATTGGTAATTATTTATTGTCTTTAAGAATTCAATAAAAATAAACCTTTCACTATCGAGAAACTAACCCGTGCGAGACACGGGTTAGTTTCTCGATACCTTCAACATTGCAAGAGACTATACATTTTCGAGAAACTAACCCGTGTCTCGATACCTTCAACACAGCAAGAGACTATACATTTTCGAGAATCTAACCCGTGTCTCGATATCTTCAACACAGCAAGAGACTACACATTTTCGAGAAACTTACCCGTGTTTCGGTACTTTTAACACAGCAAGAGACTATACATTTTCGAGAAACTAACCCGTGTCTCAATACTTTCAACACAGCAAGAGACTATACATTTTCGAGAAACTAACCCGTGTCTCGATACCTTCAACATTGCAAGAGACTATACATTTTCGAGAAACTAACCCGTGTCTCGATACCGTCAACATTGCAAGAGACTATACATTTTCGAGAAACTAACCCGTGTCTCGATACCTTCAACATTGCAATGCAAGAGACTATACATTTTCGAGAAACTAACCCGTGTCTCGATACCTTCAACATTGCAAGAGACTATACATTTTCGAGAAACTAACCCGTGTCTCGATACCTTCAACATTGCAAGAGACAATACATTTTTGAGAAACTAACCCGTGTCTCGATACCTTCAACATTGCAATGCAAGAGACTATACATTTTCGAGAAACTAACCCGTGTCTCGATACCTTCAACATTGCAAGAGACTATACATTTTCGAGAAACTAACCCGTGTCTCGATACCTTCAACATTGCAATGCAAGAGACTATACATTTTCGAGAAACTAACCCGTGTCTCGATACCTTCAACATTGCAAGAGACTATACATTTTCGAGAAACTAACCCGTGTCTCGATACCTTCAACATTGCAAGAGACTATACATTTTCGAGAAACTAACCCGTGTCTCGATACCTTCAACATTGCAAGAGACTATACATTTTCGAGAAACTAACCCGTGTCTCGATACCTTCAACATTGCAAGAGACTATACATTTTCGAGAAACTAACCCGTGTCTCGATACCTTCAACACTGCAAGAGTCTATACATTTTTCCCTGTTTATATTTTAATATGTATGTAAAATAATAATAATTTAAGAGGTTGTCTTACTCGGTTTGTTCCGTATTTATCTTATGACGACTCTCCCTAGAATGTTATTTATCCTTACTCAACCGATCTCTATTCCTTAGTTAACCGATACAAATTATTTGTTTGTTTATTATTTACTAATTTGTAAGTAAACACCATTATCCGATAGCAGAAATGGAAAGGTAAACTATAAAATATTTAAAACCCGTTATGAATTTAAAAACAAACCCTTACCAATTTGATATCCTAAATATCTAGTTAAAATTGTGACTGATATCCGGTCATGTAAGGCGGTGTGCTATTGAATACTATTTGAATATCATATATACATAAAAAAACAAAACAATGAATCAGTCCTATAATATCCCTCTCTTGGAATAGGGGATTAAAATTAACGGTAATACATCAAACTTGAATAAACAAATTTTAATTTGGATGTAAGTAAAATAAATGGCTTCAAGTCAGCTATATAGCCACTTTACTAGCACAAGTCGGTGACTTTGACTAAAATTTAATTAAGTCATTATAATTGCCTCTAACTCGGTAGAGAGACCTTTTCGACTAAAGTGTAAGATAAAATTCTGGATTTATACCCTTTTCTTTTGCAATGACTAAACTGTCAAAATTAACCTATCAAATTAACGTAATATTATCTACCGTAGGATGTCAATAGGGTGATAATTTATCGTTCTCCTTGCCATCCACTCAATAATTCAACGTCTCCAACTAAAACTTAACGTTTAGTATTTGGATGGGTTATACGATATTACGCTGTATATGATGATTTGCGAGTACTTATTGTCGATTTTCGACGTGGAACTAAATTATCTAAATGTGATCTTTTTGGTTGTGAAGTTTTGAAATCGGGAATGTTGTGACATGATCGTTGGGTATTTTTAATTCACGAAACGAAGCGTGAGCATAGGGCTGTCACTTATTTAGCTCAACGAATAAGCATTCCAACGGGGTAATGCTACCAGCATGCTGGGCTCGCTGCCAACTGGTAGGATGCTGGATAATTTGGACTACAGTAGGCAGGAGTGAGTCAATTAAGACGTTATAGTAATCAGACAAGTGCAAGTTTTGACGATTGTTTTGAATTTGAATGAATAGGAATATGGAAAATGTATGTATAATGAGGTAATAATTAAATGATAAGGATGACTTCGTAACATAGTAAATAAAGGCATACTTATGTAATTAAAAGTCAGTGACTTATGCAAGTAAACAAAGCAATATTTTTTATCTCTAAATGTGTTATGTTCTGAAGAAGACTTAATTGTTTGCTATTATTAGTAGCCAATATTAATATAAAATGATCCTATACAAGATAATTATTTGAAACAGAGTGAAACATCCCATTTTCAAACCAACTTAAGATTATTAGAAGACGGATTGCTTGGTCCGCATTTTGTCCCGTTTGAACATACGCTATACAATATTTTCAGAAAATTGGGTTTTTTTCTAAATTTTTGTGAAATACTAACCGTGCGAAGCCGGAGTGGGCTGCGAGTATTAGATATAACCTAGACCTTCCATTGGTCTTTTTATTATTCAGAAAGCATGAAAAATATTACAATTAAGTAACAATGTTTACAAATCTGTATTTTGTCAGTTAAGGGGATATTAATGAGCTTATTAAAATTTATGTAATTTACTACCTACTTTATTTGCTAAGTTTGCGAAAACTTTAGTTAAGAAAAAATAAAGAAATGTCGTTTTTATTATTGTGAAAACGTGTTTTAGGAAAAATATAATTTTTCGGAAGATTAGATATTTGTTTTACCTCCGAGTCCCTTAGTCGCCTCTTACGACACCCACGGGATGATATGGGGAGGTGAAATTCTAACCCGGCACCCCACGGGGAACTATCATAACACTATAGATTAAATAATTTAAGTTACTCGGTCGGTACACCGAAAACATTTAGGCATTGTAAAGGACATTGCAGGCTTACAGGGAAACCATATTGTCCAGCCCACTATCAGTTAGCAGCGTGCTGGCAGCATTGCCCCTATGGATTGCAATGCTTATTCCTTGAGACAAATCAGTGCCAGCATTTCAATCACGCGTCGCATCGACCAAGCGAAATGGCAATTTTATTTTATTATTTGGAAGACTTGACATTCATATTGGTAATCTGATTATCACTACATCATCACTGCATGGTATAAACAAAGTCGCTTCCCGCTGTCTGTCCCTATGTATGCTTAGATCTTTAAAACTACACAACGGATTTGGATGCGGTTTTCTTTAATAGATAAGAGTGGTTCAAGAGGAAGTTTTATATGTATAATACGTGCATAATATAGTAGAGAAACACAGATAATTTTAGAGGTTTCTAATGTGATGTCGTAAATAAACACTTTTTGCGCTTACATTGCAAACGCTGGCTGAGAAAATAATGTATGTACTACAATAGTGCATACACCTTAAAACGGTCTACAAAAAAGTCCGCAATTACACTCGAGAGCAATGAATCCGGGTCACTTAAAGAATGTTAAAAATCTCGGAAACTAAAAATGATAGGTTAATGCAATAAATTGTATTTAATAGACAATGTAATACTCCTTAAATGAAAGTAAAAAAAATATGAGTCACCATACATTTTATTAACACAAAATTACATAAAGAAAAAAACTGCTGATCTCTCCTTAAAACAAAAATAGGAAACATGAAATTTTTGAACTTTATTACGATTTTCTTGAATTTTAATACTTCGTATTGCCTCCTCGTGCTTCCATTACTGCGTTTACGCGGTTTGGCATGCTGTACACCAAGTTCCTTATACGATTTTGGGGAATATTCTCCCATTCCTCTGTGAGAGCAATTTTGAGCTCACGAAGCGTGATTGGGGGAGGGTTTCGTTGTTTTACGCATCTGCCTAGCTCGTCCCAAGCATGCTCGATCGGGTTGATATCCGGGCTGCGCGCTGGCCACTCCATACGAGTAATGTTCATCTCTTGAAGGTAGTCATTCACAATCCTACCTGTATGAGGTCGGGCATTGTCATGCATAAATATAGCATCCTCACCTAAATTGACCATAAATGGACCAACGTGATCATTGAGGATTTCTTCCACATATCTTACGCTAGTTAAAGAGCCGTTTTCTATGATCACCAGCTCTGTGCGACTTTCAGAAGAAATTCCGGCCCACACAAGTACAGACCCACCACCGTAGGCTACTTTTTCTTCGATGCATGCTTGCTTGAATCTTTCCCCTGGTCTTCGATACACTCTGTGTCTTCCATCGTGCTTGTAGAGCATAAATTTTGATTCGTCGGAGAACATAACTTTTGACCAATCTTCAATACTCCAATTTACGTGGCTCTGGGCATATCTTAGTCTCGAAATACGATGCCCACGCTCCAGTTTAGGGCCGTTTGCAGGTCTAAGGGGTTTTAAGTTAGATTCAGCAAGCCGACGTCTTACTGTCCATGCACTTGGGTTACTTCCTCCGAGGCGTCGAAACTGATTGGTGAGTTCAGTTCCTGTGAGAAAGCGATTTCGAAGCATGGTGTTCACCAAGTATCGGTCTTCTCGTGCTGTGGTACACCTGGTTCTGCCCGTTCCTGGTCTGCGTAGGTTAGAACCAGTTTCTTCGTAACGTCGGAGAACTCTTTGTACTGTTGACAGCGACACACCGACAGTCCTGGCTGTATCGCGCTGACTCCGGCCGGTTTCCAGCATTGTAAGTATTCTGGTGCATTCTTCAGGCGTAAGCGACATAATTTCAGCTTGAATAATGAATATAGAGCACTATCAACATGGTTTATGTACCCACATAAATGACAGATTACAAACAAAAGCAAAACCAAATGCTGTAATTTCGTAGTTCCATCTTCGAAAGTGGCCCTTTTTCAAATTTGATTTTTTTATGATATAACTTTACAATAACTAAGAAGTTTTAATACCTTCATTTAAGGAGTATTACATTGTCTATTAAATACAATTTATTGCATTAACCTAGCATTTTTAGTTTCCGAGATTTTTAGGATTCTTTAAGTGACCCGGATTCATTGCTCTCGAGTGTATATATGTCTATCTCTTAGGAATAACCCACGATAACAATTTTTTATCCTTTACTTTTTACGAGAAATGATAGTAAAAACAATACAGCATTAATCCTTATATTTAATTAAGTATATTATGCATTTAATATACATCACTATGGACATAGTTTATAAAGTCATTCTGTAGTATATTTAGTATTAGCATCGCACCCGTGCGAAGCCGGGGCGGGTCGCTAGTATTAGATATTGGTAACTAGCGTTTGTTTGTGTGTATACTTTGTTTCTGTGTATTTTTGATAATTAGTTTGAGTTATCGCATGTTTAATGAAGAAAACAATGCACTATGAAGTTTCTTACTAAGTACCTACTTAAGCTTCGGTCTTATAATCAAAATCCTATGTATGTATAAAGTATATGAACAACCGGTCCTTCTATAGATAATAGTAAGTTGTGTTAATAAGTCCAAGACAGAGATGAGGTCGACAGAGTTCTACAATATTATACATTTTATTTAGTTTAATATTAAATTGAAAACAAACAGCTTCAAAGTTTGAAACTATGGTATGATAAGGATACGTTTGAAGGAGTTTTTAATATTCTCTATAGGTAAATATAAATATATCGACATGGAATATGGTGTTATATATTTATATATAATATTACTTTATGCATAAAATGAAAAAAGATACGGAAAAGAAACAAAGGAATGTCAATGAAATTAAAAAAATAGTACTTAGAAATAAAATATATAGGTAATTTGTTAGCTGGAATGACGTTGGATTATAAAACACGACAATAACTAAACTGTGTAAAAACAGTCTTGAAATGTACAGCCCTTTCATATTACACCCCATTTGACCTACATTTTTTCACTTTAAAATGTCAACCCTCTCTCTAAAGCATGGCGGACATGGCGGTTTTAGACTTATGTGGAATACCGGTTTTGACTCGGTACTAAGATTTTAATACTAGGATCCCGGTTTTAGGTATTTCGGTTTTCTGTTATTAAACATTTACTAGAAAAAATAGGTTTATTTATGTGATTATTTTTATTAGAAATTCAGAATGAACAATTTCGAGTTTTCTTGTATTAATCAAAAATAATATTATTTTACTGGTGTGTATTCTATTCTGTTCTATTTTTCATATTAATAGAATATTTGGTAAGACTGAGTGTTTGTCCTTATAAATATAATTATGTTAAATAATATATACACCTACACATCATCTTTGCCTTGCCTAATTGCAGCACCTTAGTACCAAGATTCACTGAAATAAACTGCGATCATACAGACAAACAGAGGGACCTGGCTAAATTATAAAGGCTCCTTGTATTACAACGAAAAATACGGGATACCTAAAAAAGGCGAATTGTTTTCACGTGTAAATAAAGAAAACCGTTTGTATGTCTCCACTATAAGTAGGTACGCAGTAGGTATATTCGTACAACTATTTAATCCATTAACTACAATTTGTAATGCAATCAAACAAATCATGGAAATTTCCAATTGTACGATAGCAGGAACACACAAAAAATTTCGCATGCAATAAAATATCTGAAATGATACCTAATATTTCCTATTGTACGACAGCAGGAACACACAAAAAATTTCGCATGCAATGAAATATCTGAAATGATACCTAATGTAACCTAATTATTCCTTATACGAAAAAGATTTAAGTTAATTTACTTTTACCTAGCGTTAAATTCTGATATTACTCTTAGTACCATAACATTTTTTTTGACAAACACTCAGTAACTTCATTGTAATATTAATATTTTTAGTGTGAAAGTTTGTGAGTGTTTGTATGCGTATGTACAATTGTGCATAAAATGGCTTACAGTTAAAAGTAAACCATTCAATAACTTGCTTTCATGTTTATATAATATATAAATATTTTATTATTTATACATATTATGTAAAGGACTGAGAGTAGTTAATTGTAAACGTAAATTGGTTTATGTCTGTGTGGTTTTACATCATCTTTATAGAATTTAACGCCGTTTTTAATGAAAGAAAATGTACATTGAAGATTGATTTGATATAAATTCTATAATTTATCAACTCTTGTAAATTGATAAGTTAATAATATCTGACTGGCTTGTAAAGTGTTGTTATCCTACAAACAGGTAAATTACTAACTAAAACAAAGGAAAAACCTAACTAAAAGTTACCTCGTACCACTATTTACGAGTATAGGTACTCTAACTACGACTATGGTTTCAGATAATGAGAGCGAAGAATTAATTCCCCAAAGTTTTATTTCAAAGAACGACATGTTTAAAATATGTTATAAAATACCTAGTACTTACCTAATATCTGGTCTTGGTTAGATATTAGCCTAGTAACATGTCTCAGTTCAGCCATTATTTTATTTCTTATATTATCTTATTCTACGCTTTTAAGGGTAAGTGTCATAGCATTCCGCATTCCATACAAACGTAGTTTTGTCATAGTTTCGATACCATGTTTTTAAACTCGGTAAAAATGTTCACGCATGTCCTTGAGCCTAATATCTATGCAAGGAGCATATGCCAGTTTTACGATTTATTATTGATTTAATCTCAACAGTTCTCATACGAAACGACACAACCTAATAATTTTGAAAATATATAAGTTTACTAAAATCTGATATACCAGAATCATAGTTATTAATTGACCAGAAGGATAAATATTAAGCTCAAGGATTCCGGTGATTTTAACTCTGTGTATTTAAAATACGTCAATTTATGAAAAGTGATATGAATTCACTCCCCTTAAAGTAACCCCCGTTCAGTTGACGGAAGACATCACAATAACCTTTTAAAGTTAATGCTTAAACTCTTCAATTACCATGTAATGGAGCTGAAGCCCACGGCGGAATTCAAGTCATGTATCTTCTGCGCAGCAGTCCTTAACCATTGCCACTAGACCATCACGCCTCTCAAATATATACGTCCTTCATGCGTTCTAAGGTTAGTTTTAGGACAAACGTGCAACTTAGAAATGTTCAGTCAGGCCCGTATTACAATACAAAGAGTCATATATACCATAAATTCCTTGACTTAGGCAAATAAAATTAACCGTTAGGTACTTACATTGTATAGGTTTCTATATTTTTATTATTTATAAAAACATACACAACGTTCTTGGCCTAAGCAGCTTGTTACCGGAATCGGAATTAGAGGTTGCAAGGTCTTCGAACCTGTTGCGATGGCGGCTATTAAATCATCGTCAGTGGGTAAGTCGGCGTGCAAGGTCGGTGCGCGTCACGGCTGGTCGCCGGAACAATACGCGACTTTGCGGGGTCTATAAAAAGTTGCGACTATCGGGAGCCGCGGCCGGCTACTCCGTGTGCTCCGTGTACTCCTGCATGAAATCGTCGGCTTCGCGCCATCTCTCACGCGCTCTCGTACCGAGTTGTTCCCGCTCTCTTCGCTTATTCCATCCACTAAGTTAGTGCACCATCGACGGCCGCGAGTGAAACACGTGTCGCGAGCCTCGAACTTCCAATAACTATACAATAAACTCTGTGATGTTATCGGTGCATACTCGCAGTGTTATTATATAAGAAGAGTGGTTATTGTGATGGACGTCAATTGTTACCATTATTACGATCGAATCTCGGTGTAGCTGGTAAATTACTGTCGTGTTTACGTCTTGGTGCTATGGCCACATGGCCTGGCTGCAGTCTGCACGTATAGCCAAAATGTCCTGCTGCAGTGTGGCGTACATTAACATATTTAAGTATATTTGTCACAAATTTAATTGATTCAATAAAGTGGAATGACGAAATAAATATGTAATTCAGGTTATTATTGAGACTGTTGTTTTGAACTAAAACTTTGTTTTCAATGTACAGCGACAACTAAACCTAGGGTTATAATCTGTGGAACCGGTTTGTACACATAATGATAATGAATGGCATAGTATCGGTCATTGTTTGTTGACATTGCTAAGTAATCCCAGTTAGGGCCTATTCCATTTGACGCTAATTTCGTTATTTTCGATAATTTTGACCACATTCTGCGTCTATGGTTGTGATCACTGATCGTTTGTGTCTGTTCTCCCCTGTTCCATTTAGGATAAGAACGCTAAGAATGCCACTAATATTTGCCACTTCTGTCACTTTTGACATTAGATCTAGGTAATTCAAACTGTTCCAGTAGCTTCATAGCTGTATGGCGAAAATAATGCCAACACCCATCTGGAACAACTATTTGGGAGTGTAATCGTTTTTAGCGTTTTTGGCGAATTTTGCTTCAAATGGTATTTGCATTATAAAATCAATCATAGTTGGTTTGAAATTTATTGGAAATTGGAACATATTTTATATAACACATCAATAGATTGTAAAATAACAAACAAACTTTGAAGATTAATTTTGTCACAAAATTATTAAGGGTAAATGTTATCCACCAAGTGAATCCATAAACAGAACAATTTAATTTAGGTTTTAAATTGAGACAGGTGTTTGAAACTAACATTTGTTTTCAAATTCAATCGACAATTAAACCTACGCTTCTAATCTGTGTAAAACCGGTTTGTATACATAATTTTATGAATAACATAGTATCGCCCCTTGTTTGTTGTTGACATTGTTAAAGTAATCACAAAGTTAAAACTGCTGTATAAAATCAATCCACGTAGGTTTATCTTATATATTGTAAACTTATAGTGCTAGAAAATATTCAATTTTCGCATCAATAGTATAAAATATTCTAAGCAAACATTGTAAAAGAATCCTATTACATACAAATGTTAGCTGATTTGCATAGTGTGACACGGCATACATTAATATAGGTACTGCTTCGTTGATCTTGTCGTAAAGCGTCCCTTTCAGTATCGAAGTATTGAGTCCGATATTTATTCTCCTAATATAATACATATAGTAATTAAACAACTTTAAACGGTTTAAATCGCGTATATTTATCCTTATTTTTGCCCCGACGACGTTTTAAACACTTTGCAGTGATCGTGGTCACGCGGTGACTGTAAAGTGTTTGTCGGGACTAAAATAATGGTAAATATACCTGATTTAAACCGTTTAAAGTTGTTTAATTACTATGTGTAATAATCGCGAAAACCTAAAACAACATAAACTTACATTTTCAGCAGCAGTTTGGAAACTATCGTCAATAAGCTCGGCCCTTATTACACTCATTCCTGACACTTACAATCTAATTAATGTGTAAAACAATACATAGTACCTACATCAAACTATGTTTTGTTACTGCAGTCAAATTAATGGTAGATTTTTTTGTGTCGTACAGTAAGTACACTTTTTAAAATACGCCTGCTATGGTAAGGCGTTCTTCTGTTTTTGAGCTTGAATTAAATTTCTTTACATATTTATTGGAAGGTTTCGAGTAATGCTTGAGTACCAAAAATTTTATCTAAAAAAAACCCTTGTAATGGAACTTTTCGCGTAGTGGCAATATTTTTAATAATATCAATATGTTAATGCATCTAATACCGTCCGGATTAGGTGACAGCTACTAATTACGCCAAGTCCTATCCGGTTACGGAATTTATCATCGCGTGGCTTTCAAAAAGTATCTTATAGAGAATGTAGTTTATTTTAAAGTAAAAAGTATTAAAGTATCCACGATATTACTAATTTTGCGCCATCATTTCCTTTTCTGATCAATCACGGCAAAAATTGTCCAATATACATTTCCCCAGTCCCTTTGACAGCAAATCGTTGATTATACTTGTTTCGTTAAAAAAAATATATTTACTCGATCATAATTATTTTTACACGATCATATGTTGTTCTTTATTATAGTGAAGCTTCGATCATAGATTGAAGTATATGATCAAGGAAGATGGTTATTCACAACAAAATTTTACATTCCTTAAACTTTGAACACCAAAAACAGCCAGCTAATTCTAATAGAGAAATATTAGAAGATATTTTTTTATAGGCTTATGTGTATTTTTTTCCAATATCATTTCGATTACTTATTCCGAAGATAAATATGCTTTAGGTAAAAAAAATCTTTGCTTAATCTTCTAAATACTGTCTCTACAACATTCGTTTAATCTTTCGTGTTAACATACGAATGACGTTTCAATACCACAAAATATATGGACTATGGCGGAATTCAATAGCACCTAAATTTAAGTTACTTACCTAATTCATTATAACTATATCGAATGCATACTACCTATTTCTCTACATAAATATTTGTATAGCTGGACAGAAAAATAAACACTACAGTCTTATTATTGTTATATCATTTATGCAAATAGATATGAGTGCCTATAAGGATCATTTTTGGAGAGCGTGTTCTATCCATCAAAGTAGTCTTAACATTTCTGTATCGAGATAAAGAAAATGGCTAAACGATAAAGAGGTTTAGTTTCGTAATAGTTATTTGTCATATCACGACTGGTATCTACATAAGTACTTAATAACCATATCACTTTGATATATTTATCCATATTGGTATCCTTTCCACGTAGGTACAAATAATATTTTTAACGTAGGTACACCATTTCCTCTGTTTCTACGCAGCATTTGTTTTGTAATAGGCAGAAACTACATAATTATTATTTCTACTTTCATGTTACTAAACATTTTTGAGGTGAATCTACTTGTAATTTGTTTCTTCTAAAGGCAAAAGAGTAGCAAAGCACAACAGCCTACTTGTACATATACAGTGCTAAGTTTTTTAAATATATTATACTCGAATCAGTCGAAAATAAAAGCACATTTTTTCCATAATAATATCTTCTTATACGAAACAAATCAATAGATAATCAATTAATAATAATAATAATAAATATGTAATCAATCCTAGTTTGCTAAAATAACATAATAAAATACCTAGATAACAATATGACTAATTATTTATATCTGGTTCATCTCTTTATCATTAACTTTTTATTAGCTATAAATTATAGAGTTATAAACCTGTGAAGGTATAAACCATGCACCTACCACCTATTAGAAAAACCGATGATAACGCAAGTTACTAGGACGACCAACATAAGGCTTATTCCACTAAACCCCAAAAATCGTTCCACTTCAATCCCACGAATTAGAAGTAGAGTCAGTAAGTCAAAATGTATATGAAAACGATAATTGCATAACTAGAAAAAAAATCACTTGCCGATGTGATGACGACGAAGCTGTGATTTTATATTTTTAGAACTAAGTTTACTGTTAAGTAGTTCTGATCTGAAGCTGTGATTTTGTTTTTATAGAATTAGTATACTATTAAGAAATTCTAATCTGAAGCTGTGATCTCTTATATTTTTAGCAATAAGTTAACTGATAAGTTATTCTAATCTGAAGCTGTAGTTTTGTATTTTTTTGAATTAGTCTACTATTAAGAAATTCTAATCTGAAGCTGTGAATTTGTCTTTGACCCTTTATTTCTAGTGTATAGCATAGTTTTAAATTATATTTTTATGGTGAATTGTTTTTATAGACCAATGATTATATGTGTCTTATAAGCCTCTAAAACTCATGTATTTAATTTATGCATCCTGAAATTTTGCTGTTGACTCTACCAAAACTGCTTTGGGGTTCAAGTGGAATTGAAGTATGAAAATATTTCTTTAATTAATTTGATACCTAAAATCGCTTTGGGGTTCAAGGTGGAATGAATGTATGGACCGCAGAGTTTTGAGAACAATGGCTTTGGGGTTGAGTGGAATAAGCCCAACATAAACCTATCTAGATTATGGGTTCTCTTTTGTCACCGAGAATATATAGAAATCCGACTGAACTCAAATATTGTGTCGACAGTCGAAACAAAATAGGTTGCTCAATCAGTTAAAAGGTAGCTCATATGCCGCGGAGAATAGATTGACCTCAGACCAGATAAAAGATCTATGCCTGGAGGCTTAGGGTTTGCCGGACTTTTATACTACAGAGATTCTATTTACGCGCCCTGGTACACTTTATGTAAATACTTGTTGAAATTAGCACATGCGAAGAATAAAACCCAGCTTTAAAAAAAAAAAAACTATCTTTGATAAGCCAAACAAATAAAGTAAAAAAAAAATCTTCTCAATTGGGTACACTGGGCTAAGGAATATAAAACTTTTAGAGGCTCTTTTTAACACATGATGATTTAAGCAAATTTAACTCTGATGTCTCTCTTTTTTGTAGCATACTTCACATCGCTGTTATTGACCTTTGCTTTTAAGAGGGACCTCGTTCTTCAAGGACTTGGTACCACAAAAGCTATTGAAGGATGTAACACTTTGAGCGTCTCTGTCTCAAATAATTACGAGCGATGTAGCAGCGAAACTGGATCCGGTCAAGCCTTGTTGCTTAGGATGTGTAAATGCCATTCATTATATAAAACCTGAAATATCCAATGTGTAGGTAGGTAAAGATCCTTCCACTGTTTTTGCCAGGAGAGCACTAGACACCAAGAGATCGTTCGGTCAGTTGATCTTACATGACTTTTATATAATTTCTACATACTTGGGATGCTTATACGGGCTTTAGGTTTGTTAATAGTCTTACTTTCACAAGAACTGGATAACAATCTTAAAGATAGATATGATTTATCTAACATTTATGATATGAATCCTTTATGCACGACTTGAAGCCGTAAGTCATAAAATTTTTGATACTTGATTTGATTCAGTCAATCCAGCTTCGTTTATTCTGCCTGTGCAATTAATTGTTTACCTTTTTGGCTGACCCAAGAATACACTACGAATAGTATCAATTTAACGATAAACAGATTGCCGTAGATAATTATGTTTACTGTAAGGGATATTTACACCTGGTAACGCTGCGTATTTTATGGAAATTAAAATATACCATTTGAATATTTAAGGTAAATAATAATTTTCAACAACGTTGTCTCTTAATGTTTTTGCAAAGTTTTTGGTGAAGACATGACAACACACACCAAATTCGCATTATGTAATCTTGTAGCATAGGCAGCTCTGAGTATTATCAAAATCGCTGTATATGAACACATTTGTATTTGGAGAAACAATTACAAGAATCTCTACATCACAGTCATCAGTTAAAGCTCCTGGTTATTTTTGTGGCTGCCACACAGCTGTCATACCATATTTTAGTCAAAATATATGTATGGTGAACTATTTACGTATATTACAACATAAATCAGAAAACTGAGTTTTGTTATATTAATTTTTTAATTTACAATAATATAATAATAATATTATTGTCATGACAATTATTAAAAGAACTGTAATGGTTCAACAGTATCACAACATAAAAAAAAACAATTATGCGTACCCTTTTGGTAATTAGAGACGAAAAAAGTTCGTGTTTTGCGAAATGTCCTCATGTGGGCACGGCTGGAGTATCCCCCATACTCAAGCCATGTTAATCCAATTAACTGACAAGTTCGTATGGTTGCCGGGCTGATATATCCACCCATGGATCATTAAATATTGTTTATTCAATTTTCTTGTGATCTTTAGAAAAACAAACATCATCTATGTATCTTGATAGATGTACCAGTTCAATTAGTTAGTGTGTAGTTGAGATCAGAGAAGATTCGAATGTCTAAACTCGATTTTGTAATTTAACTTAGTAATACTAAGCGTTTATTTGTTTTAGTTTAAAACTGATAAATAATTTCAACTATGTATGTGATGTACTAACAAGTATTGATATGTACATTTAGTATACGTAATATATAGTTTTGAACATCATCCTACCCTTATTATATACCAATGTGAGGTCAGTACAATGTGTTTTGGTGGTCAGATAGTCGCCTAATTAGGTCTACAGCAAATAAATGTCCATATAAATGCATGGGAAATTAAATAGAGCGAAGCTTTATCTACCTCGCAAAGATTGATACAAAATTTTACTTATATTTTATTTTAAAATCGGCACAAACCTCTTGTAAACAATCATTCATCATGAGTTGTGTGAATAGTTCACGCGATGACAGACATATGTATCATTCCACTTTAAAGTAATGATTTCCGCTTTTTACTAAAAGATATTATAGAAATATCATAACAACAACTCAAATGGATTATGAAAGAAGCAGTGATGGCTCAGTGGCATTGGCTATGGACTGCCGCGCAGCAGGTCCATGGTTCGAATCCCGCCCAGAGCTTGAGCTTCACCGCATGGTGGAAGGGCATTTTGCGAATGCCCGCCTGGACGACCACCCTCAAGTAGAAAATCTGTCGCCAAGCACCTAACGGTATGTTCCGGCAGCAGTCCTTGAGAGCCAGTGAAATAACAGGCAAAATGAGACTTAACAGATATGTCTCAAGGTGATGGGCAGTGTAGTTCGTCACTTGTGATGAAATGCATCTGTTATAGACAGAGGATACCGCTTAACATCCGGTGGGCCTCGCGTTTGTTCCATCAGAAAGTTTTTAGAAGTAGGATATAAAAAAAAGTAGTATATTAAATAGGTACTAACTACACGGGTTCAAGATATTTTAACACATGTCAAATGGTGTTTCTTATTATGGCACATTCATAATATAATACAGACCCACCAACTTCTCTGTTCAGGTGGCAGAAAAAAGAACTACAACATTCCTTCAAATTGTGACAGTTTGTAGTTAATTTCCTTGATCAGCAGCGCCCTCGCCAACTGCACAGTTAAGTTGGTGGTACTATACTAAAGAAAATATATCTTTTACAATTAATAGTAAAGAACATAAAGTATAAGCCATATCTAGGATGAATAACTAGATAAAATAAATTGTATTAATTTCACTGCTATATAACATAAACTATTGTGTATAATGTACATTCGCATACATTTTTTTTGCAGTGCCTTCAAAATTATTATTAAATAAGTGATAAATATTGTTTATTAAAGAAATAAATCAAACCATTAAATTAACAACAAACATTGAGATTGCATATCGGGAACAATTAAAAAGGTTAAGTACATTGGATTTGTTGACAACATATTCCTGTAGGTACAAAAGTATCTACAACGGAACAATGTTTATTGGAAAGTACATTCTTTTCCTTGCTCCACTTGACGCCTATTTCGTTATTTTCGATAATTTTGACCACTAATTGTGTCTATGGTTCATATTAAATGTGGAACCATAGACACAAAGTGTGGTCAGGATTATCGAAAATAACACGAAATTAGCGTCAAGTGAAATACGCCCTAAATAGTTTAAAATTAATAATAGCCTTAACGATCAGTTACGCACAGATAAATAATGTTTATTAATCGATCTTGGAAACAAAATTGCCGGATGACTAAAGGCCGGTAAAAACAAATATTATTTTCCTTGTATATAACAGTAAGCGATTACACTCGTGCATTTATTCAAGAGTGTTGATGTTTTAAAGTAAATGAATAATACAATAATCAATATTTGTATAGATGTCTACAAGTTATGCTTCGTAGACAATCAGTAGCAAGTGTCTGTTATGAGCCATTTCCGGCACAGAAATATACATAATTATATCGATATCAAACAGACATTTTACCAGTTTTGGAAAATATTGATAATGTGTCGACCTACAAATACACATAGCAAATAACATAATACATCTCGTAGCTTATATGTTTGTAAGTATAGATTTGTTAGATGGCGCACCAAAAACGCAAGGGGTTTAACTTTAGCTGTAAGGAGAGAGTCGTCATGCAATTACGCATGCGTCTTAGGAACAGTTTTCGTGTCCGGGTAGGCCCCCAAGGCCATGCGCCGTGCCCCAGACAGCCACACGCTCGCGCTCCCCCTCTAAATAGGGCATAGTGGCCTTGAAATCGAACTCGTTCCCTTTTTGCAAGCGCGCAAGCTTATGCAATGTGCGATAAAATGGCAATACTTAAGTATAGTTCGTATCTCGATATCATTATTTTGCATAAGTACTTATTTTATTATGGGCTGCACTGATGCATGTCGTGATCTCAAGACCGAGTCCAGCTGGTAAGCTCTCAAGAACTGGGATATCTATGTTAATGCCGCTATTTAATTCATTATCAACATCTTCTGTGTCCGCATTCAAGAATCCGCATCTTCTGACCCGTCTGAGATTGGTTTTATGGTGGTGTTAACTCATAGCGATGTCTTAAATATCATATCACAAAAGTTTTCTGCTTCGTTAGATTGAGCCATGAAAATTACATACTCGTCAGTATAACCCTAATTAAAAAGTAACTGCCTAATCAATATCGACATCGAAATATATATGGCTTCAAGGGAAGTTAACCGAGATTCGATCAATAACTCTACTTTGTAGGAACCAAAAATGTAGAAAATGACATAAATGACACTTAACGAGTGAACAATCAATTCAAAATGCACGGATTAACGCATTTGTTCAGTAAGCACGTCTCGCGGGAATCTACTCCACCGACGGATAGGGATGATGGCTTGGATAGCTGGCATTCGTCAGCTAGCTCGACCGATTCACGTGGAACTTTACCACATGAAGGCCCATCAAAGGCTATTCCAATTAATAACAGAGGCTCACATGCTCACCGAAGTTTACGAGGACCTTCCGGAAGTCCTTTTGAGTTTGCATCTAGTCCCCGCGATCGTTACCCTAACTTCGCAAGTTACTTTCGTGATGTGCTGGAATCGAGGACGTCGCCCTCGCAACATCACTATCATACGCATCATGCTGATCATCGGAGAAAATCCGATGTGGAACGCTACCAGATCGGTATGAACACATATCAAGTCCCGCGTCACGATCACCGCCACGCTGCATTTCCCCTTTACAATGATGTTATGGATGACATTCAAGAAAATGAGTACAACAAAGCTGATCTCTACGGTGAGATACCGAGCACTAAGTCAAGCCACGCACCGTACAAAAATCGTTTCGACAACAAAAGTTTTGCTCAAAAGTTGACTGAATGTGCGGAAAATACCAAAGATGCCTATGCGTGCGATCGCCGAGGGTCAGGATCTAGTGGAAGCGGCCACCGGCACAAACATCACTCGATACAAGAACTGATTAGGACGTTCAGTAAGAAAGTAAGCCATTGGAGGCACGACTCTACTGGCGAAGGGCGGCGAGGATCTTGTGCGATTCCTGCAACAAACACTGAATTGAAACCATCAGATTCTGAAGAGTTTCGTTCGCGGTCGAAGTCTCTCGATTGCGACCAAATCAACAAAGTGTCTCGACGATCCATACTCGATGACTGCGGTGCCACCTACCAAATATTTGATGAAATTCTTAGAGAAGGTAAGTTGTTTAGTTAAAAGTTAATTTATTTTATCGAAAAGTCTGCAAATACTGCGCCTAACCACTTTTCAGCTTGCAATTCTGCGTAAGTGTATTCCTTTCTGAAACAAACTTATATACCGCTATCATCCATTATAGTGTATTATCTTTTTGCTCACACTTTTAACGGCGCGCAGGAACTAAAACGTGCGTAAAATAAATAATGTTATCGTCCACTTTATTTTCTATATTATGCCTGAGGTCACTCGCTTGTTTTGTTGTTTGGTGTCGTCAAGCTGACAATTACTGTATAATGCAGTTGCTATATTTATAACGAGACCTTTCCAGCATGACATATTGACTTTGTATAATGTATGTATTATATGTACATGCATTATGTGTATAAATAAATGATGTATTTAATTGTAGGTGTACATTTATACGAGAGGACCCTGATTGGTAACTTACAAAGACAACTAAACTATGAAAGTTGTTGAAACTTGTTGTTTTTAAACATTCTCATTCATGATGGCGTTTTCCGCCCATAACTCTGCAGATAAAGTTCGTTGATTTTCCGAAAAAGGAATAAATTTCACGGTGTTAGTTTTAATTTTTACGTAGCATAAGTCATGCCACCTCTTATCAATAGACAAAAACACCTTTGTCCTTATTGTGGTGCAACAAGATGTAAAATCTGACCATTTCATGCGAGCTTGTCATTCAGAATATCTGCGTAAACTATTTTGTGTTCGATGTTTCTTACAAGGCCCGTTTTATTAAAATAATATTATATATAATAATATATATAATATAATAATATGTATTAATATAAAATTTATGTTATGTGACGACGACATGACTGATGACAATACTCATGTCGTCGTCATGGAGTCGTCATGTCACCGTCTTGCGTCGTCATGTCGTCGTGATGGGGTCGGCATGTCTTCTTCATGTTGTTATCATGTAGTCGTCATGTGTCGTGATAGCGTCGTTATGTGGTCAAGTCATAGTCATGCGTCGTCATGTTGTCGTAGTGTCGTCGCCTTGCGTCGTCGAGTCGTTGTTATGACGTCGTCATATCGCCGTCGTCGTCATGGCGTCGTATAGTCGTGGTGATGGCATAATCAATTCGTTGTGATGGCGTCTTCTTGTTGTTGTCATGTGGCCATGGCATCGTCATGCGTCGTCATGTTGTCGTAAAGTCGTCGCCTTGCGTCGTCGTCATGGCGTCGTATCGTCGTGGTTATAGTGTCATCAATTCGTCGTGATGGCGTCGTCATTTTGTCGTTATGTCGCATGCCGTATCGTTATATTTTATCCTGTTTTGAAAAATAGATATTTTAACCGTAACATCATCTAGCTAATATGAATATAAGGGAATGAATATTTATTTCATAAAAAATCTTGGCATGGGACATAGGGAATATAATTAACAGGAATTTAATTTGATTTGTGGTTATTTGCAAAAAAAAAGAAGCTGCTCGAAGAGTTTGTGTCACTCCGGAAATTAGCTTGACTTTTTAACCGTAAAACTAATTTTTAATTAACTGCTTTAAACATCCCATGCGGCGCTGGCAGCCAACTTTCTAGTCTATTAGTTTTAACTTTATAACATCCCGTGCTACTTTTGCCGGAAAATAATGTAATTTTTCGCAGCCGTTCATGCTACAGTGCTTGTTCTTAGATAAGTAAAGGTACGTGTAATTTGTGTGTACCCCTAAATAATCGTAACAACAGAAGAATTGAATGATCTACAATCTAAGAAAAACAACCATTTATGACCTTTCATACGAGCAAAATTAAAAAGAAAGCGTTTTGTTTGGGTTTCAAACAGCATACAATTATTTTTAAAAGTCAGTCTGTAGCCAACATCGAATTCGAGTTGCGTTTTGTTACGTTTACTGGTCCTTGCAATAATGAGCATACATTTTAAACTGAAAGCTACTAGCCGTACGGATGGAGTCTTCAGAAATTTCACATATGTCGACTAGAGACAACTAATTGAATCGTCTGTGCAAGAACTTCAATAAGCTGTTGTAAAGCCTTTTGTCCAAATGACGCATACAAAAAGCCACACTCTTTTAATAATGCAACGAACAGCGATCGGTTTACTCCATTTAAGTTAATGTTGAAATCAAACGCACAGTGCATCTATAAAAATAATCCCTTTAGGCTTAGCTTAAACCCGCCATTAGCTTTCATAAAGACAGATTAGGATTGGGTATTATTCTTACTGAACTCAACAAATGTCGTCGTCATGCCGCTGACATGCCGGCATCATGCCGTCGTCATGACTTAGGCCTACTATGCCGTCGTCATGACTTACTATGCCGTCCTCATAACTTACTATGCCGTCGTCATGACTTACTATGCCGTCGTCATGACTAACTATGCCGTCGTCATGACTTACTATGCCGTCGTCATGACTTACTATGCCGTCGTCATGACTAACTATGCCGTCGTCATGACTTACAATGACGTTGCCATGTCTTACTATGCCGTCGTTATGACTTACTTTGCCGTCGTCATGACTTACTATGCCGTCGTCATGACTAACTATGCCGTCGTCATGACTTACAATGACGTTGCCATGACTTACTATGCCGTCGTCATGACTTACTATGCCGTCGTCATGACTAACTATGCCGTCGTCATGACTTACAATGACGTTGCCATGACTTACTATGCCGTCGTTATGACTTACTATGCCGTCGTCATGACTTTGCCGTCGTCATGACTTACTTTGCCGTCGTCATGACTGACTATGCCGTCGTCAAGACTTACTATGCCGTCGTCAAGACTTACTATGCCGTCGTCATGACTAACTATGCCGTCGTCATGACTTACAATGACGTTGCCATGACTTACTATGCCATCGTCATGACTTACTATGCCGTCGTCATGACTAACTATGCCGTCGTCATGACTTACAATGACGTTGCCATGTCTTACTATGCCGTCGTTATGACTTACTTTGCCGTCGTCATGACTTACTATGCCGTCGTCAAGACTTACTATGCCGTCGTCAAGACTTACTATGCCGGCGTAATGACTTACTTTGCCGTCGTCATGACTTACAATGCCCTCGTCCTTACTATGCCGTCGTCATGACTTTGCCGTCGTCATGACTTACTTTTTACGTCGTCATGACTTACTTTGCCGTCGTCATGACTTACTTTGCCGTCGTCATGACTTGCAATTACGTCTTCATGACTTACTATGCCGTCGTCATGACTAACTTTGCCGTCGTCATGACTTACTATGCCGTCGTCATGACTTACTTTGCCGTCGTCATTACTTACTTTGCCGTCGTCATGACTTACTTTGCCGTCGTCATGACTTACAATTACGTCTTCATTCAAATTCAAAATATTTATTTTGCAAAACATGGGTACAATATGTGTTATGCTGGAATAATATAATGGAATTAGATCGCCATGGTTTAGCCGGTTTGGCATGCAAAATCTAAATGTTACAATAAATGTTAATTAGTGTTTTATGTTTATAAAATATTACATCATCATCATATTATATTATCATTATGTATACAATGTCTTATCAACTAGAAATTTCTTTAGTCTAAATTTGAAGGTGTCATTATTGTTTATGTCAATTATGCATTTTGGAAGTTTATTATAAATTAACCCTCTCATTTTGAATGTGCTGTTACTGCTGAGTGCAGTTCTGTGTATTACTCCTTGTATCTTGTTATTGTGTCGCTTACTCTTCAATCTACCGAAGTCTTTTAAATTATTCTTAACATATACAGCCGATTCGTAAATATATATCGAAGGTAGAGTCAATAAATATTTTTTTTTAAATATGGCTTGCAGGAACCTTTACGTTTCAACCTACAAATTGCTCGAATACATCTCTATTGAGCTTTAAAGACAGCATTTTTTTCTGTTGAATTTCCCCATATAAGAATTCCATATTTTAGTGTGGAGCCGACGTAGGCGTGATATGGGCATAAAAGAGCACTATCATTAGCCACTTTACGTAACAATTTAATGCATATGCGAATTGATTTAATTTTGCATATATATGTTTAACTTGCGATTTCCACGATAGATTGGAGTCTATGTATAAGCCTAAAAATTTTGTTATTTGGATTTCATCAATATCTTCCCCATAATAATTTATATTCAGCATGTCAAATTGTGAATTAATATTTATAATAGTCATGATATGTGTTTTTTCTAAGTTAATTTTAAGGCTGTTTTGGCGTAGCCAGTCAACTATTGATTCTATAGAATAATTAATATCATTTTCATGATCACCCGTTTTCATGTCTTCATGACGTATTATGCCGTCGTCATGACTTACTTTGCCATCGTCATGACTTACTATGCCGTCGTCATGACTTACTATGCCGTCGTCATGACTTACTATGCCGTCGTCATGACTTACTATGCCGTCGTCATGACTTACAATTCCGTCGTCATGACTTACTATGCCGTCGTCATGACTTACTTTGCCGTCGTCATGACTTACAATTATGTCTTCATGATTTACTATGCCGTCGTCATGACTTACTTTGCCGTCTTCATGACTTACTATACCGTCGTTATGACTTACTTTGCCGTCGTCATGACTTACAATGCCGTCGTCATGACTTACTTTGCCGTCGTCATGACTTACTATGCCGGCGTCGTGACTTACAATAACGTCTTCATGACTTACTATGCCGTCGTCATGACTTACTATGCCGTATCATGCCGTCGTCGTAATGTCGTCGTTACATACATAATTTCAAATAATAATACCCAAACTCAATGAAAGGTTAATATCATCTAGCTACAATAAATACAAGGGAATGAATTTTTATTGTAAAAAGTCCATAAAAACAGAGAGCAGAGGCATAGCGCAATCGGTTTATTCCATTTAAGTTAAAGTGGAAAACTGATCCAATGTGCTACTGCTAAAAATATTCCTTTATCGGCTTAATTCCGCCATTGGCTTGCATAGAGAAAGAATAAGATTCGTGATTATTTTAACTCTACAAATATTTATTATTTTAAATGTATTCTACATTCTTTTTTTTTTTTTGTTGGTAGCGGACCTTATAGTTGATCAACTAGGTTAAGCAATGTTTACTGCTGCCACAACTAAGATGAGTGACCGTTAGATTTGTTTTTGAAGGCACGTTAAGCCTTAGCCCTGGTTCTTGTCCTAGGATAGTAGGTAGTTATTATGGCATATTGGTAGGGCATTTTGCGAAAGCCAGCCTGTCTAGCTACCACCCTCAAGTAGGAAATCTGTTGCCCAACACCTGACGATGTGTTTCTGTAGCTATCTGTAAGAACCAGTTTTTTCCATTATAAGAATGTTCGAGTAAGTTCCGGTTATACCACCCAGAACATATTTAATAAATAAAACACTATCTTTGCATGTCACAGTCATCGATTTAGCCTATCCATCGGTTAAAGCTTGAAACGCGCTGCATGTTAATTGTCATTTTTATCATTCAGTTATTTTAAGTTCTGGGTAGTATAACCGGAACTTACTCGAACATTCTGAAATTCCCTAAGCCTATTTACCGCCTTCTACCACATCATTATTTACCATGAAATGAGATTGCGGTCAAAGGCTAGCCCATCAGCACAAAAAAGCTGTTAAAATATAATTATATTATGTTTTCAAATGTTATGGTCTCCTGATTGAACACCAGCACCAGTCATGTGATAACTATAACCGACATAGGTCTTAGATTTGCACAAAACAATGTTTTTAAAAGTTGCAAATCTGAACCCAAACATGGCTGTTTTTTTTTATTTGAATTTAATATGGATAAGTAAATTTAATTTCTAATGTAATGTGTTATTAATAGTTTTATTCAGTCATCCGGTATGGAAATACTAGTTATAAAGTTGGTTGAATATGACCCCGTAAATTTTTGGGGTATCATCACCTCCCATGGGTGTCATAAGAGGCGAGTAAAATGGCGGAATGTGGGGCAGCACAGCGTTCTGATGAACTAATACGTTACACTGCGATGCCCAAGACGCCTGCCAAGGGATGGCTGATACAGTAAATTGTTCTCCTCTCCCCTCTACACGGGCTACAACACAGTACAAAAATATAAAAAATACACCTGAATAAATACTTAGAAAAGTGAACGCTGCTGTAGGTGAATTGGCATAAAAAGTTGACGATTTCTGATGCATGATTAAAATTATACCACTTAAAAACATGTGCTCCTGTTTTGTACTTAGTTATATGATTCACAACAGAAAGGTTTATGGGCAGATACGATGCGTTGTTTATTTTGAAATTGGAGCGCGGTTGCGTGACTTGTTTACAAACGACCTCCCCGCACCAGTTCCCCCGCCATGCGCCACCGCTCTTTTCTCCATCCATTCACAAAAGGTTCATGCTTTACTTTGTCCCTGCGACTGAACGCTATGTATATTTTTCTAAATTGTGTCTAAGTCAAACTCATGCGTGACAAATACAATGTACGTCAACGACAATGCCGAGCCTATTTAATATTTTCTTACCACCCATGCGTGGTATTATTTATCTAAAAACGCGAAAGGCTGTCGTTTTCCTGTCCTAGGTATGTTTCATAACAGTTATTTGAAGTTGGAGAATTTATGGTTTAGTTATAAGCAAAATATTCATAGATAGGTATCTCACCTCACCTTATTTCTATTAAGAGCCCGCTCTCCCTTCCCCGCAAAAAGTATGCGGCGTATTTTGTTTAAGGCGCGAAATTCAACATTTTTTTTTTTTATGGTTTTGTTGCTAGATCGTATAAATAGTATTTGATTACGAAAACGTCAAATTCTGAAAGTCGTTACCATATCAATTATTTTGTTGATTTAATTACGTCTTTTTAACTATAGTTATTCACGTGCATTGGTGTTTAATTACTTTTATAGATACTTAAGACGCTGACAAGTGCTAAATAGCTTTACTTGATCAAATTTGAGCAATATTTAATTCGTTCGTAGCAATTAGAAAATTATATGTAATGATCACATTAGTCACTAAAAGAAAAGTCCGAAAAACGTTTCATTCAAATTTTCTCGATAGAATAAAATTGCAAAGTTGACTCTAAATTACGCTTGTAACGCAAATATCTCAATTATTTACGTACTAATGTGTATGAAAATATATAAATAAAATAACAATGCCTTATCAAGGAGGACAAGAAAAGTTACAGTTTCGATTTCCGTTACCAGTTGTGTGTTATTAAGCTTACTTTAGGATTTTACCCAAACTGATCGCGATTTCACGATCGCTCTCTCTTTTACTCCTACGCAGTCCAATAGGGACAAAATTTCAGCATTTGACCGCGTCTTAATACAAACGTTATTATTTTAAATTCACGAATTCCATAATAATGGTTGCCAAATTTTTCTACAACTGACTCCTACCATTGCCGCTTATTGCTTTTATTCAAACGAGCCTAGTCAAGAACAAGCTTATCAACTTTTTCGACATCGTCTGGGCCGCTACTACAATTCACCGAAGTTTAGTTTTTCGTGTATGGAGCTACCTTTCAGACAAATAAAATTGAATTTGTTGTACGAAGTTCGTCGTGTGATATAGTCTATGGTCACACCGAATCGTATATCTGACTGATATAAATGTATCCGACAACAACATAACATACATTGCAATTCTTTTTTTCTCCATGTCGACCCGTACACTGTGTAGTGCATAGGCAATTATTACTGCTATAAGTACTTTTCGTCATGATTCAAGAAAGCATATTTGTATCATCCTCTTCGTGTTCTCCCTAAACTACCTTTTAAGATTTAGCAATGTAGCCATAACCAACATATCATATATGACACGACTATGATTTATTTATTTTATTTCTGCATAATTAGAACATGCCTTTCAAACGGATAAATTATTATTTAATATTTGGGAAATTTACCAACGATAGGAATCCAATTTAAAAAATATTATTCACAATCTATACAGCCAAATGCCTGCTTCTCTATACTATACGAACGCAGTTAAAAAAAGTAAGCCGAAACTTTTTACGGATATTTTTCTTTCGGACCCAAAGTTCGCAACATCGGCGAAATAGAGTATCCTGAGTTGGACGGTTATCGTTGGCTCACTGCTTTGCTTAAATATAGGATATTCAGAACGTTCGTCAACATTTTTGCATAATTGACATTTTCTTCCACATTAATTAGTTGACTTGGCGATAACTCGAACATGAGTGACCCGATTTGGCTTAGATTGGTATTAATAGTACATTTGAGTCATCAATTAGGCAAGGCTAGTTATACGAAATTATTTCAGACACTTCCTTACCCTTCCATTCCGCGAACTTTTCAACCCACCTTCATACCTGTAGACCAATCTAGTATTTGATGATAAACCTTCGTTTATAAGGATCATAAATATAATTTACAGCTCCTTTTTCTTTACTATAGTCAGTATTGTGATTGTAATTTTCTGGCCGAGACAAAATTTTTTGATTTTACTACTTGCTCTTCATTTTCTTACAGTTAATTGAAAATTATTAAGGAAGCTATCGATTTCAATCCAGTGGTGTCCGTTCCTTCGAAGGTGGTCACGCGGATACTCCTGTTCAAAACCGTGATTGCATTAATGAGAACAATACTATATTAAGAATGATCCCATCATGCTATCCTGACCCTATATATACCTACTAGGAATTTCGTTCCTCCTTTGGACTGTTGACATAATTACTTTGTTGTTCCTCTCTCTATACATAATTTATGATTGCACTCTCGATTTATTTTTCTTTTATAGTGCCAATGACTAATGAAATATTTTAATGGCATAAACATAAAATAATACCGATAACCTTACGAGTATTATGCATCGTTATCGCAACAGTTTAGTCTGGAGTATGTCTGTTATTGGCATTTATATTGGCACGACTGAACTGATTTTAGTTTTACTTTGAGTTGACGTAGTAATGTATTCCGATGACTGTAGCAGTATATTTTGTATATAGATATACCGGATACTATTTTCGTCTTATTAAAAGTCCAAGGTTATCCTAATAATTCACTTGTTTGTCTGTTAATGTTACACTACAAATACATATTTATTCATAGGTGTTACAACTGGCGTCCTGTTTTTTATGCCTGATAGGTTAGCCTTTGACCACAAGCTCACCTGATGGTAAGTGATGATGTTGTCGAAGGTGTTATCAGGCTTAACCTAGATTTACTGGCTCTCAAGGACAGCTGCGGGAACACTCTGTTAGGTGCTTGGTGACAGATTTTCTTTAATATTAAAGTTGTTTGATGATCTCCCTACTCATATACTCGCACACCAATTATGAATTGTAGTGCATATAATTGAAGGTGTATTAAAAACAAATTAGTTATATACCTCATGTTTATCCCAGGAAAAACGTTTTATATTAAGAATACTTACATAATAAATAAATATATTTGAGATATGACTAAAATATTACAATTTATCGATGTTTTTTAAACCTTCAGATGGCTTCTTTGTTTAAGGCTAGTGTCTACGCAGCGCTTTCTATAGTAACGTAGTTTCGTCATATCTTAAATACCAAGTGATCAAACTCGTTAAAAACTTGCATGCGTATCCTTGAGCCTAAAATCTATGCTTTTGGTTTGCCAGTTTTTCATCGTATTATTTATTTTATCTCTAAATATTTAAATAAGAATTCCAAAAATTCCATATAATTTAGAATTGTATTTTCCCAATTATATGGAATTTTTGGAATTTTAACGGAATATTGTCAAATCAGAAGCATAGATTTTAGACTTGAAGACATGCATGCAGAAGTTCGACGAGTTTGAACACTCGGTATTTAAAAAATGACGAAACTACATTTGTATGGAAGGTGCCATGAAGACACTAGCCTCAAGTCGCCATTCGAGAATCACGGTCTGTTGTTAGGAGTACAGTGTCCCTGAGTGCCTAATATGTGAAATAAAAATCATTGCCGCCATACTCAGAGGTGCGAAATTATTCAATAGTATGGACGATAATAAGTTGGACAAATAAATATCAGTCAATCAGTCACTAAGGGACCTTAAGCTTTATTTGATATACTATTATTAGAATATTTAATCAAATATATTGTTACTATATTAATTTATGTGATAGTATTATAGTCATAGTACGACGTTTGTAGATGTAAACGTGGGGTTATCTACTGGCTTACAGCCCGAGACCGTTTTAATTTATCATCATTTTCAGAATAAGTGTATTAAATGTCAGAGTCTGCCTCTTGTTATGTCTATGCCAATTTTTATCACAGTACTGAGTGAGAAGAACTAACAAATACTTAGAGAAACTAACTTTCGAATCTTGAATATTATATATAGGCTATTCAAATAGGTTTAATCTTACTGAAAGGAGTTTCTGTTCAGTTTTTGATTCTATCTGATTGCTTTGTAGCAGTGCCGAAGCAGTGTCAGTGGCATTGGCTATGGACTGCCGCGCAGCAAGCAGGTCCATGTATGCGTTTTGCGAATTCCCGCCTGGCTAGCGACCAACCTCAAGTAGAAAATCTGTTGCCAACCTTACGGCGTGTTCTTTCCTTGAGAGTCAGTAATTCTAGGTTAAGCCTGTTCACACTTTCGACCAGATCATCACTTACCATCAGGTGAGATTGTGGTCAAAAGTATTTTCTAGCTTCTCTCATTTGTATGTTTTACTCTGTGCTCATGCTCTCAGTCACGGACATGCTTCGATTCTACAATGTACTCTGCTAGTCAGACTATGTCTCATTTGCTACGTGACTATACACGCTGTGGTGTCTCATCCCAGACTGAAGACAGACACCGTTGAACATACAGCTGCTCAGAATGTAATAAATTACTTTATGGCTGCCACTTTACATGAAGTGGTCTTAGAAAAATATCAAACTGAGGGCGCAGGACGGAGAGACCTTGTTTAGCATGTGATTGAGCGAAACAGAACTACCTACGAAATATATAAATAGCGTGAGAGATTTTCTCAATGAATTTATATAAAAGTTAGCTTATTAAAAATGTATTAAATCTTTTAGGTACTTTGTCAAATTAAAGAGCTGTATTCATGTTTTTTTTCTATTTAGGGCCTGTTTCTGAATGTTCGAGTAAGTTCCGATTATACTACCCAGAACATAAAATAACTGAATGATAAAAATGACAGTTAACATGCAGCGCGTTTCAAGCTTTAACCGATCGATGGATAGGCTAAATCGATGACTGTGTAACGCAAAAATAGTATTTTATTTATTAAATATGTTCGGGGTAGTATAACCGGAACTTACTCTAACATTCTGAAACAGGCCCTTAGAGAAATATATGAAATCGTGTTTGCGAATCAGGCGTAGCATTTGTTATATCCTCTAAAATATTATATATTTTAATGCCACACACAATGCCAAAACGGTTTTACATATTTATATTGACTGTTTGAGCCACTATTGATCGTCGATTTATCTGAGGTCTACTCGAACCTACTGTTCGTTTTCAGGTGTGTTAGCCAGCAGTATCCACGCGAGAACTTTTCTCCCCACATTCGTTGGTAGAGCGATGTGGTCTGCATACAGCTGTTTTAACTCGCAAACTCTGAGAGCTTCCTCGCGCCAGCAACTTTAGTTTCAGTGACGTATATCCAAATTTCGGATTTTATAGTGTGAAAATACTCCAAACAAAGCTTCGAAATTCACAAGGTTCCTTTGTATTTTTGGTTACAGGCGTTGAGGACAACTAATATGATAAAAATTAAACAAAAATTAATTATGTCCATGTAACCTTGATATTGATAATAAAATATTTATTGGCCTTTATAATTTGATTGATTGCCTTTCATATTCCTTGATATGATAGTGATTGCCTTTCATATTTAGAGTATCGTATGCAAATGGCACTACGGAGCCGTTTGCGTGTTATTGTTTTTTTGCTATCTGGCCGTCCGTAGGTATTTCACGTATTCATAAGCGGAATATTTACCGTCTCTGAAAGGGGAACACATAATTAATACATTCTGATAAATGACGGGTATAGACATACCCATAATTAATATATACACATACTTCAGCTTGGTTGGTATCACCACAGTTACGGATATTCTGCCCGAAACACTTGTGTGCAACAATACTGAGTTAAGACGTGAAGGGTACTGGGGAGCCTTCCTGCAAGGCCGGGCCAAATTTTGGTCGAGCTGGATTTGCTCTAAGGTACCTGGAACAACCTTTAGAGCTACCGTCAAAATATTAAATTGACAGTAATGTTTTTAGGTGACAAAATATTTTCGCTGTTGTGGAAATGGGCCTCATTACGTAATTAAGCAATGGTAGCATAGTCATCACTAACCATTGGCTCAGCTTGTACAACATTTGTTATTTATTGTAGAATCTGTCACATTTGACAGCTAGCTAAGATTTGGCCGATTCAAGAGGTGGTATACTTTTGGCTAGACAGAGCATAATTAGCTCTGTCAGGTCGCCAGGAACGGGTATGACCAAATCTTGTCTGGATAAAATTAAGCTCCATTGGAGTGCGTCCATTGGAACGACTTGTATCCGCGCTTAGACCAAAAGGATCGCACTAATATAGCAAGTAAGTCATTTTACTTGCTACAGGAGTGCGTTCCATCCGGTAAACAAGTTATAAGAACTAACGACTCGGAGTGACAAGCTCCACATCAAGATGAACGAGAACGGCCACACAGCAACTGTGTTGGGTAAGCGTTACTATCAGGCACGCGATTTGTGAGTCTCAGCAAGTCATGACATATAAAGAACAAGACGTGCTCAAGTGGTAATACCTCGGCTCGGTCTAGGAATGTTTGAACAACCTAACATTTTGATATTTTTTTGTAGAATGTGATTTAAATATTATGAAATGCATGTAGCGGGGCTTGCATAGTCGTTCTTAACATGTCAACTAGGTTAAGCAACGTCCGCTATGACTTAGACGGGTGAATTGGTAATAGTGTCTTGTATTTACGTAGGATATTTATTTGTAGTGTAGGTAGGTAAAGCTGCTAATTTGGACCGGGTCGAAGTATCTGCTGTGAATATTGATTTACTCGCCTATTTAAAGAAGAATAATAATTAAAATTCATAAAAAATGAATCTGTCTGTAGCTACGTATTGATTTTTTGTAATATACATAAAAATAGGCATCTATAAAACTTAGATTTATGGACAACCCTGCGTTTATTAATATGAGATATCACAGTGGTTCGAATCATAAAAAAAGTATTTGCTCAATTGAACTTTTGGGACAAAATACTCCCACTAGTTCAACTCTAAAAATAGGTTATACTCAGTTAAACTATTGGAAAAATAACTCCCACTAGTTCAACGCTTTAACTAATTGGTTGTACTAGTGGGAGATACCCTGCGTATGCAGACGAGAATAGGCGTTTGAATCGCCTAGAACCCTGTAGTTAACGTAGGTACCTTTGTGGTATTTCTATGAACTAACGATGTGCTCGGCCTGCTGTCCTTGAGAACCAGTAATTCCAGGTTAGTCTGAGCTATATCTTCGACCGCATAAGCAATTTTTTTTTTCTAATGATATACTTAATACCTACGACATTATATTAAAATCTAGCCAACAATACGGATTTATGAGTAATTTTAGCTTGACTTAAAATGCCAAATAGAGTAAAGAATGTGTCTTGAATTAACACCTTAAAGACACTATGTGTCGACAGTTCTAATGTACCATGGTGCATTGACTATACCTTTGAGTACTTTATTTTGTAATCGTTGGATAATCTGGATGTTGCTATGTTTGGTACAGTATATATGATAAAAAAAATCTGTACATTTACAGTTTGTAGTTTAGAATTGTAGATACAATTATCGGTATGAATATTAGGGGCCCTTCAAAATGGTTTGTTTTGAACGATTCTTGCTACATGGTCTATCAACAAAACTAACCGAGTAATAAATCTGAAATGCCAGCACATTATGTGTATACTGTACAGTACTGCATCAGCCGGATAGTACACGCCTCCCCCAATACAGGAAGTTTGCCATAATCCATTGAAGCAGTGATGGCTCAGTCACATTGGCTATGGACTGCCGCGCAGCAGGTCCATGGTTCGAATCCCACTCCGGGATTTTCGGATATTCTTGGCACCCCACGGGCAATCATTATGCGTATAGCAAGACAACAAATACCTATTTAAATAAAAGGCAGGATCATAATGTAATGTACTTACTATCGTTGCATAACTTTAATAAGCATCAATCAGTACTAAATGACTATGAAGCTGTGATCAAAACAATTGAAAAATGATTGGTTTTAATTTTTTCTATGTTTTGACACGTTTTTAAAGTAGTATAAAACAAAGTAGTTAAATCAGGTTTAATTTAATTTGGCTCGAAATTCCTTGGAACCGGTCTGGTATCATGTTACAAGTTCTACTGAATACTCGTATTGTTGGCAGCTACATAAATATGTATTATAACTCTATATATGTAATTTTATGGATTACAGGATAGGAGATGTGTTTGTACAATACAATTAATAAATTAAAGAAATAAATTAGAGTTTCTGGATTTTAATATGTAAGGCCAACGTCATATCCGCAGCGCTTACTTGAGACATCTGGTATGTACGGACATGGAAATTACTTGCCATTAGGTGAACCTCCTGCTCGTTCGCCCTTCTACGTATATCTTCCAAAAATAATAAACCATAATTTTAATGTACCTATATTACGTATACCCCGTGTGGTGCCGGGTCAGAATTGCACCTCCTCATATCATCCCGTGGGTGTCGTAAGAGGCGACTAAGGGAAAAATACTGTACGGTGGGCAGCAGCGCCTTCTAAAAAACTGCCATTTTATGGCGAATACCCCCTTAATAGGGGAGGCTGTGTTCAGCAGTTTGGGCGATCCAAAGCTGATACAGTACAGTACAGCAGTATATTACGTATATTTGACATTTGTTTATATCAGTATATACTGTTCTATGTTAAATCAGTTGAACACTCTCATCGTTTCTTCAATGCTTGAGAAAAGAAAATTTAGTTCTGTTTTTTTTTTAAATTTTGGTTAGTCTCTTACCGTTTGAACATTTGCCACCACGGTAGAATAATTTAAATAATAAATTGACAAAAAGCCAATAGTCTTACTCCCAGGTTCTGAAACGTTCGTGAAGCATTGATTAGTGGACAGAATAAATTCTAAACGCTCATTGGTTAATGGTATTCTATGACGCGATATGTGACCAATGAGCATTCAGTATTCAGTATGTCAGCTGGTCAGGACTTTGACAAACGTTACAGAAACTGAGCCGCTACTACAATTCACCGAAGTTTAGTTTTTCGTGTTTCGGGCGACATTTTAGACAATGAAAATTGAATTTGCGGTACGAAATTCCTTGTTTGATATAGTCTATGGTCGGACCGCATCGTTCATCACATCAGTCATAAAGAGTGTTACAACATCATATCATAATATACATTGTAATTATCTTTTCTCCATATCAATCCATACAGAGTGTATATACAAATTTAGTATTATTAATGCTATAAGTACTTTTCATCGTCTTCCAAGAAACCCTAATTTATTCCACGCTCTTCGTGATCTCGCCTAAACTCCGTATCAAGATTTAGTAATGTAGCCCTAGTCAACCTATATCAATAAATAATGACTGACATGACTATGATTCATTGATTTTATATCTGCATATTTAGAATTCCAATTTTGACTACTTATAAGTAAAACGAATAAATTATAATTTTATATTTTGGAAATGTACAAACAATACGAATCCGATTATTAAAAAAAAACTTAATCTATTGGTCAATGCTTGCTAGTCTGTGCTACGAACGAAGTTAAACAAAAGTTTGTCAAACGTGTTTTGCCGATATCTTTCTTTCGGACTCGAAGTTCGAAACATGGACGAATTAGAGTAGAACCCTGGAGGTGATGTAGAAAACGTGTCCATAGGTAAAATGGTGGAAAAATTAATTAACTGTTTTTATGGAAAATAACTAATAATAATTAATAAAATACGAGATACACAATTTCAGGTAATATTAATATTACTTATAAACATGTCACATTCTATATCTCCTACCGAAAACCATCCTTAGTTGCAGAAATTATAAAAAGAACCAGAATTTTCTGGGAAGTGTATTTATTCATAACTAGTTCCATACAAACGTTGTTTCGACATATTTTAAATACGTGTTAATAATCGGTGAAATTTTGTACGCATGTTTTTGAGCCTGATACCTATGTTTCGATTTTGTGTGTACTTGCCTGTTTTTCTTTTTATTTATTAGTTTTTATATTAAGGTTAAGAAAACTTTTCCTTTACAACGATTTTTCCGACAATCTTTGCGGCAAACTTGCAAAATTTTAAATTTTTTGACATATTTCGACAAGTTCTTCAAAATTCTCGGGTGCATAACAGTGCACTCGAGAATTGTGACTTGTGTTCGTTTACGTTGTGTACTTATAATATATACGGTGGTATATATGGAGATATGGTGGTTGTATCATTAATTGACTTCGATTACTATTGTCACCGACTGACCCTCTTATTAAACGGTTACGGATAAACAAGAATCAAGCGGGGAATCGATTACATCTTCATTCATAGTATAGAAGGGATTCATCACCAAACATTTAGGGCCTGTTTCAGAATGTTCGAGTAAGTTCCGATTCTACTACTCAGAACATAAAATAATCGAATGATAAAAATTACAGTTAATATGCAGCGCGTTTCAAGCTTTAACTGATGGATAGGCTAAATCGATGAATGTGAAACGCAAAGATAGTGTTTTATTTATTAAATATATGTTCTGGGTAGTATAACCCGAACTTACTCGAACATTCTGAAACAGGCCCTTAGTCTTTTAATTGTTGACAAATCACTGCTTTAACTTTTTCATAACCTTGTCTTACGCGAAGTGGGGTCGGCACACTATGTATACTTCTTCCACTCTTTTTTTGTTGTCATTTTATATTAAATGATGATTCAAGTTACATGTTTGAACAAGTAACACTTTTCATTTCAACAGCTGTTTCAAATATGGTCCGTTTTGTATTATTGGCAACAACGAAATTTCTGTATGTCTCAATCAATCGTTAGATATGATGATTTTCACTGGATATTTTATTCTCATTGCTTGAGTCAATCTTCGTTGAAGGTTGATCAATCGAACCCGTTATTGATTCCAAAATGTCAATCACCTGTAAGATTACGTAGTGAAGTTCACAAAAAAACTACAATTGTACAAAGTCTTACATTTATTTACACCCATAAATGGTAGGGTCAGTAAAATATGACATTTTCGCGCCAACCATGCCTACATTTTATTTTTTAAATTTATTGCTATTTGCTAGATTTTAACCACTATCTCACCTGATGTTAAGTGTTGACGTGGTCGAATTTGTTGTCCAGGCTATTTATTTTGAATAAAGGTCAAGATGTAACTAATTGTAAAATTTCTATTTATTGTCATGTCAAAAGATTGCCGATAACTTCCTTATAAGTTGGACCCTACTCGAGGATATCTTTCAGCGGTACTTATACCATGTGTATCTGGTGTTAAGCGGTAACCTCTGCTTATAACCAGATCGTTCGTCATTGTCATCGATGACATCCTCACCAACATCACACACGTTACTGGAGCAGCTATACCAGCGACCCAAGATCCTTCTCCGCTACATTAGGGAGTTGGAATGGCTTGGGTAGTAGCTCGCGGGGGAAATGCACAAAACAGCCCAAGCGGGACATCAGTGCAGGACATATCGCCCCCAAATAGAATAAGAATAAGAACCAGATCGATTTTGTAGTCAAAAAGTGACTTACTGCAACGCGCTATCACCCTGAGGTCTCATGTGCTTGTAATTTCACCGGCACCGGCGGCTGATGTTAACCCTACTCGTAACATTGTAACTATGAACTAACGCTGAAAGAGTGAGTAAACTTGTTCAAATAACACTTTCAGGTCCAACCGCGCTAAAATTAAACACAAAATAACATTTTTAATTTCGTATCACATTCAGTTGCTTGCAAAATACGTTTTATATTGTTATACTAATAAACAATTACTATGTTTTTTTTAAATTTAGTTTTGTACAAATAGTTATATTAAAAACAAAAAATTGCGGATCACGTATAAATATACTTGGAATGCTAGCAGTCAAAAGTTAACTATTAATCCTAAATCCGATACCAAAATGTTGAGTACATACACGCACAATGGCGGTTAGTACTCTCTAATAAAATTCCGCCTCTAAATGGTTCTCCATCATGTCAAATTGGTTCAATTTGAACGGTAGCAAATGAAATTACCAGTAGTAAGGGTTACCGGCAAGTGCCGGCCTCGGTAGCTCTGCAATTGTGGAAATAGCCCAGATAATTTGTATATTGTAATGTCATTTATGAATCACAATTGACAATAGAGATAAGTTGATCTATAAAACTGAAGTTTTGAAGCGCTCGTAGCGAAGTTTGCTTAGCTGTTCTTAACTGATGAGCAAAGTTAAGCAACGTCCGCCGCGGTCATGAGTAGGATGGGTCACCGCTAGTGACATTACTGCTGAGCGCTTTCGTGCTTCGGAGGGCACGTTAAGCCGTCGGTCCCGTTTGTTGTCTTAGGGTGGCAGTCGTTATAGCATGAAGGTAGGGCATTTTGCGAATGCCCGCCTGACTAGTTACCACCCTCGGTGTGTTCTGGATGCTGTCCTTGAGAGCCAGTGAAATAACAGGCACATGACGGGATTAAACCCTCCGAGCCGCGTCTAATGCAAACAACACCCGACTCACATCCACGTGAGAAGTAGCATGCTGCTCATTTGGCGGACATTCATTTGGCCCTTAGTCACCTTTTACGACACCCACGGGAAGAAATGGGGAGGTGACATTCTAACCCGGCACCCCATGGGTAGAATCTTATATAAATAATTATAGCTATATGTCAATCGAACAAAATAGACGAGACCACATTGATGACGTACGCGTATTATTATCATATGTCGGCGGCCCCTTGTAGTTTCTATAACATCAGTGGGTACTGAATATTTTGGAACGTATTCAACTCTGCCAGTAACTGTACAGCGAAGAAAAAAATGCAAGTTTAAAAAAAATGCTGGAAAAGCAAATTTAAGTTTATTCTTATATCATATTCGTTGGTATGCAAAGTTTCTTTGAACATTATTTACGCAGAAGCCTGCCTGTCGAGAATATGCAGGCTTGGTGATAAATGTTTCTAATATATCTTAGTTGATATATGTATACGTGACATAGAAGTTTAATGTGATATTGATTAAATCGTCATAGGTCGTTAGGCTCGTTGAGATTTAAATGTACATAATCACTGATGAATATTATGTTTGAAACAGTCGTATTTACCGCCTACTGCCATATTCGTCAGATGTCTATATCCTATGCAAACTATAATATAAAATAACTCCATAAAGTGAATCTTGAGCTAAGTGCTGTTCGGATAAAGTATGTATTTTACAAAATCACAAATATACGATAGGAAAAATTTAAGTCATGTGGGCGGCTCAAGGGGTGGATGAACGCGGGATTCGAACCCGCGTCCATCCACCCCTTGAGCCGGGGTATTCTCTAACCAATTGAGCTAACATGACATGACGTCATAACTCAAATCTTTCCTATCGTTCTTTAACCATCGTATTGGGATGAAAGTATATATTTATTGTACATACCAGTAGACCGGGTGAGATCTCGTTTCAAAAGCAAACTAAATAATTATATTGTCTTTTATCCCTTTGGTATATTGTTTAATATCCTAAAAATAGAGAACCGTATTTATATCTCATACCGTCGACATCGAAATTGCGTCAGCCATTTATTACCCGCTAGCTGTAGGCCTTGAGCAACCCTAGTGGCTTTATTGGCCTATTGTCAGAAGATTGCCATTCAGTTCTTTGTTAGTTTGGAGATACCCCACACGAGAAGATATTTCAAAGGAAGGTACTTATAATGAATACAGAATGCGCTTATTTGCTTGCCTTTGACGACTCTCATGTAATAATATTGGCTTGTTGTCATAAGATTTCAGTTTCTTGTTGTTGGAATATATATCAAAGGCCATCAACGTATCCTTGATATTTCTGGTGTTGCGGATATCCGTGGACGACGGTGGTCACTCACTACCAGATGAGGCATATATGCTTGTTTGTCTCCTATCAAATAATGAAGTCACAAGAAAAATATCCTTCATTCATGTGCAATCATAAGAGGCACAAATTACATCTTTCGTGGTATTATTTATAATCTATGCAGTATTAGTCTAAACGTAAGACACAAAGGGATTGGAGTAGGCAGAGCTTTTCTAAGTACTGTCAACATGTTGTCATAGAATGGACATGCTTAAAATCTCGGTATTACTGGGATTTAAAATATATACTTATTGTTATGGTTGGTAATGCTCTTAAGAGCACTCGTGTATTCAGTATCACAACACAATAGAAAAGACAACCGAACGCACTCAACGCACCCGACAGAGTGAGCTATACTATTGTTACGAGATAATAGAATTCTATAGTACGAGGCAAAACAAAGCACCAACTGAGCTAAGTGATGCTTGGATACGTCTAGAGAAAACAAGTACGTCTGGGAACTGAATAGCATCAGAGACATTAAAATATGATGCCCATACTACCGATAATGTTCATTGTATTTCTGACAATCTTTAGCTCATCCTGTTTTCTTTATTAAATATCTCGACACTTTTGAAATCCCGGAATCCCCTTGGCATATCCATATAAATGTATACATTAGAGATCGTTGGTCCTAAATAGCTCTACCTACTTCGACATTTGTAAAACTCATAATCATTAGTAAAATTTTGCTAAACCTATATATATATATATATATATATATCTAAATCTCTATAAACATACATATACGCGTTAAAATCAGCAATTGCAAATAGCTCTAAAACTTCCTTGCAATACTAACAACTACAATTTAATCCAAACCCCAAACAAAAGCTACTCAAACAACAGATAAAAGATATATCATCAGTTAAAATAAATATTTACTACAGCTATGTTTCATGCGTCTGTACCAATATTCAAAACACTTTTTGATCCGCCTCAGACTCCTCCACAGCCTGCTCAAATGCAGCTGGCGGACCTTCTGTCCATAAAAACTGTGTCCCTTTAAATACATTTAATTTTTTTAAATAAAGGCAATGTCGCTTCGGGCCTGTAAAGAAGATGAGCCAGCGGTTTGAGGAGTGTGATGTCCAGGAGATCCCTCGTTGAAGTGATGAAGCTGCAGCCCGCGGAGTTTCGTATTCGGTTGCCGGCTGCTACAGCTTTGTAGCTCATTTAGTGATGTAGGTACCAATCGGCTTTAATGCTCCTTTGATCGCGTAAATCTATTGACACTTGTTTCGATACAAACATAGATAATGACGAGTTCAATCGATATTATGCTTAATTCTGGGCCTAAAATCTCAAATAAGATAGTGATCACCCTACGGCGTTTGTATGGAGAACTGAGCGGCCAGTTCACCCTTAAATTCGCTGAACGATGCAAGGCCTTCATTTGTTTCTTCCGGCTTTAGGCCACTTTTGAATTCATATAATATCAACACGCGTAAATGTTCTCGAAGTAGTATTGAAGGTACTTTGGCTTTCCATTGTTGTGTATTTTTTCTCGTAAATTATCTTATTTTAAAATTAAAAGTATAACCGGCCTGTGTTTCATACATATAAAGATTTTTACGTACAATTTTCTGAATACCCTGGTAAGATATCTAAATCTCATGTTGTACAAAGAAATAGCAAGGTAAATGGTATGTTAATCTCTTGAATCTCCAAATTCCATTTGAGCGATCAAGCATTTCGTAATTTGATATTTTAGTCAAAATACCAATCAATACGTATTCCGACGATGATGGAATTTAGAACAGCTCAGCTTCAACGCAGTTAATTAAAATTTCTAGAGTTCTTTAAATGGAACAAAAACCTTGTTAGCAAATTGGGATTTTTACAAAGGAATGGTATTTTATAGCATTACATAAGTACATTTTATTGTTGAATGAAAAATAATTGACTTGTAAACGTAAATTACATGATTACAAAATTATTAGTTTTGAGAAAGAGAAAATATAATAATGTAAGCTTATGTTCGCAACCAAAGATACAAAAATGTAATTGAATGCTAAGAGACTTACCTATCAGCTATACAAAATTTACCAAATTCTTAATCGACCACTTTCTGGTGCATGCTTTTCTTGATGATATTCTCAACTTGTTACAAATTCAAAATTTTACACGTGTCGTCGTTAGTGTGGCGAGTACGGTGCGTGGATATCATCAGCGAATACTGTAACAGAGTCCACTCAGTTGCTGACTTTGATTATATCAACCGGGAATCCAAATACACTCTGGTCTACATTTTTTTTTAATGTAATTGTGACGGAACAAGCCCTATGCCCACCTGATGTTAAATGGACTAACCTCTGCCTATAACAGATGCATTTCGTCAGCGACGAATTGCACTGTGCCCGTCACACTGAGACGTCCAGTTGTTAGGTCTCATTAGCCTGTAATTTTTCTGGCTCTCAAGGACTCGTGCCGGAACACACTGTTAGGTGCTTGGCGACAGATTTTCTACTTGAGGGTGGTCGCTAGCCAGTCGGGCATTCACAAAACGCCCTTCCACCATGCGGTGAAGCTCAAGCTCTCGGCGGGATTCGAACCATGGACCTGCTGCACGGCAGTCCATAGCCAATGCCACTGAGCCATCACTGCTTCAAATTCTCGGTTGACCGTAGGGTCAACGAGTAACGTCAGGGAAATATAATCTGATAAATATATAATATGACTATAAGTACACTCTGATTATGTCAACGCGGCTTTAACCACTGTTTAAATTAAGGTTCATATCAGCGCGCATTGTAATGTGACAGTTACGACAATCGCATTGTCCAAATTGCGCTAAAAATACACACAATTTTATTAATACGCACTGAGCGAGCAATCGATTACAACGAATAAGTCGTTGTTGCGATATTAATATACTCGTATAAATACTAAATAACTGAAAGGAAAATATTTGACATGCGACATGTTAAAAATAAAATAATTCCATCGTGAATGTTCTGGTGGGCCCTTTCACCTTATTCCTTCATCACCATCCGATAACTTGTTCCAGTTTGGCATGTCACTACTGTTTAGACATTTTTACCACAAACCAAAAAGTTTGACAGTTATTAGGCATACGTTTTCCTTGCAGCTATCACCCTGGGGCATGAAAAATTCACCATAGGGTTAGCGATAGGCGTAGCTTACCGTTGCTTTAATAGTCATCGTTACTTGATTTATCTGAAGTACCTACCTATCCTTTTGATATACAATTTTTTGAAATAACATTTTATTCAGTGGTAATAAAGGTGAGGGTACCAATTTAAAAAAAAATACCCCATATGGTATTGTGTATGAGTATCGCGCACAGTCCATTATTGGATGTCGAATACCGCGTGGGTACGTGATGTATTGAGGCGGTACGGGGTATACAGACCAAATACTGTGCTTGATACATGTTCCCACGCACGCCGATATTATAAATGGGCGCGGGGCTACTTTTTCATCTCTATCAAAAGAAATTTGCTAAAGTCCCATTCTCATAAAACTAATGAGGTAAGGGTTTTCATAGCACTTTCAATACAAAAGTACGACGTTCGTCATATTTTAAATACTAAGTCAGCAAAATCGCTGATATTTTGCATGCATGTCGTCATTGGAATGAAATTGGATTTTTGAAGCAGTGATGGCTCAGTGGCATTGGCTATGGACTGCCGTGCAGCAGGTCCATGGTTCGAACCCCGCCCAGAGCTTGAGCTGTGTGACGGGCACAGTGCAATTCGTCGCTGACGAAATGCGTCTGTTATAGGCAGAGGTTAGTCCACTTAACATCAGGTGGGCCTCGGGCTTGTTCCGTCACAATAACATAAAAAAAAAATTGTACTTTCCTCGCAAAACATACGTAGAGGCGTATAAACATGTACGTTTCTGAAAATATTTTAAAGTTATGTGTAATAGAGAGCGAGCTTATTGCTGTTTACTATATATGTGTATTTATATATATATTGTCAGAAAAACCCATATCAGTCAGACTCTGGGATCGAACCCAAGGTCTCGAAATTACAAAGCGACTCTTCATTACACCCGACCGTTAAAAAGCAGTCAACAATATTGCAGAAAAAATAGAATGCTAATAGAATAATAGCCCCTTGTTGTTTTGAGTCTGAAAGGATTATCGCGTCGTCGTTATTTTTATGGACGATGCAGTCATTAGCAAGGATTGAATTATATGCGCTCAGAATAAAAGTATGTTGTGTTTTCTTTTTTTTTAAGTAGCATTTGACTGTTGTCTCTTCTGATGAAGAGTGAAGACACAGTTGATGTTGGAGCATGCTCGACTAGAAGATACCTATTCAATCTTTACTTCAAGACTCCTAGATTATATCTATCGGGAAGTATAGACTCTGGTAGGTTCCATACTTCAGCCGTACGCATTATGACGCTGGATATAAAGCTTTTAGTGCGTTTTTTTTTGGGAAGTCGACCATGTTTGATTGTTTTTATGCTATTGGAATGAAACAAACACAAGGCCCAACGAGGTTTTAAACGGTGACCTCTGCCTTTAACAGATGCAGTTCGTTACAAGTGGCGAAACGATTATATAAATTATTTCAACGTTCCCTAAGCAGTCGTATAGTAATAATTACAAATATGGAAAGAGTTTTGTTAAGTTCGATTACATTCCAAATAACTCTTCACTCTGAAACATTTCAACTTGGTTAGTGTTTATAAGTAAATGAAATGATCAAAATTTGAATTGTGCCTCTCTGGGAGACGAAACTCGGGGCTGCACCAAACACTAATTTGAAAAACCCACCACACAACTGGGCGCCTTGCCAGTTCTATAATTGCGGGGTTAGTGACTTAAGAGGCATTTTACATTTTAATGCGGTATACGAAGATTTTAAGCGCTTAATTTACTATCATAGGAAATATCTACAAGTTGTTTAATAATTGATAAAAATAGAATAATCTGTTCTCTTTTCAGTTAATGTACCAGATTTACAAACATAACATTAATTATTTTGTAGTGACCAATCTCCCGCACCTTATTTTACGAATTAAGGTACACATAGCCAACTTCAGAGTTCTATCTCTTGCATAAAGATTCAACAAATTAACTAAAAAAAAAAACTGTGCATCAGGCATATAATCCTGTTGACACATAGTGTACTAAAATATCGATAATTAATCGTCATTGTAGAAAAAAATATAAAGATCTTGCGCCAATTTCCACGAATTATATCAGCAGTTTACCACGCTATATTGCGTTTAATAAAGTGTAATTCCAAACAGATATTATATGAAAAGAAAGTTCATTCTTTAATTAATCTGATCTTTAATAAATTGTGCTATTAACTCTGTTTTGTTAGACAAGAAAAAATATTTAACATAACTCGAAATGCTTATAAATTGAAATGTACAAGCGCGAGGCGATCAGTACCGCGCGAGCGCTCATCGAGGTAGGACCTGCGTTCGTTTTGCCTTGCTCTGACGTCTCGTACGCGGAACGCTTAGACGCAAGTTTATAGTGCGACCACAGAGTTTTGATCATGTCTTTATTTTTTAAGTAACAAACTATACTTTATTTTTGTTGTCCATAATATAAGTATTGTTGTCTTGTTAAGTAACTACATCTTTAGTTTCTGTTCATCCATTGTGTTAAAAAAAGGAAACGTCACAATTATGCAGTCTTATACAGCGTTATTGAAAAAATGCTAACAACCTCAGGGGGTTGACTTCTTCTTTTTGTTCTGCTAGTTTTTATATTATTCTAGTTTAAATTATTAACTCACTATAACTTTTGTTTTAGAAGGATAAGATGACAGGCGAATAATTGATTTCCAATATTTTTGGATGCAGTTAATGTCCATAAGTGAACATAGCGATAACTTCAGCAGGTAAGTTTTGAAGCAGTGATGGCTCAGTGGCATTGGCTATGGACTGCCGCGCAGCAGGTCCATGATTCGAATCCCGCCCAGAGCTTGAGCTTCACCGCATGGTGGAAGGGCATTTTGCGAATGCCCGCCTGGCTAGCGACCACCCTCTAGTAGAAAATCTGTCGCCAAGCACCTAACGGTGACTTCCGGCAGCAGTCCTTGAGAGCCAGTGAAATAACAGACAAAAATGAGACTTAACAGGTATGTCTCAAGGTGATGGGCGCAGTGCAGTTCGTCACTTGTGATGAAATGCATCTGTTATAGGCAGAGGATACCGCTTAACATCAGGTGGGCTACGCGCTTGTACCATCACAATGACATAAAAAAAAAAAAAAAAGTCCGACTTTCATAATCCAAATGGTTTTCAAAAGGATGCATCCTTGCCCATACAAGAAAGAATCCATACTTTTCTGAGATAACGGAAGTATTTTGAATATTTTGATGAAATCTGAAACCAGCACAAATTACATTTTGGCCCCAAAATATTACGTCATTTCATATTAATCTTGGAACTACGTCAACAGTTATAAACCTAGAAAAACGCAATTTTGCATATGTATAAGTCATTTTTCGCTCGATACATTTTGCAACGCAAACACTTACCGAAGCAAATTTGCGTATTAAATAATCTCGTAACTAACTTTAAACTTCTAAACCAAAAAATCTGAAATAATACAAGTGTATAAATTATATGTAAATAATAATATCAAAGAAGGACCAAAGCCGTAGGTGGTATAGTTTTTCAGAAAAAAATATTGCTCTCCAATACAGTTTTCCCGCCAAAGTTCTTAAAACAATTGGGTTGTTTTAATCTTGTTACTTTAAAATATTTGGCGTAAAAATCTGTAACAATTCATGGCTAAGGAACAATATTAAATTATCATATTAAAAGAAGAATCAAAGTTCTAGGTGAGTCTAGTTACGAAAAAATAAAAATAGCAATTAAATTACTATTTCCCACCATTTTTGTCGTGTGTTCAAACCCTATTTCCAGTATTTTTTTCTATAAAAGGTGTATTATCATTTATTTTCCATAGAAGAAATAGTTAGCATAAGAGTATATAGTGAGGATTGCATTGGTACCAAGAAGTATATATGTTGATTATAGATTGCATCAAAGATATTCGATTAAAAAACAAAAAAACCTCAAAATGTGTAAATATATATTTACATTTCGCTGTTTGGTCTACTCAAACTAAATGGATGAAAATGTTATTTTTTTAAAGGTATAGGTGATATATTGTGGTATGGGAATATGAGGGTGACATGTTTAAGTAATGGAAAACCAAAAACGTCATGGGACGTTTGTGGTTGGTACTGAGTTGTTTTCCGGATGCACAGAAAAATAAACCTCAGTCCTATGCATGGTCATTATGGCAGACAGTGTTAACGACTGGATATGGATATTGTGTAGAGTGTGAACGAGGAAAATAGCAATTTTTGGAAAATTTAAAAGAAAGAGCTTTTAGTCCGCAGCTTTTAATCAATGCCGTTACGTCAAATATTTATATAATTTTAAGCCGTATAATTATTTAATTATTTAAGTTTATTGTTACAATAAATGATTCAAACATATCTATTTTTTATTCATCAAGGATGGAATGTAAATATACGATTCACGATGTAGGTTGACTATTTAATGTACATGCCTACTTCTTTTCTATAACATTAGCAAGTAATCGACAAGAAATTGATTATTTACTCATGCCAATCACACAATTTTTAAATTCGCAACTTACATTTCTTTATTAATGAGTGCTAGTATCAAAATATGTTACTCACAGTCACGCTATTCCGTCGTCACTTCTTTCGCTTGTGTATGCGATGCGCTGGCATTTACCTAAACTTCAGTAGCGTGATTTTGTGAAATGGCTCTTAAGGTGCATATAATGACCGTTGTTATTTTAATTTAATGAAAGACATAAGTACATACGCTCTATTAATAACTGCATTTGTTATGGTCATATTATAATTTCTTCTACAGATTTTTCGTGACACTTCTTTCATGAGTTTATAAAACAGTAATTCCATATTGACCTTATTATGACACTCACGGTTGGTTATTTCGAGAGGTCGTTACCTCTGTGACATTGAACAGCACAAGCTGCATAATAATGTAAATGTGCTATTTTCATGTTGGGTGCTATGGAACTAAAACTCGTACCTTAAGTTTTATTTTCTTTTTTGAAACGATTCGGATCATGCATTGTGAGTTGTATAATAATGTAAACGTGCTATTTACAATTTGGGCGCTAGGAAACTAAAACCTGTGCCTACTTAATTACATTACTATTACCCCCCGTGGGGTGTCAGGTTAGAATTGCACCTACCCATATCATGCCGTGGGTGTCATAAGAGGCGACTTAGGGAAAAATACTGGAAGGCCGGCAGCAGCACCTTTTAAAGAACTGCCCTCTTACACTGTGATCCCCAAGCCGCCTGCCGAACGGGGGGTTATGGCAAATACCCCCTTAATAGGGGAGCCTGTGTTAAGCAGTGGACGAGTCGGCTGTTACAGTAATTGTACAGTGCTTCTTTGAAGCAATTCGGTACGTGCATTATCGTGCTGTTAGTTAATTCTCAGCCGCCGTCATGTGATTGAGATGAAGCTGCCGCCTGTCCACTGCAACCCCTTCTCGGCTGCCGAAGAGTCGAGTACTTCGGCACTATACCGCTAAAACTCGATCCGCGAATGTGACAAGCCTCAATAATAATTCTATTGTATAATCCATACTATGATTTGCTACTACCTACTTAAATTTGCATTTGGTATAGTAATTGAGAATATTTCGTATAACTTTCACACAGATTGTAGTTGGATATTGTTTTTTTAATAATGATTTCACTGAGTAAGCAGTGATGGCTTAGTGGCATTGGTTATAGATTGCAGTGCAGCAAGTCCATGGTTCGAATCTCGCCGCGGGCTTGAGCTTCACCGCTTGCGGTGAAAGAGCATTTTGCGACTGTCGGCCAGGCTATCGACCACCCTCAAGTAGAAAATCTGTTGCCAAACACCTAACAGTGTGTTCTGGCAGCAGTCCTTGAAAGCAAGTAAAATTACAGGCACATGAGACCTAACAACTGTACGCCTCAGTGTGATGGGCACAGTGCAATTCGTGTTGACGAAATGCATCTGTTATAGGCAGAGGTTACTCCACTTAACATCAGGTGGGTCTCGATCTTGTTACGTCACATTAAAAAAAACCTAAACATGGTTAATAAATAATGCTATAGTATCATTTAAAAAAGCATAGTTTTATTTCCCCTTATTTGATGAAATTCCCAATGTGGGGAGCATTTTTTTCATTCCGGCCCAACGAGATCGCTCGCGGTGGACACACAATTTCCCTCACGTCATATGGAACTCAATCCAAAAAAATCTCGTGCTCGTTGACGTGACGGTGGCGGCGTCGGCGGACAAAGTAAACAGCATAATTTATGAACGCGTTTGTTTAAAAGCTCATTTACACATGGCTGAATTCAGTGCACTCAATGAAAAGGACTCTGAGTTCAGACAAATGTAAAAGCATTCAGACTGTTAGATACACTTATCAGACGATCAGCGTTGTCACTGACTAATGTAATAATATTTACTATTTATTTATACACGAAAACATTTATAAAAATAGTTAAACTCTCATTACAGATACTTAACTATTTAATAAAATTTTCAAAATTACATAATAAAACTTTGATGACAAATAAAATTAAACTGCAGTGTTAATTACTTACAATTACAATTATAACATTAACGAGTCATTAAAGTAAAAAAAAATAATAAGGAACAATTTGTTCATAACGGATTCTTTTGTATTTAATATTACAAAATAAAACTTGTTCAGTTTTAATTACTTAATTCTGCAATTATAACAATTTAGTCTTAAAAATAAAATAATATGGAGCTATTTATTAGAACATGATAAACTAGAGTGCATTTCCTATAATATATAATATATTCGGCAGGTAATTACTAAACAAAAACTTTAGCACGTGCGCGCTCGTGTCCCATCCGCCCCCTCTAGTGTCATGTTTGCCCCCGCGCGTCCATCGAATACATTTTTATCCAATTATTTTTGGTTACTGTGAACATTAACCGGCTAAAGATGAAAAGCCAGGAAACAAACTAACATAATATCGAACTCGGCTAATCTTAAGTTTATGTTCACAAATACCTATAGCCGTAACATATACATACATACGATTAAGATAAAACATATACAAGATTAACATGTACAAGATTATCAGCTCTTTTCCATTATATGGGGCCTGATCGTTGATCGGTATTGATCAGTCCTGAATTCGTAACAACGAACATAAATATTACCTACGACACACAGATTAAAAACTTTGATTATGAATCTTTTGCAAGTTTGTATTAGCTCTCCTTTCAAAGTTCTTTCTACCAAATTGCAAAACTTACGTCGAGGTTATAACTTATTCTGGATAAATATCAATCAGAAATTTTAATACGATATAAGATCATAAAGTTGTTTTCTATTTGAGTATTGCCTAGATTATTTTATGCCTCCTTTCTACTTACTTACTTCCTTCCGCGTTACAATCCTGGGTGAGTCTTGACCTTCACAATATTGTGCCATTTACCACGGTCATTATCAGCTAGCCTCTAGCCATCCAGCTTCTCTATGCTCCTCAAATCTTCTTCCACACACTTCATCCAGCTCTTCCGAGGATTCCGAATTCCGAATCCAGTATGATTGAATGATTGTAGAAAATCGCACTAAGAGGAATATATATTTCTTGTCCTCAGGAGCACATATACGAAGAACAGCGTCACAAGAAGCCGAGAAACGCAGGTCGTCGCTAGGCCATGTTACGCTGCGGCATCGTGCTTCTGATGCCTCCATCGATCCGCATCACGCTGCTATTCTCTTCAGAGATGCTCGGGGTGTAAGTATTATAAATACCTCTATTATTACATCATCATCAACCGGAAGACGTCCTCTATTGAAAAAAGAACTCCCCCATAGAAGGCCACAAAGGATGGCTTTCCGTCGTCGGTCTACCTAGCACACTGTCACTGGCAGACGACAAGTGGCCTGAATGACGAGCTAGGATGTAGCAAATGGCTGTTGGTAGATTCGTAGGCTAGTCACATGTCAGATTTTGTAATTGGCTGGATAGATACCTCGTAAAGTCACATGTGTTTCCCGGAGGCTCTCATCCCTCTAATAAACACACGTGACTTACGAAGTATCGACATAACCAATTACAAAGGATGACATCTGACCAGCCAGTGACTCGCGTATTAATAAAGGTATAAATATACATGTGCTGAGGTGACCTTCCAGATATATTTATAGAATTTACCTCAATTTTTATGCAATATGATGAAATATATCAACTTTGTGGCAATAATAACATCGACCATTTAATTTCACATGAGTCATAATTGAGCGTTCTTTTTTTATTACTTTCGTAGAAAGTTACGTTTTATTATGTCCCTATTCACTTTATGCTCGTATTCAAACTATTTTCCATTGTGTTCATTGGTACGAAGAGAGGTTTTGCATACCTAAATAATATTATACGTGTTTACCACATATACACCTGTGTTCCACAAGTTTCACAGTCACTTTAAGGTTGCACGTAGGTTACGCTTGCCAAACATACGTAGTTTAGTCATATTTTAAATACAAAAGTTTAGACCCTGCAATTTTGTAAGCATATCCCCTTAGCTTTATTTGAGTTGTTTAATTGACCTTCTTGGGATTTAGGATTTTTATTTAATTTTAACTTGTTAATATTATACTTTTTAACACCCTTGCTCGTAAAGTGAGCTTTATTATATTGTCCTTAGGGCCAAAAACCGAACTATACACCCTCGTGCATAATAATAATATACACTAGTACGTTATAGAATTATCCCTACAAAGTAAAGTTAGTACCTAACTGCAAATTATATGCGAGTAAACAGAGCATTTTCAATTTAACCGGGTAATACAGATTTGTAACATCAAAGAGGTTTATATGTAATCACAAACAAATAAATCAAATAACAAATTTGCCGCGCGCAAAAAAAAAAAACTTGCGCGCTTTTTTCCATAATTTTCGTTTGTTGTTTGTATCGCATTTGTGCAATATATATATTTTTCCTTGCAAGGGTGTTGAAAAAGTGCGTATGAAATTCGTGAACAACTTGCTCTATATACACTCGGCTGATTTATGCAACACAGCCTCGTGTATAATGAGCAACTTAGTTCACTTGTATCATAATCTACTATTGTGAGGACTTCTTACAAATATTACATTTGTTGGCTTCATCAGATTTGCAATGACCTCCTTAATGCGATATACTCGCTGGTCCTTTCGTACTTCGGTCCTCCCGCGAGGTACGTAAGCCATTTCAGGAGCTGCTCACACACTACGTTAAGAAGTGTGGTATAGAGCCTCCATTATTATTTAGGCGTGGCCAAAGTAAGCGTTGACATAGCTTGTTCTATACTAGACTATTTTCTTCCTCCATGGCCTCTCAGGCACATATACTCGTATATCTACGTTTATTCATATTATCACGTCTGTTTATCGCAGTCTTATATGTTTAAGGCCCATGTAACCTACCCGATGGGTCCCATATGGATAACTCAATTTTCGTATGATACAGAAATTGACCGAATTTAAGGATCACTAAATATATCGTAACCCTTATAGTATCACTCAGTGTCTGTCTGCACTGTCTGTCTGTAACAAACATTGTTGACGGAAATAGTTAAATTATGTATACCATGGATATTTATTAAAGAGTTATAAAGAGGGACAAATTATAAAACTCAAAACTTTATTTCACCATCATCATATGAAATAACAAATATAAAAGTTAGCTCGAAAGTTTTTTATTTATTTTTTATATTATTTTAAAATGCAAAGGTATACATAAATATATGTACTATTAATTATGTAACTTTATAAAGAACTATCGGTTAGTGCGGTCAATAACATCTGATTAACTGGTCCGTTCTACAATGGTCCTTAATCTGTAAACGCTCTGTTGCTGCACTGGAGGGGCTTGACCCTATCATCGTTTTGCTAAACAGTGACGTTCATTGGCTATATAAAATGATCGAGGTTTATCTTGCTTATCATAATCCATTGTCGTCGACCGCATCTTCCATATCCATCCGATCACGTATAATAGCGGTAAAACGCAAAACGAATTGATGTAAAAAAAAGCTTTGGGCAACAACACAAATGTATAATAATCCATATGGGAATATTTTGGAGTTACATTCCCCCACATTAGTCATCATTTCATGCGGTGCCACGCTCAGTCGATAATTCCGAAATGGCCGAAATGGGTTTTGTGTGTTATTGATAGAGGTTATATTATAATCTGGGCCATATTTTGCCTCAATAATATTTTTTCCTAGCTTTGGCCTAGTTTTTGGCCTTGGGGTGCCGGGCTAGAATGTCACTCCCCCTCCCCCCACCCCCCATCTCCACCCGTGGGTGTCGTAAGAGGCGACTAAGAGTAACACACCTGAAGGTGGGCAGCAGCGCTTTCTGAAGAACTGTTATCTCACACTGCGATCCCAAGACGCCTGCCAAGCGTGGGAATATGGAATGAACAGCTGAGCATATCCTCCCCACGATGGGGGAGGATGTGCTCAGCAGTTATCATAAGAGGATGTTCCTGAAACAGATTGTGAAAAGGGTTTGTTGCCAATTATTTTTATAGCTTAAAGTAATATACTGCATGGTCCCGATTTCAGAAGGACTTGATGTACAAAAACTCTAATATATCGACAGCACAGCGTCAGTATACTCAGCATGATCGAACTTCGTTTCCAAATTCTAGCATGTCCATAGTACCTAGAAGTACTGGCTCTCAAGGACAGGTGCCGAAATACACCGTTAGGTGCTTGGCGACAGATTTTCTACTTGAGGGTGGTAGCTAGCCAGGCAGGCATTTCGCAAAATCCCCTACCACCATGCTATAACGACTGCCATCCTAAGACAACAACCGGTACCGACAGCTTAACGTGCCATCCGAAGCACGGAAACGCTCAGTAGTAATGTCACTAGCGGTCACCCATACAACTCATGACCGCGCACGACGTTGCTTAACTTTGCTGATCGGTTGAGAACAGCTAAGTAAACTTTGCTACGAGCGCTTTATTTCAATTTAGATATAGTTTATAGAGTTTTGGTGCTAATAAAATCATAAATTTTGAAACGCTCGTAGCGTAGTTTGCTTTGTAGTTCTTTACCAATCAGCTACGTCCGTGGCGGTCATGAGTTAATGATAATACCTGTATGTATTTCTCAAATAGGACAAATAAAACAACTGAAACATAAAAATAACATAATTAAAGTGACCTAATTAGTTGCAAATAATACTTGCAGAATCTACACCGAGATGTACTATTGTGTTTTAAATTCTGCATTCTCTTCGTAAGTACAAAACTAGTAAATAACACATAGTGCATATTGAAGCTTCCAAATTCGAAGTTGGGTGGATGACTGCTAGTAGCATTACTACTCAGAGCTCCCGTGCTTTGGAAAATACATTAAGCCGTCGGTCCCGGTTATTGTCATAGAATGGCAGTCGTTATAGCATAGTAGTAGGGCATTTTGTGAATACTCACGTGGCTAGCTGCCACCCTCAAGTATCGCCAAAAACCTAACGCTGTGTTCTGGGCAGCTGTCCTTGCCAGTAATTCTATGTTTGCCTGATCAACACCTTCAACCACATCATCACATAACGGCAGGTGAGTTAAAAGTCAAAATCTGGTCTATCAGCCTTAAAAATAATGACACAAAAGAAAACAAATGAAGGTTATTTTCCCTTTTGTCTTGAGTCTAAACTGCATTGTGTGGGAGTATGTGAAAACCCGTCGTGCACTCAGAATAATATTTGTTCTTAGCAAGTTTTTGTTTGTGATTTATTCATTTTTATCTTTCCTGATAAGCGGTAGTATAGTGTCAAGTGTAAGGTTCATTTTACCCCACAAAGGAAGTAAACATAGACGTGTTAGTTATCTACTTATAAATGAAACTAATTAATAAGGGGCTTCATTTGTGGTTAAAGCTAATTTTATCGTGGACTTAGGGTTGTCACGCTTGGTTGGAGATTAGCGTTTGTGTTAAATTAGAGAAGACTGAATGGAATTCATATCCCAAAAAGCACTAAGTACATTTTGCTGACATGGATAAAAATGCACCTTAAACACATCAAACTTTAATATAACATTGGGTTTTTTTCAAGAAGTTTGTTACATTTTATGTGTCAAAATTTCAACCTCAATCACAACAATATCATATGTGTGTGTTTAATATACACAATATGTTTTTAGGTCCATGGTTCGAATCCCGCAACGAGCTTGAGCTTCACTGCATGGTGGAAAGGAATTTTGCGAATGCCCGCCTGGCTAGCGGGTGGTCGGTCAAGTAGAAAATCTGTCGCCAAGCACCTAACGGTGTGTTCCGGCAGCAGTCCTTGAGAGCCAGTGAAATTTCAGGCACATGAGACTTAAGAAGCATGTCAAAAGGTGACGGCCGCATTGCAATTCGTGACTTGAGGCGAAATGCACCTGTTATAGGCAGAGGATAGTCCGCCTAAAGTCAGGTGGGCCTAGAGCAAAAAAATAATAACAATATTCTAATAATCATAAGGCCAAAACTTTAGTCAGTGGCGGGAAATTCAAAATATGAACAGTTGTATTGTGCCATTGTTGAATGATCAAGGAATTCTCCAGTATAAAAGAATATCGCTCGTATTGCCTTGAAAAATTCTTGAACGCCAATGCACATGACTCCGTCTGATAAGTTACGCGTGAGAACGTCGAAAATTAAAATATTACACAGTAATTAAACAACTTTAAACGGTTTAAATCGCGTATATTCACAAACACTTTGCAGTGATCGTAGTCACCCCGTGACCACGATCACTGCAAAGTGTTTGAAACCTTGGGATAAAAATAATGATAAATTTACGCGATTTAAACCGTTTAAAGGTGTTTAATTACTATGTGTAATAATCGCAAAAACCTAAGACAGCATTAAAATTATTACATTCACCCTTAACAAATGTACTCAATACAACATAACATGAATAGTACATTACTGCAGATTCCAGTAAGTAAGCCTTCCTGGCCAAGTATGAGTTAACCGGACCGAACCACAGGTGAGTTCCGGTTATATACGAGGCCAGGATGGCTTTTTTACTGGTTGAGGCTTGTATAATGCTTTTCTCAAAAATTTATGCCTCAGATTTTAAATCAGGAGGAGTAGCATCTATTTCCGAATCAGATTGGCTTAAAATATTTTTTTGGGATTATCTATGGTCACGGTCGCAATTGAATATGAAATCCCGCCAGTTGTTGTTTTTTTTACTAAAAAGTTGCTTTGGTTTGGAACATTGTTCTATTTTTAAATTACATGAATATTTAAATAAAAAGAAAAATGTTTTTGAAACTCCATGTTAATTTTAGAATGGAAAGTTTTAATCCAACATGATTTATAAACTGAAATTACTTAATGCAAACAATAAATCCGTGCATACTTTTTCTGCGTCGCGTTAAGTGTCACAGACTATAAAATGGCTGTTAAAGGCTCCAAAAATATATCTATCTTATAAAATGTCATAACAAAAAGAGAGATATATATTTGGAGCCTCATGTTATAATGGCTAAAAACCACAAATCACAGAAATGAAAGGCTAAAAACTAATATATGTCTGGTACTACGTTTTTTTTCTAAGCAGATCTTTAAGAGGTGGCCTAACTGTTCAGTATATAACATGACACTGGCAAATGTACAATACGTGCGAGTCCAAATTACGAGATAGGAAAAATAAAAAACTGTCCAGTAATTAATTTACATACTTACTTACTGGACAGTGGGAGATTCCAAATTTAAAATCTCGTTTATTACTGGACAGTTGTGAATAAGCCTCCGGTAGAGTTCACTTTCTGGATGCGTTTTAGAGATGTTATGCCTACATTACATACCATTTTTGAGAAAAATAAATATATTATATAGAAAAAGTCTCAGTATCTCTCGTATTAGTTATCGAGTACAATAAATCGAAAAGTTCAATGAAGAAGCCCTAAACCTAACAGCACCACGACACCTAAACGGGCCTATAAAGACTTCACAACAACACTCACGTTAGGTTCTACGTATGGAGTGTCAAACTAATTAGTAAATTAGCGTGACTAATTAAGTTAGTAAGTTTGTAAAACTATTTCGTCTATATACTTGCTTTCGTGGATTCAGGCTTACCTCAAAGTGATACAAAGCAGTTCGTTTTGCTTTTGCAAAAAGAGTACCGATCACTTAGTTGATAATACTAATTAACTAAACTTTCTCTTTCATCCTTTGTTTTTTTTTCATGTACGCTTACACGAAGTAATTTATTAAACATTAAACTAGACGTTGAAACTGTATTTGTAGATTTCAGCGCCATGTATCTTCAACACGTAGATAGTGAATAATTCTTTAATATCGTTTAAACGTAGTTAGTACAAGGAATCGAATATCTCCGATATCTCCTACATTCATATTTTTACCATATTTGAAACAAGTTTCCTGTAAGTTTTCGGCAGTAGTCCTTGAGAGCCAGTAATTCTAGGTTAGTCTGAACAACATCTTTAACCACATCATCACTAACCATCAGGTGAAATTGTGGTCAAAGGCATACCTATCAGAAATAAAAAAAAACATGCTATTAATATAACAACTTGTATTATTTTAATTAACTGCTCCCTGTGGCAGAAGACCTGGGTATATGGCACCAGAAAAAACTTTTGGTGAGAATTTCGTTTTAAAATTCTTTTGATAGATACCCGTAAATATGATATAGAATTTTACATCCACCCTTTCACTCTCGGTGATTCAAAGATTAAGCAGATTTTTTTACTCGTAGCTTTGTTAGTTTTGAGAAATTACTCGATCGAATTAGCAAAAAAATAAATTCATAATCCGCTAAAGTAAGTAGAAGCACAACTAGAACGCAACTAAAAAAATTAATTCTTTAAATAATAAAAATATACTGAATAGAAGCTGTATTTTGTTTTAATATGGTACTGGTGAAGCACATAATTTTTTTAAATATACCTCTTAAATACTTGTACATAAAAAGATAATGTATATCTCTAACTATCTAATATTAAAACACTTATTTCATAGAAAGATCATCTCCGCACTTTCATAATTCCCGAAAGGTTTAAGCTAAAGTGGAGATGTATAAGCAATTTAATTCTAAACAACAAAAATTTGTAATTTTATAGACATAAGTGTCGCGTCGGAATATCAAATTATGTTTAACTTTTCTTTATGAAATTCTAGTCCATTCCTATTGTTATAATTATCTACGATAAGCATGGGTTAAGTGGACCAACCTCCGCCTTTAACAGATGCATTTCACCACAATTGACGAATTGCACTACGCCCCATACAATAGCCAAGTCTCATGTGCCTGTAATTTTACTAGCTCTCAAGGACTGCTGCCGGAACATTCTGTTGGGTGTTTGGTGACAGATTTTCTACTTACTCGCCCGGCTAGCTAGGTATTCGCAAAATCCCCTTCCACCGTGCGGTGAAGCGTATTTATATTATATATATAAGACATTTAACACAATATGTGCCAATTTGATGAGAACGAACCAATTTTACCATTACACTATTTAACGAACTGACCTCTACGCCCACCCGTGTCACATTTAAAATAGCAATTACAAGCTCCGAAAAATAACATACGAATAATTGAATTAGTTAGGCATCATGCTCCTCAAATATTGCGCACAAATATTATACATACACCTTCATTTTGTGTCCAATGTATACTTAAAAAAAAGGAGTATATTTTATGTTTGTTTTCCAGAACTTAGTCGTTTATGAACTGATTCAGAATATTTTTTATGTGATAGGATATACGCACTTACTTTTAAATTGGTATAAATTTATCAAGTCGGTTCAGTAGTTCGATTTTTAAATTAAAATAACTAAAAAAAAGTAGGTATGTTATTTTTTGTAAGTGATTATGTGGTCGAAGATGTGGTTCAGGCTAACCTAGAATTATTGACTAGCTGCTGGATCACACCGTTAGGTGCTTGGCGACAGATTTTCTACTTGAGGGTGGCAGCTAGCCAGGCAGGCATTCGCAAAATGCCCTACCACCATGCTATAACGACTGCTATCCTAAGACAGCAACCGGGACCGACGGCTTAACGTGCCTTCCGAAGCACGGAAGCGCTCAGCAGTAATGTCCTTAGCGGTCACCCATCCAACTCATGACCGTGTCGGACGTTGATTTACTTTGCTGATTCGTTAAGAACAGCTAAGCAAATTGTTACCGTCATAAATACGCGAAATGACCAATCGCTAAACACCCATATGCTTAATTTCCAATAGTTTAAGCCTCTCTAAGGGTTATTAACCCTTTGACGCATGTCGACCATTGATGGTTACCGACATATATTCGTGAAATAAAGCACGTATAAAATTGTCAGTTAAAGAAGTTATCCGATGGAAAACAGTGTAATACATTTAAAATGACAAATCAAATGTTAGTAATAAATGCGACGCGTGATCAAAATGCTGGCACCTATTTGGCTCAAAGAATAAGCATTGCAATTCAACGGGGCAATGCTGCCAGCATGCTGGGCACGCTGCCAACTGATAGTGGGCTAGAGCATTTGGACTCCCTATGAGTCCAAATGCTTTTACTGTAGTAGCTGTAGTATTGTAGTAGCTGTAGTGTTGTATATAGTTTGTAGTATTTGTTTAATAAAGGCATACCGCCATTTTTCATTATCAATGTTAGTAATTGGGCAGTAAATGTATAGAAAAATTAGATTATTTCTAAATAAACATCATCAATATGTGCGTTTTGCTTTATAACATATTAAGATATTAATTATAATTTATCTTTAACCTACATTCGTTTAAGATTATATACACCTTGATTTTGCCGTTAGTTTCGCGTCATTGAAAATCAGTGGCAAATGCGCCATAAATAAAAACACGTTGTACTCTATGCCTGCCCGGAAACGATTGGGTTAACTTATTACGCGACGGTTCACCTTGAGTAATTCACAAACGTCACACTGATGAGGAATCACTCGTTTCTGAACTCAGTATATTTAAAAAGGAGAAAAATATAATGTGCCTAACGGTGTTCAAACGAGAGAAGACTGACAGAAAAAATGCTTTAGTATTGTCACTCATTATTTTTGAAGCAATGATGACCCAGTGGCATGGTCTATGGACTGCCATGCAGCAGGTCCATTCGAATCCCGCCGCGGATTGAGCTTCATCGCCAATGCCCGCCTGGATAGCGACCACTGTCAAGTAAAAAATCTTTCGCTAAGCCCCTAACAGTGTGTTCCGGCAACAGTCCTTGAGAGCCAGTAAAATTTCAGGCACATGAGACCTAACAACTGTAAGTCTCATTGTGACGGACACAGTGCAATTCGTCGTTGACGAAATGCATCTGTTTTAGGCAGTGGTTAGTCCACTTAACATCAGGTGGGCCACGGGCTTGTTCCGTCACAATCATAAACGGATGTGCTATCACTGCATACACTTGTACTATTTTTTTTTTCATATCAGTCCAGCCGTTATGGAGAAGGATGTTAGCAAATATACACACTTTCGTATGTATATAGAATGACGAGAGATATTGAAGTGATAAGAATGGAAAAAATAGGAATTTAATGAAAGAAGACTGAAAGTGAAAGCGGTTAGAGATAAGTAGAAAATAGTTCAGCTCGGCTTAAGTACGTTATGAAGAGAGATGAAAAGCACGATATTGAGAGTGATGAATTGAAATGTTGATGGATGGAAAGCTAAAGTAAAACGAAAGAAAAGATGAATTTAATTAGACTGACAACGGATTCGTGTCTGACAGAAGCGTGAACAAAAGAACTACTGCACTTCCCACAAATTAATTGGGAATTGGGCAGAAGGGTTGAATAACTTTACTGTTTTTATTATGTTATCGTTAGGGAACAAGCACTATGCCAACATGAGGCCCAACACCCATCTTTTAAAAACTATTACAGAACACCAACATCATTATTGCAAGTTTAAAATATTGATACTAAGATTCGTACGGCGCCGCGTGTTTGTTTCGTGGCGGCCGAACAATAATGTTCATATAGCGCTATCTCTATCGCACAAATGACTTAATCCAATGCGTGCAACCCGCTCTCACGTTGAAGTTCTAAAGTAAGTTTACTATAGTGATGTGTGTAGCGCGAATTAAAATTCTTACTTAAAGATTAAAATAAGACAGAATTAAAATATGGGAGTTGGCCCCCTGGTTTTTAGCTGCAACGTCTGCCTATAACAGTTGCAGTACTGCGTCCATCTGTCGGAGACATAAAGTTTTTAAATCTCATTTATGTAGCTATAATTTCTCTGGCACCCAAACCCTTCAAACCGGAATCTAATAATGTGAAAATTACTGTTCGGCAGTAGAAATAGGCATGATGCATACTTCCCTGGTAAATTCGCACAAATAGTTCTACTGCCAATACTAGGTCTTATCTGAAAGAACAGATACGGAAGATGGACGTAATATACTTTTTAAAAATAATTTATTATACGTTCGGATACTATGTGGTGGATATCTGGTCGTTCGTTTTAAAAACCATTTTGCTAGTTGTCTATCACACATATATTAGGTAAGTTCATACTATATTTGTTTGTAATAATATATAGTTTGAACGTACCTAATGTATCATTGTATATACACAATACAATTACATATGTGTATGTATTTATACATACAGCAATGAAGAGCATCTCTGTCCACCGTGTATTTTCCTCGCAGGAAATTGCTTTTGTATATCAATTTTTATTCCAAAGAGGGTATCGGACGAGACACAAACGCTTGGATATTTACCGTCGCCAAAGAAATGACAGACGAACAAAAATATGAACAAAAGATCGCCAACCGACAATAGCCGTTCTTAACTGTGTTTTTTTGCTTAACCATACCATACCACGAAAGGTTTTATGAAGCATGCTTAGAATAGATAGTAACAACTGTATTGTAGGCAGCATGAAAGCTATTGTTTATTCTACCTTTTTACGTTGTGTTCTTACCTATTTACCTGATCACTCCTAGGTCCTCTATGCTCGTCTCTCGTCTGAATAGTTTAAATAATCTTTAAAATCAAGCGCAATATCTCTCTTGTACTCTCTTGTATCGTATTGATTAAAATAGTAAAAAGAAGTTTAAATCTAAAAGTTCCATTACAAACCTTCATTTCTCGGAATTCCAAAATGGTCTCGATTATGAAATGTTGTTTTAGTTTTCTTTGTGCGATGCTTCGTGAGGCGCGTCTTGTTAATACAATGCTCAAACATGTGACCATCAATAGATTCAGGCGTTACTTTGCGGAAATCCATATTTAATAATATCAAATATTTTTAAAATATTTTATGAAAACATTAAATTTATATTTTAATAAAACACTTAAAAAATACAAAAACATATGTAGTGACAATTTCGCCTAATTTTCCTGTTAAGCCGACGTGACGTCACAAACGCCACGCAGCCAAACCGGAAGAGTTTTCGACGCATTTCGCTTCTACACGAAGCATCCTCAGGAGGTCTTGACTCTACTAGCACACGATGAGACTCGATCGTGCGCTCGTCAATCAGAGCGGTCATATAGAAGCGTCTAACGTAGCCGTTGGCAAGAGGCTCCGCTTTATATGCCGTATCTCCATGGACAGGATCTAAAGTTTGGTGGTAACTTTTCACAAATCTGACTGCCATAATGTATTCGTAATTATATCTATATTATGGTTTGAAATAATGTCAACAATGTTTATCTGACTGTACAATTTCCGGCTTTTCCGGCTTGTTCGTTAATTTCAGAACTTGATCTAATTATCAATAATATGACAGGTATTTTTCCTTCCTGTACTTTAAAACCTAATCAATAATAATAAAACTTATTTTTCCGGGGAAACGCTCTTGGATTTAAGTAGAATCCTCGACTTTTATCTTAGATATTTAATTTGGATTTAAGTAAATCCTTAACCTTATGTCCTCAGACATGAGAACAAGGTGAAATTTTTACATATATATTTTGCAGCATACTATTTTGCAAGCTCACGGCGCGGGCGTGGGATTGAAGCGAAAAAGCTATACCGCGGTCTTGAGTACATTGTAATTTGATTTTAATTGAAGTGGAATGCGTCTAACTCGTATTAAAGATAAAAAAGGTCGCGATAAAAAATCGGTAGTGTTAATTTGAGTAGTTTCCAGTATTAAAAATAATAAAATGATTAACTTACTTATTTTTAATTATAATATTGGGTTTGTAAATATAATACAGTATAATTCCCGGCTTTACAATGTAAGATGATTTCCATATCTCCCTTTTACAATTTTTACGATGTAGGAGCATGACATTACTCACTCAACGTGAGTAGGGCGTTGATGCGCATAACAATGCAGTTCACTATCTTTCCGCGCCCGGAAAGAATCGGTTATACTACCAACAAAAAAATTCCTAATAAGGGTTGGCGTCTGTAGACCGGAGCCTACTTTTTTAAATTATGCCCCTGTGTTGTACGTAATAATCCTTTAGTTTTAATACGTTCTGTACGTTTGCAAAAAAATTAAAATCTTTCTATGTTAAATTTGACGTGCCTTTAACAAATTAAAAATCATTTTTGTTTGTAAAAGTTTTATAGACCTATGAGTTGCAGCAACCTGTTATGGTTTTTATATATTATTGTTCAGATTGTTTCAATTGTTCTTTTGTTACAGCTCCCTGTTGCTGATCCGTTTTTGGAGAAAGTCAGCCTCTCCGATTTGGGTAAGTCCTTTTATTGTCAGCCTAAAATATATTGTAACTATATTTATACTAAACGAGTATACATTAATTAAAATACCCGACTGCAAATTATTTACTTTTATTAAGCGTATTATCATTCCGTTGCAATTAAAACAGCAAGTTATATGTATTTATGGAATGGTTTTTAAAGTTCTTCATTTTTAAATCCCATTCGTAGAGTTTGAGTAAAAACAAATTGTTTTTCTCACTATAGGCGTCTAAAATCCGCCAATTTTTCAATTTTTTTATGTATTATACATAGTGTCAATACGCAATCAGAACGAATCTTCTGGCACACATTAAGATCGGTTAAGCCGTATAGAAGTTATGGTGCATTAAAGAAACTCACAAACATACATACATGAACCCTGAAAACATAAAATTTTTTTGGCAGTCGTGTAAATACGGAAGCGCTCTATGTTCTTAATGTACAAGATATTTTGTATCTGTTGTACTAGTATGGATTATTAAGAATATAATAACTCTATGAGTAAGTAACCACGGTCTAGTAAGCTTGAACCAAACTAAAACTCCTCGTCATTGATATAAAATATTGATCATCTGAGCATTTAAATAACACAACACTCAGGTAGCCGTTGACGTCATTTAGTTTTCAATGGTATTTTAAAAGATATTTGTTTTACAAACCGGTCTTTCATGGCTTATGTATTTTATTATTTAGCATTTTACTGTAAGGTTTGTCTTGAAAATTATGATTTCATATAAGTCTTTCCTAGTGCAATAATAACTGTTACGTAGTTTGTATGTGTTTAATGAGCACGATTACAAAATACAACATGTGCTTAGTTTGTGGAAAAATACATAAGGATTGACATATTATCGCCGACATAAATGATAATATACAGTTAGCGAATTCCGATGTACAAAAAAAAAGATTACATTTGCTACATTGTATGCAGGTCAGTAACTTATAAGAAAGGTATTAGGTATATGAAATGGGATAGCAAATGTGTTGCCGCCAAAACCATTTAATATTATTCATATTTCGCGCGCATAGTCATCCCACCACAGTTCTCTGTCTTTTAGTTTATCGCGTTGGCAGTTATATCCGTACAACCCTCACTTCTATGTATTATCCCTTTCCCACGCACGCCTACTGCATATTTGCCTCTCACATATGACGAGATGGATCCATTGCATCAGTACGTTGTCAAATCCCGTCGAGGCAACTGCTAACCGCAGAAAGTACGGCAGAGAAACTGTTACTTGAATAGTTTTACAATTTAACGTTTATATAGACAGCAATAGTGAAAATAAGTATAAAAGGTGAACACAAACGTGAGTGTTTCGTGAAGTGTTCGCTAAGGAAGCTCCGCGCCCAGGCAAGCACATTGCCGGCGTGCGCTTTGGCCAGACAAGGATCCAGGAAGCTGTAGAAGCCTATACCAGATCCTCACAAGCAACGGAGAAGCAGGCAAAAGGAGACAAGGTAGGCGTGTATGTCCTATTTTCCTGTAACCCTGTAACTTTCTCCTTTAGCTGCCAACCGGTCTACCCTCTATTCTGTCGCCGCACCGCGAACCAGCCCTATCGAAAGGCTTTTCCCAAATACAGTCCACACCCGCCGGAGTCTCATGATTTCCTTTCTTGACTCCACGCACCAGATTCTTAGGAACCTGGACCATTGAGAAAGACCTTCTCAATTTCCCATAACCGCCCCCGCTTACAAAGTTGGCATCATAACATTGTGGCGCCAACATTTGGTCCTTCGAGCCGGATTTCTTATATTCTAATCCGCCCTGCCGAACGATTCTTAGTAGCCCTAGATTCGTCTGGGTCACCCCGCATTCCAATCTAGATTCGTCTAGATATCTACCGCATTAAATAGTCTACGTTTTAAAAGAACTGCCTAGGCACGTTCTTACCGCACTTCAACCGCCCCTTACAGGAGTTACCTTTAGTAGTCATTATTTAATTAAAACCGCACAATATATAAGCTAATCATCGAGGTATACCTAATCTATATATTGTATACTAATTAATTCACTATATTGAATATCCAAGAATATCTCCATACATTCTGTTTAATAACGCCTTCAAAGATAAGTAGATATAAAAGTAGTACCTCCGCCCGCTTGCTATTATTCCTAAGTTACGGTAGTTAGGTATATATATTGCTTTCTTATCTATTCGACGCTTATCGATTCTTGTCTACGCCGATCAGCTGTGACTGCAGTTATATTTATGTATTCTTCTTTTACAAATAATTCAAGTAATTTACGTTATTAGTTATTAGCTAATAATGGCGCCGCCAAAGAAAGTCGAGTCAGAGTCTGAGTCTAAACCTAACAACGATGTAATTGTTTTAGAAACTAAACGCGATACTCTTTTTGAGTTTATTCAAATTGTATATGAAAACTCGAAACAGGCACATATTAGTGAAGAATGTAAGGAGAATTTTCTAAGTTCAGTCGAAACGATTGAAGATATTCGATCTGAGTTTAGACAGCTTGTCGATGAGCATAATCGCGCACAGCTTAAAAGTGATCCATCTTTTAAGCCCAATTTTAAATCGCTAAACTCGTTTGAAGATTTATATTGTCGTATCAAACGTGTATTGAAACGTGTTGAACCCAATCCTTCGCGGGTGGACTTTGAGCGCGACCAGAGAAGTTCCATTGAACGAATTGGAATAAAATCTAGGATGCCGGCATTGCCAGCAATTGAACTGATGTTTTTTGATGGTGATGTAAGAAACTGGCCCTTATTTTATGCTGGATTTAAGTCTATGATACATGACAATACAATGTTGACAAACGCGGAGAGATTGTACTATTTGATAGGGAAGCTCTCAACTAAGGCCCAAACAGTGTTCTCGGGAATAACACCGTGTGCTGATATTACGATACTATATTAAAATGTCTCGTTGATAGGTACCAAGACACCCGCATGCTTGCATCTACCTACTTAGATCAGATATTGAATCTCAAGCTGAGCGGGCCCGCGTCATCGGCTAAATTCCAAACATTTATGGATCAGTTTGTTACCGCCGCTAATGCGCTAAAAAACTTAAAACTTGATAATTTGACAGATTACATGTTGCTACATATAGCATTAAAAAAATTAGATGAAGAGACAATCCGCGCATTTGAATCTCATTATCGTTTTGAAAGTTTACCTACGTTTGATCAGCTGTCAGATTTTATTCGAGGACAATTTAAAATTTATCATAACACGCAAACTAGTGCAAGTACGTCAAGTACTGCTTCACGAAATTTTAATAAACCGCGAAGTCATGTACCTCACCCACAGGCTCACGTAGCCGTATCCGCTGCACACCGGAAATGTCTTTGTGATAATTTCGTACATGACCATTTCTTCAAGTGTCCTAAATTTAACGATTTAACGCCTTCCGCTCGGTTTCAATGTGTTAAAGAACATAACGCATGCATTAATTGCCTTAGTTTAAAACATAAAACCCGCGAATGTAATTCAACCTTTAAGTGTCGCAATTGCAACCAGAAACACCATTCCTTGTTGCACTTTAATAAGGCAAACAACAAAAATACATCGCAACCACGCGATGTTCAGCTGGGATCGGGAATCGAGCCCGCGCCCGAAACCAACGCAACCGCTCCGCCGCGAGCGCCATCGCCTACGGAAACACGTCATGCGAACGTAGCATCGCTACATACATCCATCGCCGCGCGAACTTCGGACACCGCGTGTAGCAATGCTCACACCGCGCAATGTACACAACCCGTAACTGTATTATTATCGACCGCTCAAATCGTTATCTATGATAAAGCCGGTAAGGCACATTTGGTTAAATGTTTACTTGATTCGGCTTCAACGAGCAGCTTTATAACTTACGAATGTTGCACGCGCTTGGGTTTGAATTATAATACAGATACGCAGATGACTGTGCGTGGTTTTGGGGGTTCTGAAAAGTCTGTAAGGGGATGTACATACTTTAAATTTTAATCACGATTTTCGGATAATGTTCATTTTCAAGTATCGGCACTCGTTGTCGACCGCATCACTGATAACTTGCCTTCGCTACCCGTAGATGCTTCTGCGTTTACGCATATTCAATCGCTGCCGCTCGCCGACAGCACCTTTGCTACGCCCACCGAGGTTCACGTGCTTCTCGGTGCAGATATTTTTCCGCACCTGTTGATACCGGGATCGGTACATAGCAGTGTGGACGGAACGATGCCCGCTATTGAAACTGTTCTGGGTTACATAATTATGGGTTCTGTTCCCATGTTGATACCCAAACATAACTCCGCTTGTTGTGCAGTTGTGCAACATTCATTGGATCACCTACTGAAAAAGTTTTGGGAACTCGAAGAAGTAACCGCTCCACCCGCCCACAGTCAAGAAGATCTTGAATGTGAGAACCATTTTCGCGCCACTACTACGCGTGATACTAATGGTAGATATACCGTGGCTTTACCGTTTAGTGATGATGTATTTAAATTAGGAAATTCGTATTCAACCGCATATAGACGATTTTTGTGCTTGGAACGGAAGTTGTCTTCCTCAAATACGCTGCGCGCCGCCTACAACGATATCATTCGTGAATACGTTGATAAAGGTTATATAACTGAAATAGGCACTATTGATGATATCGCTTCTTTCGCATCCTATTTCGTTCCGCATCATTGCGTTCAGCGTGAAGATAAGAAGACCACAAAAGTTCGCATGGTTTTGGACTCCAGTAGCAAGACCAGCACAGGGCTGTCTCTGAATGAAGTACTACACGCAGGCCCTAATCTACAGGGTGATTTAAATGACATACTTCTGAATTTTCGCCTTTTTAAAATCGCGATTTCTGCTGACTGTCGACAAATGTTTTTACAAATTGGAATGCACGAAAATGATCGCAAATATCAGCGAATTCTTTTCAGATTTCATCCACACGACCCGATATTGGTCTTCCAATTCAATAGGGTTTGTTTCGGAATGAAGTCGAGTGTATTTCACGCCATTCGCGTCATTCATCAGCTGATTGCCGATGAAGGGCACCGGTTTCCCATAGCCGCCGCAATAGCATCAAGCTCCACGTACATGGACGATGTATGCTTCAGTATAATGTCGGATGATTCATCACAAAACGATGAAGCCGTTGCTGTTGCCGCATGTACGCAACTTATCGCCTTATTCAAGTGTGGTCAATTCGACCTCGTCAAATGGACCAGTAATGCTCCCAGTGTTTTACGTGCTGTTCCCGCCTCGCATCGTGCATCCCCAGATCTTGAGATTGATAGGGGTGCCACTCCACATAAAATATTGGGCACGCATTGGGATAGGTCCGACGATGTTTTTAATTTCAGGGTTGCCACACCTGAACCAGGGTGCACCAAACGGATTATTTTATCCGTCGTCGCACGCTTATGGGATAACTTAGGTCTAGTGGCTCCCGTCATATTGCACGCCAAGCTCCTAATTCAGGAACTTTGGCTTTTGAAATGTGACTGGGACGACACGCCGCCTCGACGCATAGTGACATTGTGGTCACAGTTTTGCAGCGAGCTGCCTGCACTGAACTGTATACGCATACCGCGTCATTTAGGGGTAATCCAGGGTTGCATAGCTAACCTTTTGGGTTTTTCGGACGCAAGTGAGCGCGCCTACGGTGGAGTTATTTACCTTCAGGTCGTGCACGGTGATAATAGGAACGTCGGGCTCGTATGTTCCAAATCTAAAGTTGCCCCGCTTAAAACTTTATCTATCGCAAGATTGGAACTATGCGCCGCCGTTCTGTTGTCAAAGTTGATGCGTAAGGTGCTGGCCAATTTTGAACCACGTTACAAAATCTCAAATATCTACGCCTTTACAGACTCAAAGGTTGTTCTGTGTTGGATCAGCTCTTCTCCACATAGATGGCAAACGTTCGTTGCGAATCGTGTTGTCAAGATTGTTGATAATATACCTGCCCTTAGTTTCCATCATACGGCAGGCGTTGACAACCCTGCGGATTGCCTATCGCGAGGCCTTTCTCCTGCGATGTTGGTTGACCATCCTCTATGGTACTCAGGACCACCATGGGCTTCGAAAGATGTCTCTGAGTGGCCAATCGTAGAGTACAATCACGATGACATGAACGACGTGCCAGATCTAAAGCCGCTTGCCCATACCACTACTGTAACTGCAACTCAATCGCCAATTTACGAGCTCGCACATCGTATATCTTCGTGGTCGAAGTTGTTAAGAATTGTAGTATACGTCTTCCGTTTTTTGAAGTTACTACCGCGCAGACCTGTAAATGGTTCTGATTTAGATTTTGCTGAAACTAAAGTTGTGTTAGCGCTACAACAAGTTCACTTTGGTGACGACATTAATAAATTGAAAAACGGTCAAAACTGTTCCCCCGCATTACAAAAATTGAAACCATTTTTGGATAAAAATGGGCTCATTCGCACCGGTGGACATCTTTCGAATGCTGCTATTAGTTATTCGCATAAACACCCGTGTGTTCTACCTAAACACGATCATTTGGTCGATATCATAATAGATGCATATCATAAAAGGTACTTACATGCTGGTCCTGAGCAGCTGATGTCATTGCTTAGGCATCGCTTTTGGATCCTTGCCGCTCGGCGAATCATTCGTCATCGGATACACAAGTGCAATACTTGCTTCAGGGCAAAGCCTCGTCCAACCTTCCCAATGATGGCAGACTTGCCTGTACATCGTGTGAACCAGGTGGACAAGCCGTTTTCCCAGACAGGATGTGATTACGCTGGCCCTCTACAATACACGCCAGTACGTGGTAGAGGTGTCAAAAGCCGCAAAGCATGGCTTTGCATATTCACGTGCTTGGCCACGCGCGGTTTGCACATTGAGGTAGCCACGGACCTGAGTACTGCAAGTTTTCTCGCTGCGCTCAAGCGCTTTCTTTCGCGCCGTGGTCCAGTTCAATGTCTCTACTCCGACAACGCCACAAATTTCGTTGGGTGCCGCTCATATCTGCGCGAGCTTTATAAGTTTCTAGACAATTTTCAGCCACACCTTGAACATGAACTTACCGAGAGTCGTATTGATTTCAAGCAGATACCACCACTCAGTCCACACTGGGCAGGGGCTTGGGAATCTATGGTAAAGATTGTAAAGTGCCATTTTTTCAAGGTTGTAGGCCAACAAATTCTTTCCTATGAAGAACTCATAACGGTCCTCAGTCAAGTCGAGGCCCTTATAAATTCTCGTCCGCTCACCGCTTTGAGTGCAGATCCCGCTGAGCCTTCAGCGCTTACGCCGGCTCATTTTCTGAATACCGCGCCACTTTTATCGCTACCTGCACCTCAACTAGAGTCATCTAACCTACGCGAGAGGCATTCGCTTCTAGATAAAATGGTCCAATCGTTCTGGAAACGATGGAGAGTCGATTACTTGCATCAATTGCAGTCCCGTAGTAAGTGGACTACGCCGTCTACTCCAATCGAATTAGGAACGGTAGTAGTTATTATCGTCGACAACGTACCTCCTCTTTCATGGCCTCTCGGTGTCGTGGTAGAAGTTCACCCTTCGAGGGATGGAACAACACGTGTAGCAACCGTTAGGACGAGTAAAGGGAAATTCGTGCGCCCTGTTGTTCGATTATGCCCATTGCCAAGTCAGTAGTATAGATATGTAGATTTACGATCTACATAATAATATTTATTTATAAGGTTAGGTATACGCACTTAATGTAACGCTATAAATGATACATATATTTTTAATTTTTTTAAAGGTAACCCTTTAAGGTCGGGGGTATGTTGCCGCCAAAACCATTTAATATTATTCATATTTCGCGCGCATAGTCATCCCACCACAGTTCTCTGTCTTTTAGTTTATCGCGTTGGCAGTTATATCCGTACAACCCTCACTTCTATGTATTATCCCTTTCCCACGCACGCCTACTGCATATTTGCCTCTCACATATGACGAGATGGATCCATTGCATCAGTACGTTGTCAAATCCCGTCGAGGCAACTGCTAACCGCAGAAAGTACGGCAGAGAAACTGTTACTTGAATAGTTTTACAATTTAACGTTTATATAGACAGCAATAGTGAAAATAAGTATAAAAGGTGAACACAAACGTGAGTGTTTCGTGAAGTGTTCGCTAAGGAAGCTCCGCGCCCAGGCAAGCACATTGCCGGCGTGCGCTTTGGCCAGACAAGGATCCAGGAAGCTGTAGAAGCCTATACCAGATCCTCACAAGCAACGGAGAAGCAGGCAAAAGGAGACAAGGTAGGCGTGTATGTCCTATTTTCCTGTAACCCTGTAACTTTCTCCTTTAGCTGCCAACCGGTCTACCCTCTATTCTGTCGCCGCACCGCGAACCAGCCCTATCGAAAGGCTTTTCCCAAATACAGTCCACACCCGCCGGAGTCTCATGATTTCCTTTCTTGACTCCACGCACCAGATTCTTAGGAACCTGGACCATTGAGAAAGACCTTCTCAATTTCCCATAACCGCCCCCGCTTACAAAGTTGGCATCATAACATTGTGGCGCCAACAAAATGTACCACTTAGTTAGGAACTTGATGGAAGAATATCAATTTGCTTCGGTTCTGTAGTAGATCGATATGGTGCGGCAAAGATGATTGTAATTATAAGGATGGATTCCTACCCTAATCAAATCAAAAGGTCAAATGAAAATTTGCTTACACGCTCATAGTACAATGTTTCTAGTTCATCGGGTTGGGTACTGCGTCAATACGGTCGGGTACTGCGTCAGATAAAATTTATTTGTTTTCGTATGTGTCCCTGTCGTTTAAGGGCCTGATATCAAATAAATGTGATGTTTCGGTGGCAGGTAAACTAGTTCAATAATTATATAAATAACATAGGTTGTCTAAGTGCTTTTATTGTAGTAGGTGTAGTATTGGGTATAGTTCGTAGTATTTTGTTAATAAAGGCATACCGCCGGTGAAAGAGAAATACATATATATTGGAGATTAACCCCCTTACTTATAAAAAATCCGCTATGTAGTTGCTAAGTAATGGATAACTAAACAGTGTTTAAGTAATGCTTAAATATTTCTTACTTATAAACGCTACATAGCACCTGTTTAGCTAAGCAATGGATAATGAGGTCGAACGTATTTTAAACTGACAACATTGAACTAAAAGGTATTATAAAAGACCCAAATTGCCAAAGAGTACGTATCTAGTGCTGAAAATCTTATAATTAAAAAGTAAAAAAAATACTATTCTTTGTAGACCTACTGATTTTTGTACATATGGTTAGGCGTACTGGAGACTTCTGAAACGAGTTTTTTTTTGCAATATGGTAAATTGTAAGTGCCCCAGTATTCTGTGAATTCGATCCAGCAACCTATTCCATAGCATAATTGGAAATGCATTATGGAAGCCCGGATACCGTTATATCCCGCTGGAAATTATCTTTTTCCATCCCAAACAATACCTATGCCCAATTATGTCTACGTGTTTTCTATGAAGCCAAGATTCCAATCTTCATATATTTTTTTAAATCATTCTATAGCGATTCCTTAAATTACAGTAATATTATAAAGGCCGTAATATGTTCTTGTGTTTCGTCTAGTGTGTTATAGAAATTATTTTGTATGTCAGTCTCAATCCTCATCCAATAGGAATATACGAGTGTGGCACAATCCTCATATTTTTAATTCAGGAACTGTACCCGCGGTATACTCTTCAATAAGATCACGAAAAGTAAGTAGGTTACGCATAATATTTATTTCATCATCCAATGTATGTTTCTACTTGCTATATTTTTACGATTTATTAACAGAGTATGTCGTGTTTATAGTTTTGTATACCTCCTTGACAATAACCTCAATAGTAACTAAATCAGCTGATCAGAAATATAGGCGCCATCTTGCTACTTAAATATTTAAACAAGGGTCGGACGGTGTTTAAATTGACAGCTGATTTAAGCAGTACTTAGGTACTGGATAAAGTTATGCAGCGTTTATGAGTAAAGAATTTTGCTAATCAGCGGCTAAGTAATGCTTAAAATTTAAGTAGCGTTTATAAGTAAGGCTGTTAATGTTTAGAGTCTACCTAGACTTCAAGAAAGTACCGGGAAAAATACATAAAATGTTTGGCGTCCAAATTTATTTTAGCACCTTAAAAACTCGCGCCAAAATTGGAAACAGTTTTGCCAATAAAACATTGAATTTGGGGTTTTCCCAATACTTTTTTGACTGAATGTATGCTGAGCACTTGAGGTGATTCATAACTTCTATGGATTCAAACCACAGAAATTCGTTTATGTCAAAGTTTTCGTATAGTTAATAATATGTTTTACAAGCAAGCGCCATCTCTTTATATCTGCACGCGATTGTGGAATATATTACACATTCGTGGCAGATTAGGATAGGGATATCCTATTCTCCTATCAGCCTCTTCAGTCACAAAAATTAGTGACATAAATTTTTGCTCCGTTCTACAGTATATCCATCATAGAAGACAGGTGATTTCTGTTGCAAACAAAAATGTGTTCTTTGACCTTGGGATGAGCATCAACAATACCTTAGGAGCCTTCTTATGACGTAGTTGTATGACTCTTATAAGCTATTTCTAAGCATGTCATGACAATTTGTAAATGCAAGAGCGAAGTCCACGAATAACATTTTCATTATTCATATTTTAACAAGAGTAAAAAAGTATAAGGTGAAGATGTAAGTATGAGTCTGATAATATAGAAGCTATTAAATTTAGGATAAAAATCAGATTTAAGGACAAAACTTTTATTTATTTATAATGCACCTTATTTTTCAACAACAATATAATATTAGGTCCTTACATATGAAATTGGCGTTTTGTATGGGAGGAACAAAAAGTCGAATATTTTTTAATATAATATATTTAATTAATCAAAGTATGAACCATTATTTTCTATGCACTTTTGCCATCTCATAGGTAGTTCATTGATCCCTTTACTAAAAAAACCAGTCGGACGGGAATCAATAAAATCTTTGAAGGCGATTTGGACTGCCCCATCGGAGTTGAATTTTTTCCCTTGCAAGAAGTTATCCAAATTTCGAAAAAAATGGTAATCTGTTGGAGCAAGGTCCGGGGAGTACGGAGGATGTCTTAGACTTTCCAATTGAAGCTCTTCTAATTTAGTAGCCGTCTGTAGCGCAGTGTGTGGTCTAGCGTTGTCGTGAAGCAGCAGTGGCGTGGAGCGATTGACCAGCCTAGGTTGTTTAGCCGCTAGCTTTTCCATCATGGTTTGCAATTCCTGACAAAAGACATCAGCCGTAATAGTCTGGCCAGATTTGAAAAAACTGTAATGAACAATACCGGCACTAGTCCACCAAACGCTTACAAGTAACTTTTTTGGGGTTAATTTTCGCTTGGGGCAGGATTTGGCTGGCTGGCCAGGATCTAACCATTGCGCTGAGCACTTCCGACTATCGTAAAGAACCCATTTTTCATCACAGGTAATGATTCGGTTTAAAATACCTTCATTATTGTGCCGGTTTAGTAATGTAACGCAGCAGTCGACGCGCGTTTGCCGGTTTGTTTCAGTCAATTCGTGAGGTACCCACCTTTCAAGCTTTTTAATCTTCCCAATTTGCTTCAAGTGAATTAAAACAGTTTTATCACTAACATCGCAGCCTGCAGCTAACTCGGACGTGGTTTGCGATGGATCCGCTTCCATAATAGCCTTCAACTCTTCATTATCAACTTGAGTCTCAGGCCGTCCACGGGGCTTGTTCTGCAGGTCGAAATTTCCAGAACGAAAACGTTGGAACCAAAAACGAACTGTGTTTTCTTTTGCAACACGACCGCCATACACATCATTCACCCTTCGAGTTGTTTCCGCAGCACTAGTGCCACGGCGGAACTCGTACTCGTAAATAATGCGATATTTAAGGTTTTCCATTTTGTAAAATGAGTGACGCAAACAGAAAAAAACAGAAGAAAAAAAACAAATGAATGACGATCATCGAAGCACAAATACATGAGTCTATAGCTGTACAAATTTGAATTTGGAATTCCTTACCAAAGAGGAGAAATTCGTGATTAAAGTGGCCAGTACGAAAAACGCCAATTTCATATGTAAGGACCTAATAATAAAGTACAACAGGTTTTAAATTCGAACAATTATAATATGATAACAATTTCTTTGATATTGTTAGGCCCGATAAAAAATGATGTTTTGTCATACTAGTTTGATGTCAAATATCTGGCAATTGTTATGAATGTTATTCAGTTTAAGTTAGGAATTCAAAATTTAAATTTTGTTTTAATTAAACTCTTCTGTATTTGTTTTTCGAATTTATTGATTGATTTATATTCGCGCCATTTGAGTTTTCTCTTTGACATCTCCCTAGGTAGGTATAACGGATATTATAATCAAGAGGAGGAATTATTTTGCAAACGGCAGCTTGGAGTAGGAAAGATATAGGTACCAATAACTTTTAATGATCCAAATGTCTAGGTAATAAAAAATTTAAATATTTGCTTTGAAAAATGTAAACCTACGTGGTCGTTAGATACCAAGGTTGTAGTATCTATTGCACAGGGTTATGTAGAGAATCAATTGGCGATCAAGCAAGGCATTCGGCAGTCTAGGTAGTATGACCAATAATCTAATACAATCTATCCCCGCGCAAACACCTTTTTGTCCTAGTGATAACGTTTTATTGACTTTGGGAAGCGTAATATACTATCATATCATGCTCAAAGGCAACACGCCACTGCCTAGATAATAGTTAGTGCGGACTTTGTGAAATTATGTGAAAATTAAACATGAGTGGAAAACATTCCGTTATGAATTTCCCATCACACAACGCAGTATTGGTGATATATTTATATGCACCTTATATATTTCAAGTTACGCGAAATATATGTACATAATTATTACCAAACGATATTTCAGAATGAAATAGTAATATAAGTTGTAAATAGAGTTCACGCAAATTGTATCTACATAACGAAGCGATCGTTATTGTTGGTCATAAAAAAATTACGATTGTTGTGATAGCCAGTGATAAAGGCGTTTTTTATCGTTCGACAGTAACTTCCCTATCGGTGGTTTCTTTACGTGGTCTATCAAACTTAGTTGTTTTTTGATCTCCATTAAAACATCACGGTGTTTTCCTCTGTTTTTTTTTAAAGTATTATCTTAGGAAGTGTTTTTATTTTTAAAATCGTGATTTAGACTCTATCACAATATCCATGAGCAAAGGATGATAGTGCGTTTAAAGTTGATTCAAAGGAAATTCGTTGCTAAACAAGGTATTTGTATTGTATGTCTCTGTTGTGTGTGTGGTGACGGGCTAGAATGTCACCCCCTAATCTCTACCCGTGGGTGTCGTAAGAGGCGACTAAGGGTAACACACTAGAAGGTGGGCAGCAGCGCTTTCTGAGGAACTGATATCTCACACTGCGATACCCAAGACGCCTGCTAAGCGTGGGGATTACGGCAAATCCCCCCATAATGGGGAGGCTATGTTCAGCAGTGGACAATTCGGCTGATACAGTTCAGTTTTTAGCATGCTGCCTTCTTGACCCTTCATCGACGTGTTGTGTGGCCAATGCTTAGCAACACTTTACTTACGTCGATGTAAGTACCATTCTGGCCATTAGGCTTCTCTTTAACCGACTTAAAAAAATGGAGAAGGGTCTTAATTTGACTGAATTTTGGGCTTGTTACCGCAGAACTTGTTGTGTACCGATTTTGATGTTACTTTATATTCGTAAGCTGGTGCTTTTCATGTAGTCCCATTAAATTTGAGCGAGATCTGTTGATTAGTATTTGAGTTATCTCTTATAGTGCGTATTTAATGGGCTTCCACTAGTCTTATCATTTTCACTCGTCAAGAATTGTATAGAATGGCTTGGTTTATTCACTTTTTAGTGCATATTTTTTAAAATATTTTCCTTTTCAATTAGGTATTATTTAATTATGTTTCTCTTATAAAACTTATTGAATTAAACTTAACTTGTACGGATTCCTTTATTCGTCCTTCCAAATTGTAACCTGTAACAATAATTGTAGTAGCGGATAGAACATCTACCCGTCACGAAGTCTATTTCAGTATAACGTTTGTCTATTATGTAATGTTTCAAAAGGTATGCCGTAGAAAGACATACTACTGATGTCTAAGAGGCATAGACGGTCTCTATTGTAACCTACTACTCTAAGGCTTAAATCCTAGATTGTTTACATTCAGTGTATGAGTTTCCTGCGATGCGCGGCAATCCTAATATTTTTTTTTACATGTAATTATCAGCAGATTAAACTTTAAATTGTCCATGTACCGCAGCTTTCGCTTTCACTGTTATCTGTCTACGACGTAAAGTGGATCTGCGTTCGCTTATTAATGATTATTATTCTAATAATAACAAGTCTTAAAAAAAAACAATAAATTGATTTTACTGAAAAACCCTTTAAAAAATAAAATTTTGCTAGCGACAGTTCCGCCTAATTTTCCTGTTAAGTCTACGTGATGCCATAATCTCCACGTAGGTAGCCCAACTGAAATATTTTTTCGATGCGTTTCGCGTGTACACGAAGCATCCTCAGTCACGAGTCTTGAGAGAGAGAGAGAAAATTAGGCGGAAATGTCACTAGCTATATTTTAATGTCTTTTGTAGAGTTTTTCTTTAATATTAATTTAAGGTTGGCTTAAAATATTGACTATTATTGAATATGGATACCCGCAAATTAACGCCCTGAATCTCTTGATTATTATTCTCTTAATCGGTTCATCATTATTGTGTATTTATCTCTCTCCTAATTGACGAAAATAGTGCGGATCAACGGACGACGCAGTCTTCCATGCGTTCTAGTCTAAACATAGATCGGTAAGGAGCCTTGGCCACGTTCAACCACTGTCTAAACTAAACTTGATCAAACACTGTCTATCTACAGACCTTTCCATTGACGAAAGCGCACACCTCTATATTTTTTAAAGTAATTGTTACTACTACCTATTCTATACCCAAGCGGTTATATTTTCCATTTTATTGTTTTACTAGCAGGCCTGGCAAACGTTGTTTTGCCATATTAATGCTTTTTACCATTAATGCTTTTAAATTGTATTTTATATGAAACGTTTGTATTTTTAACATAGGGCCATCTATTGAATGCTTACTCAATCCAGTCAACAGATATGGTATGGCCTGTAAACTAAAGTTCGGCCGCCGAGAGAATGCCTTTAACAGTTCGTGTTCGTATTGTTGTTTTGGCTTTTAAATGAAGTAATATATACAAAATTTCCCATTCTCAGATACTTAAACGCCTGACTAATACAATATTATGCAGTCAGAGTGTCTATATTACTTTGAAATGAGAAAAAAATATTCACAAAACGAACTGTCAAACGCATTCTCTCAGCGGCCGGACTATAATAAACAAATAATTTGCAATAACAAAATATTGCGACTATAAATTGAGATGTAAGCTATCCTATCCTATCTTTCAATTTAGATCAAATTGCATTCGGTGCTGTGCATATCAAATTTAAAATTGGTTTTTTAGTAGGAGTCCATCGCGGACAAACAACGTGACACGTATACATGTATATGTACGTATGTATATATGTACGTTTTTATATATAAAGATGTCACATATGTGGGTGTAAACCACACTAAGACGAAGTGAACATAAAGGCCTAAATGTGCATCAATAGTTTACTGTGGAGGAGCTTACCATCTTGAAAAGGTCTATACACGCTATACAGTTGTGTTTCTTGTGTTTTTCTATAACAGTTAGTTCCTTCTCAGAATGTATATTTTATTTTTTATCAGCAATCATCTAGATTTCTGGGGAGAAGGAATTTCTCTCACGAATTTTATTACTAAAATAGTATTGTTTATCATCGCTAGCCGTTTTCGTACCCGTATCCCACTGACGGGTGGTTGGTACAATATGTCTTCTATAACAACAAAAGAACAACACCAGACGTAGTAAGCACTTTTTTTCGTAAAAATGGGGTTTGGTTTTGCCTGACACCATTATAATATAGTCTAAATATCTATTTTAGTTTCATTAAAATATATCATAAAGCTTAAAAAATATAATGGAAATGTGTTACCTAAACGTAATAGTATTATTGACATATGTATTTAAACTAAACACGTTCTATTTATTGCAAAAAGAATTATTATAAGTTACATACAAGTACTTACGAATACTATGTATGTAAATATATTCCGCATTTAATTTTATTTCACCTTCGACATTGAACTTTAAATGATGGCGAGCAATAACGTTGACTATTTGTTTACAATTTATTGTCAATGTCAAATTCTTGATATCAATGTTTTAATGAAGACACTGGATTTATTTACTTATTTGGACTGCCTATGAGTCCAAAAGCTTTTATTGTAGTAGCTGTAGTGTTGTATATAGTTCGTAGTATTTTGTTAATAAAGGCATACCGCCGGTATTAAAAAAAATTAAGACTCTCAAATTTAAGTAAAACTCAGTCATACATTAATTGTAAAAACATGCCATATGTGTAATTAATATTTGAAGAACAGTATAAGAAAAATCAACAGGGTGTCATTCATACTTTTTAATTAAATTCGCTTCGCATATTTTGATTCATGAATCGTTACTAATTTAGTCAACACAAACTCTATTCAGCTAGTTGGCGGTTACGCAAATTCGCACCTTGTCAGTAGCACGAATTCATGTTGAGTTTTGCCTATAGAGTAGTAGTATTCTATGATAGTGCGATGAGAATGGAACGGGAACGAATGGGAATAGTGCGTATCTGTCTGCTGTTCTCGACGCACCGGTCAGTTCGCGGGGGCGTAGGCTGGTACAGGCAGACGGCCAAGCGGTTCGCGGCGAGGCGGTGTCAAGTTCGTAGCTGCACGTCTCCGGCGCGGCGGGAGCGGCATCGCTTATAATTAGCAGTTAGCCGTGGTCGGCGCGGCGGGCCGCACCGAGAGGCGGCGGGCGATGCGCCGCCCGGGCCCCGCGCATGCTGCGCCTACACTACTTCTCCGACAACCCCGCGCTAGCCGTCGCAGAAGACGAAGAGACAGTATACTCCATCGATCTCATCAAGGAGTTCGAGGCTGTAGACCGCGCATGGAAGGCGTTCCTGGCTGACTGGCTGCTGAAAGGTCCGCTTGTTTATGTCACCCACGCTCACTACGCCGACGATGTTTTGTTTTGTTTTTGTTTTTCTATTGTTATGCCATCTGTAACTTAAAATTCATCCTATGCAATGGTGAAATGGTGAGTTTTCAGAGATATTATTAATTTTCACCACGTAAAATTAGCATATGGCGCTCGTAGCCGCAGACAACGGAAATGACTTCACGGTGGTTAAAGTACCTAAGTGTCGGTTACTCGTGTATTTCAACGTTTTAGCATCTATTTATGCATTAGACAGCAGTGGACGGAATAAATATATTGCATCAATTCGGTCTACTATGACTGTGGAAATAAATGTTTGTTATTTTTTCAAGATACAATTTCAATGGAATAAATACTCTTGTAGGTTATGCTATTGAGTAATGTAGCCAAGTCCCTAAATTGCACGTCTCTGCTTTGTGCGTCAGAAAATAAACAGCTGCACTTCAAAGTACTTATCTTACCCCAGCAGGTTGCCATGCGCCAGCTGCGCACTTCATATTATCGTTGTTCCCTTGGATGTATTTTCAACGACGACGTTCCGAATATGTGCGTGCATATAAAACAATAACGTAAATCCAGACCTAACCTCTATTCTGTCGTCATGCTAGTTTCGGCGTGACGTCATGGCCTTAACGCCGCTTGCGCAACCGGCGTCGAACGTAAATAAACAAAAAGGCGTAACGTGTCTATAATTAATAGTCGTTAGGAACTATCTTTGATGCCCTGTGAAGCTACTATGGTTGAATAATGTGCAAATTGTGCAATGTTTTGCAAACAAAATAAGTAGATTATTTCGCCTGGCTTATAAATAAAATGATAGCTCTACAACCTAGTCTTATAATCATCTAGAAGAATTCACTGTCTAACAACTGCGTCTTCCGGTTTGGTATCCGTTTAAAACCCTTTTTATCCGTTAATCAAGCAAGATTTATTTTCGATACAAAGAAATGTTTATTATAAGTCTGGAGTCAAGAATTGTAATCGACATTACTATAGGGGTGCTATATAATGAACCCAAACATATGGGAGAAAGCTTGGTGTTTAAATAAACAAATTTGTAATACCCGTCATGAATCTTAAACAGCAAAGATTTTCTTAATCTTTACTAGTTTATTTAGTACATGTGTTACGAGTTTCTACGATATACGATAACAATATATTAATAATGATTACAATATATTACCTTCCTGATCTCTCCCTAGAAGATAAACAGAATACGGAAAACTATACACGAACCCAGGTGTACAGAGTTGAAATAACACCACTGCTCGCATAACTAACTAGAATTTACCTATCTACATGTCTATGCACATGTATATGCAGTTTGTAATGACAAGGAAAGAATATTCAAATATTATGCGTCATACCTGTTGTTAGAAAGAGATAAATAAACAATTTGTGTTGCCACCGCCACGAGACGTTCCGATCACCATTACGCTGTGATTTCTTTCATTCTCCTCTCACACAAAACGATCCACACATCTCGCTCATCCATTTCATTGTGACAACAGTCGCATGAAGAAAAAAAGTGAAGCTATACTTACGCCAAAAATTAAACATTTTTCTAATCTCCCACTGTGCCTGTATAATTAGCCTGTAAAGACCCAGGAATGCATATTTAACAACTTTTTCCTAAAAACACACGATTAGCGGCAACGGATTTACGGGATGCTCGGAAGTGCAAGACTGGTAGCGACTACGGCAATTACCTTGTAAGTGTCTAGTAAATTTGGGGAGTTTACAACTCATCTACAGGTAATAAAAATCTTAGCCCAGGTGAGCATGTAAAATGGGCTGCTGGCCTGCCGCTATGCTCTTAGTTTAGACGCTAGGAGCGCTAGACGCTGTTTGTTTGTTTAATGGTTTTCGTGGTATTCGTGGATAAGCATGTGGGTTCTTCGGAGTGTATAATAATCCTTCTTCCTAGTGACATCGTATCGTCCTGTCATGTCATTAGATATGCAATAATGGCGCGGTATATTTTTGCCTTTGACCACAATGCTACCTCACAGTAAGAATGATGTGGTCTTGATTGGTTAAAAACTTGCATTTAGAAGATATTATTTTGAAGACCGCTACCGAAACACCATTAGGTGCTTGGCGACAGATTTTCTAGCTAGTCAGGCGAGAATTTACAAACTGCTCTATTGTGCCATTAGATTGAAAGATTTTTTGTTAAGAGGCCTTTTACATTTGCAGCCATTTGCAGCCTTCTCACTCGCACATTTAGACATAATGTCAAAAAGCAACAATATGGTATTTTTTTTTAAGATGTGGTCTGACATTATTTCGCTGTTTGAGACTTTAGATGTTCTCGACTAATTTTCATGTTGATATCTGTAATGGGGTACCCAAAACGCGTAATTTAGTTATTTAAAATTTTGGGCCTCTAATTCTAATTGGACTCAACATGTTACAAAATAAAAATATGTTGAGACCATCTATAGACGCAAAAAGCAAAATAATGTCAGACCACATTTTAAAAAATCATTACCAAATTGTTTCTATTTGAAATTATCTTTAAAAGTGCGAGTGAGAGGGCTGCAAAATGTAAAAGGCCTCTTAACCATCCGTGAAAATATTAATGATAAGGATTTTGATGAAGTTTACCAAAGCCTGTATCTCAAAGACGGACATAGGCTACCCAATGTTTACCATAAGGGTAGATTTATATTAGAGCGGGCCGTGCCCGGGGCGTGCCGTGCACGTGGCCCGTACGGGGCACGGATTTGAAACGTTACATACATTTTGTATGAAGCAATTTATATTAGACCGTGCCTGATCCGTGTCCCGTCCGGGCCCGCCTACTAACGTACGAACGGGCTCCACCCCGGGCCCGCCCCGTTCACGGCCCGGCCCGGACACGGCCCGGTCTAATATAAATCATCCCTAATGGTCTCACTTGGGTGGATTCCAAAGTTTCGCGATGTGACCAAAACCCATTCGTGAGAAGTTGCTGACATGTTAGTAACATAATATATACATAGTGTTGCCATTACTTATGAAATTAATACCTTATTAAACATAACTGAACTGGAACCAGGAAGCGTAGCGTAGTGTGAAAACGCTTAAGTACCACTGTCGTGTCGTGTAAATGCTTTCATGTAATTCAACGCTGTGTCCGAGCATCCTGTCTATATGTAAAATCATTATTAGATGTAAAATGGAAACCTTTGTCGGGTAATCTGATATGTTGTTTGTACATAGTGACACGATGAATGTCGTTGAATGAAAACTGAAACCATTTTTACGCTTATACTTACTACAGGCGGGTCCACAAGAATGTTATTTAAAATTGTTCATCAGACAATGCATATATTATTGACTAGCGGCCTGCCCCTTTCACAAGGTCCCTTCAAGGTTATTTCACAAAAAACACAATTTTTTTGAAATTATTTTATAGCCCATGTTTTTCAGGCATAATAAAGGATTATATATTATATAAACGTGAAATTATTTTTCAAATCGGTCCAGTAGTTTTTAAGTTTTTTCGTTACATACAAAATACAAATCTTTCCTCTTTCTTACACGACTGCCCACAAAAGTGAGCGTTATGTTTTCAGGGTTCATGTATGTATGTTTGTGAGTTTCTTTATTCCACCATAACTTCTAAACGGCTTAAACGATTTTAATGTATGATATATCATTAGATTCGTCTTGATAACCCAAGTGATACCATGTACATAAAAAGAAATAAAAACAGTACTGGCGGTTTTTATACGCTATAAGGTAAGAAAATTTTTTTTTATCCCATACACATACATATATATATCCATCTTTTCATTTCAATTTTTTTCATTCATCAAAAACGATTTCATAAATATAATATATAACTTCCAGTTTTAATTTCAATGGAACGAAAAAACGATTAACGATAATAAATACTCTGCAGTCGGGTTTTTTACTTTTTAAATTAATTTACTTATTTTTAATATAAGTATGATGCTAGCTTTAGTATGAAAGGATTGATTAGTGTAGATGAAGCGTAAGCTATATATAAGGATCGTAGCAAGTGGAAATCTGTGGTCTCTCCCTACCCCTACGGGAAAGTAGCGTGATTTTATGTATGTATATTAGTGTAGATATGACCGCGAATTAATGTACCTATATTTTCATGAAAGTTACTTGAAAGAACGCCAATTTTCAAAAAATATTAAAAAATTGAAATAGTAGGTAGTTATTATGCCTAAAGTATCTACTAATCGATATTCTGTGACCCAAGTCGTGTGTGTAGATGCCAAAAGGCATAATATGTATTACTAAAAATGTTACTTGCAGTTCTTCCATTTATATTCGCGTATTCCAATATTATTCTAATTATGCCTTATATACGCCCAACTGAGCAAAACTTCCAACCTACCAAATTTGTGTACTAATTGAATGCATACATTATTAATATTCATTATGTTAATAAATATCATTTTTCAATTCGAGATTCAGTTACGCTTAGATATGGTGCTTATTGATTAGCTCCCAAATCCACCGAGCTTATTAGCCACGCTTAAAAATATTCCGAAGTCCCGATTAGTGTCTCTCCAGATAGTCACAGGGCCCATTCTCGACGGTACAACACTGCATTGTCTCTCGGCAGCGAGACAAGCCGAGGGCCGAACCACAGTGGTGCCCTTGAGCTCGCTGTCAACACCTCCTTTAGTAGCCGTGCGTTTTCGGCGCCCGCAGGAGACGGGGGTGGAAAGCGCTTTTCGAAGTGCCTTCAGCACGTCCCCGTCCCGGGCTTTAAGAGGGCTTTCGCTCGCCCAAAGTCCGGTGGATTTGGACAGCCGACAGAGGTAGTCAACATCCATAAAGCAAGCGAAATATGTGTAGCAAAAGGCAACAAAACAACGACATCAAAATATTTATTCAATTTTGTCGGCCTATTCCATGAAATTAAAACACAAAGCGGGGTAAATTGGGTTTGCGTGTTTCGAAACTTGACCTCTGTATACTGCTACGGCGACGTACAGACATTTTTTTTAACACATTTGTTAGTATATGGCCAATTAAATTTTAAAGTTTAACTGAAAAAGTGCCTAACAGAAGTAGGTAAAATAAATTGGAACAACTGATTTAGATATAATCGAACACACCAAATATCAAAAATAGCATGGTGAAAAAGAAAATAAAGCGCATCGACTCGAGTTGACTCGCTCCACCTTCTCAGAATTTGGTTGATAGTATCAGTAAAATTTATGTATAAACTTGATACATACATTTTGATTGTTTCTGTTTAAAAACTTTGATTTATTATATTACTTATTAATAACTTCAAAACATAATTTAATGTATGTGCCGATATTGTGCATATGTGCGTGGTGGCTCTCTCAAAGTTTAACTGAACGCTGATTTTATCGATTTTTAAAGAGGTTTTATTAGTAAACTCAAGAACAACAAATTTAATTGTTATTTATTTATATCACAATCATGTTAGGAGTCGAGCGAAAAGGAAACGAGTAAAGAAACGGGAGTTCGCTGACGCATCTGCGCATCACCCTGGTGATAATCATCTGATGTGCTCGATTTGATATTTCAATAAAATGAAATATGTATATTAACATTCAATATATTATGCTCGATTTGATATTACAATAAAATGAAATATGTATATTAACATTCAATATATTATGCTCATTAAAATGGGATAGAAATTGTTTGAGCATATTTTTTTTTCGAATGTTTTACTCAGAACAGATACGAGGGAAATAGATCTTTAATTGCAAACGTAGCAGGTATAGCCCCCCACTTCAAAATAGAAGTAATTTTACTTTGTTTCATTAAGCTGGGGAAATTTACTCTATCGACACAAAGATTGAATATTGTTACTAAATATGGTGCAATAATGTAAATTATAAACTCCGCCACTTTAACTGGCATACACCACAAGTATCAAATAAATGACGACACTACGTTAATATGGGAAACGCTCTTAAGAGTAGAGTGCACGGAGAACTTTCCGTACAAACTTCGTTTCGTCATATTAAACTGAGTGCTGTGTTCTCTGCATGTGCGGTATCGTTGTTGTACTTACTAAAATTGAATTATGATCAAGGAATAAAATTAAACTATAAATATATTTTCCGCAATAATAATACCCGATTTTAAAATAAGTGTTATAACTTTCCTGTTCTTTACAAAATGACAAATTTACGAGGGGAAAAATTATAGTAATGTGCGGGATATAGTTTTTCCTCTCGAAAATTTGTAATTTTGTAATGTAATCCGCAGAGCAAGCGTTAATGCAATAATAAAATATTAAACTTTTTCCTGTTCTCTTTATACTTGATATGAATGATGATGATTCATTGATATTCATTAAATACTTTACTGTTTTTTTTATTTACTGTGACAAATACTTAATATCAAGCAATATAACAGTAAGTGCCGCCAAGAGGGTGAGGCTAAACGTTGGCTAAAATTACATTACTATGGGACGAAAGGAGATAAACAATACCGGTGCGAAGCTTTGTGGGGCAAACCGAGAAGCACTCTCAAGTTATCCAACGAGTAATCCTTATCTTCTAATATTTGCCTACAATTTGATTTAGATTCTGTGCGAAATTAAACGAACCATTTATAGACGGCCGAATAAATTAAATTTCTAGCGGTCTATAATATTGAATCTACAATTTATTTTAAGGTGGAAACTCATGTCTCTAGCTTGGAATTCAAAATTTTAACAGGTTTTATTGCGCTCGAAGCTAATTTTGTTAATGATTCTACATGAGTATAGTATTCTATCCGTGGGGTGCCGGGTTAGAATGTCACCTCGCCATTTCTTCCCGTGGGTGCCGTAAAAGGGGACTGAAATGATATTAATAATTTGGCGCACTTTTCCTAAGTGCGCCAAATTAACAGCATGTGCAGCAATACACTACTCATCATCTCACATCCACGTGTGCAATTCACACGTGGATGTGAGTAGTGTATTGTGTGCATTAGAAGCACAACAGGGCTGTATGTATACCATCTTAGTACCCTGCCAGGGTTTCATACAATATGACCTTGTGTTCCTGTCTTATATGTTGTTAGCATAAACATATTTTTCGCAATATCTTGTTTTTTTTTTTTTTATGCATGATAGGTTAGCCTTTGACCACTATCTCACCTGATGGTAAGTGATGATGTGGTCCAAGATGTTGTTCAGGCTAACCTAGAAGTACTGGCTCCCAAGGACCGCTGCCGGAACACACCGTTAGGTGCTTGGCGACAGATTTTCTACTTGAGGGTGCTACCACCCTCAAGTAGAAAATCTGTCGCCAAGCACCTAGCCAGGCGGGCATTCGCAAAATGCCCTACCACCATGCTATAACGACTGCCATCCTAAGACAACAACCGGGACCGACGGCTTAACCCCTCCGAAGCACGGAAACGCTCAGTATAGTAATGTCACTAGCGGTCACCCATCCAACTCATGACCGCGGGCGACGTTGCTTAACTTTGCTGATCGGTTAAGAACAGCTAAGTAAACTTCGCTACGAGCGCTTCACACACATCTTCTTGTGTTTAGTCCAATGTGTTAGAGAAAACAATTTTTATGACCCTGAATGACCTGACCTTTTATGAGGCTCGCCCCCTATTACATAAGACCAAAACCTAATTGGCAACAGGTGGGTGTTTACACACCTCTGCCTACCCCTACGGGGAATACAGGCGTGATTATATGTATGTTGTATTCGCCAGTTTAAATTAATAATGCTCGTATTATCTTGTATGTAAATGATAAATTGACAACAACATTGAACCTTAAATAAAAAAGTAATGAATTCAATAAAGAAAATAGATATTGTAATTTAAAAAGATGTATTACGAGATCAAATATCTATGTTAGACGATCTAAAAACAAAACCATACAAATGTTTTATTGTTGAATTTCCCGACATGGACCTCAGCATGCGTCTTAACATAAATGACATAGCTGCCGGACACACCGTTAGGTGCTTGGCGACATATTGTCTACTTGAGGGTGGTTAACCAGGCGGGCATTCGCAAAATGCTCTGCCACCATGTGGCGAAGCTCAAGCCCGCGGCGGGATTCGAACCATGGACCTGCTGCGCGGCAGTCCATAGCCAATACCACTGAGCCCTCACTGCTTGAAAATCAATTGTTCAATGTGTATTCCTTAGAGTAAAAAAAAACCATATATACATTTACACAATACTTTGGCATTGTTCGTCCACATCATCCCTCGGGAACTTAAGTGGCCAACATAATAGATCTTTTACACAATAATAATACAGTTTTTTTGTGAGCCAGTTCCTACTCCTGTTTGTTTTTCCTATTTTTTTATTCTCCGGATACCAAGCCTTATCTGAAAATTCTATGCGGTTAATTTTTTTAGCTAACTATTCTTGTCTATACACGATAATATTTGTTTTTCATAAACTTGTTTCGTTACATAGTTCTCGACGTTTTTCGATTATCCGTTTACAGATTTTGCGAACCGCGCACACCTCATATGTGTTGTTGTAATCTTCAACCACTCCATCACACTCCGACAGACACTATCAGATGTAACTGTGGTCAAAAGCTAGCTCATTGTCAATAAGAATAATTTATAAGAGGCCTTACAATTTCCGGTTTAAAAATAAGAACTGTGTAAAATTCTCATCTTAGATGTTCTAAAAGGACGATAAAGGAAAGAATGCGCCTTCTGACCAGCATGTCCTAACATATGATCATGCTGATAAACATAATATGTATATTGTTAGTGAAAACATATTTTTAATATTCCTTGTGTTGCCCTTAGCGTTAGTATTTTTGAACCGACGCCACAGTAAACGGCTATTACACTTGCATCCATCGGCTTCCCGGGACTTACGATGTCGCTGACTAACGGTCAGAGGAAGGTCTAAAATTAACAACACACGAAAACCTAATGATTTGCCATATTTATGTTCGCCTAAATTGCAACGTTTTTCCGCAATTTTCATATATTACTCAAAAGTGGTAGTTAGACATTCTTAAAATGTCTTACCACCATCCAGTAAAGCTCAGGCTCTCGGTGAGATTCTAACCGTGGCCTTTCTGCATGGCAGTCGTTTTTTTTTATGTTATCGTGATGGAAATAGGCGAGGCCCACCTGATGTTAAGCGGTATCCTCTGCCTATAACAGATGCATTTCATCACAAGTGACGAACTGCACTGCGCCCATCACCTTGAGACATACATTGTTAAGTCTCATTTTTGCCTGTTATTTCACTGGCTCTCAAGGACTGCTGCTGGAGCACACCCTTAGGTGCTTGGCGACAGATTTTCTACTTGAGGGTGGTCGCTAGCCAGGCGGGCATTCGCAAAATGCCCTTCCACCATGCGGTGCAGCTCAAGCTCAGGGCGGGATTCGAAACATGGACCTGCTGCGCGGCAGTCCATAGCCAATGCCACTGAGCCATCACTGCTTCAAAAGTACAAACATAACAATGTATTGCTATTTAAAAGTTGGCGGACGTCTCTGAGTAGGACAGATTAAAACCACAATCCTTATTAAATCTTCAAAGTAATTTTGTTACTGGATTAAACATGCCTCTACTCGTGGGTGTAGGTGCGCTTTAGCTTCAATTATACCTTTGTAAAGGACTGGACCCAGTTCTAGTCCGTCTAATTTGAATAGAACTTGCCTAACAACTACAATTAAAACGATGTACCTACCTGCGACTGATTTCAAAGGCAGCATATATACCTATATATATTTTACATATGTATCTTTAAAAAAATATAAACACAATGTTAAAACAAACGTAATCTTAACAATAGTGTATTAAGACACCAATTTTAGTCTGCTGCAATTTTAGTATATTTATGTCCGCACTGAATTGCTGTTTTTCCGCAACAGACAAGATCGTATAATTTTAGCCAAATATATTGTATCTGCTTATAATAAAAAATTTCACGTTGTCACGAAACCACTTAATATAGAATCTCGCCAAGTGAAGTTAGACCTCAATCTGATAGGGTTCCGCATTGCGAAAGCCAATTAAAGAAAAACTGTTAGTAGGTTTTGAACACAGCTTAAAACTACTATAGAAATATGCATTTTCAATATTTGTGCTTAAAATACGGTGCATAAAATAGGTACCGAAATTGCAGATTTCTAACAAGTCTATTTTTTTGATTGACCCGTAACAAAAACGGTCTCTATTGACAATTCATTGATTGGTTATTTATTATATAGATAATAAATACAAAAGAGTAGAGTCGCCTATTTATTGGAATGGGGTTTTGGAATAATCCATCTGGTCCATTTTATACTGTGCTTTGGGTAAGGAATCCTAAAACGGCAGTATCACTGGATATTTATTATAATAAAACCTTACCTACTACACACTTCGGTGAGCAAAACTTATCAACGTTATGTTTTCCTCTACCTTTTGATATGTAGTCGGATCTATTAATAGCTTTTAAGTTATTATTACGTTGTCATCACGCTTGGCTGGCGTCTTGGGGATCGATTAGGTACGCCTATGATTAGTTAATTAACGTCAGATCAAAATAGATCATCACTTACTGACTTTATTCGTAATTAAAAAAACTGGCCAACTGAGAGTTAATAAATAATTTAATAAAATACATGATAAACAATAAACTATATTTCTATATAGATAAATGCTTGTTCTCAGTTGTCTGTTTTGATGACAATTTAGTTTTCTAATAATATGGTATGATTGGACTGATCTGCTGATTGAGCCGGAAGGTAGGCGGATTAAGCACTGGAGCTCGGAACATCGGAACAACGCGTCCTTTCAACGGTGCATCGTGTTTGGGCTTGAAGCAATTGTCTCGGGCATGTTCAGTTTTCCGCTTTGAGCAGTTTAAGCACGCTTAAAATCGTTCCGAAATGCACTGACAGCTATACAAAATCCATGTCATGAATTGTTACGGCGCTCACGACTGCGAGGTAGAAAAGTGTGAACACTGTCAAACAGCTGTCATCGCAATCAAGACACAACAAAATTTGCCTGCTAGTACCTAAAAGATACTGCATTATACTAGTATAATTAAACCAAGACATTTATTTTAGTTGTTTTGATTGAAAAATGCCCACATAAGTACTAAAACAAGAATTGATGTTCCGTTCGCGTGTTTTTCAGTACATGATCGTTCCAATTTGCTTATGACTTTAAGTACTGTATCAGCCGGATCGTCCACTGCTGAACACAGCATCCGCTATTAAAGGGATAATTGCCATAATCCCCACGCTTAGCATACGTATTGGGGACCGCAGTGTAAGTTCTTTAGAGGGCGCTGTTGCCCATATTCTAGTATTTTTTCCCTTAGTCGCACACCCACGGGATATTTGAGGAGGTGCAATTCTAACGATGATATTTGACTTTGGTCCTTCTTCTGCCAAAACTAATCGCTACAATACATTGACGTCGCTACTAACACTTTGCTAGTCGTGCCCTTTCGGACGGATATAGGATAATCACGAAAGTATAGAGAGTACCCATACAACACGTAATGTCCAATAACTATTTTACGAAATATTCTCCAGCGATTATATACCTCTTAAATAATGTCGCCAGATATACAATACTCTTCAAATACTTAAATTATAAATCAATCAAATATTAAAAGCTCTCATACACCAAATTTTATTCTTCTTCTTTAAGTGGAGCGGTCCATTAATGAAGGTTGGCAGTCGGCATCTTAAATTTTTCTTTGTCAAGCGCCAATCTTAGCAGCTGATCGACGGTCTTAATCCCTGTCCACTCCCTGATAGTACGGTGCCAAGAAATTTTATTTACTATCTCCCAAAAGTTAGACTTAGACAAAGTTAGTATTACTTGACCATAGGACACGTAGCGAGTCACATTTTTTTGTAGTCTGTGCCTGTAATTTAAGGACTCTCAAGGAGTTTTCCGGAATATACTGTTAAGACAGATTTTCTACTTGAGGGTGTTAGCTAGCCTGTCAAATGCCCTCCCACCATGCGGTGAAGCTCAAGCCAGCGCCGGCGGTGGGGATCGACAATGTGGAGCGCAAACATTGGAGTTATCATAAAGAGATAACCATTTTATGGATTATTTCTCATCAATGTCTCAAAATAAACCTTTTGGAAAATCACTTTTTTGCATTTGACCTATATATGTTTCCACTAACATTGCATGGAAAAGACTTATCGGATTCATTCACGTTTGAATTCCCGCTCGTGCAAGCCGCATATTTTCGCTCGTCTGACCTATACATTTAGTTCTTACACTACGCTTCCAATCAACACTTTTGCATAGAACTTACCGAAAATGCTGTTTAAGGCTCTATAGCTTTAGTCTTGTTTTGAGCTTTTGGTCATATAAAGAGAAACGATCATAGCTTTGCACTAATCACTTAGTGCTTGGTGGCCAGCAAATGTTAGAAATGTTGACTGAATCGCCCAGACCACTGTATTGGCTCGGGACCAAAACGTGATCACTATCAATGTCGTACCCGCGATCCACGATGTTTGAAACTTTTAAACATAATATTTCAATCTCTCAATAACATCTAAAATACCAGTCATACAACAACATATATTCTTATATTTCTCGACAGCCACAGAACATATACCCAAGTACGATGTGTTGTACCCTGAACGCATGACTGCCGTTTTGAGAAGAACTAGCATGTGATTTGACATCGCGTCGATAACCATCGTCTGCGTGCCAAGAGCAATAGTTACTAATTTTGGCTCAGTTACTCAATATATATACCATGATTGATCTTACTGCTATAAAATGAAAAAAATCTTTCATATGTTACATACAAATAACTAAGCATCACAGTTCTCACTAGTAATGCAGGTGTCACGGGATAATTGGCGTGTTTATTCATTCTCACTGTGAGATTTCGTAGAAGTGTAGCATTTAAAGGTTTTTTACATGACTAGATGCCATGTTAGTATTTTGTAGAACAACCGACTTTTATTTTAGAGCGGAGAGCAGAGCTCTGTTTATGATAGTATTAAATAAAACTTTACATATATTATTGAATTTCGCTGATTTTGGAATAAGAAGATGCTGTTCCAATTTTGGCTATGTAGTCTTCCGTTATGTGGTATTCAAATTATCAGATAACGCAAACGTAGTCGGTTAGCAGCTCTTAATATTTATTCAATCAGATTCTGACACTTTTCATTTGCTCGGAAAGTATTACTGTATCACCCGGATTGTCCACTGTTGAACAGAGCCACGCCCATTAAGGGGCGATTTGCCACAATCCCCACACGTGGCAGGCGTCTTAGGGATCGCAGTTTAAGATATCAGTTCCTCAGAAGGCGTTGTCAGGTATTTTACCTTTAGTCGCCTCTTACGACACCGACAGCTAGTAATGGGGGAGTGACATTCTTCCGGCACACAACGGTCCGGAAAATATTACACCAATAGCAAGATCTGTAGGTTCCAAGTACCAAAAAGAACACGCCGTAATCCGTATAGGTATCATGGTGTTACACTCTTTCCGATTTGTCTCACTCGTAATATAATAGAGCTAATCCTCTGAGTCGATTTCGTCCTCAGTAGAATAATAACGAAGTGAAGAGTTGACGCAGGAGTCAATTTCTTAAAATCCCCCATAGCGTTCCCATGGAGCACTGAAGTACATTGTCTATCCCCCATCTGTAATCACCCAGCGCTTTCGATCCGTGGACTTAATACGTATGTTAGTTTTTCTGTAAAATCTATATACCTATACAATAAGACGTATCATGATCTGTCACCTGAGTCGCCACCGTAGATAGCTTAGGCATGTACCGTACCGTTTACCACGCATTACCTGAAGTCGATTCTCAGAATCGGGACATTTATTAGCAATCGATAAATCATAACACAGAGTACAAATGTTCGATTATGTGTAAAACTTTTCGATTACTGATTCGATACTACTATTTTTAGGCGCCTGAACAGATTTTAATCAAACTTTGTAGAAAGGTAGCTTAATCGTGTATACTCAGAAGGTGGGTGAGATACCCTATATATTCCAGTTCTCTTATCACAATCACTTTTCGTAAATTGTCTTATTACTCCCTCGTAATTTGTCTGAAAAGTATTTTTTTTTTATATTTTTACTGTGGGCTTTGTCGCTAAGCATTCGCATCACCCAGTGAAGCCAAAATATAAACTTACCAACTAAATATTGTAAAGCTAATTCTGCTATTCTATTAAACATTTGTATAAACGTATACGTTTACGTACTAGTAAGAACTTTCATTTTATTTTTATGATCTCAAATATAATATACTCTTATTTATTTGATTAATTGTATAATTTTGTATAGTCTAAGCAAATATATCAAAATGAAAGTTATGTAAAAATATGTACATACTTAATTATAATATTAATTAATATTTAATTGCAATTAGAGATTACTTAAAAAATAAAATTTTGCGTAATCTTTACACAATTAAATCAAAATTTCATTAAAATGTGCTCGTGATATATCGTTCATGGATGGTAAATCTCTTTGAAACCATAAATAACACCAGTAAATCACACAATATCTTCGAGAAGAAATCCGAATCTATAAATTAACATGAGAATAAGGAAATATTAAGAATAAAATACTTAACATACTGCATTACAATGTCATGTTTTCAATAATCCATTGTAGCAGTCCATTGCTAAGATTCGATATCTCGAAGAATCGAAAATAAGTAAATATCTATCTATTGTCATATTTTTATCACTGCACGAGAATCTCCCTCCTGATTTACATGCCTACATCCTTATTATTCCGAGTACACACTATGTATTTAGAGATAACGTCTGAAATGTTATGTATATGAAATATTGTTAACTGGTTCTTTTCATATTTTTCAGAGGAGGATGAATCCCAGATATTCGTCAAGTTCTTCAAATTCCACAAGTGCTACGACCTGATACCTACTTCGGCAAAGCTGGTGGTCTTCGATACGCAACTTCTCGTTAAGAAGGCATTCTTCGCTCTAGTATACAATGGTCAGTACATACAAATTACTTATTTCATAGTAATAGCTCGAGCGATTCCTTTTACAATTTTGACCTTAAGCCTTAAACCATTAGGTAATAGAAGTTAAACTTAAGTTAATATTATAAATATTTATATTAAGTAAGTATCAAGAAGACCTGAATTGGCTATAACGTTCTGTCAGGATCATGGCTATTGTAAATTTGTATCTATACTTACGCCGTATTTTCTTAATCATTCATGCGATTCTGATCCATTTTTATCAAGAATATGTATTAGGTTCAAAATCTGATCAAAATTATTAATAATTTTTTAAGATTTAGGTACGTCAAGTATCAACATTATTGTCCAAATTACAACTGTGTTTGCCGTCGTTTACAAGTCCTACGTTATTTGCTGCTGTGACGGCGATATCCTTTTCCAATTTACCGTTACTTTTTTCACCACGAAGTCTTAGAAGTGACAGTTTAATTAATATTACGTCATTGAGAAAAAGAGGTCTGATATCTTTTGAGATATACCAACTACAAGTAAAAATACGATTAAGTATGTAAAGTAAATGTGTTTATCGAAAAATTGACTGTATTGATTTATAAAATAACTGGCATTTAACTATACATAGCTTTTACAAGGATATAAATTGAACAACCTATCGGTCATCATACCAAGTACTCGTACATAGAACTGAAATGCTTCAGACCTTATTGATACCAGTATCATTTGAAATAACTATTATGTGCAGTGTAGAATGTACCTTGATTATATTCTATTCTGTAATCAAGATTTAAGTACTTATATGAATTTATTAGAACAATATTCATCGATGTACTTGTTACATCTTTTTCTGAATCGCATTGTTTTAGTCGCATTTGTTTAGCTTTGATTAGCTGCGGATGTGTTCGATTTTATAAGCTGTGCCGATTTGTATTTTTGTAAAAAAAAAAACTGATTTAAATTGATATTGATTGTCTATTGAAAAACCGAGCTATTTAAATACAACTACTTACTAGTTTTGTGGACTTATGTAACGAATTTGTTATTGTCAACTTTATTTTATGCCTTGCGACTGGATTCACTCAAGCATGTTGCGAATGTTTTTATGTAAGTGAAGCATCAGCAATGGCTTATGCGAAATTCTGTTATAGATCATACATGACTTCGTGTAGGGGCTGTCAAAGTATAACAGTTATTTCATCTGTAAATAATGCCTACTTAGTTATTCTGTACAATATGATGTCATGTTTCAAAATACACAACATGGACGAGAAGAGAACCGCAAACCCTTTTGAATTACATAAAAATCATACTCTGTTGAGACTGATGGTAAAATTTAAACTGATCCTGAAGTCTATCATTTAGCTGTTCCACTATTTGTCTGTGCAAAGAAGTTAAAAAAACAAACTGGCACATTGTACTTGTAATTACGGTTCGAATAATAGCAAATATACAATCATTAATCATTTTTTAGATTTCCTTGCGTTTATTTCTTTGCTTGTTATAACTTTCGTCTGTGTATTTTTAGTAAAATTTGTCCTCCAGTTATAGGTCGTCTGGAAGAGATCGCTCTAAGCGACAAGACCGCCTATTGTTACACTCAATTGTATTTTGTAATGTTATCGTACTTAATAAGTTTTTCTAATGGTGTCTCAATAAAGTGTTATCTATCTATACTTTGGCAGCCACAGGCCCGCGTAAAATAGTATTTCTGTTTTCGGTGTCGCGTTGTCTTACTGATGTTTTCTGGTTTATGTTAATAGAGCTATGGTTTGAACGCATGGAACTGCAGAACCCTCCTTAAGAAACAATACGGCCGTTGACATGGACTTTAAGGTGTATATCGTTCCATAATTACATTTATTATATATCGTGAAGAAGGGTGTCGATTAGATATATTAAACGGCACTCAAAGGTAATAATTGTATTTATAGGTATAATCAGGTACAATCTGTCAAAATGTATCATCATAATAAAATATCTTGGCTCACTTTCAGCGAAAATACTATCACACTAATAATAGTGTGAGTAATACGTACGTAGAGTTTATAACCAGTGCGTCGTCTAGCCTAGCGATAATTTCTTTTAGCTTTTGAAATTTATAAATAAATATTATCTTTGCCACTTTGTTATTCATAATATATAACACGCCGTAATGCGCAGAATCTCACAAATCTTTATCTTTACGACACTTTCTCTTCAGGAGAATTAAAAATGAATTTCTTTTAGGAAACAATTTAATAATTTAACACTGTCGAATGGCGGCTCCAAGACGGCAATTAGAAATCCCGTGAATAATTAGATCGGTGAAACTGACACGATGGAATTAGTTGCAGGATCCACTGAATCGGGCGTATTGTTTCTTCCAATGCTTCATACTAATGTTAGACGATTTACTTTGGATTAGAGAATTATTACTTTACAAAATTCATCATGCAATAAGCTGTAAAATAATCGTCTACTTATAATGATTTATTTACAAACTACCCGAGACAAATTTTCTTATCGCAAATTCCTTATTTTATCCGGAATTTCGGTAACTACTTATTTTTTTATAGATGATAGCCTAGCTTTTGACTACTATCTCCCCTGACGGTAAGTGATGATGTGGCCGAAGATGCTGTGTAGGCTAACCTAGAAGTACTGCCTCTAAAGTACAGTTGCCGGAACACACCGTTAAGCACTTGGCAACCAATTTTCTACTTGAGGGTGGTAGCTAGCCAGGCAGGCATTCGCGAAATGCCCTACTACCATGCTGTAATGACTGCCATCTTAAGACAACAACCGGGACCGACGTCTTAACGTGCCAACCGAGGCACAGAAGCACTCAAAAGAAATGTCTCTAGCGGTCACCCTTCAAGTCAAGACTGCCCACCATGGTGTAAAGACTGTCATCTTAAGACTACAACTGGATCCAATGCCTTAACGTGCCCTTCGAAACACGGAAGCGCTCAGTAGTAAAGTCTTAAGCGGTCACTCATCCAAATCGTGGCCGCAGCGAGCGTCGTTTAACTTATCTGATCGGTTAAGAACGGCTAAGCAAATCTTCCAAAAATATAAGAATTCTAGTATAGTGGGACTCTCTACCAGTTTTTACTGAAAGCATTTCCGAGAGTTATTGAAGTGATGCATAGACTTAAGAACATACTGGCAAACACATTTATTTATAAACACTCTGCGCTCATTTAGAAGGTTACCTTATCACCGGTTATAATATAAATACTAAAGCTAGGTAGTTAGTTGGCAGGTGTTCTTTCAATGATTTTGTATTTTGTCTTTGAGAATTTTGTCATACCCAATAAAATATAAATATTTACCTATCATAATCCGTTTAAAATCAGACAAATATCATAAGTACACAACCGTCATAATGTGTGTTGTGTCTTTTAGAGCGTTCCCTCCGTTCAGTGTTTCCCAGCCCAATGTGTATGGGATTTAGTGATATCATGGTATCCAAAGCACTTTGGTAAAGATGTGAAACAATAGCTGGAAACATACTATTTTAAAATAACATGACAATACAAGAGGACATACGAAAATAACATTGTACAAATTGTAACCGAGCGAAACTGTACGACAATTATTAGAACCCACGCTTAGAAATTCCCTTTGTGGTATTATTACCTTAAAACCATACTTACATTTTGTACCTGTTCAACCGACTCCACTATTGTTTATTAATTTCTCTAAAGTATTGTAGGTATACAAAGTATAGCTAGACCGGAAAGAAGATATTAGCCCACTCGTCAGCATTATCCTAATTTTGTTTATGAAACTGTCCGATTTAAAGAGAAGCAATAAATATCGTCGAGACCATAAATAGGGTTGTATTGTGTCGTTTAATATGTACAATAAATTACGATGTCGTTTGTTTGGTTATATAGTAGTCATAAAAAACATTTAATAACTCTGATCATAATCAAATATTACCGAATATTGTTTTTGTGTAGTCCTTGGTCTATAAAGTGAAACAAGATAACGTCGTTGCTAAGACGTACTACCCCCGAAATTATGTTTCGGATTTTGGCAACCCTATTAAAGGCCATCATTTCGCTATCAGTCCGTCAAGTTCGAAAATATGTTGTTGTCATGAAGTAATTATTCTAAAATCATTGCAATTCGTCGCTTTAAAAAGCTTAAGCGAAAAAAATGCAGTATCATTGTCGTGCGTGATATCCCCATAACATCAAAGATTTTACATTACTACTGAAAAAAAACTGACTCGGGGATCGAACCCATTCCCTCGAGATATAAAACCGAAGGTTGACGACACAAAAACTAAACAATTTAATTTCTGTATGCAACTATGTATATTTCTCACGAATTATATACATTGACATGTGTTCGATAGGTATACTACATGTATACCTACCTACCAACTTGTACTGGAATAGAATGTACATAATATGTAAATATACACCGAATCGATACTGAAAAAGAATGTAAGAGAAATGTTTTACAGTCTACTCTTTTACTTTATTTTATGGCCAGCAAGCTGATTGAGAACCATTGATCTTAATTACGATTCTTTTATTACTTCTTTGTCAATAACAATCTATTCTCGTTAAAATGTGTGATTGCCTTAGGTTTTATACCTTTTGTTAACTCTAGTCTTTCTAAGTTAGGGTTCAAGATAAAAATGTTTAAAGTATTTTTGTTATTTGTACTATATCTACCCAGCTTGAGAATTTAGGGACTTTATCTCGTGTTGGATTTCGTAAAAGCACTCTCGTTTTCGCCTCGGAACGAAAATCTCGATGAAACTCGCTACAGTACCGCAAGGCCGTTCCGCACCCTACAATATATAACATGAAATCTTCAACGTTCCTACTAACAAGCTAACGGCATCCGTACAGAAATACATTGATCTTGTATTTTGGTTTTGAGTTCTGTCCTCGTGTCGTCTTGTGATACATCATTGGTTAAGTTCTAGTAGGGCACCGCGATTTGAAGGTACAGTTCCGCACTTACAAAATTTTTATACACGCCGATAAAATACTAAATCAATGTACAAAGTACTTGAGGAATTCGGTTGCTTCTTTTTCGTTTTGGATGCTGTAAAAATCGAACAAGGAAAAACGCGCTAAATGAGCACCATGCCACTAGTCACGTCGCTTTCATTAGAGTGTTTATTTTTTACGTACTTTGTTTGGAAATAGGAAACAAAGTTCTATAATACGTTCCTGCGTACGTAGATAAAGCATAATGTACTGTCTTCTCATACGTAGAATAAGGGTAGAGAGACGATGATGAGCTTTTTATTTTCCAACTATTTAGATCTACGACAAAATATTTAATATATAATAATCATCTGTTTAAAGTAAATCTTGCCAATTTCGACGGTTAATAATAGTATTGATTAAATGTATGTGAAAACTTCAATGCTACATAACGATGTGCACAGACACAGAGAAAACAATTTCCGTAAGGGAAGACGCCTGTGGGGTTGGAGTTGCACCCCTCCCATTACTGTGAGAGTCGATAGGAGCGATGAACGGTATAAAAATAGAAGTTAGGCAGCAGCAACTACTGAAGAACTGCCATCTTACACTGTAATCCCCTAAGCTCCTGCCAAACGTAGAGATTATGGGAAACCCCTTAATAGAGAAGGCATTTATTCAACCATGTACGTCTCCGGTTTGTCGATATGATTTGACGCGAGGGAAAGTTTACGGATTTCCACATTTTACGATCTTTTATATCTTATGCTTTTTCATTCTCATCATATTGTTCATACATGCCAGTCTGTATACCTATACAGACGAGCATGACCTGAACTTTTTAATTAGTTTTCAATCTGGAGAAAATACGAGTATGTTCAACGAAGTCTTCTCCTCCCAACTGTCTCATTCACAATCGTCTTATACACTTCTGTGTGCCAATCTCGTTTCGCGCATCCTTGCAACATGTCCAAACCATCTCAGCAAACCAACCTCAACAAAAACCACTACATACTCATACACACATCATTGTATTCTTCTCACGCTTATATTCACTCTGACTTTCAAAGTCCGGCCACTCATTCTTCTCAAAGCTCTCATCTGCATTTATTCGTATATGATCCTTCTGCCGTACCCAACCTTCATGATTATTTCTGACACTACTACTCACAGGTGTGTCTTTTGGAATACGTTTCGGTTAGTCATGAAGCTACCTTATTTAACTGGCGTTAAAAATTCACTCTCTTTTCAACATATCTCATGTCTCTCCGTGACCCATTTAACATGTATGTAAGTAATCATCCACCACAAGATTCTTGCTCTACTGTGAAAATATTACCTAAACGACTCATGATTAGGCAGTGTTTTGTATCAATGCTGATCTTTCAATACATCCCAAACCTTTCCTTCCTAACATTTCACGCACTAACACGAAATATACAGTAAAATTATAAACTGGAAAAATTTGTATTTACAAAAATACAAAGTAACGAATAAACACAAAATTACTGGACCGATTTAGATGAAATTTGGTATGGAAATAGTTTGAGACCCGGGAAAGTTTTTATCCAACCACGAAAAATTTTTTTATAGTTTTGCGTGATAACCGCTTGGCTGGAGCCGGCCGGAAAGCTAGTCAATTATATTTTGACTAACATTATATGCCTCGCAAGTGAACAATTTGAATTCTTTTGAGATAAAATACTTTTTCTCAGCACAAAACAAACACACAGTTATATTGCATGGGATAATGACATAATATGAGACCGAAATACTTTTGCATACCGCTACAGGAATATACAGGCGTACACTGAGAAAAATCTAAAGTCAAAAGCGCCCTAATGACGACCAATTTATATGGTATGAGGCGAAAAACCGACCAAACGTAAATACGCACAAAAACGCCTTCCAACTAGAAGGCGTTAAACGAGGTCAGTGAAGGCGAATGTTTCTTTTCGTCTTCATTTAAGGTGTATTTTGTGGTCTTTCTTAAATATTGACTTTTCGATGAGGCTGATTAAGTCTTACGTTTTAGTGATAATCACCGTATATAAACCGCCGTAAAAGTAAGGTATATTTTATGGTCAATACTGCAATTATTATCGTAAAACAAGTTCAATTCTGAAAATACTTTACGGAAGGCGTTTTTGACGGTTGTGTTTATTATAAAACATGGTACATTTTTATTGATTGGTGGAAATCATCTTAAGACTTGTGAATTCATTTTACGTAGTTACAATTCAACGGTAAAAGGTCAAATTTGATTTAAGCCTTTAAGTCGTTTTTCTCAGTGTAATGAGATGTGTTTTTAGCAACAGTTTATCCTATTTGGTGCTACCAGCTCGTTCCTTAGCTCCATCTCGTAAAATAAATCAAATAAAATATGTTGTATTTAAATGATAAAATTGTTTACCGAACCCTACCAAATGACTGACCGTTTCCTGGCTGGTTATTTTCAACCTTTTAATTAACTTTTATTACCATTATTCTATTTGAGAAAATGGGATCTACAATGTGTTTAACTTCGTCACGTGTTTGAGAGCGTGTACAATGGAGAATAATAACGCTAGCACACTTATTCATGTGATAGATAAAAGCTAAATCGAAAAAAAACAATGTTTTTCTAAATCTATCAAGTTTCAAGTTATTCATGCCCAGAAAACTTTAAAATGATACAACCTATGATAGAACATCTTTTTACTGCCATCAACTTCTTAGGCCACTTGAATATGTTATAAAATATAACAAACACTCGTATGTACGAAATGCCATTACCATGTGATATTCAAAAACGTGTTATTCATCATTCAACAAAGTATTGGAGAACAAATATTTTTTGTTTTAATGCCCAGGGTGGGAGTTGAACCCGCGTCCTCCGATATCGCGTCGGATGCCTATACCCCTCGGCCACTTGGACACGGCAATTGTAGCCGAAATTTCATACTCCAATCGTATTACTTTAACCGTCATAGGGGACGGTGCGCGGCCATCAACCAGACTACTAGACTTCATCTTATCGAAAGAAGTGTTTTTTCAAACACTTAACTCTCTATGATGTCGCTACCCTTATATATTTCTAAATATAATTACAAGCACTATCGCGTGCTAAGCGAAATATATTTAACAAATTATTGGAGTACAAAATTTTTTATGCCCAAGGCGGGAGTTGAACCCTCGTCCTCCTATATCGCGTCGGATGCCTATACCCCTCGGCCACTTGGACACGGCAATTGTAGCCGAAGCCGTGTTATTCATTATTAAGGTTAAATGACATCCCTAAATGAAGACAACGATGTTCTTAAACTACATGCAATATTAACATACATTCGAAAAAGGAGTATGTAAGCGTGTACCACTCCATTGCTTAGATGATCCGTAGTTTAGGTAGGTCTTTTGTTCGTTTTCTACCAGTGAACAATGGAAATATTCAATGGGAAGAGATCACGTACACAAGATATTGCACGTATATATCAAACGATGATCAATAAGCCAAAGAAAAGACCCCATCAACCTCTGGTCTGATGCGATACTTGCAATGTCTGCTAAGGACACATTTTTTCTTCGCGCTTAGATGGAAATGAAGAAATACTGGAGAAGATAGTGAAGCTTGCACAGTGTTTTATACCCTAATATCCATTGTCCTCAGGTGTCCGCGCTGCACCGCTGTGGAACTCGGAGAGACAAGAGTTCGTCGGCATGTTGACCATCACCGACTTCATCAAGATCCTCCAAATGTACTACACTAGCCCGCACGTGACCATGGACGAGTTGGAAGAGCACAGGCTCGAGACTTGGCGCCGTAAGTATTCCTGCGTTATTTGTCACTTTTGGTACGTTTTTCTTTCGGACATACATAGCAAAACTGGATATTTAATGAAAAACAATTGCGTCCTCAAAGGCGTGTCTGAACGATCTAAATGTCATGAAAGCCAAAGATAATAACCCTTGTAGATTTATTATCGTCCTTATGCAGCCTTTATTGCATAGTAGTTGCCTTTATTAGGATGCCCGCCTGACTGTCTACCACCCCCAAGCAGAAAGTCTGTCGCTAAGCACCTAAGTTATACCTTATAACAGCTGTCCTTAAAAGACAGTTTTTACTATAGGTTATAACTGCACACCATCTTTTTTTTTATGAGATTGTGATGGAACAAGCCGGTGGTCCACCAGATGTTAAGTGAACTAACTAAACTCTGCTTATAACAGATGGATTTCATCACAAGTGATGAATTGCACTGCGCCTCATACAGTTGGTTAAGTCTCATGTGCCTGTAATTTTACTAGCTCTCAGAGACTGCTGCCGGAATACACTGTTAGGCGTTTGGAGACAGATTTTCTACTTTAGGGTGGTAGCCAGATAATCATTCGCAAGTGGCCTTCGGCCATGTGAAGGTCAAGCCGGCGCTGGGGATCGAATCATGGACTATAGCTATAACCGCACGGCAACCGTTGCTTCAAAACCCTTCTACTACATCATTACTTACCATCAGGTGGGGTTGTGGTAAAAGGCTAGCAGTGAAAAAAAAATGGGCAAGTGTTTTATAATTCGAGAGAAATGGGAAAGCTGTTAGAACAGCGGCTTAATAGTACAAGTTAAAAATTTACAGCGTTTTTTAAATTTTCCTACATACTTATGCTTTTTTACTCTTTTTTAAATTCGCAATCAATTGTAATTTTTCTCATGACACAAACCGTTTTATTTGTGAATTACAGAAGTCCTATCAGTGATGCCCCTCGTTTCCATCGGGCCTGATTCTTCGCTGTACGAAGCGATCCGAATTTTGATCACCAACCGTATCCATCGGCTGCCGGTGATCGACCCCGACACTGGCAACGTGCTGTACATACTCACCCACAAGAGGATCCTGCGATTCTTGTTCTTATATGTGAGTAGATTGTTTTAACTGTGATTATACCAACTAAGATACGATCCGAATCAATAAAATTTCTTTTCTTAACCATCATTATAACGAAATCCGCATAGCAGGCGTTATTGCAAACCTAAGAATATTAAAACATCATTATATTTCCCAATAGAATTTTACAAACTTTTAATTTCAAATATGAGGGACTTGAGGAAGAGCCATTTCAGGATATGTTTCTCTAATATCCTCAAAATTCAAATCAATACAAATTATTTTGTTTTAAAATCTTATTGTACTACTAGATCTGGACAAAATTGTGTATTTTGATACGAATGCGGAAACTTAAGTATTTCAATTGAGGCTACGATATAATCAAAGGGCTTATGCACGATACTTGGACGAGGACTATAATAGATAAAGCCGTGATTGAAGTAAGTAACGTAGCACGAGTATGGATCTGATATTTCCAATATACATTTTGTGAGAAAAAATATCGAATGATATTTTGTCAACCGCTCATTTCTACCTGTGGGTGTCGTAAGAGGCGACTAATGGTAAAACACCGAAAGGTGGGCAGCAGCTGATTGAGAAACCGATTTCTTAAACTGCGATCCCCAAGGCGCCTGCTAAGCCTGGAGATTATGGCTTAAGGAGACAGTGTTCAGCAGTGGACAATCCGGCTGATACAGTACAGCTACTATTAATTATATATTTAAGCAAAGTAACGCCTGAATCTAACAATCATAAAGTTATATGAGTTAAGAACAGAATTCGATACCGATATGTAAGCGTCGCTACATTAAAAGGCTTTTATTACCTTGAAATATCATAATCCTCCAGTATTAGCACATAGTAAGAGACCAAGCTCGGTACTGTCACTTTTTATTCCTTTCTTTATAGGGATGGCATAGTAGAAATAATTGGATTTTAATGTCTAAAGCACACTAGCACCTGGCCTTTATATGGATCATTCCTGTAAGTGGAATATTTTAGGAGTTCACTTCATAGTGTACCCAAATTTGGAGCTATACGTGGCATAAGCATGTAACCCCCAGTTTCTGAAACGATTGTCCAAGGCTTGATTAGTTAGCAGACGAAACACTGTACGCTGATTGGTCAATAACATTCTATGACGCGATATGTGACCAATGAGCGTTCAGTATTCACTCTGTTAACAGATCAGTGGTATGATAAACGTTCCAGAAAAGTGGGATATGTCTTGGGGAACAAATTAACTAGGGAGAAACACAAATTCTGTAAAAAATATTGATGTTTACACTGTACATTTTCCAGATTAATGATTTGCCAAAGCCAGCGTACCTGCAGCACAAATTGCGCGATCTTCGCATCGGAACGCTCAGCGACATCGAAGTTGCTACCGAAGAGACGTCGATTATTGAAGCGCTGAGAAAGTTCGTTAATAGACGAGTATCGGCATTGCCGCTTATTGATGCTGAAGGCCGCTTGAAGGACATCTATGCCAAGTTTGACGTCATTGTAAGTATAAACACAAAATCATCGATATTTAGAAAGATTGTTAATCGATATTTATCAGCAGTATCCCTCATCGATCCTGGGAGCCGTTTTAAGGACATAATTAAATTATGTTATAAGACGTCTTAGTAAAAGAATAAACACAGTAGCATTGGCGCTTAAGCCGTTTGTAGCATTGATTCCACAATGCAGATACAAGTACATGAACAATTATGAACTTGATAGAGATCTAGATCAGACAGATGGCATTTCGAAATTTAATTTGTTATTATTATCTAATAGCTTTTAAAGGAATGTGTAAGTAAATACAACATTAATGTCAAATAACGTAGTTTTGAGAAATGACATCAAAGATTACTCCTTTAATTTTTTGTATAATATATCACTTAGTTTCTCTATCAAGTTCTTAGATTAAGATTTTGTTTCAATCACCTAATTTCTGAACACAACCACTCATTGCTTTGTATAACTGGTAGGTATTTGCCTGAAATATCGCACTGTGAGTCTCAAGACACAGGTTCTCGCCTAGTTTGAGATTCACTGTTAATATAATTTAATTAACAATTATACCTTAAAGCAGTGTAATCGTAAATTTAGTCATGAGTTAGTGAATTTATTTTTGAAAAAAAACATTTATTATTATTATTATGAAGTCATATGTCGAATGCACAATATTTCGTCATCACTTCATTGTTATCATCGAGAAGTGACAACTTGACATTAGTAGTTACAGGATTTTGACACCAAAAACTCAAATAAAAGGTCGTATGTGCGTAAAGCATATGTTTACTTACCTCTGTTGTTATTAATTTCATATATTAAATTACAGAACTTAGCCGCCGAGAAGACGTATAACAACTTAGATGTAACGTTGAAGATGGCCAACGAGCACCGAAACGAGTGGTTTGAAGGCGTACAGAAGTGCACCCTCGATGAAACGCTCTTCGACGTCATGGAAAGGATTGTTAGAGCAGAGGTGATCATTATGTATATTATTTAGTATCATATCTCTATACGTCTGCACGACGTGGTTTACAGCGCATAGAAAGTGTTGAAGTATCGGTTTATTTTTATTGTTAAGAACATGACAAAAAAAGTAGGCCCCCCACTGGTGGACTGACGACATCGTTAAAGTCGCGGGTAGCCAATGGTTACAAGCGGCTAATAGCCGTTCTTTGTGGCGTTCTATGGGGGAGGCCTTTGTTCAACAGTGGACGTCTTCCGGCTGATGGTGAGGATGATGATGATGACATGACAAAAAACAATTGTCCGGTGGGTGGCCGGGCTAGAATGTCATCCCCCCATCTCTACCCGTGGGTGTCGTAAAAAGCGACTAAGGGTAACACACCAGAAGGTGGGCAGCAGCGCTTTCTGAGGAACTGATAAATCACACTGCGATCCTCAAGACGCCTGCCAAGCGTGGGGATTATGGCAAACCCCCCTTAATGGGGGGAGGCAGTGTTCAGCAGTGACAATCATACAGTACTGTACATGACAAAAAGATGTTTATTTGTATATTATCCCATTAACACATATATACCGTTCAGCCTTTCAGCAAATATAAAAAGCTGACAAACAGACGGACAGACAGACTGATTGAATTAATCATTATGAACGGTAACGAAACAAGCACGAGGCTTACCTGATGTTAATCGGACTAACCTCTGCCTATAACAGATTCTTTCGTCCGAACGAATTGCACTACGCCCGTCACAATGACACGTACAATTGTTAAGTCTCATGTGCCTGTAACTGTTCTGGCTCTCAAGGACTGTTGCCGGAACACACTGTTAGGGGCTTGGCGATACATTATCTACTTGAGGTGGTAGCTAGCCAGGTGAGCATTCACAAAATGCTCTTCCACCATGCGGTGAATCTCAAGCTGGCGGAGGCGTTCGAACCATGGACCTATATTTTTTTTTCTTTTTTTATGCTTGATAGGTTAGCCTTTGACCTGATGGTAAGTGATGATGTGGGCGAAGATGTTGTTCAGGTTAACCTAGAAGTACTGGCTCTCAAGGACAGCTGCCGGAACACACCGTTAGGTGCTTGGCGACAGATTTTCTACTTGAGGGTGGTAGCTAGCCAGGCTGGCATTCGCAAAATGCCCTACCACCATGCTATAACGACTGCCATCCTAAGACGACAACCGGGACCGACGGCTTAACGTGCCCTCCGAAGCACGAAAGCGCTCAGTAGTAATGTCACTAGCGGTCACCCATCCAACTCATGACCGCGGGCGACGTTGCTTAACTTTGCTGAACGGTTGAGAACAGCTAAGTAAACTTCGCTACGAGCGCTTCAAGCCTGGACCTGCAGGCAGGACAGTTCATAGCTATTACCGCTTGGTCATCATTGTTTTAAAACTACTATACGTCAAAATAGGATATCTGAACTGCACAGACAGGTAATCCACGTGTGGGGCCGTGCAGAGTTTTAACTAACGCTCTCCATCAGTGACCACACTGCGTGTCTTCCTCCGGCGCCCCACACTTGTCTCCTCCCATCTTGCGATGTAAAGGTGCACTCTGTGGTATAAACAGTAGCATTTAGCGCGCTGCCCACACAAGTTGCTTGTTGAAGCGCTCGTAGCGAAGTTTACTTAGCCGTTCTTAACCGCTCAGCAAAGTTAAGCAACGTCGCCCGCAGTCATGAGTTAGATGTGTGGCTACTAGTGATATTACTACTGAACGCTGCCGTGCTTCGGAGGGCACGACAAGCCATCGGTTCCGGTTGTTGTCTTAAGATGGCGGTCGTTAAAGCATGGTGGTAGGACATTTTGCCATTGCCCGCCTGGCTAACTACCACCCTCACGTAGAAAATCGGTCGCCAAGCTCCTAACGGTGTGCTCCGGCAGCTGTCCTTGACAGTAATTCTAGGTTAGCCTGAATAACATCTTCGACCACATAATCACTTACCATCAACCAGAAAAAAATAACGGTCAATGTCATTTTTTGGCGTGCGCCTAGACAGGAACTTAAATTTAAAGAAACAATATGTCTGACCTCTCTGCTCGCTAATTTTTAATGAAAAAGCTCAATGACTGACCTAACAGTATAAAACGTATTGTGTCTTTGGCTCCTTGCCAGCCGATAATGCAGTACTGCATATCAGAAATATACGATAGGAAAAATTTAAGTCATGTGCGGGATTCGAACCCGCGTCCATCCACCCCTTGAGCCGGGGTATGCTCTAACCAATTGAGCTAACATGACGTCATAAGTCAAATCTTTCCTATCGTTCTTTAACCATCGTATTGGGATGGAGCGACATCTATAGTACTACTTGCGTTGTACTACAAACCTATCGTATATTTGTGATTTTGTATTGTAATCCGCATAGCAGGCGTTATTACAAACCTAACAATATTAAAACTGCATATCAGTTTGGGGCAGTGTTAACGAAACCCATTTTATTGCAATAGAGAGATATCAACGATCACTTGTTAAATTGTCACTAAAACCCCTTATTATTTTCATTTTACATGCAGCGCGTTTCAAGCTTTAACCGATGGATAGGCTAAATCGATGACTGTGAAACGCAAAGATAGTTGTTTATTTGTTAAATATGTTCTGGGTAGTATAACCGGAACTTACTCGTACATTCTAAAACAGGCCCTTACTCTATTCAGAATTCAAAGTTCTTCGGGTGCTTTATGCAATGAATTATTCATCCTTAATGCCGCAACAAAATACAAAAAAGCCTCCCCAATCGATCTGACTTCAATAAAATTGTGACAAAACGTGTTTTTAGACTAGCACTTCCTAGCTTCTTCATGCTTGGCAAACCGTATTCCCAGGTTTTCTTGGATCAAAACATATAAGTTCGAAAACACTGCAGTACCGCTGAGTGTCTGCCTTTTAAAGAAATAAAAACGCTGCAGCAATGGTGACTTAATCTATATCCTTTGTATCATAAGAAGTAAATATAGACTTATGTTAAAAACACTCTCCTCATATATACTCACCCTATTTCCACTCTCACCCACACACAAAATCTCTGAGGGATCTTTTTAAAGTAATTGATATTTTAACTTACCAAGTCCGTATATATATTTGAAAATATTATGTATGTTCGTAAAAAAAAATGAGTAAATTTATTTTGAACAGTGACAATCACGACTACAACTCTAGGAATAAAGATAAAATCGCTGTGCTAGGTTTTACATTACCAAAGACAAATAAAATGTCCTTCTTAGTTAATTGTGTACGGTTTTATAATAAAGTTCCCAAACATATTACAATGCTCACAGAAAGGAAATTGAAGTTGCACATGAAAAAACATATTCATTAAGAAAACCAACTACACAGTTTGCGATTACTTAAACGACAAAAATGCTTGGACAATTCCGCCTCTGCCAAGCTATCGCCCATCACCTTCGTAATTTTTTAACAAATATTGTAATAACTTTATTAGGTATATAGTAAGTATATAACACATTGTTAAAAGACGTTTAAAAGAATGGGCCCGAGTTTCTAGCTCATTCTTCTCGGAGTGGCTCTATACAATATTTTTCCTTAACGTGGCAGTACAATGTAGAATATTTCAATACCAAATTTGTAATTGACCTTCGTAAGAGCGGCTTAGACGCCTAAATTGAATAAATGATTTTGATTTTGCACAACGTCCGTCACTTTGAGACATAGTTGTTAAGTCTCATGTACCTGTAATTTCACTGGCTCTCAAGGGCAGCTGCCGGAATACACCGTAAGGTGCTTGGCGACAGATTTTCCACTTAAGGGTGGTCGCTAGCTAGGCGGGCATTCGCAAATTCTTCCTTCCATCATGCGGGGACGCGGTGGGATTCGAACCATGGATCTGCTGCGCGGCAGTCCATAGCCAATGTTACTGACCCATCACTGCTTCAATAGGTGCATTATTTGAAGCCGGTAGTATCATGAAATTATTATTTATTTTATATCATTAATTTTACAAAGTCTAGTGTGGATTGATCACCAATGGCTTGATTTTATTGTGTTTTTCGTTTCTTTGCAGGTGCATCGTTTGGTGGTAGTCGATGAACAAGACAAAGTGATCGGTATAATATCTCTGTCTGATTTACTGATGTATCTTGTGCTGCGGCCAACGGGGGAGTGCGGGGGGGCCAGCCTTCGCAATGAGCATTCCGCCATTGAAGAAACCGAAGAGCCCGCTAGCGGAGATTCTACGGAAGTCGGCGATGTATCAACAGCATCTGTGGCGGACGATACGGTCTCCATTCTGCACGAATCATCAATGTTAGATGAACTTACTCCCACAGCCATTAATTCATCTACCCCACTAAAACGTGAGCGATCTACGTCACCGATCGACACGCGATCTACGTCAATGATCGACGCGAGATCAACATCTCCGAATGAATTATCTCGAATCACAGATGAAATATCCAAGTTAACAGTAGCAGAGCCTAATTTTGATCCCCCGTCACCAGAAATCATCGTTGATGCAGAAGCAATCAAAGACGACGACTAAAATTTTTGTGAGTGACAGTGTTGACTTTTCCGCGATTGTGTTTCAACAACGCGGTTTTTTACAAAGAGAAACTTTTCGATTCCACTTTTTTGATAAATATTTATGCTTATTCCATTTTTTATTTCTATTTTTTTTTTGTTATCAGCCAATTGTGATTTCTTTACCCGACTGCCGTCTGCTGAAAGGTATTATGATGTATGTGCTCGATTAGAAACCAAATCAGTCCATATTACGGAAAAATTAGGACGATTTATATCAAAGAATTGTTTTACTGTGAAACTTTTATTATTATACTAAAATCAATATCCATTGAATACAGGAAGTCGTATAAACCATTTGCTCATATTTTATGGGAACAATTTTGGCATAGTTATTTATTTGGTCATGTGCAAGTTTCTCATGAAACCTATGGTTTAAAGACATTCCTGTACTGTCCCAAAGAATATATACCACTTATAATAGATTTGGCAAACTTTATTGTTAATGTATGGCTGGAGGGCGTAAGTCCAAGTTGGGACTGCTATTTATTTTCTGATCGGGACAAACATCAACAAATAATTTTAGCGCCTCTACAACTATAAAGGACTGAAGAGTATATAAACACTTGCATTTCGCCAGATTTTGTTGTGTTGTTTTGTCCTGTGTGTTAGGTAGTGTGCTACATGCTATCTGCCGGTCACATTTCCGTTGCTACGTAGAATTCCTTGCAAGCTCAAAATAACATTACATCTCTTTTATTAATTTAATTCCCAGTGATATTGGATTATATTGACTTAATAAAAGAGATTTTAGATGCAGTCGGTGTAACTTTGTGCCCGGTATAGCAGCATCCTCGCCTCCTTTTACACGGGACGTAATACAGTGGCATGAGGCTTTTTAAGCACTTCTTCGTACCCTTTTAGGGATATAGGTTCGTGCGTGTAGGTTTACCATCGCGCATATATGTATTGGTAAACAATAGCAATGGGCCGAATTGCGAATTGGATCCATTAGACAACGAGGATATAGAGTATCTTAGTTTTTGTATAAGTACCTATATGGTTATTTAAAACTAGATGTCGCTTAAATGTATTTTACTTACAATAGATCGAAGCAAAAAAGTTTTGCTTGTTTGTCGCATATATGGTTATGATAAAATACGATTGAAGCAAAAAATGCCAGAGATTTTTTCCATAGTATTTATTATTATATATGTATGTATATGAAAAAACTTTTCAATTAATGTATTCATTTCTATTAGAATTACTTGCAGTACTATGTTGACTTGACAACAAGATATTCTTAAATATACTATAGATTATACGCTGTATACTTTTTTCATTTAACAAAAGCAGTCGGGTTTACTGTTTTTTTATTACATTTAAAACCATGTATATTAATGTCTCCCCGTTTTTTTTAATGTTCACCACCTGCCCTTAGAAATCGATCGACATTATACTGGATTTTTACATGTCGAATCATTGTTATTTTTTATATGTACCTAATATTGGCATAGGCCGTATCGTAGTTATGCACCACAAAAACTGAAATTAAGTAAGATTTAAATGGAAATATAAAAGACATGATATTATAATAAAATATATCCGAATCGCTGTTTGTGTATATCGTGATTCGTAATTACGCTGTTTTAGCCAATTCACATTGTTATACCTTATATAGAGCGAATTCGTCTGCATGAAAAAACTATTATGCGATCAAATATTAATTCTGTATCACACATTATGATGTGTCATATTTCATAATAACAAATTGGCATCGTAATCTTTAGTTATATGTGACTATTTAACCATCCAAATCATAGATAATGATACCATTTGAATTTCATTCATAAATGTCCAAATACGGGTGAGTGTCTTGCTAACCAATTTAATCAAAAACTTAAAACAAGATAAAAATTAAAAATAACAGTTGTAAAAATCTGTTGAAGGGGTGTTTCCGGTAATGATTTTAAGAATATATTTTGTGTTATTTAAGATCTTAAGGTTGAACTGGCCGGTCACTTTTCCATACAAACGTCGATGGGTGATAACTTCCTTATTTGAGGTTTGTGATCCCGAACTTAACATTAATTTGATTGAGACCTGCATATTCTAGGCTTTAACAAATAAAATAAAAACTATATTAAAAGTTATTTTCTAAACATTTTCATATAAATTTTCGAGGCTCATACATTTTAATATGTATTTAATTTATTTATATAATGTATTTATTTATTTATTTAATTTATTTATTTATTTAATTTATTTATTTATTTAATTTATTTATTTATTTAATTTATTTATTTATTTAATTTAATTTTCTTAAAGTTCGTAACAATACAAGCCTATATAATTCAGGTCAAATTAATGTTTAGTTCTGGACCGCATACCTCTAATAAGGAAGTGATCTCCCCTCGGCGTTAGTATTGCGAATGTGTCCCCGGCCAGTTCAATATTAAAATTACATATAAAGATGTAAAATGTGACGGACTGGACAATTTTTACTGGGCGAAAAGTGTTATGTATGAAATAAGGCGTAAATCCATATTGGGGAAAAACAGCGTATTGGCGAGCTGATAAAAAATCTTGCCCAAAGTACCCTTAATTAAATGAAAAAATGTTCTTAGTTTTTTCCTAAGTTTATATAAACCGATATATCTACTACTTGTTTATTATTATTTATTTGCTACGGTCGTCTACATTATAGTGTTTCAATAAAGAGTTCATCTATCGATCTATATCAATTTAAAGTTAAGCGAAAACAGAATAGGAACACTCTGCTTTTACATAATTTTCTTTAGTTTTTGGTGCATAACTGTATTACGGCCATTGTATTTCGATCGATTTCTAATAACGCTCATGTTCAAAGACCTGAGCGAATATTAGTCTTAGGAATCTTATCTTATTTTTAAGTAGTTTGGTGTTTGTTAGTATGCGTGATCTTTTGTTAATTATGTTATAGTTCTGACGGGGCGTGGACGTTTAATCATCATAATTATATTGAAATGGTCTCAATATTTTTTTCTTATCGGCGTGATATTTAAACTATTTTTTGTTCTCGTATTGGCTTATACATCGCTTTTTTTGTGCAACTTGATTCACTAACTTCATGTGATGTTATGTCACAGTAAATGATAAACTTTGCTATTATGGACTAAAGAGTCTCTAAAGAACTCTTCGCAACAGACGGACAGTTTTATTTAATTTGCGTTTTACAGTTTCTAAAGCAAATAGGAGCAGAGGTTCTGAAGCAAATTGCAATCTTATTACTATGTTGCATACATTCGTTCAATGTTTATGTTGCATTGACCACAATTGAAGTATATTATTAACACACTCTTTTACTTGTTTATAAACAAAATTCATATTTGTAAAATACATTGTTATCATTTCCCTTTTTTTTCAGTCAATTAATATGTAGTTTGTACATTTTCTTAATGTATGCAATATATCATAATTATGTACCTAATTATTAAGAATGTTTAGAGGACTTACGTCTATATATTTATATCACATATACACCTCGTTTTAGAAACTTTCGTATCTTATAACATTTGTAATATTTTGTAACTCTATCTACATATAAAACATATACTTTAAAGGAACTTTTATGTCAAATTATAGGTGTACATATATGATGATGGAAATACACGGGTATGTATGCGTAACCACTAACTGTTTAATTGGATTAATAATTTTAGTTGAATGTGGTATAAAACGTGACGTCACAGCGGACGTACATAAAAGACTTATGAAGGCTTCCAAATGTATTCCGAAACAACATAAATTAGTTGGCACTGGTATATATAACTTTCAAGATTTCTTGAGTGTTTTAGTCGTTGTTATAAATGATATAATCATTTGATTAAATTATTTTCGAGCACATATTGTATATTGAATAAATAAAAAGTTATTTTTTTAATGTGCTTCTCGTGATTAATAATAAACATTTACCGATTTATTATAATTCTGTCAATAACAATAGTAAAGGTACGCAAATTAACTTTGAAAGCGACGGATGAGGAAGTTCGTTTGACGTCTTTCCTTCCCTTTACGTAAATATTACAACGATTCGATCGTTCCACTAAAGTCCCCTATCTCAGTCCCTAGGGGACTATACAGCACGCACTAGTACACTTTGGTACTCTTAGGGGACTCACGAACATTCATTATTCTTCTATCAGGCCCACATGGTAACTGCGCTTACCAATACAGTAATATCACTGTTGTCTCTACTTCAAGTATATGTCTACTCTTACATAAATTTAGTTTTTATCTGAATGTATTACAACTTTGTGTCAACTAATCTGTGTCGATACGCCACTACCCTTGTATTTCAATACTAACATATATACATGTGCGTAATTTTTAGTGATAATAAGGTAAATAGTCCACGCGTCCCGTAAGTATTATTATAAAATGTGTTATTAATTTATGAGTAGTGTAACTTGTAACAATAATTAACTGTTAAAAATATCAATAAATCTTTTGTAGAAGTGTACTGTAGATAATTTTTACACTCCACTCTTTGGGAAATGTTTCTTTATAATATATTTGTGGAAACTTTAAGTAACCTATTTCACGGCAAGAAACATGAGTTAAGGTTAAAAAGGTCTGAACTACTGTATTGTATATATATACGTATATGTTCAGTAGTGAAACGCACATAAACATCAAAAATCTGGAATAAACTTTGATGACGTATGAAAACGTGTTTTAATAGTGGTTGGGTGTATATATAGCCTGGCTTTCCCTGAAGAACCATTGAATTGCGTCGTGTGGAGATTGATTATATTTTTGGTTATTTTGCTCAAGAAATCGCGACATTATCATAAGCGCAGTGACTACACGTATGTTGTAGGTGTCATATACCATGTTTTTTTTAATATGCTGTAGTTATAACTAAGGTTGACACGATCTACTCAACGCACTTAATTCTGAAATCAATTCTCAAACTTTAATATAATATACAGACGCCTTCGTTGTGAACTGACTCACGACGTGCAACGCTGATTCTTTAAGTTCGTTTGCGATGACGTGGATGTTGCTTTCTTACACGTTTAGAAGTTGTGAAGAAAATAAACGAGCGAATAAGATAAAGTTGGCATCATAAAATTGATAATGATCGATTCATTATTATATTCACTCGACCATCGCAATACAGGCATGGATAATACAGGAGATTAGACGGTGGTGTTATAAAGATGTGGTGGTATGAGTAGAAAAATATATCAGCCGTGGACACATCAAACCCCCTTTTGTAGTGGCACATGCCCGCCGAAATAACCTTAAATTTATTGAACTGCTAAAGTCTAACTATTTGGTGTCAATATTGCTTTGGCTCTAACAGGGTAAAAACAGCTGGGTGATTTGGGATCATATGTGTTATACCTAATTAAGTTTCATATTCGATTGCTTTTTGTAACCCTTTAGGAACAAGTAATTAACATCAGAATATAATAGTATCGCCGTCGTAATTACATAAAATCAAAGAACATTTTGATTCAAATCTGTCACCAAGCACTTAACGGTGTGTTCCGGCTGCTGTCCTTGAGAGCCAGTAATTCTAGGTTAGCCTGAACAACATCTTCGAACACATCATCACTTACCATAAGGTGAGATAGTGGTCAACCGCTAACCTATGAGGCATAAAAAAAATTACATTGCTATAATTAATTCATGTGACTGTTCTGTGTAGTGAGTTATTTTAATTAACTTTTATCAGCCTTTTCAAAGATAAATGTTAAGGCATAGTCTGTGTTCGGATCTCTGTAAAATTAGCAAGCATTTGTCCTCAGCCGTACCTAATGGTAAGTTTTATAGAACTATTTGTATTTAATCCCAACAGAAATGATAGAACAAAAAATACTCACATGTCCGAATAATTTCCAGACAGCTGAAAATTCAGTGTAATTATAATTATCTAGATATATATGTACCTAATTCATATAAATTTGAAGTAAAAGTAGTAAGCAGTAAAAAACTATTTAATATCGTTTGACCGCAGTCGTATCATATTATAATGTGACAGCTGTTATATTTGACATATCACATTCAGAAACTTGAACATTGTACGTTTCTAAAGGTTGTTGGTGCAACCAAACCCTAGTGGCTGATACTAGGTTGAGCCAATAGCAAATGCACAATTGACCTCTGGTGTCCGTTTGTCACATACACAATATTCAGATAACAGTTGGCGCCTATATTTTTAAGAAAATGAGTTTGTAACTGGTTGCGACGTTTCAACATGCTATATTGTTGGAGAGAGTTCGTATAACGCCGGCGGCTTTTTTGTTTTGGGATAGGAGGACATCCGAGCAGTTAGCTCACCTGTTGGTAAGTGTACACTGACGCCCATGGACATCCGCGAACAGCGTAGGCACCAAGGATGCGTTGCCAGACTGACGTGGGAATATGCTCCATTCTTCAAAATCTCGGCAAAACCGATCTCCAGAAATGGGATATGCTGGTGTAGATAGATGCTGATTCCACAAGGCAGAGCACAAAATACCGTGATATAACACGGCAGTTTTTTTAAATATTATTTTTACGGTCATGCTCAGTGCCCACCTGATGTTAAGTGGGCTAATCTCTGCCTATAACAGATGCATTTCATCACAAGTACGAATTGCACTGCGGCAGTCACCTTGAGACATAGGTATTTCTTAAGTCTCACGTGCCTGTAATTTCACTGACTCTCGAGGACTGCTGCCGGAACACACCGTTAGGTGCTTGGCGACAGATTTTCTACTTGAGGGTGGTAGCTAGCCAGGCTGGCATTCGCAAAATGCCCTACCACCATGCTATAACGATATATAAGGTGTAACAGGATATAATAGGATATGCCTGTGTTATATAAAGTGTAACAGGATAAAGGACATGTGTGTGACATCCATACATAATTTCAGAGGATATTTCAACCAATACATGTGGTCGTCTAAAACTCAAGTACTCAACTTGAGTTTTAGACGACCACATGTATTGGTTGAAATATCCTCTGAAATTATGTATGGATGTCACACACATGTCCTTTATCCTGTTACACTTTATATAACACAGGCATATCCTATTATATCCTGTTACACCTTATATAACAGGTCCTCATTGTCACGAAAACATGTTACGTATGTTGCAACACGGCATATTTACGGGGACGGGAGGTCAGCTGCCCCCCCTAGATTAGTTTATATCCTTGAAAAACATGAAGAATTAAATTTAGGTTACGGACCGCTGTAACAATAATATGTAAAAGGCAAATCATCCAGCTTGTTTGTTAAGCGAGTAATTTCGCTTCTCACTATAAGTATACCGTATTTGGAGGGTTCTTCCCGTTCTGTTCGTTGTCATCTTCATTAAAAACAAAGTTTAACAAACATATATAAAACAATAGTTTTCGGGTATAACAATACTCTCCATATCGAAAGGCCAAAACGAAGCCCTAATAAAATGACACGCCACTTAAAATGTGTGTCTGTCCGACCGTATATTTAGGCTCTCTAACTTGTAACAGGAAGAGTAAGTAAATAAAATCAATCTATTTGTGGCAAAAAAAAATGGATTATAAATTTAATTAAAGTATTTTCCAGGGGTGCTCTCAAATACAAATCATATTAATGAGAAGGTAGCTGAAACTAATCTAAAAGATCGTCATACATAGAGAAATTTCGGTACATAATAATAATACCATTACGCAATGGTATGTACCAAAGTTTTTCTTTTTAGTCAACAAATACTGAAAACATAGACTAAGAATGTAATTATTTCAGTAAAAAAATCACCGGTTATTTTTTTATTTTTTTAATAATAATAATAATAATGTTTTATTTCAGGATAATATTCCCATAATACATTCAAAATACACAAACACTAAAATTAACATTTAAATAATATATATATCAATGATGATTAAAATAAGAAACACATGAAGTAGGTATGTATAGGGTGCCTACTCCAGTCAGCTTACATGCGATGTTTAATAGTAATAAAATTACTCGTCATTTTTTATTACCGTCCAGGTGGACAGAAATCCAGTAGCGAAATATGGGACTACTAAGATTGTCAGCTATAGCCCTCAGTATGCTATTATTGGAACTTCTCAAACGATGCCAAAAAGAGGCGATTCTTGACCGGATGATTGCGAAGAAGTCAGGGACCCCCGCTTTCGCAAACATGCTCGACGCACTACAATATCTGGGCAGCTTCATGAGAGTTCTGTAAGCATCGTTATACTGAACTCTCATGGAGCCGAGAGTCTTTCTTGTGAAGTTGCACCAAAGTTGGCAGGTGTACATCGATAGGCAGTAGCCTCGGAACAGAGTTAATTTAACATCTTCGGTGCACTTCACAAACTTGCGAGCAAGCATGTTGCATCGAACCGAGAGTGCCCTTCTTTCCCGTTCTATATCGCAGTCATCCTGCAATCGCTCTGTTAAAATATGACCTAGGTATTTGACCTGTGTAACACATCTTATTTCCTGTCCGTTCAAAAAAACTACAGGTATCTTCCCCGGACCTGTCCTTGACCTGAACATCATAATCTCCGTCTTAAGCACGTTGTATTTCAGTCCATGAGCATTGGCATAATGCTCACAGACAGACAGCAGTTTCCTTAAGCCTTTGATTGAGGGAGCCAGAAGAACCATATCATCGGCATAGCTTATGCTGTTTATACATAAGCTTCCCAAGTGACAGCCAACCCGTGTTCCTCGGAGTTCCTCAATCAAACCGTTGATATACAGGTTGAACAGGTCCGGGGAGGTCAACCCTCCTTGGCGAACACCACATTTTAGCCTATAAGCGCTAGAATGCATGTCACCCCATCTAACGTTATTGATTTGACCTCCATACCAGAACTCCAACAGACTCACGATCTGATCTGGAACCTGTAACGTCTTCAATTTGTCCCAGAGAATTTTATAATTCACTAGGTCAAATGCTTTACTAAGGTCCAGGAAACAGGCATAGACAGCTGTGTTTCGGTCAGTGTAGTACCTAACAGTGTTCTTTAGGCTGATGATCGCTGAGTCCGTGGAGAGTCCCGGCCGGAAACCAAACTGCGCGTCATCTATCTTTATGTTCTTCATCAGATCTGGTTGAATGAGACGTTCCAGCAACTTACCCATAATCGTGCCTAAAGAGATCGGTCGGTAGTTGGAAGATGAGCTAAGATTACCGGTTTTATTTTTTACTACTGGTACCACCACAGTTTTCATTAGAGGTTCAGGTAAGTAACCATACTTCATACAAAGATTGAAAAAGCTACATAAATGATTATATAGCTTCTCACTGCCACAGACCAGATGTTCTACACTGAGGCCGTCATGACCGGGCGACTTCCCACGTTTCATATTCTTAACAGCTGTTGATATGTCTTTTGTGGTAAATGGTGGAAGCTGCTCGGACACGACCGCACCAGTGCATGGCACGCACTCTGCCGGCAGCGGATCAACTTTGAACTTGTTAGCAAATAGTTCCGCAATACTTAACGGTTCCTGAAGGCCATCTACCGATTCAGGTAGTCTTTGTTTACAATTATACTTATTTATAGATTTCCAAAATTTCACAAAGTTATTTTCTTTTCTGTGTAAAGCTAAAATATTCATTTTTATTTTATCCTCATTGTTTTGGCACCATTTTAATTTATTCTTAAATTTTGCACGACTACTACGCATATTTTCAAACAGGGTGCCTTGTGATGGCTTACCAGCATTAACCCAATTTCGAAAATGCAGTCTAGCAATCTGATGGCTGTCTCTCACATGATAATTCCATCCAGTTATCTTTTTGTACTTTTTCTGTACACCTGAACGGGAACTTAAGATCGAAGCTTTTTGCAGGATGTCAACTATATGCATATAATATCTATCAATATCTTTACAATATTCGTTACGGTGTATACATGTATTTAATTCTAAACAATTGCAGTTAAACATATCACAGATGCTATCTAAATTATCAAAACAATGTTTTGCGTAAGAGTTTATTTGTTCCGCCGAGCGTTCCCCCCACCTAACGTACCTCAGCGGGTCCCGGCCACCGACGATGGCCTTTTCTACTGTTAACGTAGACAGATTGCAAACTATACGTAAGGGATAGTGATCTGACCATGTGCGTCATACATGACCTCCGCGGTGACCACAGTCTCCCATGCTGCTTTGGTAGTAATACAATGATCTAGCCACGATCTGCTTCCATGAGAGTCACTGAGATATGTGAACGTGTCAGAATTAATATCTAAAATATTTATATCCGCGCAAACCCACTCCGTATCTAAACAAAATTTAGACAGTTCCCGACCAAACTTAGCTGATGGATGTGCATTATAGTCACCCAACATAAACGCACATTGCACTTCACTTTCTTCAACAATCGCATGAATAGAGCCCAAGCAATTTATGAACTCGGTCAGGTTATCATCGTTATCTGTTGGCATATAAATATTTACAATAACTATCCATCTATTATAAGTAGATATGCGCACGGCCGCTATACGATCGCTGGAACAGTCAATAGGTTCGACATATGGAAATTTCGTTTTGTTCCACATTATTGCCAATCCACCATATGGTCTGCCTCTTAATATACCTACAGACGTGTCGACAGAAGACTTGGCCACGCACCCAAAATCTTGGTTAATTTCATTCACGAAATTAAGATCGTGGGGTAGTAGTCAAGTTTCCTGTAAACAAACGATATCATTTTTCATAGAAAGATCGCGTATACACTGCTTGGATCGCTTTATTGACTTACAGTTGTAAGAAATTATATTTATAAATGACCTACTATCCATATTATTTAATTAATTTAATTCCTCTCGCCGTGTATTCACGGAAAAGTCTAAACCTGACGCCGGTGGGCCAGAAATCGGAGTTTAAAAACTTGTCTAATTTGCTTTTATTTTGCTTTTATAAACTGTCAGCTTAAATGTTATTGTGATGGAACAAGCGCGAGGCCCACCTGATGTTAAGCGGTATCCTCTGCCTATAACAGATGCATTTCATCACAAGTGACGAACTGCACTGCGCCCATCACCTTGAGACATACCAGTTGTTAAGTCTCATTTTTGCCTGTTATTTCACTGGCTCGACGAGAAACTGATGTGAGACCTTTAATAACGAGGCTAGACCTGCACTTGGCCAGTTTTATTTATGTTTAAGTATTTGACTACCTGTATGAAAATCCTGATTTGCCACCCCCTGAGAAAGAAACTGGGTACGCCCATGTCAGCACCAGTGTTACTATGTTTGGAAAGATCCTAAATATCTTAATTTAAATTATGAGGACATGAACTTGTAAGCGTGTCTCTTTTGATACCATAAAATTCTAAGAGATCAGGCAAATAAAATAATCGTTTCCAATATTATCTTTATTATCGCTAGCACAATCACGGTTAAAATATTCACCTTCAAAATGTTAATACAATCCTGTTCACGTGGCCCCAAATTATCTGAGCCTTGTTAACAATACATCAAATCTCTTCCTAGCTAGTAACCAATATTATACAAATATATTTTTATATATTTAATCGCAATTGTACTTAGCGTGGTCTTTCCCTTTTACATACGCAGGAGACCTTTCAAACATTTAATAATTAAAAGTTAATATAATATAGACTTGCACTTAATATGTTTGTCCACATCATCTTCGCCTTGATTGCAGAGTTGATTTGTTCAGTTAGTTGATTTGTTCCCGGGTTTAAACAGAAAGTTCTATTGAACGTTTTGTCAGCTGTTATATTGGTTTGAGTGCATTACGAGTCATCTAACTTAGTGTGCACCAGTTTAAAGTTCTTAACATGTTTTGCAACTCTTCATCAAACATTTTCAGTGCAAATCAGAAACATCTTAAATACTGTGATTAAATATTATTACTTAACAACGGTAACCTACATAAAAGAAATGCAAATTAAGTAACATCAATTTTGGTCAATAAATATATTCTAGATATGTTTTTTTATGGTGAGACCAGTGATTTACGGGTAGATTCATTAAAAGCGTTGGACTGATTATGTCTCTTACCTATGAATATTATTTTCTGAATGGTATTGATTATATTGACCAATAACTTAACTAACTTGAAATAATAAAAAAAGGTTTGCACGAAATTACTAAAAATAATGTTGAGCGTCATACATAGCAATTAAAGTTTATAACACAGTTCGAGTCACCTAATTTTGTTTCTTATTTTATAAAAATGTACCTAAATGCATGTAAATTTGAAATTCATCATTTCCTAACAAAGTCTTACAATATATTTTTTATGACTAATCAGCAACATAAGTATCGCTAATAACGAAATTTAATGTTCATAACGAAAATGAGATCAATCTTATTAAATTTAAATAATCATAATGTAACTGTAAAGTAGAATTAAGTTTTAATGACATCCATTTTATTATATTATATATTATTTAAAAACGTTGAAGTAATAAGGACTAGTGTTCTTGTTGTCAATTTGAAAGTGGTGTTTGTCACTCGTTAGTTGATCGAAGTTGATTAGTTGTCACGGGTTGTTTTTTTTTCTAACGACACAAACTAGAAATGCGTGTTTGTGTGCTTATGAATAATGTGAAGAACAAACAAATGTTTGTAGTATTAACGAGTATATATAAAGATACCCGTTCGATTGCGTATTTGTATAATTGTCTTATACCACACACATTTAACATTTTCAAATGCGAAGCCAAAACAGTTCCTAATTATTCATACTCGTATTTGTAAAGTCCTTCCACTGCATTAGCCCTCATTACTACACGATTTCTACTGTTCACGACATCAATAATAAGTATATTTGATTATATATTTTTTTTGATCATTCTATCATCCGTTTATATTTTGTAGTAGTTTTAGTTGTATCCGCATTTAAATTTAGAATTCAAAATAACGTTGCTTTTATTTATATGTCAAGTGTCAACAAGATAGGACAATTTTAGTACCGACATCTCTCTTTCCAAGTCTATCCAACAATACTTACGTTAACATTATTATTCATAATTAACAATGCCTATTAAATAAGGCCTATCCATATTAAACTTAAGTTTGTTTTTACCCATACTTAAACGATTTCGTAATGACGCGAAGTCTGAAGAAATGTTCACTTATGTTAAATCTAATTTTAATTTCGATCAGTAATGCTTAATCGCATGAAAAGGCATAAGATATGTATTTAGTTAGTACTAAATTTCAACTTCTTCAGTTCTTTACTGATAACTAAATATGTTTAAAAATGAAGCGATCTAGGATGACAGAATGATTTTTTATATAATGGTGATTAATGTATGTCTTATCCATTAATAGTATATTGTTCTATCCATTAGGCCATACTCTTATTGGTTGACTCTTGGCCATACCATAAACCAACTTTCCTATTGGAATGTCAAAATGCTGGTTCCATTTCTTGTATACATATTATTCAGCCGTGGTTTAATTATGAATTTCATAATAATAGTGCTGGTGCTAAGAAAACACAGAAAAAGTACGGCCTAGCAAATAAAATATTGAACTATAGATAAAAGTTATCTTAACAGCTAGTAAAAATTTAGGACAAAACAAATTACAAATGTAACTTAAATATATATAAATAAAATGACTAGTGTAGCCTCACAAAATCAAAATAGTATATATGGTTAGTAAAATAATATATTTTAATATATATCACATTGGTGAATAATTCATATAGGAAAAATTTTCAAACTTAACATTGTTTTAAAAATACGATATATTTATGTTAGAAAATGTAATATTAGATATATTATAACAACTTTACTTAAAAGGGGAAACAACGGAAGACGTCACCTAGTGATTTTTGTTGTTTCAGGATTGTGATGTTATGACAATCCTATTTCATTGAAGTATCAATACAGGTAACCACAAAGTTTACCTGTCTTGACCTTCGGCTTAAAATAAATATCTAACTCCTACATAAATCAATAATAAATTCACTGAAAATAATTAAGTACGCCAATAAATATTATTTACTAGAACACCAACACAAAACATTAACTACGAAATATTAACAAATTCGTTTACATGAAAAAATGTGCGTACTTTTTATACTGAGCGTTGACAAGATTAAAATGAAACTACGTATTTGAAAATATCTAGGATCAATGAAAGAAAATCATACGTCACATCATCAATTAAATGATTTCTAATATGATCTTTACAAAAACATAAATATATTCCAGCTTGATAAAACTGGAACCAAACCATTTTTTGAATTGTAAAATCTATTTAGGATTGGGGTAAAGGACGGGGCAAGAGTAGGGGATTAATTAGGAATGGGGTAGGGTAACGATAGTGGGTAAAGTAAAAGGAAATGGTGGGGTTAATAATTATTGAAGGATGGGTGAGGTAGAGGAGTAAGTGAAAGTAAAAGTCGAGCTCTAGGTGGAGGTGGATTAACAATAATATATTGACTGGGCAACTATACTTAAAAATAAAGGGTAGAGTAAGGATATATATATATATATATAAATACTCTTACACTACTCTCAGTAAGGTAGGGTAAGGTTAGGGTTGCAGAGAGGGCGCTCGAAAAATCCTCGAAGCAAACCGGCCCGTACTCGTAGAGTGGGTTCAAAGACTGCATAGGCTCTTCGGGACTTGGGAAACAAGTGTAACGTTGCACGAAGGGAGCCCTCCACAGCCAGCAATTAGTGCGGTTAGTCACCAACCAGCACGTGCTGGAAGCATGCTCAGAAAGAACGGGACCGCGTCGAACCCCGATCGCGGTTGTGGAGTCTGACCTCTCCTAGCCTAATCGTTAAAATGATCGGTGACGAGAAGTTTTGGGAGATGGAGGAGCGAGAGAGGGAGAGAAACCCCCCTTTTCACCCTGAAATGCTGGACACGGAGGTGAGCCGACAGAACTTGCGCTCCGTCTCCACTCAGAGCCAAAGCTGACGCCTCCCATCAGCCTTAGGTCCTCACGAAGTGTGTAAGGCTCCTTGGTCGGCGTCTCATAAGGCGTGAGAAGGGAATAAAATACCCCAGAGGTTGGACCAGCAGAAACGGGCAGTAACGTCAGGGGGGGCTGCAGTTGAACGCGCGAGGGATCCCGCGCCATCACCACTAGTGGATAATGGCGGAACCCCATGGGGTTAATAGTCAATAGTGGGGTCCCGATTGACCCTAAGCCTAACGTAATCTACCCGCTCCCCACATGTGGGTATACGTAAATGCATTTTGCCCATGTGAAAAAATGTGAAGCTAGGGGAGTGGATGGGAGCAAGGGTGGGAGTGCGTGAAAGTAAAAGTGGCGCTCTAGGTGGAGGTAGAGTAAAAATAATACTTTGAACGGATTATCATATACAAAAATAATAGTCAAATTAATAAATTTACACAAATATGGGAATATAAAAGAACCAGATTTTTGCTATCAAAATTGGTACGTTAAGATAAGTTAGTGAATATTTTTGACGAAACGATTAAAAATTAATGATGTGTAATAAAATATTATTTATCTTCTTAGAAATCGTAGTATTTTAAAAAAGTGAAAATACATACTACAAGCAATAAAATTATTATTTTGTCCAATAGAAAGTTTGATATGTTCGAATACACTGTAGAGCTTTTAAATACTTTTTTTATGATCATAGACAAAATAATTCACAAGTTTTATAAATACCAATGATATCAAATTTGTATCTGTACCTATTTGTATAGAATACTCCAAAGTCGACAACAACTATAACTTAAATTAAAAGCATCAGAATTACATAATTTGAGGAATAAAATAACTTTGAAGTGGTACAATTTTGAGCTTAACGACTGCAACCCAAATAGAACCTTAGAATAAACAATACTTCATCGAAATTAAGGAAAAAAACTAATTGCATTATAATTAAAATAAGAACATCGAGAGCTGCAACAATATATTGTAGACAGGTCAAGATCCCCAACTGGGCGTAAATATAAAGAACGTACAAAAGGATGAAGGTATTTTTTTGTATATTGTTTACATGAAACTTGATATATTCAAGCATTCCAGTCATCGTATTTCGCATCAGGATAAGCCCATGGCGGGCGGCTCGATGCATGAGATGAGGTTTTGTTGGTCCGAGCGTCGTATCTGAAAACATATATATATATATACTTTATTACTACACGGTGCAGACTATGTACATATCTACCGTGGCATAGTCACAGCAAGCTGATGTCATCAAAACACACAGATACATTATATTCATTCAAAGTTTTACCGACCAGTTAAGAAATAAGATGATATACAAACGGAACTAACTTCTAACACTGAAGATTAGATGTATGGATCTATTAAAAAGTATTTAATATTTCCCTGGTTAGAAATAGGTTCCATTTATATATACAGGTCGTCCCACGGATATGCCACATGGAGGGAAAGTACCTTGAATATTGTAGATGGAGCATTGAAAGAAAATATTATTTGAATTTAAAAAACAATTGAAACTGCATTCATTCTGCATATTTAAATAATTACATGGCTGAACCGAGAATCGAACCCGTTACACGAGAAAAAATATTAACCTGAAGCTTTATCATGCCAATCGAAAGGATTCATCATGAGGATTATTTTTTGCTAAATAACATAGTGTCATAAATAAAAGGAAGACTATGACTTCTGCTAGTCCTAACAAAGATTTTAAGGTGTTTTTTTTATGTGTTTTTATTTATTAGTCTTTGACGAAGTTAGCACGAGGACCACCTGATCTTAAAAGTCTCTTGTGACTGTAATTTAATAATTCATGTCTTTTATTACTTTGCTCGATGTAAATACTCAAAGGGAGCGTGGCGCTGTCCAGGAAAGCCGCGGCGGACGCTCTTTGCTCGGAGTAGACAGTCTTTAACAACAAAATGTTTGTTAGGACAAGCAGAAGTCAACCCTAAGAGGTTGTTAAAAATTTTCCAATAACCCTGTGTATATGTGTGAAGACCTTATATAACATAACTTTCATCTCCTGTATTGTTACAATAAATCAGGTAAGTTATTAATTACCGAGTTTCGACTTGTTTGTACGTCTTCGCGTTGTCCGGAGCTTGATGATTGGTGGACTGCATGGGCACGAGCTCGGCAGTTTGCCAGGCGGCCAATGGGTCGGGGTGTCTGGAATACATAAACTGATGTGACAATTCTTTTGTGCCATTAATCAGCTTAATATCTATAAGCCTCAATTCACACCGAAGTGGAAGCGGCCGGCAGCGCGGAAGTAGTAAAACCATTTTCAACTTTGTTTACCGACGTCAAAAAAAGATGTTTGAAAATCTGTCGCCAAGCACTTAACGGTGTGTTCCGGCAGCTGTCCTTGAAAGTCAGTAATTCTAGGTTAAGCCTGTTAACACGTTCGATCACATCGTCACTTACCATCAGGTGAGATTGTGGTCAAAGGCTTACCTAGCAGAAATAAAAAAAAAGGTACTCAATTCGCCTGTATTTTTTTTATTGTTTTTTACCTCATAATTTTTTACTGAGTGTACCGATTTTAATGATTCTTTTTTGTTTGAAAGCTGATGCTTGCCGTGTGGTCTCATTTAGATCTCATCAAATTCGGTCAACCCGTTTTTGAGTTACACCCCAATAACTGAAAAGTATTTTCCTATCTTGATGATATAGTCATTGACAGTGAATGACAATCGATCATATAAGTGGCATGAAAAGGTGAAAAGGCTAGGGTGAAAAGTTTTTTTTACCAAAAAATGCCACCGTCTTCAACACTCAAATGTGTGAAATAGGTAGGTACTTTTGAACCATCACGGTAATTTTTTGGAAAACATTTTTTTCTTATCACTATAGTGTAAGGATGCAACCATTTACGAAGATGAGCCGCCGCGGGCAGCCAAGTTTATTAAGCGATACTATGCGCTGTAGTGATAGAAAGAAAGTTGAAAATGGTTTGACAGTAAAACTGAAGGTCGCTGCCACTTCGGCTTAGACAGAGCCTAAGGCTTGTATTAATAAATACATCTCTAAGTTGAGATCAATACTAAGCTACAGTTTTGACATATTATGTTCCAAACATTAATTAAGTTGAGTTATATCTCGCAAATAAAATTATAAAATTAATATATAAACGCAAAAAAAGTAAAAAGTTGAGATGAAGCGCTCGTAGCGAAGTTAACTTAGCTGTTCTCAACCGATCAGCAAAGTTAAGCAACGTCGCGCGCGGTCATAAGTTGGATGGGTGACCGCTAGTGACATTACTACTGAGCGTTTCCGTGCTTCGGAAGGCACGTTAAGCCGTCGGTCCCGGTTGTTGTCTTAGGATGACAGTCGTTATAGCATGGTGGTAGGGCATTTTGCGAATGTCCGCCTGGCTAGCTACCACCCTCAAGAAAATCTGTTGCCAAGGACCTAACGGTATGTTCCGGCAGCTATCTTTGAGACCCAGTACTTCTAGGTTAGCCTGAACAACATCTTCTACCACATCATAACTTACCGTCAGGTGAGATGGTCAAAGGCTAACCTATCAGGCATATGAAAAAAAATATTTATTGTATTTATGAGTGTTCGTCAACACTGCGTCTTAAGATAAATCTCAACTGTCAGATGCGTTTATTAATACGAGCCTTAGTGTCACTGACACAGCTCTCAGATTTCGCTCAGCTGCAGTAGGAATGGTCAAGCTACACCACTCGACAAACGAGGAGGAAAAAGGATTTTGTCTATGTAGGCAATAGAACATTATGATATAAGTGTGGTAAGTTGAAAATTACAGTCGAGGCGATATTGCTAGCCCGACCCGTAGGCGAGGGCTACAAGAAAGCACAGGCTGTAATTACCAAAGCGCACGTACGTCATATGACGTTTTATAATATTTTTGCGAGAAAATAAATAAAACTCGGACTTTCATTCATCATTAATTGACGAAATTTTCAAATAAAAAAATACAGCGAAAATAAAAAGCGCGCGGAATAATTTTTACTTGTTCACAAATTAGCGATGCGCGCGCATCAGCGCTTTTTTTAAGGCAAAGGCACAGAATCAGCCATTGTTACTAATAAAGTAAATTTATATTTTTGTGTTTTGTTACAGATAAATGGTTGTAATTTATGGTCAACATTAATTTTATTCAAAAAATTATTGTATATATATTTGGTCGATGCGACGCGTGATTAAAATGCTGGCACCTATTTGACTCAAAGTCTAAGCATTGCAATTCAGCGGGGCAATGCTGCCAGCATGCTAGGCACGCTGCCAACTGGTAGTGGGCTAGAACATTTGGACTGCCGATGAGTCTGCAATGACTTATAGGGATCAAATGCTTTTATTGTAGTAGCTGTAGTGTTGTATATAGTTCGTAGTATTTTGTTTATTTATTATATTTTATCTCCCAAAGTTAATTTTATTCATAAAGTTTTGTCTTTTCTGACATAAAAATCTTTGCTAAGATTCAAATAAGTACCGTTTGTTTTAGACGGAGCATCTTCATAAACCGTGCATTTTACCTTATTAAAAAGGAAACTCGAGCGTTATACATTACAATAACGCACAAGTACGTAATGAGATACAATACGATATTGAAATTGGTGAAATACGAATAAAGGTGTAATAAAAATCTTTTTCCTCATCGGCCCTTGTGCTTAGGATGTAAGTACGTAGCTAAAAAATCCTACGTCTATGCCTCACACAACAATACGAGTTTTGGGTTATCGGTAAAATTTTTTTTTTTTTTTACCCAATTGTAATATCAATTGACGGCATTGTAAAATTTATAATATGTGACTTAATATTAAACATATTTTTTTAAGGAAGTAGTTTGCCGCAGTCCGTCAGTGCCAGTTATGTCCGACGATAACTTGAGTAACGGTGGCCTATCGCCACGAATTTTTTGAAACGTATAGATTAGACCAGCTAAATTTTTAACTTCGAATATGAGTAATTCGGCCAAGTGATTATCGGACTCAAGATTACGTAAATATCACCGCTACATTTGCTGCACAGCATATATTGAAGTTTTTTTTTGGTACCCGCGGTCTCGGGATTTGGCTTCGCACGTTTTTGATGAAGTTGATTGTTATGTCACCTAATGGTTATTTGAGGTACTAGGTAAAAGACTTGAGATGATATTATGTAGAGCTATTTACCAAAAATCACGGAAAATATGACTTTTTAAGCAAGTGTCCAACGCATGACTGTGTGTTAATATACCTTAGTAGTCTGTAATACAACGAGCTGGGGCCTAAGAGCTTTCTGTGTTTATCGCCGACTGAAGTTGCAGCAGTTACCGTAAGTGTATAAACAATTAATTCTAGCCTGCATAGGAATTGAAAGAGGGTTCAAAGAATTGGATGGCAAAGCAGCTACACATTTCCAGACGGAACTTGCACACTATAATTTCATCCTATTTGATGGTAGGATGCTCGTTGCTGCATAAAGTTGACCGCAGGTGCTAAACCAGCGCAAGCACAAGAGCGATTTGGTGGTATGTGCTTGTACTTGCTAGGAGACCTTAAACAGCTACCACCTGTGATGGACCGTGCTTAGGTCATCCTCGTGCGGTTACATCGTTATAGTAGACCAACCGGAAATTAAATCGTACCTATTCCACCTACCACCCCTTTGTGGAAGTCAGGGCAAACCGCATGTTCACAAACGCATTTTCCTTTCTCTTTGGCATGGGCAGCCACCGTCCACAAATCCCAAGGATTGACCAATTTTCCAATGAAAAGGTTTTTTTTTATGCTTGATAGGTTAGCCTTTGACCACTATCTCACCTGATGGTAAGTGATGATGTGGTCGAAGATATTGTTCAGGCTAACCTAGAAGTTGACATTGTCGATATCGGTGACAAAGAAGAAAGACAAAGAGCTTGAGGCAGGGTGCACGTATGTTGCTTTCTTAAGATCGAAACGTCTAGAGGATCATATGTTCGATAGTAAGTTCGAATTCTAAGCTAGCCTGAAAAACATCTTCGACCACATCAAGACTTACCATCAGGTGAGAGTGGGCAAAGAATAGCCTATCAGCTATAAAAAAAGTTTCGATTTTGAAAGACTTGAAAAAAATATGAGAGCTCTGCAACTAAGAATCGAAGAAGAAATTAGATTAAGCCGTCTAAACCTGCTTAAAACTTTCTATCGATTCGATTGGACCTATCTTAGGGTCACAAATGTAATCTGTGTAATTTACATCATTAAGCAAGTAATAAAAATGTAGGAAATTGCGCTAAGATGTACAAATTGGAACCTCGTGTAACACTTGCATTGATTTATTTGCATCGCGTCCCTTTTGTATTAAATACTTAATTTGTCTAATTTACACTCTTATATCTTGATATCGACCGATACCGACAGTCATTTATAGATATTCAGACTTCCCGGAAAATGCTGCTGATTATGCTATACAATCTTATACTGCTTAATCAATAAAGATTTTATCCTGAAGTAGTACTCACTCGTGGATTGTTCCAAACTGAACACTGCTATTTCCTGTGTACGGGTAGTTTCCATTGCCATACCAACCACTGTTGCCGTCACCCTCGAAAATGTTGCGGTCTCCGACAGTGCGCGTAGTATGCTGTGGGTCAGGTGGGGGGATAGTGGTACGGTTCAGTGGGTTAGGAGGTGGGGGGGTGGTCACTTGGACAGTAGGGTTCGTCTCCAGAGTTGAGTTCTTAATGCCGTATTTGAAGTACATGATTAAACCTGGAAGAACACAAAATTAAAAACCATATAGCTGCCAGTAGTACATAACTTAAAAGATTAATGTATATACAAAGATTGCCTGGGTTATTAATAAATCTTATGGTTATTATGTAATTAAGACATGTATACTGAAGTACCTACCTAAGTCTCTGTAGCTTTATATACTTCATGCATGGCCTTTGATTTGTGGCAGATGAACAAATTCATTTTATATATACATATTTTAACCATCAACGGCTTGGTTATGAAGAAAATCGATGTTTGCATACATTTTTAGCTCGAGAAAATTGTTGCTTCCTACAAATTATGCCAACAAAGTGTAGTTAAAACATTTACTATTTATTTTAAACTTATACATATACCTACTTACATTCAAATTAATTTGAATGATCTGCAATTATATTTTGTGAATGATATACAAGTTTGTAAATTTATATCTATGTGACTATGCGATACGTCTACAGAAAAACTAACAAAAGTAAACATAAAGGTGCACCAGTGAATATTTTTTACACAACTATCGGGATAGTTGTGTAAAAATACCATTATAACCACCATATACCCGTACCATTTGAGAAGTGGGAATGTTTTAACTTTTTCACCGCTGATCATATATTCATGGGGCACACTAAAAGTTTTGCACTTCTAGCTAATCGGAACTATTTGAATTTCGAATGTTATATTTTTTGAAACAACTTGCAACCTTATTAGTAAATAAAAAAAAATTGGCGGGAAATAATTTGTCAATTGTTTTTTTCACACATCAAAGTTTTTCGTACGCAACGAAAACGGAATTAAGTCGAATAGATTTTAGAGCGATGGTTTTTTATGATTTTAAAAGTTCTCTCTATCCGCAAGAATGTGCCGCTCGTCTTCAAAATGCTTTTGGGAGAGAAGCACCTTGTTTGAGCACCGTCAGGCAATGGTTTGCTGAATTTGAGAGAATTCGGGTTTCTCTAAATGACGAATTTCGTGAAGGGCGGCTTTCAACTGCCGTCAACGAAAATAATGTGGCTACTGTTAAGCGGCTAATAGAAGAAAACCCGCGGATTACCTATCATGAAACTCATAGTACTGTGAGTTTCATCTTATAAAAAATGTGCAACATTCGATTATCGACTTTTAGTTGTTTTTTTTATTCAGCTTAGACAAGAAAGATTTCTTTGACTTTGATTTTTTTTTCAATACGAGTTCCGGCGCGGAAGCAACGCGTTAGAAACAGCTCGCAATATCAATGTTGCGTTTGGAGAGGGGACTGCTAATGAACGCACCGTGTGATTTTGGCTTAAACGCTTTCGTGATGGAAACTTTGATTTGAAGAACGAACAACGTGGAAGACCACCCACACAGGTAAATAACAATGAATTGGAAGCCAAACTACTTATGAATTAGCGGCATGGTTTAACGTTACGTTACCAATAATGTTGATTCATTTCCGTCAAATCAATAAAATAAAAATGTATGAAAAATGGGTGCCTCATGATTTGACTGATCTGCAGAAAGAAACTTGTGTTGCTTTGTTGAATCGATACAGAAATGAAGGAATATTGGATCAAATTGTGAAATGTGATGAAAAGTGGATTTTCTATGATAACCGTAAGCGAAAAATGAAATGGCTGATCCTAGATAAAAAGGTAATGGTAACCGTCAGGTGGACTCACTCACTATAGTTTTCTCCGATCTGGTTAAGCAATAACGGCAGATGTTCAAACTAGCATTGAAATAGCCCCGACTCATGAATGATAACGCAAGTCCTTAGAAAGCACGAGAAACCGTTTTAACTCTACAGAAACTGCACTTAGACACCAAACGTCACTCTCCGTAATCGCCAGACCTTGCTCCAACGGACTACCATTTTTTTCATGAGTTGGATAATTTTCTACGTGATAAAAAGTTTTCTTCCCAGGAGGCAGTACAAAATGCTTATGCACAGATTGCCCAATCTAGATCACCAGAGTTCTACAGGCATAAATGACCTTCCTATTAGATGGCAGCAATGTATATAATAATAATAATGGTAATTATATTTTTTTAATATATTACATTAAAAAAATACTAATTTCAATTTTCATTACAAAACGGCTATTTCATACCTTAATATTATTGAGCAGCTCTATAACTTATAACTATTATAAATTTATTATCATATCCCATACTTAGCGTTCTTTAACGTATTTATATATTACGTATATGTTAATTGGGTGTACGTACTTTATTTGTTAAAGGAACTATGTATTTAGTTTACTTTTCGACGTTGACATCTGCCCAGTTATATACTGCAGGTGTCATTGTTTCTGGTGTTTGTAACTAAATCGTGCTATGGTCCTAAATTAAATGATTATTATTATTGATGTAGCCGCCATTTTCGTTTTTATTGGCAGAACTGTCACAAAAGTCGTTGTCTCAACCTACTGATATTAGTCTATTCAGGTTAATAGTATTTCTATTCATAAATAATAAATATACCATTATCTTGTGTTTTTGAGGACATTCACATTGTCAATATTGATAGTTTGTAGCTTAGTTTTCTAGTCACGGTGTTTATCTAGCTTTTGTATCGGTACAGTTATAGAGAAAAAAGTTAGAGGACTTACCAAGCGACATCCAGACAGTGAACCGCACCAAAGTCAAGATGGACAAGTTCAAGATAAGGTAGATGTTCACCATTATCGCGATGGACGGCACGAAAGGCAAGCAAGGCGTCGCGTAGATCAAACCATTCCTGGGAATAAAATGTATGTTACATTACAATTACCTGCGTGACACTGTATTGCCATAGACAACAGGTCTGAGTGTAAACACTAGAAATGTTTTCACCATATTTTATAATCATTTCATTTTAAAAAATTCAAACGATTTTAATCTATTTTCGACTGCGTTAGAATAAAATACTTATTTGATGACTACGCTGATATTACTCAACTAACATAGCCGAAAATTAGAAGCGATGATTGTCTTGTAACTGGCTCTCAAGGACAGCTTAAACTGTTAATTGCTTGGCGGGAGATTTTATACTTAATAGTAGCTCATTCGCAAAATTCCCTACAACCATGCGACCGCCATTCTAATATAACGACCAGGATCGACGGCAAGGGCCCTCCAAAGCTCGAAAGCGCTGAATAGTGAATGCTTCTAGCGGTCACCCATTTAAGTATTGACCGTAGCGAAGCTTTTCTATGAGCTCTTCAAAAAGCGATTAAGATACATATTCCTACCACTTCCAAGATATAAAGATACAACCGTATTATATAAAGTTAACAGTATTATTATAAAGTTTTTGACGCTTACTTGTTTTGCGGGCGACGTGAGATCAAAATTAAGATGATGAAGATCGCCAGTACCAGAAGGCCCATCAAGACTGCCGTCGCGTTGGAGGATCCAGGGCTTCCGTATGCGGCCAGCAGGTCGAATATAATGATGAAACCGTACATTACGCCAACAGCCTTTATCACGTACATTCCTGGTTACATATTTTGGTAAAAACAAATATAAAATTAAATGGTTATTCGGCATTTCTTGTGCTGCTCAAAGACAATATAGACGGTAGGTAGTTAGTTTCCTCTTTCTACGGGAACCAAATAATTACAATTTCTAACAGATATGACTTCTATGATTCTACGTGTGCGGGTTATGTTTCATATCATAATAAAAGTCAAATAAGTGAGAAAATGTGCTTTTCCCGTGTTAGCGAAGTAGTCTAGAATTGAATGTCGAGCGTAGCGTAGTGATTCTATTACAAACAGGGTTGCTCACTGTCAGATTTAAAGTCGTGGGATTTTAAAAAAATACATTTTATTTTACCTCCTCTTATTCTCGTCTCGTATTATAGAAAAATAATCTGGCCGGCCCGCTCGCTAGTAGTTTTTTGTTTGTATATTTTCTTGACAATTTGTTTTTGTTTTTTCAAAAAAACCCAATGGATGACATTTTTGAAGTTGTAAAGTAATATAATTAATTCATACTAAAAAAAATATTATTAGTATAATATTATTGAAATATTTTTTGCAAGGATAAGAGTCATCATAGTACGCAGAAGGAATAATTAAAATAAATAATTTCAAATATGTGTGCCTATATTTTGTTATTTACTGTCAAGGTAACCTAAGGGTTTCAACAAGTCATCGTGATGTTTGAAATTGTAAACACTTTTCCTAAGTCCCCGAGATTTGAAACACCAAAACGACGATTTTCGTGCTGGTAAAGTGAAAAAAAATATATAAATATTTTGAATTAAGAGAATGAAATGAACGAAATGAATAAAATTAAAGAAATTAACGAAATGAATGCAATGAATTCTTAAGTTTAAGTAATGCTTTATTAAAACATTTTTTTGTATAATATACCTATAAATGTAATACGTTCATTATTTTTAACACTGGCCTATTATTCCTGTTTTTAGCGTTAGATATTACTACCCAATTTATCTTTCAATTTCAAGGAAATAAATACATTTTTCAAACACAGTGTGCGATATCGTGTTTAATTTGGCTTTTGTACGATGCGTGTTGTGGGTGCTTGAGTTCGAAACACACTTTGGTGTGCAACTGTGTAGTAGCAAATTCCGGTCAATGATACTATATCGGACTTCCTTTTTATTCTACTGCTATTTTATTCATGTTTTTATATAGAAATGCATTCTTATTTTCTTTTACTATGTTCACGGTGTGACGTCGCCGCTGTTACTAACTAGGGAGGAGCATGCTTTTTTCATGCTTATGTGTGTGCATGAGTATTACAAAAGGAGCATGGTTTTCTGTGGCTTCACGTTTATAGAGTGTCATGTTCCATCTATAGTTCTTAGTTGGTGGGTAATAAAAGCAAATTTTTAATACTGGTGTATTAAAAATTTGCTTTTATTTCCTTATTTCATACTTATTATATTATTTCATACTTTATTATTACATCTAGCATCTTTGCTCTAGCGCGTTAAAACATTTCGAGCCTTTTCCTGGGTACCCTCGGCTGGTCCCGTGATGGTACAGTGGAAGAAGAATTTTAACATCTATTTACTAGGCTGTACAGCCTGAGTATCAGGTATTTATTAGAATATTTTCATTAAAAAAAAACCGTGGAATCGTTATTTTATATAAAAGTATGACATATGTTATGACTGACAACTCAAAAATGGATTCATGTCAAGTATCTGTATAAACACGATTTTTGTGTCATAAATTAATGCTGTCTAAGTTATAGTTGATGGTATATTACTCGTACTCTCCCCCAACCAACCACTCTAAATTGTTAGTATCCACCACTTAAAACCTGACTTCAACGTGATTGTGATTACTTCAACTACCATAATATTGTGTGTGAAATGGGTGACATGAATTTGACAAATGATTGAAGCACCAAACTGTTCTTTTTTTTAAGCAGTGAAAGCTCAGAGGCATTCGCTATAACTGCCACGCAGCAGGTCCTCGGTTCGAATCTCGCCGCGGGCTTCAGATTCACCGCATGGTAGAAAGGCATTTTGTGAATGCCCGCCTTGCTATCGACCACGTATCAAGTAGAAAATCTGTCGTGAAGCACCTAACGGTGTGTTCCGGCAGCTGTCATTGAGTGCCAGTAATTCTAGGTTAAGCCTGTTAACACCTTCGAACACATCTTCATTTACCATCAGGTGAGATTGTGGTCAAAGGATTGACTAAATGCAATAAAAACAAACTAAAATTTTAAATAGCTTACCGCTTGCTTCTGTCGGAGGTCCCATGTCTACCCATGGGAAAAGACCAGGGCATAGGTAGGACAGCAGGCGTAATTGCCGATACACGCTATCGAGGAAACGACCAATTCGGGATGGATTGCAAGTGGCTCCGGGAACAGCTGCTGCACAAAAAACATATCTCCAATCCTTTCTTCTTTACTCTTATCACACTCTTTTTGGGTGGGAACAAGGTCTTCTCTTCCAATATAAAAAGAATACAGGCACATGAGATTTAATATATGTCTCAGGGTAGGGTGTAGTGCAGTTCACCACTTATGGCGAAATACATCTGTTATAGACAGAGGTTACCGCTCAAAATCAGGTGGGCTTAGAGCTTGTTCCGTCACAATAACCTACAAAATATATAAATGACAACACAAGAACATTAAAATATTTTTAACTAATAACACTTATACATAATTATGAAAGATTTGACAATATAACCGCGACCGCCTTCTTAACGTCAACCTTCTTGGAAATGCTCTCGTTATCCCGTTTCCTTCGGGTTTTCAGGGCCTTAAGATGGTAAAGAGCCTGGATGTGCGCCCAATGTGCAACAGCCCACTCGCGTTTGGGTATGGGTGCTTCTTATTTGGAACATTCTTTCCTTTCCTCATATACATAATTTCGGTATATTATGTATATATATACGGTTCATCGCAAAATGGCACGATTTTGTAACCATCGGGCGCGGGTTCCTGCACATGACTATAATTTTATCCTTTCATAAATTTGTAATGTATTCCGCAGAGCAGCCGTTATTGCAAACTCAATAATATAAAAAAATATGATATGGTACATAATATACCGAATATATATATTATATATGTGATTCATCGCAAAAATATTCACCGATTAATGATGTAAGTTTCGAAGCTGTAATCCAAATCCAACAAGTTTTTTTTTCGTAATAGGTTGATGCGATGAGGATCCATAAAGGAGTAAAATCCGACTCATACTTGGCCAGTTTTTCATACGTTGTAATGTCTTCACCAGGAGATAAAAGGACAGAAAGAAGTGACGAACAATTTCTCGTTATCGCATTGTTAGGTATAATAACCATCAATCACAAATGTAAAAAGATTTTTCTTTCCTAAATTGTAGTCAACGTAAAACATTGTAAATAAAAATGTTTAATAGTTATATTCTTAAGTATCGTAAAAAGCATGTAGTGTTCATCTCGAGAAGGACGTGCATTTAACAGCATGTTCATATTGTTATGTTCTTCTTAGTTTGTTAAGTAAGAGTATTGCCCAGTTTGATGAACCAATAAAAAAAAAAAAAAATATACAATAATAAGTCTTATTCCAATATTCTTGCAAACGATCCCTTGTTAAAACTGATATTATAACATTATGAATTATGAATAAAGTTAGTTCTGATCTGCTCTCCAAGCTGATCACAAGCTTCATTTGTTTTTTTATAAGCCTTATTTGCCTCGCTTCACCCTCAACCTAACTCGAGCAGGGAGAGAATAAACAATGAAATCTGTAACACAAGTCCCCTAGATTTATAACGCTTAAGTTTGTGTAACAGTGGTATAATAGTTGGGTCCCTAGTAAAATAAATAATTGTGTATTATAAATTTGTTCATAGTAAAACGGCACGATCGCACGTTTTAAAGATAAGACTAGATATTAACGTTTGTTTATCTGTTAACTACATTTCATATTTCACTTCATCTTCTTCTTACCCTTGTCATGGACTCAGTAGACGTACCGCAATGTGTTTCTTTCTGTTTCTCAGCAGATTTCGTAGCCATGTCGTTTTTACTTAATACTTCAATAGTTCTTCAAAATAATTGATTTCATAGTTTTAGGAGAAAACATATTTTATTCAGAATATGGACCAAGACGTCCATAAAATGGGTGTCTTTATGTACAAGGTGACTTTATCTTCATGAGTAAAGGTGATATACAGGGTTATTGGTATTTACAAACCACCTTGTTGGTTAAAGCCATTTGGCTAACAACCTTTTAGGGTTGACTTCTGCTGGTCCTAACTAATATTGATTGAATATGAATTAATATTTTGAAGCAGTGATGGCTCAGTGGCATTGGCTATGGACTGCCGTGCAGCAGGTCCATGGTTCGAATCCCGCCCAGAGCTTAAGCTTCACCGCATGGTGGAAGGGCATTTTGTGAATGCCCGCCTGGCTAGCGACCACCCTCAAGTAGAAAATCTGTCGCCAAGCACCTAACGGTGTGTTCCGGCAGCAGTCCTTGAGAGCCAGAAAAATTACAGGCTAATGGGACCTAACAACTGGACGTCTCAGTGTGACGGGCACAGTGCAATTCGTCGCTGACGAAATGCGTCTGTTATAGGCAGAGTTATAGTTAGTCCACTTAACATCAGGTGGGCCTCGGGCTCGTTCCGTCACAATAACATAAAACAAAAAAAAACAAAAAAAAAATTTTGGAGTTAATATATTTTTATTAATAAAAAAAAATTATTTTACTTATAATGCTTACTTCTTAGTCAAGAACGCACGCCGTGCAACTCTGGACCGCGCCGCGCTCCCTTTGAATAGAGCTTTGAAAATTTACATTGATAAAAGTAATAAAAAAATGAAATAATACATTACAGGCACATGATACTTCTAACATCAGGTGGCCCTCGTGCTTATTCTGCCAAAAACACATAAAATAAAACAAAAAAAAACATGTCAAAATATTTGTAAGGACTAGCAGAGGTAAAAAAAAGAACCAATATACCTGTATAAATATTTCAAAATAGAGCCGAGTTAGCAGCTGTTCTACTCATATTCGTAATGATAAAGTTCTTAAATCATCAAAAATGGAAAATGGAGTAGGTGTGCCTTATTTTCACAGCACCTACGTTTTAGAGAATAACAAGGGACTTTTTGGAATAGCTCGTTGTGGATGGAACACACTTCCCAACAACAATTGTTATTGTGGGTAACATAATATTCAATATTGTCCTTGAAAACATATATTTACGACATGTTTACAACCTAAGTTTCAAAATCTTCTATATTCAGTGTTAATGTATTGGAATGGTAAGTAATTTTAATGACATAATTAAAACATTTCTTTAAAATTCAATTATAAAACTATAAAAGACACTTTTTTGACACAATTTCAAAACAAAATTGGTTTTAAAATTGTAAAACCTCAACCACATCTGATGATAAGTGATGATGGTGCGGAAGGTGATAAACAGATATAGCCTAGAATGGGGACTGGCTGTCTAGTATAGCTGCTGGCATACACCGTTAGGTACTTAGTATCAGATTTTCTTCTTGAAAGTGGTATCTAGCCAGGCGGGCATTCGCAAAATATCCAACTTTTATCCTATACACAACAATAAGGACCAATGGCTTAACGTGCCCTCCGAAGAACGTGGCACTTGCGGTCACCTGTACATCTTATACTTGGTTGGCGAAAAGCGACTATGCAAGCCTCAGAATGCCTTTTCAAATAAAGTACAAAAAACTATTTATTTTGTAACAAATAAATATAATCAATAGTATTTTCTTACTGTTAACTTTTCTTTTCTCCACGATCATAACATTCACAAGGGATTCGAAAATATAATAATGTTGTAAATATTTTGACATTAAAGTTTTTTTTGACCAGTGTAATCTTATTGTAGTAATTTGTAGACATATGTAGTTATTTTTATTTTAATTGACTTGTCATTTAAATTTTGATTTTCAATTGACATTTAAATTTTGACCAGATAAATTGTATTAGAGTAATTACTATTTCAATCGACTGTCTGTAATATTTGTGCTATCATTTTACTGTTATTATACTAGTTTCTAAGTTTTTACTATCATTAGTATAACTCGCTCTGTAGGGGTACTAATTTTGAATAAATTAAATAAATAAATAAGTAAATCCTGATGTTTCATTTAGTTAAATTAATGAAATTGATCACTTTTACTATATACCCACTTTATTCACTATGGGCTATCAAGAAATAAATTGAGTTTTACATACATTATTTATTCGTAGTTTTCCACTATGGTTCAGTGTGGTGGAGGCATACGTTCCCATTTCAATGTCGTCAAACTAAGCCGAATTTGAATTTTTCAGGAAAGAAATATCAATCTTGATTTAGAAATTGTCGTATTTGGTTAAAAACAGCTTAGGTAACTTCATTAACTCTATCGCTAATCAATCCGAACCTAAGCCAACTGACCATAGTTAAGGACAAAAAAGAGGTTATATTTATATTTTGAAGCAGTGATGGCTCAGTAGCATTGGCTATGGACTGCCGCGCAGCAGGTCAATGAGCTTCACCATGTTGGTAGGGCATTTTGCGAATGCTCACCTGGCTAGCGACCACCCAACCAATTAGAAAATCTGTCGCCAAGCACCTAACGGTGTGTTCCGGCAGCTGTCCTTGAGAGCCAGTAATTCTAGGTTAGCCTGAACAACATCTTCGACCACCTCATCACACCATCAGGCGAGATTGTGGTCAAAATCAAACCTAACAAAAGAAAACTAAAAAATACTAGATCACTGTTAATGTTGACTACGTTCTTATCGAATGTTAGAAAAGAAGCAATATTAGTTATATTTTCTATAGATATTAATAAAATACTTTACTAAAATCACACAAATTCCTAAGACGAGATAAAGAAGTCTGCCAAAGAAAGCGCGGGATTGAGCTCAAGATTTTTCTGTGTTTACAAAAAATTAAACATACATAGAAAATGTACGTACAATAAACCCTGCATAATCATTTCCTAACAAACTAAACTTTGGTGGTATATATTCCTTGGCTTAGATATGGAATAAATATATTACATTTCCAATTTTAATTTCCTTCAAAAAAATCTACTTTTAATTTTCATGAGATTTCTCTGAAAGTTAATTATCGCGTTTCCTTCTTCCACAGATTTAATAGGGAGCTGATAAATTGTTAATAAAGTAGATAACCTGAAGCACTTAGATACTTTTATCATTTTGAAGCAGTATACCTATCTCTCTGGAAGAAATCGCTCTCAGCGATAAGATCGCCCGTTGTCACACCTACTCTTACATATGTTTTTAAGTTTTAAGTTAGTGTATTTATATTTTGCCAATTTAGTGTTACCTATCTATCTATGTATATATTTCTTCTTTTTCCTGACGTTTTTCCAAGTAAAGTGCGGTCGGAACAACAATTTTAGTACAGTACATTGTTGGAAAAATCCGAAAGATTTCCTTTTTTCGTTCCTTTCAAACTTCGTGAAATCTTAAAGTCTGTAATTGCAACTTATTTTACAAAATTATAAATTTACGAGAGCATACCCCGGCTAAAGGGGTTGATGGACACGGGTTCGAGTCCCGCACATGACTATAGATTTTTCACTCAAACATTTGTAATTTTGTAATGTAATCTGCAGATCAGGCGTTATTGCAAACAAAAATATTAAAATTATAAGGTTGCGTCTTCATTAACAAGTTTAAAAAGAATTGCAAAATTGATCTTGTATGTAGTTCAGCGTAAGTTGAACTGTAGGTGTCGCTCCATCCCAATACGATGGTTGAAGAACAAGAGCAAGTCAAAGTGCGAGTCAGACCTTGTTCTTATAGTGTTCCGTATTGCAATTTTTCCAACAGCTCGTGAACACATTTTTGTTTGATGATTTTGATCACTATTTCAACACCACATTATTAATTGCCGGTTTTTTAGTAATGATAGAATACAGACCATAATGTGTCGAATTTTCAGACTCTTAACTAGGTCAGTTTTTGAGATTGACCCCAACAAAAAAGTCTCTAATTTACAATGTTGACCGACCCTATTTATTTTTTCGATGAACTCATAGGCCTAGGATTGAGCGTAGCGAAAAAATCCTAAGTCTATGGATGAACTGTTCTGTTTCAGCTGGATTGTCCACTGCTGAACGCAGCCTCCCCGTCAAGGGGGATTTGCCATAATCAGTTTCTCACAAGGCGCTGCTGCCCCTCTTCCGGTATTTTATCTGCAGTCGCCCCTTATGACACCCACGGAAAGAGATTATGGGGGGATGACATTCTAGCCCGGCACCCAACGGGGCAGATTTTGATAGAAAAATATTTACTATATATTAGGTCCTTACATATGAAATTGGCGTTTTTCGTACTGGCCACTTTAATCACGAATTTCTCCTCTTTGGTAAGGAATTCCAAATTCAAATTTGTACAGCTATAGACTCATGTATTTGTGCTTCGATGATCGTCATTCATTTGTTTTTTTTCTTCTGTTTTTTTCTGTTTGCGTCACTCATTTTACAAAATGGAAAACCTTAAATATCGCATTATTTACGAGTACGAGTTCCGCCGTGGCACTAGTGCTGCGGAAACAACTCGAAGGGTGAATGATGTGTATGGCGGTCGTGTTGCAAAAGAAAACACAGTTCGTTTTTGGTTCCAACGTTTTCGTTCTGGAAATTTCGACCTGCAGAACAAGCCCCGTGGACGGCCTGAGACTCAAGTTGATAATGAAGAGTTGAAGGCTATTGTGGAAGCGGATCCATCGCAAACCACGTCCGAGTTAGCTGCAGGCTGCAATGTTAGTGATAAAACTGTTTTAATTCACTTGAAGCAAATTGGGAAGATTAAAAAGCTTGAAAGGTGGGTACCTCACGAATTGACTGAAACAAACCGGCAAACGCGCGTCGACTGCTGCGTTACATTACTAAACCGGCACAATAATGAAGGTATTTAAACCGAATCATTACCTGTGATGAAAAATGGGTTCTTTACGATAATCGGAAGCGCTCAGCGCAATGGTTAGATCCTGGCCAGCCAGCCAAATCCTGCCCCAAGCGAAAATTAACCCCAAAAAAGTTACTTGTAAGCGTTTGGTGGACTAGTGCCGGTATTGTTCATTACAGTTTTTTCAAATCTGGCCAGACTATTACGGCTGATGTCTATTGTCAGGAATTGCAAACCATGATGGAAAAGCTAGCGGCTAAACAACCTAGGCTGGTCAATCGCTCCACGCCACTGCTGCTTCACGACAACGCTAGACCACACACTGCGCTACAGACGGCTACTAAATTAGAAGAGCTTCAATTGGAAAGTCTAAGACATCCTCCGTACTCCCCGGACCTTGCTCCAACAGATTACCATTTTTTTCGAAATTTGGATAACTTCTTGCAAGGGAAAAAATTCAACTCCGATGGGGCAGTCCAAATCGCCTTCAAAGATTTTATTGATTCCCGTCCGACTGGTTTTTTTAGTAAAGGGATCAATGAACTACCTATGAGATGGCAAAAGTGCATAGAAAGTAATGGTTCATACTTTGATTAATTAAATATATTATATTAAAAAATATTCGACTTTTTGTTCCTCCCATACAAAACGCCAATTTCATATGTAAGGACCTAATATTTATATTCTACACAGTGTCAGAAACGTCTACAGACCGATACCATAGTAGAAAGAGTGGGAAGTAAGTTATCTTCATACAAACGTACCGCACGTGGCTTGTTTGTGTGCGCCATAGTATCTATGCGTCCCGCACGCATACTCTAACACAATCTCAACCCGTTTCTCAGTGCCCCAGCCGGGGCTAACATCGAACAGGATCACGCGTCACGGCTTTTCGGCACCGCTAAATAAACAAAAAAAGGTTGATAATCGCAGGAGAACTTATTGCTGACCTTAGTGTTCGGCTGTTTATATAATTCATCGATTCTTGTTGTCTCTGTTTAGATTACCTACTGAACAGGAAAGGTAAGCAAGTCACTTATTCTAGCATACCTATCATTTTTACATGATGATGAGTGAGATACCTACTTATTTTTTTATTGTATTGGGTAGGTATGCCCCGCATCGCTCGTCTCAGGCCCCGCAAACACATAGGTATCGCCTGTCGCTCTTTCTTTCATCGTGAGAGGTTTCATCATCGTTTAGGTAAAAGCGGCCTCACTAACCCTGAACCCAGACAACGCAAGTAAAAAATGCAACTTCCCGGCCCTTGCCAATTCTAGGTACTGATTTAAAATTTAGCATATACATACATTATAAATAAGTAACAACCCTGAGACAGGCAAGTATGGTAGGTAATTATATCGCGGATTGGGCCGGAGATGGCCTACTTCCTCTCTTTCTACTATGCCGATACCCTAGGACACACACAGTTTAAATTTTCATATATTCGGGCCACCTCTAAAAATAATTTAATTTATTTTTAATATTACAGTCGTGTTTAGGTTAACGTTTTACATAAATATTCTAGTATATTAGAATTTGTAGACAGGATACCATACCCATATGACGAAATATTTTTTACATTTTACTTGTAGGCCATTTTACATTTACGTCGTTCTTCGCACAAGGGCTTATGCTAGATTGTCCTTTTGGTGAAGAAGAAGTGCCGAAGGCACTTCTTCTGAGACGGGCGTATGAGGCGAAAAGCGCCTTATACCTCCGTCTCCTGCGGGCGCCGAAAACGCCACGCTACTATCGGGAGGGGTGTCCTTTTGGTACAGATCGGTAAAATATATATAGTAACCGTGGGGTGCCGGGCTAGAATGTCACCCTCCCATCTCTCTACCCGTGGATGTCGTAAGACGCGACTAAAGGTAACACGCCAGAAGGTGGGCAGCAGCGCTTTCTGAGGAACTGATATCTCACACTGCGATCTAATAGAGGCCTGCCAAGCGTGGGGATTATGGCAAACCCCCCATAATGGGGGAGGCTGTGTTCAGCAGTGGACAATCTGGCTGATACAGTACAGTGCATATAAACCGTTGTAATCTTTTAGTACGGAACAAGAAATAGTTGCACTTACCGTAGAACTTATTTTCGGTGTTGGAGTTAACGAGGAAGGCATCATCCCGTCCGTCATATTCATCATCACCGATCATGGAGTCATCAGAATCCGGGGAACTGCTGTTATACAGAAATAAGCCAAGTTATAGTTAAGAATTATAATTTTAATAATGTAATACAAATTAGATATATTATAATTCTGTAACGGCTGTAGAGCAAGTGTGTAATGTTATAATATTATTGTTGTATAACAATAAATTAATCGCTCAAGTTAATATTTCATATTATAAAAGGTATATAAAATATGTAAATATCAGGCATCAGCGAATTTCAGAATAATATAAATACATAAATGTATGACAGACAGTTTCACTTTTTTTGAAGCAGTGAAGGCTCAGTGGCATCGGCTATGGACTGCCACGCAGCAGGTCTATGGTTCGAATCCCGCCGCGGGCTTGTGCTTCACCGCATGGTGGAAGGGCATTTTGCGAATGCCCACATGGCTAGCGACCACCCTCAAGTCAAAAATCTGTCGCCAAGCACCTAACGGTGTGTTCCGGCAGCAGTCCTTGAGAGCCAGTGAAATTACAGGCACATGAGACTTAACAACTATGTCTCATGGTGACGGGCGCAGTGCAAAGTGACAAAATGCATTTGTTATAAGCAGAGGTTAGTCCGCTTAACATCAGTTGGGCCTCGAGATTGTTCCGTCACAATAACATAAAAAAAATGTACGAATGTTGTACTTAGGTACCTGTTTTATTTAAATTTATGTGCACTGTCAAGGCCATGCAGAACCGGTATTGATTTGTAAAGTTAAACACTAATTGATATTGAGAATATAACGATGTACGCTAGCAAATGTTCGATCTTCGATTATTACTCAAGTTAAGAGCCGTCACCTTCAGTGACTCTTCAGAAACGAGAGTCTTGTGATCGGTGTCAAGTAGGCATCTGATCTGATCTGAAGCCTCGGATGCGTGTAGGTTGGTTGTTGTGCCTATTCACATCGGCTGACATGATATCTAGCGATATCGATACAAAACTGATAGATATACAAAAAAAATTCTCATCCCAGAGTAATAAACATAATAACGATATCTATATATAACGATCTAAAACTAGTATTATTTTATTTTTTACACCATGGTTCGAAAACAAATATACTTAGAGGGTAGTCATACATTATTAAGAATTAATTGAATAAGTATTTGAAATCATCAGTACTCTATTCTGTAAAAATTGAAATAATTTTTTGAATTTCTGCACTTCTTAACTCATATTATATGCTGGAATTGTTTAAAGCAATTAGTCAAAATAAATCATACAATTTATTCTCTCTCTCAAAAAATTAGTAACACAGTTTTAGAAGCAGCAATAAACTCATTTTTGTATTTTTTAATCCTAATTACGATTTTTCTAAAACAGAAGTAAATGTATACATCACGCAAACAAAATTATCATCCTTTTACAAGTTTACATTGAATTGTATACTTATAATTAATAAATAAATTAAAATATAATATAATAATTAAAATTTTTATTTATTTAAATTACATTAGACTATATGTATAATTATTAGGTAATAAAGTATTTGTTTACACCATACAATCGATTCTCATGATGGTAACCATTATTTTAGTTAGAACCTAAATATATTCTGGTAATTAATTAATATATTCCTAACCCTGTAACATATTAATATAAATAAATTTATAGTACATTTTGCACATGCAATAGATTATCGTTTCAATTTTTCTAAGGCAAATGGGTTGGTGAAGTAAGCTTTGGAATTCAGCTCTTTTTTGTTAACTTCATAAAATATATAAAATAATTAATTATTTTTACCTTCGGGTAACACGTCGGATCATCACTCGGTGGGCGGGAGAAGCCTGCAACAAATTATTTTTGTAGTAACTAACGTAGATACAATCTGAAATTTAATAAGTTTTAATTCCAGTAATTCAGTAAGTTTCTGCACAGAATAAAGAGGACCAGAAGGATCACTCGGCTAAGACGTTTAAATAAATAAGCAACTCTGCTACGACGCAATAAAGAGCAATTCAGATCGAACACCGCTGAGTACTTAACATTTATATTCACCTACAAGGCGCCTCTCTTTCTATCGCGTAATTCTCATCTCTTCTGACGCGGTAAGTGGGTTAGAGTTGTGATCGTGTGCTCACATGCTATTACAGCTTTGTACGTACCTACATATGGTTTGGTTTCTGCTAAAGGTATATTTATATTGTCACAAAAAGGATAATGACTATTACAGAACGTATAATTGACATATCCGTTATTCGTTTGCGTACTTTTTGCCTACATTTATTTAACCTAAGAATGCGCTTCCTCACCAATTTGTGGTTAATCTAACAAATAACAAATTCTTTGTTTTCTTTAACTAGACTACAATACTTTTTCTTTGCCAATTTACATTGGTTTGGTAGTTTACGAACAGACAAAGAAGAAATTTCGCTTATATACATATTACTTTTTAAGCAATGGTGGCCGAACTGTAATAGCTATGGACTGCCGATGCCGTGCCACAGTTCCATGGGTCGAACCCCACTGCCGCGGCTTGAGCTTCACCGCATGGTGTAAAGATTTTGCCTAAGCTCGCCTAGCTAGCTACCACCCACCCTTAAATAGAAAATCTCTCACCATGGAACAAACAGTGTGTTCCGGCAGCAATCCTTGAGAGTCAGTAAAATTACAGGCACACGAGACTCACCAACTGTCACGGAAGTGCAATTTAGTCGCACTGTTGTACAGTTGCTAAGGTGGTAAGCTTACCACCTTATCAACTGTCAGGCAGAGGTTTGCGCGCTTAACATCAGATGCGGCTCGTGATTGTTCTGTCACCATGAAAAAAAAACGACTCATGCGTTCAATTTGTATGTAAACTTCAAGATAGCGAGGTCGCCCGTTTCAAGCCTATATTATTAAGGAACAATCATACCTTAAACAATCAGGCCATATATACTTCGAAATTAATTGGATCTCTCGCGACTCTCCGCTATCAAAGAATAGCGGAGAGTCGCGAGCAAACTATTATGCAGGGTGGCGCCAGGTCAGACCATAGAGAAATATATTGCTTTCTCTTTTCTGTGGGTCAGACTCACGCTTCGCGTAAAGTTTGTCGAGATTTGCCAGAGGATTAATAACAGTTAAGTTGATATTGTCAAAGACAGTATATAAACTTTGTCATCTATTTCTATACTAATATTATAAAGGGGAAAGTTTGTATTTTTGTATGTATAGAAAACTTAAAAACTTCTGGACCGATTTGAAAAATTCTTACACCAATAGAATCCTAACTATCCCTGATAGAGATAGAGCATATGTCCGCTCTAGAATATTTTAAAAAACTTAGGGATCCGTATGAAAACTTTGATAATGTAACCCAACATATGAAAAAAATACCAAAATTGTTGACAGGAGCAAAGTGATGTACTACAATTTTATACAGGAAAGCAATATCTATACAAAAATGTCCGCCATACCATATTTATAAATATTACAGTTATGTCACAATAACTACTTTATATGTGTTTCAATTTATAAGTACTTTTGTTGAATACTCGTGCAAAGACTATTTATTTATAAAAAAAAGGAGACGTTAGTATAATTTCATTTTACAATAAGTTATATATATTTAACCCAACGGTACCCACAAAATAATATTTAGCATTCTCATCGAATCCCAACCAAAATAAAGTATCAAAACTAACAATCATGCCGTTGTGAACTTATTTTGAACTTTAAAGGTATCATTGTCTGCAAAAGTGTAAAGTAATCTCCTAGAAGTTTCCGATCTCCAAGTAGGCACTTTCCTATTTAAATTAATAATATTTGCTACCCACAAATATACAAATAAAGATTTCAGCTAAATATTAACGGGGCATTTAGAAACTTGTATTCATATGAATGCTATTCAAGCATAGTAAATTAAAATTCAGAAATTTTACAAAAATGTTTGCACATACATACTAAGAAATAATCTTATGGAACGAAAAAGAAACGCTTATGCTTTATCGTATCACAATAAGTCCATTAAGATATTATCATAAAATATATTTATGATGTTCTTATAACGATTATGATCGCCTAGTACTTTTTATTTAAAAGAAGTGTTATGAATTCAGTTAAGTTACTTAGCACTTGTGTTGACGGTAGTACAATCAATGAATCCCTAGATGGGATCCGATAAGAAAATAATTTTTTTTTTTGGATCGGGTGTTTTTTTTAACAATGGTTCGGTTTGTGGGATTCGTTGAAAGCTACCCCAAATTATACATAACGATGTAAAAAAAGCATGTTTTCATCGTGTAAGTAGTGCAAATGAGACTGGTGGGTAAGATGGTGCATATCAAAAACTTTCACTATCTGACCCAAGACACAATAGATTAATATATTATACCATTGTATAATTTATACTAGAAGCAAGGACGTTCTCGAAATAGGTAACTTGCGCTCCAGAGACTGGTTTGCTATAAAATTTTGTGACAGAGGTTTAGTTGGACTAACGAGCTTCGATATTGAACTTCGATATTCGATCTTCTTTACAACTGACATACCCCAGTTATTACCAACGAGTTTCAAAGTAAATCAGCTCATGTCATGACATAGCATTGTCACACAGTAATGACAAAAGTGAGGTTGAGAAAAAGTGCTATAAACTACATTCATCTGAAGGACGAAAGACTTAAGTATGTAGATAAATAAATCTTGTAAGTATAGTATGGTCCACCTAACAGTTAGATGTTATAGAAGGACCCAGTTCCTTCAACGTGGCCTGACTGCAGTTGTCCTAAGATAGCAACAAGTTTTTATTATTGCCGATGTTCTAGAATATGACCAGAACCCAAATAGGTGACCATCGATTATAAGGTTGGGAGCGTGAACTGAGTCACAAGTACAGCTGCCGGAATATATAGTTAGTGGTGCTAGTAGTGGAAGACGCTGCTCCCAACCATTGGGCGGAAAGGACTCATAGTAATAGCTTTCCTCTCTAGGGCTCCCGCCCTATGTGAATTATGCCTCCCGCCACCGTAAATATGAAATTCAAGTTAGTGTAAATATGAACATTTGAGGATTGTGACTAATTCTGTTTATTACCTAGAGAGCCAGCGTGAATATAAAAAAAAAACTATTTACCTGGATATAAGCTAAATATACAAAAAGAGTAAAAATACCAAACAAAAATTTTACCTAAAATTTCAATAACTGTTCTAGCTGCTCAATATATATTGCTCTTTTAAAAAGTACTACTTGTTTAGTTTTGAAGCGCTCGTAGCGAAGTTGACTTAGCTGTTCTCAACCGATCAGCAAAGTTAAGCAACGTCGCGCGCGGTCATGAGTTGGATGGGTGACCGCTAGTGACATTACTACTGAGCGTTTCCGTGCTTCGGAGGGCACGTTAAGCCGTCGGTCCCGGTTGTTGTCTTAGGATGGCAGTCGTTATAGCATGGTGGTAGGGCATTTTGCGAATGCCCGCCTGGCTAGCTACCACCCTCAAGTAGAAAATCTGTCGCCAAGAACTTCAGGGTATGTTCCGGCAGCTGTCCTTGAGAGCCAGTACTTCTAGTTTAGCCTGAACAACATCTTCAACCACATCATCACTTACCATCAGGTGAGATAGTGGCCAAAGGCTAATCCATCAGGCATAAAAAAAAAAAACTACGTGTTAATCGATGTATAATATAGAAAATCATTTTTTTTTATATACTTTCAATTTGAAATCAAAGTAGAATATTTAACACGGGTGAAAGTTATCAATTCCTACTCAGGCGAAGCCAAGTTAAGGTCATTTATTCAGTTTAGGTATATGACGCTGTTAATGTTCTGTCATAGTATAGCCTAATACCTCGCATGGGAATTGATTCCTTTCGACCCTTGTTAATTGTCTTACCTTGTATATATCACCTACATCTTTATGTCCTATATAAATATAAATAAAGAAGGTGATGCTTTCTTTGAGTAATGAAATCTTTTTCTCATTGATATAAACTAGCACTTAAGTCACACATCTCCGTGACTTAAGTAGCCTGTTACTGTAGAGCGTTCCGCACGCCGCCGCCGCCGCAATAATGGACTATTTCAGTCACACGTATCTTAATGTACTACTTTTACTACGCAAGTTGCACTTTAAAGCTTTCTTATATATTCTTCAAAGCACGGAAGCATTCAAATGTGTATATGATTAGAAATGACAAGCTATGAGTTCCATACTGAGATAACTTTGTACGTTTTATTAATATCTCGCATCATTGCTATCTGTAAAACTGGGTCAGCTTATGGCGGCCTCTGCCTAGCGCCTCCGTGCCTTGGGGCAAATAATGCAAAGGCGTCTATCAGTAGGCTTACCATACGTCCCGGTTTGGCTGGGACAGTCCCGGTTTGAACTCCCTGTCCTGGCATCTCGGTTTGCATCAGCGTCCCGGTCAAACTAGGAGAGAGAGAAGGGAGCGCGCCGCACGTTTAATGAAAAAAAAACTTAAGAAAGTGAAAAAAGTATAAAGCAAGCGTGCGCGAATAATAATAACTGGATAAATGTTGCCATTTACTTAAGTGTAGATACTTTATGTTTTTAACTCTTTATCTTTTGAATAAAATGAATATTTATAATTTTTATTGTAAAATGATGCACATATTATAGTATTAATATAATATTAATATTTTTTTTTTTTTTTTTTAAATTAAATATAACACAGACTTTTAAAATAATACAGCCAAATGCTGCTCTGCGTCCCACTTTGGTTCTTCATAATTATGGTAAGCCTACAAACCAGGCATCTTTCGGCCTCAAGTTGAACTTTAAATCACATTAATATAGATTAGACGTCGGAATTGACGATCGAACAACATTAAAAATAAATTACTTTTATCACTTGTTTCGTTGAATTAGAGCACCCCAATAAATAATTAAAGCTATTTTTACATTCCGTATGTATGTCGTATAGATTGAGGAGCCACTCTAGATTTTAAAAGGAAACTAGCACCCTTACTTACTAGCAAAGCTAAAAATGTTGTAGGATAAATTATAGATTTTGTAGTATAATTCATCAAAAGCCACACCAAATCTACTCAGTTTTACTACTTTCTTCCTATATTATAAATTTGAATACTCTTCCTACTAAACTATAATGAAGTCGACCGTTTTAATGGACCGATCATATGATTGCAAATCCACCCTCTTATATATAGAATGAGAAGCCACACTAAATATATCGTAACATTTTAAATTACATCAGTACGAAACTTGGACTTTAGTAGTTACCATACACAATTACTACTAAACGATACCAAATTTTCAGATATATTGATCCATCACTTTCGAAGTTCGAGGTGGCTCCTCAATTTAGATGTTTAGATTGAGGAGCCACTTTTGTTTTTGATATAACTTTTGATGAATTATACTACAAAATCTAGAATTTGTACTACAACATTTTTAGCTTTGCTACTAAATAAGGGATGATTTATATTAGACCGTGCCGTGGCCGTGGCGTGCCGTGTACGTGGCCCGGACGGGGCATTTTGTATGAAGCAGTTTATATTAGACAGTGCCTGATCCGTGTCCTGTAAACTGCTTCATACAAAATGCCCCGTCCGGGCCACGTACACGGCACGCCACGGCCACGGCACGGTCTAATATAAATCTACCCTAAGGGTGTGAGTTTCCTTTTATAATCTGGAGTGGCTCTTCAATCCATACGCACATAGTACGTATGTACATGTGTTTAATTATTCTGTTTACTTCATACATTTGTAATGCTGTTAATTGAACAATGTTGTTATTTGAACGATATGTAATTGATATAAGTATCAAGTTATTTTTTTCCTGTTACATATAAGTAAAATCATGTTTAGATATAAAAAATCGAATACATGTTAACAACAAAAAAAATACGCAAGAATATTGTTATAACTTAATAAGTTAAAAATATCGTTTACAAATACTTATGTTAAAAAGCTTTTCCCGGGAAAACATAACTGTGTTAACAGCGCTGCTTTAAGGTTTATAAAAGTTAAATAATTTTGTTTAACTTTTCTTATTTTCGGCTGGTACGATAAAGTTTTGTCCGATAAAACGTGAAGGCCAGCTTCGTGTAATTTTTTCATTCTCCGTATAAAGATTGGGAGCGAATATGAAAATAAACTATACCTAATTTCTGACTGCTGTATTATTTCCCTACAATAGAGCAGGTAATAATTTGCCAGTGGGGTGCCGGGCTAGAACGTCACCCCCTACTGGGGGGTTTTAGATGGCTGCCTGTTGGTGCCGTAAGAGGCGACTCGCAGGAACTCGCAGGTCCATAGTTCGATTCCTAACGCCAGCTTGATTTTAACCGAATGGTGGAAGGGCATTTAACTAATGCTCACCTGGTTATCTAAAAGTAGAAAATAAGTCGCCCAGCACTTAACAGCGTATTCCGGTAGCAGTCCTAGGGAGCTAGTAAAATTACAGGCACATGATTATTAACAACTGTATGTCTCACGGCAACGGGCGGAATGCAATTCGTCATTTGTGACGAAATGCGTCTGTTACAGGTAGAGGCTATCGCTCAACATCAGGTAGGCCTCAAACATGTACCGACTTAATCTCATAAAAAAAATATAAATAATTCCAACCACTTGGACTTGTGTCATGGACAACACTTAACGACATAATTTTTGCATAACTGGTGCTTGACTCAGACCATTTAAATGCAAATTTAACTTTTCTCGTAAGTACCATAATTCTTGACGGAAGTTTGTATGGTGTCGCGCTCTTTTTGAACGAGAACATTATAAAGCTTAAGCAGCAATTACTCTGGGCGGTGAAACGTTGATCCAATTTGAGTTTATCAATAAGATAAAATTACAAAGACGGCTTTTTTATGCAACATAATTATAATATGCTTCAACGAGAAAGTTCTGCTAGGTTATCCTTATTTGTTTTAGTGATGTATTAGATTAATTGGTTTCAGGATCAAATATCTAGGGTGCTACGACGACGGCAACACATACTCCATTTCCGGGATCTACGTGCTTCCGTGATATATTGGCATATCATGAACAGTGGCAATTCAACGGGGCAATGCTGCCAGCATGCTGGGCACGCTGCCAACTGGTAGTGGGCTAGAGCGTTTGGACTGCCTATGACTTATAGGGATGTAAATGCTTTTATTGTAGTAGCTGTAGTGTTGTATATAGTTCGTAGTATTTAGTTAACAAAGGCATACCTACGGTTTAAAAAAAAAAAAAAAAATATAATGTAAGAGAGAGAACATCTTGTACATTTAACGTTGATGAAGTGGTAACATATGTGTATCCACTATCTATGTAAAACAATGTTTAATTTATTTTTATATAACTAGGGCATTTACTTATTGCTTATCATAACTGTTGCTCTGCCGCCTCTTAAGTTTCGTTGCGTGTAACGTCGGTTTAGTATATCGAGGTCTTGGATACAATCGTATCTGGGAAAAGAAAAGTGCTTGTTTTGATAAAAAAAAGTCATTCGCCTAAATTGGTCTAGACCTAAATTATGTAAACGTTTTGTAGTTTGACATTCGTGTTACTTTTTAATCCCCGATACCAAAGTATGTTACAATTCTATGTGTGTCTAGTAGTGTCGTAGTTCCTAAATGAATGGACCGATTTTGATGCGGTTTCTTTTGATTGAAAGCTGACGTGATTGTGATGGTTCTTGGCTATAATTTATGAAGATCTGTATCGGAGGTAACTCAACAATTTTATACTTTTTAGAATTTTTTTTACTTGTATCTTAGTGCTACAGTCTCCGAGAATAAGCAACGAAATTAAGTCACGCACGCATCGCACACTGTTGTAGGTTATAGCAGAGAAGTCAAAGGTTACCAAATATTTCCAGTTCAAGTTCAAGGTTGTACCTATAAATCTTTTTTGTGAGTAATAAACATGAACACTGGTGTTAATAAATAAAAGTACTATTTTCGAATTGAAGGTAAGAAATCAGAGAACTTAGTTTCATGTCCCGCATGACGCGGGTTCCTCATCAAGCTAAATGACGTATTAATATCATAGATTAAACTCCTCAAAGAACTTACGGACGATAGTTCTATATATTTTGATACTGTAGAGTGAAACTATAACTAAATTTTTACGTGGACAAAGTGTTGGAAATATCGGCTTAAACTTTGCCATAACAAAAGTCTACTTGTTAGTTGGAAGGCGGCTGGCTGTAGGCGAAAGCTTAGTGGGTATAAATGGTTCCTTCTAAATATAGTATCTTACGTAGTAACCCTATAATATGTCAGTACTACTCTCTAGTGGTTACCACACTACACCGAAAGACGTAGAGTTGGTAGGCCCCCACCGGGTGGACTGACGAGATCGTGAAAGTCGCGTGTAGCCAGTGGTTACAAGTGGCTAATAGCCGTTCTTTGTGGCGTTCTATGGCGGAGGCATTTGTTCAGCAGTGGACGTCTTCCGGCTCATGATGATGATGATGAATATGTCAGTAGCAGAAGAACTCTTTGTGAGAGTTCATCCGGGGAAGTACTGCCATCATACCCATTTTTACCGCCAAGCATCTCATTACTGGGTTCCGGTATGAAGGGTATGGGTGCCCGTGAAATTACAGGCACATAAGACTTAACAACTTCATGTCTCAGGATGATGGACGCAGTACAGTTCGCCACTTGTGAAGATTGCATCTGTTATAAGCAGAGGTTACCACTTAACACTAGACCTCGTGCTTGTTTCATGACGAAAGGATAAAAAAATGTTCTAGTGCGAGTTTCAAGTAATGTCAAGTTTTCAGAACACATCCATTGCATTAATACAATAATGAAAAAGGCTAAGAGCTTTGTACTGCTTGATATCCTTAGTAGGAGTCCAACCTGTACTTTGTCGGTGTTTATTGTTTTTATTTTTTGATGTAATACATTAGATATTTGACTATAATCGCACCAAGTTCGACGCTTGTGTATGTTCCCGATACGATAAAGCAAAATCTATAAAGGTTTACAATCACGTGTTTTGTATGGGTAACCCTCTCTTAAGGCAAAAGTGCTGAGTATGTAGAGTCTAGTATTGCAAATTAACCGTGTGTAAAATTATATAATTTTAATACCAAATGATTATTGACAAATGTTGTATTATGTTTATTTAATATTGTAATTTATAATCTGTTGACTGAATGACTATCAATGTATATATTGTGACCATGTAAGTTTGATTATAATTATAATTATTGTAAATAGTATGTTCGTTATAATTAATAAATAAATAAGAGCTAAATAGCTTTACTTGAACAGATTTCTAGCAAAATGTATTTAGTTTGTAAAACATATGTTAATTTTCATCACATAAAATTATCTCTATAGAATTAAAATTGCAAAGTTGGCTCTAAATTACGCTTGTAACGTAATTATCTTAATTATTTACGTATGAATGTGGATAAAAATATAATAATAAAATAGCAAAACCTTATCAAGAGGGACAAGAAAAGTAATTGTAATTTTCCATGGTGGTAGGGCATTTTGCGAATGCCCGCCTGGCTAGCTACCACCCTCAAGTAGAAAGTCTGTCGCCAAGCACCTAACGGTGTGTTCCGGCAGCTGTCCTTGAGAGCCAGTACTTCTAGGTTAGCCTGAACAACATCTTCGACCACATCATCACTTACCATCAGGTGAGATAGTGGTCAAAGGCTAACCTATCAGGCATAAAAAAAAAAAAAAAATATTTTAGATTTACGTTACTAGTTTTGTGTTATTAAGCTTACTTTTGGGTATTACCTAAACTGATCGCGATTTCACCACCGCTTCCTTTTTTCACTTCTGTGTTTCAGTCCGATTGTGATAAAATTTCAGCATTTACAGCGTTTTTTTATTTCTATTAACTATTTGTTAGGCAATCCGCCACGTTAATACATATGCTATGAAAGTTTCAACTAACTAACTGTTATGGATTCAAATATACAGAAATTTCAGACGTGCTTACACGGTTCCGTTTTATAGTACGAACTCTAAAATGAGTACCTACTCCAAGCATATTTTTGACAAATAAAGCGATTTCTAATCAAGTGCATACACACTGAGCTAGGTACTAAAATGTATCTATTTTAAATAATATGACCGACATTCACAGTTTTATGTTTTTTCTAGTCCCCACAACGTTTATTTTCTCAGAGAACGGTTGCGCCATCGTACCGTACTGATTGCTTTAACTGATTAGAGTCGCTACGCGGCGTTGGAAGCTGCACCCCATTGCATTTCCCTGACTAGACGAGGATATCGCTCTTCTTAGACTAACGAATCTAGTGTTGATTTTCTAAATGAATTCCTTCCGTTCCGTTTGAATGAAATCTATTTATAAGATTTATTATGTGATTTCGTAATTTATTTTGCTTCAAGTTCGTAAATGTAGTTAAATGTGTATTTTATTGTATTTGACGCAATCTCCCACTGTTAGCCTTATTGCTCATCAGGCTGCTCAGCTCATCTATCACTCTCAACGATCGCTAAGCAGGTAAATATTTGTTCTGGCAGTTGTATATAAGAGCCTGTTTCTTGCTTGCTTCCTTTGTCTTTAAGAGCCATTTCACAAAATCACGCTACTGAAGTTTAGGTAAATGCCAGCGCATCGCTTACACAAGCGAAAGAAGTGACGACGGAATAGCGTGACTGTGAGTAACATATTTTGATACTAGCACTCATTAATAAAGAAATGTAAGTTGCAAATTTAAAAATTGTGTGATTGGCATGAGTAAATAATCAATTTCTTGTCGATTACTTGCTAAAGTTATAGAAAAGAAGTAGGCATGTACATTAAATAGTCAACCTACATCGTGAATCGTATATTTACATTTCATCCTTGATGAATAAAAAATAGATATGTTTGAATCATTTATTGTAACAATAAACTTAAATAATTATACTGCTTAAAATTAAATAAATATTTGACGTAACGGCATTGATTAAAAGCTGCGGACTAAAAGCTCTTTCTTTGAAATTTTCCAAAAATTGCTACTTTCCTCGTTCACACTCTACACAGTATTTGTATCCAGTCGTTAACACTGTCTGCCATAATGACCATGCATAGGATTGAGGTTTATTTTTCTGTTCATCCGGAAAACAACTCAGTACCAACCACAAACGTCCCATGACGTTTTTGGTTTTCCATTACTTAAACATGTCACCCTCATATTCCCAACCCACAATATATCACCTAAACCTTTAAAAAAATAACATTTTCATCCATTTAGTTTGAGTAGACCAAACAGCGAAATGTATATTTATATATTTACAAATTTTGAGGTTTTTTTGTTTTTAAATCGAATATCTTTGATGCAATCTATAATCAACATATATACTTCTTGGTACCAATACAATCCTCACTATATACTCTTATGCTCACTATTTCCTCTATGGAAAATAAATGATAATACACCTTTTTATAGAAAAAAATACTGGAAATGGGGTTTGAACAAACGACAAAAATGGTGGGAAATAGTAATTTAATTGCTATTTTAATTTTTTCGTAACTAACGCACCTAGAACTTTGATTCTTCTTTTAATATGATAATTTACTATTGTTCTTTAGCCATGAATTGTTACAGATTTTTACGCCAAATATTTTAAAGTAACAAGATTAAAACGACCCAATTGTTTTAAGAACTTTGGCGGGAAAACTGTATTGGAGAGCAATATTTTTTTCTGAAAAACTATACCACCTACGGCTTTGGTCCTTCTTTGATATTATTATTTACATATGATTTATACACTTGTATTATTTCAGATTTTTTGGTTTAGAAGTTTAAAATTAGTTACGAGATTATTTAATACGCTAATTTGCATCGGTAAGTGTTTGCGTTGCAAAATGTATCGAGCGAAAAATGACTTATACATATGCAAAACTGCGTTTTTCTAGGTTTATAACTGTTGACGTAGTTACGAGATTAATATGAAATGACGTAATATTTTGGGGACAAAATGTAATTTGTGCTGGTTTCAGATTTCATTAAAATATTCAAAATACTTCCGTTATCTCAGAAAAGTATGGATTCTTCTCTATGGGCAAGGATGCATCATTTTGAAAACCATTTGTATTATGAAAGTCGGACTTTTTTTTATTTATTTTTTTATGTCATTGTGATGGAACAAGCTCGAGGCCCACCTGATGTTAAGCGGTATCCTCTGCCTATAACAGATGCATTTAATCACAAGTGACGAACTGCACTGCGCCCATCACCTTGAGACATACCTGTTAAGTCTCATTTTTGCCTGTTATTTCACTGGCTCTCAAGGACTGCTGCCGGAACTCACCGTTAGGTGCTTGGCGACAGATTTTCTACTAGAGGGTGGTCGCTAGCCAGGCGGGCAATCGCAAAATGCCCTTCCACCATGCGGTGAAGCTCAAGCTCTGGGCGGGATTCGAACCATGGACCTACTGCGCGGCAGTCCATAGCCAATGCCACTGAGCCATCACTGCTTAAAACTTAAACGTACGCAGAAAACGCTTACGCAGATTTTATGGTAAATTTGTAAATACGACTATCAACCGCTAACTGGTATCCCGGTTTGTACAAATGATGGAAAAGCCGGGAGGCCGTTTTGTACAAATTAGGAAGGTAGTTTAATTTCCTGCTGAAGTTATCGCTGTGTTCACTTATAGACATTAACTGAATCCAAAAATATTGGAAATCAATTATTCGCCTGTCATCTTATCCTTCTAAAACAAAAGTTATAGTGAGTTACTAATTTAAACTAGAATAATATAAAAACTAGCAGACCAAAAGAAGAAGTCAACTCTCTGAGGTTGTTAGCATTTTTCCAATAACGCTGTATAAGGCTGCATAATTGTGACGTTTCCTTTTTACACAATGGATGAACAGAAACTAAAGATGTAGTTACTTAACAAGACAACAATAATTATATTATGGACAACAAAAATAAGGTATAAATTGTTACTTAAAAAAATAAAGACATGATCAAAACTCTGTGGTCGCACTATAAACTTGCGTCTAAGCGTTCCGCGTACGAGACGTCAGAGCAAGGCAAAACGAACGCAGGTCCTACCTCGACGAGCGCTCGCGCGGTACTGATCGCCTCGCGCTTGTACATTTCAATTTATGAGCATTTCGAGTTATGTTAAATATTTTTTCTTGTCTAACAAAACAGAGTTAATACCACAACTTATAAAAGATCAGATTAATTAAAGAATAAACTTTCTTTTCATATAACATCTGTTTGGAATTACACTTTATTAAACGCAAAATATCGTGGTAAACTGCTGATATAATTCTTGGAAATTGGCGCAAGATCTTTATTTTTTTTTCTACAATGACGATTAATTATCGATATTCTAGTACACTATGTGTCAACAGGATTATATGCCTGATGCACAGTTTTTTTTTTAGTTAATTTGATGAATCTTTATACAAGAGATAGAACTCTGAAGTTGGCTATGTGTACTTTAATTCGTAAAACAAGGTGCGGGAGATTGGTCACTACAAAATAATTAATGTTATGTTTGTAAATCTGGTACATTAACTGAAAAGAGAACAGATTATTCTATTTTTATCAATTATTAAACAACTTGTAGATATTTCCTATGATAGTAAATTAAGCGCTTAAAATCTTCGTATACCGCATTAAAATGTAAAATGCCTCTTAAGCACATTATCACTTTAGATTATGGTCAAGTTTCAAGTGTGAAATTTTGTATAGCGCAATGGCTTAACAATAACTCACATTTTGTTGGTTTATAAAGAAAAAACTAATAATTGTAGGTATAAAGAAGATGCTTGTATGTAGTGGTAGTTTGGGAAAACTCCAACATATATTTTGTCACTTTGTAATTTTATCCCTTATTTCACATATTAAAAACAAATCGATTTACTCGTACATAAACTTAAATACATGCTACATATTTATAGCCTTCTATTAAAATTCATAAAAATCGGTTTAGTCGATTGCTCGTAGCGAAATTTTTAATTGATTAATTATGTTTATTAAGCAATTTAAAGTAAAGTAGTTAACTACTTGGATTGGTGACCGCCAGTTACATTTTCTAATAAGTGCTTCCGTGCTTCAAAGTTCACGTTACGCCGTCGGTCTCGGTTGTTGTCCTATGTTGTGAGTAGTCGCTTGGAAGCCTTCAGGAGGTCTGAAAGCTCTGCATGCAGATAAGCAAGATGGCAAATACCCGCCAGCACCCCTGGATAGCTCACGTAAATAATATAAATGAAATGTCACCAATTGATTTAGTGTCAGCAAAAAACATTGATCGAGCATAAACGACTAAAATACATCCGCAATGAGAGCTAAAAATAATTACTTCATGGTTCCTTTAAATTTTAATCACTTTATCAAAAACATCTGTAGTTACAGTTAGGTACGCATAGATATGACTCCACATCAATGGTTACCTACACAGTAATGTATATTAATACGTATTTAATATTTGTACCTTTTTTAAATTATTCGAGAAAGGTGAAACGATCGAAGTTTGTCCGCCATCAGTATTGCAATAATACAGCTAACACAAATATCTGTGCTTCAGCAACAGATTATATAATTCAGTGCCAGGGGCTACCAGAGATATTGAACCTTGTTCAAACAAACCGAGAACAAAGCTGAACGATACTACAGTCTTACAATCGTTCATATATTATATATTGTGAATAAAGTTTAATGAAAAGTAACTCACTGCTTGGTTGTGTACAGCATTTTTTATTCAGTCATTGTTGAATAGTAGCGACTGCTATACCAACTTGAAAAATCATACAATAACGGTCAGAGCGGTTGTTTTCCTTGGCGTTTCATTGCACGGGTCCGTTAGTTGCTTTCATAGCGCTTCCGCGTTTCAGAGCCGGTCGCAGTTGTTGTCTAACGAAAATTGATGTAAGTTTATCGAGTCCCATTGTATCCATAAGGCAGTTGTCAATACGAACAACTTATGACACTTATGACTTTTTAAAACTGACGTAATATCGCAAAGTAATTGTTCAGAAATCTGTGGTAATATTTACCAACATGTAGGATTTTCTGAAACCTGAATATCTCGGAAACAGCTGTTTAAATTTTCGTCCAATTTCTATCGCAGTCGCGTTTGGCCAGAGATATCTTAATCCAGTCATTAGGGTTACATATCAGAAAACGGAACCCTATAACTAAGCCTCCGCTATCCATCTTTAGTCCGTCCGTCCGTCCGACCGGTTGGTCTGCCCTCACTCTGACATGTAAAGGGCTGTATCTTTGTAACTTAATATGCCGCTGGTCAAAATATTCTCAGAATATCTGTTAGTATGGTGGATGCCTAAAACATACCAGTCATTCTAAGACGACATCCAGGACCGATGGCTTTACATGCCCTCCGAATCACGGAAGCGATAAGTAGTAGTGTCACTAGCGGTCACCCAATCAACTCATGATCACGGCGGACGTTGCTTAACTTTGCTGATCGGTTAAGAACTTCTAAGTAAACTTCAGACTGATGGCTTGTTTTTTTTTATTGTGACGTTACAAGCCCGAAGCCTAACTGATGTTAAGTGGACTAACCTCTGCCTATAGCAGCTGCATTTCATCACAAGTCACGAATTGTACAGCGCCCGTCACTTTGAGACATAGTTGTTAAGTCTCATGTGGCAATTTCACTGGCTCTCAAGGACAGCTGCTGGAACACACCGTTAGATGCTTGGTGACAGATTTTCTACTTGAGGCTGGTCGCTAGCTGGGCGGGCCATGGACCTGCTGCGCGGCAGTCCATAGCCAATGCCGCTGGCAATCACTGCTTCAAGATAATTATATGATGATTATAGTCCGATATCTAAGGTATAACAGGGTAGGTTTACATAATTTTTTTCTTGGTATGCAATGCAAGTACAGCTCTTGATGTTTTTGTTCTAGGCGTATATAACAGCTACTTTAGCAGCACTTTTAGCTAATACTGAATGATCGTTGATTTGTTGGTCATTCTAGTAGCAAATAAGTTCAGGTGCCCTTTATAATCTTTTTGGTAACTAAGGTGCAGCAACTACCCACTATTTTATGGCGTACCAAAATAATTTAGCGCTTTTTACACCAGTCGACTTATATGAGACCTAATCGTTATATAAAATAAAATTATAAGCAACGACTATTTTGAAGCATTGATGGCCGAGCGGTAATAGCTATGGACTGCTGTGCCGCAGGTCCCTGGTTTGATCCCCACCGCCGGCTTGAGCTTCACCGCATGGTGGAAGGGCATTTTTCGATTGCCCGCCTGGCTTGTTTGCTATCACCCTCAAGTAGAAAATCTGTCGCCAGGCACCTAATGGTGTGTTCCGGCAGCAATCCTTGAGAGCCTTACAGGCACATGAGTCTTCTATGTCTCAAAGTGAAGTACGCAATGCAATTCGTGATTTGTGATAAAACGCATCTGTTATAGGCAGAGGTTAGTCCGGCTAACATCAGATGTGCATCGAGTTTATACCGCCACACTAACATAAAAAAAAAAACACCTAAAAAATATTTATGGGTTAAATGCTTTGAGTAATTTCTGCACTAATATTTTTCATATATAATGCACAAACTCGACAAGCTCTATCCCATCAAAATTGCATTATCAGAGAATTTTAGTTAAGATCTCTAGCACATCCGTTGTAAGCATGTGTAAGTACCGTCGGTAGCTCAAAGTCACGTTCTCCATACATTGATACAGGTACTTACCTATATGTAAGTACATAAATATCGATGTTATGGAATCTGCACTCTAAGGCTAGACTTCGTAGTTATATACATATTATTTTAAATACCAAGGGTTCTATCTCGTTGAAATGTCGTATGCATATCCTTGAGCCTAATATCAATGCTTCTGAATTGTTAGTTTTAATGATTTTGAAGAGCTCGTAGCGAAGTTTACTTAGCTGTTCTCAACCGATCAGCACAGTTAAGTAACGTCGCGCGCGATCATGAGTGGCGACCGCTAGTGACATTACTACTGAGCGTTTCCGTGCTTCGGAGGGCACGTTAAGCCGTCGGTCCCGGTTCTCGTCTAAGGATGGCAGTCGTTATAGCATGGTGGTAGGGCATTTTGCGAATGCCCGCCTAGCTAGTTATCACCCTCAAGTAGAAAATCTGTCGCCAAGCACCTAACGGTGTGTTCCGGCAGCTGTCCTTGAGAGCCAGTACTTCTAGGTTAGCCTATACAACATCTCCGATCACATCATCACTTGCCGATATAATTAATTAAAATAAAGGCCTTTGACACATCTCATCAGGTGAGATAGTGGTCAAATGCTAACCTATCAGGAATAAATAAAAAAAAAGTACAAACTAGAAGCATACATTTTGGGTTCAATTCTCAATTCTCAATTCTCAATTGTTTATTGCAACATATGTAGCTACATGCAGGTCTTATTTAACATGTTTGTGTGTGTTATACATAAGGGTATGGCAATGGTAGGAACGGAACGATCTATTTATATATCATTGAATTTATCGTTGAAGAATTCGTCTAAGGTATAGTAACATTTAGATTCAAGTAAAGATTTTAGGTTTTTTATAAAACATTCTACCTTTTCAATGTCTTTTAGCGTATTAGGCAGCTTATTATATATATCTATAGCCATTGAATTAGGGCCGGATCTGTACATTTCTAGATTGGACTTTGGTTTTATCAATTTATGCCTATATTGAGATCGAATATCACGTCGTTGATCGGTATATTTTTGGAATAATGATGGGTATTTTTTTACAAATTTGCAAATTTCTAGAATATAAATAGATACTAAGGATAGAATTTTAAATTTAATAAAATATGGTTTGTGAAAATTTGGTATATTGATGTTAGGTGCTTTTATATTGGCAAGTATCCTAATACATTTTTTTTGAGCGATAAAGAGGTCACTGGCGTCTACACTGTTGCCCCACATTATGATACCATAACTAAGCCACGAAAACGCGAATCCGTAGTAAGCAGATATAGCTGTATTTTGGTCAGTGACATGGTTCAAGGACATGGATCCAAAGTTTCACCAAGTTTGCGTACTTGGTATTTGAAATATAACGAAACTACGTTTGTATTGAAAACGCTACAAATGAACTAGCCTTAAGAGTCTATTCTTTTTAAAATAGTTTTCTATATTTTAGATTCATCTGACTTATTCACATGAGCTATTCTGTAGGTATCCATTAATTAGTAAAATATCTAAGCAAAACTTGTCTTAGGATGGCAGTCGTTATAGCATGGTGGTAGGGCATTTAGCGAATGCCCGCCTGGCTAGCTACCACCCTCAAGTAGAAAATCTGTCGCCAAGCACCTAACGGTGTGTTCCGGCAGCTGTCCTTGAGAGCCAGTACTTCTAGGTTAGCCTGAACAACATCTCCGATCACATCATCACTTACCATCAGGTGAGATAGTGGTCAAAGGCTAACCTATCAGGAAAAATTAAAAAGAAAAATTAAACTAGATACATACTTGGTTAATTTTTGAAATATGACGAAACTACGTTTGTATTGAAAGCGCAAAAGCCTTAAGAGTCTATTTTCTTAAATAGGTTTCTATATTTTAGTTTCATCTGACTTATTCACATGAGCTATTCTGTAGGTTCTGTAGGTATCTATTAATTAGTAAAATATCTAAGCTAAACGAAATTGATCAATGGAGGTAGTGTTGAGCTGACCTGAATATTTTTACCTAAACTTTTTACCTTGTCTGGATTCGGTACTAAAATTTGTTTCTGGCGAGTCTACATTATAAATAACATGAACGGAATCTGGGTCAAAACTTAAAATAGCCCCTGGATGATTCATGTGCCTTTTTAAGCCAAAGTTTTTTTATCATTACTACTGACAAATATCTACCATCAATTAAGGTGAAGTATATATGTGCGTTTATATCATCAGATATACCTTCTATAACCTACACGAACGTCTGTTTTATGTCCTGTTCACTGTCATTTATAAGTTTAGAATTTTTGTAATCTCAATAAGTGAGACATGAAGTGAAATTACTCTAGAACCAGGGTACAGGGTACATATGAATCTAAAGTTGGACAATTATTACAGCAATTAAAAAAAAATGTATGCAACATTTTGTCTCAAAAAAGGTAAATATTGAACATGATTTTTAGATATAAAAAAATATAAAATTTTGGAGGCTATAACAAATACTATGCCTTATCCAAAAACACGATTCCATATATTTCTATTGATAGAAAAAAGTCATGATAATGCTCTAAAATTTCACTTCATCAAGTTTGGTCGTCAAACATAAACCATTTCAATACAAATTTCTTTTCTCATTGTTTTGTAGCAACTTTGTTATACACAACAAGAAAGAGTTTTCCGTTTTAAACAAAATCAACATTATATGAATTTATGCAAATAAAAATTCGCTCATAATATTACATACTTACATACTTCTGTTTCGTTCGCGCGCATGCGAAACCAAGTCTCGGACCTACGCCTTCAGTCAGACATTTTTAAAAGACCACTTCACCTTATTGCCCCGCCCCACCTTGCACAGGAATTTAACATAAATTATAAATTGAAACACAAAAAGTAGTTATTGTGACATAACTGTAATAGTTATACATACGGCAGTCTCTGAAGCAGTGATGGCTCAGTGGCATTGGCTAAGGACTTCCGCGCAGCAGGTCCATGGTTCGAATCCCGCCGCATGGTGGAAGGGCATTTTGCGAATGCCCGCCTGGCTAGCGACCACCCTCAAGTAGAAAATCTGTCGCCAAGCACCTAACGGTGTGTTCCGGCAGCAGTCCTTGAGAGCCAGTGAAATAACAGCCAAAATGAGACTTAACAGGTATGTCTCAAGGTGATTGGCGCAGTGCAGTTCGTCACTTGTGATGAAATGCATCTGTTGTAGGCAGAGGATACCGCTTAACATCAGGTGGGCCTAGCGCTTGTTCCTTCACAAAATAAAAAAAAAATGGTATTGCGGACTTTGATGACTATCGATGTCCTCTATAAAATTATATTATATCACTTGCTCTATGGTCAATAATTTCCGCAGCGCACGCGATATAACGATTTTGTTGGTATTTTTTTCACACGCACTTTATCGAAGTTTTCATGCGGATCGCTAAGTTTTCGAAAATATTCTATAGCCTATATTCATCGGTGATAGTGTAAGAATGGTGAAAGTATTTTTCAAATCCGTCATGTAATTTACTAGTATCCCTCTTAATTTGTCTGCAAAACTTTTACTTTTACCTTAAGGGTTTTTCTAATTGTATGCTAAATCATTACTTGTTTAAGTCCTAGTACTACACAGTAAGAGCGCGCGGAAACTTCTGACACCTATTTCCTAACACCATAACCACTTTGGATTCTTGCCAACAAAAAATTATCGCCGTGCCAAGCACGTACCTACTGTAGATAAAAAACAAATCCCCTAATTTTAATTACCTACAGACGCAGGTAAAACTATCTCCTTTTGATATTTTCCGTGGAAATGTCTCCATTTTAAAGAATTGGCTCAGAATGTGGATAAAATAGTATATCTAACCTAAGAAAGGGAGACGTTATCCTTGTTCCTAGAAGGACTATAGACCCAACATAGTTACTAATTTAATCAAAATGGTTCATATGTCATTGCAAACATAAAAATATTTAAAAAATATATGATACTATATATATGTATATATATTGTGCTAGAGCCGCAAAATCGGATGTGATTAAAAGCGAAACGTTATGGCGTCGATTTGAAAACCATCCACCTTATTTTTGAAAGCTGATACTACCTACCATTACTTCACGTTGCCGTGTAGTTGAATATAATCAGTTTAAAAAATAACCTTTAGCAAAGCTTTGACTCGACATCGATGCTCATACAGTAAGTATTAATTAAATATAAAAGAAACGATCGATCAAAATTAAAACTGAGTTTACCCAATTTATTTATTCGCCGTCAGCATTACCGTAATATAACTTATAATATAAAATATCTGTACCGCAGTCACAGATCTCCTTACAACATAGTGGACTAAATGTCACAGGCTATTAGAGATATTGAAACTGGTTCAAACAAACCGAGAACAAAGTAATCTCGATGATAAAAGCATTCCATAATCGTTCGTATTTATTGAGAGTAAACTCTACAGAAGATGGACTTATTTCTTGGTTGTAAGTACTCGGTGCAAGGGGAAATATTTTTATGCAGTCTTTGTTGTTCAAATATACATTTAAAAATATGTTCCATTTTGTACTTTACTATACATTGATTCTCAGACCGGGTATGCAATGGCATTACTGTGCGTTTACCAGCAATTATTTTCGTTTGAGTATTTCATAGTGCAGGTTAAGTCTTCAGTTGTTGTCTAAAGAAAATAGATATCATTTAAAAAGGTATTCGAGTGGTATCATTGTATCACTAGAGCACTTGCCAACACGAAACAAGTTATGATTATTTTATAAGTTAACATAAAATAAAACTTTGCATTAACGCCCGTGAAGTGAATAAGGTTTTAAAATTACAATGAAACGAAAAATATGAGCCCCGGGCGAAATATGAACACGCGACCATCCGTCCTTCGAGCTGGGACATGCTCTGCCAATGGAGTTATTGTTTACCTTGTTTTTTTTAGCGATTTATTACTGACAATTTTTTTCTGCTAATTATCGTATACATTGTTTTCAGCGATCAGTATTGATTATAATTTTTCTCACAGGTAAGTTATCGTATACCCTGTTTTCATCTATCAGTAATGACCAAATTATTTCCTTTCGTAAATTTTTGTAATTTTGTAATGTAGTCCGCCAAGCATGCCTTATTGGAAAAATAAGAATATTAAGATCAGTATAAGCTCAATGAGATGGTAATAAATCAGTCATAAACAATCACATAGCAACATCTAAATGCTCTCTGGTAGGTAACTCTAGTTAAAAATGAAAAATCATCAAATCATTAGTTAAAAACCGGCCAATTGCGAGTGGGACTCGCGTACGAAGGGTTCCGTACCATTATCTGTAACCTAATCTTGCAAGTTACAGACACTTTTCGCAGTGTCCGATTGAGCTGGGTAGGTATGGCGAAAACCTCTTTTATTGTATGGGAGCCCCCGTAATTATTTATTTTAATTAATTATATTTAAAGAGAATATAAAACTAAATATTCTGTGAATTATAGTTAAAGCGTTTACCTGTCACCGTTATTAGTATCGAGCAAGAAACAGTAAAAAGATCAAGTTTGTTGTATGGGAGCCCCCTTTAATATTTATTTTATTTTTAGTATTTCTTGTTATAGCGGCAGAAATACATCATCTGTGAAAATTTCAACTGTCTAGTTATCACCGTTCTTGAGATACAGTCTGGTAACAGACGGACGGACGGACGGACAGCGAAGTCTCAGTAATAAAGTCTCAGTGATAGACGAGCGGTAAAAGCTAAGGACTGCCATGCCACAGGTCCATGGTTCAATCCCCATTCGACTCGTCATTTCGAATGCTTGCTCGGAAAAATCTGTCACCAAGCACCAAACAGTTTTTTCCAGATGCAGAGCCAGAATTATGAAACTACAGGTACATGAGACTTAACAACTGTCTGTCTCGGGATGATAGGCGCAGTGAAGTTCGTCACTTGTGACGATATGCATCTGTTATAGGTAGAGGTTACTGCTTAACAACAGGTGGGCCAAGTGCGAGTATCGTCACAATCACAGTTATTATCAAGTAGAAAATCTGTCGCCAAGCACCTAATGGTGTGTTCTGGCATCAGTCCTTGAGAGCCAGTGAAATTTCAGGCACATGAGACTTAAGAAGCATGTCAAAAGGTGACGGGCGCAGTGCAATTCGTGACTTGTGACGAAATGCATCTGTTATAGGCAGAGGTTAGTCCGCTTAACATCAGGTGGGCCTTGAGCTTGTTCCGTCACAATAACATAAAAAAAATGTTACAAAAGATATTTCGAGCTTTCCCGAAAAAGACTACCAGGAGTGGTCGATTCCATAGTTAGATCTATTTTTCTAATTGACATGAGTTATCAAGTATTATTCAATAAATCAAACATCTAACTTTGTATTAACCCAACAATGAATAGAAATAGGTTCACCCGACTTAATATTATTTCCTATCGTGTCTAGATTTTTGGAACGACAGGTTGATTTCTACAGTAACTTGAATGAAAACTGGACCAAAGCATTAATCAACTCCCAATGGTTTATTTAATTTTTTAAGCGCAATATTTCTCCTCGTAGAATGTGTTATTACTATTCAATATCATATCAAAACACCGGGCTAACAATTATAATAAATTACATTTTAAATTCTTGACTATAAGTATCACATAAACTATTAATGTACATATTTATAAATGTCTTTTATAAATTTAAAGAAACTTGCAATTACTTTTGGTAGACAGGAGTTGAGGAGAAGAGCGCAATCAGATGTTGTTTTATGGTACTGCTATCTCAACGTTCATTCGAACAGCTGTTCATTCAACTCAGCAAAACTTAACGTCACATATATGTACAATAATAGTTTGAGCTATCACTGAAAATGAGGTTTCGTATCCTCCGTGTCCTCATTCCCGTGGGGTGCCGGTTTAGAATTGCACCTTCCCATTTCATCCCGTGGGTGTCGTAAGAGGCGACTAAGGGAAAAATACTGGAAAGTGGGCAGCAGCACCTTCTAAAGAACTGCCACCTTACACTGCGATCCCCAAGCCGCCTGCCAAGCGTGGGGATTATGGAAAATACCCCCTAATAGGGGAGGCTGTGTTCAGCAGTCGACGAGTCGGCTGTTATAGTGTCCTCATCCAAACTGGTAATGTTTATTTTTTTATCCTGATAAGTTCTTCTCGTTTAACATATCTCTGTATCTCTATTATTATTATCTTATTAACAATTGTCTATATAATTATTGTTCTGTAGGGTTTAAATTACGGTCATTCAGTTGGCGCAGAAACGCCTAAAAATAAAAATAGAGCGCATGGAAACTCTTCAGGTAAGACTGACTTTACCTGGTATCAAGATCTCTTGGGCAAAACGTGAAAACCTGGGTGTTTAGACACCTCTGCATACCACTTTGTGTATATACCAGCGTGATTATATGTTCTAGGTTTTATAAGTTATGTTTATATGAAACAATTGCGTGTATGTGTATGTATATGAAGGTGTGTGTGCGCGAAGGTGTATTCTTGTATGTACATACAGGGTGAGTATAAAATACTGTTTCTGTCGGAACATCATAGTTCTTAAACTTCTGAACTGATTTTGAAAACTGTACAAACAAACCGAGAACAAAACATAACAACGTTTCACATATATAAATCAATTAAAACGGGCATTGATGCAATGATTCTCAGCCATGTTGAATGAAAATTTAATCAACCGTTCAAAACCGAACTATTCATATTCAAGTTAAACCCGCTGCAAACTTTTCTGATAGCATTTGTTTTTATATGTCGGGTTTTATTTTTATTTTGACTTATAAAATCGTATGTTGTTTAGTATTGACAAGAGCTCTGGTGACACAATGACACAACTCGAAAACCTCTGACATCTATTTTCTTTAGACAACAACTGCAGGCTAAACCTGCGATATGAAACACTGAAACGAAAATACAAGAAACGGTCACCCTTGCATGTAAATGCACAGTATTGAAGCGCTCGTAGCGAAGTTTACTTAGCTGTTCTCAACCGATCAGCAAAGTTAAGCAACGTCGCGCGCGGTCATGAGTTGGATGGGTGACCGCTAGTGACATTACTACTGAGCGTTTCCGTGCTTCGGAGGGCACGTTAAGCCGTCGGTCCCGGTTGTCGTCTTAGGATGGCAGTCGTTATTGCTTGGTGGTAGGGCATTTTGCGAATGCCCGCCTGGCTAGCTACCACCCTCAAGTAGAAAATCTGTCGCCAAGCACCTCACAGTGTGTTCCGGCAGCTGTCCTTGAGAGCCAGTACTTCTAGGTTAGCCTGAACAACATCGTCGACCACATCATCACTTACCATCAGGTGAGATAGTGGTCAAAGGCTAAACCTATCAAGCATAAAAAAAAAAAAATACCACTGCGCTCTGACAATAAATGTATTACAAAAGTGCAAAATAAAATACAGTGTTACCTTTGTACTGATACAACATTGACCACATAAAAATATACCCCTTTCCACCGAATACCTACAGCCAAGAAAGTAGTCAGTCTTCCATAAAGATTGTGAAACGCTTTTATCATCGAGATTTCTTTGTTCTCGGTTTGTTTAAACAAGTTTCAATATCTCTAGCCTGTGACACTTAGTCCACTGAGTTGTTAGGAGATCTGTGACTGCGGTACAGATATTTTATACAAGTTATATTACAGCAATGCTGCCGGCGAACAAACAAATTGGGTAAACACAGTAGAAGTATTAAGCGATCGTTTCTTCTTTATTGAATGAATACTTCCTGTGAGAGCATTGATATATAAACAAGTCTTTAGGTTAGCTGTAACTGCGCCATCAAAGATATTTTTTTTAAACCTTTTTTTAATTCAAAGGCTAACTTATCAAGGATAAAAAAAATTACAGAATAACATTAAATACACCTTTGTTCCCCGAAGGGGGGGGGGGGCATATTTCCCTGAAAATAAGAATAAAAAGTTAGGTAAGGTTAGATGTGTGGTCTATTTCATTTTATTCGTTATCGGTAAGCCTTTGACCTCAATCTCATCTGATGGTAAGTGATAATGTGTAAACAAAGCCAATGTGCCATCACTGCTTAAAAAAAAATTACAATCAAACTATATGGCAACACGAATTCATATTTTCTGATGTAGTACCAGCTTTAAAAAATAATGAAGTTGGTAACTCATCCCGAATGCGAGCTAGAGGCTCGTGACATATGGACAGATGTACAGACAGACAGACTACAGACAGTATCGTTAATCTCGTGAGTCCCGTTAGTAGGATTCCGTTTTGCCATTTGGTTACGGGATCATAAAGTATTTTTTATTCTTTACAAAACTGACGATTAATTTTCAAATGGCGTAGAATAATGTTCAATATTGTCATAAGTCTAAGTTTTTCTTGCTGGTCCGTTGAAGCTGGATTAGAAAATGGCAGAAAAAATACTTCAAAAATATTACTGTAAGAATTCCAATACCCGTTTCTTTATTCACCTACTCTTAATATGAAGTACCTACTCAAATATTGTGAATTAAAACAATCTCATATTGATAACTAAACTATATTATATTATTAATATAATAAAGAGGAGATATTTGATTGTTTGTTCGTTTGCATTGAATATGCACTGAAACTACTGGACCGATTAGGATAAAATTTGGTATGGAAATAGTTTGAGACACGGGAAAAAGGACATAGAATCGTTTTTATCCAACTGCACAAAAGAGGTTCATAGTTTTGCGCGATTACCGATCTACAGGACCGATTAGGATGAAATTTGGTATGGAAATAGTTTGAAACACGGGGAAGGACATAGGATAGTTTTTATCCAACTGCGCAAAAAGAGGTTAATGGTTTTGCGCGACAACCGATATACCCGTGGGCGGAGCTGCAGCGGAAAGCTAGTATTATATAAATAGTATTATTTAATATGAAGTAGCTTAAAACGTTATACCTAGACGGGACTTAATTGCGTAAACACTATGTACAGAAATCTGTCGGTGTTTACCCTCCCTTCGTTTATATTCAACCTTTGAATTACTTAATACCTACCTAAATATACGTCATACCCTCAAGCCTACGTATCCCTGTAGAGGAAGTCAAAGGTGTCTGAAGATCCATATTTCACCAATAATGTCTTAGTATTGGTGAAATATGGATATGGATGGTATATGCAATGGTGTGCGAGCCTATTGCAATTTAAGAGTTTTAGTTTCAGGTTTCAGGCTGTCTCGGAACACAAATATGTTAACATGTTGTTTCTCTATTGCACAAGGTTATATATCACAAGTTATCCTTTTAACTTACGTCACCAATATAAACACAAGTTTTCTGGATATCTCAAAGTTGCAGCTAACTGGATAAGCATATTGAGGATCAACAATAAAGGGTACTTACAAAGGTCGTTTCAGTTTGTTCAATGCTGGATCCAGGTTGTGGTTCTGGTGTCCTGATGCTCTGGGGCAGTAACTCGATCAGGTTGGTAGATTGGGGCTGGTAGCGCAGGATCAAGACGCAAGTAGACACCAGAGTGTAGGCCAGAAGAGTTCCTGAGACAAAAGATTGATCGATTTATTTGCAATTTTAGTAATTTAAGTTTAAAAAATAAAGAAAGTTCTATTCAAAGCAGGAGCAAGCTTCTATGCGGTTTAGGATCGCTAGTTTCCAAAATAAATCGCTTTTTAATTTGACAGCTTTCATCTGAAATGAAGATCTCACTTTTGTTAAAGAAATAATGGTCTAAAATCAAAAAAAGTTATTGAGATAGTGTCCTTTTAAGTTTAACAGCTGTCTGTCATTAAATAATCAAAACCGGTAATATCATTAGTCAAATTGACAGCTGTCACAACTAAGAGCTAATTCTTGATAAACCTTATGTCATTTGAATGCTAAATATGAAATCAAGACATACCACACAAACATAGAAATATTCATAAATCAAGTTCTAATAAAGGTGTTCCACACCTATCTATGAACAGTACTACAGTATGGCAATTCTAGTTATGGAACATCAATTGTAACTATCCAAAGGGGGTTTGATCTTCTTTCAGCCCTGAACTGAACTACTATGCTACTTTCCTGGTTGCATAACATACCAAAAAAAAATCTTTCTAGCCTTATTTAAATTATATCTATAAAATTAACTGAATCAAAATTGTCAGGATCTAACTTCCTACAAACCATACTACAATAATCATTAATGTGTTGTTCCTACTGTAATTGAATTTATACCTCGAAATTAGAAGAGAGACGGGCACTACGAACTTAAAGTTTGTTGTTGCAAATCGAATGTCTTGTCTGTACATATTTATGTTTATTGTTCCAATGTAGAACAGTTGTAGAACAAACTTTGAATGCCGTCGCCTGCGGGACGACACAACAGTCGTAAACTCAAAGTGCCAGTTGTTAGTGTTGCAACCACGGTGTAGCAAAATGTAGAAATAATTTCTGATATCAAGTGATAAAACGAGCAGATAATGTTCCTGCATTTAAAAAATGGGAAACGGGAAACGTAAGTGGCCACATTAGCTCTGATTCCATTCATCACCGAAGCGTTGATTGTTCACGGTATGTGAGAGACTTATAGTCCACAAATTGAACAGCTCATTGAATGTCAGCACATGTGTAATGGTACGCCAATAGCTCCGTACGGAATACGAACAAATTATAGAACATTTTTACCCTTCACATGGACGCCGTACTGGCTAAGTTTAATTTAAGGAGAAAAAATCAACCACGGATACTAATCCGTCCACATCCATCCCTGTAGTACCTGCTTCGCCAATCTGAGATGTAGTGGTTATGATATAAAATAATTATATTCTGTTCTTTCATCTATATTATTTACCGTTCTATAAGTATGGAGCATATTCTAGTCTATGACAATTAACCTACCTATCATCATCATCTCCAGTTAAAATCGTTCGTTATTTTAAATTTTAATAATTTCGTACGTAAGTATGCATTTGGATTGTTTTAGCAGGTTTTACCTTAGTGAAAGTATGCGCTATTCAACCTAAATCAAATGAAAAATAGTTAAATAAGGTTGAAGTGCCGGGAAAGTTAGGGTGCTCATTCGTATGGGACATGACATGCGTTGACAATTTAACGCCGGCATTATCATTCTGAAAAAAATGTGCCAGCTGGTGCCATGGGTATTTCTGCAAACGACTCAGCCAGCGCAAATGCTTACAGAGCTTGCTTATACTAGACAGTGGTTACAGAGACATTGGGTCGTCGGCAGCGGAGAGGAGCTGATTATATTTTCCATAACTTATCAGAGCGCTTTTTTTATTCTTGATAGGTAAGCCTTTGTCCCCAATCTCACCTGATGGTAAGTGATGATGTGGTTGAAGGTGTTAACAGGCTTAACCTAGAACTACTGGCTCTCAAGGATAGCTGCCAGAACACACTGTTAGGTGCTTGGCGACAGATTTTCTATTTGAGGGTGGTCGTTAGCCAGGCGGGCATTCGCGAAATGCCCTTCCACCATGCGGTGATGCTCAAGCCTGCGGCGGAATTCGAACCTGGATGGACCTGCTGCGCGGCAGTCCATAGCTAATTCCACTGAGCCATCACTGCTTGGTCTGTTGGTTGGCCTCAACAAATAAGGTGGACTGCCTGTGGGCCTGCAGGTTTTAGGCACCTTTAGATTGCCTAAATGTTTTTATTGCAGTACCTGTAATATGGTTTGAAGCATTTTGAATATAAAAGCATGTACCATCGTTTATAAAAGTCAAATTCCTATATATATTTTGGGAACCTTAAGACCATTCAATTAGTGACATACGCCCATTTCGTCATTTTATCAATAGATCAAAGTTACGACTTAAATTTCATAAATCTGAATAATTCTATAAAAATATTAATAAAATAATTATAAGTGCCCAATTATTAAGGACCTTAAATAGCACAGGTTGCTTATATCCCGATTTAATATAACTACTAAAAAATAAAAAGAAAAATAAAGAAACCAAAGTTTTTGTTGAAAACCCTTGAGCGTACTAGAAACAAATTCCATGGCGGCAAAACTACAAGGAGACGGTTCTAAGTATCATTAGAGCTGCAAATGTAGGTACAAGTTCTTATACTATACTGTATTAGTAGGATTGTCCACTGCTGAATACAACCTCCTCCATTAAGGGGCAATACCATAATCCCCACGCTTGCCAGTCGTCTTGGGCATCGCAGTTTGACATATCAGTTCCTCAGAATGCACTGCTGCCCACCTTCCGGTAATTTACTTATAGTCGCCTCTTACGACACCAACAGATAGCAATGGGAGAGTGACATTCTAGCTAGGCACCTCACGGACCACCCCATGGCGGGGGAATTTGTTCCATGCTGGACGTCTGATGTTGATGTTGATAATGATTATTACTTTATATCTACTTATTTCAGAACAGGTGCTGCTGCCCACCTTTCGGTATTTTACCTTAAGTCGCCCCTTACGGCACCCACAGGTAGCAATGGGGAGAGGGGAGGGGTGACATTCTAGTCTGGTAATAAATATACGGTTTGTCCTGACCACAAACTCTAATATTAAAGTTTAATACTACCCATCCTCTGTCCGATGTTTTGTGGTAAAAATAATGAGCCTAATACCATAGACGACATACAGACTGAATGTTACGATATTGAAGAGCTTGTGTATTATCATTATGTACCTTTGTGAAGGCAGTTGTCAACCATGTCTACACTAATAGAAATACTGGCCCGATCTTTGTAATGTCTTTTTTTATTTACAACTAGCGACCCTAGTCTAGTCTATGCACGGGTATTTAGCTTAAATTAAAATTGAAACAAATTAAAAATGTGGTTATTGTGACCTACCTGTAACAGTTAGATATATAATTTTACTGTATTTAGTATAGATATTGATGTCCTGTATAAAATTGTAGTACATCACTTTGATCTATTGTCAATAATTTCCGCAGCGTACCCGATATAACGAATTTTGTTTGTATTTTTATCACACATTGGGTTACATTATCGAAGTTTTCATACGGATCCCTAAGTTTTAGAAAATATTTTATAGCCTATGTTTGTGATCAAAGTGGCCAGTTTAACAAAACGCAAATTTCGTATGTAAGTACCTAATATAAAAAAAAACTAATTAAGTACAAGTAGGAAAAAACACTAAGTAAGTATATATTAATATAAACTAGACTTTAAACATATAAAACATGAGTGCAATAAGGGTAGGAATGAAGAGAAAGAAAGGCTAGTCCGTTAGTGCTTCTGCGTTCTGCGGTTGTTACCTGGACCCCTACTCCAATTCATCGAAGTTTCGGGTCCGATAGAAAGATATCCGCAAACCACGTATTGGCTTACTTTTGTTTAACGCCGTTCGTAGCTTATGCTAGCATGCATTTGACTGTGTAGCTTCTGTTTTTTTTTTTTATAAATCGCATTCTTATGATTTGTACTTTTGATGAGTTTGAGGCATGTGCCTGCAATTTTATTGGGTCCTTAGGACTGCCGCTGAAGCACACTTTTACGTGTTTGGCTACGGATTATCTACTGGAGGGCTAGGCGAGCATTCCCAAAATGTCCTTTCACCATACGGTGATGCTCAAGTCAGCAGTGGGGATCGAACCACGAACCTGTAGCATGGCCGTCCTCATTTTTACCGCTCGGTTATCATTGCTTTATCATATGATATAATTAATTATATTATTTATTCAAGAACAAAAACCTTATGATCAAAAAAATACTATCATGTTCGTATGTGTTTTGTGTGGCCCATCCTATTTTTAAGTAAGATTTGGTAAGACATTGCTGAACCACATTCAAAAAAAAATATATTCATAATCCCACACAAATATTCATTTAAAAGTTTGATCAAAACACTTTTCCATTAAATAACTCATTTGCTTGCCACTTCATCTGGTCTATACATTTTTAGTAGCTTTAACTTATGTTTAGGCTAAATCGATGACTATGAAATACAAACGTCATTCAACAATTAAGTTCTGGGTAGTATAAATAGAATTAAGTCAAACATTCTGTAACATACTCTTAGTAAACAGAAACCCATCTTTTTCCTTCAGAACCATTAAAATATTCTTCAAAAGACAGCTTTTAGTACTTTTAGGCTGAAAGGAAACGCGAGTTTGTTTTCATGCAAGAGAAGACAAAAATAAGATCTCAAAATAGATATACGTAAAACTCTTCATACTTGAAAAACCTCTATTCAGTTACTAAAAAGTGCTCAAAGGAAATCGTTAAAAACGCACCCCAGAGCTCCTGCAAATTTTCACTGCAGTCATAAAAGGGAGATTCCACATTTCTTTTTATAGTTAGTAATGCATATGACTTTTTACCTTTATATGGTTTGGGCAAAAATAAAATGCGTTATTTTTGAAACCTTTCACACGTTGTTGTGAAAGGTTCTTCCTCATTAGACGTTTACTGAGATTTCCTCATTTCCAACGTTGGATTGTTAAAGCCATGAAATTATTAAATATATTAATATTATCGCGTATGAAGTGATCATACATATCTATAAATTCTAAAACCGCATTTTTATTTTGTTGGACTGGTATCGTAACTGTGTCCGCCAGCGTTATGCACTGTACGCTTTTTGATTTTGCATTCCAAGACCGGTAGTAGGTAATGGTGCAGATTTAAATTTTTCAAATCAATTACCTAATAAAACCTTTAAATATTTTTTGTAACGGAAGGGAACATTGATTTACTCTTCCTATTAATATACGAATACAAAACTGAGTTTGTCTGTTAGTTTTTTTTTGCACTCATAACCCAAGGTTCAAATTTAAATACGTCTTGACTCAAAGGAAGCTTAACGTAACCTCAAAACCATTTCAAAAGCCTTTAAATTCAAGTATTCAAAGGTATAGTCCGTGGAATACTTTCTTGACAGGTTACAAAATGATTATTTTATACTAGCTGTTTAGCCCGCGGTTTTACACGCGTGGACTATACCTCAGGAACCGTTACTGGTTTTTGGGAGCTGTGTCATATATAAATAAGTTACATATTAATCTTTTTAAATTGGCTCCGTAAATCGTAATCGTTTTATAGGTCAACCTTCAGTACTACATTTTCCATAAAGTTTCCATTCGGGTACACTTCGAAAACATAGTATATACTTGCCCCGTGGCTACCAGTTCGAATGTGCCCCATGTCGAGTGTTGTAACATATCGTTACAGCACTCAGCCGCAGTGGTAAAATTGTCTCCGTTACACTTAGCATCTATCTTATGATATCGCAAATTCTTGCCAATTAGCCACTACATGGCTGACAATCTCTTTACGGACATCCATTGCCCTTTCCTGAGTCCGTTAGAATAAATTGGATTGAAAGTGGCTACGCTCATCGCTTTATTAACCTAGGTCCGAGCTTAGTGGTGTGACACCATGATGTGATGGATCGCAACACTATACTCGAGTTGCCTGTCATACTCCACGCACAACCGACGCCTCATACGAATTCCGATGCTCAGCGAGTAGCGTTCTCCACGCTTTGTAAAACAAATTTGTAATAATAAATGTAATATCTAACTGATTTAGTAAATTATCTTAATACAAAGATGCAATATTATGTTTTTTTTTCCTAAATTTAAGTGAGCTTGTTTTTATTTCCTTTTTTGTATTACATATTCATTATTTTAATTTTAAGTGAATGCCTATTCCGGTTCAAAATATACATCGATATGACAGTTTGACGGACCGGTCGAGCGCCAGCGGCTTAGGTCCAGGTGACAAACTTTCCTCCCCATCTTGACTCCTTCTAATCAACCCTAGCATAAATATTATTGTAGCATATTTTTGTTAAAAAGTCTATCCAAATACCAATTTCCATCACTATAACTTCAAAAACAATATCCTTTCTATACAACATTTCATCCCCAATTTCATCCACTTAAGTCACCCCTGTTCGAAAATGTTGAACACGTCATTTTTATTTTGAATGATCTATTCGAATACAAATAATAACAAATACTTTTAAAATATTTTAAGAAAACATCAAATTAATATTTTAATAAAACACTTAAAAATATAAAAATATATCTAGTGACACGATCGAGAATCTCTCTTCTCGATCGTGCGCTCGAAGAGTCAAGACCTCCTGAGGATGCTTCGTGTAGAAGCGAAACGCGTCGAAAATTCTTCCGGTTTGGCTGCGTGGCGTTTGTGACGTCACCTCGGCTTAGCAGGATAATTAAGCGGAATTGTCACTAGATATATTTTTATATTTTTAAGTGTTTTATTAAAATATTAATTTGATGTTTTCTTAAAATATTTTAAAAGTATTTGTTATTTTTAAAAATGGATTTCCGCAAAGTAACGCCTGAATCTATTCATTATCGAATACAAATGTTCAGAACTGTAAGTTAAAAAACAAAAGACTTTCATACGAATATTTTTACAAAAATTTACCCCCTCAGGGGTTGAATTTCATAAAATCCTTTCTTCCAAATTACAAGTCTATGTGACCAGCGGTTTAGGCTGAGCGTTGTCTGTCAGTCAGTGAGTCAGGACTTTGATTCTTATATATATGGATACGCAAAACGTTAATGTTTTCAAATAAAATATGCATTATTTGAAAATATCAACTGCAAGAATCATGAGACCCGTTGCTTTATTAGGTACCTGCTCTAGATGGCATAGATAAATTCACGCGATTCCGATTTACACTGGTTTGTCCGGTTAATTGAAGTTGCAACTCGACGCCAGTAAAGCTTAACCGGATTAGATTGTGTTATATGCGGATTCTCTAATTTAATTTTAACCGGAAGCAAAGATCTACTATGGTATGAAATACTAGATAGGTTCTTATTCCAACGGAATATACTCAGAATCAAATCGATAGACCATCCTTAGTCGTGAATACCGCTACAAACATTTTGATATAGACCAATATTAAATTATATCCACTGACTACGCTACTGTTTGGAAAAAAAATAAACAGAGGCCAGATACCGTCTGCTCGACGCAAATTCTTCACAGAAATGCTATTGTTGTTGGTAAGCCCCCTACCATTATATTAATGAGAGAGTTATTTGGTAAAAACTTTCGTCCATTCGGCGCTTTTTGCCTTTTACAATTTTCAATTTAGTAGTTTTTAATTTATTTACCAACTATGTTTATAACACTCTGACACATATTCAAGTCTGGAGCAGGAAACAATGAACTTATAAAAAACGGGAGAAAGGACACCCGCACCTCGAACATGGCAATGTCAAATCAGGCGATATCTCCTGATCGAGTGTCAGTAGTGTGCGTGTGTGCGTCTACTGCATGCTTGAGTTCCTGTCTTTGCCATTCATTAAAATATATAATATGTACAATGGAAATATAGCAGTGTGCACTATACACTCGTGTTAAATTTTCTCTGCCTTATTTCTAAATATTACAAGCACTATCGCGTGCTAAGCGAAAATATATTTTCTCTTCCTTATTTATATAAATAGATGGCATGAAATGAATTGAAAACTAAGGCAAAAAGAGAATACGTTTTAGCTGGATGAATCAACATGTACCCAGAATCATAGACGCAACTCTCAACAATGCGATATTATTTTAAATTCAAATTTAGGAGAAGTAGAAATATAGAAATCACGCAAACCATTAACTTCTTTTTGCGCAGTGGGATAAAATGTATCCTATATCCTTCCCCCCGGGTCTCATACCAAATTTCATCCAAATACGTCCAATAGTTTTTAAGTTTATTCGTGTCATACAAAAAAACAAAAATTCTATGTTACAAAAATAAAAATCTTTCCCCTTTATAATGTTAGCGTAGATGTAGAAATAAAACAATGAAACTTAAAAATAAAACTGTCCTCTAAATACCCATTTAGAGAGGAATAATAAAAGCTTACAGACTCGTCTATCTCAAAAGAACGACGTTACGAGTACATTTTTAAAACCAAAATAATACAAAGTAGTCATAACAAAATTAAATTGCCATATGAACAATGAAACCTCGAGCATTCCACTAACTGCACTACATATCAAAATATACTTAATTCGCATTGTTTGAGTTTTTGCGTTGTTATATTCGAAAACTGTGATAACCTAATGTTGTATTAGGTTTTCGCGATTATTACAATTAGTAATTAAACTACTTTAAACGGTTTAATAACTTTACGATGATAGTGGTTCACTGCAAAGTGTTAGACACGTTGGGACAAAAATAATATACGCGATTTAAACCGTTTAAAGTTGTTTAATGTGTGATTACCGTCGACATTGTTGAATTGTTGAAAATAATAGGAACTGGCGTTCAAATTCAACTACCTGAATTCACTTTTAGGTGTTGACTTTCAGAAGTTCTACTTGTAGGTTGTAGCCAGGCGAGTATCCGCAAAATGCCCTACTAGCGGTCAAACTGAAGCTCAAGCCGGGATAAGAATCATGGAGATCGAGCGCAGAAGTATACCTAAACCTAAACGAAGAAGGCCATCATCTCTTCGAACAATCTACTCTATTAAATACTCGTGTTTTCATCTTTATGTTATGTCGAAACCTATTCAAGATGTTTAAATAGAAGGAATAACTATCTATAGTAGAACAATACAGATGCTACCTATTTATAAACCTATTTCCTCCTCCATAGTTACATTTGCTATATTCAACATTCCATACGATAAAACAGGACCATAATCGTAGTATTATTATATGTTCCATGCCATAATTTTTTTCCCAGATCGTTTGATCCTAGGTTAGTACTTTTGTTCTCTGTAACAAATTTATTGTAGCTACTGTATAACTTAATTTTTGATATTGTTTTTAATGTTTTTTTATTATGTATTTATGTTTTTTATGGCTACTACCCTCAATTATAATAATCTGCCGTCAAGTGCCATTCATAATTTTAGGTTATCCTTATCAATTAAAGCCTTAAAAAGGAAATAGTGGCCAAAGGCTAGCCTATCAGTTATGTAAAAAACATGTTTAGTTAAAAATCGAGCAACGAACCATTTTGTTGCATTATTCTAAATCATGTCTCAGGGTCGGACATGTGTATTGTATATTTTTACTTATTATACGCCTGTGTAGTGCGAAACTTAGAAATTCGACTGTAAAAATGAGTTTCTAATGTTTATGTAGTATGTTAACGGTCCTTGGAAACTTGAAATACGCTAACGTAGTTTTCATCTCTTTTGTGCTTAATTCCACCCAAACACACGAGTTTTTCCCATCTCGACGAGTCATAAAGTTTAATTTATAACTTCAATTCCTACTAGATACATGTTTTAGGGTTTCGTACCTCAAAAGGAAAAAAGGAACCCTTATAGTCAGAACCCTTTTTCTCAGGAACGCGTAGAGGTATTAAGCTGAAATTCAAATCAAATATTCAGGTCTACTGTCCCTTGGAGTTGTGAAACATTTAAATTTCTAAGCCAACGCAATCAAAAGATTTTAGAAATTTCCGACACTCGCAAGGGAATCAAAACATACAGGGTACTCTTCTACTTCCCGTGAACTTAGAATCTAGAAATTTGGTACGAAGCAATGTTTTATAGCACAGATAGAGGAAAAATTGCAAAAAGCAAATTTTTTGTTACATCATATAATAAAAATATAATAAATAATTTTAATATGCTATGTAAATCATTTAGAAACATAAATACTATAACTTTCACTTTTCTAAGGGTTTTTCATTAAGAGGGCTCGAACTTAAAAATTAAATAAAAAGACCTGTTTAAATGATATTGTCAAAATTTTTTATTTTATTTTAATTGATATTTACTGATATTATGTACGGAATATAATATCAGCCAAATGACCGCCGCGACTCCGCTGTAGGTGGTGTATCCTGGCGGACCAATTTTGGATGACATTTTCGCATAAATGGGACTCAATTTCACGAAGAGCGTGAGTTATGTTGGCCTTCAGGGCGGCAATTGAGTGTGGTTTGTCTGCATAGACTAGAGACTTCACGTAACCCCACAGAAAGTAGACGAACGGTGTTGTTAGCGGTTCACACGATCTTGGTGACTAAAGCCCAATCAGCGAATACACGGCGCTGTCTATGGTCGTTGGGTTTAAGCTCTTGAGCTCATTGAACTTTGTATGGATGAAAACCCAAATCTCGACGTAAAATCCGCCAAGTTGATGTCGCAGAAAGACCCAGCTCTTGTGAACGACGCGGTATGGACTGTCTAGGGTTTTCTCGCACACTGTCCCGAACAGCAACAATATTCTCTAACGATTTTGCGTTTCTTTGACGTACAGGCACTGCTTCTTCGATCACCGACCCGGTTGTCTCTTGGACGCAATGCACGGAACGTTAGTAGATAGAGCACTGATTTCGATAATAAATTTTAACAATGTCTACGCGTTGTTGAAGCGTGTAGCGTTTACATGGTGAAATGTCACGACTAAATATGTGTTCATGCCAAATTTGATCGCTATTGCTTTACCAAGATGGCCGCTATGCGCTGTCAAAGTTCGCGCGTCCCTATTGAAAAACCCTTCATATATAAATAAAACCTACGTACCTACCTGTCTACAAGTTTGTGTGGAATGATGAACCCTTATATTACAACAAGAGGGGAAGCGAAAAATAAAGCAAACACTTTAAAATTCCAATATAACGTTTTTAAAATCCTCTCGTGAGAGGGGAGAAAACGCTAATAACTACGTACTCCTTGTTTGAAATGGATACCCCGGGCGTCGCGTCGAGGGTATTCCTTTGTGCTGGATGTTTTAATGCTGCAGTTAGGTAAGTACCTATTATGTATGGGGTGGATTATGAATGTTACGTACCAGTCTACAGTTAATGCATTATTAGATAACATATGATTTTATGCTTCCAATTTGAAGGGAAATTACGCAGTTACCTGTCCTTAATGCAGAGTTTTAATGACAAATTTGAGTTACTCCAAAATTGTAAGCACCCTCGGTCAAAAAGACAACAAGAAAATAATAATATATTTTTTAATTATTGCTGAAAGGTAAGCCTTTGACCACAATCTCACCTGATGGTAAGTGATGATGTGGTCGACAGTGTTTACAGGGTAAACCTAGAATTACTGGCTCTCAGGGACAACTGCCGGAATACCACGACCGCGACCACCCTCAAGTGGAAAATCTGTCTCCAAGTACCTAAAGGCACATGAGACTTAACAACCATGTCTCAAGGTGACGGGCGCAGTGCAGTTCGTGACTCGTGACGAAATGCATCTGTTATAGGTAGAGGTTACTCCGCTTAACATCAGGTCGCCCTCGAGCTTGTTCCGTCACAATAACACAAAGAATACACCGTTAAGTGCATGGTGATAGATTTTCTACTTGAGTGCTGTAACTAGCCAGGCGGGCATTTGCAAAATGCCCTTCCACCATGCGGTGAAGCTCAAGCCCGTGGGTGGATTCCAACCATGGACCTACTACGTGGCAGTCCATAGCCAATGCTACTGAGCCATCACTGTTTCAAAACATTAGAAAATTAGGGGGTTCGTAATGGAGGGTCTTATTATCGTTTTCAGGCGATAATAAGAAGTATTTGATTGAGCATCTTATTTTGGAGAAGTGTTCAATCTATTCTATGTGAGAAGGCAACGCGGTTAATGATATCAAAGGTCGGTACGCTCTGTTACTCTCTTCTCCAAGCGTATATTATTAGCACTATGCCGAGTGATTTTGAGTGTCTACTTATCGCTCTCATTTTAATTATCAAGTGTTCACCTCAGTGAAATTAATTATGCATGCAGGACCTTGATTTACGCTTCTGGTTTGGCAGTTTTTTTGTGATTTTATGTATTTTTATAATAAACTTGTTTTTTTTTTCTGTGGACTAACCTCTGCCTATAACAGACGCATTTCGTTAACGACGAATTGCACTGCGTCCGTCAATCTGAGACGTACAGTTGTTAGGTTTCATGTGCCTGTACTGAACACACTATTAGGTGCTTGGCGACAGATTTTCTACTCGAGGGTGGTCGCTAGCCAGGCGGGCATTCGCAAAATGGCCTTCCGCCATGCGGTGAAGCTCAAGCCCGCGGCGAGATTCGAACCACGCACCTGCTGCACGGCAGTCCATAGCCAATGCGACTGAGAAATCACGCTGCAAAATTGTTTGTATGAGAATAATTATTTTCACATTTAGTGATCAAATGTTAAATCGAAGAACTTGCCAAATCATGGATATTATTAGACTGATATGCATGTAAAATTTCACAAAGTTTGAACACTTGGCATTTAAAATATGACAACACTACGTTTGTATGAAAAGCGCTACGTGCTTTGTCCGTGCCCTCTTCTCTGTAAAACGCGATACCTGGGTAAATTATATTTGAAGTGTGCTGTCCTCCACGTTAATCTCCAACACTGTGACTAAAGGGGTCGATGAAACTGTTTTTCTCATCTAGCACACCCCCTTTAACGGGACGAGTACACCTGGGAGGATGGGAACAAGTCTACCCAAATGTGTTTAGATAGCAAACTCGGGCTTTATTTGCTTAAATATCAATATATTTTTATTACAAATTAGGGATTCTTACAGGTAGGTGTATTAGCTTAAAAATCTATGTAGGTGCTGAAGGCCATTTAAAAGATTCCTTTAATAAATTAAGATAATTATTCTAATCGAGTAGACTAAAACATTGAGAAAATCAAAATAATATTATAAAACACTTGCACAAGAATAGAATTAATTGAAAAATGCATACTCTCTTAACTTGCTCGACAGACGTATTGAAAATATCAAGGTCATGCCGAGATGATACGTCATTGAAACAACGGCTTGCTCTTATCAAGTAGCTATTTCTCCTGTAATTAGAGTTATCTGTTGGGGTGTATAGTTTACAACGTCTCCTAATAGGATCAGCTGACACCTTCACTCTCACTAAGTTAAGCAACTCAGGCAACACTTTTGGTACATCGAGCTCGATTCTATTTGTAATTTACAAAAAAGCTTGGAGTTCTGAAACGTACTGTGGTATTTCATACCAGAACTGTTTGTACATGTATTCGTCAGTGTCAATCAGTGTCATGTCATCAGTATTCGTCAATGTATTCGTCAGTGGCAGAAAAATCACTGTTCCACGAGGAGGTGGTTAATGAGTCAAATCCTTATGGTTTTGAATTTAAAAGCATAACAGAACATTTTGGCATTTCGCCACCTTCAAGAGCGAACTTTAGATAGTTAGTAATACCCTTTCTAGGTTAAGGGCCTGTTTCAGAATGTTCGAGTAAGTTCCGGTTATACTACCCATAACCTATTCAATAAATAAAACACTATCTTTGCGTTTCACAGTCATCGATTGAGCCTATCCATCGGTTGAAGTTGAAACGCGCTGCATGTTAACTGTAATTTTATCATTCAGTTATTTTATGTTCTGGGTAGTATAACCGGAACTTACTCGAACATTCTGAAACAGGTCCTAAGCCTACTAACATCATTAACCAATTCATAAATTATCAACTGGTGAGATACGCCTCACAAGCTGTGTTTAATTACTATTTTATGACTAATGAGTACTCTCAAATAATTAACTAAATTCAACCCACACGAATTAGAGGGCAGCTAAGCAATTAAATCGCTACGCCTGTATTCCCCGAAGGGTTAGGTAGAGATATGTAAACACCCGCGTTTGTCTAGATATGTTTTGACCAGTATCAATAATATTCCCGCCAAGGTTTTCCCTCTGCATTACGATGCGGGGCTGTTTGAAAATGGGGCACAAAATTTCTCAGAGGTTGGCTGTTCGTGGGCTCTGCCGTTTCTGTTGCCATCGTCCAAAATTATCGCATCAAATAGGCCGCTTATTTTAGGCATCATACAATTAGGGAATGAGCCTCTAGCCATATTCCGTACTCCAGGCAGACTGCTACTGAGAGATTAGTTGTCAAAAAATCAAGTAGCTGTCTAATCCGGGGACTGAACCTTGGCTTAAAAATTTCAAAGGCACTTTTCACTGTCTGACAATCACATTTTCATTGACAATTTTCTTTCCGTCCTTATCTCATGTTATATGGAGACGGCACCGCTTTATTTTTCCTCCTCTGTGATGCTCGTCATTACACTTACGCTTTTCGCATCATGTCCGACTTCACGAAGTCCACTCAATTTTTTTTGCCTCGTTCCACCCAGTATTCATCCACAGTCAACACCCTTTTTGCTGTATGTTTACGTGGTCCCTCTTTATGTCATATGGCCATACCACACTAGTCAATAAACCCAATCAAAGTACCTAACATGATTAGAGTTAATAATAACCTTATAGAGTTATTAATTTCCTTGAGCTTTATTATTTTAATAGCTCACATGAGTCTCACATGATATCGACGTGAAGTAGTGGCTTGCCATTGCGTTTCGATTGATTTGTGGGAGTTCCGGAGGCCCAATCCCCCCCCCCCCCCAAAGGAATATGGCAGCACAGTTTAAAGAGACAGTACTCCAGGAGGGTACCAGCCGCGAAAGCGCTGGAGAATCCCTCTCCGGGCATCCACCTCCAGGACCTGAACCTGAAGGTGGATGCTCGGGCTGCCCTGCGTATTCTGGAGGGGGCAAAACAGTGCTCAAACCTATTTCTGCTGCTCGAGGCAAACGAAGCAGGCGGCTTAAGTCACCCCACACCACGCTAGCCGTGGACTTTTGCAACATACGGGGTCTCCGTTCTAACCTGAACGATGTCCATTACCACCTGGAGACTGCTAAGCCGGCCTTGCTCTTTTTAACCGAAACACAGATATGCTCTCCGACAGACACCTCATTCCTCACATACCCAGGGTACAAACTGGAGCATTCCTTTTTGCCGCGGGCGGGGGTGTGTCTTTACGTCAGAGAGGATATCTGTGCTCGTCGTCTCAGTAGCCTTGAAGGACGGGGCCTATCTGACATTTGGTTGCGCGTAGACTGCGATGACCATCCGCGAATCTACGCGTGCCTTTATAGGTCCCATAGCAACGGTAATGCCGAAATAGATCAGTTCATGGAGCACATACAGATGGCTACAGATTCCGTGCTTGAGCAGATCCCCACCGCAGAGATCGTGATACTTGGCGATTTCAACGCCCACCATACCGAATGGCTTGGTTCGCGCACCACCGATCATGCGGGGAGATCTGTTCACGACTTCGCTTTGGCATATGATCTTACACAACTGGTCACCTCGCCTACGCGTATCCCAGATGTGGATAACCATACACCTTCCCTGTTGGACCTTCTGCTGACCTCTCACCCGGACAACTACTCAGTATCCGTGAACGCTCCTCTCGGTTCGTCGGACCACTGCCTGATCCGGAGTTCAGTGCCGGTTACACGCCCAACTCGACCCCGTTTTGTAGGTTGCCGTCGCGTGTGGCACTATAGGTCTGCAGATTGGGACGGGATGCGGTCTTTTTTTGCATCCTACCCATGGGGGCAAGTTTGTTTCTTGCCGGATGATCCAGATGTCACTGCCGACTATGTTGCTGATGTAGTGCTTCAGGGTATGGAACTCTTTATTCCATATTCTGCAGTGCCCATCGGTGGCAGGTCCCAGCCCTGGTTTGGTCGTACTTGTAAAATGGCCTCTGGCCAAAAACGAGAGCGTTACCAAGCTTGGGCCAACTCAGTGGCATCTAAGGATTTAAATACCAGCGATCGCAAAAAGGAATATAATTTTGCCTCCAGGTCCTTCAAAAGAGTAATCGCAAGAGTGAAGTCGGAGCATATCGGCAGAATTGGCGAGAGACTAGCCCGCCTTCCTTCGGGAACACGTGCGTTCTGGTCTCTCGCTAGGGCTGTCCAGGGGAATTTTTGTCAGTCATCTCTACCGCCCCTGCACAGAGAGAATGACACACTGGCCCACACCGCAAAGGAGAAAGCCGATCTTCTGGGCACTCTCTTTGCGTCAAACTCGACTTTGGATGACCAAGGGAACTCACCACCGACTATACCACGGTGTGATACCTCGATGCCAGATATAAATTTCCGGCAAAGTGCTGTACGTAAAGCACTGTTCTCCTTGGATATTCATAAGTCGAGTGGGCCTGATGGCATCTCTCCGATAGTGCTGCGGACATGTGCTCCAGAATTGACTCCGGTTCTTACGCGTCTTTTCCGGCTCTGCTACACATCAGGCGTTGTCCCAAAAACATGGAAGACGGCCTTGGTGCACCCGATCCCTAAAAAAGGTGACCGCTCAGATCCGTCCAACTACCGCCCTATAGCCATAACGTCTTTGTTCTCCAAGATAATGGAATCCATTATCAACAACCAGCTCTTGCAGTATCTAGAGGAGCACCAGCTGATTAGCGATCGCCAGTACGGTTTTCGTCGCGGTCGCTCAGCTGGTGATCTTCTAGTATACCTTACGCATCGATGGGCGGAGGTGGTGGATTCCAAGGGTGAGGCGTTGGCGGCTAGTTTGGACATAGCGAAGGCCTTTGATCGGGTGTGGCATAAAGCGCTTCTTTCGAAGCTTCCTTCCTATGGGTTTTTCCGAGAAATTGTGCGAGTGGATCTCCAGTTTTTTGGCAGATCGGAGCATCAAGGTCGTTGTCGACGGTGCATGCTCCGACTTGAAGCCAATTAACGCTGGCGTTCCGCAAGGCTGTGTGCTATCTCCGACACTATTTCTCTTGCACATCAATGACATGCTGCAGCTCAGCAATATTCATTGTTATGCGGATGACAGTACCGGAGATGCCTCTTACACCGGCCGTGCTAAAATTTCTCGGGAAAACGTTGTGGAGAGTCGGAACAAACTTGTGTCTGAAGTCGAGACCATGTTGTCTAATGTTTCGAAGTGGGGCCGACTGAACTTAGTTCAATTTAACCCCAAGAAGACACAAGTTTGTGCGTTTACCGCTAAATTATCCCCCTTTGTCGTATCCCTCCGTTTTGACGACACTCCCCTTGCCCTATCAACTAGCATCGGAATACTTGGCGTCGACATATCGAGCGTCGTTCAATTTCGCTGTCACTTGGAAGAGAAGGCTAAATTAGCCTCTAAAAAGCTTGGTGTGCTTGGAAAGGCGAGGCGGTACTTCACGTCGGCCCATCGCCTGCAACTTTATAAGGCTCAGGTTCGGCCTCACATGGAGTACTGCTCTCATCTCTGGGCGGGAGCTCCCCAATACCAGCTTCTTCCATTTGACCGCATACAACGCAGAGCGACTCGAATCGTTGACGATCAAGTTCTCTCCGACCGGCTCGACCCTTTGGCACTACGTAGAGATGTTGGATCACTCTGCATCTTCTACCGCATCTATCACGGGGAGTGTTCTGAGGAACTGTTCGATTTACTACCTGCAGCTCAATTTCGCCATCGGACTTCCCGACAAAGCATGATGTTTCATAAATTTCATGTCGATGTCTGGAAGTCCACAACTTTGCGATTTTCACGGCATTTTCTACCTCGCACTGCCACAATATGGAACCAGCTGCCAGGTGCAGTATTTCCGAACGGATACGACTTAGGGGCCTTCAAGAAGAGAGCATATTCCCTCCTCAAAGGCCGGCAACGCATCCTCGATACCTCTGGTATTGCGGATGATCGTGGGCGACGGTGATCACTTACCACCAGGTGAGCCGCCTGCTCGTTTGCCCTCCTATCCCATAAAAAAAATAAAAAAAAAAAAAAAAAAAGCTAATTTCGCCCTTCAATTCCCGCCAGCCATAAATTAGAAATGAGGTTATTTTGTCCCAAATAGAGATTAGCTAAGGTATAATAGAGTCTTACTGAAGTCACGCCAACAACAAGTTCATTGAAGCTTAGCAAATATCTTTGGTGAAAATTTAATGGTCCTAATAAAGTTGGCACAAATAAGTGGAAATTTGAGGACTCTTAACAGTAATAGGTATTTTAACAGTGGAAGTGAAAATAAGGTAGGTAACCGTATGGGCAACTCTGTAATTTAATAAAATATTATTGACTTCTTCATTCATCTTTTTAATATTATTATCACAATCATGCATATTGGCAAATGTTTTGGCTTTGGTTGTATGACCGTCGGGCTGACGCTAATCTTTTTTGCTAATCCTTATATAGGTAGTGTACATGTACATTCGGTTAATAAAGACGCCGTGGAAATGGTCCACTATAAACTTCTAGACTTAATGTGACCTTACTAACTAGAAAAGAAAAACATTAAACCAGAGAGCAGGGATAGTATTATATTTCTTTGGAAATTACTCACAAAAGAAAAATAATAACCGGTTCATACAGTGTTAGCAAACACATAGACACCGCATTAATGAATAGTGTCTCTTTTTACAGTTTACACAAGAAAGGGAGATAGTAAATTATTAAAGTAGACATAAACTAAAAGATATAAGATATAAATTATAAACCTTTATTGATTCTCGCGCATATATTTCTTCAGTATACTGCCACGCTTAGCACAGAAAGTTTTATAGAGCCACTGCGAGCAGAACGGGCAAGAAACTCGGGGCCTCTTTTTAAACGTCTTTTAACAATGTGTTAAAAAATATACTTTAGCTTTACCGTTATTATGTACGTATTAGTTTAAGACCTTGCACATGAACATTTTCTGTTTCACTTATCACTTCCTACTTATTCACTACTTCAAAATTTGTCGTCTATTCAAATCGACTACCGAGGCAAGACTGACTGTAAAATTTTACTGGCGTTAACAGAACGCCTCCCCCCTACGTTTGTGGTAGATAGTTCGCTCATTTATGTGACTAGGCAAAGTCAGTATAAATACTTTTATCTCTACGAATGTTCTTAAAACATTTTGTATATCCTTACTCGTATAATTCCTAACATACAATACCAAAGAAAATAAACATTATTATGCTACACGTGGGGTGCCGGGTTAGAATGTAACCCCCCAATTCCTACCCTGGGGTGTCGAAAGAGGCAAGGAAGGTAAAAGTACAGGAAGGTGGGAAGCAGCGCTTTTTGAAGAACTGATTACTTTTGCTGCGATCTCCAACAAACAACTTATTAAATAACTTTAGTTCTACGACTTTACTCTAATCCTAAAACATGACAAAAAAATAAAATAGTTTTTCTTCTAGTACTGTCGACACGTTTAGTTTTGTATTGCAGTAAACTATATAAACAATGCCTTTCGTGAGTTTCGGCACTTAGCCTAAGTACGTAGCACTCGAAGCAATTGAGACTTTGGAACCGCGCGTACCGTAGCAAGATATCTTAGTATCCATAAATACCTTCTGTCCATTAGATGTCTATATTATGTATAATTAAAATTAATGGCATCGTGCTACCGAATACTTGATAGTTTCAAGAATCAACTAAGGGTAATAGTGGGCATAGTGCTACGAAATCGTCGTACGACTTTTTATGTCTGATAGGTTAGCCTTTGACCACTATCTCACCTGATGATAAGTGATGATGCAGTCGAAGCTGTTTTTCAGGCTAACCTAGAATTACTGGCTCTCAAGGACAGCTGCCGGAACACACCGTTAGTTGCTTGGCCACAAATTTTTACTTGAGGGTGGTCGCCAGCCAGAGTGGCATTCGCAAAATGCCCTACCACCATGCTATAACGACTGCCATCCTAAGACAACCACTGGGACCGACAGCTTGACGTGCAGCAAGCACGGAAGCGCTCAGTAGAAATGTGACCTGCGGTCACCCATCCAACTCATGACCGCGGCGGAAGTTGCTTAACTTTACTGACCGGTTAAGAACATCTAAGCAAACTTAAAATTAATCGGTATTGTAAAATTTCAGTATCAAAATTCCTTAGTGCGCTTCGCATTTCTTATTCCTTCAAAAATTCATTCATACTTAACCAGGCTTAGTTCTGAATATACCTATTAAAAAAACAATATCAACTAACTTCCACCATCGCAACTCTCGCCATCGACGGGCAGTCCAACCCCGCACATTGAAACTAGAATTGTTTCGTACTGTGCGGACTCAAAGGAGCTTCCTTCCGCAGACGCTCAGGTTGTGGAATGAGCGAATGGCGTGTAGAGATTTTTTCAGGGTCGGCAACGCGCGAGTGATACCCCTGGTGTTGCAAGCGTCCATAGGCGACGGTAACTGCTTACTACCAGGCGAGCCGTATGCTCGTTTGCCACCTTAGTGGTATACAAAAAATCTATACTCTAATATACGTGATCTTCTACTTTCCAAAATAGGCTAACATTTAAAGCGTAAATACGCTCGCAGAAGGCCATTTACCGTGAATACTATTGCATTAAAAGAAAGCTGCACTATCCCTGAAAGACAAATCTTAACTTTTATTTTTAGTTCAGTTTTGTTATTGTTACAAATCAAAGGATTAGTAAGAGGTCGGGAACATATTTGCTGATAAGCTTCTTCGTCGGAGTGCGTTGAACTGAATTGAGATAAGTTCATATTATGTAGAGTGTAAGTGTAACAAAAACCAATCAAGTGCGAGGCGGACTCGTGTACAGAGGGTTCCGAACAAACCTGTAGGTATATAAGTTTAGATAGATAGATAGATAGATAATTCTTTATTGTACACACCACTAAATTACAATATAATAAAATACGAAGGCATACAATCAAGTGTTACAATGGGCGGCCTTATCACTAACAGAGATCTCTTCCAGACAACCTTGGAATGGAGAGGAAATACAGGAATAATATGACGGGGGTGTAACAAACTAATATAAAAAAATGACGTTAAACAAACTGTGCTAACTTAAAATTTAAGCAAAAAAAAATTTTTCTCATATTATACAAAAACAAGAAGACCTAAATACGAATAATAATAATAATAATACACTCGTACATACTATATATACTAATAATAATATATATATAATTATATACTCTTACATACATACAATAATACTATACACAAATACTATACAATATATACCTAATTATGCTATGTTTACATATAAGTACATACATTTCGTATACATATCCTACAACAGTGATGATGAAGAGCAAGGGATAAGCAGTTTGGAACAGAACGGGTGTTATTACTCGGACAAGTACATTTTTTTGACTTGGCTTTTAAACAAGGATAAAGATTGGGCTTGCCCGATAGAAATCGGTAATGAATTTCACAGGCGAACAGCTTTGACTGAAAAAGATAGATCGTAGAATCTTGTGCCATGTTGAGGCATACTGAGGGCGAGGTTTTCTGATGACCTTAAATTGAGAGCATTTGTAGTGTGAAGGAAATCAAAACGTTCCTTAAGATAGCGCGGGGTCAAAGGATTGAACAAAATATTGTAGAGGAGAGAGAGTATATGAGCATTCCGGCGAAGACGTATAGGAAGCCACTTGAGCTTAGATCGAAATTGAGATATGTGATTAAATTTGCGCAAGCCAAATATAAATCTTATGCAGAAGTTTTGAAGACGCTCAAGCTTATCTAGCTGTTCCTCAGTGAGATCTGGATAGCAGACATCAGCGTAATCGAGAATTTATGTTTGTTTTAATGTTATTGTTACGGAACAAGCCCCAGGCCCACCTGATGTTAAGTGGACTAACCTCTCCTAACACAGTGAGCTTCTTTTAAGCTTTGACAATTTATAAAAAGATACGTTAATTTCGGTTTTGAATGTTGAGATGGATGATAGGGCTTGGGTGCAAGCTTCCCTCCCTGTGAGGTTGGGGGGCATAGGGATACGCAAAATTTCTAGTGTGGCATTACCAGCTTTTTTGTCTTCTGTACACAGTACACAAAAATTAGTAGAAATCATTCTTGCACCATCTTTAGGCTCTTTTGATGTAGCATATCTGGCTGAGGCCAAAACGAAATGGGGACTGGCTTGTCCAAATACTGAATTCCTAAAAATGTTGTCATCTCAGAAACAGTGGGATCGGCCCCTATGTGAGCTTGCACGGAAAGATCTTTTAAATACGTGTCCTAGTATCGCAGATCGTGCTCGTATTCTCGCTGTTTCTGTATGGGAATCTGGTATTTGGTTACAAGCCATTCCTTCTTACAAAACTGGTAGCCTTATAGACTACTTTTCGTCTCGCTATTAGCTTACGCTTGGGTGCAAGGTGTTGTGTTGCACATCACTACCAGTGTGGTACTGCAGTTGACCAACTCGGTCACCATGGCCACTCCTGCTCTCGAAGTGCTGGTCGAATTTCCCGCCACGCCAGCCTTAACGATATCATTCGCCGGGCTTTTACCAGCGCCAATGTTGCAGCTGTTCTCGAACCGAACGGTCTGATGAGTGACGATGTTAAAAGACCTGACGGCATGACTCTGGTTCCATGGAAGTTAGGACGGCCCTTAGTGTGGGACGCTACATGCGTAGACACTTAAGCGCCGTCACATCTTTCTGAAACCAACGTGAGGACTGGCGCCGCGGCTACTTCGGCGGAGCAACTCAAGCGGCGCAAGTATGCTAACCTCAGTATGGGCTATACATATTTTAGCCGTTTGGTGTACAGACGTTGGGACCATGGGGACCGGGAGCTCATCGTATTTTCCAAAACTTATCAGAGCGCTTGGTCGATGCAACGCGTGATCAAAATGCTGGCACCTATTTGGCTCAAAGAATAAGCATTGCAATTCAACGGGGCAATGCTGCCAGCATGCTGGGCACTCTGCCAACTGGTAGTGGGCTAGAGCATTTGGACTGCCTATGAGTCCAAATGCGTTTACTGTAGTAGCTGTAGTGTTGTTTATAGTTCGTAGTATTTTGTTAATTAAGAATAACCTCTCCCTATAACAGACGCATTTCGTGAACGACGAATTGCACTGTTCCCGTCACACTGAGACGTACAGTTGTTAGGTCTCATGTGCCTGTAATTTTACTGGCTCACAGGGGCTGCTGCCGGAACACACTGTTAGGTGCCAGGCGGGCATTCGCAAAATACCCTTCAACCATGCGGTGAAGCTCAAGCTCGCGGCGGGATTCGAACCATGGACCTGCTGTGCGGCAGTCCATAGCCAATGCCACTGAGCCATCACTGATTCTAAGGTATTTTTGTTGCTCAATGAAATCCATAACATTTCCAAATTAATTAAAAACATTTTTAGTATATGATGTAACCCAAAAAAATGCTTATGGCAATTTTTCCTCTATCTGTACTATAAAGACTTTGCTTCGTACCAAATTTCACGATTCAGAGTTTACGGGAAGTACCATGTAGGTTTTGATTCCCTTGAGAGTGTCAAAAATTTGCAGTATAAACGGTTGTATCTTTTGATAGCGTTATCTAAGAAGTTAGATTTTTAACAGCTCCAAGGGACAGTAAACCTGAGTATTTAATATGAATTTCAACTTGATACCTCCACGCGATCCTAAAAAAGGGTCTTGACAGACAGACAGACGGACAACAAAGTCCGTTTTTTCTTTTTGAGGTTCGGAACCCTAAAAATACCACAACCATATAATTTATGTGACATTCAGGTGTAAGCCACAATAACGGATTTTACGTTAAAAAAAATGTATATTTTCTACGTCATTTTGAAAAGCATATTTGGGATCACCGTTAGTGATAAAATCGTTTATCGTCATGATGACGTCACATGTCGATTAAATTTGATTTTAGATAAAAAATGTATAAACGTTAATTCCGCGCGCACTATAGTACGAGTATTTAGTTTCTAGACGAGACGACTATCTATGAAACGTAAGCTTTGACCGTACTAATTGCCTATGCAATTATTATATTATTTAGTACTTACATTCTATACTTCTCCTGTACAACAAAATGTGAATGAGAATATTCACTAACTACTGAAGTCTCATCAGCGATGCTGAATTGACTAAAGGGATCGAAGCACTGAAAAGTTTGTATAGAAACGCTACCATCTCGATTTGAACATAAGACAAAAGCACTGAAGCAATCTTACTGCAACAAGGCGTGAGAAAGGGAGAGGTTTCTCCAAAACTGTTCACGAACGCGTTGGACAGACGGACGTTTTCTCTTGAATTCCATGGGCTCTCCAATCCCAGATCTTGAACCAATGATTACCTACACGTTGGTTCAATAGTGGACACTTTTTATCTTATAATTAATACGTTTTCATGGGTCACCCAAAATTACTTAGGTACCAACTTCTAATACTTAAATATATATGAAATAGTTTGTGGAAGTCCAAATCATGAAAAAATTTGTTAGAACCAGCATGATACCGACTTAGGACCAACTTCACCAAACTAGGTTAAAACTATACAATAATAACTGAAATCTCTTTATCCAACAAAATATGATAGGCCCTTGACACCACAGACATCCAATGATGTTGCAGTATTTTAAATTTGCTATGGCGTTGACGTTTAAATAGTATGTCTGTAATAATAATAGTTGAAACTTTACATCTGACAGATAGCTGTAACAAAGGAAATAATCTTATTTATATTTTAAAATTTTTATGTTTGCAATAACGCCTGCTATGCGTTATCCCGCACATGACTTAAATTTTTCCTATCGTATTTGTAATTTTGAAATCTTATTTATGATTAAAAAATATAGTGTCACATTTGACGGTAAAGTTCCATAAACTACAAATATGGTTACTTTATGGATGGTTACAGCTGATAATACATACTATTTTTAAATCCACGTTACTGTCACATGCCATAAAAGTTTCTATCAAGGAGTTTTCTTTTATACACGACAGAAAGCCAACATACTCAAAACTCGCACGCTTATTACGTACATACTGTGATAGAAATAGCCTATCATATTTTTATGATCAATAGTATAAAGTTATCCGTGTAATTAAACCCCACTTTGGTAATTCGAATTTAAAAAGATTTTTCACATTTTTCACTGTTAGAACACAGTTATTTATTATTTTAATTTTTTATAAATACTGCTATTATAATAACAATAAAACAAAATGAACTACTTAAGTAAAAATTTTTAGTAACTTGGACCAAGCTTAACTCCTTGGCTGTAATAAAACCCACGGAAGAAGAAAAACGAGAAAAAGTTACGTTTCAAGGAACAACTATCCAATGAATAAGCTAAATAAAATTGCCTGGACAAAGACAGCTCAAGACCCTCTCGACCTTCATTAAATTTGCGTTTGCGTCAGCTCTGATTATATAACTTTGGATGAATTCTATTTAATCAAACTCTACAGCACTTTTATCAGCAGAACATTTTGTATGGAGAGTATAAGTTTATTGGATTACAGAGGTAGTGTATGTGATATTATGGTTAACATTTTTTATTTACTCTAGATTCTAATGGCTGACATAAACTTTCTTCTTTCTAAGTTTTTTGTGGTAGGTATATGTTAAATGTAGCTAGTAATCTTAGATGTAAATGCGGCTAACTGTGACTAAGAAGCATCACCTACCCGCAGCGTCGTGTCACTATAAATCTATGCACCATAAATATAATAAGTGCACCGCAATTTGAACTATTTACAAGTGGATATCGATGATGAACGATATTCTCGACAAGTATAGATAATAGAATCCACATGTAGAAATAACAATAGCTAAAAATAATTGCAATATTAATAGTTTATCATCATACAAAGACTTAATTTTCTGTTGTAAAAACATTCAAGTACTTATTATTATAATTATTAAACAATCATTGTAATTTTGACGTACTATTACCATGGGTATACTATTACCATACGATGGGCGAGGGAGACTTGCAGTCCCAAAGTAGTTATTGGGGGTGAGTGCTGGTGATACTCATTTTTATAGCTGTAATGCACCCACACTATACCACCTGATGGTAAGTAATGATGTGGTCGTAGAGGTTTTTCAGGCTACTCTAGAATTACTGACTCTTAAGGACAGCTGCCGGAAACACCGTTAGGTGCTTGGCGACAGATTGCCTACTTGAGGGTGGTAGCGAGCCAGGAGGGCATTCGTAAAATGCCCTACTACCATACAAATACCTAATAAACCCTATATAAGTGAGATTAGGCAGATAATAATTATACAAGCATACCAAACGATGTAATAGAATAACGTTGGTTTAGGTGATTTAATTAACATATGTTAACTGAAGTGCACTACATTAATTGATGTCCTATGTTCAAGCTTGAATGATCCTCACATATTGATACACCTGAGATTGATTGATGTTTAATTTGATCATTTGCATGATACCAATCTAGTCGAGCTTATAATTTAATTGACTCGATGAGGCGCTAACGTATCAAGTACAAAGTAGGTGCTTCTCTATAATCTAAACTAACTAAGGTATAGCTAGGCATTAAAACGATCTTTAGTTAAAAATATTTATTAAATAATTTATGTTTGAACAAAAGAAAATATATAATATTCGAATGATGCATTAAAATTAACATGTTAAATCATTAAATTGTACTTTTGCACTTCGGCTGTGTATGAAGATTTATAACCAGTTGTGATTGAATACCTTTTCAACTTAGTACATAACCCAGTAATTGTGGTTGAAGATTTTTTCGTCTTTGTACGAAACTTGTATTTTAGTGTCTACGAGTAATACATCGGGGGAAGACCAGATAAGCAAAAATAATGTAAAAAGTTCAACTTCAATTTTCAAAAATAAAATGCCTAAATCTTTTTTCTTTCCTTCAATTCTTTCATAGCATCAATCAGTTATTTTAATCAATCTCTTTGTCAGTTTCTAAATAACTTTTATCCTTGTCGATGTCGCATTCAAAATATGTTGATGTTTTGTTTCTTTTATTTATATAACTGAGACATTGCCATACTTTTTCTCGATAAACCTGTCGATTATGCTGTAAGACATTTTTTGTCTTTTGTGGTCGTAATTTACCACGCTCACAACTGCCCTTAAATAATCAAGTGATATTTAAGAACTTTGTGTCCCTGGATGATTGGAAAATATCTTTCGTCCAAGCAAGTATGCGAACCGTGATTGACTAAACTGGGTTAATGAAAAATGCTAACAACACCTCGTGGACTGCCTTCTTTTAACACAACAAATATCTTTAGTTTTAAGGGTTTACTCAAAATAACATATATATTTTTTTCTAACACTGTCGGACAGTTTTAAGATCTGTGTCTCACAGTAAATGAAAATAGCAATAATGCCTCCCACAAGCCTAGAGCAAAAACACCAAACACCGCCGCGATGCGTCACATGACTTTCGAATAGATTTATGACTATTTAGTTCGATCAAATTATTCCGATACAGAAATAATAAAACATCTAAATAAAAAACATACAACTAAAGATTGTGGTTAGTTTAATAGCATTTTTCCAATAACCCTGTATATTAAGGTCCGTACTCAAAATCGGATCCTAGTCACAGTGTCAAGACAGATCTAAGCTGGTACCATCTCAAGACCTGGGGCATCAATGTCTAACATAATGGTTATGGAAGCCAACTTAATTTTGACATCATTTTGACATTTTCCTTTGAAAGCGATGACTATTATGAAGTTCGAATTTCAAGCTCTTTTTCTTTACCATTCGAATTAGATTACAAGCCCCTTGGTCACCATCTTATTACCGGCGTAAATGAATAAACAGCATTTCGTATAATGCCTCTCTTGAAACCTGAAATTGGTGTGTGGTATTGGCGAGGAAATCTTAAGATTGGTTTAATAAATAAACGTCTCTTGAGAGTGTATATTGGATAAAACATTTTAATATTACCTGATAGGGTAGCCTTTGAACACAAAATCACCTGTTAGAACGAGAAATTGACGGTGTGGTCGAAGATTGTATTAAACCTTAATCTATAATGGTAATTGGGCCTCAGAGACAGCGACCGGAACATACAGTTAACTCTTCACATATTATATTATTTTTTTAAAACGTCGCCCCACCCTTATGACTGCTATCATATGAAAACAATTACGAACGACGCGACGACGCCTCTTCAGCGCAGGGAAGTGCTCATTATCAGTAAATGCTTCTAACTGTCACCCATCCATGTAGAGATCGCACATAACATTGCTTAAACTAGTTCATCGGTTAAATACTTTGATAATTACGTATGAAATTGTAACTATTAAAACTCGTACTAAGGGGTAGAAGCATTTCAAAATTAAACTCGAACCAACAAATACACAAGTAGGTACTCTGACCTTTTACTTGCGCCGTTTGGTACTCGCTGCGCTTGGTCAATAAATATACTTAAATCAAAACGGTCACGTAAAAGCAGAGCAAATAAATAAGTTCCACCGATAAAAGCTTTTCAAGAAGTTTATATAATAACACTGAACTACGCAATTTATATAAAATGTTCGATTGAAGTAGTACTTCACAATCTAGAAAAGCCAGTGTTTTTCTTGGACGTAAAAATACCTATAATGCTCTTAGAGAGTATTAATTTTCTTCTGCGAGTGTCTTTAAATAATAAAGATAAAATAAATGTCCAAGAAAAGAGCTTTACATCACTTCTGCAGAAAATAAAAGCTGGAAAGTTATTAAACTGAAGTGTTTTCTGTTGAAATTTGTTTACGATGGTTTAGTGTTTCAATGTTTTGCATTTTCATTATGTTCTAGGTTTTTATACTGGGTAGAAATAATAAATAATTGCTGTGGATAATTGCTCGATCTTATTATTCTAAAATAGAACTCTCTATATAGAATATATTACAGAAAATATATTTCGTTTGGTATCACAGGGTGCTTTTTCACTTCAAAATGTTACAAAAATGTATCGGTTACTGAGCTTCGTTATGTACAACCCAGCTAAACTAATCGTGCTCCATATTATCAGGAATTTTATCACGGTGTGATGCGCCTGTTTTGACAAAAGAAGCGATGTCATAGGCAAAGTGATATTTACAGATCAATAATTCCACACTGGCATACAATTTGGTAGGTAGTTAGAGTAATTAGCACGATTTGCTTAGATACCTTAGAGCCAGAGCTTTCGGCTGCCTCATGTAGTAATTTCGTTGCACTCAATATAAATTACCACGATATTATTGTGTAAGTTGATATCTGAATTTATTTTAAATAAATTAAATAGTAAGCGTAACTCGTTCGACAGTTATTAAAGATTTGGGAGTCATATTCGATCGCAAGTTAACGTATCACGACCACCTTGTTAAATTGGCTAAAGAGTCATTTAGACGTTTAGGTTTCATCCTGAGAAATTCCAAGGACTTTGATAAAGATGATACGATTACTTTATGAGCCATTGGTCCGTAACAAATTAGAAAGTGCTATATGCGTCTGGAACCCATACAAAGCAAATATTATATTATGTTCGAGAAGGTTACAAAAGCTATTCCGTCTTGTTGTCCGATGAAAAAAAGGAGAGGAGGAAATAAGGTTGGGTAAATCGATCGCACATTCTCCGAAGTGTAGCCTGTCAAAAACCGATAAACTACCAACTTTGCAACCCAATACAACTAGCTTGCCACAACAAGCGCCTTGATCTTGATCCTTTATCATTTTTGCTCTTGATCCAGTCCCGGATTTTCGTATAAAACTATGACAAAGCCAAAATCCGCAGTAAAACTACACCAGTAGCAATACTGAAACATTATAGAGAACAACAACGAGTACCTGAAGTATTTTAAAGACACGATAATATGACTTCGAAAATAACAATAAGCGTTCAGCAACATATTTTCAGTGTAAGATGATTTGGATGCAATCACCCGATAGCACTACGTACAATAAAGCTTCGGCTATGGACCAATTAAGCAAACGGGAAAGGTATTTGTATATAAACAGTCAACCAAATCTATAATACCCGTGGCGAGCCGGGTCAGAATGTCACCCTCCCATTTCTTACCGTGGGTGGTGTAAGAGGCGACTAAAACAAGAGGAGGGTAACACACCAGAAGGGAAAAATAACTGAAGTTGGAGTGCTTTCTAAGGAGGTGACGACTTCTATTGCGATCCCCAAGACGCCTGACAAGAAGAGAGAACTTATTTAACGGTGGACGTACCGGTTGATATGATGAATTGAATAGTAAATATAAAGAAGTGCTTAAAACCCTAGATTACGGAACCAAAAATACGAACTATTAATAAAAAGACTACATATTAGAAATTATAACTGAAATGGGAAATAGTAAGTTCTATGAAGTAGTGTCAGCAAATAAACTAGCACTCATAGATGTGATCCTTGTGTGTTTTCAAGTAAAAAAGATGATCATATTTCACATTACTATAAATACCATATCTTCATGTCCACAGAGGCAAAAAAGTGTGAAATACGAGTAAGTGGGCAGCAGAATAACTGCTATCATATACTGATGACTTATACACGACTACTCTAAAATTCAAGTTTAAATTCAATTCCATTTAAGATGTTTCCAGTTAAGGTGTAATTGTACCTAAATTATATGATCGATTTTTTTAAGTCCCAATTCCATACCCTGTTTCCGACACTCCAACTATTAATCTTGTTTTAATAAATCCTTATAATCAAATAAACTTAGCATTCCTAGTAGGTACTTAGTTATTCCAGCCCCTTAGAATTTATTTTCCAACCAAAGACTGCCTTGAAGATACTACTATTAATAATACCCAATGTGTTCTATTGGAAATCTATACTTATTGTATACATTTCCACTAGAACACAGTGTGAACATATGTATCAATCTAAACTCACCAATGCTCATCATTTCGACCAGAACTTCCAGTTGCACGAAAAGAGACACGATAGACGCAGCTAAGCCACCAGACAATGTAGCTAAAGTCGGTGCTCCGGTGGTGTCAGAAATCACTCCCAGGACCCTAAGAAAAAAGAAATTTATAGTTTTAACTTCAAAGAAGAAAGATAAAGATAATAAATAAAAGATATGATGATACCGATTATATTTTAAATACCTATACTTTAAAGTTATACAAAATTTAAAAGTCAAATTTATTCGTAGAATGCCAGTATTGAAGGGAAAAGTATAAATGAATAGTTTTTTTTTATAACAAGAGAGGAAATACGTCGTGCTTGCCTATAACAAATACTGCTGTATTTGTTATAGGCAAGCACGACGTATATAATAAAAACGTTCTGCGTGACATACGCCTAGAGGGTTTTTTATGCTGGATAGGCTAGTCTTTGACCTCTATCTCACCTGATGGTAAGTGATGTGAAGGACAGCTGCCGGAACACATCGTTCGGTGCTTGGCGACAGATTTTCTTCTTGAGGGTGGTAGCTAGAGGCAGACCAGGCGGGTATTCTAAAAATGTCCTACCACCATGAAAATTATCGATGGTAGGCCCTCGCCAAAAAACCCGTTGAAGTTGTATTATTGCAGCGACATACATCATCTATGTCCGTTCCAAATATTATATAGTGACATAGCTCTTCGTTCAAATAATCAAGTTTTACATATTGTTTTTTTTTATTATATATTTAGAGTCGGAACAACAACAACAACTGTATATAGTCATATAGACTGTTTATAGACATATATGGACTCTTGCTTAAAATGTCGACCTGGTAAGAGGTTTATCACCTGACGTGATTCTTGAAGCGCTCCGAGCGATGTTTGCTTAGCCGTTCTTAATCGATCAGCTAAGCTAAGCAACGTCCGCCGCAGTTCAGTATTGGATGGGTGACAGCTAGTGACATTATACTACTGAGCACTTCTGTGCTTCGGAGGGCACGTTAAGCGGTCTGTCCCGGTTGTAACCTTACGATGGCAGTCGTTACAGGAAGGTGGTAGGGCATTTTGCGTATGCCCTGGCCCTGGCCACGTACCACCCTCCAGTAGAAAATCTATTACCAAGCACTTAACGGTGTGTTCAGGCAGCTGTCCTTGAGAGCCAGTAATTCTAGGCTAGCCTGAACAACATCTTCAACCACATCATCACTTACTATCAGGTGAGATAGTCCTCAAAAGCTAGCCTATAGCTATAAAAAAAACGTACTACAGTGACGACGACGGTATTCAGTCACAGGCATCAAATTTTATTAGAGATTATAAGGTCATGTAATAAAGGTTGTGAAAGAGAATATCTTGAAAGTATTAAAGAACATTTTCTCATTTAAATAACTCGTCATGAATGCCTGCTTAAGTACTTAATTGCACTTTCTCTCGGATCGACCAAGATTCCGTTTTAGACTTGGTAAAATGTAAAATTATATAATTTAAATAATTGTTGTACGAGTACAGTTAAAATTGTATGCTCTGTGAATGTTTCAAATAGAATTGAAATAGAAACGGCATGTTTTTAGCTAAAGTAAGTAATTTATTAATATTTCATTAATATTGCAATTATAAAATTGTATATGCTTCCCATACCTTCAAATATGTAGTTCATCAAAAGTATCTATTGAATATAATTTAGTGTTATCTAAGTATGGATGTGTTTTTAAGTTAACCAGCTTCAAGTAAAACCATTTTTTTTAAAACTTAGTACCCGTTTTAGAATGTCCTAATAAAGTTTCGGGTTGCTTACCAACACATAGAATAACTGAATGATAAAAATGGCAGTTAACATGCAGCGCGTTTCAAGCTTTAACCGATGGATAGGCTACATCGATACCTGTGAAACGCAAAGATAGTGTTTTATTTAATAAATAAGTTCTGGGTAGTAGAACCGGAACTTACTGGAAACAAACTCATACTCTGCAACAGGCCCTTAGTAAAAAAATAATAACCAAACTAGAAATTCACACTTACTCGTAAGTAAAAAATATGGACTTTGTCCATCGATTTAAATAAAAAAGGAGATACGGTACGCTCTAATATCACGACAATATAATGTGGTAATGTGTAACAGAAGCATATAATGCACACAGCTACACTTATATTATATATGATACGTTATGACAAGGATAGGAAGACAAACATGCAGTAGACGCACACACGCACACTACTGAGGCTCAATCAGGAGAATTCGCCTGAATTGAAATTTCCATATTCAAGGCAATGGGTGCCGTTTCTCCTGTTTAAGTCTTTGAAGATCAATAAATATGCAATACGACTATTGAAAGGTAAATTATTATTAACCAGTAAGAAAAAATAACCACATGTTAACTCTACCACTATCTCACCTGATGGTAAGTGATGATGTGGTCTAAGATGTTGTTCAGGCTAACCTAGAAGTACTGGCTCTCAAGGACAGCTGCCGGAACACACCGTTAGGTGCTTGGCGACAGATTTTCTACTTGAGGGTGGTAGCTAGCCAGGCGAGCATTCGCAAAATGCCCTACCACCATGCTATAACTAAGACAACAACCGGGACCGACGGCTTAACGTGCCCTCCGAAGCACGGAAACACTCAGTAGTAATGTCACTAGCGGTCACCCATCCAACTCATGACCGCGCGCGACGTTGCTTAACTTTGCTGATCGGTTGAGAACAGCTAAGTAAACTTCGCTACGAGCGCTTCTTTACCAATACTTTTGAGAAGTCGTGAACGTAAGATTGTATATGTACGTGTACATCGGACAGGTTCATTACTGTGATGATGCAACTTACTTAAATACCAGTCCATCAGAGGCCATGGCGTACAGAACCCTGGGCATCGGGAACATAGATCCAAACATGGAGACTGTCAGACCAGCAAGGGCTCCAACCGCCACAATGTACTTGCAAACCGGGGCGTGAACATGACCAAACATTTGGACTAAAGCGGAATCCGTGTCAACTTCGTCGTAAGGCACTGTTGGAAAAGAAAAAAATCACTTTCAAATTGGCACTGCGATCAATTTCTAGAATTACATAACTATGAACTGAATCAGATGCTTGTGCTCATCAAATGAGTTATGTAAGTTCGTCATGATCATCACGTTCAGCTATAGAATTAGGTTATTTGTTTTTGAGTAGGTTTAGCTTCATCATATGTACTTGTAATGTAAACATACAAATACGAAAAAATTAGATGTGTACTTTTATGACAGGTTTAATATCGATCTCTTTATATTTTATTTCATTATTATTATTTATTTCATATAGCTCTCAAGTAGCAGTTTATACACAGATACATTTTTTTATGTTAGTGTGACTTAACATGCTCGAGGCCCACCTGATGTTAAGCGAACTAAAACCGCCTATAACTGATGCATTTCATCACAAGAGAATTCCACTGCGCTAGTCATATAGATACATAGTTGTTAAGTCTCATGTACCTGTAATTTCACTGGCTCTCAAGGACTGCTGCCGGAACACACCGTTTGGTGCTTGGCGACAGATTTTTTATTTGAGGGTGGTAGCTAGCCAGGCAAGCAATCGTAAAATACCCTTCCACCATGCGGTGAAGCTCAAGCCGGTGGTGGGTATCGAACCAGGGACCTGCAACACGGCAGTCCATAGCTATTACCGCTCGGCCATCATTGCTTTAAACTTACATTCCACAAGTAACTACAGATATATGATTCGGTTTCAGGTAGTGATTGCTATACAATAATGATCAGAATTCACTTACGTGTGGCTACTCTTAAGCTATATGTACTTGTACCTCATAGGTAAGAGTCCCAGCCTATTCAAAGGCAGGTCACCGGTTTGTTTAACCACATGGAGGTTTAAATATATTGAATTAATAAATATCCCAGCCATTTCATTTCGAATCAACCTTGTTAATTACTAATTACTAAGCCTCAGCTCAGACAGACGGAGTGACCCGTCTGTCTGTCCAACACTCACAAGGATGTACCTTTGGAACGGTAACAGATAGGTGTTGAAATGTTCACAGAATATGAGTATGACGGATTACCTAACATATAATAATAAAATGTTAAGAATAAAAGGGGTTCCCCATACTAAAAACGAGTTTTTTTTTACGTGTTTCCTTTTTGTTATTTTGTAAAATCGGTGAAACATCAGGCGTCAGACTTGGTTTGAATGTAATCCAATATCCAACGTACAACAACAAAGACTCAAAACTGATTAGGATCATGACCTGTATGAAATAAAAGTTTTTTGGCATATTTCGGGTACGGAATCCTCTTTGGGGAGCTCACACTTTTTTGAAGCAGTGATGGCTCAGTGGTATTAACTATGGACTGCCACGAAGCAGGTCTATGGTTCGAATCTCGCTTGGTGGAAGGGCATTTTGCGAATGCCCGCCTGGCTAGCCACCACCCTCAAGTAGAAAATCTGTTACCAAGCACCTAGCGGCGTGTTCCGGCAGCTGTCTTTGAGAGCCATTAATTCCAGGTTAAGCTTGTTAACACAATCAAACACCTTCGACTACATCATCACTTACCATCAAGTGAGAATGTGATCAAAAGCTTACCTATCAGCAAGATAAAAACAATGCTGAATTTATATTATACTAACATATTTTTCCGAATAATTTACGGAAAGCTAGCAAACTAAAAGCATACATTATGCATTCATTTCATCGTGCTTACACGCGGTTTGTATTTAAAGTGCTAAGTGCACTAACCTTAATTGATTCTTGGAAAATGTCCAGTCCTACAAAAGCATTAGCAAAGTCGAAACCAAAACAAAGAGGACTGTATTATATAAAATTAATTTCATTTTACTCATTTAACAGAGAAATTATTCTAGAAATGTAATGTGGACGTGATTAATTGAACCAATCAATTTTATGTAGTCAAGCAAACCCATAATAATTGCATCCTGTACATTAAACTTGTAAGGACGTCCGTTTAATACTTTTGATAAACAAATAACTATGTTAAAAACAAGTAAGTAAGTAAGTATATAAGCTTCCAATACAACATACCTCATTTCTTTGGAAGCTTATTGCAATGGAACAAGGTATGTTCCCTCCAAAACACGAAATTTGCCTGAACGGTCCTGTATTCCATTAACAGTAGCCCAAGCACAAACATTTCGATAGTCCGTAACGTTATCGTATCGAGTTCACCGCCCGTTTACGCAGGAGGCAATGGTTGACAGTACGCCGCATCGTTTGCTGGCTAACGTGAACTCGATCGGATTACAAAAGTGACGTCATCCAGCGTAAATCACAACAATCATACCTTTTTTCTAAGACCTAACAACTCATTCGAAAAGAGGTTTTAAGTCTTATTTTGCCTATAAAAGTTCCTCTCACTGAGCAAGTAATATTAAGAGTTGGCACGGACCTTGTTGCTTTGAAACTCAGATTTGAAGTTATTTTATACCAACAATTACAAATGAAAACTATATTTCCAACACAATAATAGTGACATTTGTGAGTGTTGTACTACTGATTCCCTAAAATCGATTAGTTACAATGAAATCGATTCCATTATAATCGATATAGGAAAAAATGGTAAGAAGGTTAGGTTTATAAAATATATGTTAAGGAAATATAAAATAAAACAAATATTTCACACAGATTTATTAATTTATTCAAAATCATCAAAATATTTTATCGTGCGATATATCTTCGCTAGTATCGAAAACCGTATTATTGGGGTATGTATACATAGTTCCAAAGTAATTTGTGTACGAGAACATCTTTACAATACATATTTTTCATTGTACATAACAGTTTTCAATATATAATACTTATTTTCTAACTGTCGTATATGTAAAAGTAAAAAATACTGCACGTAAGTTGCACTAGTAAACTTGTCATCAACTGTTAACAATTATTATTATTTGTAGTTCCATCATAAAATGTAGTATTTCTGACGCACCTTTTTTAATTATATATAGACTGTTGACTTTTAAAAACTTTTTTGGTGGTTAGGTAGTTCAATTATTTAGATATTTAATTTAATCTTGCAGCTGATCTATTTCATTTGTATTGCAAGAAGCTTCTTCTACACTGATTTGTTTTATTTATTGATTCAATTAATATTTTTCTGCGTAACATATGCATATCTGAAATTACAAAAATAGTTTATTTAACTGCACTCGAAAGTTGGTTAATTTTAAAATCAAACAATGTAGAGTATAGTATTATAAGTATTTAAATAATTGGGATTGTATTTTGATACACATGTTGATTTTTATATAGTATTGAGGTGACATAGTACCTTAAATTCCATGCCATAGCTCTATCGATTCAGCATTTACTTTGAAAGTATATACCTAAGCGACGGAGTTTTGTTTAAATGAACTGAAAAAAAAATACTCAGATTATTATCACAAGCATAGATATGACGTTATTTACGCTATTTATTATTAATTGTATAATATTTAGGTCGATTTACATATGTTAGATAATAAATATTGCTCTAGCCGTTCAGTTAGCAAGTACTGTGCCAGTTATGTAGAGAAAAAATGATAATACCTGGTGTTTCAAAATGCTTTTGAGCTAAAGATGTAAATAACAGTCCCTAAAATACACATGTTAAGTTTCGTAGCATAATAAAACATTCCGCGTGATGGTTTATGATCACCAGCATCGAATATGATATTTCCTAACTTATTGACACTATGAAAAAGTATATGTACCCATACCACTGTCATTATACAAAAATCGATACTACAAAGGTATCGATACTTTCCTTGAGCAACACTAAACTTACTTTACGTTACGTAAATATTTGTAATTTATATACAAATATATGTGAGTACAGCAATTCGCATGATAACACATACCTACTTAAATTACAATAAAAATCAAGCGACCATTAGCTCTGAAACAATAATGTAATTTCAATGACATATTTTCATCAACTCACCGGTTCTGGATCTCATGGAAATCTATTGTTTAAACATTTTTATTTGTGTTTCGACACCACAGACTTCGCATTTTCTTTGCGATTTCCGTATTGTATTGATGTTCACTATGAAATATTAAATTTTTTGAATAAAATGTATTTGAGGTGATATATTTACTAAGTGCCATGACATACATTATGACATAGAGAAATGTAATATACCGGAAATAATATGATTAGTCTATAGCCATGACAGTCCAGTTGAGTTGTCAAGGTGACAATGACTCGTATCGTATTTGGTAATTTTGGACAGAAATCGGTACACCTGCAATACTTTACCTTATTTTAAGGTTGGTGACGCTGGAGTGGTTCCTCTATGATTGATATTCGTCAAATTTAGCTTTTTATTTGGTAAAAACCAAACATACTTTTTTCCGGTATGTTACTTTTATCTATGCGTTACTTGCTCAGTGAACCAAATTTTATTGTAACATCATTAGAGGTATTAAAATAAAACATTATATATAAATTATGAGCTATAAATTCTCAAGCCAAGAATCTACGCCACTGATAATTTACTATATGAATTACAAACAGCTACTATTACACCTTTAAACAGAGGGAGGAGTTTCAAGAAACCCTGAAGGGCCGCCAGCCGGCGTGAAGTGTATAATGCGCTAAATTTTATGGTGTTTCAGCAGAAAAATAGGCTATTGAGTTCAAGCAGTGCATTCTATAAGTTCTAATTGTTCACTAAAGGTGATTACCGACAGAACTTTCGTCTCCAGCGGTATTTTACCGTCTGTTCTGGGAAAGAAGAATGCTGTGAAAACCTGGAGTGCGTAGTAATGTACCTACCTAACAGTTTTGCAAAGACATACCACGTAGCATTTCATGAATGCGCCGTTACTACAAATCGGGAGTGCTGTGACTTGTAACCGTCTAGGCTTAGTGTTGTTTTAAGTTCATATTAATTTTAGGATAATTAAAGCGTTTATTTTGTATTAGTCAGCTTATGGTTGTTTTTTTTTTTTTGGATTATGATTGTGTCTGTTATTACATTACCAAAAATAAAGAAATTACTTGACTGTTGGTGTAGTTTTGTCTTTTTATTCATCTACTTTCCTTTATTTTTAAGGAATAGTGTGGCAAACGAGCATGATATCGAACTTACCTAGCCTATAAGATCAGAGGGGGAAGAAAAATGCTTCTCACGGCACTGCTATGAGTTCGCCACCCAATAGTCTTTTATGCGCCACCAATAGAAGCACACACTGATCCATCTCATCATCACTGTTGTATGCTCAATGCGTGGCAACATCCCACTCACACCGACCTTAGTAGTGGCATGCTGCCACGAATTTTGTCTTAGTCGCGTTTCACAACATCCAACGAGATATCCTATTATCCCTAACCCACGAACTGTTCGGCATATAGGTACCAATAAATGAAACGCACAATTGCACTTCGTTTATTTTTATTAAGAACCAAAAGTCCAATAACACAGCTTCTACGTTTCACATTAAAATCTTCTTCTTCGTAGTGGTTAGAATGTTGGCGTGAGCATGGTCATCACCTCAGAGTTCGTAGGTAGTTAGTCTGACAATCCGTTGGTATTCCTTTCGTGTCGCTGCCTGTGTTCTTCTGGTGCATTTGTTGACAGCTTTGGTTGATCTTGAAATCTTGAATGGATAGGTGATCTTCTTTGAGCCTTATTGTTTTCAATTTGACCATGCACAATGAAGAATTTCATAGCAACATTATTGCGCCGCAAGACATATCCAACGAGCGAAATTGGTGTAAATGTGGGCTGGAACGGTGGAATATGGACGCTGTTTGATGCAGAGTTTTGGAAAATGTCCTGAATTGGGTTCATCGTATATTAGCATCACTTCCACCCAGTGCCATAAATTAATAAATACCTACTTTGCGCCTGGTAAACGACATGGTACAATACTACTTCTAATCTTGCTGCCATGTTTGTAACTCTTTTCATAGGTAAATTATGAATGAACAAACACAATAATAACATGCATTTTCGAAGTTTTACCACAATTGAATACGTTACGTCAGCCATCTGACTGAAAATTTTTCAGTGACATGACATTCGTAGATTTTTGACAGTACTCGATAGCCAGCCTTCGAGCTTACGTTAGAATTAGGTTCGTGCTCGCGATTTCATACAAAACTTTTTACGTGACAAAACATTCACGTTAAAATCTCGACACGTTAGTTGTCAAAACCTTTTTTTCTGTCAAAATTTAGTTCCTTTTACGCACTGTAGAGGCGCTGATCAAATCCTATACAAAATGGTGACATTTCGATACGTTTACGAAACGGTTACGATTTCGCAAGTTATTCGTGCTTGGGCTACGGATTTCGACATTAATGGTTATTTCACCAGAAATTCAGTACAGCTTCAGGTGGTCTGGATACGTGAAATACCTTCGAATATAATTCGCTTTGCAATGAATTAACATTTTATGCTATACGGTGGCAATACGAACGGTACATGTTATTAATGGTATATACAGGGTTATTCGTAAATGGCTAACAATCTCTAAGGTTTGACTTCTGCTAGTCCTAACAAACATTATGAAATGTATTTTTTTTATATTTTTTTTTCTTTTAATCCCTCCTCCGAGCCAAGAGCGCCCGCTGAGTCAACACTGAATAGAGTTTTGAATATTTACATCGAGCAAAGTAATAAAAAATATGATATAATACATTACAGGCACAAGAGACTTTTAACATCAGGTAGTCCTCGTGCTTATTCCGTCAAAAAATAATACATCACAAAACAATACATTAAAAAAAACATGTCATATATATTTGTTAGGACTACCAGAAGTCAACCCTAAAAGGTTGTTAGCTATTTACCAATAACCCTGCTTACAGTTCCAATTAAAAGACTGTTTTCAAACATAAAAAAATATTTTATACTGCACTTAAAAGCCCACTTGATGTTAAGCTGTAACCTCCGCCTATAACAGAGGCATTTCGCCATAAGTGACGATCTGTACTGCGTCCATCACCATCAGACATACAGTTGCTAAGTCTCATGTGCTTGAGATTTTATATTTACAAACTGGCTCTCAAGAAGTGCTGCTGAAATACACTGTTAGGTGATTGGCGACCGATTTTCTAGTTAAGGGTGGTATTCGGCTAGGTGAGCATTAACTCCAGCCGGGGCGGTGGGGGTTGAACCATAGACCTGCGGCACGGGAGTCCATAGTCCAATACTATGCCCGTTCAACTATCACTGCTTCATTTATCGTAATATGTTTATTTTTATTTTGAGAGGTAGGTAAGCCTTTGACTATAATCTCACCTGATGGTAAGTGATGATGTCGTCGAAGGTGTTACAGGCTTAACCTAGCATTACTGGCTCTCAAGGACAGCTGCCAGAACCCACTGTTAGGTGCTTGGCTACATATTTTCTAATCGAGGGTGGTCACTAGCTAGGCAGGCATTCGCAAAATGCCCCTCCACTATACAGTGAAGCTCAAGCCCGCGACCAACCAATTATATGGTATTCCAACCATAGACCTGCTGCGGGGCATTCCATGGCCAATGCCACTGAGCCATCACTGCTTCAAAATTATCAGTTTCAATAAGTAATCTAACAATTAAAAACAGAGGAAGAACCGATTCACCTCTATCGAGCATTGTTTTGGCTTCTTCTGCCCTTACCCACGCTAAGTGGAATGGCTCAAAATATGTTTTTTTTTCATCTGTTCTGTAGCTCATCGTACCTTTCGCGCACATACCTATCCTACTACACGCAGTCCCTCCTTATCTTCTTTGTTCTTCTTCTTACCCAACATCCGTCCCTAATTAAATCTAACACTGCTCATAAGGTTTTTCATCTATTACTCTTAAAGTTCTCCATCACAGGTGCTACTGCCAAACTTCTTTTGATATACCGATGCCTTTTTGTCCACCCTAATGGCACCACACATAAATCTTAGCATCATTGCCTCAACACCTTCTTTCTTTCATATTCAGATTGTCATCATTTAATCCATTCGCTATTAGTACTTACTTTGTCAGAACACCCCAAATATTCAATCCCATTGGCCAAAATTGCATATATGTCACAAAGCTTCACTCGACGCGATGTGAACGAGGCAGTCAATAGCTGGAATTTTCACTGAAACCACTGTTGATTGAAACGAGATAGGATTGGTAACGCGATATCAGTCCGGTCCGGACGGCAATGGTAATTATCACCTGAAATATTGGATTGTCATGTAGTGTCCCTCTATCTGCTCGGCACTTATCCTGTTGAAACTAGATTATCCGGTATATGGAAATCCAATGTATTACTGGTAATTCGAGGTTGTTGTATGTTATCCTTTTTTTTTATTGCCTAATTCCTTAAAGTGATTATATGTTAAACACTGTTTACTCCGCGTTTTTTGTTAATTAAGCATTTATCTTGTGATGTGATTCAACGTATTGCATTTATATATGTATAATAACTTTAATTACAACGTCTTTTATCAACACGTCACTCAGCCAGCCTGGTCAAAAGGCCTGAAACGTCATTCAGGAAGGAATCCCATCGTCCTGGATTTGATTCTTAAGTCAGATTAGTATTGAAATATTCTTTGAAATAATATTTCAGTAGCATACTGGTGTCTGAACATGTGCCCTATAAATGGCAAAAGGCTCGTAAAAGGGTAAGCAGAAGTGTATAAGCCCCAGATAATATGTATAAAATAGGGAATTTTAAACATATTATCTGGGGCTTATACACTTCTGCTTACCCTTTTACGAATATAAAGGCGTAATGAAATAAAGGTATAAAAGGCAATGAATGATAATGATGGAATTATAAAAAAAAATACAGAAAATCCAAGGCGTGATACTTCAGTCAATCGAATTAGACTAAGGCCGAGGCTTTTACTATTAATAATTTAATCATTTCGTGCAATTTAAACACATAAAAGTAGTTTTTAGGAAGGAGGCTGTATTCATAATGTAAATGTATTTTTTGTATTATCTTATACCTAATGAGTTGGAAACTATATTTTTCTTATTCTATTCTTTATTGTTTTTCATAGCTGTTTCATTTAATTTCCACGTCTTATTATGGTCATTACTTTTCAACCTTGTTTTCTGTACTTTCATTACAGTCATTGTCTACGCGCATCCAACGTCACAACGGTCCAGCAAGCTCGGTACCTGCCGCTAACGTCACCCCTCTCCGATACTATTCCTCACTTCACTTAGCGCGAGCAACTTCACCTCTCTCTTATAACCTAAGATTTATTTTTTGATGTACGATTTTAAAAACCACATTAAACGTCATTAACATACAATAAAGCATTCATTTAGTCACCATTGATCAAGCCATCCTAATCCCAAACAAGAAAGTGGACCTCCGAAGCCGGATATCTTGCGAAGCGAAAAAGCGACCTATGCGATAAAGCGTTCTTGCGTGGATGGAGTGATCAGCGTGACAAACGGTGTATTTCGGTAAGACAGCCACCAGTTTCCTTCCCATCCTCCTTACCTACCTGTGGTAACATCGTACTCCTTTGCAAATTCCAGTTCATCGCCACAAAGCGGCAACGGCAAAGGGCCGCCATTTTATCGTGGTCAGTGCGCAGTTCTTGCTACAAGCCGGTTCTCCTAGTAAAACTGTAAGTAGTCTTGAGTTTTTCCACCATCTACCAAAATGAGCACCGACAAGTTATCTATTCCTGAGAAATCACCTAAAAGTGCTAGTTCTAAAAGTGATGACCGAATTAGTGAGTTGAACAAAAAACGTGGTGTTATGAGGGGCAGATTAACAGTGTTAACGAAATATATCAATAGCTTGAATCAATCAGAGCTTGCTTCAAATTTAAATAAACGAAACGAGCTAAAATTGCGCCTTGATGGTGCTTCAAGATTTTTTAATGAATTTAGTTCAATTCAAAGTGAAATTGAGGTGTTAGTTAATGATCATGAGCTTTTCCAACAACTAGAATTACGTGAAGGATTTGAAGGTTCATATTACACCATTATTGCCCAAGCTGAAGCATTACTTTCATCTGGTGAGGCCTCTGCAAGCTCTAATTCTAGTACACATGCCGTTAAACTGCCTACTATAGCTATGCCTACCTTCGATGGATCATATGAGCACTGGCTGGAGTATAGGGATACATTCATTTCTCTAGTACACAACAATACAGACATTTCACCAATTCAAAAGTTTCATTACCTAAAATCTTCTTTGAAAAGTGTCGCAGCGTTGGTAATAGATTCTTTAGAATTCTCCTCTAACAATTATACCGTTGCGTGGGATCTCATTTGCAATAGATATAATAATACTAGGTTGTTGGTATACAATCACGTTAAAGCCCTATTTTCTATTCAGAATGTTGTCAAAGAAGCTCCAGTACATCTTCGCAAACTAATTGACACTATTTTAAAAAATCTACGCGCTTTAAAGCTACTTAACGAACCGGTGGAATCTTGGGATACACTCATCATCTACATAGTAGTTTCTAAATTAGATAGTACTACTGAACGCGAGTGGGAACAATTCCGAGGTTCCATACCTACAGATACGAGTACTGCCAACCGAGACAGTTCCATAGAATCTGCGCCGGCAGTTAAAGTAGATCATTTAATAAAATTCCTCAAAGATAGGGCGGACATGTTAGAAACATTATTAGTCACACATAGCACTACAAACAAAATGAATAGACAAGTACCGATGCCCAAGGTACACTGCCATGCATCACCTGTTTCACTTACTACACATAGTTCACAACAACAATATAAAAAATCACGCGCTTGCTTAGTTTGTAATAATTATCATCCAATTTATGCCTGTCAATCGTTTAATAATTTCAACTTGCAAGACAAACTAAAATTCATACAAAACAATAACTTGTGTCCTAATTGTTTACGCACAGGACATTCATTAGCTAATTGTAGATTCAGTTCCTGCCGTAAATGCAATCAAAGGCATCACACTATGATTCATACGGATCAGCCGATCGCCACTAATGTGACAAAATCTACCGATAACAAACCGGTCTCTCCAAGCTCAAGTCACAACTCCGATGCCAACGTCGTTGTCGATAGCTATACCTATGCGCATACTTCGCACTTAGATAACCAATGCGAGCAGTTGTTTAGTGCAAGTCCTGTATTACTATCAACGGCGCTGGTGGAGATTATAACTAATAACGGTAAACATCTAGTTGCGCGCGCTCTTCTCGACTGCGGGAGCGAAAGAAGTTTTATTACAAAGCGATTATGCGATTTACTTAACTATCCTACGATACAGTCCACAATCCATGTAAAAGGTGTTGGAAATTCAATAACACACAGTACGCAGTCATGTGATATTGAAATTAAAGCGATAGCCAGCACCTTCATTACGCGCTTGCAATGTCTAGTTTTGCCCGAAATTACGTCATCATTACCGCCTGCTTCTATACAAAGCGATCTTTTACAATTACCTCACAATATTCAATTAGCCGATCCGCATTATTACAAAAGTCAACATATTGACATTTTGATTGGGGCCGATATGTTTTGGGACTTGCTGAGTGAAGGGAGGATGCGCCTACGAAACGGCCCCTACCTTCAAAATACGAAGCTAGGATGGATTATATCAGGGCTTATTCATACTAATAAATTAAAAAGCGAGAGTCTAGTTCATTGTAACTTCACTCGATCAATTGATACGCAGTTAAAAATGTTTTGGGAACTTGAGGAGCTACCAAGAGCTAATATTCTAACCAAGGATGAAGTGGCATGCGAGAAACATTTTACACAAAATACGAAACGAATGGCTAATGGTAGATTTTGCGTAAAAATTCCATTCAAAGGTTCTCCTGACACATTAGGCGACACATATGCGGTAGCTAAGCAGCGTTTTTTAGCGCTTGAAAAAGGTTTACAGCGAACACCTTCTTACAAAACTATGTACACGGAATTTATGCACGAATATATTCGTATGGGTCACATGACTCGAACTGACACATATGGAAAGCCATATTATTTCATGCCGCATCACGGTGTTTTCCGTGAACACAGCACTACTACTAAATTAAGAGTTGTGTTTAATGCCAGTCAGAAGTCAAGCTCTGACATCTCGCTTAACGAATTACAGTTAATTGGCCCGCCAATACAAGGTGATTTAATGGCTATATTATTGAGATTTAGACAATATAAGTACGTAGCGTGCGCCGACATTGAAAAGGCATATAGACAGGTATTAGTTGACGAACGTCAGCGTGACCTTCAAATGATTTTGTGGCGTGATAACCAGAGTGATCGTATTGAATGCTACAAACTCAACACAGTTACATACGGCACCGCCTCTGCTCCGTTTCTTACTGTTAGATGTTTGAAGCAGCTAGCAGCAGAGTGTAGTAATGCTGAGGTGGCACAGACTATAAACAATGAATTTTATGTTGATGACATGATCCTGGGCTTAGATTCAAAGCAGCGCATTTTATCGTTGTGTGACGAAATTAAAAAGGTTTTAGATTCTGGCTGTTTTCCATTGCGCAAATGGATATTTAACTTTGATACGAATGATTGCAATTCAAGTCCAACTAACCATAACGACATTACGAAAGATCTTTCCTTAGGCGAAAATATTAACTGTCGTACGTTGGGCTTGGGCTGGAATAATTGTACAGATGAGCTTTATTATCACACACAATTTAAAACCGATTACAACCACTTAACAAAGCGCTGGATACTATCTACAATTTCTCAAATTTTCGATCCGCTGGGTTTACTTAGTCCATTTATCATGACTGGCAAAATTATATTACAAAAGTTATGGTTACTCAAACTCGACTGGGACGAACCTGTTCCCAGCGACATAATAAACATTTGGCGTCAATTCGAAAAGTCTTTTCCAATGCTTCACACATTACGGGTGCCGCGGCACGCTATAGGTGCAGACTGTAGCTATATCGATTTGCATATATTTAGCGATGCATCGCAGCTGGGTTACGGAGCGTGTGCATATATCCGTACGATTGATACAGTCAATGTTATTAGTGTAAAGCTATTATGTTCAAAAGGTAAGGTCGCACCTATCAAACCAACAAGCATTCCCCGATTGGAACTATGCGGTGCTTTACTGAGCGCTAAGTTGTATAATAAAATCACACAGTCTTTGCGTTGTACTTTTCGTCAGGTTTTCTTCTGGACAGACTCAACAGTTGTCTTAGGTTGGTTACGCATGTCACCAAGTTTATTGAAATCATTTGTTCAGAGTAGGGCTGTGGAAATACGCGAGTTGACGAAGGAACACCCCTGGCGTCACGTCAGTGGCAAAGACAACCCAGCTGACCTTGTCTCACGGGGGTTAGGTTTAGATGCGCTTAATGTATCTACTTTGTGGTGGGACGGTCCAGACTTCCTTCGCAACATAAACTTAGATTCTACAAATAACATCTTAAATAATTCTACCATAGAGTGTGACCTACCTGAAGTTAAGAATACTTCTAAACTCAGTACTACTCATTTATTTGTCACAAACATTAACAAAAAACAATTTAAATTCCCCTTCGAAAGATTTTCTAATTTTACTCGAATGATACGAGGCGTTGCCCGCTTGAAGCGTATTTTGTTTAACAAATGTCACACGAATATCCCACGCGTAGGGCCATTAAGCGTTTACGAATTAGAGGAGTCATTAAATTTCTTAATTCGCTTAGCACAACAGGATTTATTTTCTGATATTTATACAATTTTAAATAACAAGCAGCCCTTACCAAATAAACATAAATTATCAAATTTGAATTTATTTATTGATAATAATCAAATCATACGTGTAGGTGGTCGACTCAGCAATTCCTTAGAATTTAATTATAATAAAAAACATCCAATGTTAATTTCATGCAAACATTATTTATCAATTTTAATATTTCGACACGAACATCACAAACTTCTTCACGCTGGGCCACAACAACTATTGTACACTTTAAGGGAATCTTGGTGGCCAATAGGAGGACGTAACTTAGCACGGAAAATTGTCCGTGATTGTGTGCTGTGCGCACGATTGCGAGGTAAGACACCAGTACCTATCATGGGTGATTTACCGAGGGAAAGATTGAACCCAGGCTATCCCTTTATGTATTGCGGCGTGGACTACGCAGGTCCAGTGCTCATATTAAACAGAAAAGGTAGAGGAGCTAGGACTTCTAAAGCTTACGTTTGCCTATTTGCTTGCTTCGCTTCGCGCGCACTCCATTTGGAGGCGGTCAGTGACCTCACCACCGATGCGTATTATCTAGCGTTAAAAAGATTCATTTCTAGGCGTTCAAAACCTTCCGTAATCTATTCAGACAACGGAAAATGCTTTGTAGGGATGATGAATGATTTCGCAAAGTTTTTGTCATCTTGCTCACAAGAAATAATTGATTATGCAAGTAGTCAGAATATTGAATTCAAATTTATTCCCCCTTACGCGCCTCATTTTGGTGGATTGTGGGAAGCCGGAGTCAAAAGTTGTAAATATCACCTTCGGCGTGTAGTAGGTAATGCACATTTAACTTTTGAAGAGTTAAGCACGACCTTGGCACAGATCGAAGCCGTTCTTAATTCTCGACCTCTCACCCCTCTTTCCTCAGATCCACATGACCTCTCCCCTCTCTGTCCAGCTCATTTTCTGGTTGGTCGTCCACTGACTGCACCTGTTTGCGCTGACCTGGACAAGAGAAGCATATCCAGTCTGACACGCTACCAGCGAGTAGAACAAATAAGACAACATTTCTGGACCCGCTGGTCGAATGAGTACGTGAGTGAGCTGCAAACTAGATCAAAATGGAAGTCAACCAGGTCAGAGCTGAAAGCTGACACATTAGTCGTGATCAAAGACTCCAATGCGCCACCTCTGAAATGGAAACTGGGCAGAATTATATCAGTTTCACCAGGCAAAGACGGTGTATCCAGAGTCGCTGACATCCGCACTGCTACTGGCGTCATAAGGAGGGCGTTTTCATCAATATGTCCGCTTCCTGTTGAAGTGTGCTGAACATTGCAAGCTGCCAGCCAGCCAGCTTCCAAGGCCGGGGGCATGTCTACGCGCATCCAACGTCACAACGGTCCAGCAAGCTCGGTACCTGCCGCTAACGTCACCCCTCTCCGATACTATTCCTCACTTCACTTAGCGCGAGCAACTTCACCTCTCTCTTATAACCTAAGATTTATTTTTTGATGTACGATTTTAAAAACCACATTAAACGTCATTAACATACAATAAAGCATTCATTTAGTCACCATTGATCAAGCCATCCTAATCCCAAACAGTCATGGACTGACATAAATATATAATATTAATATCTTTGAATTAGTTCGCGGTAGCTTGCTTATGCAAACCACAATTATTTTCGTGATCTTCTATGATACGTTCTCATACTTAAGGAAGTAATAGCCCTCTAGAAACTTCTCGATGCCTATATCTAATAATAGCTATATGGCGAAAGTGAGTATGGTGCTCTGACTGTCCTATCTTTTAGGTAGATGAGTAAGTTCTATTATCAACAGCAGTGTAATTGAGCATCAGTTGGCTTAACGTAAGCTTATAAAAGTGGGAAAATTGGTAAAGTTTTAGACATAACTTGATATGGTACAAAATATAATATTAACTTTCCCACGGCGCACATAGTTTATGCTTACAAAGGGGCTTACAAGGGCATTCTTAGACGGATACAATTACAAAATCCGTTACTATAAAAAAGTATGTAACTTAGTAACAGATATTTCACAAACACGTTTAACATCGCTTCATAGTTGAATGCTCTTAAGCTCGTGAAAATTAATTAACGCGCAGAGGAACCGAAAACTGAACTAGCAGTTTGTAAATAACAGTCTGCAATCGCTACAGAGGGAAATTCGTAATAACGCTCGGTGATATTAAACTGGAAAAAAAATATTAAAATACCTACTCATCTATTTATATTATTTCTTTTCGATTTTGTTGATGTTTGGTTGATGGTGCATTTCTTTTCCATAGGCTGTCCTTTAACCACAATTTTGTAGCGCTCGTAGCGAAGTTTCCTTAGCTGTTTTTAACCGATCAGCAAAGTTAAGCAACGTCCGCCGCGGTCATGAGTTGGATGGGTGACCGCTAGTGACACTACTCCTGAGCGCTTTCGTACTTTGGAGGGCACGTAAAGCCGTAGGTCCAGGTTGTCGTGTCTAGGATGGTAGTCGTTATAGCACGGTGGTAGGGCATTAAGCGAATGCCCGCCTGGCTAGCTACCACCACTAGTAGAAAGTCTGTCGCCAAGGACCTAACGGTGTGTTCTGGCAGCTGTCCTTGAGAGGCAGTAATTCTAGGTTAGCCTGAATAACATCTTCGACCACATTATCACTTACCTGATGATATACTTTATAGTTGAGATAGTGGTCAAAGGCCCAACATTAAAACAAAAACTCAGTCAGTAAGTGATGATGTGGTCGAGGGATTAAAATTTGAACTGGCTCACAAAGACAGCTGCCGGAACATACTATTGGGTGTTCAGCATACGATTTTTTACTTTAGGGTGCCAGCTAGGTAGACAGTCATTCGGAGAATGTCCTTCCACGGTGTAAATGCAAGGTGTTGGAGTTGTAAGGCTGTCCAAAGACCTCCATAGCCTCCTATAAGATTACAGACGTAATCTGTGGTTAGGCAAAAACAGATAATGTCCGTGAATTTAAAATTGGAACAGTTTTATCATCCTCGTAGCTAGTTTTGAAAATTATTCTTAATGATCTTGAGAGTATATTGAACGCCTATGCCACGATTGCATAAATTATACATCGCATCTTTCCGAAGATGATTACTGTTTACATGCAGCAGCACGGGAGATGATGCTGTCCTTATCACACATTTAGAGTTATTTTTCTATGCTAAAAATTTAAAAATTAACTTATTTTATACTACCCACTTTCTACCGTTGCTCACTCGGCCATATTCGTTTCTGCCAGACCTCATTTTACGTGATTTTGTGTTGTCCGAGTCGCACGTATATTTGCTTCACTTTCAAATAATAGGAAAAATGGGGAAAAGGAAGCGATCAGATAGTGATATTGTGGAAGAAGTATTTAAGAAGATGAAAAAGTTAGTGAAATGGAGAAGAATAAATTCGTCGTCATCATCGTCTGAAGAAGACTCATAACGAAATATGAGAACCCCTTGGCTGCCATTCTTTCAAATCCCGATTATTTGGAAACTCATGAATACGATCGATAAATTCATGGTTAGTCACGACGATTTCTTCCAAAAACAAAAACCAAATGTGTTTGTTTTAGCTATTCGCTATTATCTTATATACCTTCGTTTCCCGTTCCCGACGTATAACGTGTGTGGAAATGTATCCCGACGTATATCGTGTGTGGATACCATATAGGGATGACTTAGGGATAAGTAAAGCTAAGTGCTTACCTACTTTATTTTTTCCCGACGCAAAGCGTGTGTGGAATTGGCTATAATTCTAACGTGACTACAGCGAATTACATCCCGAAATTTTACAACTGTGCGTTGAAAAAGCGTTCGGAGAAGATCTTCACCAAGATTTGGGTATCCGTTGAAAGCATATCTTAACCAACGGACTAATCAAAGAAGAAATAGTCGATGTGCTCAAAAATTACCTACCGGCGGAAAATTGTACATACATGAAAACACCGATTCTCCATCCGGAAATCAAGTCGGCACTGACAGAAATTGACGTTTAAAAGGATTCCTATAGTGAATAAAAGCAAAACCAAGTGGCTGTATTTCAGCCATCAGAAAAGCGTTGCATTTAGCCTTGACACAAAAGGACGGTAGGTAGTATTATGCAGCAAGCAATTATAAAAACATTGAGTGATGCAAGGCGGCTGCTCTGTGGTACCCACTATAGGGAATCTCTCACGAGAAGGCAATCATGCATACCATCAGTAAATAAAAGCAACAATTGTTAAAAGTACAAAAATAGACAACTACCGGTTCGGTACAAATATGTCTAAACAATTAAAAACTTCTAAGACAATATCGGTGGCGGCTTCGTAGCTAAAATTGAGCTAACTTTGACCACAACTGAGTACTTCAGTGCGTAGCCCAGTACTTTAAACGCATGGGGGGCACCGCGGGCATCAGCAGCCAAGCCGCGTGTGTACCCGAGCCAGCAGTCTCGGACCCAGCTGCCGGTGCCACCACAACCGAGCCGCACGCCCGCGCCGCGCGACCGCTCCTCACCGCTCGAGGACCTACCCGCAGACCCAGCGCCGATGGTTTAATCAACACAGGTACATGTACGACAGATATAACTATCGCTGGAAGGCTTCAGTAAATGCTTTAATGAATGGTGTCCAATAACTGATGATAATATTATTTTATCATGGATGGTTATAAAATTCCTTATGTGTCGAAACCATACCAAGAACATGCAATTAAATATAGATCATTTTTTTTAATATTGTTATGTTTGTAATAACGCCTGCTTGGCGGATTACATTACAAAATTACAAATTTACGAGAAAAACAAAAAAAAATATATTCATGTGCGGGATCATTTCCTGTTTCAGATACAGACATTATTGATGAGTGTGTTGTAGACTTGTTGAAATCAGTTTACATATCCACTTGTTTTCCACGTGAAGAACAATTAATTTATCCTATATTTACAGTGCCTACGGTGTACCGGTGTAATAGTTACCATCGATTTATTATGAATCTGAAAGAATTAAATAAATTTGTCTTCATCAAACATTTCAAAATGTGAGATTACCATACTAAAATTAATTGATGAAAACTATTACATGGAACTTTAGATCATAAAGATGCATATTTTTTATTGCCAGTCGCAAAAACTAATAGAATAAATCTTAGTTTTAAATGTAATTTGGATTTACTTGGCGAGCAATTACTTGAATTCAATTATTTTACCGTTTGTTCTTTGCACTGCTCCCTATGTTTTTACTTAATAAATCCAGTTCTACACCAATTACGTTCATCAGGCCAGTTCTGTCAATTTTCTTGATGAGGTGTTATGCATTGGGGACTAATTTGATAGCTTTTTGAGCAATGTTAAGAAACCGAAGATAACCAAAAATGTATTGTTTTCAAATTAAGATTATTATTTAATGAAGAAAAAGTCACATGTATCCAGAGAAAAAATTATTATTTTGAGGTTCCATTGGATGAATGGATTTAAATCCATGACTAATAAATTATTGAACACAAAACGATGAACAATCAGGACACTGTAATAGCAAGATACGTTTGTTTGTTGATGTCAGCGTATCCCGCTGTCCATTACGGAAAGAATTACACCAAAATATTTAAAACAAAAAAAAAATGAATTTAACATTAAATTATTTTGCTAATTACAAGAACTATATGAATTTACCTAAATATTTAAAAGAAGATTTCGAATGGTGGAGAAATCATATTGATTCTGCATGGAGATCATTTCAAAATCAAGATTATTCTCTTGAGATATATAGCGATGCGTCAAGCACAAGGTGTTGCGCGGCCTGTAAAGATGAAACAGCTGGAATCATGCTACTGTTCCTACACATCAACATTACACTCTCGAGCTACTCCCCACCTTTTATAGCCTCAAAATATTTGCGTCACGACTTAATAACTGAAAAATTCTGCTGACAATTGACAATACTATACGGCTATTGCCTATATAAACAAAATGGGTGGTATACAATTCACACACTTAAACGAAAGTATATACCTCTCTAAGGATCTTATATACAGTCCAAAATGAACGTTGTAGCTGATATCGAATCACGCCAAATTTTTAACATAGACACTGAATGGGATCTTTCTGGCTACGCATTCCACCAATTAATAATTTAATTCGAATTTTTTTTTGCTAGTGGTGAGAACCGTAAATGACATAGATACCTTTCGTGAAAGTTAGATCCCAATTGATACATTCACGTTCAATTAGAAAAATATAAATTTATTTGCTTTTCCACCTTTTACTTTAATTTCAAAGGCTTTACAAACAATTAAATGTGACAAAGCAAAAGGCGTCGTTGTGTTACCATATTGGCCCACTCAACCGTGGTACCCAATATGTACCAACATGCTGATTTTGAAAGTACTATACTCGAGCCAAATAAAGACTTACTAATGTCTCCTTTCAAAGAGCATCATCCACTTCATGCCAACTTGACCCTGATGGCATCATCCGGCAGTCAGTACTGAAACATGGAATCGCTAACTTATCAATAGACAAAGCTACGGCTTCTTTTGCTACAAATATTTATTATTTTTATTATTATAAAAATACCCTAAACAGTATAATTTATATTTAAAAGCATGATGGATATACTTCGCAAATAAAGTATTAGACTATTGTAATTCAAACACTACACAGTTGATATAATTTTTAAGAGATATATTTTATTCCTGCGATTGTTACAGTACATTAAATAGTTGTCGGTCAGAATTATCTACACTTTTTAAACAGAATATTCCAAGTAATGATATCATTAAATGATTTCTAAAAGGTGTTTATCGTATGAAACCACCTTCGCCAAAATACGATTCTACATGGGAATCTATCAAATGGGTTTTAAATCATTTGGGAAATTATTATCCTATAAATATCATTCCAGTAAAAGATTTATCCCTTAAAACAAAAGCTCTTCTGGTATTGGCGTCCGCACAAAGAATGCAGCCAATAAGTCTTAGTAGTATTCAAAATACCTCTTTCAATGGTGATAAAATAGATAGATAAATTGTTGATCTAAAAACTTTTAGACCGAATGCTTGCCAACCTTTTATTGTGTTATCGTAAATAAAATCTTAAGGTTTGTCCAGCGCTGTGTCTCAAAGCATACATAGACAGAACCCAGTTTATACGGCTGCAAGAAGAACTATTGTGTATAAGATCGAAAATTTTACAAAAGGGTAGGTTCCCAGACATTCTCACATTGCGTTAATCAATTAAAGAACAAAGTGGCGTTTTCATTAAGGTATACGGTGCTCACAGTAGGTACACCTTATGCATCGACATCAGCTGCTCATGGGGCTGGGGTCAAACTTGAAATAATTTTTCAGCAGGATGGTCAGAATCTTCTGACATTCTAAATTATAACAAAGAATTTGTCGAAATCAAATCAGAATGATTTTGTATAATTGATATTTCAAAGTTAATGTTATTATAAAATTGTTGATAAATCATTTAACTTGATATCTGTGATATGAGAAATGTTAAACTTTGATTATTAATTATCATAGTAATTACCAGTTTTTACGTTTAATAGACTAAAATAATTAATAAAGTGATGCCTGATCGCTATAATGCGGTATTTTTTCGATGCTCTAAACATCTGCATGTAAACAGTAATCATCTTCGGAAAGATGCGATGTATAATTTAGAATCAAACGAACCTTGTGATGTTTGATGTCTAATTATACGAGCTTCTTGAACGAAGATGATTACACACCCACCCTCCCTCTTTATATAAAACCCTAATAGACCTATCGAAAAAATAGAAGAAATAGAGCTCTAAATAATGAGGTCTGGCAGAAACGAATATGGCCGAGTGAGCAACGGTAGAAAGTGGGTAGTATAAAATAAGTTAATTTTTAAATTTTTAGCATAGAAAAATAACTCTAAATGTGTGATAAGGACAGCATCATCTCCCGTGCTGCTGCATGTAAACAGTAATCATCTTCGTTCAAGAAGCTCGTATAATTAGACATCAAACATCACAAGGTTCGTTTGATTCTAAATTAAACCTTAAAAAGCCAACAATAAGAAAAAAAAACCGTTACTAACGTAATTAAATGAATAATTAATAAAGTATTTATTAGGTGTCGTGAAATATAATTTCCGATTCTCGCGCATTGAATGTTTGATGACAATAGTTAGACAACCCAGCAACATAACGGAGAAATGTTTAAATTTAATATTTCCGCCGTAAGCGTCAGCATTCAGTAAACCACCACTGGGACCACACATATCCTATGATTTGAGGCAATTGCCACTAGCGGACACATCCAAGGAGTTAAGCTAAAAAATGGCACAAAGCGTGCTTGTACCCATTAATAAAGAAAAAAAACTACCCGTAAGGTACAAGATAACGGCTTTCATTCAGTTTTCAATTTGTATTCCAAAATGATAGAGCCCTGTTGAGACTTGTTTTGTATACGAGTAGTGTTCTATTTGGAATTCTACCTTCAAATTTCCAATAACCAATCCGATTATAATCAAAGCGCGCGGTTCCAGGGCGAGTAATGGAATCGGTGCGATTTGCAATACATTTCGGATTTACTTCAGAACAGTGTTCGTACAGGTTTATGAACTCAACGAACGAAATATCCTGGTTGACAAATACATTTTGGGTTTACTTCAGAGCAGAGTCGGTATAGTTTTGTGAACATAATGAAGCGCGCAAAGTTTACTTAGCTGTTCTCAACCGATCAGCAAAGTTAAGCAACGTCGCCGGCGGTCATGAGTTGGATGGGTGACCGCTAGTGACATTACTAGTGAGCGTTTCCGTGCTTCGGAAAGCCGTCGGTCCCCGTTTTCGTCTTAGGATGGCAGTCGTTATAGCATGATGGTAGGGCATTTTGCGAATGCCCGCCTGGCTAGCCTGGATAGCACCTAACGGTATGTTCCGGCAGATGTCCTTGAGAGCCAGTAATTCTAGTTTAGTCTGAACAACATCTTCAACCACATCATCACTTACCATCAGGTGAGATAGTGGTCAATGGCTAACCTATCACACATAAAAAAAAACCTGGATTAACCGGTAAATTAGTTTTGTGTTATATGCTTGTCATATTATTGGTTTGCATTTATTAAATACTTTTATAAATCGGTTTCTAATTTTAGAGCATTTTTATTAATGATATAGGTGCTTCATAGATGGATAGACGAATGTATATGTAGTTATATGTATTTAAGTTTGCTTGCGTAGTGAAATTTATGTTATGGTAAGAAAATGTTGTAGCCGTGTTGAACACTTCACCTCCTCTACAGGCCAGCTGTGCAGGTGAAACATTCTACCTAGTTACTTAAAACATTGTAGTTGTCTAGATATTTTTTTATCTATTAAACTCACTTCGTTTTGTATTTTTTGTATTACTTTTAAAAATACCTACTGTTTCGTAATAAGAGATAGTGGCCCAAGGCGGGAATCGAAACCGCGTCCTCCGATATCGCGTCGGATGCCTAAACCTCCTCGGCCGCCTGGACACGGCATTTGTAGACGAAATTTCATACTTCAATCGTATTACTTTAACCGTCATAGGGGACGGTGCGCGGCCATCAACCAGACTACTAGACTTCATCTGATCGACAGAATTGTTTTATGATGTCGCTAACTTTTTGGCTACAAATGCCGTGTCCAGGTGGCCGAGGAGGCTTAGGCATCCGACGTGATAACGGAGGACGCGGGTTCGATTCCCGCCTTGGGCATAAAATGTTGTACTCCAATAATTGGTTCAATATATTTTCGCTTAGCACGCGATAGTGCTTGTAATAATATTTAGAAAAAAAAGAGATAGTGGACTTACATCTTTGGATCAGACAATACCGCTAAACAATGGTTTTTATTTTTATTTTTATATGACCCATTCCTTGCTGGTTACATTACAAAATTACAACTACTTAGGGAAAAATTATAATCATGTGTGGGATATGCTAAAATTATTCCTCTCGTTGCAACTACGAAGCATGGGACATTCCAAAAATTGCATGACCAAATAAAAATATAAAAAAATCCTAGCGTATACTTGTAATTTTGTAATGTAATCCGCATAGCAGGCGTTATTGCAAACCTAACAATATTAAAATTATAAGGTTGCGTCATCATTTACAAGTATAAAACCAATTGCAAAATTGGTCTTGTTTGTAGTGCAACGCAAGTGTTACTATAGATTTCGCTCCATCCCAATACGATGGTTAAAGAACGATAGGAAAGATTTGAGTTATGACGTCATGTCAAGTTAGCTCAAATGGTTATAGCGTAGATGGACGCGAGTTCAAATCCCGCACATGACTTAATTTTTTTCCATCGTATGTATTTAATTTTGTAATGATCAAATAACTTTTTGTATATACCTATTTTTCGTAATCAGCAATGAAAGTGTTATAATTTTATTTTGTTGGTTCTCAGCTTTAAAAACAGAAATACAATTTTATTTTCATAGCCCGTTCTCGTATAGGAGAACTTCCATTTGTATAAATATTTTTGCAGCCAGTTACGAACATGATAAAATAATTCAATATTCACCCGCGATTCAATTACTGGTTTTATTTTTGTACAAATATTGCACACTAAATAAATAATAAAATTTAATTTGCAACAAGTGTGGCATCGAATATTTTATTATATGTTTATTTATAACGGTAATATTATACAATAACTTTTAGGTATAGTGATAAAGTTAATTATTAGCTTAACAGTTTTCCAAACAGTGTTTACTCTGTAGTGTCATTGATTTTTCTTCAGTTAGCAAAGTATTTTATTGATTGGGTTATCTTCAGATGATAACTTTCTGACAAAATTATAAAATGAAAATATCAGGCTAGCCTTTATCGGCTAAGGATAAGGCTTAGCTAAGCTAATAGCAAATCCTTCCTTCAGCCTGACAGAATACTTTAAGGAGTACGGATTTAAAAAAATAATAAATAATAAAATTATATTGATGGAGGTAGCTAATAATTTCATGGGATTGTAACGGACCTACGAGGCCCACCTGATGTCATACGGTAACGTCTACCTGTAACAACAGTGTAGGTTTGTATTATACACGGTTATTGGTAAAATGCTAACAACATTTTTTTTTTTATATGTTTTATTATTTTTCCACAGACTCCTGGGTCCGTGCCATTTTTTAGGTTAACTTAGAAATTTATTAATTAATTACATTACTATGGGGAGCATTACATACTTAGCGGGGAACACAGTTATAAGGGATGCTAATTTTACATAACTATTATATATACTATTACAAAAGAGTTACAAACTGGTTTGCACAGGCATTCTGAATGGACCAGTGTCTTCAAGCAGCACTCGTTCACGAGTTGACTCGCGTGCCAGCCATCGTCCTCCTCAACCATTTGTGAGGGAAGAGGGCGACCCGACACACGATGCCGCCGCTTGCCTACACTTTATCGTGAGCAGGACCGTTCCGAATGCCCGCGCCAATCCGCTTGCCAAAGGAGGAGAAAACTATAATTTAACACTACATTTTTACGCTTACAATAAATTTTAACTCAATACGACACTCTTAGGGTTCACTAATAGAGTTCATAACAACCTCTTAGGGTTCACTTCTGCTAGTCCTAACAAACATTTTGAGATAAATTTTTTTTGTTTGTTTATGTGTATATGACGGCACGAGGCCCACCTGATGTTAAAAGTCTCATGTGCCTGTAATATAATAGTTCATATTTTTTATTACTTAGATCGATGAAAATGAAAACTCGGCGTTTGACCGCGCTGGAACTGAAACTGGAGCTCTTGGCTTGGAGTAGGCATTGTCTTTTACTACGAGACACACAACTTAAAAGTGTCAGACAGTACAAGAAAAACTTATTGTTTCAAGTTTTAACATCAGGTGGTCCTCGTGCTTATTCCTTCATCTACAGATAATCAAAGTGAAAAAAAAACATCTCAAAATGTGTCTTAGGACTAGCAGAAGTCAACCTTAAGATGTTGTTAGCATTTTACCAATAACCCTGTATAAGATATCGAGTTTATATAAGTTATTTGTTCTAAAACTTATATAAGAATACGCCACTTGGTAACAAAACAATCCAAGACTATCAAATGTCGGATCAAAGGTGCACTTAGACAACACATTTTACATAGCAAGAATACTTAGATATCATTCACTTGAATATTTTGTTTTTTATACGACTGCCCAAACAAAAGGAGAGATATGTTTTCAGCGTTCATGTATGTATGATGTATGTTTGTGGGTTTCTTTATTCCAACATAACTTCTAAACGGTTTAACCGATTTTGATGTAAGAGGTATCGTTAGATTCGTCTTGATAACGCAACTGGCGGATCCGAGACGCCATATTGTGAGGTAAAAAAAAAAAAAAAACCCAAACCCATAGAGAGGGTTGTATCAAAATGAAGAGCTTTAAAAAATGTTTCCAGAAATATATATAACTTGCAATTCTAATTTCAATAGAACGATAAAACGTATTACGAAAATAAATAATTTGCAGTCGGGTTTTTTACTTATTTAATTAATTAATGCTTGTTATCCATTCTGTATATCAGTATTGCGAGTTTTGCGAGTCTATGAATAAAAATAGCATTAACGCAACAGACAAGCTTCTCCTCGTAGTACTCGTATCATTTAACTTCATATATAAATATTTAAATTTGAAGCACTAACAATACAGAGTGGAACATTTTACCTAAGCCCTATTTCAGTTTCTGCTGAATAAACTCTTTCTATTATGTCATCACTTTAAAATATATATTTCTGCGCTCTCGGTTTTTGTTCGTAAACTTAAATTAATATTAAATTTGCGAAATGCTCTCTCTGTGTGAGTTTGTTACTAGCTTTAGAACGGTTGAACAAACTTTGATACAGTGATACAGTATTTGGGATGTTTGTTATCCTGCTTTGAGGAGCAGTTACGGAGGGGACAATAAAGCCATATATTCCTCAAATGCGGAAGCTGACAAAATATATGAAAATCATTCTTCCGCTTCCCATCAAAGCAGTTACTTGAATGAAATATAAAACTACCATGTCGTCAATCCTTTAACCTCAAAGGGCTAAGAACTATTTAAACGCACGCTATTTTTTCAGAAAGTTACACGAGAGGCAAGTGACAATGGTGCCGGAAGGAAAATTCAAAACAAACGTGTAAAATTTCTCGAATACAAATTTTTAAACTCCCTGGTACTTATTGTCCTTTTTGAGCCAAACAAGTTCTATATTTTTCTATTATATTTGTTCCATTTACGCCACAGGAATATGAAATCCTTACAATGATTTATCGACTACTCTTTTGATCACATACTGGCACGTGTACGGCAGTGCTAGAAGGCTTAAAAACAAATGAAGGATTTTGATGGTTGGATAATACCTTTAGGAATATGGAATATTATAGGCTTATATGTTTATCTATAAAAAACATTGGCGTCCTAACTTATTTTATATTTTGCTTTATACTTGTTTATATGTCTAATATAGTTATCTTTATTTATATATATTTAAAAATACGTATGTGTATATTATAATTGTTGTATGTTAAGTATGTATATATATATTTGTATATATAATTATTATACGTGGCTTATATTTTTATGTGTCTATAATTATAATTTGTTTTTGGTTTTGTTAAAAAGGTTTATTAAGTATTTTATTTTTTATTGTATTTAGTAACATTCGCTAAAACCCTGTCCATGTACTTACATCATATCCATTATTGGTGTTGTCTGGAAGAGATCGCTTTAAGCGATAAGACCGCCCATTCTTTCACTTAGTAATATTAAATCTTTAGCCGTAAGTCTTGTTTCACTTAGTTATATTATATATTTAGTCGTAAGTCTTAATATAAATTATGCTATGTGTTACAGTAAAGAGTTTATCTATATATCGATCTATATTTCACATAAATATAAAAAGCACCTTTTGCCCTTCGTTCATCTTTTCACTCCCATAAGAGGATACTGACGGTTCAATTTTACCCCGGAACCGCACTGATAAGCATAGTATAATTACTCATGTTTACAAATTAAAACGACGATATATAAAACGACAGTTTATACATTAATGAGTTTCGTTAATTCATCATCTCGCAAATCAAGGTATTAACCTATATACCCCACATCTTTATGACTGTTACCTATCACGTCCTCTACATTTTATGCACATTTTTCAAAACACACGTGGATCCACTACTCGACCGAAATTTTGAACTCCGTGAGAAAGTAAAGTGTTAAAATTCAATCAAACTTTTTTTAGGCCAAGCACCCATCCGGGCAATCAAAAGCTACACCTTTGATACAAGGCTCACATTGCTCTCTCAGTACGGAATTAACAGGTCAGCCCTAATGTTGGTATTAACAATAGGGCTGACCACTAGCCCTTCCACCATTCCGTACTGAGAGAGCACCAATTCCGACCACCAAAAAGTCTCTGATATAACGATGAACGACTGTGGCAACAACGAAGACAGAAGGCTTAGCGTGGCTTCCAAATCACGAAAACGAGCAGTCGTAAATGCGGTCACTTATCCCAGTAGCGCTGGCAGAGAACGGCTAGGCTTGCTAGTTCCGCTACGAGAGGTTCACGCTTACTTTGTGTAATAGGATTTAAGAGCTCAACAGGTTACTATGGAATGATTATACTGAGAATTTTATTCAATTTACGGGTAAAGTAGGTTCAAGTTCTCGTATCAAAAGAAGGAAGGGAGGTCGCCCTCGGTGGTTTTTTTCAGCGATTCAGTTGTTCGTTGCGCGCGTTGGATCGCTTCTTTCGGCCAGTGCGAAATCGTAAGGGAGGCGAAAATATATATCCGGCATAGCGACTGTATTGTTACTGAATTTCTCCAAAAAATTGTGGACTATTTTCCAAAAAGTTATAATATGCTGACGTAATAAGCGCTTTTATTTTACGGCGGTATACCTTTTTTAACAAGATACTACGTACTATACATGTCAACAACACTACAGCTACTACAATAAAAGCATTTAGTCAACCTATAATACATTGCAGACTCACAGGCAGTACAATGCTCCAGCCTACTACCAGTTGGCAGCACGTTGACAGCATTGCCTCGTTGAATTTCATTGCTTATTCGTTGAGCATATTAATCACGCATCGCATCGACTAAGCGGTCTACATAAGTTTTTATAAGCGCCTTAAAATAAAATGAAACATATTTCAGTCACTAAATTATGTATGATCGTCCAGTCTACGTAGGATTTATGCGCTGCGGTTTTGTGTAGGTGTTGAAATAATAAACGCTACGGTTCGTAATCTAATTAAAGTCAATCTTCATTACGAAATAGACATAAAGCCATTAATAATAATCTTGAAGCTCTTTAAGGGGACTTAATTCGTTAGGTGTATATTAGTTAATAATTTTATCTATCGTTCTGTTGACGAGCACAAAAGTTTCATGATAGTATAAAAGTACGTTATTGATTTTATTATTGATTATAAGAAGTGTATTTTGAAGACAGTTTAAATAGTTTAGTATGTAAACGTTTTGTACTGAAAATGCCATAAGCTTGCGATAAAATTTTGAACTTCGTATACATCGAAATTACAAAATAAAGAATAATCTTGATACTTAAGTCAGAAGCTAGTAACGAAGTCATCCTCCTGCTCACCTTATTTCATAATTTGCTGCTGTCCACATACATTTTACGAACTCCCTTTCTTCATTCAAATATAAAACCATCGCCGCAACTCGCACTTGCCTAATTTGACACATTATTTGCTGAGCCACATGAATAAAGTACAATTCATATGCCTGAGCTCCCTTTACCCACGCCGTTGCAAAATGAAGAAGTATGGACCTATTACAGTATATACTTTTTTACATTAAACGCCTTATTTATACTGTAATTATAAATACATCTGATTATATTATGTACTTTGAGTAAACGACGTGCTAAATTGTTCGTAATCTCCATTATAACATTCAATTCGTGCAAATTATCATTTAACATGTTACCTTTTTGTTCAATGTTTATGAAATTTTCATTTTAATCATCAATAGATTTATATCGAGTTTTAGGAAAAAAAAAGAAAATTGCAAAAGGAAATGTAGAGAATGAATTCTATGTCAGACGTAAGGTTGAATATTGCGTAACATTTATACGACGAGATATTTTTGAAATGATATATCTGAATTCCGTTTGTTCTTGTCTGAAAACTATAAACAATAATCCGCGGTTACTTTGAAGGGGAGTGTAATGTTTTACTTACCAAGTAGAGTGAGCATGAAAGCGCTGGTAACGTAAGCGACAAGAATGATGACCAGGCTGGATACGATGGCGAGGGGGATGGAGCGCTTGGGGTTCTGAGCTTCTTCCCCTGTGGTAGCGATGATGTCGAATCCAATAAACGCATAAAAGCAGGTGGCAGCTCCAGTAAACACCTGTTGAAGACATTTTTAGTGTTAAATTTGCTAAACACGTGGGGTGCCGGGTTAGAATGTCCCTTCCCCATTTCTTCCCGTAGGTGTCGTAAGTGGCGACTAAGGGAAAAGTGCGCCAAATGAGCAGCATGCCAATTCTCACGGGGATGAGAGTAGGGTGTTGTGTGCATTAGACGCACAACAGGGCTGTACACCATCCTAGTGCCCTGCCAGAGTTTCATGCACTAAGTTCTTGACTTCCTGTCTTACATGTTGTTAGCGTACACATATTATTCGTAATATGTTCTTGTGTTTCGTCCAGTGTGTTAGAGAAAACATTTTGTATGACCCTGAAAGTGTGCCTGGTGAATGGAAATAGGCTCTTACACACCTCTGCCTACCCCTTCAAGGAATACAGTCGTGAATATTCCTTCGGGGAGTATAGTGAGTCTTTCTTCATGAGGGTGGTAACTACCCAGGCGCTAGCAAAAAGAAATACCTTCTCGTATAAATATCTATCACCAAATTGTATGACGGAGTGTTCCGGTAGATATCCTTAAGAAACAGTAATAGTAGATTAACTGAACAATATGTGCTCATGATGTTTTCGTCACTTGCCAACATGTGAGATATAGTATTAATATTAGCGTAAAACAAACGAAATATCGGGTTTACTAAAACTACCTACATCAACTGTCTGAATTTGACCCTCGTTTTACTTGAAGATCGAAACAAACAACTTATAAGTTGAGTTACTCTGCCTCGCAGTTAATATTTTAGTGGACAGTAGAACCTACTACTTGAGAAAGTTATCCTCGTTGAAGCTTACATTTGTATACGAACGTATATTTTTCTTTTACGAGTACGTAATTCAGAACTGTGTGTTTTTAAAACAGTTTTTTTCCCCTTTGGTACCAAAACGGCAAAACATATTTATGACGGTCTACACCTGCCGAAATATGTAACAATGTAAAATTACAATAGACTTTTCCAATTAGCTTTAAACTTGTTAATGATGACGCAATCCTATAATTTTTATAACTTTATATTTGCAATAACGCATGCTCTGCGGATTACATTACAAAATTACGAGAGCAAAAATTATAGTCATGTGCGGGATTCGAACACGCGCCATCCATCCCTGTAGCCGGGGTATGCTCTGACCGACTGAGCTATCAAGACATACTATAACTCGTTCGTCTAATATTTCCTCTCGTTTTTTTAACCATCATATGGGGATGGAGCGACATCTATAGTTCAACTTATGTTGTACTACAAACAAGACTAATTTTTCAATTAGTTCTAAACTTGTTAATCATGACGCAACCATAATTTTTTTAACTTTATTTTAACAAAAATGCTTGATTGCGGATTACATTACAAAATGATGAGTGGAAAAACTAAAGTCATGTGCGGGATTCGAACCCGCGCCATCCACCCCTATAGCCGGGGTATGCTCTGACCGACTGAGCTAACACGACATATGACTCATTATATGACTCTTAACTGTAATATTTCCTCTCGTTTTTTCAAGCGTCGTATGGGGGTGTTACATTTATTATCGATTAGCCCGTGGGGTGCCGGACTAGAATGTCACCCCCCATATCTTCCTGTGGGTGTCTTAAGAGGCGACTAAGGGAGGGACTAGAAGGTGGGCAGCAGTGCCTTCTGAGTAACTGTTATCTTATTAATGTGATCCCCAAGCATGCGTGGGGTTATGACAAAAATCCCACAATGACAAGCACAATAATAACTCGGTCCCCAGTCCCCGGCAGCTCTAGCAGCTCAGCCAGGAATAACCTAGCCCCGGTAGCTAGGTAACGGTGAAGCAATGCGAATAAACTCCGAAAAAAAGGCTTGAGCAACATAGACCACATCCATACAAAAGCCTGAGTAATATGATCGGCCATTGTGTCTAGCGTTTGTGGACTATGAAAATACCTTCGATTTAATCGATACTGGACCGTACTGTTGTTTCTTCAGCGATGCCAAATCGACTATAGGTACATCGAAGCGCTGAAGTGTTTGTATAGGAGCGCCACCATGTCGATTCGATTACAGGACAAGATCACGGAACCTATCCAACTGCAATGAGGCGTGAGACAGGGAAATGTTATTTCTCCGAAACTGCTTCACGAATGCATTTGAGAACGTTTTTAAGCTCTTGAACTGGAAATAATTCGGCATCAACATCTATGGCGAAGATATCTCTCGCCTTCGTTTCGCCGATGACATAGTCATATTGGCAGTATTTATTTATTTATTTATTTATTTATTTATTTATTCATTCATTACAACTATTTTTACAGGATTAACCCCAATACAATAGCGTAGTCAAAATATTTCAATTACAAAAATAACTTTATACAGTAATTATTACATTTTCTTATTAAATTAGTATATGTAATATAATATATTACAACTATATTATTACAACTATTTTTACAGGATTAACCCCAATACAATAGCGTAGTCAAAATATTTCAATTACAAAAATAACTTTATACAGTAATTATTACATTTTCTTATTAAATTAGTATAGGTATATTATATAAAATCATGAAATTCAATTATCTTATTAAAATTAATAATAATATGTCATTCTTATTACATAACAAAAAAAAAAATCATTGTCAATTACACTATTAGATACAATTGTGTCATCTTACATCTAATTCTGATTATTGTAATAATAAGTATCACTTGAGGAACTCAGTACAATGCTCAGCGACCTAAGTAGAGTTTCCAGCAAGTGGGTCTTAAAATGAACACAGACAAGACGGCAATAATTATGTCCAATGTCCATGTCGCACCCGTACCAGTAGTTGTTTGGAACGATACGCTCGAAGTTGTTGACCATTACATTTACCTGGGACAGTCCAGCTAGGTAGGTCTAGTTGGATTCTTCGGGCGACCTCTTTGTCGAATACAGAGGTTGCCCGAAGAATCCAACTCCGATGGGCAGCGTTCGGGAAGTTACGTGAAATATTCTTGTCGAATATCCCGCAGAGCCTGAATACCAAAGATACCAACACACACTGGTGAAAAAGTCTTCACCAGTGTGTGTTGCCAGTGATGTTATATGGCACTGAAACGTTGTCCTTAACTGTGGGCCTTACGGACAAGCTCAGAGTCGTGCAACGAGGTATGGAGAGTAGGGTGTCCCGAAATTATTTTTTTTCGATTTTCTTTACACAAGACCCCTCACAAGTTTCGTTATTAGTTAATAAAATTAAAATAATAAAAAAATACACAAAAATATCTTGAGGGTTCTACCAGATTTTTTTAAAATGTTTATATCACTTAAATATCTCTCCAGTCAATGTCGTCTATTATATTATATTTACATTATTTCTATAACTTGTTTTTATATCATTTATAGTGGAATACTAAGTTGTGATTTGCAGGCAACAACAGGATGTTTCTAGTTAGGGATTGGTTTGGATCAAACTCGCAAACTCTCACTTTTGATTTGATTTTCTTCAACTCTCTACTTCTACTATGATCCAATTCGTCTCATTTCTATGGCGATTTTATTGCTGAAAGGTATCGCTCTGCACTTCCTTGTGATAAAATACGTGTTTATTACAGTAATCATCACCTTGGTACTTGCTGCGATTAATCTTAAGTCCAAACTCATGGCTCACTCGTTCCAGAGTGTTTGTTAGAAACCGCAAAAAATTGCAAATTTCAAAAATTTCAATAATTGGTAGAGACCTCAAGATGAAATAAATATAGTAAAATTTTATAATAACCGTAATGTTTGTATCAAAACACAACTTTTGATACCCCTTGCGTAGCCAAAGCTTAATTTTTTTTCATCCCATACATGGACGGAAGAAATAAAAAATAACACAAATTAGAAAAATTTCAAGCTCCGGTAGAGGCCTCAAGATGATAGATAACTAATAAAATTTAATAATAATCGTAATCTTTGTATTAAAACGCAACTTTTGATACCTCTTGCGTAGCCATAGCTCAAATTTATTTTTATCCCATACATGGACGGGACAGCCTAATGGAGAGAGCTATATTTGGAGTTTCTTAGCGCGTTAAAACCTGAAACGTGGATATTCGCCAAAGAACTAGAATCACCGACATAGCTTTCCGAATATGCAAGTTGAAGTGGCTATGGACGGGCCACATTGCTCGATGAACTGATAACCGATGGGGGAAGAAAGGTTCTCGAGTGGTTACCACATTACGCCGGAAGACGTAGAGTTGGTATGTCCCCCACTATGTGGACTGACGACATCGATAAAGTCGCGGGTAGCCATAGCCAATGGTTACAAGCGGCTAATAGCCTTTCTTTGTGCTCTATGGGGGAGGAGTTTGTTCAACAGTGAACGTCTTCCAGCTGATGATCATGATGATGATCAATTATGCATGTTTTTTCTATTGCGTTTAGATATATTACGAAAAATAAACTATAGGTTCACTAGTGTTAACTTATTTAACCGAACTTGCTAACTCGCATAATCGAATTCCATTCACCCCACAAGTGGGTGGAAGCAACGGGTGGCGGGAATGCGCCACACTTGATATGAGAGTTCCCACTTGCGGCATAATCTACGTTTTAGTAACATGTTAGGTAAATAAAAATAGGGCCGCCTTTTTCCGGGTTATAGTTCAAAAAGGAAAAAAAAAACGTTCATTCTAAAAAAACCCACATTGTTTTGTAAACCATGAAATATGTATATCGCTAACGCAATAACGCAGTCACTGCGTGCTCTTTTTAAGATTCGCTAATTACATTGAGAACATCCCGATATTGGTAAAAATATTACATTGAGCTAGAACTGCTGAAAGTAGGTTTACAATAACTTTCACGCGCGTATGTCTCACGCTTATACGATATTTTTCAGTACGTTTGTGAGAAAACTTCAAGGTAATATAATATTTACATAGCTGTAGATTGGTGGTCTTGCTGCCCTATTTACTATGTCTGGATTCAGATAAATTTCCTTTCTCAGCTTGAACTAATTTTTAGTAACTAAAACTCAACACACAATTGTAATCACGAATTATTCTCGGAAGTTTTGAAATGTGAAAATCAGTATACCAAGAAAATTGCAAATTGCCGCCAACTCACTTAGTGCTTGCGCGGTTTTCACGCTTATTATTGCGCGCCTAAACGAATGAGCCGAAGAGTATCTGGCAGAGAGTCTACTCAAAAATCAAGATTCAAGATTTTATGTAAATAAATACTTTGATAATGGAAATAAAATATGAGTTAAAATTATTTACAGAACTGTTATTCTGACAAAATATAATAATATTATTCCATTTATACGTAATAGTGTACGTAACAAGTTGTCACCATGGAAGTAGTTATCGTTGTATCGAACTCCTAGCGCTATCTTTTTAAAAACAAAGAAGTAGTTGAGCATTAATAAAAAAAACCATACAAAGTATTAGCAAACACAAATATGCGTATTATTTTCAAAAAGCGCACGATTTCATATCTTACTCTTACAGTATATACAGACATACTAGGGACAATTTAACAGCAATAAATTATGTTTAAATATTAACTTGTTAAAAAAGCCAACAAAGAGTCAATCAAGAAAAAATAAAGTCAAGCAGCAGGGTACTCTCTTCAACTCTCACTAACCAGAGACACAATTCGTCTACTGCCTCTCATTACATAAGCCATGGTCATATTTGAAACTGGAAGAATACTAGTTATATTATTTTAGAAGGTCTTCTAATGATGAAACGCTTATTTTGAATGCTTATTAAGTGGTATTAAAACAACCCATTTAGCATTTCCTAACTAGTCACTAGCTGTTACCCGCGGTTTCGTTCGCGTGGGTAATAGTTGCATAAAATCATGTTAGAATGTCATATACGATCTAGCACATTTATTTTTGCTTTCAAAAGGTATAAGATATATAAAATACACAATTAGTTATAGGTATTACCAACCCCTATTTTTTATTTTTAGTATTGTTTTTGTATTCATTGGTAGGTTGTCTGCTATACTAACAAAAATTCTGTTAATATTTTAACCATTTTAATATTTTAATTATGTTTTAATAGATTAATCTCATTGCAAGTAACCGTCTTACGTTACTAATTAGACGTAGTTAGAGTAGACGCACGGGTTTAGCAAAATCCTCGGACCACATCCTATGTGTGTATATACATTTCTAACAAAAACAGTTTTGTTGTTTTCATGTGATGCGTATGCATAGGTACATACAGACAGCCAGACAGATATGTCATTACAACAATGCTATTTTCTTGTTCGGTAGGACTCAAGAGCCATATTTATAAAATTGGCTTATATTCCGTTTTTGCCTATAAATATGTTGATGGCAAAAACGGACACAAAATATAACTATTATCATTGTTTGTAAAACATAAATCGCTGTTTTATTTCTCTGTGTTCGTTTCGCAATATTGCAAATTTTGCGGTATATCGAACACCAATACCGCAACATCATGGTTTTGCAAATATGCTCTGCGGAATACTCTGATACCAAGCAATAACATGGTTATTTCGCGTTCAATTTATTTTGGCTTAAGCTCACCAAATGTAAAAAATGAAGCCAAAACCGACAGTACTGACTCAACAACTGTACTGCAAACTACATCATCTGTTTTTTTCAGTCCACTACTCGAAATAGGTTTACAGTTTGCCTGTTTAGGTATATTTTGATGTAATAAGGATGCAGTTTTATTGCTATCAAGCTCTATCTAAGTATCTCACTTACTCCATTCCATCCGAAGGGTAAGAATCCTCCGTGTTCAGTCCAATTCTTGGTGTCTATGTAGAATAATCCAGCGCCCATGATGAATACCCAAACGCCGAAGTTGATGATGTTAAGGGCGTTGTTGAAGAAGAGAGACTTCCTCACACCAGCTACCAGCACCAGGGTCATTGCGATTGTGATCACGAAAGCGACGAGGTCCGGTGGCTTTCCTGCGAAAATATTAGAGCATGCAGTGCCGATATTTTAAAGGTTGTTCATTATGTATGTGTTGAGTATGTAAATGTAGAACATAACTGAAGGTATATCCTGCTCCTGGAGTGTGAAAGAGAGTAAAATATATTTTAATGGTGAGGCCGCTATTTGAAATACAGAGGATGCAAAGGATTTTAAAATAGTAAATCCTAAGCGTAAAGAGGGATACAAACACACGAGGTATAATAATTTTGCGACCTTATGATACACTATACTTTTTATCACACTCTATGAGAAAATAAATAATTAAGTGAGCATGAAATGTAAACCCTTAGTTAATATTTGGCTTAATCTTGAAAATATGTTACAAAACCATGTTCCGAATAAGATTTAACTTTTCTTGCATTTCCAAGCTTTCCGAAAGATGAAATTTCAAATATTGTTCACAGGATTTTAAAGGTAAATTGTTGGTATCATATTTTTAACGTTACAATGTTATCTAGAATTTATATAATACTTTCATTATCAATTCCTGAGGATGACATTCATGTTTATGAAAATATCACCATAAATCCGAATTTAAATTAACAATAACGAAGACGGGATCCGTTTCTCGCTTTTGATTTTCATTTGGTTAGTTGGGTTGGAAAACCCAAGACGTCTACTGAGTTCTTTTTTTAAGATAATGTTATAATTATTAGATTTGGGAAATGTTACACATTGGATACAATGTGTAACTCCAAGAAATTAGATTTGAAGGTAGATCACGTTCACTGATGTAAGGATAAGCAATAATAACAAATAATTTTCCTCGATCGTGCGCTCGTAGAGTCAAGACCTCCTGAGGATGCTTCATGTATGCAGGTCCATGGTTCGAATCCAACCCAGAGCTTGAGCTTCACCGCATGGTGGAAGGGCATTTTGCGAATGCCCGCCTGGCTAGCGACCACCCTCAAGTAGAAAATCTGTCGCCAAGCACCTAACGGTGTGTTCCGGCAGTAGTCCTTGAGAGCCAGAAAAATTACAGGCTAATGAGACCTAAGAACTGGACGTCTCAGTGTAACGGACACAGTGCAATTCGTCGTTGACGAAATGCGTCTGTTATAGGCAGAGGTTAGTCCACTTAACATCAGGTGGGCCTCGGGCTTGTTCCGTCACAATAACATAAAAAAAAAAAAAAAAAAAATGTAGTAGCGAAACGCGTCGAAAAGTCTTCCGGTTTGGCTGCGTGGCGTTTGTGACGTCACGTCGGCTTAACAGGAAAATTAGGCGGAATTGTCACTAGATATATTTTTCAGGCGGGCATTCGCAAATTGCCCTACCACCATGCTATAACGACTGCCATCCTAAGATAACAACCGGGACCGACGGCTTAACGTGCCCTCCGAAGCACGGAAGCGCTCAGTAGTAATGTCACTAGCGGTCACCCATCCAACTCATGACCGCGGGCGACGTTGCTTAACTTTGCTGATCGGTTAAGAACAGCTAAGTAAACTTCGCTACGAGCGCTTCTGTTTTTATAAAATATTTGTTATTATTAAATATGGATTTCCGCAAAGTAACGCCTGAATCTATTTATTATCTTAAGGATAAGCAATTAGTTAAAAAATCACCAGAACCATAATTTAACTTCTATATGGCAAATAGTTTCAATTAATACTTGATCCTCAACAGACACGAAGTACTCATCTTCTACACACTTATTTGTCAAATTGTGGTCATTATCATTAGATATTCTTCGTGGTGTGATGTCGTGATATCTCCCTGTGAGAGTCGTAACAGGCGACGAAATGCATAATACCAGAAGACAGTGCCTCTTGTCTTACTATGCGATCGTCAAGACGCCTGCCAAGTTTAGGGATTGAAGCCATGAAAAATAATTAAAATGAATTTCTAGTTCAACAATCGTTTTAGGTTCAACGTTTTTCACCAATATCAGCATTGGTAACCTATCAGTAACCGAGCTGGAGATCCGTGACATACAGACGGACGGACAGACAGCAAATCCTCTTTAATAGTACTCGGATTTTCCGTTTGGGTACGGAACCCTAAAATTAATAATATTTACTTGATTTATTTAATTGATATTGTTATCTTTTTATTGGCGAAAACGATGGAGTTCTCGATCTTCACTCACGTTAACAACTATCACACTAGTCAAAGTATTACGCACAATTTAATAACTAGTTTACGTAATATTAATCAAGAAAGGGCTTATCCAATGAACCTTTCTTCCTCACATACTTAAAATAAAATCGTTGAAATGAGAAGGAATGCCTTAAATTAGAAAATCCGTTAGTTTCATAAGTCTCATAAGTAATCTAATATGTTCTTAATTTTATTTGTATATAATATATATAAACCATTTTTGAGATCTAATTAAGTGCAGGTACAAGTCAGCCAAGCACCACACCAGTGTAATTTTCCAGTTAGCCTGCAGCGTTTGCCATAGCCAGACTAATTGGAACGTAACGCAAACATTCACACGCGCTGTAGAACCGGTGTCAGTGGTACAAGTCTTGATTGTCACAAGAAATCTCATTGTGTGTTTGCCAAAGGAAGATACAAAGCACATGAGTATTCCCGTACAGGAGATGGCAATGCTTATATTTGGAGAATTAGAGAGAAACAAATTAAATTCAACGTTTAAGGTAGTAGTAGTAGTTAGTTCAGTGTTTAATTTAAGTAATGAGTTTTGTACAGCATGTAAGTATGACATTAGAATGGATGGAGAAAAATTATAAACAGTGAACAGAATGCTTTAAGAGCATATTAAAAAGAGAGTTGATTCTGAAACCAAGCGAATGGGGCATTCCACATTTTACCAGCCGATACACTTTAAAAAGGCAAGATTGCCATTACATACAGAAATGTAGGTGCTGACATTTATTTACTTTCTGACTTATATTTCATGCAGTGAAAGTTGGGTACAGCAGACCAGGATGAAAATCTAATTAATGCAGTTGAGGTGAGAGTTATGAGTCTGTGTGGTGTGACTTTGAAAACCAGAGTGAGTACGAGTGTCAGAAGCGAGCAACGTGGAGTGAACGAGGATATTTAAAGTGGCGTTAAATGAGAAAGGTATGCTGAGATTGATGGACGAAAGGGGATTTAAAAAGCAAGTATACACAGTAAATTTTAATAGTACAGTTAGAAGGGAAAGAGCACGATTTATGGCCTACTGGAGATGTGCTGGAAAAAACGCTAGGTCACGAGCAACCTTCACAAGAGGGCGTATATAAAGAAAGTAAACAAGTTGAGAAAGCATACAGGTACGATTGTAGCAAGGATGATTCCATAGTATCTGTGTATGTATTAACGATATTTATCTTCACTACATAGTATTAAACAACGTCGCTTCCCGCTGTTTGTCTTTATGTATGCTTAGATCTTTATGACTACGCAACAGGTTTTGATGCAGTTTTTTTACAGATAGAGTGATTCAAGAGAAAGGTACATGTATTGCATATAATAAATTTATATTATTATTTATATATTATACAATTAATGTACTAGAGAAAAAATGATAAGTTTAAAGGTTTCTAATATGATATCGTAAATAAACATATTTATTGCGCTTACATTGCAAACGGCTGAACTATACAAGATAGATTAATATAATGTATTTAAATATTATAAATTAAACAAGCAATTAATTTCAAAAATGATGTACTACAGTACTGTATAACCTAAAAAGGTCTACAAAATCCGTTATGGTATAGGTCTATCTCTTATGGTTTTGCATCCGTGCGAAGCTGGGTCTGGTCGCCTAGTTTAAAACAAAATAAATATTTGTTGAACAAATATTTTGTAATCATTAAAATAAATTATAATAAGGATTTTTTTCATGTTTCATGAAATTGGATGACCCCATAAATCCAAGATTTCATATTGGATTTCCTTTCGCGGTGGTATTTGAACTATACATTCCAGAAGGCAAACACTTGTTCGAAAGAGTTGTGCTTTTGTTGGCGATCGGACCCTGCTATGACAATGTAGCTTGTGACAATGTAACTGGGCACTGGGTACCCGGGGCCGACAACCCGGCTGTCGGAATAAGTGAAACTGAAGAGACATTCAATAGGCACTTAGTGACAACGTGACTAAAGGAGGTAATTAAACTATACCAATAAAGAAAACGAATGAACTGCATGTTTTTGTGATATTTGTAAAAGTAAGCAAAACTTCTGTTTCGTTCTCAACAGAGTTGTCAATAAAAACTGTTGAAGAAAAAACAGCACTTCTCATTTTTTTAGTAGACGTATTTCGACATAATGCCATTGACAAATATTTTATTTCAGTTTTCTTTTAGCCATTCAGAGTTAACGTCCAACAGACAAACAGATCCAAGAGTATTTTTAGGGTAATTTATAAGTTAGTATAAACGTCATCAACCCAGAGAACATTTTTAACTTTTACGGGTTGTTGCAATACGCAATCCTCTAAAAGCGAGGCATGTCTTCCAGTTTCTCTTACTCAGTCTCTCTCTTCTCTTAACTCACACACGACATATTGAAATTACTATGGGTGCCAACCAATTATTATTGTATGAGGAGAATCTAACGTCACCTAATATGTTAATATCATTTAAACCACTTAGAGCTTCAGAGCATCTGCCTTCCTCTATCCCACTTATGTGGTATCGGTGCAATATTTATTCTTTAACAACACGAATGACAACATAAGCACACATTGAAATAAGTTTTCGATAAACACACAGACACACAAGTACATAATTATTTTTATTCAGACTTATGGCCTTAAACCTGCCTGAAACTACTGCTACTGTTAGTAGTCTATTTGGAAATACTGTCGTTGTTAGTTTAACAGTTATAATGCGGGTAAATGACCTTTTCAATCGATGGCGACACCGAGTGCGTGCTCAAGCAAGTGTGAATTGTTTGGAACGAGTGAAAGTTGAAAATTTGCAAGAGAAGGATGTTAAAAATCAGTATGTTAACAAGCTGAAAGAAAGGCTTGATGGTTTGGAAGAGATAAGTGAAATTGAAGAATTGTGGGTGAAATTTAAGGAAGGAGTGGTAGACGTTGCCATCAATGTGTGTGGAATTTCTAAAAGGCGAAAAGGAAAAATGCAAAGGACAGCGTGGATGGATCAAGAAGTACGAAAGGCTGTAGACGAAAAGAAAAAAGCATGGCTGGATTGGTTAGCAACAAAAGCCAACCAAAAAGTACAAATGGCAACGCATGATGATATACGTGAAGCAAGAAAGGATTATAAGAGATTAAAAAAGATAGTTAAAGAAGTTGTAAGCAGAAAGAAAGATGAACGAAAGGATATGTTTGACAAAAGGCTTTCTGATGATTTTCTGACAAATGTAAAGTTTTTTTTGGAAATCCATAAGAACAGCTCGAGGCAAGAACACGACCTCAGAGCTGAATCAAATCAGAGCTCATGATGGAAGCATTATAAAAGGAGAAGAATGTGTGTTGAAAAGATGGAAAGAGTATTTTGAAAGTTTATTTGAAAGAGAGGGAACACTGGACCAGGTTCCAGAAACCTATAGAAATAGCAGTGATGATGAAAATGAGATAGGTATGGACGAGATTTTGAAAGCGTTAAATGGTATGAAATTAGGAAAGGCTGCAGGATATGATAGAGTGTCGGTCGAGATGCTGAGAGCTGGGCGAGGCATAGTAGCTAGTCTGTTGCACCGCCTTTTTAATTTGTGTTGGAGGAGCGGCCGTGTACCTGGTGACTGGTGCAAGGCTGTGATTGTGCCACTTTATAAAGGAAAAGGGTCGCAACAAGACTGCAAGAATTACCGCGGAATCAGCCTCCTCAGCGTCGTCGGCAAACTATATGCGAAAGTATTGATTAAACGGGTGATAAAAGAGACAGATGAGAAAGTGTGGGATGCACAAGCAGGGTTTAGAAAGGGGATGTACGGATCAGGTCTTTTCTTTACGATGCATAGCCGAAAAATTCTTGGCGAAGAGCCAAAAGGTCTATTGCACTTTCGTAGATTTAGAAAAGGCTTATGATAGGGTGAGTAGGCATGAACTGTGGTCAGCGTTGTCTATGCATGGGTTGAATAGTAACCTGATCCAAGCGCTGAAATCCCTCTATAAGGATTCCAGTGCTTGTGTTAGGATAAATGGGACATACACTGATTGGTTTAACATCGAAAAAGGTGTTAGACAAGGATGTGTAGCGTCACCGTCGCTGTTCAACTTATTCATGGATAATTGTTTGACAAAACTGAAAGACAGTGAATGTGGATTAAGAATGAACGAGTTACTCATCAAATGTCTTCTCTACGCTGATGACCAAGTGATACTTGCGTCGTCGGTACAAGAGTTGCAGGAGATAGTAAATGTTATTCATGAGTCTTATATCATAGAAAGAAAGGGAATGAAAATAAATGTAAGTAAGACGAAAGTTATGGTGTTCGAACGAGATGATAGAGTGACCGATTGCAATATTGTGATTGGAGATGAAAAAGTGGAACAAGTGAAAGAGTTTGTATACTTGGGATCCATGTTTACAAAAGATGGAGAGTATGAAAGTGATATAGAGGAAAGTAAACGCTGGAAACATGGTAAACGGAGCATTGCACGCGTTTATGAACAGTCAGAAGGTGTCTCAAAAAGCTCGTCTGGCTGTTCATGGGAGAGTGTTGGTTCCGACACTAATGTATGGTAGTGAAAGTTGGGTATGGTAGAAAAAGCATGCAAGTAGAATAAATGCAGTGGAGATGAGAGCATTAAAGGGCATGATTGGAGTCAAACGAAGTGACAGGATAAGGAATAGTGTGATAAGGGAACGATGTGGTGTGAATGAGGAAGTAGTGACAAAAATCGAGAAAGGTATGTTAAAATGGTTTGGACATGTGGAGAGAATGAATGAAATGAGAATGACTAAACAGGTATATATGGGACAAGTGAACGGAAGTGTTGGAAGGGGAAGACCTAGGCGAACGTTCCGAAATCAGATTAAAGACGTTCTGAAAAAAGGCCAGGTCAAGAGTACCCTAACCCGACGCTTATGTATGAAAGGATTGATGAGTGTAGATGAAGCGAAAGAGATATGTAAGGATCGTAGTAAGTAGAAATCCGTGGTCTCTGCCTACCCCTACGGGAAAGAAGCGTGATTTTATGTATGTATGTATGTATGTAATGCGGGTAACGAGGCGTTGAAATAGTAAAAAGACCTATAGTGCGTTCTTTGAGGCGCAACTGCTTGCTTAAATCTAATTGAGTGGTAATTTACTACCATTTAGGCTATAATTTTTCTCCAGGTACCTTTAATGACGAACAGGAGGATATGCAACAGTACTTTAAGTATTTATGGACTGTTATATTGCTCTGCATGAGGTACACACAGTAGCCACAATGAAGAAAACAACACATATACTGACAATTATGGACCATCACAAAACAATATTATGGCAGACGTAAATTTAACTTTCTGATATTTGCTATACGTTAGAATTTTAATTTCTCGGCATCCCTATTATACTCAAAAACAAAAAATAACAGCATTAAAAAAATATCCTTACCTCTCTTAGAAGGCATGAATTAAACACTACGTTGAAACCTATTTATTAAGTCCCGTGGAATTGATATTGAGCCTATTCTCGCCGACACAAATTCCGGACTCCGGACTGATACTGAATCTTTTTTGCCAACCTTAAATAAAAAAAGAACCTTGAATCTAAAGACAAAACCTTACATCTAAAGACAAAACCTTAAATCTGTCCGTTTGGGTCAAGATTCGATTTACCTACATCACTTGACCAACTGTATTTACTTTGCTGTATTCTTGTCTACGTAATATTTTACCATGGTTTCACCAGAATTGATTGGTATCTATCATCTAGGTATGATGGAGTAATAAATAACATACAATAAATAATAACAATAAATAACAATCATCTGTGTCAACAACGATCAGAAATGGTCTTAGTCTCAAACTGCAAACTAAATTATATCGAAATGTCTGATCAATCACTAATTACATACATTATGTTAATCGCTGTAGGCTTCAAAGTAATATCTGTCCGTAGCATGAGCAATTTATTGTGATTGCATTTACATATACGAAGCTCCAACTCTCGTAGAACTTTGCAAGCTATTTTGCACCTTATTACGAGTATGCCAAAGCGTTGCTCCTCATGGTTAAATTCGGGCGATGCTTTGTAGCCAAATCGTTAGCCAGTATTATTTGGTAAGTTAAATAAGGAATTTTAATAATTGTAGTAGTTTCAGTGTAAAGCTGCATAATTGCAAGCTAAACGCACCTACAGTAAAAGCCTCGAATTTCTAAAAACCAATAATGAAACGTCGAGAGGTTGCATGCCCGTGTGACGTAATGGGAATGAGATTTTAGTTTATTAACGTTTCTGTAGATGTATATCAGAGTTCATTTAGATTAATTTTCATGTATATCTATCCTATCTCATTATTCTACTTGAAAAACAATGCATAGAATTTTCAAACATTTAGCTTCCGCAATGATGTCGCTACCCTTCTATATTTCTAAATATGATTAGAAGCAATATCGCGTGCAGAGCGAAAATCTCTTTTACAAATGATTGAAGTACAATTTTTTTGTTCCGGACGGGATTCAAACCTGCTTCCTCCGATTTCGCGCCGGAAGCCTATTGGGTATTAATATTATTATTAATTCCCGGGCAGTATGGCTAAGCTTGGCTTCCACCATCTCTTTCGATTCATTGTTATTCACTTGTGTGGGCGGTCTTCCACATGGTTCATTCTTCAAATCTAAGTTTTCATCACGAAAGCGTTATAACCAAAATCGCACGATTCAGTAGCAGTCCCCTCCAAATGCAACATTGATATTGCGAGCTGCTTCTGCCGCGTTAATTCCGCGTCGGAACTCGTATTCAAAAATAACTCGAGTTTTCGAAGTATCCCTCTTTCTTGTCTAAGGTGGATAAAAAAAAATAACTGAAAGCCAATAATCGAATGTTGCATAATTTCTAAATGAAGAACCTTATAGGTACCATGTGAAAAAAGTTTCACTCAAAAATCTCAAACCATGAAGGTTCTATGTCAATTCGAAGTACCTATTACAATAAAACGGCAACTTTCATACTTTAACCCCTATTATGTAGTATTTTTGGCAACATATATGGAAAATAAGGTCGATTATCGTATAGTGTAGCAACACTGACGACATTTGATTTTATAGCCCAAGTCTCAGTTTTTAAAGCCTTTTATTAGTAAAGTGGTGGATACTTTACATCATAAGAAGATCGAGCGAGAACAGAATAGTTATTTGTTCAATAACTAAAAGTCGTTTTTTGGTGCAAACTCGGAGTTTAAAGTTTTTTGATCAACTTTAAGCTCCGAGGTGTCTTGAGCTAGCGATATACTGAGCATAGTGAAGGATGCAAACGGATGAGACCTAAAACAACTTGCTCTTGTGTGAAACATAGGACCTAACATTTACACCTCTCTGATAACATTATGTACATAATGTAACAAATTACCCGTAAGAAAATAATCAATTGAAGAACACAACCAAACAATATTCATTATTATAATTACCAAACATCATTATTTAAAAATAAACATTAAAATTACTAATCCAAACTTATTACTAAAATTGCTGCAGTTTGGAGGTTATATGTACCAGTGTTGTTCTTTCATCTTTTTCCCGCTCGCAGCGAACATCTATTCGTGTTTTGAACACCAAAAGTGCTGAAGATGAGATAGTTATCTGGTATGCGAGGCTGTAAAGTTGTAATTTGGCGCGAGAACTTTGAACCCTTAGGAAGCGAAGGATTCTTGGATTCAAAGTATGTGATCCTGAGCGTACCGAGGGTTTCAAAGATACGAGATGCCGAATAACTTTGCTACCGAGCTTAACACATAATTTTTCACTTCATCTCTGTTTAAGAAAATGCTGCATGTGCAAAACAGCGTTATTCATGTTTTTTTAGTACATGTGTTAATTTGTATTAAAAATAATAGATAAATTACCATATTTGGTAATACTGAAATCCAGCCAAGCCATTTTTGTACTTTTATCAAGGTTCAAGAAAAATGTATAGAAAAAGTACCTTTTTTCACGCTAACGGATAAAATAGCACATTGTTCACTGAGGGTAGAAAACGATCTATTTCTGTTCGACACTATGCTTAAAGGAAACTCGAGAACAGAAACATAACTTTCTCCCGAGTGATACATAGTGCTTAAGTTTTCTCGCATTCGTCCCGAGATTTCTCAGGAAGTAAGTTCTTTATGACTTCTTCTTTCACTATCAGATGTCATTTTGGAAAATTATTTCGAAAAATTAAAAGCGTACTGTTAAATTATCAATTAAGTAAAAAACAAAATATAACAAATCAACATAAATTCACGCGCGTTTTTTTTTGCAGTCCGGAAAAAGGTTGCTAACTTCCTTTCATTAAAAATCGAGTACAAAAAAAGAAATTCCCACCGCTTTACTCTAATTAGTATATATTAATCCTATTTGAGATTTGACGTTTGTATTTTTTTAGCAAAAGAACGCTAGCAAGGTACGTATGGATTTTCACACAACTTTTCTTCAACTACGCTTGCTACGAAGGACAGGAGTGAAATTACATATAACTTTTCTCGCCACACATTTAAGGGAGAAATGACGAACATTACAACAAATTTTTGAACGAGAAATGATACGCCTTTATCGTGGGTGTGGTAGTTCATTGAACTCCGAGGGGAGAAAAAGATCTTTTTCTGTTAGAGAGTATGTATACAAAACTCGAGAATAGAAATAGAACTTTCTCCCGAGTGATACATAGTTTTATACCACACCTAAGAGGAAAATAAAATCATTATATGTTTTCTCGTATTTGTTCCGACACTTCTCAGGAAGCAAGTTCTTTAAGACTTCTTGAGCCATATTTTCATTTCAGGTTGTGTCATCACTAAAATTTCACTTTCACTATCAGGTGACCTTTTTGAAAATTATTTGGAAATAATTAAAAGCGTACAGTTAAATTATCATTTTGGTAAAAAACAATAGTTTACAAAACAAAATAAATCGCCGCGTTTTTTTTTCGTAGTGCAGAAAAAGTTTGCCAACCTCCTTTCATTGAAAAACGAGTACTTACATAAAACCTGTTTGAGTTTTGACGTTTGTATTTTTTATGTTCGCAGCTAAAAAAACTAAAGAACGCTAGCAGGGCAGGTATGGATTTTCATACAACATTCCTTCCGTGCTCCAAAGGGCAGGAATGAAATTCCATATAACTTTACCCGCCGCAAATTTATAAGAGAGAAATAACAAACTTTATAACACGTTAACACGTTTTTTAACGAGCAATGGCACACTTTCTGAGTTAGTGTGGTATAAAGAACTTTTCTACCTACATTGTGCAAGATATACAATAACTTGCCAAGCTTGTGAAGTGAAAATATTTTTTTTTTTGTTTATGGGTAGGTAGGCATACAGTATTTGCTCACTCGTGGCACTTTTAAGACTCAAAGCGACACAAAATTATTAAGGCAAAATATAGAAAAATAATGTTAAGATTTAAGAACAAAGTATTTCAAATAAAAATATTGATGCCCATTAAAAGATGCATAAAAGACTCATACATTTATTGTGAGTTGGTCTGAATTGTCGTATCATATATAAAAAGGTAATTCATGCAGTTCGTAAATAAATATAACAGCTATCTATGTGACGATATGGATGCCTTGAACTCTATCGATAAGGAACAATGAAGGTCACTGGCCACGCTGCTTTAATGGAGAGCTCTAGATCCTCCAGCATCGGTGCAAAATTTCCGGCTTTTCGGCATTTTATAGGCTTCAATTTTGTGCATGTGTAATAAAAATATTTAAGCTTAATCCTCTATCTCGTTTCCATCATCGACCAATAGACGTCTATAGGTTAAGTAGTAGGTTAAGTACGTAATGTAGGTTAAGGCATTGTTGATAATCTAACAATACTCACGAAGTGTTTTGGTTCCACTTTCATAATACGTAAAGTTAGCGATTTGAGTACCTCCTTGCTTTAGAGATTCAGAAGCCTAATATATGATTCAGAAACTAGTTTTTCTGACATGTATTCCTGTCACACTATTGAAAATGTCTTGAGGTCTTTTAGTTTTTGAAGTGACCAACATTGTGTTTTTAGGTCACTGTGCCTCAAATGGAAAAAACGGAATCCTTATAGAATCACTTTGTTGTCGATCTGTCTGTCAAGACCCTTTTGCTCAGGTAAGCGGTGGTAACGAGCTAAAATTCATATCAAAAATTTAAGTCTACTGTGCGTTGGAGCTGTGAAAAAATCAAACTTGTAAGTCAACGTAATCAAAAGATACAGCCGATTAAATATTTATGCCGCTAACTTTCGACATTCGCAAGGGAACCTAAACCTACAGGGTACTTCCCGTGAGCTCAGAATCTTGAAATTTGATACGAAGCAACGCATTATATCACAAATGAAGAAAAAATTGCGAATAACAACAATATTTAGTTACATCATATGATAAAAATATTTTTAATAATTTTAAAATGTTATGGATTTCAAAAATACCATAACTTTTACTAATATACCTACAGGTTTGTACGGAACCCTTGGTGGGCGAGTCCGACTCGCACTTGGTTGTTTTTTTAATGATTATGTTTCTTCCAAAGGTAGAAAAAGATAACTTTAGAAGCAATGTAATGTTCGTATTTTCGACAAGGCAATGAACCTTTCAGAGAGTTCTTGCCGAAGTTTTAAATTAATAGTTGAAGGCTTTGTGAGGCTTTATTGGTTGTTGATTAATTTATTAGTATCATTTAATGAGAGCTTATTATTTAGTTGCCAGCCATTGTTTCTTATTACAGGAATAGTTTATTCTCATTGTTTTTAGCATTTTCATTAGGAACCAATTATTGTTTATAAAAACTGTTTCCGAAACAATTACCTTTTTTATGCTACAGTCAAAATTGTTGCGGTAAATACTCTCGTGTTTGAATTTTCATATTTGAGTGCAAATTTGACAAACCTGAAAGATATTGAATGTGACTTACTCATCAAATGTCTTCTCTACACTGATGACCAAGTGGTACTTACGTTGTCAGTAAATGAGTTGCAGTAGATGGTAAATGCTATGCATGAGACTTTAGAAAGAAAGAGAATGAAAAAAAAAACGTAAATACGACGAAAGTTATGGTATTTGAACGAGAAGATAAAGTGACTCGTTGGAATATTGTGATTGCAGGTGAAAAAGTGGAACAAGTGAAAGAGTTTGTATACTCGTACTTGGGATCCATGTTTACAAAAGACAGAGAGTGTGAAAGAGATATAAAAAGGAGAGTGAATGCTGGAAACATGGTGATTGGAGCATTGTACGCATTTATGAACAGTCAGAAGGTGTCTAAAAAAAGCTCGTCTGACTGTTCATAGAGGAGTGTTGGTTCCGACGCTAATGACCGCGCACCCGTCCCCGCCCGTACCGCGGCCCCTGCCCGCGCACCGGCCCCGGTCCGCGCGGCACCCCCGGCACCTCCTGCCCTCATTCCACGCGCCGCACCTCGCGTCGCCCGGCCCGTGGCCCCACCTCCTATGCCACTGATGGACTCCTCTCTTCAAGAGGATATAGCGCTAGTCAGCGACCTTGCTATGTCCATCAATATAGATGAGGTCCGTGCTCTAGCACGCAAGATGCACTCCGCACAATCACCTGCGGAAGTCATCCAATATACGCTGGAACATGCCAGCCTCCTTAGCGCTCTAAAGCGCTTCGCCCCCCAAACTCCCCCTCAGTACACCCACTATGGGTAGTACAACCTTAAGGAATAAACCGCGCTCAGTTTCGTTAGCGTCCTTCAACGCTAACGGCCTCTTCAGACAACGTGACCTTGTACACGACTTTTGTAATACCCACCTGATCGACATTATATGCGTGCAGGAAACCCTACTAAAACCGGGGAAGGCGAACCCCAGGTTTGCCAATTTCAGAACGGTACGTAATGATAGAGTGACCGGTCGTGGAGGAGGCACTCTTATCTATTACAAAAGGTCCCTGCACTGCATCCCCATACCTACCCCGACTCTCACTACTATGGAAGCATCTTGTTGCATGCTAGCCATGACGGGTCATCAACCCCTAGTCATAGTTTCCTGTTACCTACCTTGTAAAAAGCGTGTCGCCCGCGCTGACTTAGTAGCACTTTTCTCACTAGGAAGCGCCGTCCTTCTGATCGGTGACTTCAACAGCAAACACGTCCTGTGGAATTGTAATGTCAACAATTCCAACGGTGTTGACCTTGAACGCCTAGTCGCTGACTTAAACTTTGACATAATAGCTCCACTCGAGCCCACTCACTACCCCTACTTCGACCACGGCCGTCCCGACTTACTCGATATGGCACTTTTCAAAGGCGTAACACTTCAGTTACGCTCTATGGAGGTGTGTCACGAATTACATTCTGACCACCGCCCCATAATACTGCGACTAGGCCCCGACCCAACATCTGACGTACCCTGCCCGACCAAGACGATAGTGAACTGGAAGCTCTTAGGTGAATCCCTAAAGGCTATCAGCTCACCCGACCTTGACAAAATCCCTGACGACATTGTGACTAAAGATGACGTATCCCTCGCTATCGACTCTTTCACTAATCACCTCTCCACCGTAGTAGGTGCATCCGCAAAGGAAGTCATAGTGCCGGACGACCGGCGCCTTGTCATTCCAGCGGATGTGAGACGATTAGTGACTAAGAGTAAAGCAGTGACCCGACATTACGACTCCTACCCAAGCAAAGTAAACAAAACTCGGAAACGCCACTTTGAACGCATGGTTGAAAGTCGCATGTCCGAGTTGCGTGATCAGAGCTGGGGCGACAAACTTTCAAACCTCGTGCCGAGCCACCAGGCTTACTGGCATCTCGCTCGAGGTATGAAAGGTGTCGGACAAAGCGACATGCCCCCCCTATACAGACCTGTCCCCCTCGTCCCAGCGTTCTTTGACGAAGACAAAGCTGAGTGCCTAGCCGACAGCCTAGAGGCTCAATGCTCCCCCAATGTCGATCACGTAGACCAAGCTCACCTCGATACGGTGGACGCTGAAGTCGAACGTAAAAGCTCTGTGGTCATCTCTGAACTCCCCCCACTCACCCCAGTATCCTTCGCTGAGGTGACGAGACTGATCAAGGACCTCAAACAACGTAAAGCCCCCGGTGCCGACGGCATCTCTAACAAGGTTCTTAAAACCCTCTCCCCCCCTCTCATTCATCTCCTAGTCAGCATCTTCAATGCGGCTATGAACCATTGTGTGTTCCCTGACACCTGGAAATGTGCAAATGTCATTGGCATTCACAAACCAGGCAAAAACTCCTCTGATCCCACCAGCTACCGTCCCATCAGCCTCCTCAGCGCCCTGGGGAAGCTCTACGAACGGATCCTAGCGAACCGTCTTCAATCCCATGCCCGGGAACACCACCTTATTCCCGACGAGCAGTTTGGCTTTAGACCCAAACACTCATGCGTCCAACAGGTGCACCGCCTCACGGAGCACATCCTAGAGGGTTTCAATAAGAAACCCAAACCCCAATCGACGGTAGCAGTCTTCCTCGACGTAGCGAAAGCTTTTGACAAAGTCTGGCACAATGGCTTGATTTACAAGCTATACCACTTTGGCGTGCCAGAGCGTCTTGTGCTCACCTTACAAGACTTCCTAAGGGACAGAAGCTTTCGCTACCGCGTGGAAGGCACCCTCTCCACTCCTCATCCAGTCAGAGCCGGAGTCCCTCAGGGCTCCGTGCTATCACCCATCCTTTTCGCACTGTATACCAGTGACATCCCTCGCGCCCAACCCAAAGTTTTTATAGCCCAATACGCGGACGATACCGCCATTTATTCCACTGGCTGGCATGTAAATAGACAGACATATTTCGTCATTCAACGGGCCATCACCGAGATCGGTGACTGGTTCCGAAAATGGCGCATAGCGGTTAATCCAGTTAAAAGCACAGCTATGTGCTTTACTGAGAAAACCCGCCCCCGCTATCCGAAGCCACTAATTCTGTTCGATGAACCCATTCCCTGGGTGAGAACAACCAAATATCTTGGAGTAACCCTTGATCGGAATCTCACCTTCAAAGATCACATTAATACGGTCCGTAACAGGGCGGCCTTTGTCATGGGTCGCCTAAGTCCCTTAATATGTAAAGAAAGTAAAATGTCTCTTAGTAACAAGAAGACACTTTACACTGCTTGTATCCGCCCCATCATGACGTACGCATCCGTAGTGTTCAGTCATGCTAGTGAGGCCCACCTACATAAGCTTCAAGCCCTCCAAAACCGGTTTCTTCGCAGGGCAACCGGCGCTCCCTGGTACGTCCGGAGCGCCGAGTTGCACTGCGACCTAAACCTTCCCTCTTTAGCGCAGTTCAATAAGGGCTGCGTCCGCCGACACTTTGATCGAGCCCCCCACCACCCGAACCCTCTGGTTGTCCAGGCAGCGAACTATTCGACTGCCTCATCCGACCCATACTTCAAACCCCCCCGTCGCCGACCACGGCAGGTATTGGACGACCCGGATGACCCCATCGCAGCCATTACGTTGGCAGCTTTAGCGTTGTCCGCAAGTCGTCCTGGTAACATCCCCAGGTGTGCGGTAATCAGAGGTTACACAATCAAACACCGAGCTCGCCGGCGAGCTCGAGGCAAAAATAAAAACCCGATTAGTGTCTCTCCAAATAGTCACAGAGCAATATTCAATAGGGCCCATTCTCAACGGTACAACACTGCAGTTGTACCGGGGCATTTAGTTCCGATTCCCCCTTTGTCTCTCGGCAGCGAGACAAGCCGAGGTCCGAACCACAGTGGTGCCCTTGAGCTCGCTGTCACCCCTCCCGATAGTAGCGTGGCGTTTTCGGCGCCCGCAGGAGACGGAGGTATAAGGCGCTTTTCGCCTTATTCGCCCGTCTCAGAAGAAGTGCCCTCAGCGCTTCTTCCTCCTGGGCTATAAGAGGGCCTCCCCTCGCCCAAAGTCCGGTGGAGCTGTACGTCCGTATAGCGGTAGACAGCATCTATGTCCTCCCTAAAAAAAAAAAAAAAAAAAAAAAACGACGCTAATGTATGGGAGTAAAAGTGGGTATGGCATAAAAGTAGAATAAATACAGTGGGGATGTGAGCATTGAGAAGCAAGATTGGAGCCAAACGGAGTGACAGTAAAAGGAATAGTGTGATAGAAAGAAATAAAGAAAGAAAGAAACATTTTATTATGTACTTACATAATATAGAACACAGAGCCAATATCTAACAAATTAATAAACGAAGTGGAACACACAAAGATACATAAGTACATAAAGTCACGCCTGAACCCTGGAGGGGAAGGCAGACAGAAACTACGGATTTAGGTAACTTCCGCTCGTCTCATGTGTTTGAATACTTCTGAACGCAAGTACCTAACTGGTGTTCAGCTCAGCATGTGTTGGGTGTATTACTAACACCCAACGCTGGTTTTCAGCTATATCCAAAAAAGTGGAGAAGATAGTGCAGCAGTGATAGTAAACAAAAAAAAACATACAAAGGAAGATCAAGTACATACTAATATAACAAAGAAGCATAAGGTATCATAAGTATAATATTGTATCACAAATTATATGAACAAGAGTGGTGACAGTGCAGTTGTATATATATATATATATATACATATATAGGTAATTATTAAAAAAAATATACATAATGTGCAAGGTATAAGGTGATAAGGGAACGATGTGGTATGAATGAGGATGTAGTGACAAAAATCGAGAAAGGTATGTTAAGATGGTTTGGACATGTAGAGGAAATGAATTAAATGAGATTGACTTAACAGATATACAAGGGACAAGTGAACGGAAGCGTTGGAAAGGGAAGACCTTCACGTTCCGAAATCAGATTGGAGATGTTCGTCTAAGGATCGACGTCGGTTTAGGAGTACCTTAAACCGACGCTTATGTATGAAAGGATTGATGAGTATAGATAAAGCACAAGAGATGTGTAAGGATCGTAGCAAGTGGAAATCTGTGGTCTCTGCCTACCCCTACGGGAAAGAGGCGTGATTTTATGTATGTATGTATGATATTATGTCAGAAATAAGTATATTCGAAATCGTACCAAATACATAATTATGCGGAAAAGCACAAGTAAAATAAAAAAATTGAAACACAGTTTTCTCGGAAAATGTATATATTTAGAATGGCAGGTAAAAAAACAAGTAAAAAGATGATTACAGTTATTTTACCGGCTTCATATCTGAAGTCCCTTTCATCGAAGTATTCCTTCTGTCACTTCCAATACAGCTTCAAAGAACGGACAAGAAAAACTACTTAAACTTGAAGAATCTGAGCTTACGGCAATATTGAAAATTATTCAACGTTATTTAAAATTGTATTCGTTGGCCGTGTTCTACGGAATAAAAATATTGTGTTTCTTTTAGTATTGTATCATACTTTATTAAATAAGATGCAACCGTCTTGTGTTTTAGTTACATAGATATTGTATATGTTTTATTGTAAAATTACTGTTATGTCATCATTCTATCCTATACTAGCTACATGTGGGGTCGGTATGATAGGCGTTTATATAAAACAGAAGACACACAGGGTACAACACGGGGTAACAGAAGATACATACGGATATTATATAAGTTTTGCTTCGGTTTCATAGCCTACCTTCGTCGGCGTGACGCTCTTTATAATTCTCTTTGATAATTGACTCGTTCCAATCATAGTAAATAAAGAGTTATTTAAAGGCCACCTTTAAGTAACTCTTGAGTGTGGGCTTATACCTTTCTGTCCGGCGTGGTGCCTGAAGGTCAGAATCCAATTCAGAATGTACTCGACCCACCCGTGCCCGCTCTGGTACCCTGGCGCGGTTAGCAAGCTACTGGCCAGCGAGGGCGGGCAAATCTCCGAGCGAACCAAACCATAAGAGACCAAAACCACACACTATGTGCACACGCATTCCTACGCATTCAGTTATATCAGCGATGGCGTCGAAAGTGACGTCAGAGTGAGTTCTTTTATCTAACTGTATTTTATTTGTACATACCACGTACAATCAAATAAAAGAGAATCATTAGGATGCCCTAAAAATTTAATTTTATTGAAAAGAACTGATCGCTATCTTGAAAGCCATCGCGGCTTCCGCTGAAAAATTTATTCGTACCAATTTTTTTTCTTAAGCTAAAATATTTAGTCTTTACAAATTAATCCCCGTCCATAACTCTCAAACTCTCAATGCGGTGACTGGTGCACTACTAGAATAAAGCCCGCGATGTTTAGTTTAAGGTGGCACCCCGAATCAGATCAACAAGTATAAGCCTACACTTACTAAAGCGCAACAACACCCGATTACTTTTTGGACGTGAGAAGTGGCATTTAGCACATTGTTTTGTTTTTTTTTGTTTTTGTTCTATTTTTATCACAGCCGTAATTTATAAACTGTAAACTCTATGGATAAAACTCTATCAGTAATGGTGGAAGTTCTTGCACTCTCATCTTTGGTTTAAAACCACTTCTCTACATAGTTTGTGGACCCATCTAAACTGCTGTATCGGCAAATGTGTTAAGATTGCTATCAGGCCGATTATAACTTACCAATATACGACGTGTTGGAAACTGCTCTTCAGCATAACTTTCGCCACTTACAAAGTCATTAAATGGTGGATCGGTGCTCGTTGCCCTGAATATGTTACCATACCAAGCAGTGCGGGTTTCAGGAACGAAATGTTAATTTTGACTGGTCTCCTTTAAAATAACAAGAACGATAAAATAGCTCGTTATTGCAATTTCTAACTAGGTAATACTAATCACCTAAAAAGAGTTCTTGTATGCCTCAATTTCCTATATCGTTACACCGTTTATATACATATATATACAAGTGGTTTATATATGTATATAAACGGTTTGTATAAATATATAGATTATATAAATATATAGAGTTCCAGCTGAAGCCCTTGAGAACCAGTAAAGTACTGTATCAGCCCGATTGTCCACTGCTGAACACAGCCACCCACTGGGGGGATTTGCCGTAATCCCCATGCTTGGCAGGCGTCTTGGGGATCGCAGTGTGAGATATCAGTCCCTCAGAAAGCGCTGCTGCCCACCTTCTAGTGTGTTACTCTTAGTCGCCTCTTACGACACCCACGGATAGAGTTGGGGGGGTGACATTCTAGCCCGGCACCCCACGGGCTCTACGAAACCAGTAAAGTAATTAACAAAATTACAGGCACATTAGACTCATCTATATGTCTCAATGGATAAGCGCAGTGCAGTTATTTAAATGCAAAGGTTACCGCTTAACATCAGGTGAACCTCGTGCGTGCTTCATCACAATCACATTAAAGAAAAAAACCTCGTAAATATATAAATATCGATAGGGTTTTGTTATTATATATTGTTATCAGTTGAATATATTCTGATAAGTAGTTAAAATATAGTTATTTAGAGGTTTATGCTAGTTCAATGTATATAATGTAATTTTTATATATTAAACGATCCGTAAACAAAACAAGCAAAAAGTATGTAATTGTCCAATGCCAAAATACAAGACGTATGAATGGTAGTTTAGACGCGGATATATCAAGTAGAAAATCTGTCGCCAAGCACCTAACGGTGGGTTCCGGCAATAGTCCTTGAGAGCCAGTGAAATTACAGGTACATGAGACTTAACAACTATGTCTCAAGGTGACGGGCGCAGTGGAATTCGTGACTTGTGACGAAATGCATCTGTTAAAGGCAGCGGTTAGTCCGCTTAACATCAGGCTGGCCTCGAGCTTGTTCCGTCACAATAGCATAAAAATATATATATATATATATATAGTATATATATATATATATATATAGTATATATATATATATAGTATATATATATATATATATATATATATATATATATATATATATATATATATATATATGCGGACATGAGATTTGTTGTATTTTTTACAGGTATGAAACATCTGTATGTGGGAGGGTGTTTTTCAAATGTGTGTACTATATACTTTTTCACTGTGGTATTTTTTTTTCTTTTTTAAGCTATTGTGCCGGAACAAGCTCGACGCCCACCTGATGTCTAGAACAGATGCATTTCATCACAAGTGACGAATTGCACTGCGCCCGTCATCTTAAGACATACTTGTTAAGTCTCATGTGCCTGTAATTTCACTGGCTCTCAAGGAGTGCTGCCGGAACACTCCGTTAGGTGTTTGGTGACAGATTTTCTACTTGAGGGTGGTAGCTAGCCAGAGGGGTAATCGCAAAATGCACTTCCACCATGTGGTGAAGCTCAAGCCGGCGGTGGGGATCGAACCAGGGACCTGCGGCACGGCAGTCCATAGCTTTACCTACCGCTCGGCCATCACTGCTTCAAGCATTGCCTCCTAGCATTATATAAACGATTTGAAAAGCTGGTATTATTGAGAAGGTTGTGAGCCAAGGTGAAATATGACTTGAGTTTAAGCGCAACTTACGTTTATCTATACAATACCTACATATATTAGAGAAATGACGTTGGGTTTATTTAAAATTTTTTAAAATGTGTTATTATTTACTTCTAAAAAACCTATTGTGATTGGGGTGTTATTGTAAGGCGCTCAACAGGGCTTATAAACGGGTCGGACTGAAGTTTAACACCAATCGATCTTAGGGCTGGAGAGGGAAGGGGAGTGTGAAGGGGTGTTGAACCCACTTTTGAGGTGGGACTTACGAGAACCCCCGTTTTAGACCTGTGATGTTTCATTTCATTCTAGCCTGACTTTCTCATCAATTAAGGATTTATATATAGGATTTGGGATTAAGGCTAATCTATAGTTGGAGGTATGGAGGGAGTAATATTAGTATATTCTAGGTCGTAATCCTTTTCAAAACAGAACATTTATATTGAAATATTTACTTAAACTATTTTTACTAATTTTGACGATCATTGACACTTGTAATACCTATTTTCAATGAATGAATATTCTTCTTTAAAAAAGATATCCTATTTGAGACTGCAAAAAGTCCTATAATAAGACGTTTAAAAAGTATGTATCGTTAAGTTTATTAGTGTTAAACTAAAGTTAAGATTTTAAACACCCTGATTAGTCGTGAGGTAGTATTTACTAATTGAACGATGTAAGTGTTTATCTTGTGGGCAAAGCGAGTAACCGCAAAATGCCCTAGCACCAGACATTGAAGCTCAAGCTCGCACAAGATGGATGTCACGCTCGGCCATAACCATTACAATTGCGTCATCGTTCTTCAGAACTTTGGCGTAACATCGTTTTACTAGACTTTTATTTTAATTAATGTTTTTAATCCTTCGCAAATTTTATTCATATTTGAAGAAGAGTTATTAAGATTTTCGCACAATTCATAACTGAGCTTTAAACTAACAGAAATACTTTGTTATATAGACGTCTTTATATGAAAGTAACATTTTTAAACCAACGATTTATTACCATAATTTAAAGTATTTATACAATTTTAATTATTTTTTTGATATTTTACAAGTGATTATAAAGTAGCCGTCTTGAGTATGGATATGTTTCCGATTTCAGGATTCAAAACTGCTACTTTAAAATCAGTTTGCCTCAAAAAAAACTCTATATATACATGTATATATATATTATATTTTAGCCTGAGATCATACCAAAGACATATATAATTTAAAGTGATACGACTGTTAACGGCATTTGACCGACGAAAAAGTCTAAATAAGTTTGAGTCTTGGTAATTAGGATCTTAAGATACTTTTGCAGATTGTGACTAAATAAACAAAAGTAACAAAAAACTAAACCTTAGAAAATCAGTATTATATGATTAAAATTGTGTATTAAATAAGAATAAAATCAACTTTAACATCTATGTCGAATTTATCCAGGCAATTAAAAAAAAAACTATCATAATATTCTACCGCCAGGTTCAACAAAAAGAGTGCCTTGCGATTGCGAAAAGAACAGGTAACGTCCTAATAGCCAAACATCTTTCCGTACTGAATGAAATGTGTTTATATAGTTATTGTGGCTCCAATAATACTTAATAATATCTGTTTATATAGTTACTGGGGCTCCAATAAAGGCACTATTAAAAGAACTTTTAATGGCAGGACGTCGTTTCGACGTCTTCACGACGTCGCTCGGTTTATGACGTAATAGATAAGCTATTATGTTCCGTTGGTTAAATACCGTTTATCATTATGATTTTGAGCTTGTCTCATTGCAGGTGGTTATGCAAAAAATTAATTTTTTTCCCTTTAGAAATCTTAAGATGACGTCAACTTAGTGTCTAAAAATAGGATACATCGGCATTATTGTGTGTGTCATTTGGACGTATATCTGTCCTTTGTGTAAACGTCAGTTACGATTTCATGTCACGACGTCTAATTGCAACCTGGTAGTAATGATCGCTGTTTTTATTTTAATTTACTTAAGTATTTGCGAATTTCTAATTTTGAAAGTAAACAACAACGGTATGCACTATATGCGAATGTCTTTAATACGACTAGTTTTAAGGATTCTTTTCATCTCCATTAATGAGATAGTGTAGAAATAACATGGGAAATAATGTTAACAAACTCTAACATACACCTACAGCAACATTAGAAACTAAAATCTCATGCACATCACACAACATGCCCACCCTCTCGACGTTTCATAATTGGCTTTTAGAAATTCGAGGCTTACACTGTAGGTTCGTTTAGCTTGCAATTATGCAGCTTTTGACTGAGGCTTCTACGTTTTGGGATTACAATCCCTAGCTTAACATACCAAATAACACTGGCTAACGCTTTGGCTACCAAGCATCACCTGGATTCAAAGTTAGTCATGAAAATCTATTCTTTGACGTATTTGTAATAAGGTACAAAATAGCCTACATAGCTCTATGGGAGTTTCAGCTTTCTATGTTGAAATGCAAGCACGACAAAGTGCTCATGCTACAGGCTGATATAATATTGAAGCTTATGGCGTTTAACTTAATGACTGTAATTGTGTGATTGATCAGAAATATCGACATAATTTAGTTTGCAGTTTGGGACTAAAACAATGTCAGCTTATAATTAACTATTCATAATTATTCTGGCTATTGTTTGTTATTTATTACCGCCATCTCACCTAGATAGTCCCTATTAATATAATATGATAGACTAAACATGGTGAAAAATTACGAGTAAGTCAAACAAAAACACAGCAAAGTAAACAGAGTTGGTTAAGTGGCGTAGACAGAATTTCGACCACAATCCTACAGATTTTCGGTTTTGTCTTTAGATTTAAGGTTTTTTCTTTAGTTTTAGGGTTGGCAAGATAAGGTTCAGTCAGCAGTTTGATATCAGAAAATTAGTTTCGGTATGAATAAGCTCATAACGAGACCAAAACATATCTGATTTTATTCGGCTTATTCCTTGTGCTGGAGGTAAAATAGTACCGTTTATATGTTATCTATTTTACTGAAAATATATTTTAGTCTTTAATTGCAAAATGTTTGGTGACTACTTACCTCTCTGTCTCACGCCTAACTGCAGTTGGATTATGGTTCCGAACTGAATATATGCTTTTGTTCAATTATTTGCCGGTGGAGTGCTGGGCTATATTTTTTTTATGGGATAGGAGGGCAAACGAGCATGCGGCTCAACTGGTGGTAAGTGATCACCGTCGCCCACGAATATCCGCAACACCAGAGATATCGAGGATGCGTTGCCGGCCTTTGAGGAGGGAATATGCTCTCTTCTTGAAGGCCCCTAGGTCGTATCCGTTCGGAAATACTGCACCTGGCAGCTGGTTCCATATTGTGGCAGTGCGAGGTAGAAAATGCCGTAAAAATCGCAAAGTTGTGGACTTCCAGATGTCGACATGAAATTGATGAAACATCATACTTTGCAAATTGATGAAATTTTATCCCCCCATTTCTACCCGTGGGTGTCGTACGAGGCGACTAAGGGTAACACACCAGAAGGAGAGCAGCAGCGTTTTCTGATGAACTGATATCACACACTGGGGTCTACAAGATGCCAGCCAAGCGTGGGGATTATGGCACATCCCCCATAATGGGGGAGGCTGTGTTCACCAGTCGACAATCGGCTGATTAAGTACAGTACAGTCTGTTATTTTCTGTTCTGTACTGTACTGGAATCGATGTGGCTTTTCTTTAGGTACCAGCACATCTATATAATAATGGATCTAAATATTGATCATTATAAGTTGGTAGTTTAACCACTACCTTTCGTGCCTTAAATGGCCTTTTCAAGAAGACTGTTGAGCATCCGACGCGTATACGGTTAAGGTCGGATGCTCAACAGACTTCTTGAAAAGGCTTAATCGGCGCATTATTTCCCTCTCACATTTAATAATATGGAATTTTCCCTACATTACTTAAGCTGGGAACTAAACAGCTGAGGTGCGTTTCACCTTAATTTCATTAAAAGATACAATAAATAGTTTACCCAACATTTCACCAAGCGTTAATTTATTTTAATAGGATAGTTTAATATTCTGATAATTATTCAAATGAGAATGTGTTTTGAGATACCCAGAAATGTAAATAATTAATCATAAATGAAGAATTTAAGCTCTAAGCTTATTTGAACCAGTTTTATTCATGAGCGCTTATTACGAGTATTAAAAACATTTCAAAAACCAGTACTGTACGTATATTATAAAGCCCAGTGGTATTGTTCGAGTTTTGAGATTTTGTTATCATGGTAAAATTATTATTATCGTGTTCGTGTATTCAGTTAGACGGAAAATCGGATTAAATTGTTGCACTAGAATCAGCCTGCGGCTTTGCTCGCGTAGGCACTGGTTATATTGATCTCCCATTAGACACAACCGAGAAAATAATTTATACGTATATTTAATTTTAATTTATTAGAAACATTCTAATTTTTAATCCGTTTAGACATTGCTGCTTAAAGCAAAGACAAATACATACACAATTGCTTACAATACGAGTATGAACATTCGTTTGAGACGCAACGTGTGTCGACACTTTAGTGCCGTAAAATCTTATTGAGACAAATGTCGCGTCACGACTAAGAGCCGTGCATATATACTCACGTTATATTATTCACAAACCCAACATTAGTGTGGCATCTACGAATAAATATGAATAAATATGAAAAGAAATGTAATTCAAGCTCAAAAACAACAGAACGCAAACTATACCGCAGCGGGCGTGGCTTAAAAAGTGTACCGCGCGGTGCTGTCAGTTCGCCGCGTGGGCTCGAGTCATGCGGTTGTACCGCGGGAATTTTCAACTGAATTTATCAATGTTTTTCTGCGTTCTTTAATTCTGAAAAAATACCATAGTGTGTAGTAGAATGGTCCAGAAGCCATACGGATATAAAAAAATCGGGAATAACTTGTATAAACGAGTAAATAACAATATTTTGGAAACCCATACTTGACTACCCTGGATAGTTTTATGCAACATGAATTTTACATGAAGTCAAAAATAACTTCGGAACATTGTTAGTCTGAGAACATTATATCTGAAAACGATTCCCAATTTTTTTTAAAACAAATACTACAAACTATATACAACACTACAGCTACTACAATACTACAGCTACTACAGTAAAAGCATTTGGACTCATAGGGAGTCCAAATGCTCTAGCCCACTATCAGTTGGCAGCGTGCCCAGCATGCTGGCAGCATTGCCCCGTTGAATTGCAATGCTTATTCTTTGAGCCAAATAGGTGCCAGCATTTTGATCACGCGTCGCATCGATCAAGCGCTCTGATAAATTTTGGAAAACACGATGAGCTCCCGGTCCCCACGGACCCAACGTATCCACACCAAACGGCTCAAATATGTAACCCATACCGAGGTTAGCATATTTGCGCCGCTTGAGTTGCTCTGCCGAAGTAGCCGCGGCGCCAGCCCTCACGTGGGTTTCAGAAAGGTGTGACGGCGCTAAAGTGTCTACGCATGTAGCGTCCCACACTAAGGGCCGTCCTAACTTCCATGGAACCAGAGTCATAGTATATAGTTTGTAGTATTTGTTTAATAAAGGCATACCGCCATAAAATAAAAAAAAAATTTTTTTTCGTATGCTTAATTTTTCATGTCAAACATGTACTACAAATGTCATAAAAAACCTTTGATAAAGTTCCTCAATTCTAATTTAGTATTTATGCTTCTAATGACATAAAAAATATCCTAGGAGTAGGGCTTTGTTCTGACAACTGTCAAAGTGTAAATTGATGTCGTTTTTGTCAGATTTGGTTTAATATTTGGAAAACAAACGAAATAAAAATTACAAATAAATTGATATTAGGTCTTATAGCTGTCATACGTAAGAATAATTTCTAAGTAATTTTTATGTAATTTTAATCCAAAATATGAAATAGAAACGGAAAAATATGACATTAACTGTCATTTTGACAGCTGTCATGCTTGAGATCTATTTCTAGATAACTATAATGTCATTTGTACCTAAAACATAAAATTAAAACAGATAAATACTACATCAACTGCCTCGTTGATAGTTGTCACACCTATGGCTGCGGTATTGTTAGTTCCAATAGGTATATATAATCCATCTACTTAATTTGGTACAATGGAATACTAGAATAATAGTTCTGGGCATGCTGGGCACGCTGACAACTGGTAGAGAGCTGGAGTGTTCAGACTGCCTGCAAGCCTGAAATGGCAGCTAGGTTGATTAAATGCTTTCATTGTAATAACTAAAAGTATTTATTACAGTTTGCAGCATTTTGTTAAAATACATACCACCAAAAAAACTTGATGTACTTATTAATCTATCACACGCAATAAGACATTTTTAAAATCTAATTTAATTCTAAGTTATATCCTACTATCAATATTAACTTGGAAAAAATACTTGAAATCCATTTCATTTTTCCGCGCATTATATATACCGACTATTATAGAATATTATTTCCAAGAAAGTAATTCCAATCTACTGAAATAAATTGCATTAAAAATCTAAAATATTTTATTGGAAAAATCTGTAATAGAAAATGAATACGTAAACAAGTTTACATAATGTGGCATAACGCCATCCATGCGTATGTAAAGCTGGGAACGCACTACAGAGTTGCGTCGCGACGCGGTATATAGAAAAAGTCGGCTCAGCCGACTTTTTCGTTCATAATAGCAATACGGCGTAGCAGAACGGTTCTTCTAGCTAATGGCAAAAATTCGAAATGGATAAACTTGTCGAAGTAAAATAATCGTAGTGTCTTGCAAAGAGGCCGATATAGCTGAAAAATTAATAAGTGTTATATTTAAGTGCAAGATATAACAAAATTATCGTTCGAAAAAAACTCTTTTTCACAACTCTAGCATTGCAAATGGTACAGTGGACTGTTCTGAGCTCCTCGAGCTGATAGGATTACGCCTTCATGCAGCTGTATTGAGAAAACCCAAAACTTTATCTGTTCCGTTAGTTAAGACTAATTATAGGCAAAATGTATTCATTATGCGTGCAAGTGCTTCGTTTAACAACTTGACAGATACAGATATTGATTTATACAATACCTCGACTACCAAACTGAAACGTTTACTTATTGAAAAAATATTCTGTACTAGTTAATTTGAACCTTAAGTATTGTATTGTATTGTTTATTTCTTTTCATTAGTTAGTCATCCACTCAAAACATTTTATTTTATAATTTTTTTAACCTATAAGTGGAAACTTGTAATTGGCCATCAGCATTACATGTGTTTTTTTCATGTAGTATATAAATAAATTAATTAATGTTATTTGCCTAGCTGTAAGTTTTATGTAAATTCTAAAATAAAATAAAATAAAACAACTCTTCAGATCTAATGATCGATTTCACACAGATTTTAGAACGTAAAATAAAGTCTTGTGTATTGTTGAAACGTGAAATGACTGGATAATTTTACTGCACCGCGTCTCTCCGGTGCCGAAAGGCATGGCGTGACGCAGAGTTGCCTTCGGAGACATCTCTGTAGCACTGCGCCGTGCCTCTCCGAAGCCACATCACTATAGTGCGGTTTACGCCATTTATAAATCTATACAAATTAATATTTTCCGAGCCGCACCGTTTCGCTGCCGCGTTGTGCCGCAGTAGTGCGGTTTGGCCTTAGGCAATGACGGCGGTGACAACATCACTTTGACGCGACCAATCAGATGCGATCATTTCAAAGCGCCAAATCAATTGACCAATCCAATTGAATTTAGATAATTGTGCGTGTTTTGTTACTTGTGAACTTGCTGAGGCCGAAATCAAAGCGGTCAAGGTATCAGAGTTATACTTCTTTACTTTATATTTATTCGTAGTGTGGCATGCTAATTATGTGTCGACGCTTTATGACCGTTTCTTATTTCTTAGTCAAAAGTCGCTGTGCAACTAAAATTATTACAAATAATATTTGTTTATAAAGAAGTTGGTTACATATTTGAGCCATTTAGTGTAGTGATATTGAGTCTGTGTCTAAATGCGTACTGGACAAAATAAGACTTCAATTACAATTTGGATAAAAAACGTAAGAGATGGCTAATAAATCCTGTGGGGCCCAGAAGCTCAAAGTATTAACGTTCCTTACTTATCATGACCCTGGTGAATGCAATGCGTGACCGGAATACTGAGACTTATGTGGTTCAACGAATAAGCATTTCAATATTTTAATAAAAAGGATTGAAGCTGCCAGCATGCACTCCGACAGCTGGTGTTCTGATAGCGTATTTGGATTATCCGTAGATGTAGAATTACTCAAATGCTTCCAGTGTAATAGGGAAAATATTGATCTAATAATATTTTAAACTGCCATATAAAAACAATAATCAATTTAGTACTGAAACCACAAAGTACTAAGTGTTTTTTTTTATTCTGTATGAATAAAAATTTTCTTCAACAATAAAAATAGCATAAGACAGTTTTAAATATATTGAACTTGGCTTGTTTTATTAGCCTTTATAATTTTTTACACGACGGCAGCCCAAAAAAAGGAGTGTTATGATTACAGGGATCATGTATGTATGTTTGTGAGTTTCTTTATTCCACCATAATTTCTAAACGTTCTAACCGATTTCAATGTAACATATACAGAGCGTTCCACAGATATGCTACACGGAGGAAAAGTATCTTGAATATTGTAAATGGAACATTTTACTGAAAAAAGACTTTTTGACTAATTGACTTTCAAAATAATAATTTAAAGTGCGTTCAGAGATATTTAACTAATCGCATGGTTGAACCGGGAATCGAACCCGTTCCACGAGAAAAATAATCAACTTGTAGCTTTATCATAACGATCAAAAGGCTTCATCATAAGGATATTTTTATGCTAAATAACATAGTGTCAGAAATAAAAGGAAGACCATGAATTTACTGTTTTAATACATAATTATTATGTTATCAAATGCTCGAAATGAGTCCCTTCCTGTTGAATACAAAGTCGAACTCTTTTGATTATTTCGCTCACTGGCAATATTTTGATCTTGTTGTGCATATTTAGAATAATACGTCTAATTTCTGCTTGTATTTCGTGGACACTTTCATACAAATTCTTGTAATTTTTTTTTTACAATTCCCTATAAACAATGTAACACTATTTTATCATGCCCTTAAATTGCAATAGGGAAATGATGCGTACTTTTCAAGTGGGTACATTTATTAGTAATAGGTACTTCTGATAATATCAGTTGTATGAGTATGTCCTTACGGCAGTCAGCTTTTCATTTTAATGTATTTACAAAGTTTCACATCAAGTGTTAAAATTCATTGTCTTCCTTTTATTCTTGACTATGTTATTTAGCAAAAAACAACCCTTATGATGAAACCTTTCGATCGGTATGATAAAGCTACAGGTTGATAACTAGGGTTCCGTACCCAAAGGGTAAAAACGGAACCCTATTACCGAGACTTCGCTGTCCGTCCGTGCGTCCGTCCGTCTGTCACCAGGCTGTATCTCAAGAACGATTAGCTAGACAGTTGAGATTTTCACAGTTGATGTATTTCTATTGCCGCTATAACAACAAATACTAAAAATAAAATAAAATATATATTTAAGTGGGGCTCTCATAAAACAAACTTGATTTTTTTACCGTTTCGTGCTCGATACTAATAACGGTGACAGGTAGACGCTTTAACTATTCACAGAATATTTAGTTTATGTTCTCTTTAAATATGATTAATTAAAATAAAATAAATAATTAAGGGGGCTCCCATATAATAGAAGAGGTTTTCGCCGTACCTACCCAGCTCAATCGGACACTGCGAAAAGTGTCTGTAACTTGCAAGATTAGTTTACAGATAATGGTACGGAACCCTTCGTGCGCGAGTCCCATTCGCACTTGGCCGGTATTTTTTTCGTGTAACGGGTTCGATTTCTGGTTCAACCTTTAACTATTTAAATTTGTATGAATGCAATTTAAATTGTTTTTTAAATTCATATAATGTCTTCTTTCAGTAGAATGTTCCATCTACAATACTCAAGCTACTTTCCCTCCATGTGCCATAACTGTGGGACGCCCTGTATAGTTAGATTCGTATTGACAGCGCAAGTGACACTAGGCACGTAATGCATAAAAGTAAATAAAATAAACAAACTGGTGGATTTTAGACGCCATATATAAAATATATTGATTTTCTTCCAAACCTATCGGATTATTAGGAGGTTATTAAGATGAAGGGCTTTAAAACACAATTCCATAAATATATTATATACTCGTAACTAGCAGGTTTATGTTCAATGAAACGATAAAACGTTTAACGAAAATGAATAGTGTGCGGTTGGGATTTTTAGTATTTTGATTAATTTAATGTGTATTAAAGTCTGTATCGGTTTAAGGTATATAACGTACTCATTGTAACACATTTTTAAGACAAATCTCCCTAAAAAATAATGTACTTATATAATACGAGGGCGACCTACGAATAAATGATAAAATGGCGAAATTAAAATTAGACTTGTAAACTATGTATAAATTAAGAACAGACAAATTGAGTATTTCATCCTTTTATCAAAGTCAGTAAAAATTAAGTTAAAATTTTGAAAAAAAAATTTACTCAATTTTATTTATTTGTCATTTGTTTTACTATTTGATGACAAATAGAAAATTGTCTGTGTCTCGTCTTTGAGACGATGAATTTTTCGTGCAATGATTTTTTATGACTTTCGATGACATTTAAATCAATAAGAAAGTTGTGATGGACTACGATTGGCCTTTCACAATGAAGCCCCAACACGTGCCACTGTTTACTACTGGTTAATTGAGATTAAACGTAGTCACACTAATCTCAGCGATGATCGGGCGTGAGGGACGCCCTTCTACGGCGACGACTGAAGAGAACATCAGTGTTGTGCGACATATTATAGAGGCTGATAGAAGAGTGATCTATCAACAGATTCGGACAAGCTTAGGTATCGGTATGCGTAAGTGCACAAAATCCTCCATGAGCATTTAGCGGTCAGGAAGCTTTGTGCCCTGCGGATACCTCATAATTTGAGGCCCAAAAACTCCGTCGTGTTGATAGGTGCCATGAAATGGTTAAAAGATTGGACAAATGCTGTGTTCAACATCATTACTGGCAACGAAAGCTAGATTCACTGTAATGATCTTGAATCTAAAGGACAGTCTGATCAGTGGGTGTTTCCTTCCGAGGAGTTGCCAACAAAAGTGAAGAGAGGTCAAAGCGTGGGAAAAAAGTTGGTGGCTTCGTTCTTCTTCGGAAGCGCAGGTCATTACGAGACAATTGTTTTAGAAGATCGAAAAACAGTTACTGCAGGTTGGTACACTAGCAACGTAGTAGCCACTAGTCTTGGAAAAAGTTCGATAGAAACGACCTCGCAGTAGGATCCTACTTCACTACAACAACGCCTCATCGTACACCAGGCGAACGGTCGACTATTTTAATTTTGGCGACGTCTGACGTGGAATTACTGGGTCACCCGCCGTACCTTGCAATTTTTATTTATTTCCAAAAATAAAAGAAAAGCTTCGAGGTAAATGTTTTATGGGCGCCGATGAAGCTGTGGATGCGTTTCAAAAGGTCGTTGAAGAGACCCCTAAGGACGAGTGCGCGAAGTGCTTTTCTCAGTGGTTCCATCGGATGCAGCGATGTATTGACGTGAATGGACACTATTTTCAAAAGATATAATAAACCTAATAACTTGCTAGTTTAATCAGTTTTTGATTTCCTAAGAACTTTCAGTTTGACCCTCGTATTCACAACCTTGATCATGACCTGATAATGAATATTACACCTGAAAAATAAATCTCAATTATTTATTTTTCAGGTGTAATACAAAAAAGTAGTGAAATAAAACTTTTATGCGCCCTATGAGTGCGATATGTCCTATCTTCTAGAACTCACTGAGAAGAGTACGAAAATATTTTTTATAAAATTTTATATATTAATTAGAATAATACGCAGTCGGTAAACTTAGGTCAATTATTTGACGGAATCTATCTCAAAAACTAGACTATCAAGGAATCGGACAATTCGATATATTATGCAACATATCTTCTCCATAACCTAAATATAATGAAAACTTCGATTTATAATGTAATAATGAAGTCGTGAGTAACAATAACAAACATTTTTTCAATTCAGAAAAAAGACACTTACGTGCACTTGGCCAGATATAATATCTATAGAAAAAAGAAGGCACAAGTTTCATTTGAAAGCCAAACACTTTTTATTCAGAGCCAAACAAGGTAAAAAAATAGCCAGTATAATCCAGCCGTATAAAGGAACAATTCAATATTGGATCCAAAATGCCCAAACGAATTGTGTTATCGACAGCATCCCACGTCAAAGGTCGCTTTGACGGCTAAAAATCTTCATTAAATCACTTTGTTAATCTCTTTGTCACTGGTCAGTTTCACTATTTCATTGTTTTCCGATGGTTCTTTTGACGAACGAGTACTCGTATGGTACAGTGATAAATTGGATTGGTGGAGCGGCATATCGAACGCAGTAAAGTGCATCTATACTCGGAGATAAAGTAATTCCAACCGGCCGGTAATTAATTTATCCCAGGACTCTTTGAACCTGTGCCTACATCCATTAGACTGTAACCATATCATCCAGCAGAAATTCAGGCAAAACTGAATATACGAGTATGTATATATGCAAGTGAGTTAGTTGATTTTCCTCGGATCTATCGCGGACCGACGGTGCACAGGAAATTCTTTATTTCCGTCGCTCTACGGAGAGTTACGAAGTGAGTAGCGTAATTCTGACACCATCTCCATACTTTGTTAGGATTTCCCGTGGGCGTGCTTTGTAAGTACGCTACTTGGACACGGTAGTGGAGTGAAGTAGTAGGCAATACAGAGACATCAACTGGTTTATGGTGATATAACGTTATTTTACTGTAGTGGCTCTTGACTGTGGTTTTGCTACCGTGGCATTTAAAGGTTTGCTTTTATCTGCCGGACCTTATATCGTCGCTAATCCCTAAGCCGGCGATAGAGGGCAATGCAGCGTCAGACACCAACTGTTCTTTTCATTTTTCTAATTTATTTTACTATTGCGCACAAAATGAAATTATTCAGCAAAAAAGGAGAAAAGAGTTTTGTTACTTGTGTTCATTTAAGTTTTTAGTGGCAGCAGAAATTAAATTTCAAAAATAGTATTTTGTATAATGAGTGCCTAAAACTAGTATTTTTGGTCGAGAGATTTAATTGCCTTGCTGTATAATAGGCGACATGTGATATTTAGGTTTAGACAAAAATATGTTTTATGCACCTGTAATACACTCGGGATTTCACTCCAATTGCGAGGAAATAAAAAAGTTATATGTATTGTAAAATATATTACTCGTAATATATTTTACAATATTACGAGTAATATATTTTACAATATTACGAGTAATATATTTTACAATATAACTTTTTTATTTTAAATCGAAATTGATATTTGAATATAGGACGTTACGTTAAGTTATTTTACGAGTGTCATTGTAAAAGAAATATAATTAGGATTTAAATTATACCTACAAACTGTAGATATATCGGTACTATTAAAGCCCCAGGCAAACTTCTGAGATGTTATTTATCACATACTACATTTTCAAAAACGTTCCGTTTGTAATAAATTTCATATAGAGCAGGTATTATACCCATCAAGGCATGCATATTGACGACACAATGATACTCAAAATATGTAGAACAGTGTTCAAATATAAGTTTAAATTTTAATTAAATATATATTACTTATAATACAGTAAATAAATCATTGTTTCATTTCCTTACAATCGAAGTGAAAATACGAGTGTATTACTCTGTGGACCCACATACCTCTGAGGTATATATTTTCATCAACATCGGTCGAGTAGTATTTCAGTTACACTCAACTAACTGAACAAGTATACAATTAATTATTTGTCTTTCCATTGAAATTAAAACTACAAGTAAGATATAATTATGGAAATCATTTTTATTAAGCCCTTCATTTTGGTACCCCGTTTAATAAGTTTGGAAGCAAACCTGGCAGCTGTTTATTTTTTTCATTTTTGTGTACCTCGTATCACTTGGTTTTTATATCGCGGTAAACATAAAATTTTATTTTTAGAGGACGTGTTATTTGGTTTTGTAGCTTTTAAGGGAAAATAAAACTAAACATGAAATAAATACAGATCAATCTCAATAAGCGCTGGCGTGTGGTAGCTATGGCTTTTTGTTTTTCCGAAATGCGTGAAAATTATATATGTGGTACAAATGTCCGCGATTAACACGTATTTGTTAAGAAATATAAGGAATCAGGTTTTAGCAAATGTTGATGTGAAAATTCATTATCCTTTGAGAGGAGTACCAAAAAAAAATATATACATCTATTCGAATAGAATTTACTTATTTCTCGTATTCAGGGACTAAAATAGCTTTTTAATCCCTGAAGGACAAAAAGTGATTTTAATTTAGAATATGGATATTTTGTAAAGTTATCACAAACATTGTATGAACAAGTTACAGGCTGTATTTTTTTGAGCCTGAACAACATCTTCGACCACATCATCACTTACCATCAGGTGAGATAGTGGTCAAAGGCTGACCTATAAGGCATAAAAAAAAACATATTTTATATTATAAAACTTTTTTACACGTTAAAAATTTATTTCGGTCCTCAAAAACTACACCTTGAGTCAACGTTTTCTGAGACAATTTCTAATTCTCAAGCTTTAAATAAATCGACAACTGTAACGGATGGTACTTTTAAAATCGTTACGATGCACTTCCATAATTGTTCAAATATAAATATTAGCCTCTAACTTTTTCTATGCTATGCCTTATTTTTCTACTATCTTAATAAATAAATGTATTCTTTTTATTCATAAGTTGCACTTACTTATTTTCTCATATAGGGTGATAAAAAGTACAGTGTTCACCTCGGAAGCCATCAACTATTTAACCTCGAGTTACTTTGAATCCCTCGCTGCAATCGTGATTCTACTATATAGAATCCTTCGTTCCCCTCTGGATTCAAAGAAACACTCTCGCCTTTAAAATGGTTGTTTGCTCCCTTGGTAAACAATCTACTATTAAAACAGCTACACTCTAGTTTTTTTCCTTACGCTGTAATGGGTTACCAAAACAACATATATGTTTTCTTAATTTAAATAACGATCCTTTGAAGAGAAGTTTACCTTCTCTTCAGTTGGTCAGAACCGTACACTTTAGTACTTTAATGATATTTAAATCATTTAATGAACTTTAATTAAAGCTAAGTAGAGCTCACACGATGCTAGTAATAAATTGACTAATTTTGCTAAAGCTCTTTTCTGACCTCGAAACGAAACGCAAAAAAGCAAACTCTGATATTATATTCCTTTAATTTGTCCCCCTCATGGGGACTAGAAAAACAAGCAAGTTAAGGGTGACGTTAGATCGGAGTTATTTGCATCATGCTGGGCCTAATAATTATGAAAAAAAAGTCTAGTAGGTATATACTACTAGATAGCTGCAAAAACCATTCTATAAAAATCTAAAAAATATATTTAAAAGTCAGATAAAATGTTCTAGCATAGATTATATGAAATATACCTTCTTAATTGCTAATCGCCAATTCGCATTGCACCTATAATCTATTTATTTCGATATTCAGGAATTATTCAGAATAACAGCACAGCATTTTGTTTAGCTATTCAAATAGCCATCTATTTTTAAAGAAACTAATCGTCCTTTGATAATTTGGTGAGTAAAATGGAAATGAACCTCTTATTTACGAAAATATTATTGTGTTTCTAAATATTGCTATAGACGGTAGATATATATATATATATATGCGGACATGAGATTTGTTGTATTTTTTACAGGTATGAAACATCTGTATGTGGGAGGGTGTTTTTTAAATGTGTGTACTATATACTTTTTCACTGTGGTATTTTTTTTTCTTTTTTATGCTATTGTGCCGGAACAAGCTCGACGCCCACCTGATGTCTAGAACAGATGCATTTCATCACAAGTGACGAATTGCACTGCGCCCGTCATCTTAAGACATACTTGTTAAGTCTCATGTGCCTGTAATTTCACTGGCTCTCAAGGAGTGCTGCCGGAACACTCCGTTAGGTGTTTGGTGACAGATTTTCTACTTGAGGGTGGTAGCTAGCCAGAGGGGTAATCGCAAAATGCACTTCCAAGCCGGCGGTGGGGATCGAACCAGGGACCTGCGGCACGGCAGTCCATAGCTTTACCTACCGCTCGGCCATCACTGCTTCAAGCATTGCCTCCTAGCATTATATAAACGATTTGAAAAGCTGGTATTATTGAGAAGGTTGTGAGCCAAGGTGAAATATGACTTGAGTTTAAGCGCAACTTACGTTTATCTATACAATACCTACATATATTAGAGAAATGACGTTGGGTTTATTTAAAAATTTTTAAAATGTGTTATTATTTACTTCTAAAAAACCTATTGTGATTGGGGTGTTATTGTAATTAAGGCGCTCAACAGGGCTTATAAACGGGTCGGACTGAAGTTTAACACCAATCGATCTTAGGGCTGGAGAGGGAAGGGGAGTGTGAAGGGGTGTTGAACCCACTTTTGAGGTGGGACTTACGAGAACCCCCGTTTTAGACCTGTGATGTTTCATTTCATTCTAGCCTGACTTTCTCATCAATTAAGGATTTATATATAGGATTTGGGATTAAGGCTAATCTATAGTTGGAGGTATGGAGGGAGTAATATTAGTATATTCTAGGTCGTAATCCTTTTCAAAACAGAACATTTATATTGAAATATTTACTTAAACTATTTTTACTAATTTTGACGATCATTGACACTTGTAATACCTATTTTCAATGAATGAATATTCTTCTTTAAAAAAGATATCCTATTTGAGACTGCAAAAAGTCCTATAATAAGACGTTTAAAAAGTATGTATCGTTAAGTTTATTAGTGTTAAACTAAAGTTAAGATTTTAAACACCCTGATTAGTCGTGAGGTAGTATTTACTAATTGAACGATGTAAGTGTTTATCTTGTGGGCAAAGCGAGTAACCGCAAAATGCCCTAGCACCAGACATTGAAGCTCAAGCTCGCACAAGATGGATGTCACGCTCGGCCATAACCATTACAATTGCGTCATCGTTCTTCAGAACTTTGGCGTAACATCGTTTTACTAGACTTTTATTTTAATTAATGTTTTTAATCCTTCGCAAATTTTATTCATATTTGAAGAAGAGTTATTAAGATTTTCGCACAATTCATAACTGAGCTTTAAACTAACAGAAATACTTTGTTATATAGACGTCTTTATATGAAAGTAACATTTTTAAACCAACGATTTATTACCATAATTTAAAGTATTTATACAATTTTAATTATTTTTTTGATATTTTACAAGTGATTATAAAGTAGCCGTCTTGAGTATGGATATGTTTCCGATTTCAGGATTCAAAACTGCTACTTTAAAATCAGTTTGCCTCAAAAAAAAACTCTATATATACATGTATATATATATTATATTTTAGCCTGAGATCATACCAAAGACATATATAATTTAAAGTGATACGACTGTTAACGGCATTTGACCGACGAAAAAGTCTAAATAAGTTTGAGTCTTGGTAATTAGGATCTTAAGATACTTTTGCAGATTGTGACTAAATAAACAAAAGTAACAAAAAACTAAACCTTAGAAAATCAGTATTATATGATTAAAATTGTGTATTAAATAAGAATAAAATCAACTTTAACATCTATGTCGAATTTATCCAGGCAATTAAAAAAAAAAACTATCATAATATTCTACCGCCAGGTTCAACAAAAAGAGTGCCTTGCGATTGCGAAAAGAACAGGTAACGTCCTAATAGCCAAACATCTTTCCGTACTGAATGAAATGTGTTTATATAGTTATTGTGGCTCCAATAATACTTAATAATATCTGTTTATATAGTTACTGGGGCTCCAATAAAGGCACTATTAAAAGAACTTTTAATGGCAGGACGTCGTTTCGACTTCTTCACGACGTCGCTCGGTTTATGACGTAATAGATAAGCTATTATGTTCCGTTGGTTAAATACCGTTTATCATTATGATTTTGAGCTTGTCTCATTGCAGGTGGTTATGCAAAAAATTAAATTTTTGCCCTTTAGAAATCTTAAGATGACGTCAACTTAGTGTCTAAAAATAGGATACATCGGCATTATTGTGTGTGTCATTTGGACGTATATCTGTCCTTTGTGTAAACGTCAGTTACGATTTCATGTCACGACGTCTAATTGCAACCTGGTAGTAATGATCGCTGTTTTTATTTTAATTTACTTAAGTATTTGCGAATTTCTAATTTTGAAAGTAAACAACAACGGTATGCACTATATGCGAATGTCTTTAATACGACTAGTTTTAAGGATTCTTTTCATCTCCATTAATGAGATAGTGTAGAAATAACATGGGAAATAATGTTAACAAACTCTAACATACACCTACAGCAACATTAGAAACTAAAATCTCATGCACATCACACAACATGCCCACCCTCTCGACGTTTCATAATTGGCTTTTAGAAATTCGAGGCTTACACTGTAGGTTCGTTTAGCTTGCAATTATGCAGCTTTTGACTGAGGCTTCTACGTTTTGGGATTACAATCCCTAGCTTAACATACCAAATAACACTGGCTAACGCTTTGGCTACCAAGCATCACCTGGATTCAAAGTTAGTCATGAAAATCTATTCTTTGACGTATTTGTAATAAGGTACAAAATAGCCTACATAGCTCTATGGGAGTTTCAGCTTTCTATGTTGAAATGCAAGCACGACAAAGTGCTCATGCTACAGGCTGATATAATATTGAAGCTTATGGCGTTTAACTTAATGACTGTAATTGTGTGATTGATCAGAAATATCGACATAATTTAGTTTGCAGTTTGGGACTAAAACAATGTCAGCTTATAATTAACTATTCATAATTATTCTGGCTATTGTTTGTTATTTATTACCGCCATCTCACCTAGATAGTCCCTATTAATATAATATGATAGACTAAACATGGTGAAAAATTACGAGTAAGTCAAACAAAAACACAGCAAAGTAAACAGAGTTGGTTAAGTGGCGTAGACAGAATTTCGACCACAATCCTACAGATTTTCGGTTTTGTCTTTAGATTTAAGGTTTTTTCTTTAGTTTTAGGGTTGGCAAGATAAGGTTCAGTCAGCAGTTTGATATCAGAAAATTAGTTTCGGTATGAATAAGCTCATAACGAGACCAAAACATATCTGATTTTATTCGGCTTATTCCTTGTGCTGGAGGTAAAATAGTACCGTTTATATGTTATCTATTTTACTGAAAATATATTTTAGTCTTTAATTGCAAAATGTTTGGTGACTACTTACCTCTCTGTCTCACGCCTAACTGCAGTTGGATTATGGTTCCGAACTGAATATATGCTTTTGTTCAATTATTTGCCGGTGGAGTGCTGGGCTATATTTTTTTTATGGGATAGGAGGGCAAACGAGCATGCGGCTCAACTGGTGGTAAGTGATCACCGTCGCCCACGAATATCCGCAACACCAGAGATATCGAGGATGCGTTGCCGGCCTTTGAGGAGGGAATATGCTCTCTTCTTGAAGGCCCCTAGGTCGTATCCGTTCGGAAATACTGCACCTGGCAGCTGGTTCCATATTGTGGCAGTGCGAGGTAGAAAATGCCGTAAAAATCGCAAAGTTGTGGACTTCCAGATGTCGACATGAAATTGATGAAACATCATACTTTGCAAATTGATGAAATTTTATCCCCCCATTTCTACCCGTGGGTGTCGTACGAGGCGACTAAGGGTAACACACCAGAAGGAGAGCAGCAGCGTTTTCTGATGAACTGATATCACACACTGGGGTCTACAAGATGCCAGCCAAGCGTGGGGATTATGGCACATCCCCCATAATGGGGGAGGCTGTGTTCACCAGTCGACAATCGGCTGATTAAGTACAGTACAGTCTGTTATTTTCTGTTCTGTACTGTACTGGAATCGATGTGGCTTTTCTTTAGGTACCAGCACATCTATATAATAATGGATCTAAATATTGATCATTATAAGTTGGTAGTTTAACCACTACCTTTCGTGCCTTAAATGGCCTTTTCAAGAAGACTGTTGAGCATCCGACGCGTATACGGTTAAGGTCGGATGCTCAACAGACTTCTTGAAAAGGCTTAATCGGCGCATTATTTCCCTCTCACATTTAATAATATGGAATTTTCCCTACATTACTTAAGCTGGGAACTAAACAGCTGAGGTGCGTTTCACCTTAATTTCATTAAAAGATACAATAAATAGTTTACCCAACATTTCACCAAGCGTTAATTTATTTTAATAGGATAGTTTAATATTCTGATAATTATTCAAATGAGAATGTGTTTTGAGATACCCAGAAATGTAAATAATTAATCATAAATGAAGAATTTAAGCTCTAAGCTTATTTGAACCAGTTTTATTCATGAGCGCTTATTACGAGTATTAAAAACATTTCAAAAACCAGTACTGTACGTATATTATAAAGCCCAGTGGTATTGTTCGAGTTTTGAGATTTTGTTATCATGGTAAAATTATTATTATCGTGTTCGTGTATTCAGTTAGACGGAAAATCGGATTAAATTGTTGCACTAGAATCAGCCTGCGGCTTTGCTCGCGTAGGCACTGGTTATATTGATCTCCCATTAGACACAACCGAGAAAATAATTTATACGTATATTTAATTTTAATTTATTAGAAACATTCTAATTTTTAATCCGTTTAGACATTGCTGCTTAAAGCAAAGACAAATACATACACAATTGCTTACAATACGAGTATGAACATTCGTTTGAGACGCAACGTGTGTCGACACTTTAGTGCCGTAAAATCTTATTGAGACAAATGTCGCGTCACGACTAAGAGCCGTGCATATATACTCACGTTATATTATTCACAAACCCAACATTAGTGTGGCATCTACGAATAAATATGAATAAATATGAAAAGAAATGTAATTCAAGCTCAAAAACAACAGAACGCAAACTATACCGCAGCGGGCGTGGCTTAAAAAGTGTACCGCGCGGTGCTGTCAGTTCGCCGCGTGGGCTCGAGTCATGCGGTTGTACCGCGGGAATTTTCAACTGAATTTATCAATGTTTTTCTGCGTTCTTTAATTCTGAAAAAATACCATAGTGTGTAGTAGAATGGTCCAGAAGCCATACGGATATAAAAAAATCGGGAATAACTTGTATAAACGAGTAAATAACAATATTTTGGAAACCCATACTTGACTACCCTGGATAGTTTTATGCAACATGAATTTTACATGAAGTCAAAAATAACTTCGGAACATTGTTAGTCTGAGAACATTATATCTGAAAACGATTCCCAATTTTTTTTAAAACAAATACTACAAACTATATACAACACTACAGCTACTACAATACTACAGCTACTACAGTAAAAGCATTTGGACTCATAGGGAGTCCAAATGCTCTAGCCCACTATCAGTTGGCAGCGTGCCCAGCATGCTGGCAGCATTGCCCCGTTGAATTGCAATGCTTATTCTTTGAGCCAAATAGGTGCCAGCATTTTGATCACGCGTCGCATCGATCAAGCGCTCTGATAAATTTTGGAAAACACGATGAGCTCCCGGTCCCCACGGACCCAACGTATCCACACCAAACGGCTCAAATATGTAACCCATACCGAGGTTAGCATATTTGCGCCGCTTGAGTTGCTCTGCCGAAGTAGCCGCGGCGCCAGCCCTCACGTGGGTTTCAGAAAGGTGTGACGGCGCTAAAGTGTCTACGCATGTAGCGTCCCACACTAAGGGCCGTCCTAACTTCCATGGAACCAGAGTCATAGTATATAGTTTGTAGTATTTGTTTAATAAAGGCATACCGCCATAAAATAAAAAAAAAATTTTTTTTCGTATGCTTAATTTTTCATGTCAAACATGTACTACAAATGTCATAAAAAACCTTTGATAAAGTTCCTCAATTCTAATTTAGTATTTATGCTTCTAATGACATAAAAAATATCCTAGGAGTAGGGCTTTGTTCTGACAACTGTCAAAGTGTAAATTGATGTCGTTTTTGTCAGATTTGGTTTAATATTTGGAAAACAAACGAAATAAAAATTACAAATAAATTGATATTAGGTCTTATAGCTGTCATACGTAAGAATAATTTCTAAGTAATTTTTATGTAATTTTAATCCAAAATATGAAATAGAAACGGAAAAATATGACATTAACTGTCATTTTGACAGCTGTCATGCTTGAGATCTATTTCTAGATAACTATAATGTCATTTGTACCTAAAACATAAAATTAAAACAGATAAATACTACATCAACTGCCTCGTTGATAGTTGTCACACCTATGGCTGCGGTATTGTTAGTTCCAATAGGTATATATAATCCATCTACTTAATTTGGTACAATGGAATACTAGAATAATAGTTCTGGGCATGCTGGGCACGCTGACAACTGGTAGAGAGCTGGAGTGTTCAGACTGCCTGCAAGCCTGAAATGGCAGCTAGGTTGATTAAATGCTTTCATTGTAATAACTAAAAGTATTTATTACAGTTTGCAGCATTTTGTTAAAATACATACCACCAAAAAAACTTGATGTACTTATTAATCTATCACACGCAATAAGACATTTTTAAAATCTAATTTAATTCTAAGTTATATCCTACTATCAATATTAACTTGGAAAAAATACTTGAAATCCATTTCATTTTTCCGCGCATTATATATACCGACTATTATAGAATATTATTTCCAAGAAAGTAATTCCAATCTACTGAAATAAATTGCATTAAAAATCTAAAATATTTTATTGGAAAAATCTGTAATAGAAAATGAATACGTAAACAAGTTTACATAATGTGGCATAACGCCATCCATGCGTATGTAAAGCTGGGAACGCACTACAGAGTTGCGTCGCGACGCGGTATATAGAAAAAGTCGGCTCAGCCGACTTTTTCGTTCATAATAGCAATACGGCGTAGCAGAACGGTTCTTCTAGCTAATGGCAAAAATTCGAAATGGATAAACTTGTCGAAGTAAAATAATCGTAGTGTCTTGCAAAGAGGCCGATATAGCTGAAAAATTAATAAGTGTTATATTTAAGTGCAAGATATAACAAAATTATCGTTCGAAAAAAACTCTTTTTCACAACTCTAGCATTGCAAATGGTACAGTGGACTGTTCTGAGCTCCTCGAGCTGATAGGATTACGCCTTCATGCAGCTGTATTGAGAAAACCCAAAACTTTATCTGTTCCGTTAGTTAAGACTAATTATAGGCAAAATGTATTCATTATGCGTGCAAGTGCTTCGTTTAACAACTTGACAGATACAGATATTGATTTATACAATACCTCGACTACCAAACTGAAACGTTTACTTATTGAAAAAATATTCTGTACTAGTTAATTTGAACCTTAAGTATTGTATTGTATTGTTTATTTCTTTTCATTAGTTAGTCATCCACTCAAAACATTTTATTTTATAATTTTTTTAACCTATAAGTGGAAACTTGTAATTGGCCATCAGCATTACATGTGTTTTTTTCATGTAGTATATAAATAAATTAATTAATGTTATTTGCCTAGCTGTAAGTTTTATGTAAATTCTAAAATAAAATAAAATAAAACAACTCTTCAGATCTAATGATCGATTTCACACAGATTTTAGAACGTAAAATAAAGTCTTGTGTATTGTTGAAACGTGAAATGACTGGATAATTTTACTGCACCGCGTCTCTCCGGTGCCGAAAGGCATGGCGTGACGCAGAGTTGCCTTCGGAGACATCTCTGTAGCACTGCGCCGTGCCTCTCCGAAGCCACATCACTATAGTGCGGTTTACGCCATTTATAAATCTATACAAATTAATATTTTCCGAGCCGCACCGTTTCGCTGCCGCGTTGTGCCGCAGTAGTGCGGTTTGGCCTTAGGCAATGACGGCGGTGACAACATCACTTTGACGCGACCAATCAGATGCGATCATTTCAAAGCGCCAAATCAATTGACCAATCCAATTGAATTTAGATAATTGTGCGTGTTTTGTTACTTGTGAACTTGCTGAGGCCGAAATCAAAGCGGTCAAGGTATCAGAGTTATACTTCTTTACTTTATATTTATTCGTAGTGTGGCATGCTAATTATGTGTCGACGCTTTATGACCGTTTCTTATTTCTTAGTCAAAAGTCGCTGTGCAACTAAAATTATTACAAATAATATTTGTTTATAAAGAAGTTGGTTACATATTTGAGCCATTTAGTGTAGTGATATTGAGTCTGTGTCTAAATGCGTACTGGACAAAATAAGACTTCAATTACAATTTGGATAAAAAACGTAAGAGATGGCTAATAAATCCTGTGGGGCCCAGAAGCTCAAAGTATTAACGTTCCTTACTTATCATGACCCTGGTGAATGCAATGCGTGACCGGAATACTGAGACTTATGTGGTTCAACGAATAAGCATTTCAATATTTTAATAAAAAGGATTGAAGCTGCCAGCATGCACTCCGACAGCTGGTGTTCTGATAGCGTATTTGGATTATCCGTAGATGTAGAATTACTCAAATGCTTCCAGTGTAATAGGGAAAATATTGATCTAATAATATTTTAAACTGCCATATAAAAACAATAATCAATTTAGTACTGAAACCACAAAGTACTAAGTGTTTTTTTTTATTCTGTATGAATAAAAATTTTCTTCAACAATAAAAATAGCATAAGACAGTTTTAAATATATTGAACTTGGCTTGTTTTATTAGCCTTTATAATTTTTTACACGACGGCAGCCCAAAAAAAGGAGTGTTATGATTACAGGGATCATGTATGTATGTTTGTGAGTTTCTTTATTCCACCATAATTTCTAAACGTTCTAACCGATTTCAATGTAACATATACAGAGCGTTCCACAGATATGCTACACGGAGGAAAAGTATCTTGAATATTGTAAATGGAACATTTTACTGAAAAAAGACTTTTTGACTAATTGACTTTCAAAATAATAATTTAAAGTGCGTTCAGAGATATTTAACTAATCGCATGGTTGAACCGGGAATCGAACCCGTTCCACGAGAAAAATAATCAACTTGTAGCTTTATCATAACGATCAAAAGGCTTCATCATAAGGATATTTTTATGCTAAATAACATAGTGTCAGAAATAAAAGGAAGACCATGAATTTACTGTTTTAATACATAATTATTATGTTATCAAATGCTCGAAATGAGTCCCTTCCTGTTGAATACAAAGTCGAACTCTTTTGATTATTTCGCTCACTGGCAATATTTTGATCTTGTTGTGCATATTTAGAATAATACGTCTAATTTCTGCTTGTATTTCGTGGACACTTTCATACAAATTCTTGTAATTTTTTTTTTACAATTCCCTATAAACAATGTAACACTATTTTATCATGCCCTTAAATTGCAATAGGGAAATGATGCGTACTTTTCAAGTGGGTACATTTATTAGTAATAGGTACTTCTGATAATATCAGTTGTATGAGTATGTCCTTACGGCAGTCAGCTTTTCATTTTAATGTATTTACAAAGTTTCACATCAAGTGTTAAAATTCATTGTCTTCCTTTTATTCTTGACTATGTTATTTAGCAAAAAACAACCCTTATGATGAAACCTTTCGATCGGTATGATAAAGCTACAGGTTGATAACTAGGGTTCCGTACCCAAAGGGTAAAAACGGAACCCTATTACCGAGACTTCGCTGTCCGTCCGTGCGTCCGTCCGTCTGTCACCAGGCTGTATCTCAAGAACGATTAGCTAGACAGTTGAGATTTTCACAGTTGATGTATTTCTATTGCCGCTATAACAACAAATACTAAAAATAAAATAAAATATATATTTAAGTGGGGCTCTCATAAAACAAACTTGATTTTTTTACCGTTTCGTGCTCGATACTAATAACGGTGACAGGTAGACGCTTTAACTATTCACAGAATATTTAGTTTATGTTCTCTTTAAATATGATTAATTAAAATAAAATAAATAATTAAGGGGGCTCCCATATAATAGAAGAGGTTTTCGCCGTACCTACCCAGCTCAATCGGACACTGCGAAAAGTGTCTGTAACTTGCAAGATTAGTTTACAGATAATGGTACGGAACCCTTCGTGCGCGAGTCCCATTCGCACTTGGCCGGTATTTTTTTCGTGTAACGGGTTCGATTTCTGGTTCAACCTTTAACTATTTAAATTTGTATGAATGCAATTTAAATTGTTTTTTAAATTCATATAATGTCTTCTTTCAGTAGAATGTTCCATCTACAATACTCAAGCTACTTTCCCTCCATGTGCCATAACTGTGGGACGCCCTGTATAGTTAGATTCGTATTGACAGCGCAAGTGACACTAGGCACGTAATGCATAAAAGTAAATAAAATAAACAAACTGGTGGATTTTAGACGCCATATATAAAATATATTGATTTTCTTCCAAACCTATCGGATTATTAGGAGGTTATTAAGATGAAGGGCTTTAAAACACAATTCCATAAATATATTATATACTCGTAACTAGCAGGTTTATGTTCAATGAAACGATAAAACGTTTAACGAAAATGAATAGTGTGCGGTTGGGATTTTTAGTATTTTGATTAATTTAATGTGTATTAAAGTCTGTATCGGTTTAAGGTATATAACGTACTCATTGTAACACATTTTTAAGACAAATCTCCCTAAAAAATAATGTACTTATATAATACGAGGGCGACCTACGAATAAATGATAAAATGGCGAAATTAAAATTAGACTTGTAAACTATGTATAAATTAAGAACAGACAAATTGAGTATTTCATCCTTTTATCAAAGTCAGTAAAAATTAAGTTAAAATTTTGAAAAAAAAATTTACTCAATTTTATTTATTTGTCATTTGTTTTACTATTTGATGACAAATAGAAAATTGTCTGTGTCTCGTCTTTGAGACGATGAATTTTTCGTGCAATGATTTTTTATGACTTTCGATGACATTTAAATCAATAAGAAAGTTGTGATGGACTACGATTGGCCTTTCACAATGAAGCCCCAACACGTGCCACTGTTTACTACTGGTTAATTGAGATTAAACGTAGTCACACTAATCTCAGCGATGATCGGGCGTGAGGGACGCCCTTCTACGGCGACGACTGAAGAGAACATCAGTGTTGTGCGACATATTATAGAGGCTGATAGAAGAGTGATCTATCAACAGATTCGGACAAGCTTAGGTATCGGTATGCGTAAGTGCACAAAATCCTCCATGAGCATTTAGCGGTCAGGAAGCTTTGTGCCCTGCGGATACCTCATAATTTGAGGCCCAAAAACTCCGTCGTGTTGATAGGTGCCATGAAATGGTTAAAAGATTGGACAAATGCTGTGTTCAACATCATTACTGGCAACGAAAGCTAGATTCACTGTAATGATCTTGAATCTAAAGGACAGTCTGATCAGTGGGTGTTTCCTTCCGAGGAGTTGCCAACAAAAGTGAAGAGAGGTCAAAGCGTGGGAAAAAAGTTGGTGGCTTCGTTCTTCTTCGGAAGCGCAGGTCATTACGAGACAATTGTTTTAGAAGATCGAAAAACAGTTACTGCAGGTTGGTACACTAGCAACGTAGTAGCCACTAGTCTTGGAAAAAGTTCGATAGAAACGACCTCGCAGTAGGATCCTACTTCACTACAACAACGCCTCATCGTACACCAGGCGAACGGTCGACTATTTTAATTTTGGCGACGTCTGACGTGGAATTACTGGGTCACCCGCCGTACCTTGCAATTTTTATTTATTTCCAAAAATAAAAGAAAAGCTTCGAGGTAAATGTTTTATGGGCGCCGATGAAGCTGTGGATGCGTTTCAAAAGGTCGTTGAAGAGACCCCTAAGGACGAGTGCGCGAAGTGCTTTTCTCAGTGGTTCCATCGGATGCAGCGATGTATTGACGTGAATGGACACTATTTTCAAAAGATATAATAAACCTAATAACTTGCTAGTTTAATCAGTTTTTGATTTCCTAAGAACTTTCAGTTTGACCCTCGTATTCACAACCTTGATCATGACCTGATAATGAATATTACACCTGAAAAATAAATCTCAATTATTTATTTTTCAGGTGTAATACAAAAAAGTAGTGAAATAAAACTTTTATGCGCCCTATGAGTGCGATATGTCCTATCTTCTAGAACTCACTGAGAAGAGTACGAAAATATTTTTTATAAAATTTTATATATTAATTAGAATAATACGCAGTCGGTAAACTTAGGTCAATTATTTGACGGAATCTATCTCAAAAACTAGACTATCAAGGAATCGGACAATTCGATATATTATGCAACATATCTTCTCCATAACCTAAATATAATGAAAACTTCGATTTATAATGTAATAATGAAGTCGTGAGTAACAATAACAAACATTTTTTCAATTCAGAAAAAAGACACTTACGTGCACTTGGCCAGATATAATATCTATAGAAAAAAGAAGGCACAAGTTTCATTTGAAAGCCAAACACTTTTTATTCAGAGCCAAACAAGGTAAAAAAATAGCCAGTATAATCCAGCCGTATAAAGGAACAATTCAATATTGGATCCAAAATGCCCAAACGAATTGTGTTATCGACAGCATCCCACGTCAAAGGTCGCTTTGACGGCTAAAAATCTTCATTAAATCACTTTGTTAATCTCTTTGTCACTGGTCAGTTTCACTATTTCATTGTTTTCCGATGGTTCTTTTGACGAACGAGTACTCGTATGGTACAGTGATAAATTGGATTGGTGGAGCGGCATATCGAACGCAGTAAAGTGCATCTATACTCGGAGATAAAGTAATTCCAACCGGCCGGTAATTAATTTATCCCAGGACTCTTTGAACCTGTGCCTACATCCATTAGACTGTAACCATATCATCCAGCAGAAATTCAGGCAAAACTGAATATACGAGTATGTATATATGCAAGTGAGTTAGTTGATTTTCCTCGGATCTATCGCGGACCGACGGTGCACAGGAAATTCTTTATTTCCGTCGCTCTACGGAGAGTTACGAAGTGAGTAGCGTAATTCTGACACCATCTCCATACTTTGTTAGGATTTCCCGTGGGCGTGCTTTGTAAGTACGCTACTTGGACACGGTAGTGGAGTGAAGTAGTAGGCAATACAGAGACATCAACTGGTTTATGGTGATATAACGTTATTTTACTGTAGTGGCTCTTGACTGTGGTTTTGCTACCGTGGCATTTAAAGGTTTGCTTTTATCTGCCGGACCTTATATCGTCGCTAATCCCTAAGCCGGCGATAGAGGGCAATGCAGCGTCAGACACCAACTGTTCTTTTCATTTTTCTAATTTATTTTACTATTGCGCACAAAATGAAATTATTCAGCAAAAAAGGAGAAAAGAGTTTTGTTACTTGTGTTCATTTAAGTTTTTAGTGGCAGCAGAAATTAAATTTCAAAAATAGTATTTTGTATAATGAGTGCCTAAAACTAGTATTTTTGGTCGAGAGATTTAATTGCCTTGCTGTATAATAGGCGACATGTGATATTTAGGTTTAGACAAAAATATGTTTTATGCACCTGTAATACACTCGGGATTTCACTCCAATTGCGAGGAAATAAAAAAGTTATATGTATTGTAAAATATATTACTCGTAATATATTTTACAATATTACGAGTAATATATTTTACAATATTACGAGTAATATATTTTACAATATAACTTTTTTATTTTAAATCGAAATTGATATTTGAATATAGGACGTTACGTTAAGTTATTTTACGAGTGTCATTGTAAAAGAAATATAATTAGGATTTAAATTATACCTACAAACTGTAGATATATCGGTACTATTAAAGCCCCAGGCAAACTTCTGAGATGTTATTTATCACATACTACATTTTCAAAAACGTTCCGTTTGTAATAAATTTCATATAGAGCAGGTATTATACCCATCAAGGCATGCATATTGACGACACAATGATACTCAAAATATGTAGAACAGTGTTCAAATATAAGTTTAAATTTTAATTAAATATATATTACTTATAATACAGTAAATAAATCATTGTTTCATTTCCTTACAATCGAAGTGAAAATACGAGTGTATTACTCTGTGGACCCACATACCTCTGAGGTATATATTTTCATCAACATCGGTCGAGTAGTATTTCAGTTACACTCAACTAACTGAACAAGTATACAATTAATTATTTGTCTTTCCATTGAAATTAAAACTACAAGTAAGATATAATTATGGAAATCATTTTTATTAAGCCCTTCATTTTGGTACCCCGTTTAATAAGTTTGGAAGCAAACCTGGCAGCTGTTTATTTTTTTCATTTTTGTGTACCTCGTATCACTTGGTTTTTATATCGCGGTAAACATAAAATTTTATTTTTAGAGGACGTGTTATTTGGTTTTGTAGCTTTTAAGGGAAAATAAAACTAAACATGAAATAAATACAGATCAATCTCAATAAGCGCTGGCGTGTGGTAGCTATGGCTTTTTGTTTTTCCGAAATGCGTGAAAATTATATATGTGGTACAAATGTCCGCGATTAACACGTATTTGTTAAGAAATATAAGGAATCAGGTTTTAGCAAATGTTGATGTGAAAATTCATTATCCTTTGAGAGGAGTACCAAAAAAAAATATATACATCTATTCGAATAGAATTTACTTATTTCTCGTATTCAGGGACTAAAATAGCTTTTTAATCCCTGAAGGACAAAAAGTGATTTTAATTTAGAATATGGATATTTTGTAAAGTTATCACAAACATTGTATGAACAAGTTACAGGCTGTATTTTTTTGAGCCTGAACAACATCTTCGACCACATCATCACTTACCATCAGGTGAGATAGTGGTCAAAGGCTGACCTATAAGGCATAAAAAAAAACATATTTTATATTATAAAACTTTTTTACACGTTAAAAATTTATTTCGGTCCTCAAAAACTACACCTTGAGTCAACGTTTTCTGAGACAATTTCTAATTCTCAAGCTTTAAATAAATCGACAACTGTAACGGATGGTACTTTTAAAATCGTTACGATGCACTTCCATAATTGTTCAAATATAAATATTAGCCTCTAACTTTTTCTATGCTATGCCTTATTTTTCTACTATCTTAATAAATAAATGTATTCTTTTTATTCATAAGTTGCACTTACTTATTTTCTCATATAGGGTGATAAAAAGTACAGTGTTCACCTCGGAAGCCATCAACTATTTAACCTCGAGTTACTTTGAATCCCTCGCTGCAATCGTGATTCTACTATATAGAATCCTTCGTTCCCCTCTGGATTCAAAGAAACACTCTCGCCTTTAAAATGGTTGTTTGCTCCCTTGGTAAACAATCTACTATTAAAACAGCTACACTCTAGTTTTTTTCCTTACGCTGTAATGGGTTACCAAAACAACATATATGTTTTCTTAATTTAAATAACGATCCTTTGAAGAGAAGTTTACCTTCTCTTCAGTTGGTCAGAACCGTACACTTTAGTACTTTAATGATATTTAAATCATTTAATGAACTTTAATTAAAGCTAAGTAGAGCTCACACGATGCTAGTAATAAATTGACTAATTTTGCTAAAGCTCTTTTCTGACCTCGAAACGAAACGCAAAAAAGCAAACTCTGATATTATATTCCTTTAATTTGTCCCCCTCATGGGGACTAGAAAAACAAGCAAGTTAAGGGTGACGTTAGATCGGAGTTATTTGCATCATGCTGGGCCTAATAATTATGAAAAAAAAGTCTAGTAGGTATATACTACTAGATAGCTGCAAAAACCATTCTATAAAAATCTAAAAAATATATTTAAAAGTCAGATAAAATGTTCTAGCATAGATTATATGAAATATACCTTCTTAATTGCTAATCGCCAATTCGCATTGCACCTATAATCTATTTATTTCGATATTCAGGAATTATTCAGAATAACAGCACAGCATTTTGTTTAGCTATTCAAATAGCCATCTATTTTTAAAGAAACTAATCGTCCTTTGATAATTTGGTGAGTAAAATGGAAATGAACCTCTTATTTACGAAAATATTATTGTGTTTCTAAATATTGCTATAGACGGTAGATTGAAGGGCTAATTATAAGGTAAATGAAATGCGAAAGAAAACCTACCTTCATGAATACCCACGAATAAATTTATTTGTAGGTGAATTCATATAAATTTACTTATTTATATAAAGTACTTCGCAATGCAGGCACTGGCGCATTATCCAATAATTCGCACAACGTACTTTTTGGTTTTCAAGATAAGGTAATAAAAAAAGAATTGAACAAATAATAATATAAAAATCATAATCAAATCATCACAATATCGAAATTATAAAACTTACCGAACATTTCATTAATGTTTTTTTTTACTTACCGTAGAAGGTACCGAAGTTATTGGCTAAGGCATGGCTGATAGCCCCATTTACAATCGAGTCGAAACTGGCGCTTAAAGTTCTAGCACAAGCGCTGGTGCCGATCTAGAAGAAAATAAACTCATATTAATACAACATCCCAGCACATAAATATATATAAGCAAGATATATAAGCAAGTAGAAAATCTGTCGCAAAGCACCTAACGGTGTGTTCCGGCAGCTGTCCTTGAGAGCCAGTAATTCAAGGTTACGCCTGTTAACACTTGCGACCACATTATCACTTACCATCAAGTGAGATTGTGGTCAAAGGCTTACCTATCAGCTACATTAATAAATATTATTAAAAATAGTTTTAGGAAAGGAATCAGAAAAGCATTTGTATTGGTAATTATTACTAAATCTCTTAGCGCTAAACGCTATGAACACTGAATCTTTATATCGGGCACCAAATATCGTTGCCGTTTATTTCTTGAATGTTGTCTTCGTTTTTAAAACGCACGCACCGTGGTTTTCATTTTCCTACCCATGATATGCCTGCAGGTGCGGTTTTATTTTTTCATCTTCGAGACAAAACACGATGATTTTAATGACAGATTAGGTGCCTTGTGATAACCGAGCTTTTAGGATGAGAACTAAAAGCCCGGAACTACAGGGTACCAATGTGTCAATGACGTTGGCATATCATGGATATTTCGTGGCTATATTTTTTCATGTCTTCGTTTTGAGGTTACGAGTCGGGATTTGTGATGTGCACGTCTTCTTGTGGTGCATATGTAGCTGATTTTGTGATTTTCTTAGAATAATATGCATAAGGATAATTTCCATAACATTACGAGCGAATTTGTACTGATGCAGCATTGACCCGGAGGCGATGGTAGCGGATAAATTCAACAGCATAATTCATATCCTATACCTTATTGCCTTTGCTGATTTCAACGCTTTCTTACATTTGGACAATTAAACTTCTATACATAGTTATTAAACAACTTTAAACAGTTTAAATCGCGTATATTTATCATTATTTTTGTCCCGACGTTTCAAACACTTTGCAGTGATCGTGGTCACGAAATAATGATAAATATACGCGATTTAAACCGTTTTAAGTTGTTTAATTACTATGTGTGATAATCGCGAAAACCTAAGACAACATTAACATTCTATAGTTTCTTTTTTCTTTTTCTGCCTGGTAGGTTAGCCTATGACCACTATCTCACCTGATGGTAAGAGATTATGCGGTCCAAGATATTGTTCAGGCTAACTTAGAATTACTGGCTCTCAAGGACAGCTCCCGGAACACACCGATAGGTGCTCAGCGACAGATTTTCCACTTGAGGGTGGTAGCTAGCCAGGTGGGCATTCTCAAAATGGCCTACCACCATGCAAAAATTAGTTTATAAAACAAAATAATTTTAAATACACTAATATAAACAGATATTAATTTGATTCCCACATAAAACAATCTAAATTAGGTATAAATGATAAAGCAAAGATTATACTAGGTACTAAATGACAAAATAATTTTTCAAATTCAGTTTAAATCGCACGTATCAGGAAATATACGAGAGGCTGGGACCCAGACTAATCCAATCTTATCATGTATGTTTGTTCTTGTATATCTAAGTGAAACTTTGTAAAACTTACGAGGTATTCCAAGACCATATTCCATCCGATAACAAAGGCTATGAACTCGCCGACGGTGACATATGAGTAGGTGTAGGCAGAACCAGTGGTGTTCGGGACGCGTACGCCAAACTCGGCATAGCAAGCTCCTGAAATAAACCTTATGTTAGTAACCACACAACAATGACATTCGAAACATTAGAAGTAGACACTAGAACTTTTCTGTTCTTCTGGAACCTAAATACTATTAACTGATTACTACTACTAATTAACTCTGTACAGTACAACACAACTGCTATGCAAAAACTAAAGAAAAAATAGATCGAACAGAGTCTCCACACGGATAAAGTATGTATTTGAAATTATTATCACTACAAAGTATAAAACAAAGTCGCTTCCCGCTGTCTGTCTGTCCCTATATATGCATCGATCTTTAAAGATATGCAACGGATTTTAATGCGGGTTTTTTTTAATAGATAGATTAATTCAAGAGCATGGTTTATATAATACATGCATAATATAGTAGGGAAACACAGGGAAACACTGATGATTTTAGAGGTTTCTAATGTGATGTCGTAAATAAGCACATTTTTTGTGCTTACATTGCAAACGCTGGCTGAACCCCACGAGATAGATCAAGATAATATACTACAGTATTGAACACCTTAAAAAGTTCTATGAAAAAGTCCGCATTGCTATATGTCTACCTCTTAGGGATAACCCACAATAAATAATTTTATCCTTTACCATTAAGACAAATAATAGCTTCTTTTCGAAGCGATTTTAAGCAATACATTAATACTAGTACCTTAAAAACATTGCGCGTTTTATATAGATCAATATGGCACTTTACAGAATGTAATTGAATAATATTTTCGATGATATAACAGATTATTTAGGGACAATACACATAAATTGAGGCGTTCAAACTAGGAGCCCAACAATAGACATCTTTTGGATATTGATGAAAATTACGTTTAGCAATAACTTTTAACAATTTTTTTGTAGTAGTGGAACTATGTAATTAACATTCACTGTATCAGCCGGATAGTCCACTGCTGAACACAGCTTCCCTCAATATGGTGGGGGGGGAGGGGCGGTTGCCGCTAGCCCGGCACCCCACGGGCCATTAACATTTCAAAATGCTAATAATAAATAAATAAGAGAATGCGTTGATTCTACGTGTTGTTTTATCTTCCCGTACCTTTTAATACTTCGCTCATTTTTATTGGTCTACACGAAACGCGATTTATGTGTAGAAACTTCTTTGTTTTCTTACAGATGGCAAAAAAGCCTTCGACTTCTCACGGTCAAGTGATGTTTTTTTTTATTATTGATAGGTTAGCCTTGGACCACGATGTTGTTCAGGCTAACCTAGAGTTACTGGCTCTCAAGGACAGGTGCCGGAACATTTCAGTAGGTGCTTGGCGACAGATTTTCTACTTGAGGGTGGTAGCTAGTCAGGCGGGCATTCGCAAAATACCCTACCACCATGCTATAAGGACTGCCATCCAAAGACAACAACCGAGACCGAAGGCTTTACGTGCCCTCCGAAGCACAGAAGCGCTCAGTAGAAATGCCACTAGCGCTCACCCATCCAAATCATTACCGCGGCGGACGTTGCTTAACTAGCTAGCTGATCGATTAAGAATGGATACGAAAACTACGCTACGAGCGCTTTAAAATGATGTGGTTGAAGATGTTAATCAGGAACCGCAAGATTGGACATCTAGGTAAAGACCTATATGTCCAATTTGCGGTGAAGCTCAAACCATCGTTAATATTCAATTACCATCGTGTTTGCCCTTATTCAATACCACTAACAGCTTCAATTCCGAAATGTATGCCATGTCTGTTATATTTGAAGTCCTGTTATATTTCAGGAATCACATTCATTGGCCTTTAGGAAACCCACGCAATGTTCGGGAGATTTTAAAAATGCTTCTCTGCAAGCTAACATTAAGGGAACCATTTTGGAAGCCCCTGAAACTGGAAACCTAATTGCACTAGCCCCTCGCCTGTCAATTTAAAATGGCGAAATCTTCTTTCTTTTGCAGGCGTCCGTACTCTCTGGTTTATTTAATGTTTGTAAGGCATTTCGATATTAAGATTTAAGTATTCAAGACATAGATCATAGACAGTAGTTTGATCATAGTGAGTTTGAGTACATTTGATGTTTGAAATACGAATAATTGTTATATATCAAACCACCATCGGATGTTGGCGCTGCGAGTTGGGATATAGTATCCAAAGACAATGATTAATGTATCTACTAAGTGACCATCTGACGATAACGGGCGGTCATGAAGTGCTTTTCCATGTAGAACATTTTCAGAATCTGAAAGTACTGTCTGATGCTCGCCGGAAATACTATGAGCATTGGAAGTCCCGCTCGTTTTATATTTATATAATTACTAGCTTTCCGGCCGCGGTTCCGGCCGGTTATATGTCGGTTATCGCGCAAAATCGTTCTTTCTGCAAAGATAAATAAAAACCATGTCCTTTCCCGCATCTCAAACTATTTCCATACCAAATTTCAACCAAATCGGCCAAGTAGTTTTGGCGTGAAAGCGAGACAGACAGACAGATAGACAGACAGAGTTACATTTGGATTTATAATATTAGTATGGATCAAATAATTACCTGAGAAAATGCTAGCCATTGCGGCGATGAAGAAGCTGACTACGACGCCAGGGCCAGCGTACTTCCGCGCGACCATACCACACACAAGGTACATCCCTGTTCCGACGCATGACCCCACGCCCAAAGACGTAAGATCTGTCGTTGTCAGGCAGCGCTGTAAAAATAAAACCAGTGTTAGAATTCGAAAAAATGGCCTTATGGCTGTTGCGTTGTATATAGTATACATATAATTGTTAACCGGTTTCTGCTAGGCAAGAATGTTCTAACGTCCACCGCGTCTTTCTCTTTCCATCAGGACAGACTGACAATTTTGTTTCATTCTATATGTTTGCATTTGCTGCAAACATATAGAATAAAAATATAAAAATATGTTTGTAGTGTTCTGATAATAAAGGCACGACCGGTAAAAAAAACAATTTTGTGAATTAATAATTTGAATAAGGGCTCCGTAATACTAACAGCTCCGTTTTGGGTATTTTTTTAATAAACATATCGCAGTTCAAACGATGAAAAGTAATAAAGTAAAAAAAAATAAGTCGGATCATGATAATGTGAGGACAATGTTTTGAATCCGCATGGTATACCGACTTCCACAAGTTATTTCATACCTTTAAGTGAGAAAAATCAGTTCGTTTTCACTGCACTGCAATGCAACTTTTGCAATATCACTTCATGCTGTGCTTGTAGAATTTCACCTAAAGAAATATTTTGCAGCTTAATAAGCTTTGAACAAACCAAATAAAAAGTAATACGGTTACACTTTTACTCGTATTATAATATATTACTCACACATAGATGCAACCCCATTGACCGTGGCTTAACCATTTTTCGTAAAGCTTAGAAAACAATACTTGGTTGTAAACGCTTAATTGTTTGATATTTATAGTCTAAACTAAAGAATATATGGATAATTCCAAATATCTACTGTATCTATATCTATACTAATATTACGAGTATAAATAGAAAACATTTAGACAACATTTGCATTTTTGTATGTAACGAATAAACATAAAAACTACTGGACCGATTTGAAAAATTCTTTCTCCATTAGAATTCTACATTATCCCTGATGAATATAGGCTTTATATTATTAACGTAAACTATATGATTTTTAATGTTTGATAAATACCCGTCCGCTAGTTGCTAATAAAATTAAAGTTCGAAAGTTGATGCAGACATGTGACCGTGTCGGTATTCCGCGAGGAAGTTCAGCAACAGCAATCTCACAAAGTTTCAAGGTACTTGATCGCAAGGCAACGTTACTTTAAGATTCACATATAAGTCCAATGACTCCTCAAAACTTTACCAAACTAAACGGGTCAGTTATGTTGTAACTTGTTGTATGACTTTAACCATTTTTAACTCCGCTCTTATTGTTGATAGGGTTATAGGTGAATTACAAACAGTATGTTAAGGGAGGACAAGGATAGTTACCGCTGTCGGAAATTTCAGTTCCACCGTGTTGTGTGGCCCTCAGTAACCATAGCGCAGAGCACCTTCTGCCCCCGCCTACTTCAAGCGTGAGCTTGTATTTTCCAGTACAATTTTATTCTCGAATTGGAATCTGGTTGATGCGTAACACCGTTTCGCCCAATTCTTAATTTTCATTTAAGTAGTGCGCCAGCTGTTACCTTGTGAGGTCATACGTTATGAACGAAGATTAAGTTGTAAAGTGCTGTACTGTTACTTGTTTTTAAGGAAAATTAAATGGTTTTTTCTTTACTATATTTATAAATATTTAGTGCGCACTTATTTAATTACACGACTTCCAAAAAATGGAGTGTTATGATTTCAGGGTTCATGTATGTATGTATGTTTGTGAGTTTTTTACACCACCAAAACTTCTAAACAGATTAACTGATTTTAATTTGTGAGGTATGATTAGAATCGTCTTGATAGCGCAAGTGATACTAGGTACTTAATTGTTTTTTCCTTGTGGATTTTATACGCTATAATGTAAGATTTTTTTTCCTAATCCATCTTGTGTTGCATGTAAATTATGGGCTTTAAACGATTCCAAAAATATATATAACTTGCAGTTTGAATATCATTGGAACGATAAAACGCTCAACAAAAATAAATAATTTGCAGTCTGGTTTTTTAGTTTTTAATTAATTCATACTTGTTAGAGTATATTTTACATTTATGATACTGTTAAAAACTATACGTATTAAGGTGTAAATTATACCACATTGGGGTCTTATAGTGTTCAAATTAGAACTACATGGGTTTTCAAAAAATACCAGATTGTACTTACGTGAATATATCACAATTTAATAGTTCACTCACAAAATAATTACTTCAAAGATAAAGCTATTTGCAATGGTACACTGCTGCTTATTGGAGAACCTTCCCACTCGACTGCAAGGCAAAGACTGCCCATGTTGTCGACGCCCGATAACAAGTTGTATCGTTTTTACGTGTACCCTCACTTTTCTACAGCACAACCGGGCGGCGAACACGCGGGCAGCGTCTACCCTCAGTTATTATATACACACTCCTATAGACAAATATAACAATTATTAATATATTATGAATGTAGCTGACAGTCGGCCATCTGATCATTTAGTACGACCTCGTACGTATCTAACTAATTATTATACATTTAACACGATTTATAGTTACATTATATGACAGGTATACTAACACTTCTGAATATCTATTTCTTAAAAGTATTGCGTAAAACATAATATTATTTTGTTACAATTTCAGGTGTATCGAATCTTCAAAAATTTCTTAACAAATAATGACATCTGGTAATAAGTTTTGTTGTCTTTTATAGTATAATAGGTAACAGGCCCCACTAAGCCTACGTCCTGAATACCTTAATTAATAATACATTATTCGGCAACAGGCCCCAACTAATCCTAAGTCCTGAATGCCGTTACATCATTGTCGAATTCGGTAACAGGCCCCACTAAGCCTTAGTCCTGAATACCGTTAACAAACAATTTTGGTAACAGGCCCCAATAAGCCTATGTCCTGAATACCTTCATTATTAATATATTATCCAGCAACAGGCCCCAACTAATCCTACGTCCTGAATGCCGGTACATCATTGTTGAATTCGGTAACAGGCCCCACTAAGCCTAAGTCCTGAATACCGTTAACAAACAATTTTGGTAACAGGCCCCAATAACCTATGTCCTGAATACCTTCGTTCATAATATATTATTCGGCAACAGGCCCCAACTAATCCTAAGTCCTGAATGCCGCTACATAATTGTCAAATTCGGTAACAGGCCCCACTAAGCCTACGTCCTGAATACCTTAATTAATAATACATTATTCGGCAACAGGCCCCAACTAATCCTAAGTCCTGAATGCCGTTACATCATTGTCGAATTCGGTAACAGGCCCCACTAAGCCTTAGTCCTGAATACCGTTAATAAACAATTTTGGTAACAGGCCCCAATAAGCCTATGTCCTGAATACCTTCATTATTAATATATTATCCGGCAACAGGCCCCAACTAATCCTACGTCCTGAATGCCGGTACATCATTGTTGAATTCGGTAACAGGCCCCACTAAGCCTAAGTCCTGAATACCGTTAACAAACAATTTTGGTAACAGGCCCCAATAACCTATGTCCTGAATACCTTCATTATTAATATATTATCCGGCAACAGGCCCCAACTAATCCTACGTCCTGAATGCCGGTACATTATACCCGAGTTCGGGTTTTATTCTCCATCCAAGAAGCACCACCTTGAGGTCCCAGCACCCGCTGGTGGAGCAGCCCTGTGGTTCCAGCACCCGCTGGTGGAGCAGCCCTGAGGTTCCAGCACCCGCTGGGAGAGCAGCCCCGAGGTCCCAGCACCCGCTGAAGGAACAGCCTTGGAGTCCCAGCAACCGCTGGAGGAGCAGCCCTGAAGTACCCAGCAACCGCTCGAGGAGCAGCCTCTGAAGCAACCAGCAACTGCTGGAGGAGCAGCCCCGAGGTCCCAGCAACTGTTGGAGGAGCAGCCCTGAGGTCCCAGCACCCACCGGAGGAGCAGCCCTGAGGTCCCAGCACCCGCTGGTGGAGCAGCCTTGAGGTTCCAGCACCCGCTGGAGAAGCAGCCCTGAGGTCCCAGCACCCACTGAAGGTACAGCCTTGAAGTCCCAGCAACCGCAGGAGGAGCAGCCTCTGAAGCAACCAGCAACTGCTGGAGGAGCAGCCTCGAGGTCCCAGCAACTGCTGGAGGAGCAGCCCTGATGTCCCAGCACCCACCGGAGGAGCAGCCTTGAGGTCCCAGCACCCGCTGGTGGAGCAGCTCTGAGGTTCCAGCACCCACTGGAGGAGTAGCCCTGAGGTCCCAGCACCCACTGAAGGTACAGCCTTGAAGTCCCAGCAACCGCTGGAGGAGCAGCCCTGATGTACCCAGCAACCGCTGGAGGAGCAGCCTCTGAAGCAACCAGCAACTGCTGGAGGAGCAGCCTGGAGGTCCCAGCAACCACCGGAGGAGCAGCCTTGAGGTCCCAGCACCCGCTGGTGGAGCAGCCCTGAGGTCCCAGCACCTCCTGGATTAGCAGACTTGAGGTCCCAGCACCCGCTGGAGGAGCAGCCCCGAGGTCCCAGCACCCACTGAAGGTACAGCCTTGAAGTCCCAGCAACCGCAGGAGGAGCAGCCTCTGAAGCAACCAGCAACTGCTGGAGGAGCAGCCTCGAGGTCCCAGCAACTGCTGGAGGAGCAGCCCTGAGGTCCCAGCACCCACCGGAGGAGCAGCCTTGAGGTCCCAGCACCCGCTGGTGGAGCAGCTCTGAGGTTCCAGCACCCACTGGAGGAGTAGCCCTGAGGTCCCAGCACCCACTGAAGGTACAGCCTTGAAGTCCCAGCAACCGCTGGAGGAGCAGCCCTGAAGTACCCAGCAACCGCTGGAGGAGCAGCCTCTGAAGCAACCAGCAACTGCTGGAGGAGCAGCCCGGAGGTCCCAGCAACCACCGGAGGAGCAGCCTTGAGGTCCCAGCACCCGCTGGTGGAGCAGCCCTGAGGTCCCAGCACCTCCTGGATTAGCAGACTTGAGGTCCCAGCACCCGCTGGAGGAGCAGCCCCGAGGTCCCAGCACCCGCTACAGGAGCAGCCCTGAGGTCTCAGCACACGCTGGCAGAGCTAGAACAGCTTCCATGATTTCAACTTCCTCTCAGTGACCATTAGGCTGGTCGTAAGCCTGGCGGGGCGGTGATTATCGGTTGACAGATGGGCTTCGTATAAGAGGGAGATGGCGCCTAGTCACGTGGCTGCCAGATGGGCTGAGTTTTCGGCTAACAGATGTACGCGATCGGTCATACAACCGACTGCGGTGCCGACTTGCACGGTTCCGCCGATCGCTCGTCCGGCTGCATGATGACGCCGATAACCTGGTTGATTTGACCGACCGCGCTGTCTACTCGTACGACTGCCTGAGGTGCCGTTGGCAAGATGCTGCGCGAACGTTGGCGCGACCGCGCGGCTTTCTCGAACAGCTTTTCCCCGGGTCAACATTGGTGATGTCGGTGATGAGTTGGGCTCGCCATCAGCCATCATTGGGTTTGGCGCCTCTGTCACTGAAACTGCAATCTCGGCTTCCACCTCAAGTGGAAATAAATAAATCAAACAGAAATACCATTCTTTCAGAGTTTAATTATAATTTGACCCCGTACAAGACGATAAATAAATAAGTTATGGACCACCAGGATAACAATGGCATGGGTCTCATAAAGCACAGCCAGAGGGTAGCCCCAGCCACATGCTCTAAGATACCCATTCAGCATGAAATAATATCGGAGAGTGCCCCGATCAGTTTATTTCACGCATTGCGACTGTGTGAGATATACATAAATTAAATTTACGTAACTAGAATATCGGCAAAGGTTTCATGAAGCACAGCCAGAGAGTAGCCCTAGCCATATGTTTCATGGCACCCACTCAACGTGAGATAATATCAGAGAGTACCCTGATCAGTTTATCTCACGTATGATGACAATGTATAAGATATACATAAACTAGAAATACAAAACAAGAAAAACCGAAAAGATTTCCTGAAGCACAGCCAGAGAGTAGCCCTAGCCATGTGCTTCATGGCACCCACAACGTGAGATAATTCATAATAACATCTATAATTACTCGTAAACTAATATATACAGAGAAATATTAAAAAAAAAATGACACCCACACGTTATAGGTTTATACAGTTAGAAATCACCATGTGATTCGCGGCACGGTATTGAAAGCATATTTGCTTACTCTTCATTGGTGGGGCATATTGAACAATCCCACTTCTGAGATGTTAAAAACTATACGTATTAAGGTGTAAATTATACCACATTGGGGTCTTATAGTGTTCAAATTAGAACTACATGGGTTTTCAAAAAATACCAGATTGTACTTACGTGAATATATCACAATTTAATAGTTCACTCACAAAATAATTACTTCAAAGATAAAGCTATTTGCAATGGTACACTGCTGCTTATTGGAGAACCTTCCCACTCGACTGCAAGGCAAAGACTGCCCATGTTGTCGACGCCCGATAACAAGTTGTATCGTTTTTACGTGTACCCTCACTTTTCTACAGCACAACCGGGCGGCGAACACGCGGGCAGCGTCTACCCTCAGTTATTATATACACACTCCTATAGACAAATATAACAATTATTAATATATTATGAATGTAGCTGACAATACTATATATACTAGCGTGTCCAACATATAAATATGAATCGAGACACAGTAAGCAAAAATGATCGGTATAAGAAATGACACAGGGTTGAGAATACCCTGACACCGGGGCAGTTGGCAGTTCGGGTTGCGACCGAACTACTTGCGGCGATGGATAGTGTTAGTGTTTAGCGGGCGCCTCTTGGTTACAGACTTGGGAATTAGCCACGCCCCTACCGGCCGGTAATTGCTTAATACTCTTGATAAACCTGCAGAATCAGGCGTGTGTGAGGCCAGTAGCACATTCTGTATTGGATTTTCACCTCCAGGTAACCAGATGACCTGATTCTTACTTACAATCAGGCCGGATCAAAGGGTTTGAGTTGCCACTAAAACGCACCGCAACCGTAAGAGGACTTGGTGAGTGGCTCAAAGGCACCAAAGTTGTACGATACTCGTTTTCAACACCTACATATTCTTCCAATTGACTCTGGCTGTAGATGTCATTCCGTCCCTTTTAGACGTTGAAACAAGAAGTATGAAAGGAATTCGAAAGAGAGCCCTAGACCTTCATCACATGTTCAGCATGTTCGGGCTCGAGGGACAGATGGTCGTGGGTTCGGATTTTTTTCCTTGGTACTTTCTACACCTACCTTCTTTTATATATGGATCTTAATGTAGCCCTGTGCCCGGCTAGAATGTTACCGTCTCCCGTATCTCCCCATGGGTGCCGTAAGAGGGGAAAAATACCAATAGGTGGGTAACAACGCCTTCTCAGAAGTTAAATCATAAACTACGATCCTCAAGACGTCTGCCAAACATAGGGCTTACGGTGAAAACAACCCCAAATGGTGAACACAAATTTCACAGTGCATGTTTTTTTAAAATAGAATTTGTATCTTGACCCATTCGTATCTTTGTTTGCATTGAATTGTTTTAAATACCAAATAAAGAATTCAACGATGAATAGAATACCAGAATATGGCTCGGTGGTCAATAGACCTGCAATAGCAGAGCTGTCGTCGTACATACTGCGATCTTCGCAAAGACCATCAGATGAATTAGGAAGTAATTTGTCCTACATTACCTTGTCGCCACCTAAGGCGAGTCCAACTATGTAGTTCCACGCGCGCTATAATAAGAAGCTATAAAAAGCGTAGGGGTTTATGATAAACGGAAGGCGTGCTCTGTAGTGATTTGGTCTGCAGCTGAGTAGTCTTTGTTCTCTGACGTATTATGTTCTATTGCATCATGCCAAATCGCTGCCTCCTAACAATTTACCCCAAGCTTACCAGTATAGGTATAATAGCCAGTAATAAAAACTGTTCGGTGGCTAAGTGCAACACGCGTCGCGCCGCATTAAATTAGGTTACTAAAATTTAACATCTGACAAGAACTGCTATAAAAATGTTTATAAATACAAAAAATTTAAAAGTAGACAAACCTTTTAATTTTCCCCAAAAGAATTCCAAGTATAATTAAATTAAATCAGATACAAATCTGAAAACGAAACGAACTTTGATGTAAGCTCAATATCACGTTACGGGTCTTTTCCCTAAGTAATAAATTATTTTTATTTTCATCCTTAAGTATTTTCTCGCAAATATTTTTCTTGTTGTGGATTTTAATTGATTGAAATGGTTGTTACAGAAACTTATTTTTTTTTATATAACTTTTCGAACAACTCCTATGTTCTCGTCTATTTAAAAGGAGTTTATAGATTTGAGTTCAAACAGGTGTTTGGCTTATATGTTGTAAAGCTCTTTTATTGTCGACTTCCTTGTATTCTTTCGGGGCACTAGTCTCTTGTTTAGCAAACAATATTTTTCATATAACGAACAATCATTGAATTTTATGTGTTTTTTCAGTAGATGGTGAAATGTTAAAATCTATGGGACTAATTTCAGCGAATACAGGCCTGGCATACGTCTTGTTTTTTATTAATAACGACCACCATAAGGTTTTCTATGGGGAAAACTCAAATCATATAAATAGTAAGGTATGTTTTAAAAATAACATAAAATAAAAATATACCTATAAATTTGAATAGTAATAACATCTCTCCGGTATATATCCTCGAAGTTGAAAGAGGTATTAACTTGTGTTATTTGTCTTGTAAGATTTTCTGAGTGATAATACATGTATTTACTGAGGTATATACTTAACTATATTTTAAGAAATAGTTCTATCAACGTGTTTGTTTACATATCATGTGGAATCTAGTTGTAGTTTGGCATAGAAATAATCAATTTTAACTGGTACGAATTTGTATATGATAACAGTTGTTTTGAATTAATTTGACTAATATACTGGCAGATTGAGCACGTAGCACGATACAATCCAATTGCAGTCCTTAACTATGGCAAGGAGCCAACTTTTACAACACTGGCATAGTCATTATGATCACAAAAGCACAATCATATTTGAATAGTGTCATTGGTATTTTCCCATCAACAAATATTTCACGGAACACTAAAGCAAAACAAGCAGTTAAAAGTTTTAGTAATAGAAAATCGGAATTCATCCAGCATTGTGTTGGACTTTCGTTTATTGGAGCTCCACCGGAAACTTTTCGTACCCTATTGCAAGTACAAACGAATCTGATTCAAAGGGGTGTAGGATGGTATATTGCTTAGAGAAGCGTGAAAAAGCTTTTAAATTTAATGTTGCGCTGCCTCCGATACAACACCAAGGTCTCAACAAAGAAGAATGATAGAAACGAACAATAAGCTTTAGTATTCTAGGATATAAAGAGAAAAGCTAATATAATAATATGTAAGTATGTGGTTGGTATAAACTTCTATATCAGTTAGTGAGAAAAAACCCTTGACAGGCAGACAAACGGACATTCAGTAATATTTTCACTATATTGTCTTCGAGACAGCAAAGTGAAGATGAGGGATCGCGTTTGCTTTTGAATTATGGACCCCAAACATAAATAAACATTGAGAAATGAAAACTTTTTAATTGATTTATACCTACACATTTAGCTAAATATCTTCTACCTTTCGACCACTATTTCATTTGTTAAGAAGTGATGATGGGGTTGCAGATGTTGTTCAGGCTTACCTTAAATGTTTGGTTCACAGTTGCCGAACATACCGTTAGGTGCTGTGCGACAGATTTTCTACTTGAGGGAGGTAGGTAGTTAGGCAGGCATTGGAAAATAATCCTTTCACCGCAAATACTGTAATAACTGCCCTCCTAAAACAATAACCGGGACTGACAGCTTAACGTGCTCTACGAAGTACAAAAGCGCCCAGTAGAAAATGCAACTAGTGGTCACCCACCAAAGAAATAACCGCAGCGAATGTTACCTAACCTAATTGATATGTCATAATGAGTAGGCGAGCTCCGCTACGAGCGCTTTTATATATATATTTGATTTAAATTTTGTTTCCATTTACTACCCACGGCTTTCCTTTTCAAGATTCAACTTATTAGGGTCAATTATATATTATATACGTTCATAACAATTTTCTTAATATATCTTCATAGGCAAAAGAAGAATTATATTATTACTAGTTTTTGGGATACCGTAATCACTCTTTTGAATAAATATTCTCAGTTCGCACGCCCGACAAATTAGGAACCGGAGAAGCAGCCAACAACTTATATCTATATTCTCTTCACCAAATGCAACAAGTATGCATCTTATGTATTCTGTACAGTACTGTATCAGCCGGATGTCCACTGCTGAACACAGCCTCCCCTATTTAGGGGGAGTTTGCCTTAATCCCCACGCTTGGCAGGCGTCTTGGGAATCGCAGTATATAATATCAGTTCCTCAGAAGGCGCTGCTGCCCACCTTCTGGTATTTTACCTTTATTTTCTTACGACACCCACAGGTAGAATTGGGGGGGTGACATTCTAACCCGGCACCCCACGGGGATTCCACTTATGTATTCATTTCCTCATAAATTCAATATGTTTTTTTTAATCAGATCCCGTATTTTTCGATAACAAAATTTAAAGTAAAATAAAATTGAAAGCGAAGGCAAGCCATTAAATTTTCAGTCTGCTTTGCCAACTGTGTTTAGTAGTAACAGGATAAGTGCTGGGTAGCCGAAATGCATTTTCGCTTTGCAGCGCTGTCATTGTGATTGTAGGTCGGTGCATTACTCATCTCTTCTTTGTAATGAGACATTTTTGTGCTCATCATCTTCTTTTGATAGCCCATAGGTATTTGTGATGATATGGTCGAGAATGATAAACAAGCTTAGTCTAGGAATCGTCTCTAAAGGACTGCTGCCGGTTCATATCAATATATACTTGGCGACATAGGTACTTTAAATGGGGGAGATAGCTATCCATGCATTTACAAAACGCTAACCAAGCATGTGGCAATCAAGCTTAGGTACAGGCAGAATTCACACAATTGACTCCATTAGCAGCAGTACATAGTAACTGCAAATGAGGTATCCTGCTTCAAATCCATATTGTAGTCGATAAATCATACAATTAAGTTGACTACATAGAGTAGATAGGTTAGAGGAGGGTTATTAGATTAGTTTTTATGTGGTAATTTGTCTTTAAAACAATATATTAAAGCTTCCATATTAAGTAGACTGTAATTCAGTTTATGGTAGAGTTTATGATACTAAGGGAAAACTTCAAAATGATATCAGTATTATAAACAAATCTGCTAAGGAATAGTCCACTTCTAAACTAGGAGTACAGGATTAAATCAATATTTTTTTATATTGTTAGGTTTGCAATAACGCTATGCGGATTACATTACAAAATCACAAATATACGATAGGAAAAAATTAAGTTTTTTAGTACAACGCAAGTGGTACTATAGATGTCGCTCCATCCCAATACGATGTTTAAAGAACGATAGGAAAGATTTGAGTTATGACGGCATGTCATGTTAGCTCAATTGGTTAGAGCATACCCCGGCTCAAGGCGACACACCCGGCTCATGTACGCGGGTTCGTATCCCGCACATGACTTAAATTTTTCCTATCGTATATTTGTGATTTTGTAATAACATCAATATTTCTTAACAACTTTAATTGATTTATACGTTTAGGTACATACATAATTATTACACTTTACATAAATATAATTTAATTACTTAAATTAACATATTTACTTATGTTAATTTTGCTGTTTGGTGTAGAAACGTTGGTTCCGTGGGGCCGGGAGCTCATCGTATTTTCCAAAACCTATCAGAGCGCTTGGTCAATGCGACGCGTGATTAAAATGCTGGCACCTATTTGGCTCAAAGAATAAGCATTGCAATTCAACGGGGCAATGCTGCCAGCATGCTGGGTACGCTGCCAACTGGTAGTGGGCTGGAGCATTTGGACTGCCTGTGAGTCTGCAATGATTATATATATATATGTATTATATATATCTAAATGATTGTATTGTAGTAGCTGTAGTGTTGAGTATAGTTCGTAGTATTTTGTTAATAATTATTTAAATAGTAGGTTGCATTCATAAACTATAATACAATTATAAAAAACAATAATAACCTCAATAACACTATACAGTATAATAGAATATTCGTAAGTTAGCTAACTCAAAATCTTCGTTTTAACATATGTTGGTCCTAAGTAAAAGAGGGCGTGCATGGTGCAATTTTGACTTTATGAACGTAGATGGAAGCGTTAAGATACCTATATAACTTATATTGACTACGCATTCGGCTATATTCTTTATTACATATTCTTATTCGGGTAGTAAATTATCAATGATATTGTACTCGTATTGTGTTCGCCTTGAGGGGCAAAAGCAGTGATTATTCTAACAATATATGGCTTAAACTTTAATATTATTTTCTACTCAACACTTTTACAGTCACAATTATGTTTATTTTTCAGCCCTTCATGATACATGACACTATAGTCGTATAAACCTGTCACCTTGTTTATTTTAGTGAGTACAAGGATGTTACTTGCCGTTGTCGACATTGGTATTATACAGGTAGTTGGGCGACGGTCTACAAATCTATCAGTAGACCTAACACTTACTTCCGAAACGGGCGCAGAAGGCCTGAAGTGCCATCAAGTCGCCTACATTATTTGGGGAGACCGGAACTAATTGCCCTGGTACAACAGAATTGTATCATTAACGTGGCCCTACGGATATTTACACTATCGGGACACACAAATCGGGACTTGCTGGCGAGCTCGGTGTTTGACTTTGTAACCCCTAATTTACCTTTACAGGGACTGCTGTTGGATTATGTTAAAGCTGCCAACATTACGGCTGCGCTAGGCCATCCAATATATGCCTAGGGTGTCAACGGGGAAGTTTAAAGTGGTGATCGGGACACACACTCGATTAATTCACCGCCTAGAGCATCAAAGAGTTTGCGTGGTGCAGACCCGCAACGATGTATTGGCAGCAGCTCCTAATTAACTGTGCAATAATGAGGAGATTGATATAACATTGATATTAGTAAAGTATCTTCTTATGCCTATTTACTCTCTTTCCGAATTGTGGGACCAAGGCATGACAGAAGTGTCTGGCAACGTTGAGTTTCGGATGTATGGTCATTTTGAGGTATATGGTCGATTTCATCCAGTGAATAAGTTTCAGAAAGGTGAGCTGGCTTTTTTAGTAAAATCCATAACTGCTGTATTGGGTACAATATCCATTTAGAGAATCAGTCAATTATTTTTGAATTTCAGTCTTGTCAGTGTCTCTGTCTAATCTTAAGCTAGTCAGTGGATAAGATAGCGGCGTCAACTACGTACTGGGCTGTACCTTATGTCAGAGCGTCAGATGTCGCCCGTATATAGTGCAAAAACTATGGGGGACAGCACAGAACACCGGGGGGACTTTTAATATCCGATCAAAACTGGATTTATTTTCTAAGTAAGACATCCGGTGCTCCATTTTACGACTCATTAAATAATTCCGACGATTTGCACCTTTTCACCAGTCTGCTCAGGTTCTTGTAAATCAGATTACTTTTTCCTATGTCTGATGTATAATGCTACAAAAATTGTTGAAACAAAAGCTAGTCTTTAATATTGTTATGTTTGCAATAACGCCTGCTATGCGGATTATAGATATCCCGCACAAGACTTAAATTTTTCCTATCGTATATTTGTAATTTGTAATAAAAGCTAGACTTTATTCTTCACGAGTCTAGCGGTATCATCACATCATTAAGATACTGAAAGGGTCGGCCAAAAAAACTGGCGATACGTAGGTACATAATGAAAGCAGGCTTTATTTTTAGCTGTCTAAGAGATTATTGGTACAGTTTTAGTGTCTTAATTGCTGTTCAGAGTAATAAATGCACCTAACAAAAAAAAATCGTACCTGATGTTATGTGATAAATTGATTATGTAATCACCAGAATCAAATCCAATTTGACAGCAGTGTATGTATCACACTTTTGGAATAATATATATTATTGATAAAAGTAAACAAACAAATATGTTACTAATGACAACTTTAAAGCCGAGTACCAGGCGATGTATCTAAAAAAATAAAATGAATAAATAAATATATATCCAGGTCCAGTATCTACAAATAATTCTCAGTCACGTCTCCAGTCCGGGAGAGTTCCACTCCAAAGTTTATCGCAAAATAAAGTGGATGGATAGAATAATAATTTAGAGGGAAAAATATATCAATTTTGTGGAAAGTTACCAATTTTACAATTCAATATCATAAATAATACCATACAAAACCATCCACGTTATGTGTGATGTGTGATGGGTCATACATGGGTGACTTGGATGGTTTTGTATGGTATTCTAACATACATGGGATGTTTTGGACCTAATAAAAAAACACACTCCAAACAGAACATATTCTAAAACAAATAAATGCACTAAAAAGTATTTAAGTGAAACCATCGTATACAGTTATTTTTGTTAAATTTACATCAACAAGTGTAAATGAGAACATCATCAATATAGTTGAACCCAATTACGCAATATTAGGGATAACTCAAATATCTCAACTATACTCAAATACTCATCAGATCTCACTGAAATTTAAATGGAACTAAATGACAAGCACCAGCCTTCGTATATAAAAAAAACATCGAAATCGGTAGGTACTGTAAAATGTTATGATGTACATAAAAACACTATCGAATTGGAAAACTCCCCCTTTTTTTGAAGCCGGTATAAAAGGGGACAAACCATTTTTTTTTTATTCATTATAGGCAAACATTTGGCCCCTATCTCACCTGATGGAAAGTGATGATGCGGCCGAAGATGTAGCATGCTTGCCTAGAAGATACCTATTCACTCTAGACTTGAAGACTCCCAAATTATACTGTTCGGGAAACAAAGACGCGGGTAATGAGTTCCACTCCTTTGCAATCTACAAAGCATAGCACCAGTCTGAAATAATGAAATATCATGACAACAGTGTCCAACAAAATAGCCGCTCTTACCCTTTTTTTTATCAAGTACACGTCGCGCACTAAAAATGTAATTAACGAGAAAATATTTCAGAGCGATGATTTTCTATGAGTCTATTATTTAAATGGTTTGGGGACGAAGCACCGTAAAGTTTTGGGGTAGAGTGTCATGAATGGGTTTTCTCCAAAACAAGTTTTATATTCCTTATCCTGACAATCTGCACAAATCTTAATTTATGAAGATTGACCATCCACGAAGTGGACTGACGACATCGTAAAAGTTGCTGATAGCCAGCGGCTACTAGCCGTTCTTTGAGGCGTTGTATGGGGGTGACCTTTGTTCAACAGTGGACGTCTTCCGGCTGATGATGATTATGATGACCATCCACGTTACCAAGATAGATCGTCAATGATTCTTTGTCTAAATATCAAAAATTCACGCTTCAAAAAGAATGCGAATAACGTGACAACGGTCTTGATAAACGCTTTGGAATGGGAAAATAAAAAGTACTGGGAGAATTTGCATGTATATTGTAAAAGCATTTTACCGTCAATTGTGCTGAAGTGGTTACTGAAGGTTATGCCTTTTTTGTAGATCAATTTGACGCCGGAGTTCTACAAATACCGCTTTTATAAATTGACTTGTGTGAGTTAAGAAATTACTCTTTAAAAACATTACATATGAAATTAGTGTTATGTGCGTCTGTAATTTTGATAGGCAGTGGCAATAAACTGATGTCAATTAATATTAACAAGGAACCTGTTTAAGAATATAAGAAGTTTTCTTTAAATTGTTTATAGAGAACGAACATTTCTTCGCGAATTTAATATGAACCATATTTTGTTAATGTATTTGGGATGAACAAGCTCGAGGCCCACTTGAGGCACTCGTATTAAGCAAACTCTGCCTATAACAGATACATTTCGTCATAAGAAGAACTGCACTGTGGCTTTCACTCTGAGACATACAATTGTTGAGCCTCATGTGCCTGCAATTTTATTGGCTGTCAAGAACTGTTGCCGGAACACACTGTTAGGTGTTTAGCGACAGATTTTCTATTTGAGGGTAGCTAGCCAGGCGAGTATTCGCAAAATATCCTCCCACCATACGGTGAAGCTCAAGCTGGGGGTGGAAATTGAACCAAGAACTTGTGGCGCCGTAGTCCCTAGCTATAACTGCTCTGCTATCATTGATTCAAAAACTTTGGACTTATTAAGAGTGCATATGAATGTGAAAATAAATAATATATTGGAAGACCGCATAAAATTGCGTATAGTTAATACTAAACTGGGGTAGTCCCCAGTTAAACTAGTACTCGCCACTTTGATTTCATTCAGTACAACGACAAAGTTCTCGAGAGACAACAATACAACCAATTGCCGCTATTAGAAATGTGGCCAGAAGCAACCCTAAATTACGCAAATATGATTGCTTATACTTTCATTCATAATCATTCAGTTTGTTCTTGTTAATGTACATTAAACATTATCTCTTGGTCGGTGTTATGTCTACCTTCGCTAAGTTGACCACAATAGGCTTTCTGGATAGCTTCAGCATAAAAAGTAATAACACGACTGGTACAAATAATACTAATACTAAGGCCATACGTTTATTTTTAAAATTATGGGACTAAATTCGTAGGTATAGTCATTTTCTTATCTTGGCAGTTTCTTGATACATACATACGTGGCTTGTTTGTTTATTTTTCGGTTTATTTGCTTATTTATCAAAAACAGTGTTTTTCATTTCTATCACCACTTCACGCGAACCGTAACTACATACGTATCAAGTATTATACTGTATATATCTTGTATATACAATAAACATATTGCAAAGCACGTGGCAGAATTTTGCCAAGCGGTGCCTGCTTTCATTATTTCGGTATATGACCGCTGTACAACTCGTAGGTACTAATGAGCACGTTCGAGCATCGGAGGACGCGTTAAGATATCGATCTAGGTTCTCGTTTAAGGATGACGTTAGGCAATGTTGGTGGTATCCAGTTGACCTAAAAACTCCTGCATATGTCGGTACGGCGTAGTACGATGCCTGCCTGGCTGGCTTAGCACCCGAATATGAAAAACTGTCGCTGTGTTGTGGCAGCTCTCCTAACCAGGTCGTTCTAGACTAAACCTGCTTCATATTTTCAATCACATCTTCACTTACAATCACGGTAGATTTTATAAAAATAATTACTTTTTTATGTTATTGTGACGGAACTAGCACGAGGCCCACCTGATGTCAAGCGCACTAACCTCTGCCTATTCAGATGCATTTAATCACAAGTCATGAAATGCACTGCGCCCGTTACTTTGAGACATAGTTGTTAAGCCTCATGTGCCTGAAATTTGACTGGCTCTCAAGGAATGCTGCCGGAACACACCGTTAGGTGCTTGCCGACAGATTTTTTACTTGAGGGTGGTAGCTAGCCAGGCGGATCGCAAAATGCCCTTCCTCCATGCGGTAAAGCTCAAGCGCGCGGTGGGGATCGAACCAGGGAGCTGCGGCACGGCAGTCCATAGCTATTACCGCTCGGCCATCATTCCTTTAAAAACTAACTGTCAGTAATAAGAAAACCTTTGCAGGTACAGTTAGTAAAATGTTGACATAGTAAAGTAGGTACAAATAGGATAAGACGTCATAAGCTCTGGTGTCCTTAAGCACACAGCCCAAGGAGACTTGGCAAAGTCAACAATGCTGTCTCAATATACCACTAAGTTTGTTATTTCTTACTGGAGCTAAAGTATGGTTTAGGTAAAATGTTTATACCTATTTTTAAACTTACTACTGTGCGATTTCGACATAATGAATAAATAATAATAACATATTTTAAAGAAAATATTCAATCAACATTTTAGGAATACACGTAAAAATATATCTAGTACCAATTCTGCCTAATTTTCCCACTAAGCCGATGTGACGTCATAAACGCCACGTAGTCAAAATGGAAGAATTTTCGATGCGTTTCGCTTCTAACCAAAGCACACTCAAGAGGTCTTGCACGATCGATCGTGCGTTTGAAGAGCCAAGACTATTATTATCAAGATTAGGCGGGATTTGTAACTAGATATATTATTACTTTATAAAATTATTGCCTTTTTTCTAACATTATTAATTTAATGTTATCTTGAAATATTTAAAAAAAATGGTAGATGTTCGCAAAGTAACGCTGAGCATATAAATGAATAGATTCAGTTATAACGAATAAACCTAAAATAAAAGATTTGTCGTGAAGGTGGGCAGCAGCGCCTTCTGAGGAACTGATATCTTAAACTGCGATTCCCAAGGCGCTGTGTCAACACGGCAGCAGCGGAAAATCCGGTTGATACAGTACAGTACAGCATATAACCGGTAAATTGCGAGTTGATCTTTTGTGCTTTGATATTCCCTTAGCAGGCGCAAGTGCTTGAAATTTTATATAGAAATTAGTAGCGACATCAATGAATTTTCTTTCGATCATCATTTGGTTGAGTGATTGTTGATTCGCTACAAAGTAAACTAGCTTCACTTGTGTATAATCTATACATTGAAAGTATACAAATAAACTTGCCACAAGTTGATGGCCCATTTACCCACCATTCCCAATGTATGTTAACAAAATAAAGTTAGAGCACAACATTTCTATCTCACACCACTGAAGTTTGGGTTAGGTAAGTAAGACTAGGAGACGCGGGTTTCATTTAAATCAGAAATTTGAATTTAGACCTCATAAAATTATATATTTAAGTTTTTAGATAAACGTTAAGTGACAAAATTTATTTTCACCTCTTTAGCATTCGCATTGGACGATATCATCCATTTTGATTGATATTTCAACTGTTATATTTATCTACGATGCGCATGGGTTCAATTAGTCAGACGCCTTTGACGTTAACCTCGTCATCTGCGTCTAAAAAGTGAAGCGGAAAGTATTTAAAACTTTTTGATGATTTCTAATAATGGAAAACTATAAAATGCCTAAAGTTTGTGCCTGAATACGTGTAATCAGAATTCATAATCTTCATAAAAGTGGACAAGTGCGTATAGGGTCTCGTTCTTTTTGGATAGCGCATTCCAACAGTCGCCAAAATAAACTCAATTATATCTAGGCGATGACACCACAAATGGTATGTTGAAACACATTATTTTTCTTTAGCTACATTAGCTAATGTATGTATTAAATGATAAAAAAAGACGTGCAAAGGTCATCGAGTAAAATTTTATTTCCCCCCCCCCCCCCCCTCCCCCCAAATATTAAATATATTTTTAATATTTGGTGGGGGGGGGATGGGGTTTATATTAATTGCTATTAGTGTTGTTTTAATGAGCATTGATGCATGTAAAGACATTATTTCGGATAGAAACAGATTACTTCCAGCGGGACTTGAACCCGAAGCCCCAGAATACCGTAGTGGTTCATTTTCAATTATGCTACGGAAGCGGGTGCCGGACTGTCGAAATTTACTATCGTTATTTATATTGCTATTTGTAGTGTACGTACATTAAATAAAATACTTGAAGCCAGTAAATTAGCGCTTTATTTTCGTGCAGAAGGTGTAAAACCAGAGTATTCTCTTCGGGCATAAAACTATCTTTTTCTTGGCATAAAACTGTTTCCGTCTTGGGCGAGCTTGAATCTCACTCATTCTACACAGGACTCCGGTCATAAATACATCGCCACGCTCTACAATACTTTCTTACGGGATTTCAAATGGCACCCGTTACATAAGACACTGCTTTATCTACTGGGTACCATTTCATTCTGGGCATCTTAAGCGCGAATTTGACTCACACTGGCTTGGTTTTTACAAGCATCATTTGTTGATTCATTATTATGTTCTATTATATCTATATTGTATGTGTATGTATTATCTCGTGTTTGTCGAATATTTTAACGTTAAAGCATATTAAACACTATGTGACTTTGTAAGCTGTAGACGTCGGGAGTGATATGTGATTTTTTTACGTATTAAGTATATTTCCACCGTCTTGAAAAAAGTCAAAATATGAATCGAAAAAAATAAATATATATTTGGACTTGTTCACGAGAATAGAGAAATGCTACATGTAAAGAAGAAGAATGGAAAATCAGTCAGACATAGAAAAGCATTCTTGTCTAAGCTTGCAAAAAAATGTTACTGCACCGTATTTATGTGCCTGTAGAGTGCCGGGCTAGAATGTCACCCCACCATCTCATATCCGTGGGTGTCGTAAGAGGCGACTAAGGGTAAAATACCGGAAGGTGGGCAACAGCACCTTCTAAAGAACTGCCATCTTACACTGCGATCCCCAAGCCGCCTGCCAAGCGTGGGGATTATGGCATATACGCCCTTAATAGGAGAGGCTGTGTTCAGTAGTGGACGAGTCGGCTGATACAAAGGTTATTGCAGGCCCGTACGCAGTCCAAATGCTTAGCATATACCAGTGTAAAAAAAGTGGAAGAAAGTTATAAAATAGCTGATATGCTTTAAAGTTTGCCAGTAGTAATTATAATAACCTACTGTACAAGAACATAACAGTATGTGGGAAATCTTTCCGAAGTTCTTTGTAACAGACAATCGCCACTTTGCGTTCGACCTTAAGATGTCTTGTGAACTATGGGTGTGACATCACTAAAATAGTTTGAGATCACTTATCTAGTCCACCCATAAGAGAAATATCTACATGTACGTATGTTTATATACGGTTTCTAATTTACAGCGCTTAAGTTAATTTTGAATGCACAGGCTTAATCGTCTGCATAGTTTAGCCCAGGGTTACCTTATTGTGATTAGTCAATGACGTGGAAACAGCCACATTATGTAGATACGCTGCGGGTGCCATGGGTTACTCTGTCACCCCATAGTAAAAAAACCGTAAGTATTTAGAGTTCATATTCAAGAAAAAACTAAATTTGCATTGACTTTTCTCCTGGGTCCTATACAAATGTACAAAGGCAAACAATAAGCCTGATATAAAGTTACATCACATGTTTTTGTTATGCCGGGACATGGGCTTGTTTATAGGACAAGTAAAAACCTGATTTTAAGAAGTTATTATAAAACAAGTACTTATACAAAGCATACCCATTCAAATTTGGATTACTATTTAAAAATATATTTTATTAATGAAAACATTTTTTTACTTGAAAGGCACCCGAGTTCACTATGCATACAACTTTCTTTGAAATCTAACTAAAAATATTCCAAAATTATTAATTTGTGTTCTAAGTAAAATGTATAGGTATACGTTAGGTTAAGTACCAAAATATGATACAGTTATGAATACAGTTTAAACACGTGTTATATAACTAAACAAAGTTTGTATGAAATACTCTGTGCATACAAGCCTTAAACTCACAAACTTTGGGGTGCTCAAGCACGCCTGGTAGTATAAAATCAGGTATGTTAAGGCAGGTATGTATAGGTTCAGGGGTTAATTGTAACAGGTTTATATATTACTAGCTTTCCGGCCGCGGCCGTATGTCAGTTATCGCGCAAAACCATTAATCTCTTTTTGCGTAGAAGAAAATAAAACTATCATATGTCCTTTCCCGGATTTCAAACTAATTTCATACCAAATTTCATCAATATTGGTCCAGTAGTTTTTAAGTTTATTCTTTGCATACAAAAATCCAAATCTTTCCTCTTTAAAATGTTAGTGTAGATATAACATATGATAACGAATTCCCAATAATAGTGTAGATGTAGATAACGAATGCCCAGGTTTTAAAATTTTATGGCGTGATTTCACGGACAGTTTCATAATAACTAGTTAAGTATCGTGATCGAATATGATGATGCTGATACTGAAGGATATTAATAAATTTATTTTTAGTTTAGCACAGACTTAACTCATTGGCATCGGCGATAATGATAACAATAGAATTTCACTCATAACAAGGACATAGTGGTCCTGATGATGCCAACTTATTAAAAGAACTAGAAGGATCACTCCCTAAAGCCATTCCTTATATAAGAGACTCTAGCTTCGAAGCAATAAAGTGCACTTCAGCGCGCAAAGTACGGGGTACCTAATATTTTTATTCACCTACAAGGTCTCTCTTTCTATCGCATAGCTCGCTTAGCTCTGATCTCTACTGACGGGCACGCTCACTAGAATAATCCCGTCCCGATGGTTACGCCGATGTACCTATAGTTTTGTAATTAAAGTGTCGGGTGAGCCAGGCCTGAATTTAGTTCAAACAAAGATCCTGGTGAACGAAAGCTACTCGATACTTACCCATATAAAGAATTCTTCACCAAATTGCGATTAAACTATTTTTCAGTCCACTTAACCCTGTATTATAATTATTATAAAATGCAAAAGATGTTTACGGATAGATTAAAATTTTACATACAAAACAATGCTCGGATGTATGTATATTACTGAGTAACCAGCTATTGCAAATCAGATACGTGTTGCTTTGTAGGTGGTCTATGTATGCTTGTGATTGGAGAACCTCAAAGGACAGTTGTTGCACAGCTATCTTTTGAGCATCTAATTGAAGTTGCACTGCACGAACTCCGACATTTCTACACCAATGCTTTGCTTTGTACGAATAAAGCAAATGTAATTTTCAGAATATCACGACGGGTGCATAATTGTATTTACCTTTCCCAACATATTTATGATTTATTGCTTGGTTTTAATTTATTACCCTGATGGCTTTCAGTTCTGAGTTTAAACGCATAGAGTTCTTTTATAGATTTTTAAGTCTGTTTTGGTTTAATATAAGTCTTGCTAATAATCCCATAACTATCGATAAGATAAATTGGTACTGTACGAATTCTAAGAAAGATGAGTTGTTTGCTTTTTAATAGCTGATAGAGTAGTCTTACCTTACTTACCTTCTTACTCCACCATGTCAACTGATGTTAAGTGACGAAGTATGTGTCCAAGGAAGTATTATGTATTCATATACAAGTCAAAGCTGACGCTCAACTGTGGCGAGAAGTTCTACATTTAAAATCATTTCTTTTTGATCTCGATACTACAAAAATTTTCTCGTATTATCTTGAAACCGTTGTGAATATGGTAACTTACGTATGTTAACCCTAAAACTCTAATATATCATTCTAATGAATGATATAAAATACGTTTAAAAGTAATTAAATATGTAATCAGTTGCATAGATATCAAACATTTTTATTAGGTAATGTAAATGTTATTGCAGGAAACACATACATAAATATCAGGCCATGTAGGAAAGTATCTAGGCTAAACAAAAATAAACTAAAATTGGCGCCAGTAAACGCCACAATTCAACAAAAAATGCCTAAAGGATGTACCAATGATTTTTAATTTACTCCTAACTGTAGCTGACTTTTTTATGTACGGTATTTGGTACAAGCAAGTACACAAATCGTTCACCCCTGTCAAATTATACGGATGAAAATTCCTAGTGGCTAGTTAACTAGTAAATTGCCTTAGCTTTCTATGACACCTAAACAAATTAGCTACGGATTTAGGGAGTTAATTGTTTGTTTTCTTTAATAATATGATTCACCTATCTGATGATAACCATCATTACTGTTGAAAAGTCGCTGTTTTACGTGACAATGCACTGCGCTAGTCCGAGATCCAGTGATATCTCTCGCCAAGTAATATCACTTGCCACAGTTTTGTTTTCCTTTTACACAGTAATGTTTGCATGAAACTGCTTCGACGTAGAACGTAATATTGCGTTAGTACCCGCCAAGACGGACTCTTTCTGAAGTGGTCAACTTAGGGTAAAATATCTGCATCTGTGTTGCATACATTTAGAGATATTAATTTAATATTTCTCAGTATTTTTGACTCATAGACGCTATTAGAAGAAATACGTTTATATAATTAGTACAGTCATCGATAGACTTTTGGTTTTACTAACATAGTCCACATGACTCGAGGGTGTAAAATATATCATACTTACACCTTTAACATAGGTACATTATACATTAGAAAGTTTTTAGTTTCTCACACAGTGTTGTAGCGACGGATCGACTTGATTGATGCGTATAGATAGTTCTAAGGTTTGTGAGTGTATCATTAAAAGCTCATGCTTTTTTCCAAGAATTATCAACGGTGCCCGAATCAAATAAATATTTTGAAAAGAACCAAGTACTTGTTTTGAGTATGGTTGTTATACACCTTATTATCTTAATAAAATTGTTTACGAAAACTTCTATTGCTGAATTTGGTCATTATCAAAAGCATTGGATACAATAAAATGAAAAACATAATAGCTTTCAACGCTAAAACAGTGTGAATCAATAAAATAACATATAAGAAGTCGCTTCAGTTTTGCATGGTGGTAAGGCATATTGCGAATACCCGTCTGGCTAGCTACTATCCTCAAGTAGAAAATCTGCCGCCAAGCACCTAACGATGTGTTCCGGCAGCTGTCCTTGAGAGACAGTGATTCTAGGTTAGCCTGCACAACATCTTTGAACACATCACCACTTATCATCATCGGTGACATAGTGGTCTAAGGCTATAAATAAATAAATAAAAAAAAATGCCATTGTGATTCAAACACTCTGTCATATGAATATATATATATATATATATATATATATATATATATATATATATATATATATATATATATAATAACAATGTTGGACTACGGGAATAAAACAAAGACACATACCTACTCCTATTCTACATCCTCGATAGATGTTATACTCTTGTACACAAGTGAACGAAAACATGATCCAATAATTTGGGACTGCCTGTAAATTATTAAACAACAAAACCAGACTATCCATCCGCTTTCAAAAACTTTCATGTTTCAACAGGTTTAACACTATTCGAGCAAAGCGTTTGCTTCGTGTACTTACGGAAAGTCGAGTTCGACCTCCAGGCGGGACCGGAAGTTCCTGGTCACCTTGGGCGCCTCTCGGATCTTTCGTACGTATCAGCTTGGTGAAGACTTGGTGGCAATCCCTTCGGATATTCCTCCAGTCAATGTCCCGCAGCCTATTCCTGTAACAAAGCAACAGTTATATTTTATTGAAAGCTTCTAATTTTATCGACTGTAATTATTAGAAGGTGAACATTAAACGCCTTTGTTTCGATAGCTAATCATATTTCATGTACGTATTGAGACTTTCGTAATCTCTATAAGTAAAGCATTATCTTCTATACACCGCTGACTGAAATGTATCCGACGTTATGAACAATTTGATACTCCGCGTAGACGTTATCGTCAATTTATGAATGAAATTCTATTGTTTTCTTGTCTATGATACGCATGGACAAAATATTATCCACATCTACACTACCATTATAAAGGGTGCGTTTCATTTGAGTGAGATTCGCTAAAAACGCTAAAAACGATCACACTCCCAAAAAGTTTTCCAAATGGGTCTTGGCGTTATTTTCGCCTTAAACGCTACATCTAATGTCAAAAGTGACAGAAGTGGCAAATTTTAGTGGCATTCTTATCAAAAAATGGAACGGGGATGACAGTTACAAACGATCACGTGATCACAACCACAGACGCAGAATGTGATCAAAATTATCGAAATTTACGTTCTTAGCGACTAATGGAACAGGCCCAAAGAGGAAAGATTTGTATTATTGTATGCAACGAATAAACTCAAAAACTATTGAACCGATTTAGATGAAATTTGGTATGGAAATAGTTTGAGACACGGGAAAGGACATATTATACTTTTTACCCAATTGTGCAAAAAGAGGTTAATGGTTTTGCGCGATAACCGTGAAACGTGCGGGCCGGAAGCTAGTTGGTTATAAAGTCCTTCAAACTGGTTTTAGTTTACGTTAGTAATATATTTATCAAACTGCTGATTTGTTTCGAGAAAGTACTACAAACTCCGACTGATGTAAGATTTTGGAATCACGTAGTCTTAGGTAATCTGGCAATATAACTATCCACTATTCACATCAGTTCGAAGATACGTCAAATAGCATCGGTGATATTTAATCATTGATAGACTATAACGACGATTATGATGTATAAAATTATTAGCACTATAAACAAGGAAACAGAAGATCGTCGAGCTAAATTTTGCATACCCGCAAGTGGAGTAATGCTCTGCTACTATTAAGTGTATAACTATATATTAGTATAGGTACCTACTATACCCAAAGAAAAAGCTTTGATTTTCTTGCTTTCTGTTTCCTCGCAAAAAATCTGAAAAATAGAGTCTCCTCGGAGATAAGACTGTCTTCGTCTTTGGTGATCTTGAATATCTCACTATACAGTACCTTAGTCTTCATTTTGAACAAAATTGCTACTTTCTGAAAATTCTGTATGGTGGAAATAAGAAAAAGTTGCTTGTGATGTAGCACAATGCTTTATTGGATTATTTTCTTGGCGCATGTTATTCCATAAGACCGTATCTTATTCTACTCAGAACAAAAACAGCTTTTAATTACTTAAAATAAACTCCGTAATGGTTTATTTAAGTATTTTCAATATATTTTAAATCAAAGAGTTTGATTTGCACATACTGTAATTTATAGTACATTGTTACCAAATCGATGAAGAAATAATGCTGTTATATAACGAATATTAGCCGGTTCAGGCGCTAAACCTTTTTGAACCATATTAGTTCATAAGTAACAGTCATATTTTATAACGTGCACTAAACTTGGTAACCTTTTCTGTTATTGATAATTGCGTTGTAGACGCGCATTACATATGTATAATGTATATAACAAGTTTTTGAATGTACACTTATAGATATATAACATCAAAATATTTTTAACTCATATTCTAAATGTTTATTTGCATTAGTAAGTTTTAATTTTGTTTGCATCTAAATTAGCTTTACTCATGGAAATCAGTTTTATTGCACACCATCAGGAACTACAAAATATTGGGGAAAATAAAAGGTCCCAAATATTTGGAAAACACAATTTTGTTATTTGTTTCACCTACTAAATTCGAACAGTAGGTGACCAATGAAATGTGGAGGATACTGTGTCTAATATTGTGATGTTACTTTATTTTTATATTCTATTTATATTAATAAATCTAGGATAAAAATGAGGAGTTTCTGCAATTTAAAAGCAATGAACAACTGTATAATTTTTTAAAGACATATACGAACTATATACAATTCTACAGCTGCTACAATAAAATCATTTAGATAACCTACAAGTCATTGCAGACTCACAGGCAGTCCCAATGCTCCAGCCCACTACCAGTTGGTAGCGTGACCAGCATGCTGGCAGCCTTGTCCCGTTTAACTGCAATTCTTATTGTTACTTAGTAAATGTCGTATTGTTATAAATTACACACAGTATATCGTAATATTCATTGGTCGTTCAATTTCTGGGTGATATATACGAATAGTTTTCATACTAAGATATTCTCAATGGCAGTCTGATCTCTGGTACGCAATAGATGGCAATGTTGGCCTTCATTAAATGATACCTTACAATATAAGCGGCTAACTGTGAGTAGCAAGGCTCCTCGATTTACCCTTTTGTGGTTTATAATCTTGACAATATATATACATAACTTCTATCTCTTATCTATTTCATTATATATAGTATATAAGTTATATTGATTACTTATTTATCTGATTTTTAGACTATATAATCTAGCATCATGATAAAGACATACGTGTTATGTACATATGTGCCACAAGTGTGATAGAGACAGATGAATATAAGTAAGCGACGACAGTTAATAGACAATTAGTAGATAAATGCTTATATCCAAACAAATCAAATTATGTATGCGAAAATATCTCTAGGCCTATTTTTATTATTGTGTGGTTTTTCTCTCCAGATGGTAAAAGATGATGTGGTCGAAGGTGTTAACAGGATTAACCTAGAATAATTGGCTCTCAAGGACAGCTGCCGGAACACACTGTTAGGTTCTTAGCGACAGATTTTCTACGTGAAGGTGGTCGTGTTATATACTATTCAGGTGGGTGTTTGGGCAGGTGGTTGCTAAATGGAAGCCAAATCTTTATAAAATAAGATATTTGGTTAGTCATTAGTCATGTGTGTTGTTAAAGAAAACATTTTCCACTGACCTTACATAGTTACCAAAAAGGAGATAAATATCGTCATCTTAATCATAGATAAAATATAAGAAGATAATGAAAAATCGAGTGATAAGTTGACCTGATGTTAAGCCTTACGTTTTATAAAACAAGTACAGAACGCTCAAATGATTTCAGGTATGCATTACGATATGGATTGATATAAAAAATACGGTGATACTCTACAGTCAGCTGATATTGTAACCTCTTTCCAAGATATGGTATGCTATGGACTGCTGCCGCAACTCACCGTTAGGTGCTTGGCGACAGATTTTCTACTTGAGGGTGGTCGCTAGCCAGGCGGGCTTTCGCAAAATGCCCTTCCACCATGCGGTGAAGTTCAAGCCCGCGGCGGGATTCGAACCATGGACCTGCGGCACGGCAGTCCGTAGTCAATGCCACTGAGCCATCACTGCTTCAAACTTATAACAATATCAATATTTGGCCACATTAACATGAAGCATATAATAAAATTCCGTTGTCTCATTAACTAAACTCTTAGTATAAAGAAATTATTTATAATGGCAGCTTTACCCACAACAGATAATACATTCATTAAAACAATTTCACAAGGAAATAAGGGGCCTAAGGTATAATAAAATGGGGTTTATTTAATAGAATTCCAGCTTCGGTAATATATTAAAAATGAGAACCTAACAGAAACATAATATTATACTCGCTGCGCCCCACGGTTTCACCCACATAAACAACAATAAAAAGTGATGCTGAAATCGAAAAGTATCTATAAATACTTTTATAATAATATGTATATATAAAGTATTATATATAGTTAAACCTAGACTCAAACTATACTTATTCCAAATTTCATTTAAATTCGTTCAACCATTTCAGCGTGAAGTGAGTACAAATATACGCACTTACATCCTCACCCACAAACTTTCGAATTTATAATTCTTCTTAGACGTTTACACTCTTGGCAGAGTGGCCGTTGTCATCAGTTCCGGTGGTAAAGCAAGCTTCTTTACTATCCGTTGCCACTCCTCTCAAATTGTCACCATCTTCGCACAGAACGTCGTGGAATTCTGATCTGCCACGTGGTCTTGTCCTTTTAATCTTGCCCTGCACCACAAGTCACAGAGGCTTCACCGCGTTTCGATTTATGCCCAAAGCATACGAGCCTGAACGATGGAGGATAGATGATGCTTGATCCAAATTCTTGTAAAATTGACTGGTATGTCCTGTACTCAGTCTGTGAAATATGTAGCATTTTTCTCAAGCACCACATTTCGAGGGCATCCTCTTTTTTCTCGCTTTATTTTAACGTCCAAGTCCCGGGAGCGTAAAGAAATATGAAAAAGACCATAGCTCTCACAAGTCAAATTTTTGCGGTCTTAGTGATATTTTGGTTTTCCTAAATTTTAGCCTGTTTATGTATCACCTCGAAATAGCCATACGCCGTTTTATTTCATGATCACACACAAGTTTGAAAACAGTACGCCTGTATGCAAACACGATATTATTATTATTTATTATTATAATCATACATATATACACATTTATAATATATATGATTATTATGTATGATTTTATTATATCACAGTTCGCAATTCTAGTGACTTATGGTGTGTTATTGTTGTCGGTAATCATGAATTTTGTTTTGGTGCGGTTAGTTTTTAAGCTAACGAGGCCAATTTTTAACACTGCTGAGCTTATTCTTGATTTAATTTGAGGAAGTTTTGCAGGACTGCCTTGATTTGAATTAATATAAAATAGTTTTACACCTACGAATAAATAAAGTAAAGAAGTATAACTCTGATACAGTGAACGCTTTGATTTCGGCCTCATCAAATTCACAAGTAACAAAACACGCGCTATTTTCCAAATTCGATTGGATTGGTTAATTGATATGGCGCTTAGAAATGATCGCATCTGATTGGTCGCGTCAAAGTGATGTTGTCACTGCCGTCATTGCCTAAGGTCAAACCGCACTACTGCGGTACAGAGCGCGGCAGCGAAACGGCACGGCTCGGGAAATATTAATTTGTATGGATTTATAAATGGCGTAAACCGCACTATGAAGAGAGACGCGGTGCAGTAAATTATCTGGTTATTTCACGTTCAAACCACGTTTCAACAATTCATAAGACCTTACTTTAGGTTCTAAAATCTGTGTGAAATCGATCATTATCTCTGAAGAGTCGTAAAAAAAGAGTTTTTCGAACGAGAATTTTGTTATATCTTGCACCCAAATATAACACATATTAATTTTTCAGCTAAATCTGCTTCTTTGCAAGCCACCACGATTATTTTACATCGACGACTTCATACATTTCGAATTTTTGCCATTAGTTGGAAAAACGGTTCTGCTACACCGTATTGCTATTGTGAATGAAAAAGTCGCGCCACTTAGCTGCAGCACTGCTCTGCACCTCTGTAAATGCATATTAGGGGTCCTTACCATTTGAAGTTAGATTCGCTAAAAACGCTAAAAACGATCACACTCCCAAAAAGTTGTTCCACATGGATCTTGGCGTTATTTTCGCCATAAACACTACATCTAATGTCAAAAGTGACAGAAGTGGCAAATTTTAGTGGCATTCTTAGCGTTCTTACCCTAAATGGAACAGGGGAGAGCAGTTACAAACGATCACAGTGATCACTACCATAGACGCAGAATGTGATCAAAATTATCGAAAATAACGTTATTAGGGTCAAAGGGAATATATCCTAAGTAGTGACAGCCGCTTCGCGACGAAACTCTGTAGTGCGTTCCCAGCTTTAGATACGCGTGGATGGCGTTATGCTACAATATGTAAGCTTGTTTACGAACTCATTTTCTATTAAAGGTTTTTTCAATAAAATATTTTAGGTTTTTCATGCAATTTATTTCAGTAGATTGGAATTACTATCTTGGAAATAATATTCTATAATTTAAAAGTCGGTATGTACATATAATGCGCTGAATAAGAGAAATGGATTTCAAGTAGAAATGTTTTATTTAAGGCAATATTGATAGTAGGATATAACTCAGAATTAGATTTTAAAAATGTCTTATTGCGTGTATTAGGTGAATAAGTACATATTTTTTTTTTATTTTAACAAAATTCTGCAAACTATAATAAATACTTTTAACTACTACAACGAAAGCATTTAGTCAACCTAGCTGCCGTTTCAGGCTTGCAGGCAGTCTAAGCACTCCAGCTGTCTACCAGTTGGCAGCGTGCCCAGCATACCCAGAAATATTTTTCTAGTATTCCATTGTACCAAATTAAGTAGATGGATTATATATACCTATTGAAGTAACAATACCGCAGCCATAGGTGTGACAACTGACAACTATCAACGTGGCAGTTGATGTAGTATTTATATGTTTTAATTTTATGTTTTAGGTACAAATTACATTATAGTTATCTAGGTATAATTCTCAAGCATGACAGCTGCCAAAATGACAGTTAATATCATATTTTACCGATTCTTATATTTCAAATTTTGGATTAAAATGACATAAAAGTACCTAGAAATTACTCTTACGTATAATAGCTATAAGACCAAAAATCAATTTATTTGTAATTTTTATGTCCTTTGTATTCCAAAAATTAAATCAATACTGGGAAATACGACATCAACTGACACTTTGACAGTTGTCAGATCTAAGCCCTACTTCTAGGATATTTTATGTCATTAGAAGCACAAATACTAAATTAGATAAAAAAAATTGAATTGTTTGCACAAAAACAATTGTCAGACTAACCATGTTCCGAAGTTATTTTTGGCTTCATGTAAAATTCATGTTGCATAAAACTATCCAGGGTAGTCAAGTATGGCTTTCCAAAATATTGTTATTTACGCGTTTATACAAGTTATTCCCGATTTTTTTATATCCGTATGGCTTCTCCACCATTTTACTACATAGTATGGTATTTTTTCAGAATTAAACAACGTAGAATAACATTGATAAATTAAGTTGATAATTCCCGTGTTACAACCGCATGACTCGAACCCACACGGCGAACTGACAGCGCCGCGCGGTACACTTTTTAAGCCACGCCCGCTGCGGTATAGTTTGCGTTGTGTTGTTTTTGAGCATGAATTACATTTCTTTTCATTATTATTCGTAGTTTTACACACAAAAATTTGCCCTGAATGCTATAAATAGTGATCGTATTCATCTTCCTCGAAAAGTGAACAAATAAAACGTGTTATTTATATATAATAAACCTGTTTATTACAATCCTTTCCTTTTTTTCACTTTGCCAAAATTGGCGCTTTACCAGAACTTTATCATATCCCGCTAGTAAGGTTAGCCGTGTAAGTCAATCGATTTATTTGTATCTATGAAAGCTAACTGATTGATTGATGTCATTATATTTTTGCGGGCAGGTATCTGATATTTGATGATAATTTGTACGTTTAATAACACAACTATTCATATTTATATACATTAAGTAAAGGTATATTTGGATGTCATTATTGTACTAGAATCTAAAGAACAATAGGTATACTACACTCGTAGTTACTAACTAAAACTGTTTTCTCTTAGTGAGGTATTTGCTATAGACTGATTAATTTCAGTTGAAGTGATAACGTTTAGAGATAAAGAGAAACTGTACAGAACAATAACTCAAATTGATTTCTCGTGTTGGATAGACATGATGAGAGAAATCTACTTGCGATTCTCCATAAACATTTATTCTGCATTTTTCACCATTATACTTCTAGAGCAATGATTTTTGTGCATAAAATCTAAGTTACTATAGACGCCTCTGTCACTTCAGAAAACTAATTATTACTAAAGAATAATGTAATGTGAAAACTAGATAAGATTTTTTTAATTTTAATGACAATCAATGATTGAACCGGCTTTGTTTGGTAGGAGAAAACAGGTGTATACGAAACGTCCTTTTTGTGAATTTTCTTGCACAAATCGTACCCGTTTACGTGTTATTATGATATATATATATGATATTTATGATTGGATTTTGAAGCGCTCGTAGCGAAGTTTACTTAGCTGTTCTCAACCGATCAGCAAAGTTAAGCAACGTCGCCCGCGGTCAGGAGTTGGATGGGTGACCGCTAGTGACATTACTACTGAGCGTTTCCGTGCTTCGGAGGGCACGTTAAGCCGTCGGTCCCGGTTGTCGTCTTAGGATGGCAGTCGTTATAGCATGGTGGTAGGGCATTTTGCGAATGCCCGCCTGGCTAGCTACCACCCTCAAGTAGAAAGTCTGTCGCCAAGCACCTAACGGTGTGTTCCGGCAGCTGTCCTTGAGAGCCAGTACTTCTAGGTTAGCCTGAACAACATCTTCGACCACATCATCACTTACCATCAGGTGAGATAGTGGTCAAAGGTTAACCTATCAGGCATATAAAAAAAAAAAAAGATTAACTCATATATACATTGTGTTTTTTTTTATCTTTGACCAATATCAGGTGAAATTCTGTGCAAAAGCTACGATCATCCGAAATAATAAAGATACTAATGGTGTGCGACTCAGGAAAAGAGCCAGTACTACCCTTACTTTCCTACACATTATTAACTACAGTAGCAGTTTAAAAAAATTGCTCACATAATTAAATTTGACTCCAATATTTGAGTATTTCTCACTTGTTTTAACGAATGGAAAAAGCACATTTGCATATTCCATTTGTGATAGAAATGTGCTTCAGAAAATAAGTTATGTCCATAAGAAATCTAGCTGTTTGCAAGTCGAAGTCAGCCACTGAATTCCAGCCAACACACAATATATCAAATATTCGTATTTATTTTATATTTCGCGATCTGTAGCAAAAGTCCGCATCACACTTGACCTTTTTAAAAACTGCAAGATACGATAGATCTATCCAAATGCCACGAACAAATCTAAACTGGAAAGTAGAAAGCACGTGTGAAACTACTTATTCTGGAAACAATTGTATTTCTGTATTTAACTTCCTCTAAATTAAACTTATCGTCATCTAGATAACCACCATATGGCAGAGCTCTCAGATAAATTGCAGCATCACCTAGTTGGGTTTTGGCCAAAGTATGCATCGGCCTGTGAGGGTTCGAGCTAGAATATCTTACTGTGGAAGTCGTAGGAGGCGAGGAGGTTGGAGGAGGAGGAGAGGTTTTTAAAGAGCTGCCATTTTATACTGCGATCTTTTAGACGCCTGCCAAGCATGGAGGCTGTGGTAACCCCTCTATTGGTGGTTGCCTCTCTTCAGCGGTAGACGTTTCAGATGAAAATGTGTCACGTCAATGATATAAAAAAAACAATAAAGCACAAAATTAAGTCATCTCCTAAAAACTTTTGAGTTTTTACGCCGGGTTTTTATTTAATTTCCTTGTTTACATATTGCGTTGAAAGCCATTAAAATCGGCCAATCCAATTCGGATATTCGAACAGTATTGAATCTCATATTTTATATCTGATACAATCAGAGGAAAATAATGATGGAATGAATCTGATATTGAAGAGTAACCCCGAAGCGATTTAATAACTACCTCCATCCTGTTTTTACCAACGTAGAAAATAAACTCAAAGGAAGTAAAATGAGTAAGGATTTCCAGTTAACTGCAAAATTCAGCAATTTACATTGTGCATTATATATAGACTGAATATTTTAACTTCACAAATTTATGAGAGCATCTAGTAATAATATTATAATTCAATGCGTAACGATGGTAAAAGACCGGACAGTATAATTTTGGTACCGTGGAAGTTAAGGCAACCCTTACAACGGACGCTACGAGCGTTGACACTATAGCGCCGTTACGTCTTTCTGAAACAAACATGAGGGCTGGCGCCGCGGCCACTTCAGCGGAACGACTCAAGTAGTGGATGTATGCTAATCTTGGTAGTGGTTACATATTTGATGTTTAGAGAAATTGGGTCCGTGGGGCCGAGAGCTTATCTAATTTTTCAAGCTTATCAGAACACGATGCGACGCGTGATCAAAATGCTGGCAATTAATTGGCTCAAATAATAAGCATTGCAACCCAACGGGGCAATAACGCACGTTGTTTGCGCGAATAGCTAGCTTTAACCGCCGACGTGCGCGTTTCTGATTCCCGGCCTGTTTGCCAGGTCATGGCGGACGTTTGTACGCATTGAATAGCTCGCTGGGTACGTAAATGCGCGCCGGGATGCTTCTCGGGCCGCTTGCCGGGCTCCGCGGCGCCCGTTGAACGCAGAATAATATTATCGACCCTGATGCGTAAAGTGAACCGTGATGAGAGGTATCGAGACTTTTTAACGACACGATTCTAGGAAGCTGACATCCTAGTGCCAACTTTTCGCTTGCAATTCTTGTATTTCTATCGCTTCCCGAATGAGACTGCGATAGAAATGCCGATCTGTAAGAAGGTACGTGCGGACTTTGTTGGTCAGATAGTTTTTTTTACAGCTGTTAAGCTTACGTTCACTTTTGTACGGCTTTTATAATTATTATATACTTTATAATCTAGATATTTTGAGTTCAATACTCAGATTTAGAACTGCAAGTAATAATACCGGGTTAGAAAGTTTTAATTTCTTTTCTGCTAAAGAATTTTGAAAAGTACATAGCGGAAGCTTGCCTAATTGTTGTTTACTGATCAACTAGGTTAAGCGACCTCCGCTGCGGAAAGTACTTGGATGGGTGACTTCTAGCAGCATATACTACTGAACGTTTCCGTGCTTTGGTGGGCACCTTAGGCCTTAGCCCCGGTGGTTATCTTAGGATGGCAGTCATTATACAGTGCTGGCAATAGCTAGGCCTCACTCTTGAGTAGAAAACCTGTTACCACGCATCTAACGGTATATTCCGGCAGCTGGCCTTGAGAACCATTAATCCTAAGTTAGCCTGAAAAACATCATCGACCGGGTTATCACTTTCTATCAGGGTAGATAGTGGTCAAATGATAGCCGTTAAAAAAACTTTTGTATTGATCTGGAACAACGAATAAATATTTATTCGTAGGTCTGGAATTACATCCGGTGTAATGCAACATTAGACTCGCCTTTATTTTATAAGAGCAAAGCATTACATCCGACACATGTTTGATTATAAAATTCTGCGAATGTTCATACCCCTTAGGTTATATAAATGTGTAATAATTTATTAAATTGATGTATTATTTGATCTTAGTTCCTAGAAAAAAAGAGTAACACTTCAATTGTAGACTAGCTAGCTAGACTAGCTAGTTGAAGTAACAAAATACCTGCGACCGACAAAAAGTACAAACGCAAAGCTAGACTTCCCGGAGAATAAATAAAAAAGAAAAATAACATAGCATTGCTCATGGCCGTGCTCCAGAAAAAATTGAATTAAGTGCGGCGTAGCGTTGGAGCGTGGCTTTTATAACGAAATTGATTACACAATTTCAACACGAATTCCTACACGCTAGATACGTGTTTAGGTTACCATGTTTAACTTAATTGTCATCTTTTTTACACAACTGACAAATAAATATAAACGACTGATTGCCATTTTCTACTTACAATACGTCACATTTTTATTAGTTTTTTTTGTTTTGGTGTGAGTTTATATCTTTTACGATATTTGAGAAAAATAAAGCTTATCGGTAAATACTCTATAGGGTTACTAAAACTAAATTAAAAGACACGCGCACGTCTCTAAATTTAAGCTCCACTGAAGTGAGGTATGAAGTGTTTATCGAAAGTAGTGTTTAATTATAGTTTTCTCCCCCTTTGGCAAGCGGATTGGCCCGGGCATTCGGAACGGTTTGCTCACGAAAAAGTGTAGGCAAGCGGCGGCATCGTGTGTCGGGTCGCCCTCTTCCCTCACAAGTGGTTGAGGAGGACGATGGCTGGCACGCGAGTCAACTCGTGAACGAGTGCTGCTTTAGAAGACTGATCCGTTCGGCTTGCCTGTGCAAACCTGTTTGTAACTCTTATAATTATCTGTATAATTAGCATCCCTTATAACTGTGTTCCCCTCCTAAGTATGTAAGAATGCTCCCCATAGTAATGTAATTAATTAATAAATTTCTAAGTTAACTTAAAAAATGGCACGGATCCTGGATTCTGTGGAAAATCTAATAATCCATATATATAAAAAAAAGTGTTTATCGACACCTTTTGTAAAGTGGGTTAGGTACTCTATAGGTTGGGGTCTAAAAATAATGATTCTCTGACCCAAAGGCCAGATGGAAACGGATCCGTACACTTAGACTGCGTAGTGCTCGTAGCACTGCATGTTAGGTACTACTATGTAACTGCAAGGTCACATTGGCGCGTGCAGTGTTGGCGTTATGTTCAATGAGATTCCTTATTCCTACCAAACAGCTCCGTATTATCCGTAGCGCCGTCTGACCACGCACGATTTAGAGCACGTTGAGGCCTGCGTGTGAAAATCCGGAGTGATCTAGCCCTTAACCACTATATTTAGAAAATATACTATACACTATATTTTATTTAGGAATCTGGCCTAAAGCGGCAGCAGGCCTTGAGAGCCAGTAAAATTACAGGTACAAGAGGCAATTGTATGTCTCAGTGGACAGGTGACGAAATTCATCTGTTATAGACAGAGGTTACCGCTTAACAGTGGGTGTGCATCGTGTTCTTCACAATCTCATATAAAAAACCATTCCTATGATTACACTAAATTAAAAGTTTAATCAAATTTTTCCTGACATGTAACCCCATCATTATTTTGGAGTATGTTACCAACACATGCGTGTCCTAAATACAACAGTTTTGCTCTGTGAGGTGAAACATTATAAAATAGATAAAACTGCTTTAGCATTTCTTGCTAACGATGTTTTATCTTAAGAAATTTTGAGAATTAAACATCGTCATTGGAATTTTCATTCTAAGACTAATATACAATATTGTCGTGTTGCAAATACCAGGATTAATTAATACCCGGGTTAAATTGACTTACATTTAATTGAATATATGATACAATGGCGTTAAGGTATGGTAAATAGGCGTAACCTAGAATTAAACTGGCTCTGGTGTTTGGCGACAGAATTTTAAATTGGGTGTAGTAAGGCAGTCATTGCTAAAATGCCCTTAAACCATGCAGTGTGGAGTTTATAGGTCACCCAATAGACTTCCACAAAACCTAACGACTGCCATACTCAGAAAGCAATCGAGACTAACTGCATTACGTGTCCTTTGAAGCATAGCGCTCCGTATCAAATGCCATTAGCAATCACCGAGTATTAACCGCAGTGAATAAACTTATGAAAACCACATAATCACCTTAATTTAGTTGATCACTAAAGAGCGACTAAAAAGCCCCGCTACGCCACGCTTAACACGATTTGAGTTCTTCTTGGTAGAGTTTTGTTATAAATTTAGGAACCTTATTAATATGCTAACTCAGTCTGTCCGTCCCCCCGTACATCCTTTCGTCCTTTTTTAAGGGGACTGTTTATTTTGAACTGTATTTGGTTGTTTGTTTAAAATATCATAGAACAAAAATATGCAACACGACCGCCATACACATCATTCACCCTTCGAGTTGTTTCCGCAGCACTAGTGCCACGGCGGAACTCGTACTCGTAAATAATGCGATATTTAAGGTTTTCCATTTTGTAAAATGAGTGACGCAAACAGAAAAAAACAGAAGAAAAAAAACAAACGAATGACGATCATCGAAGCACAAATACATGAGTCTATAGCTGTACAAATTTGAATTTGGAATTCCTTACCAAAGAGGAGAAATTCGTGATTAAAGTGGCCAGTACGAAAAACGCCAATTTCATATGTAAGGACCTAATATTAGCTAAACTAGCGGCCCGCCCTGGCTTTGTATTTAACAAAAATTATAAATTGTAACATATAAAAAGTAGTTATTGTGACATATCTGAAATAGTAAGACATATTATATATTTTTGTAGATATTGATGTGCTCTATAAAATTGTAGTACATAACTTTGCTCTATTGTCAATAATTTGGGTTACATTATCGAAGTTTTCATACGGATCCCAAAGGTTTTGAAAATATTCTATAGCCTATGTTCATCAGGGATAGTGTAGGATTCTAATGGTGAAAGTATTTTTCAAATCGGTCCAGTACTTTTTAAGTATATTCGTTACATACAAAAATATAAAAATACAAAAAAAAATCTCTTCTCTTTATAAAATTAGTATACGAGTAGATAGAGATCGTATAGATTAGAATTCGACCATACAGAATTGTTTTTTTTTTCAGTAGTTTGTTTTTGTTTCTATTTTATTACTACCGTTTCCATGTATTACTGATTCAGCGATAGGGTCAAACATAATGGTTAACATTAATGTAAATTGAAAAAGAATGTGAAGGGTGCTTCAAATAAGTTGTCGGGATTCCAAAAGGAATAAAAAAATAGTATACATTATTTTTCTCTATATTATTTTTTTCTTTTTTATTAGAAAGAAAAATGTGGAAGAAAATTGAGTCTCGGTTTGCGCATGACACTAAATTTTACCGTATTTTAAGTAACACGTCTTTTACAATATTATCATCGTTTTATTTCCTAGAGTGTTGAGAGTCAAGGGACCTGGTGGTTCAGTTAGTTCACGACCGTACCATTTTTGAATGGAATTGAGACGGAAAACGTACGATCCACCTGATGTTAAGTAGTAACTTTTACCTATAACAGATGTATATTTCTAAGACTTACAGTTCTTTAGTCTCATTTGCCTGTATAATGATGAAATTATACAGGCAAATGAGAGTACTAGCTCTCAAGGACTGCTACCGGAACACATTATGCTTGGCGACAGATTTTCTGAACCATGGATCTGTAGCACGGCAGTCCATAGTCCAACTATTACCGCTCAGCTATCATTGTTTCATACTTCAACCTGATTTTCTTCACTTTCCATAAAAGCATGAGGTGTGAGAACATACTGCATATTCTAGTACAAACACAAGAATTATTTATGACCTATAAAAATTCACGATGACCGCCATTCACACGTATTTTGACCGAAGCGTAAATAGTACAAATAAGTGGGCGCTTGAACCCCACTAAACGAGACTTTATGATATTCACTGTACGTGTGATGATGCAGTTTACAAACATAAATAGAAATTACTAGAGACAGTGACAAGCTATTAAAATATCGATAGTTTATCGATAAAATATCGATGTTGTATCGATAAAATATCGATTGGTATTCTTTTTTAATTATAGCTAACATATTAAATTTAGCATTATGGTTACAAACGGCTAATTTATTATAAACATATATTTCCGCAACGGATAATATTTTTACTTATTCCTACCACAAGGATCTTTTGTTTGTAGGTAAATACCAATTAACTATAGTTTAAAATAAGAACGTCAGGACATTTTCAAATTCAGACCAATAACGACTGCAGTTAAGATGATGTAACAGGCAAGACGCACAGATCTCGCGTGTTTGATCCCCACTAAGGAGCTCAACATTTTTCGTTTTTATTAGAATGTTTAAAATTACCCGCATAGCCCCATAATCTATATCTTGAATGCTTTTTTGAACCGCTTGTAGTGAAGTTTGCTTAGCTATTCTTAACCGATCAGCAAAATTAAGTCGCCCGCGGGCATGAGTTGGATGGGTGACCGCTAGTGTCATTACTACTGAGCGCTTCCGTGCTTCGGAGGGCACGTTAAGCCGTCGGTCCCGGTTATTGTCTTAGGATGGCAGTCGTAACAGCATGGTGGTAGGACATTTTGCGAATGCCCGCCTGGCTAGCTACCACCCTCAAGTAGAAAATCTGTCGCCAAGCACCTAACGGTGTGTTTCGGCAGCTGTTGCTTGAGAGCCAGTACTTCTAGATTAGCTTGTACAATATCTTCGACCACATCATCACTTACTATCAGGTGAGATAGTGGTCAAAGGCTAACCTATCAGGCATATATAAAAAATAAAAAAGTTCCAGTAGGAATCGTAAGTGAATACGATGGTGGGTTTCTGCATCTTCTGAAGAAATGCCATTCTACACTGCAGTATCCAAAACGCCTGCCAAGCCTATTTCACGGGGGAGCGTTTTGTTCACCGTTAGATGTTATTCGATGTATTACAGGTATTGAGGCAAAATTACTATTGTAGTCATTACGTTTTTCATCATAGTAAGAGCTATCTGACTTATTCACGTGAGTTATCTCGGATCAAAATGAGAGAAAAGCCGTTAGAATTTAAAATGAGTGATTGTAATTCGTAATTATAACTCGTCACTACATACGAGTATTTCAGACATATATGTATAACGTAGGTATTCTATACTCGCCTATGATCTAGACTCCAGATTCTAGAGCAAGTTACTTGGAAGTGTTGACTGATAGAAAACTAATTTATCTAAGAGGGAAATTGTAATTTATCACGCGAAGAAGTAGAGCAGGGGAAGAGAGCTGCAAAGAGCTAAGCTAATAATGGAGCCAAAGTGGAAAATACTCTAGCGACGTAAACTGGTAATTGTGTTGTATAGTGTGTTTAATCTTCGGATGAAGAAAAGTACGGCTTTTGCAGTTTAATGTGAATTATTGTACAAGTATTCAGTAGTTTTTAAGGCTCGCCTTTTAAATTTACAGATAATTATATTTATAACAATAAATGTATCCACAAACAATGTAAAAAAAAACAAAATAAAAAATTATAATATTTTTTTTTATTTTGGCGCTTAATCTTTATTATGTCTAAGTTTTTTAAACTGAACATTGATAACCTAGGCCTTAATCATATAACATCAAGTCACGCTTGTATTTATGTGTAACACCCACGTTAATCCAGATTTGTTTTGGTTCCATGTAATAGAGAGCAACCGTATTGCCATTTTCTTGGATGACATCCAGACTTCGGCCAGCTATTGAAAGTTTAACTCTCAAAAACCTAATTACATGACCCATCTGATGATTAAATGGTATACACACATCAACGAAGCATTTCAATGAAATATATCTTAATAAACGTAACGTACATATTGTGTAAACGAGTAAAGCCTGGCTGATCAATAAGAACGTAAAAACTAAGGAAAATGTAAAGAACAAATGTTGGTTACTTCTAGGTTCTTCCAAGAAATGTTAATTTGTTTATAATTTGATCGGATAACATATTATCGGTCAAATGTTGTACATTTTATGATTTAAAAACATGGCCTAATTATTTGCCTTGGTATAATAAAAACCACGAAATACAATACAAAAATCAGTACAAAAACTTAGTAAAATAACAGTTAAAACATAGTGGACGTTTTATATATTGACAATAATATAAGCATTTGACCACAATATCGTGTAATATTAAGTAATAATGTGATCAAAGATGGTAAACAGGTTTATTTTAGAATGGGATATAGTTCTCCAGGACCATCTAGCCGAGTGGGCATTTGCAAAATGCTCTATCACTATGCAAATTGTCACAGTGTTCAGGTTGCCCTAATGCCTGCCATTCAGCCTACGACCAACATCTTAAAACAACAGCCGAGATCAAGGGCTTAACGTGCCAAAGCCCTCAGTAGTAAATGTCAGTAGTAAACAGACAAACAAGTCACGACCGCAGGGAATATTGCTTAGCGGAGTTGATCGATTAAAAATGACAAGGTAAGCTCTATTACGAAAGTATCGAACGTGCTAAAACCTTGCAATGAGAAAACACATTGTGGTAGCGGGATGAGTAACCTAATTCCCAGGTGTGCAAGCAATCAATACGACATCAATTGTTTTCGTAGAAATACCAATTTTGCATATAGCTACTCGGATTTTTTAATAAAGCAAACTCCGTAAATTGAGCAAAAGTCATTCCGTTCGCATTGCTGCGTTCAGATTTCAGTATTGTCCAATTTATTGGTCGGACAAAACAAAATTGAAATTGTGTAGGCGCAGCTCCACAATATTTTTTCATGAATTTTTAAAAAGCACATTCTTGTTGGCACTCCTAACAATGAAAAATTGAAACAAAGGGCTTGAAACTGAATACTTTACAAAAATTCGTCATAGTTTTAATGTGTTTTGAACTTTCATCAGTGGAACTGTAAATAGAAAAAAAAACAATGAAATTAAAAATATAATAGCAAATAACCCATCGAATAGTTTCAAAGACGCCTGCAAAGCGTGGAGATAATGGAGGCTCTGTTCAGCAGTGGGAGGATCCGTTTGATACAGTGGCTTTTACTGTAAATTGCTCAAAGATGCTCATTACTTTCCCACTACTAACTCAAATCGGCGTTTACAGGTTTTGTTCAATAGCTTCATGTCTTTCAAGTTCCACTCAATAATTTAAATGAAACTTAAGTCTAATAATCTTTGAGTCACCTTTCTACATAAAACACAGGAATTCAAGTTTCGTAACTCAATAAGTTTATGAGCTAGAGGCCCTTGATATACGGACCGATGGAAACACAGACAGTGTAGTCTCCTGATAAGGGCTCCGTTTCGCCCTTGGGATAGAGAACCATCAATAGTTGGTAGACTGCGTGACAGCTACTGTAAAGTAATTCGTATCGCTTTGTGGCTTAGTTGTTCGAATGTGTAGATATAGTTCTACGACGTAGCATCTACGAACCGTAGCTGTGTGTTGTAACAAATAACGTGGGCAATTTCAGTGTGCTCCTTTGAATAAATGTCTATTCATTCATTTTATATAATATAGCAATAATTGAGACTTAAGGTACGCATCAATAGGAAAAATAACACACATATATATTAAATATTTATATTTATAGGTTCCTTGACGATTTCAGGTAGATTATTTATATCACAAATAAGTAAATTTTATTCCTTTGCTCTGGTTTCCTAGCCAAGAGTACCTAAACATTTGTGATCATTAGAGTACATAATTTTTATTTTACCCCTGTATTAAATAGCGAAAAATAAAATCCTGTGATATAATAGTAAGTAGGCATATGCTTAGATCTGTATAAAAATTCAAAGTGTAGCTATCTAACTAGAAACATCCACCTTGCAACTGCGAATACTCACTAGAAACGTTCGTAAGGCTTATACTCGTAAAGATTATGAGCGAACGTACAATAATTATGAGAGGCGATGCGTGGGTAAAGTAATATTGATTGGGCCCAGATGCTCAAGGTCATTGATGACTCTATACGCCTTAAACCAGGGTTCACAAATAATAACGCAAACGCTCTGTATGCCTCCGCTAGGCTCTACTCTACTACTGGAGCCTCTGCCTAGAACAGATGCATTTCATAATAAGTGACGAAAAACTCCCACTAGATGCTACCCTGGAGACCCACACGGAGATATAAATAATCTAGTATCTAATCCTAATATTCTTCCCTAATTCCTTTAAACCTTCGGGCAAGTAGCTAGTTTATTAAAATATAATTCAAGGTGATATTATGCACAGAAACACTTTACTTTATACCATATACCTTTATTTAAAATCATTGGTATGCCTTCATTATCAAAATACTATGAACTATATTCAACACAAAGCTACTGTAATGAAAGCATTAAGACAACCTACAAACTATTGCAGACTCATAAGTAGTCTAAATGCTGCAGCCCACTACCAGTTGGCGGCGAGCGCAGCATGCTAGCAGCATTGCCTCGTTGGATTGCAATGCTTATTCGTGGAGCCAAATGGGTACCAGCATTTTGATCACGCGTCGCACCGGCCAAGCGCTTCGATAAGTTTTGGAAGGTACGATGAGCTCTGTTATGGATGGCCTTCACGAACCCAAATAAATAAATCCATACTAAAACTACATATAATAAGAGCCATATTAAAACTACATATAATAATATAAATAAACAATTCAACATCTAGTGATCTCAGCGTAGATGTCCTTCAAATTCTTTCAGACTTTTTTTGCAACTTTCCACTTCCATAGGTGAAAGTGTAATGGTTGACACTCTATAAGTGTAGGAAATTTTTCATTACCATTTGGTGAATTTTAGGTGGAAAAAATATAGCTGCGTCGTGGTATCTTTGAACGCAGCAGATAATTCGGTACCGTCAGTAGTACCGCATTTTTTTTACTCATATACTTCCTATTTTCTACCGACTTCAAAAAAGGAGGAGATACTCAATTCGACTGTATTTTTTTTTTTTTTTTTTTTTTTTTTTTTATCTTTGTTACCTCGTATCTTCTGACTGGGTGAACTGATTTTAATAGTTCTTTTTTATTTAATAGCTGATGCTTGCCGTGTGGTCCCATTTCAATTTCATCAAAATCGATTTAGCCGTTTTTAAGTTACACTCCAAAAACTGAAAAAGTGTTTTCCTGTCCTGATAAAATAGTCAATGTTTGTTACCTTAGATCTTTTGACTGGGTGAACTGATTTTGATAACTCTTTTTTTATTTGAAAGCTGATGCTTGCCGTGTAGTCTCTTTTAAATTTCATCGAAATCGGTCAAGCCGTTTTTGAGTTACATCCCAATAACTGAAAAGTATTTTCCTATCATGATGAATTCTCATCGAAGCTCGAATTTGGTGGTAACACAGTAATATTTCCTCACCGGTATAAGATAGAAATAAAATTTTTGGATAGGAAGATAAAACGTGTATTATGCTGCAAACTAAAAAAAACTAGTCTTATTTTAATATTGTTAGGTTTGCAATAACGCCTGCTATGCGGATTACATTACAAAATCACAAATATACGATGGGAAAAATTTAAGTCATGTGCGGGATTCGAACCCGCGTTCATCCGCCCCTTGAGCCGGGGTATGCTCTAACCAATTGAGCTAACATGACATGACGTCATTACTCAAATCTTTCCTATCGTTCTTTAACCATCGTATTGGGATGGAGCGACATCTATAGTACCACTTACGTTGTACTACAAACAAGACCAATTTTGCAATTGGTTTTATACTTGTAAATGATGACGCAACCGTATAATTTTAATATTGTTAGGTTTGCAATAACGCTTGCTATGCGGATTACATCACAAAATCACAAATATACAATAGGGAAAATTTCAGTCATGTGCGGGATTCGAACCCGCGTCCATCCACCCCTTGAGCCGGGGTATGCTCTAATTAATTGAGCTAAAATGACATGATGTCATAACGCAAACCTTTCCTATCGTTCATAAACCGTAAATGTCATTAACAGTAAATGACAATTGATCCCATAAGTAGGGGACTAAATATAATGATCACCATAAAATGCTTGGATACCCTTCGTTTTTTTTACCAAAAATTGTAATCGAACACCAAATGTTGTAAATGATCACTAAATCTCAGAGCCATGTTTAGGTGCGACGACGAGCGAAGCGAGGAGGAGCGTTAGGTTACTTGCGACCATAACAACGCGCGAGCCGAGCGAGCATAGCGAGCGCGCCGCGGCAGCGGCCGGCGATGCGCCAGAAGAATTACAGCAAGTTTAATTTTGATGATAATTTACTACTTTTGGCGATTGTTAAATATTTAAGGGATCCTGTTGTATTCCCTTTAAATGAAAGTCTTCAATAACTGACTTGATATTTGTATTGTCCTTTGAACATAGTTTAGGTTAAACAGCACTAAAATTACTATTTTTATTAATTTATTTTGTAGGAACACATATGACAAGTTGGTTGATGTGAGACGAGATAGTGAGACAGCTTTACTTATTTAATATGGCAATATTAAACAGTGATCATTTACTACTTTCGGGTTAATAATGATTTACTAAGAGTAATTTTGCTTAAATAGGATAGCGAGATTTTAAAACTTTGGTTCTAAATTTACATTAAATGGGGGTTAATTTAGTCTGTTATATGTTACTATATCTGGTGGTAAGTTAAACATCGGCCCATAAGTAGCAAGGGTCACTAAAAAGGGCGAAATAAATATTTTTACCAAAAAAAATAGAACCGACTTCAACACTCAAATGTGTGAAATAACTTGTCGAAGTCGGTACCATGCGCACAATATTGTGATGATAGGTACTTTTGAACCGTCATGGTACCGACTTCGACAAGTTATTTCACACATTTGAGTGTTGAAGTCGGTTCTATTTTTTTTGGTAAAAATATTTTCTTTAGTGCCATGATAAAGCCATAAGTGTCAACCGGAATTTTCTGAGTGACCGTAGGTTCCTTCATCGCGAGTAAATTCAGTGCAACTATGCTTTTCTATTTTGAGCCACTTGAGTTGAGATGAAGCAAAAACAGTAAGGTATACTATACAAAGATGCCATCGAACAATGAGGTATGATAAAATACCTACTGTATTAAAACAAAATTATATCACAAATAATACAAAGAATTTATAAAAATTTAAACAAAGAACCTTTTGTGCCACTAGTAAAATTAAGGTAAGCATTTGCGTTATTATTTGTGAAGCCTGGTTTAAGGTTTTCCAGGAACAACAAAGCGTACTCATGTCTTTAGTTATCTACACTGCATGCATTTCACAAGTACAATGGTGTTCTGATATATTTGTTGAGCTTCATTATAACACATTTCCAAATGAACACGTATAAAACTGCTATTCCTATGAATACTATTTATACACTGTGAATATTATTGGATTAGTATAGAATCGGATATGGAAAATATTTGACGAATTACCTGGGATTTCATTTATTATATATAGATAAAAGTATTCATCTCTTTCCCATATAGTTTCTGCATACTATTAGGCATACCTTCGCCACAATCTCACCTGAAAATAAGATAAAATAATGATGATAGTAGTTAACACAGCGTTTAGTATTCGGCTATAGATTTTCTACTTAAGGGCGATAGCCAGCCGAAGGGCATTCCTGAAATTCCCCATTAACATGCAAAGGATCGGAGTTCTTAGGCCACCCGGAAGGCCTTCAACTGCACCTCAAAAGTAACAACTGAAAGAAACGGTTAAACATGCTCTATGAAGCTCGGAAGCACTAAGCATTTAATGCAACTAGCGGTCATTCATTCAGTAGCGATGGAAGTGTATCGGATCAGGATGAATAGGCAGGCTCCACGACGAGCATTTCTAGGGTATATCCCATATAGGTTACGCAGAGGTGTGTTAACAGTCGCGTTTCTTAATATATATTTTAGTGCTATGAAAATTTGCTGGATTTTTACTTTATTTGCTTTATTTGATGGATTAACACAAGGAGTACTTAATGTAGTCTTTCTGCTCCTTGGTCTAGCGAAGAATCAAGAAGCGTCACTTAGGAATGTTGATATCTTGAATTTGAAATCCAGTTATATCCTAACTGGATTTCAAATTCAAGATATAATGAGATTTTCTTGTAAGTAAATATTGACATAAAGTCAACTACTGATAAATAAATGACTACTGTGATTTATAATACACAACTTAAGTGTAATTCTAGAAACTAAAGAATGTATTTTCAATCTATTCTTCAACTTCTTTTATTAAAGTCACAAACACAAATTTGGAATGTTTATGACATGTCATGTGTATAAGTGCTGCAACTTTGCTGTAGTTTACTTAGTCAACTAGCATAATCACGGGAAAATGTAGGGCATGAATAGCGGTGGTTCACGTTTTGTGAAATTGATTATTTACAATACCATTATTTACAATTCTGCTATTTATATTGTGGACTGTCAGATATTATTACGGCATTATATTTTAGAAATAAGCACTTAGGAAAACAAACAGTGTATTGGGCAGATAAAACCGAGGAATCTAATAAACAAAGGCAGACTTAACGGTAACAAAGGCTTTTGAATCTAATTCTAAACAATTTGGCGCTGATTCAGTCTCGGGCTGGTCAACGTTTCGTTAGAAAACAAGACGTTGGACGTTATTATAAGGTTATTGTTATTTTCAGGATTGTTTGGCTGTTACTATATATTTTGTGACTGTGAATAGCTAAATTAATGTACCAAGTACCATGTTTAACCTCCCAATAGAAGTGTTCCATACAAAAAGTCCATTCAACCGTTATTGATATACAGCCTTGAAAGCCAGTAACTCTAAAACCTTCACAAAAAGGTAAGCGTACATGTACACATCAGGCGGCTGACATGTCAGTCTCATCTCCTAATAACTTAAAAAACGTCACCGCATCATCATTTTGGTGTATCACATCAATACTTAATCTAGCCTATCAGTTGTAGAAAAATTTATTAATATCTTAATCTAGTATTTCTGCACAAATAACGCTTTAATCTAAAGGTCACTTTAATACTTAGTATAAAATACATATTAAATAAACTTAGAGCGGATTCGAGTTATGTTATATTGTTACAAAGTCTAAAGTAAACAGAAAATAACGTATACCCGCAAGTCCGCGTATTAGGAAACCCGAGCAAACTGAATACAATTTTCATTTATGTTATAAATATAAATACAACAATATATTGTGTATTGTTAGGGAAAAACGGGTTGGGGCCAGTGGGGTGTCGGGCTAGAATGTCACCCACCCATCTGTACCCGTGGGTGTCGTAAGAGGGGACTAAGGGTAACACACCAGAAGGTGGGCAGCAGCACTTTCTGTGGAACTGATTTCTCACACTGCAATCCCCAAGCCGCTTGTCAAGCGTGAGGATTTTGGCAAACTCCAGATATGGTGTATCTGGGGAGGCTGTGTTCAGAAGTGGACTTTCCAGCTGATACAGTACAGGGATCAATACAACTCCGACTACACTTGGCCTTTTTATTATTATTATTATTAAAAAAACTCAATCGGGTGCCTGAGGAGTCCACGTCATAAAAATGCTAAGTGTAAAATCAAAACAGGTCGGTAATTGTTCCAGCTAACTATGTGATACTATTTATTTACCAAACGTCACGTTGGCGAACATATATTGGTACATTACTGCAGAATTCAGTAAGTAAGCCTTCCTAGCCAAGTATGAGTTAACTGGACCAAACTGTAGGTGAGGTCCGGTTATGTACGAGGCCAGGATGGCTTTCTTACTGGTTGCGGTTTGTATAAAGCTTTTTTCAAACATGAAAGTAAGGTTAACAACAAATTCGTTTAATTATTATTGAAGGTTACATTCATATTCCGGCAATTACTGATTTGCGTTTAGTTTCGATCATAGTTCTTTTTTTACATTACATTAATGTTTTAGTAAAGAAATTAAATTGGTGTTTTTGAAACTCCATGTTTTCACTCACTTTCTGGACTTATAAGAGATGTTATGGCAACATTACATAACATTTTAGAGAAAATTTAAATAATTCATTCATATGTTATTTTTCTTATTGATACGTACCGTAAGTCTCAATTATTACTGAACTATATTATATATAAATCTATGAATGTATAAATGTCCAACGAAGGCTCACTGAAATTGCCTACGTAATTTGCTACAATACACAGCTACGGTTCGTAGATGCTACGTCGTAGAACTATATCTACACATTCGAACAAGTGAACCCCATAGCGATACAAATTACTTTAAAGTAGTTGTCACGCAGTCTACCAACTATTTGATGGTTCTCTATCCCAAGGGCAAAACGGAGCCCTTTTCAGGAGACTACACTGTCTTTGTTTCCATCGGACTGTATATCATGGGTCTCTAGCTCGTAAACGTATTGAGTTACAAATCTTGAATTCCTGTATTTTATGTAGAAAGGTGACCCAAAGAACATTATACTTAAATTACATTAAAATTATAGTGTAGGGCTTTAAAGATGAGTAAAAAATATTTTTTTTCCTACCATGTGGTGTGAGTTATAAAGTAAAGTTACTAAAGCTTATTGAGTGGAGTGCATATTTATTTTATTTTATTACCGTAAATTAACAATTAAATGCGGCTCGTTAAAGTTGTTAATAAACAACATTTACGAAGCCTGTATATTTTTTTTCCAAGTTGGATTCCTCACGTTTTTTTACATGGTGAACAATATTTTTAACTTCATGAACAAAAACTGAAACTGCCGATTTGAGTTAGCGATGGGTAAGGACTGAGAATTGATAACAAGCATCATAATAAAAATTAAATATGCCCCTATATGTATGAAACTTATTGCACTGTTTTTGGCCTCATATAACTCATAGCGATGGCTGAATTTATCACTTAGTAGCCACAAAACATATAGCATTTGATGTTTATAGTACTTTAGTGTAGTAAAAAAGTTTTAATATATTGAATGCTAACGTAATAGCAATATACTACCGCGCTGACTTAATGTACTGATTATTAGACTTCTTGTAATGGTCGCCTTTCGATCCAATCCACTAGGAATCGACTTCACCTGCGAACTTAGTCAGCTGATAAGCTAGCCGATGAGCTATCCAACCACGTGAGAAGAACGGTCGGCTGCCTCCTCGATTCGACGCCTAATATCAAAAGCTACTATATTGATTAATTACGCTTAGAATCATGACTTAGCACTATAGTATTTTAAACTTCTGGTTGTTTAATTTTCTAATTCTGTAAAAAAACTTGCTACAAAACGAGTTGAGTGAAATACTGTAAAAACCCATGCAGAACATACGCGACTGTCACGTCGTAATGATTCAACTTGTGGTGTTTCTTTGTGTGTCTATCTTCGATCACAAAATAATATCCATATAAACCTACTCGTAGTAAATACACTGTTCTGTATCATACTCATAATTTAATTTTTACAACACAGAGTTGTTTTAACAGTGTAAATAAAAATAATTAAATATATACTTTTCTATAAAGGTTACGCAAATAAAATCCTTTCTAACTGAAAGCGAGTTCGGTCGGCCTGCTTGTGAGTTCTTCAAACTGTAGCATTGAAGTAGATGAATTTTGCTACTAATGCGGGTATACTCGTACTTATATATCCTATGGCCTGGAGACAAACACTTGATAATTTTTATTTCGAGTCAAAATGTAGATATCCAATAGAGCGAATATTATCATACGAAATTGTAGTCAAAAAGCTTTGAATTATAATGACTTACTTGCTAGTCATGCTGCCAACTCGTAATGGGCTGGAGAATTTATAATTTTCATAGGTATGTAATGTCTCTATTAGGTTCAAATGATTTTGTCGTATAGCAGCTGTCGTTTTCTTTTTTTTTTATACGGTCAAAGTCAAAACATATTTCCGCAAACCATACAGAATTGAACTAATCATTATAACACCATTCTTATAATATCATTGCTCATCAAACTAAATAGCGCCCTCATATTAGTATTACGTTTCCATAGCTTTGTATTTGCAGAGTTTTTTGTTACCGTGATAATAAACGAGGCTGTCAAGTTCCATTACGTAGCAGTACATTATGAACCAAATATATGTCAAGAATTTCCCTGTTCTCAATTTTATATCTTACTGAAGTACTATATTTGTGCATGCGTCAGCAAGGGCTCTTAAATATGAGTGCAGCAAAGATTGATTTCATGCAAAATAGTTACTCATAGTATTGAGATCTTGTACTGAGCGAGGCACGCGATCTGTTTTAGTTGAAAACAATGAGATCAGTTGACAAAAAATAAAGAACCTAACTCAAAGTCCTCAACGCGGTCAGAAATTTTCCAAACATCTGTGTTTAAACATCTTTGAACGAACGCATTCCCTTAACATGAAGCTTATAAAGAAAACAAAAAGTACACCAAGAAAAAACTAGGCAAAATGGAGTGTTATTAAATATTTCTCCACTGTTTTCAACTTCAATTTGTTAAAGCACAATAATTAAAAGTACTGTTTCTGTTACAGCGTTATGTGCACAATTATGAAATTAATTACTTGGCAGTTCAAATAGATGTAACTACATTTTTTAACAGTACAGTTAAGAGTAGAGTATGACGTAGAGTAGAATATGACGAGTGCCCGCTCCGTGCACGGAGCGCTTTCCATACAAACATAGTCTCGTCATATTTATAATACCAAGGTTACAACTTTGTGAAATTTTGTATCCATATTGCTGAGCCAAATAACTATGCTTCTGCTTTGCCTTACGTAGGTTGCAGCCATGACCTGAATGGGTGACCGCTAGTGGCATCAATATTGAGGGCTTCCGTGATTTGGGGGGCTCGATAAGCAAATGTGCGTCGATCTCGGGTGTTGTATAAGAATGGCAGTCTTAAAATAATTTAAAACGGATGCATAACATCATGTTTCATAGCTTTATCAGTTTAAGCAGTTCAAGTTTGCTACTTACAAAATTAAAGTATCATGTCCTTTAATTTAAAATTTAGGTAAACCTTTCCATAACCAATTTCTTTTCACTTCTGTATTAAACGCTCTGTTCAGGATGCTGAAAATGACAGGTTATTACCGTGTTCCGCTTGTAATAGCCAGTTTGCTAACAGCTAATTTACTTCTTTTAATATAGTTTGCAAACTGCAGCTATCATTAACGTCTCAGTTTACGGTAAGAAAAAGAACCTTATGGTTATCATGTTTGTTGTTGTTCAATGTTCATGTTTGTTGTCATGCATGTAGTTATCACGTTATCATATTTAAATATAAAAATAATCATGTTATTTTAATGCTAGGTTCTATTTGAGATTTTTGCGTACGTAAATCAGATAGATTGAACTATAATGTCCACCCCATTCAGAGTGGTAAATGCCTAAGTTATGACATTAATTTGTGTCGCTTGTGATAGCATCTCGCTTTGTATTATAAGTCTATCGAAGTGGGCACAGAGACGTCAGAGACGACGTTTAAAGCAATGCAATGATAACCGAGCGGTAATAGTTATGGACTGCCGTGCTGCAGCCACTTTGAATATAAATTATACCTGCAAAGTGTCAAATTTCATAGTGAATTTTGTTTGCAAAACTGCTTTTGTAGTGGAAATCTCAACTTGAAGAATGATTCATAAGGAAGACCAGCCACTAAGGTAAATAAAAATTATTTGATATTTTGGTGGAAGCCGATCCGTGTCAAACTACCAAATAATTAGCGACAGTTTGATGTTAGCATACCATTTATTATTGACTCATTAGCAACAAATCGGTAAAATTAAGAATCTTAAAAAATGGGTAACATATGACAAAAATGGATACTAGACTACTTTTACCGCGACTTGGACCACTATTTACTCGGAAAAATATGTTTTGGAGAAGTAGTACAAAATGCCTTTACACAGTTTCCCAGAGTTCAGGTTCAGAGGGCTATATTGTGAAAGGTTTAAATTACCTTCCTATTAGATAGCTATTAAAAATGTGTAGACATCTTATATTTTTTTTTTTTTTTTTTTTTTTAGGGAGGACATAGATGCTGTCTACCGCTAAGCGGACGTACAGCTCCACCGGACTTTGGGCGAGGGGAGGCCCTCTTATAGCCCAGGAGGAAGAAGCGCTGAGGGCACTTCTTCTGAGACGGGCGTATAAGGCGAAAAGCGCCTTATACCTCCGTCTCCTGCGGGCGCCGAAAACGCCACGCTACTATCGGGAGGGGTGACAGCGAGCTCAAGGGCACCACTGTGGTTCGGACCTCGGCTTGTCTCGCTGCCGAGAGACAAAGGGGGAATCGGAACTAAATGCCCCGGTACAACTGCAGTGTTGTACCGTTGAGAATGGGCCCTATTGAATATTACTCTGTGACTATTTGGAGAGACACTAATCGGGATTTTATTTTTGCCTCGAGCTCGCCGGCGAGCTCGGTGTTTGATTGTGTAACCTCTGATTACCGCACACCTGGGGATGTTACCAGGACGACTTGCGGACAACGCTAAAGCTGCCAACGTAATGGCTGCGATGGGGTCATCCGGGTCGTCCAATACCTGCCGTGGTCGGCGACGGGGGGGTTTAAACCATGGGTCGGATGAGGCAGTCGAGTAGTTCGATGCCTGGACAACTAGAGGGTTCGAGTGGTGGGGCGCTCGTTCAAAGTATCGGCGGGCGCAGTCCTTATTGAACTGCGCTAAAGAGGGAAGGTTTAGGTCGCAGTGCAACTCGGCGTTCCGTACATACCACGGAGCACCGGTTGCCTGGCGGAGGAACCTGTTTTGAATGATTTGAAGTTTACGTAGGTGGGCCTCGCTAGCATGACTAAACACTACTGAAGCGTATGTCATGATGGGGCGGATGCAAGTAGTATAAAGTGTCTTCTTATTTTTAAGAGACATTTTACTCTCTGTACGAATTAAGGGACCTAGGCGACCCATAACAAAGGCCGCCCTGTTACGAACATCAGTGATGTGAGCGGCAAAGGTGAGATGCCGATCAAGGGTGACTCCAAGATACTTTGTTTTACCAACCCAGGGAATGGGTTCGTCAAACAGAGTTAAAGGTTTAGGATAGCGGGGGTTCGAGTGAGTACTCTCATTGAAGTATATAGCTGCACTTTTAGTCGGGTTGACTGCAATGCGCCATTTACGGAACCAGTCACCGATCTCGGTGATGGCCCGTTGAAGGAGAAAATAGGTCTGTCTGTTAATATGCCAGCCAGTGGAATAAATGGCGGTATCGTCCGCATATTGGGCTATGAAAACCTTGGGCTGTGAGCGTGGGATGTCGCTGGTATACAGCGCGAAGAGAATGGGAGATAGTACGGAGCCCTGAGGGACTCCGGCACTGACTGGGTGGGGGGTGGAGAGGGTGCCTTCCACGCGGTAGCGAAAGCTTCTGTCCCTTAGGAAGTCTTGTAAGGTGAGCACAAGACGTACTGGCACGCCAAAGTGGTATAACTTGTAAATCAAGCCATTGTGCCAGACTTTATCAAAAGCTTTCGCTACGTCGAGGAAGACTGCTACCGTCGTTTGGGGTTTGGGTTTCTTATTGAAACCTTCAAGGATGTGCTCCGTGAGGCGGTGCACCTGTTGGACGCATGAGTGCTTGGGCCTAAAGCCAAACTGCTCATCGGGAATAAGGTGGTGTTCCTGCGCATGAGCCGAGAGACGGTTCGAAAGGAGCCGTTCGTATAGCTTGCCTAGGGCACTGAGAAGGCTGATGGGACGGTAGCTGGTAGGGTCAGCGGAGTTTTTGCCTGGTTTGTGAATGCCAATGACATTTGCACATTTCCAGACGTCGGGAAATAAACAGTGGCTCATGGCCGCATTGAAGATGCTTACTAGTAGATGAATCAGGGGGGGAGAAAGGTGTTTAAGTACCTTGTTGGAGATGCCGTCGGCACCGGGGGCTTTACGTTGTTTGAGGTCCTTGATCAGTCTCGTCACCTCAGCGTAAGATACTGGGGTGTGCGGGGGGAGTTCAGAGATGACCACAGAGCTTTTACGTTCGACTTCAGCGTCCACCGAATCGAGGTGGGCTTGGTCTACGTGATCGACATTGGGGGAGCATTGAGCCTCTAGGCTATCAGCTAGGCACTCAGCTTTGTCTTCGTCAAAGAACGCCGGGGCGCGTGGGACTGGTGGGTATAGCGGAGGTATGTCGCTCTTCATCTTATATATATTTCGACTAAATAAATAGTTAATCGCATTAAACAAATGATTTCAATTTTTCATTACGAAACAGCAATTTCCTCCTTTTACCAAGATTATTACACTGTAGGCGTGGTCTAAGAAAGTTATCTTGGGAATAAATCGAAGTGGTTTCTTCAAAATACCATTAAAAATGTTAATCAGAAAGGAAGAAGCAACACTTTGAATAAGGTTGTCTTGCAACGTTCCACAAGTTAACACTTATTTACTTACATTAACACACGTGTAACCAAATATTTTTTTATTCAACTCCCCCGATATATTTTTATAACCCATATATAGAAAAAAAAATGGCAGTTATACACTGGACACTATACATACCTACCACAACTACGACAAAGTAAAGCCCTTGGTTAACCTAATGACATGCTAGAAACCCTTGAAATGATTTTATTATAGCGCAAATTTTTTTTTTAACCGCTTAACTGGTTGACATTCGAAGTGACCTGGTGCTACAAATTGGCTGTAAAAATTATGCACTATAAATAAGTATAGGTACTTATTTATAGTGCATAATTTTTGCAAAACAGTTGTTCAGGCGATGCTCCCACCTCGAACTTTTCCCACCATCGCCTCCTACTACTTCCTCAGAAAGATATGGGTGGAAGTACAATTGTACCCCGGCACCCCATGGATTATTTCCAAAACATCCTACTACAAAAGATAATTCTCTCCCTTTTGAACTGTTTTCTGTTACCATACCGTCATGTTTGTAAATCCTCTGAAAGGTGGCCTTTTAGAACACCCACTTTTTGCCAGGTATTAAGATACTTTGTTATAGGTATTAACCTTTTGACATTTCGCGGTCACAATGCTAGGATTTCAAATTACTACTGAGAATTTGTTTTGTCAATAAGACCCAACAAATGTCCGACACCTTGAGAAATTCAAAGCCTCGCTTTAATCCACTCTATAGCCGAGTCAGTCCATATTCCTTATAATATTTCCTTAGAAGGCTAAAAGCTAGATGTCCCATTCAAGAACCGACTTCATTGGCCAGTTAAAACATTATTATATATTAACAAATGGTGTAGGCACAGACACCAATTAAATCCCCTAATCCCTAAGTATCTCTAATCGCACTATCTACGTAGGCAAAAAATAAACACTAATTTTCTTAAAGCTATACTTAATGAACGTACTATTTACTTGAGCTTTTACAATAACTCGTATTCAGATGTGATCTTGATTGCTATTTGAGCAAAAAGTTGGGTTTCATCGGCAATATTTTAATATAACGTAGAGGATTGTACACAATATTTTTAATGAGTCTTGCTATCTCCCGACAGCAAAATCAATGTCTACAGTGTATTTGTTTCAGTCTGAAAGATACCAAGACAATGAGCCTGTTCAATGCTTGTAAAGTGTGTATAAATCTCTTTTACGTACTGGCAATTTATCCATCTGGGAAGCACACTGTTCACCGTCATTTATGTAAATTACAAAAGTATTTAACAACCTGACAAATCTATAAAAATACATTGTAATATTTATTTCGATTTTGAAAATCGTTAAATATAAATCATAGTTTGCAAGATTTCTTCTAATTAATTTAAATAACCTCCACATAAAATATTCATAAAATGAGTAAGTAACAGAATGTAATTAAGAGTTATTTGTCACCAATATAATATGTGTGAAAATAAGCTTCGATATTTTGTAGGTAACTAAACCTCCTAGCAAGAGTTCGTGTATGGTTTGTAGAGTTTACTTCCAAGCTAAAGTAATACGCTTGTTAAACAACCACAAGGAATTTAAATCCGGATTTTCTGATGGAGGTGAAAATATCGCCAACTTACCTATCACAAGCATACACACATCGGCTTAGATTAACATATCGATTTTTAATTATAGGAATATCTCAAAATAATCTTTAGCGCTAATTGTAGAATTTGACCAAGCCTTTCCGTATGTCCGGCCGCCCTATCTTTAAACCGCTGCTCAACAATATACTATACCTAATACACTATACCTACGAATAAATATGAATTGAAGCAGTGATGGATCAGTGGCATTGGCTATGGACTGCCGCGCAGCAGGTCCATGGTTCGAATCCCGCTCAGAGCTTGAGCTTCACCGCATGGTGGAAGGGCATTTTGCGAATGCCCGCCTGGCTAGCGACCACCCTCAAGTAGAAAATCTGTCGCCAAGCATTTAACAGTGTGTTCCGGCAACAGTCCTTGAGAGCCAGTGAAATAACAGGCAAAATGAGACTTAACACAACAACACTTGTCTCAAGGTGATGGGCGCAGTGCAGTTCGTCACTTGTGATGAAATGCATCTGTTATAGGCAGAGGATACCGCTTAACATCAGGTGGACCTCGCGCTTGTTCCTTCATAGTAACATAAAAAAAAAAAAAAAAAAAAAAGAATTATTCGTAGAATTATGCAGACTTTTCCGAATGTATTACGTTACTGTGAATGACACACTACGATTACTGTCATTGCGACGCACGTTTCCGTGAAAACCGAATTCCACGAAAAGACAGAACTGCTGTGTTGCGGTATTGCGAATCTTATAAACCCGGAAATTACAAACTGCGACGCACTTTACTGCTTACTTACAAAAGTTCAAGCCAATCATGAAGGTGCTCACAGGCCATAATATTTTAAATGCTATTGTTCTACGGTACTTTAGGCATTTACACCCACAGTAAGACGTAGTCTACAAACGAGGCCTACCCGTCTGCGCATCATCAATTTACTGTGGAATGACGCGACTTCATCCGTCATTGAACAGATCTGTAACCGAAATTTTCAGAGAATATCTGTTAGGAAACGCAGCGTTCAACAACTTCCGTGTTTTCATCGTTGTATTGTTGTACTTATAACGGAAATAGACACTAAATGTTAACATAAACATAGATTGTATAAGTAAAAGATTTGCTGGTATTGACATACAGTTCTAGGAATAGATTATACAAAGCAGGCTCTCTCGGAAACCTTTTCCGTTTGTGATATCAATGTAACTAGGGTTTGCACTTTTACAAGATTGGATGTACGATCTAAAAAATACTTTAGGGTCGAAAATGGCTGAAACTGTTTCGAGAAAAGAATGGTTCGGCCTTGCCGCTTGTTTGCTCGACTTGGTGCGGCCACTCCGTGTCCCCAGATAAATATTCAGTTGCTTGAGTTTGTCTTTTCATTTGTTTCAAACGTACTAGTCTGCTGATTTGCCCGCGTGGAGTTTATAGAGTTAGGTTATACCACGGTCTTTCGATAATAATTATGAAATCGAGTAGGTATGTATTTTACTATGGAAAATATTGCATGTGTTAGAATCATATATTTGTTAAGCTTAGATTCTCTTAAGTAAATAAGTTACGAGAAGTTACTCATTATGTAATTGTAGAATATTCTAAAACTTGTTGATATTTGTCATTTTTAATAACCGCCACACTGAAACCCTTTATGATCTGTATTCATTCTAGACTAGCCAATGACGAACCATCCTGTCTTATTTCGGGTTGGCTGATACGTTGTGGCGGGAACGCTCATGTCTCTGATTGGTTGTGATAAATATGGCGGGTAGTTTAATGGATATGCGACAGACTCTTGGCGCCAGTCATTGCTTTAAAACCAATGTCTCACCTTGGTGAGCCCCTTTTATTCTTCACAAGTGACTGTTGCATCGAGACTTATTGAGTTAAGTACTGTATTATATTATTTAATGTAACGTAACTGATATTCATGTGTTGTGTGTGGGTCTATGTTTGTTGGCTTCCAAATTCGCCCTTTTTATTGTATTATCGTTGTGAAATGTGACTATACAATATTACCTTTGAAGTAATCCATGTGACCCTAATGATGTATTATTCTTAGTAAAGTGTTCTATGTGTTCCTATAAACGTTGTGTTTTTGAAGTATCCTTATGATTCCCTTTTGTGTAGAAAACCTAGTAAGTGGGATAGTTAAGTACTGAACTAGTAGTACTCATTTACTTTACCTTAAGCTAGGACTAGATTATGGCATCACCGCCTGAAAACATCTTATAATTTAATGAGCCTACATTACAGATTAAATAAATGCTCTCTATCTTGACAAATCTCACACATGCGTCAATGCAAGACCTAACCAGTACCCACTAAATATCATCAAAATCCATCCAACAGTTGCGGCATAAATACCCTAATATTATTGTTTTACTTACAGCGCAAGTATGCTTACCTCAGTAACGATAACACATTTGAGCCATTGGGTGTAGAAACATCGGGACTGTAGGGGCCGGAACTCTTACTATTTTCTATAAATTAAAAATCTGGAAGAGGACTATCGGTGGGCTTGCAATGGCGCCTACGTTACCTAAATAATTTCGCTGTATTAGCTGTAGTTTTCTGTATAGTTTTTGGTGAATTATTAATAAAAAAATCCAGCACATAAGAACATAAATATTTACTCACAACATCTCATATTTTTAATATTACTGTGATGCAAATCTCTCCGTATATAGTTAAATGTGAAAAAAACTACAACTGTTTGTGACAAACAATAAAATAAATCCTTGTAAGTATATTTTATGAGTGTACAAATACCTCTTCTTAGTTGTTCACAATTTTCTAGATAATATAAACAGCTATTTAAATGTAAGTCAAAGCCACTTTAGGGATCACAGCTTAGTCCGCGGGAATATCGAAATTTTACGCCAAATTACTCACTAATTGACTCTGCGGAAAATTGGACTTTAAAATATGTAGCAACATTTATTGAGAACCCATTATTTTGGAGGTAGTATTTGTGGCATGCGGCCGTGGTTGCAATTTGATGAAGCGGTTTTATACAAAATTATAAAACATTGATTATTAGCCATTATTATGAATTATTGAATAAACATATTTTAGTTTATTTGGAGTATGAAACAGTTTTAAACTGAGATATTATTTAACGTGGCCACTCTATTACTTTAACCAAACCGTTTGAAGTTATTTTATAAAGGTATATGAAGTAAATATTGAAAATAAATGGACAGATCTTAAGTTGCAAGTATGTGATAAAATCTGGGCACTCAGATTGGGTTTTTGTTTCATTACATAAAAATATTGTACTAAAAATCTTACAAAACTCTGATGGAGGGAAAAGTGCAGTTTAAGATATCAGTTTCTCAGAAAGTGCTGCTGTCGAATATATATATGCTATATATTTACTACTGTATACCATTTTTTGTCATGCAGCCCTACAAAAATTGTCAAACAATTACAAAGTAATGATAACATAGACGAAGGGATGTGTGATTACATGTGCCAAGGTAACACGATGGCAGATACTCTGGCCTAAAAATGGGGCAAAGAACAGGTAAGTGATTACACAAACAGCCTTTGTAAGCCATCGGCAATGGAAATACGGGAACTATAGCGTCGTCACACCGAGAGAGAACAACAAAATCTGTGGGATAAGTTAGTAGACTGTTAACTTGCAAAGTCCATGTTTCCAATTCTAAACAAGAATCTGACAAATAACCTGCTAAAGTTACAGCGAGAGTAATTGTGCCTTGTTGTAGGCCTCCTTACAGGTCACTTTAAATTAAATTACTTTCTGCACAATACTGGAAAAACAGACAGTCCTCTATGTAGAGGCTGTATGCGTGAAGAAGAGACCGTGGAGCATGTCCTATTGCACTGTGAAGCCACGGAACAAATAAGAATTGAAACGGGACTAAGTGAGGCATTCTCACCGACAAAATCATCACAAACACCACATATGCTACTGGAGCAGGTATACTAGTGACCCAGAGTCCTTCTCCGCTACATTAAGGAGTTGTGATGGCTTGGGTAGAAGCTGGCGAGGGAAATGCACAAAACACCCCAAGCGGGACGTCAGTGTCAGAATAAGGATGAGAATACAAGTTTTTGGCTGAAATACAAGCCAGCACGTCGTTCACATGTCATCTACCCCAAGCTTGTCATTGATTCTTCAAAAAACTTGCTTGTGCTTTCTTATGCTCTAAAATTATAGTTAGTTAATAGCCTGTATAACTTATAGTACCACCAACTTAACTGTGCAGTTCTCGAGGGCGCTACTGGTCAAGGAAATCAACTACAAACCGTCACAATTTGAAGGAATGTTGTAGTTCTTTTATCTGCCACCTGAACAGATAAGTTGGTGGGTCTGTATTCGTAGATGACAAAAACTGGAAACAGATTATAAAAGCACTGATTCAGGCATAAACTTAAAACAAGAGAATAAACGAGGAATTACCGCATATTGTTGACTCAGGTCAATTGGGAGTACCTATACCTACTTCTGTAATTGGATACAATTAACGTTGAAATGATGCAAAAATTTTATAATATAGCCTGTATAACTTATTCGTACACTGAGAAAAAAGTCTTTGGAGCTTAATTCAAATTTGACCTTTTACCGTTGAATTATAACTATGCAAGATGAATTCACAACTCTTAAGATGATTTTCACCACGCAAAGTGAAATCAATAAAAATGTACTTACCATGTTTTATGTAATAAACACAACCGTCAAAAACGCCTTCCGTAAAGTATTTTCAGAATTGAACGTTTTACGATAATAATTGCAGTATTGACCATAAAATATACCTTACGTTTACGGCGGTTTATATACGGTGATTATCACTATAACGTACGACTTAATCAGCCTCATCGAAAAGTCAATATTTAAGAAAGACCACAAAATACACCTTAAATGATGAGGAAAAGAAACATTCGGCTTCACTGTACTTCGTTTAACGCCTTCTAGTTGGAAGGCGTTTTTATACGCATTTACGTTTGGTCGGTTTTTTGCCTTCATACCATATAAATTGGCCGTCATTAAGGCGCTTTTGACTTTAGATTTTTCTCAGTGTAGATGACAAAAACTGGAAACAGATTATAAATGCACTGATTCAGGCATAAATGTTCTGTAATTTTGTAATTAACTGTTTTATTTTATTTTTTATTTTAGCTAAAATGCTAGCCTGACTACTTACTCACCTGGTGGTAAGTGATGATGTGGTCAAAGATGTTGTTCAGGCTAACCTAGAATGTCTAGCTCTCAAGAACTGTTACCGAAACACGCCGTTACGATACAAAATTACAAATTTACGAGAGATAAAATTACAGTCATATGCGGGATTCGAACCCGCGTCCTTCCACCTCTGTAGCTCGGGTTTTGTTACGCCGTTTACTATAATCACAAATTTCGGATTCCAAGTTTGTTTTCTTCCACTCTTGTAGGAGTAGATTACCTACTATCTACGTCAGCCATCTGATACTGAATCAAATCTTTACGTTATTCTACATTCTTGTTCTTTTTCTGTCACAGACTTGATCACATATGAAGGCGCACCACTCCACTTAAATTATTGCTATATATAATTGCTATAACTTAATATAATTTTGCACTGATTTCTTTTTATCACTCAAAAAACATTGACATCGGGGAAGAAGATCTCAGAATGTAGTGTGTTAATTTATATTAGTTTTCGTTAATCATTATAAGTAATTCGTTACTTTACTGGTAATCACACACAAAATGTGCGCTGTCAACGAAGAAACCAGCAGGAGTTACGATCAAAGCCAACACTATAAAGTACCTAGCAGCAGCTTCTGATCGAGTTACACAAAGTCAAAGCCTTAAAATCAATACCTTATTACTAAAATCCTTGTTAAACTGATGCTACGTGCCTGAGCTTTATTGCAGTCGCTGTTAGTGTTCACAGTTTGTGAGCTAGAATTACACAATAACACAGCGTTTGAACAGCTTTATATTACTATCCAAATAAACTAAATTGCCATATCTTATTAGACAGAATAAGCAAGCGATTCTGTAACTATCCAATGATAGAGTTAATTACTTACTTGTTTCTCTAGTTCACTTCGTAATATAGCAGTGAGCAAGATTGATACGGCGTTTCAAGTCTGTATATAATGAAAATATATGTTTGATAAAAATTGAGTAATTTTAAATTAAACAGTGACAGTCACGATTACAACACTAGGAATGAAAGAAACATAGCGGTGCCAGGTTTTAGACTAGCAAAGACAAATAAAAAGTCCTTCTAAGGTAATTGTGTACGGTTTTGTAATAAAGTTACCAAACATATCACAACACAGAAGGAACATTCAAGTTGCACGTGAAAAATGTTATGATATAAAAATCCTACTAAACAGTTTGTGATAACTTAAAAATGACAAAAATGCTTGGTTTGTGGCTTTATTGCCTTTGGCAAGCTATCTGTATTGTATGTTTTTTTCTGCTGTTATCCTTGAGAAGCGATTGTCAATATAGGTTAAGCCTGTTTACCATTGTCTCAGATAAAAAAAAGAAGAGACCCTGAGAGCTTACCCATTTTAATGTCACGACAATAATAATAATGTGGCGACTTATGATTAACACTTTCTTTTATAAAAATATTGATAATCTGACTCAAAAAGTTGATTTCACAGATAAACGCGCGGGAAGATAAAGTCAAACAACGAAAGACGTGCCATTTTATCCACTTCCAAGCAAATTGTAGGCAAGAGACGTCTCTTCATTATTATGTAAATAGGAAATGGTGAGGCGTAGTCGCAAACGTAATATATTACAGCTTCGTAAGAATGTGCCTATTGAAAATTGGACATGCATTTAACTTGGCTCCAAATCATAGAATTTGGTATCAATCGATTAAGTCGTATAAGGTAGATTAATGATACTCTGGTGGCTTTTATCTACAAAAGAAATCCTTTGTAACTAAAAAGTTAGTTTTTTCAGGCATAAGTAACAATCCGTTATCGTCCGTACATGCCAGACTTAGCTTTTGCACCGCACTTTGGATAACTGTGTTAGTTGTCAAAATAGTATACAAGTAAAATAATCCAATCATACACCAGTCCCCAAAATTTTATCGAAATGGCATTAATAATCTACCATAGGGTTGCCAGACATTTATATAAAATGACTAGCTTATATTTTATTATATACCAGAATTTGTTTTACTTTGTTTATATATATATATTACGCTTTTAACAGAGTAAAAAAGTTTTTGAGTATCCATAATTTGTAAATCTTTGTAACTGCTGTTTTTCTCGTGACAACTAGTGGTAGGTGTGATGGCGTTTGATCATATCCATTGTTTGAATATCATATTGCGTTGTATAATCAAAATGGCTAGCCTAAATTCTCTTAAAAAAGGTTCCTGTGCAAGTATTTTCTATGAAAGTAATATTTTAAGGAAATTCTTCTCAGCGATTGGACCACCTACTAACGTAATTTAACAGTAGTTACTATTTAATATGGTATTTCAATGGAGAGTCACTTGTTGATTTTTATGAGAAGTTTGAGATAATAATTTTTAAATTGCATTTTTTAATATGTTTCTTGTATTTTTCAACACAATGTAGTTTCGGCTATATAAACGGCAGCTACGGCAGCTTCGGCTCGATAAAGACATCCTGATAAGTTTTATATTCTTCAGACATTTCTGAAAGTTTAGATATATTGCGCATTATAATTAATGCCCAATTGTTTTAGGTATCTGAAACTCATGTCATCCTCCGAAACAAACTTTGTAGACTGTGGTGACTCTAACTACTCTAATTTACTATTACTGTATTCATATTTCTTTATTTGCGATCCAATTCTGTAATGAGACATGCATGAGACAGAAATGGATCGCTCGAGAGAGAATATATCAAAGTCGTTCAACTAGAAATATCGCACTTTCAATATTAACGGCGAGATTATTTTTCATTTGCTACGTGCAAACGATATCTTTAGCAAGTCCAAGTTAAGGAAAAATATTCAACCAATTCTTGAAACCAAGAAGTGATGCAATTCCAATAATATACTTAATAATATGCTTGGAAATATCTATTAGTTATAACAGATGATGATTTGGAACTGACTGATGCAAAATTAATCACTATTGCAAGTTTAGTGTTCGGAATTACTTACGTAATAACTTTAGGAATGTGGCAAAGAGCTGCTTCAAAAAAGGTTGTTCACGTTATGGGCCGAATACAAAACGTGGAATAACATTTTGTGCCCTTGAATTTTAAACTTCGTGTAGATTTTAGGACAACCGATGCAGATACAATTTCACATATTTAGTAGGGTCGCCATATATACAAGTCATTAATTTTGTTAGTACAAAGAGATAATTTCAATATTTCGGACAAAAAGTCTGGCATAGAAAGGAATTACCTAAATTTGCTGACATAATAGCTGAAGTGAGACCATTTTATGTCTTAGTTTTTTTTATGTTATTGTGGTGGAACAAGCACTAGGCCCACCTGATGTTAAGCGGTATCCTCTGCCTATAACAGATGCATTTCATCACAAGTAACGAATTGCACTGCGCCCATCACCTTGACACATGCTTGTTAAGTCTCATTTTGCCTGTAATTTCACTGGCTCTCAAGGACTGCTGCCGGAACACACCGTTAGGTGCTTGGCGACAGATTTTCTACTTGAGGGTGGTCGCTAGCCAAGCAAGGTGGGTATTCGCATAATGCTCTTCACCATGCGGTGAAGCTCAAGCCCGCGGCGGGATTCGAACCATGGACCTGCTGCGCGGCAGTCCATAGCCAATGCCGCTGAGCCATCACTGCTTCGTTGGACTCAAGTAGAATGAAAATAAAATTTGACGCTAAGAAGTCTTACAATAAACTCAAAATGTTCTCTTCAATCTTCTCCATAGCAGAACTACCTTGATTAGGAACTTGATCAAGTTATCTCAGACTCGATTTCTCAAAGTCTGCAGACGAATGCTTTCAACCAGTACGCTCAATCTGTAATTACAAGCAGAGCCGAAACTAACTGTACTAACGAAGACTAGGAACCAATTAAAAGTTATTCAGCATCCTGGCGTACGATTTAGGAGTTAGTATTAGGAAGTATTTCGGGATTATTGTATCTAGTATATTCTAATATATAAAATTATCGTGTCACAGTTTTCGTTGCCATACTCCTCCGAAACGGCTTGACCAATTTTGGTGAATTTTTTGTGCTTATCCGGTATCTATGAGAATCGGCCAACATCTATTTTTTATCCCCCTAAATGTTAGGGGTAGTCCACCCCTAATTTTTATTTTTTATTTTTTAGACAAAATTTTTCATTTCTGTTTTTATATGATACCACATACAAAAATACATACAATCCTCAATTTTCACCCTTCTACGATCAACCCTTATTTTTTAAATTATTTATATGGCAAAACAACGTTTGCCGGGTCACCTAGTAGTATATAATATTATTGTTCCCAGTACCTAGCACGATATGTTCCAGCAAATGTCTATAAAACCTAGTTCCTACTCTAAGATATGCTTTAATTTTATTCTTTTCATACTAACGAGAATGATAATGAATTTTGACATTTGTGGTTCAATAATTGTCCAACAAGATATGATCAAATAAATTATATGAACCCGTTAGCATCGCACGCAACCGAATTCGGCCATTTATTAATGGTTTTTTTTTATTTATAGCTGGTGAGCTAGCCTTTGACCTTTATCTCACCTGATCTTTAGTGATAGAGTGGTCCAAGATGTTGTTCAGGCTAACCTAGAATTACTGGCTCTCAAGGAAAGCTGCCAGAACACACCGTTACGTGCTTCGAGACAGATTTTCTACTATCCTGGTTTGCTACCAAGCAAGCCAGGTGGGCATTTTAAAAATACCCTACCACCATGCTGTAAAAACTACAACCTAAGACAACAACGGGGATCGACGGCTTAACTTGCCCTCCGAAGTACGAAAGTAGTAATGTCACTAGCGGTCACCCATCCAAGTCTGCCATGACCGCGGCTGATCGGTTAAGAACGGCTAAGCAAACTTCGCTTCGAGCGCTTCAATTGTTAAATTTATCTATGATGTGCATGGATAAATATAATATACAATAATAATCCTGATGTATAAGAATGCTGTAGCTTTATTATCTAAGTAAAATTATGGTGATATTCATTATAGTATTAGTGGTTCAAGATATGTCAAACAAAATATGAAATAAATATTTCTGATCGCACAAAACAGTAACAGTAAAGTTGGGGGACGAATTGTGGGTTCCCACCACAATTATGTGCCTACTATAGAGCAGCTACTCGAAATCATATCACAAACCAATGGCAAGTGAAAAACTTATCTAATTTTTTTACAAACAAATCAGCATCACACAAATGCACATCTTGAAGCGCTTGTAGCGAAATTTGCTTAGGCGTTCATAACCATTCAGCTTAGTTAAGTAACGTAACTTGGATGGGTGACCGTTAATGACATTACTGAGCGCTTCCGTGCTTCGAAGGGCCCGTTACGCCGTCGCCACGTTCATCCCGGTTATTGTATTAGAACTGCAGTCGTTATAGCATGGTGGTAGGGTATTTTGCGAATTCTCGCCAGGCTACCTACCACCCTCAAATAGAAAATCTGTCGTCAAGTACCTAACGGTGTGTTCCGGCTGCTGTCCTTGAGAACCACTAATTCTAGTTTAGTCTGAACAACATCTTCGACCACATCATCACTTAACAATGGATGAGGTAGTGGTCAAAGGCTAGGCTATCAGATTTAAAAAATAAATATATATTCATTAAAAATGGCGTGTAAATATGATTATAAATATTATATTGATTTGATTTAAACTGCCAGTGTCTATTCAAGCAAAATTTAAAACAATAATAAAGCGAAACATCAAAGAATTTGTATGGTTAATTTGTACTTAATTATATTAAATGGCCTCGTGCTTCACCCTTATCAAAAAGTTTTGCGTCAACATACGAGTATGTAACAATATAACTTGATCGGCAAATATACAAGTTTAAGGACATGTATTATAAGTTAAAAACAGTTTTAATGAGGTGTGTGATGAAATGAGAAATGAAATACATTTCGAGAGTATTTTGGTACAATAAGTACAAACTTATATATATCTTGTTGGGAGTAAAGTAATTCTAAGACAGCTCCAGCGCTGTAGATATGCAGCGCTTTAGTCTCTCGCTACTAGTTAAGTTTTATCATATTGCAACTCTATCTATAACTTTATGGATCTAAACGATGTGAATAAAGAACAGCGCATGTTACAAAAATGGAGTTTCAAAGCAGTTATATACAAGAAATCTTAAATTTCAAAGCGATCAAACCTTTTCACCATTGAAAACGCATGCCTCGATATTGTTTGAGTGTAGTTCCACGCCTATACTACTAATAAAATATCCGTTGGGCCCATTCTTAGCGTTACACTTCTGTTGAACCGGCAATGATTTTCTACCTCCGCTGGCATTTAAAGATGTTTTATGTTATAAAGATGGTTTACTCTCGAAATCACCACTGACCATCCTCACTTGTGGAAATTTCGGGATTATCTAGGCAACGGCTCAAGCCGAGGTTCATATCTAATATAGTAAAACGGCATTATCGGTGCCTGCAGACGGCGGAGCCAGAAAGCGCTTAACGCCTTTCGCAACCGTCTCAGATTAAATTACCACAGCGACCTGTCGCTTCATTCAATTCAAAAGGATACTACTTATACAACTTTGTGCATATATATATAAAATTATACGTATTTCGGTTTATATTATATTATATTAATGTATTCAGAAGCATAACCGAAGTGCATTTAATCAGTATCTTCAATCACCGCCCGCTAACGCTGCGTGCCATGCCGCTACTGCCGCCTAAATCCAGGTCTGAGTTGTTCCTACGAGCAATTTTTCAGTTTCTAGTATAGGTAAAGACGCGGTACGTGGTATTGTACATGCGATTTATTAAGTTTGTTCAAAAATTCACCACTATCTTTTCTCCACTGGTATATAGAGCAATGGGGATCAGTATTACGTCTCGTCAGTGTCATTTAAAAAATTAAATTAATAAATAATTAAATTATATTTATATATAATTCAAATAATCTACGCTTGTTCTGTAAAGTGCTGCCCTGACTGCACTGCACACACTCGTGTTATTTAAGTATTCAATTACTCTGGATAAAGTTGTCTTATTCGTTTCGACCCAACAAAACTAGGGATATGTGTTTGACCTGTATGTACGTCCTTCCTAAGATCGTAACTCAGAATATAATGCCTATAAAGACGAATCTAATACATCATTAGATTTGTCTTTATAGCGCAAGTATCACTAGATACTTAATCCATGCGCATCATGTGTAGATAATGAGATCCGTAAAATTTCATTCATAAAATGGATGACATCGTCCACGCGGTTGCCAAGGGGGGTTAACAAACCAATGTGGTGGATTTTATGCGCATAGATGAGCCGATACACAAAACTTTTTTTTTGTTATTGTGACGGATCTAGCCCGAGGCTCACCTGATGTTAAGTGGACTAACATCTGCCTATAACAGATGCATTTCGTCAATGACGAATTGCTCTGCGCCCGTCACACTGAGACGTACAGTTGTTAGGTCTCATGTGCCTAAAATTTTACTGGCTCTCAAGGACTGGTGCTGGAACACATTGTTATGTGCTTGGCGACAGAATTTCTACTTGAGGCTGGTCGCTAGTCAGGCGGGCATTCGTAAAAATGCACTTTTAGAAAAACTTTTATTTACCCTTTGTTTTGGGTACCAAAATAAAGAGCATTTACGGGCAAGTAAGAAAATATTTATATAACCCGCAGTCGGGTTTATTAAATTTAAGAAATTTGCTTGTAACATGTCACCCGGACGTAAAGTAAGTATCAAGTATTGAACCAATGCGGCCCAATAATTTGGTGGCTTGCACGGCTGTCTCTATGAAGACGTGGTACTGTTCTGCTCCCGTATATTGCGATTTAGGAGTTTTGGTTATGAATGTGGACAGAAATAGTTGAAGAAGAATTTTCGCAAACAGCTTCAAGCGCACAAAATTTTAGTAAGAGAACTTACTTAGTTATTTAAGGTAGATTCCCTATAATTACTAAGACTTACTTTTTGTGTAACATCAACTTATATATTCACCCTGGAATAAGACAAACATATTTACACAATTACCTTGTGAATTGCACACCTTTTACTCCTCGTGTTTCATGGAATATAACGATCGATTGGTAACACAAACGTTTGTCTAGTAGTGCAAATTAAATTAAAGACGTTTTTTTTTTGCGAGGCATTTTACAGTAATCGTTTGATACAAATAGCCGTTTGACATTGAAACTAAATCAGAACAAGGTATGGATGGACGAGGTGACAAATTATGTCATACGGATATGTATAAAAGGATATATGGTGTCAAAATCGCCCGTCCATACCGTAGGTAGGACAGAATGGACGGAAAGTACTACGTGCAGTTCCAGTGTGAAACAAATAGAAGAACAAGTAGTAAATAAGTTAAATGCATGGTAGTAAGATCTCCCGCAATCAATAATATGTTTTATCAGCACTTTAAGTACCTAGATATATAATTAAATAGTAGGTATATAGTTTAATGCGTGGGCTGCCGGGTTAGAATGTCAATCTCCTATTTCTTCCCGTGGGTGTAGTAAGAGGCGACTAAGGGAAAAATATCAGAAGGTTCCCACCCACAGCAGCACCTGCTGAAGTACTGACAACTACTTCAATCTTCAAGATGCCTGCCAGATGAGGGTTACGGCAAATACCACCAATGGGGAAGACCTTGTTCCCCGATGGACATTCCGGTTGATGTGATAATGGTATAATTTAATAAGTAATCGTCGTAACCATATTAAGCAAAAGCCCTCATACAATAAAAATGTAAAAGAATACGCTTATAATACAAGCAAATTCATAAAGGCAATGAAGATGTTTAACTGGTAATACATTTGCGTTGAATGTATTGGCCAAACGTCCAATGCTCTATTGCGCTTCCGTGGATTCGGAAAGTGCTCCGTAAAAATATATATCGTAAGTAGAATTTGACGAACTGGAAATCGACAAGTATACATAACGTCCCCATGAGTTTTTAATCTAATCGGGGGCAATTGTTATAAGATTTAAAAGGTAGTGTACAGTCGCCTGCAATAAGAAGTATACACTGCGTAATTTTCAAAATAATGTAGGTCGTTAAGTTATTAATTATGGAAGTTAATATTAACATCAGTAAAACTATTTATAATTATTCTTTGATTTAAAGATATTTCTGTGCACATAGAATGAAACAGAAGTCTTTGCCACAATTTTGAAAATTACAATGTGTATACTTCTTATTGCAGGCGACTGTACATGTATTATGAATGAAATAACTTTTATATGTTTTCTTTACGCCAATGATCAGGTAATACTTGATTCGTCGGAAAATAAGTTACTGGAGCACAAAGAGAAAGGAAATGAAAGAGTAGATAAAGCAAAAATAATAAATGTTGTAAACTATTAAGTATATGATGGTCGATGGACTATACGTTCAACTAATTGATGAGTTGTATACATGAAGGTGCATGAGGAGATTATGTAAATGAGGAGAGTAAATGCTGGAAATCAAGTGGATGGGGCACTTCACAATTTCATGACCAGCTGAAACTTGTCGAAAAGGGCACGACGATGTGTAGTAGAGATTTTTTGTTAAAGAAGAAGGAACAAAGATCAAAGTTGAATAATTGCAATCAAGATATTAAGCTTTAAGTAGTATGTGTCGTGGGACTTCAAAATACTGAGCAAGGAATATTTGATAAGAAAGCAATACGGAAAGAAGTGTAGAGCAAGTGGAACCAGGGGAGCTAACGGCTGGTGAATTTTATGGGGAAGTAAAAGGAAGTACTATAGATAAGAAATCTTAAAGAAGTGTAAATCTTCAAAGTAAACCTGTATACGCCGTGATAGTTCAATATTTTTTTATCATGACAAACAAACTCGATATTTTACCAATAGAGTAAAATATAAGTGTATATTTCAAATCGTTGGATGCACATTGTTCCACAGATTTCATTGCCTATCTGAATGTGATACAGGGGATAATATAAACGATGATGAAGTGGAAACTGTCCAAGCGATAAACTATCTAGAAGACCACAACAAAGGCATAAATATTTGATTCGAAATCATTATAGAATAAAATACAACTGAACGTAATATAGGATATGTAAAAATATACTAGAATACTCATGATATAACACCTAATTTAGAAAATAAAGAGCTCCAAACTGTTAAAAAATACGTTGAACTAAATGGAAAAGTAAAAATACAGAAATGTGAACTCTTTTCAAGATTTAAATTTCAATGTCTTCTGTTTTAAATTGAGTTTAAGTCTGTACGAGATCGGATCAAGTAGCTCTCATATTCTATAAAGCCTTTATAAGCATGCATACTTGAAGAGCGCTTACATTCCGTTGAACATCTTTAAGACGAAATAGACTTTTAAACCGTCGTTATTTATGCAAAATCTAAGATTTAGTTTTTTTAATAGAGAATAAAAGAATTACTCGTTTGAGAGTTGTGAACGTATCCTACTTTACGTGTATCTATGTCCTAGTAACAACTTTTCAACTATTAGTGAGTGTGAGTTCAAGTGTACCTAACAGCTAGAAAAGAAAATGGAATATTTACCCAACAATTATATGGCTTTTTTCTGCTTTTCCTTATACAATGCTAAGTAGGTGTGATAGATTGTCGACATAATATGTAATTCTGTTTCTCATTATCCATAATCTCTATTCGCGTACATATACATATATACATATACATATTAGGCGGTACATCTAAACGTATTATGTCCTTCTTCTACACCTATACTTTACCAGCCAGATTATCCACTGCTGAACACAGCTTCCCCCATTATGGGAGGGTTTGCCATAATCCCCATGCTTGACAGGCGTCTTACGGATCGCAGTGTGTGATATCAGTTCCTAAGAAAGCGCTGCTGCCCAATTTTTGGTGTGTTACCCTTAGTCGCCTCTTTACGACACCCATGGGTAAAAATTGGGGGTGACATACCCCAGACCCCACGGGTCTACACCCATATCTGATCATATTTATATGTAACACTTTTCCCGTTATCATCACTTCTGATGGCATGCCATACCCCGCTGGTGTTTCTTAATTCTTTACCTTTTTTGTCATAGGTTCTTCTTTTATATTCATTCGTATATATTTTCCTTATCATTCATGTCCATTCTAGTTAAATCGCGTACCCATATTAACATTCGTATAAATAAGAGTGCGCCTTCTTTTACCTTTTTTTATGTTATTGTGACGGATCAAACCCGAGGCCCACCTGATGTTAAGCGGACTAACTTCTGCCTGTAACTGATACATTTCGTCACAAGTTACGAATTGCATATTGCATTACACACACACATCTGCTGCGAGATGTCGGTGCCCAATCTACATCTATACTATATCTCTTAAGTACTTCTTAAATAATATTTATATGTACCTCTATGTTTTAAGTTTATTATCATTATATCAGCCGGTTGGTCACCGTGGGGAGCTCGACCAAAACCCTCTAGCTACGCAATTTAACAACAATAACACATACAATAACAAACATAGAAAGAATAATGATTTAAAGTCACAAAACACGAAGTGCCAACTGCTAGCTCATAGTGTTAAAACTTTGTGGCACATAGCTACACTTAACGCCCTTACCTTGAGGACAGAGGAGAGTCTCATAGAAATGGAACAAGCCTTGAAAGACCTCAAATGGGATATTCTTGGTATTAGTGAAATGAGAAGATTAGGAGAAGCTATCATCGAACGAGAAAAGTTAATATTGTATCACAAAGGTGAAACTCCAGGACAAAACGGAGTCGGGTTTCTCATAAAACCACATCTCAAGAAAAATACCCTAGAAATAATAGGGGTGTCAGAAAGGATAGCTGTTCTCCGTATAAAAATTCCAAACTACAAGAAAGATTGGGCAGTAATTCAAGTCTATGCTCCGACAGAAAAAACTGAAACCAAAATTATGGACTTCTTTTACGATACTCTGAGAGAAACTAATGAAAAATATCAAAATAAACATAGCATATAGGACTTCAATGCACAAACTGGAACCAAACAAAATAACAAAGAATTTGTCATGGGAAAATTCGGACACGGGAAAAGAAGCAAAAACGGGCAAAGACTTATTGACTTTCTGCTTGAAAATAAGATGACGATCCTCAATACAATTTTCAAGAAAAATCCCGTAATAAGTGGACTTGGACTTCCCCAGGAGGTGCATAGAAAAATGAAATTGATTACGTCATAAGCAACAATCCTACCGCTTTTATAGATACTGGTGTAATTCAGAACTTCAACTTCAACACCAACCACCGGATGGTACGCAGCAAGCTCAGCCTCAATACTCCTAAACGAAGTAGGAAAAGTATTCAAAACAAATGTATACACAGATAAAATTATCCTCAAAGAGAAATATACAAACTTGAAGAAATTAATGTAATGCTTGATGATGAAACAGTGGATCTGGCAGCAAAATACGAAAAAATTGTATTAACTCTTACAGACTGTGAGCAAAAAACAAAGACGAAGGAACCAAAATAAAATAAAGAAGTTGTGGACCTATTAGCAAAGAGAAAACAACTGACCTCATTAAGACTCCATAAAAAAGAACATATCGCAGCTCTAACAGCATTAAGTAAAAAAATCAGGGTAGGCGTTAGACGTCAAAAAAGAATTAAACGACTCCAAATATTTGAAAGGCACATTACCAAAACCGGAGGTATAATGAAGGCGCTCAAAGAGCTTAAAGAGGAAGGAAAAGAATGGATGGTCAAAGTGAAAAAATCAAAAGAGATACTAAGTAGGAGAAAAGACATAAAGGAACTAGCAACAGACTATTATCGATCACTATACTCTAACGATAGAAATGAAGAGGCATACGAGCCAACAACAAAACTGGTAGAAGAACCCATAATAATTAACGACGAAGTAAAAAAGGCACTACTAACACAGGAAATAGATAAATCACCTGGTCCGGACAAAATTAATAATGAGCTACTAAAAGGAACTATGGAAGAAATATGCCCTATACTGACCAAATTATTCAACAGAATACTAAAAACAGGCATCATTCCAAATCAATGGCAAGAGTCGCACATAATACTCATCCATAAAAAGGTGATAGAAGTGACATAGAGAACTACAGACCTATTAGCTTGGTATCCAACATCTACAAAGTATACGCTAAAGTACTTTTAAACAGAATAACAAAAGTGTTAGACGAAAACCAGCAGGTGGAACAAGCGGGTTTTCGGAAAGACTTCTCAACAATCGACCACATATATACAGTAAAACAAGTACTTGAAAAGTATAGTGAATATAGTAAACCAATATATTTGGCATTTATCGATTACACGAAAGCATTTGACAGCTTGAACCATGAATATATATGGAAAAGCTTAAAAGAGCAAGGAATAAACCCACTATATATTGAGAGTATCAGAAGCATCTATGCAAATAGCAAGGCAAAAATAAGACAAGAGACTATAGGAGACGAGTTCCCTATTAGGAAAGGAGTAAAACAAGGTGATCCACTCTACCCAAAAGTATTCTCAGCTGTATAAGAAAGAATATTTCGAAAATTAGAATGGGATGGCCTGGGTCTCAATATAAATGGCACACGCCTTAATCATCTACGCTTTGCAGACGATATAGTCCTTTTCGAAGAAGATCCTAAAAAACTCGAACTAATGTTAAATGATTTAGCAAAAGAAAGCGCGAAGGTTGGACTTGAAATGAACGAAAGGAAAACAAAATTAATAACAAACACACTGGAAGTAGTAGAAGTCACTATCAACAATAAAAGGCTAGAATTTGTAAATGAATACACCTACTTGGGACAAATAATCACTGCGTATGATCAAACAACAAAAGAATTCAACAAGAAAATTGCAACAGGTTGGAAAAAATATTGGAGTTTGAAAGAAATCATGAAAAGCAAAGACCTTAGTTTGAAAATTAAACGCAAAACTTTCAATATTTGCATACTTCCATGCCTGACTTACGGATGTAAGACATGGGCGCTGAGTAACATTCACAGAGAAAGACTTCAAAGCTGCCAAATAGCCATGGAACGAAGCATACTTAATATCAGACGAAGTGACAGAATTAATTGCGAAACTATCAGGAATAAAACGAAGCTAACAGACGTACTCACTAAGTTAGACCAACAAAAATGGCGTTGGACGGGCCATATGATTCGTAGCAAGTACGAAAAATGGAGCAAACTAATTACTGATTGGTATCCAAGAGACGGAAAAAGAAGCAAGGGAAGGCAGATCAAAATGTGGGAGGATGAAATCAGGATGACAGCTGGTCCGTACTGGAAGAGAGCAGCTATGGACAGAAGACATTGGAGAGAGCTAGAGGAGGCCTTTGCTGAAAGGCACTCTGAATCGAGGGACATTATTTAGCATCTAACATAGACTATTTTTTGATGATTATATGATTTTAAACTGTTAATTAAGAAAATTCTGAAATAAAGGCTTATTATTATTATCATCATCATACAACGTGAGTATATACTCACGTTGTATGAGATAGCTGTTCTCTTTTTATTAAATATAATAAAATGTTGCATACATTTTAGTTCGTATATCAATAAAAGTATTGAACATGTAATATAACTCCACCACAATTATATTACTATTACAGAGGACTTATGTTCATCTATCAGTCCTTAAAAAAATACCTCTTTGCGTTCTTCACTACTTCTTACATTAACAGTTTAAACTCTTAACAGACAATATTATAATTCCTAATTAAATAGAGAAGAAACAATAATAACATAATTTTAATTGTTGGATTGAACAAGTAATGCTAAATTCGGTTGAAAGGAACTGAAGTCCAGTGGTAAGCGCATGTTTTATATTGAACATAGGATTATCTTCTGAAACTATGTCTAACTGAACTCGGATCTTATATTGAATAAGAACGCTGTTAAAAACCAGCATGTTAAATTACAACGAGAGTAAAAATAAAAAAAAAAACAGCTTGATGCTTTAGACTATAGATAATAACGCCAAGAGGCTCCATTGGTGCTGACGAGCTCGTGAAGGACAGACTTCCGAGTACTGATGTAACGTTGTATGTAACCTTCATTTTACAATACTAATATAATCCCTACTACAAAAGAAAAAAAAAGTATGTGCAACGAATCCAATCTGTATCTGTATCTGACGTCGGAAATTGCACTTGTCACAGGTGTAGTCCCGGAGAATTTCCCATGTTATTAAATGCGACGGTACGCTGGCGGCGGTGGCGGTGGTGTAAAACTGAATTTACTAACGCGCTGACGAGAATTTTCTCGCGTTTGCCATTATAAACAAACAATAACGAGAAAATTCTCGTAAACGCGTTTATCAGTTCGACCAAGTATGATATTTCTAAGATTATTTAATTAAATCAACGATCTCAACGATTGCAGAAAATATCTTTTTCTGCATCCTTTGAGCTAAGCTTGAATGTTCTAAATTTAAACCTATTATTGCATTCTCACTGTTCACGATACGGTATTAAATTTGTTTCAGACTTGTGTTATATATAAAGTTTTTGTTATTTCACTATAGCCTGGAAAAGTTATGTGAAAAGCGCTGCTAATTATATTTTATATAGGGTAGATATATGTTTTAAGGTCTGCTGCTCGAAAATAAATGATTTCGCTCCTGATGCCTTTGATTGTTTAAGCTTCATGAGTAAACTCTTCGGTTTTATTTTTCACCTTTATATAGAAAATATTTATATGAGTTTTTTCCACTTACTGTGTAAAATAATTTTTATTTTTAATGAATTTTCATTTGAAACTCAAAGCCGTTTTTGTGAAGAAATGAAAACTATCTGGGGTGTTTATAGGTTTATAATGCACTGGCAGTGTATTAAGGGAACCCTGACATCTTTAGCGGGAAAATCTGAACTCCATTTTTTTTTGTTTTTCTTCCAGATTTTCTAACTGCTGAGATAGCAGTTAGAAAATCTGGACGAAAAACAAAAAAAAATGGAGTTCAGATTTTCCCGCTAAAGATGTCAGGGTTCCCTTAATACACTGGACGCAAAACGCGAGTTTTTAAATACAATATAAATTAGTACATATTTTACGGGTAAAAGTATTTTATTTTATTGCATACGAGGGCAAACGAGCTAGGGGCTCACCTGGTAAATGATCAACGTCGCCTACGAACATCCGCAACATCAGAGGTCTCGAGGATGCGTTGCCGACCTTTGTATTTGTAATAACTTTAATGGTTTTAGGGGTAATTTACGGAATCATGTGCATTGTTGGGCAGTAACTGCTCAAAATAATACGAGTAACATTATTTTAATCTCGCGGATACCCTCTTGTAGACTAAATACATAACCTAGCTACAATCGTGAAAAAAAAATGAATTTCCTTGAGTTTCTTACCTTAAAACTTCCAAATATTTCAGGATACGTAAATAAAGAATTTCATTAGAAATATGCGTATTTTTTTTCAAATACTTACCATAATTGGCCATTGGTTTACTTACTGAGTTTACTAAACATAACCGCTTGTAGAGAATTGCATGGTGCGCTCTTTAGAAAATCTGTCACCAAGCAAATATATACCGGCAATTGTCTTTAAGAGTCTCCCATTATAGGTTAAACTTGGCGGCCTCAGTCTACCTCAAAATATAACACTGCAAAGAAAATGGGCTGGCGTAACACTTAGAACCAGGCGAGTGACTTGGTCATCTTAGTTATGCATATCACAGAAACAGAAAAATAAACAATTTGTCAACTAGATACTCCTCCTTGCGTCGTTATCCTCAAAGCTGAGGTTCATGATACCACGTGGAAATCACCTTTAACTTGACAAAAAAAGGCGTCATGAACACTGTTGTCAAAAGTAGTGTGGATTTGATTTGACCACCGCAATTGGAACTGCGACCTTTTGGACGTTTCCTATCTATCTTCCCAGTGACAATTAGTTTATCTATAGGTTGTCGTCTCTCTTTGCAAGCAGCGCTGGATAGCCTCATAATCAGTCATACCTTGACACAGTGTGAAGTAAATTAATTGTTCTGTGTACCTTGGTTCAGACAATCGTAAATTAGCTGCCTAATTTACGATTGTCTGTATTAGGGATTATTTCATGTTCGAAAAGATTCTCAATTTCTACTAATAAATGAAAACGGGCAAGTGCAAATGAGACTCGGGCATCAAGCGTTGCGTCACTGAGTGTAACAAAGAATCGTCATATTTTCATACAGTTTGGGATTCGTAGCGGGAGGAATTTATCAATTTGATACGAACTATATTTTTTTGCAATAACGCCTGCAAAGCGAATACACAATTTCAACTAAATGATAATATGAACCAGGCGACCAACTGTCCCTATAGCCAGGTCATGCTCTGCCAATTGAGTTATCGTGATGGGTGAGTCACAGCTCACATTTATCCCTTCGTTCAAATTTTGGTACGAAGCAACTTTAAATTTGGTACGAAGCAACGTTAAAGCACAGATAGAGGAAAAATTGCGATAAGTATAGTAATATATAAGTTTTTTTTTTATGATAGTCCTCGCGTTTATTCCGTCAAAAACAAAAAAAAATTTCAACCCTAAGAGGATGTTATAATTTTTTTAAATAACCTTGTATAGATAGAGATGTATAAACCTATAATTTTTAATTGATAAATTAAAGAAATAAACGTTTAAATTTTAATATTTTCTTCTACTTATAAGTTTACGCATAATTAAGCGTGTATGTTAAAAAAAAATTATATATATGACGTTGGGTCCGTGGGGACCGGGAGCTCATGGTGTTTTCCAAAACTTATCAGAGCGCTTGGTCGATGCGACGCGTGATTAAATGCTGGCACCTATTTGGTTCAAAGAATAAGCATTGCAATTCAACGGGGCAATGCTGCCAGCATGCTGGGCACGCTGCCAACTGGTAGTGGGCTAGAGCATTTGGACTGCCTATGAGTTCGAATGTTTTTATTGTAGTAGCTGTAGTGTTGTATATAGTATTTTGTTAATAAAGGCATACTGCCAATTAAAACAAAAAAATATACATAATTTATATGAGTATTGTTAAATGTACAAAATAAATTTTAGTTGCTCATGTTCTCTATAGTTTTTCGTGTAATTATGTCAAGCTTTTTTTAATTCCCAAAGGCTTATTAGTAATTAAAAAGTATTTTATGTTTGTAATTTGTATGTCTGAATCTTGGTACCGTTGCACCCAAAACTATTTTTTATGTTATGAAAAGATAACAAAGACAGGAAATGAAAAGATATAAAGAGATACAAACGAGTTGCCCGTACTTAGTCATGGCCTGTCGATTACAGTAATTCAGTGTCACAGTTCAAAGTATTTATTTTATTCAATGACATGTTTCTGTGAAGCCAGTCATCACCTTGCGCGAATGTCATGTTTTTTATATGGCCTGTACACGTACACTAAAGACTAACGATATTTGACAAAAATCGTGGGTCTAAATCACTCAACCATCATCAAACAAATTGAAATTCGGCTAGGCCATGGTGACTCATATCGAAAAATCCAAAGTAGACCGGCACCCGACCTTTGACCGAGCGACGACCAACCGCATGCGGCCGTCTGAAATCGAACATGTAAATACACAATCGCAGGCGATCGTTTGCCGCGAATAGTAGATTCCGCTGCATTCATAATACATCCGACAAAACTGAAATGGTGCGTTCAGGAACTAAACTAAAAGTTTATGGCTATTTGTAATTGATTTTCCGCGATAGTTATTCAAGCATATTAGTATCATATTTTATTATAAGCTAGGTTACGTCACGCAAATGAACCTCAAAAAGACAATTATTTCCAATGCCAGAACCCAGCGCCACTATTCTGATCGACATATTGTTTCAAAATGAACCTGTCATTTTGGTCGACAGTGAATGAGGTCGCGATTTGATTTTTTACCACCGATGCTACCAGTGACTTTAGTCTTCCGTGTAAAGCTCACATTAGATATAATCCAAAGTAGTCAACGACGTATCAGCGGATAGCATAAGCCACTGAACCTAGAAACATGAAATTTGATAAATGTGCCCTTTTTAAAGTGTAGGTATCAACGAAGAAAGGATCGTTGGAAAATAAAAACCCTGAAGTTTTAAAATGAGTTGTTAAGTTTTGTATTAAACTTTTTTTACTCTCTATTATAGATTAAGATACTCGCAGAATAGAAACTTGGCCGATTTACCCTATGGCTAAAATTACTAACACGGGATACATAAATCATTTTTATCATAATCAGCTGACATTGGGGTCAAAAGAGTTTTAGGATATAGTAGTTAAATAAATTGATAAGCAACAACCAGCATAAATGACACAAAAAGAAAGGTTGCGTGCTAGTTAGGTATAATTTTATTATGTATATGTACATACAACACATTTGTTTTCTGTACCGTGATAAATATAATATCTACCTCGTTTGCCGTGGATACGTTGCACTATGTAGGTATATTATACTTATATACTGCAACGAATATTTTTATGCACTATGGCCATTGAACATAGGTATAATAATACCAAAAAGGTTATGAAAATATTATAAGTGCATTTGCACAGAAATTAAATATCAGAATTATTTATAACGTAAATACCTACATACATTAAAATTATTTATAAAGATTCTCTAGTAGAACTAATATTCTGAGATACATGTTTAAGATTAAGATTCGGTCTTTCATTCATGCTAACAAATTCATCGTAGCAATACAAAAATTGCTCTATAAGAGTAGTTGGCTATAGTTAGTTTAGTATTTTAAAAATTATTACCAAAAATTTGAACTGACTTCAACACTCAAAAGTGTGAATTATACAATACGCATTTCGTTCTCAAGATCAGTATATGAAGAATATATATATACTGTAGTTTCGCCTTAGTGACACCACTCTTGCACTATTGTTGAGAGAATGTAGGTATAGAAAATGAAAAGAAATACAACATAAATATTTGAGGGTAGACACCACCTTATCCCTTTCCTTCGTTTTCAGTCTCGTCATTCGCAATTTAGTGCTTAACCGCTCTAGACACTTTTATACTAAAATAAAATTTATCTATAAAAGAAGTTTTCTGATTCTTATAATGCCAAAAAGGAAATGCACTAAAGACGTTGAAGACGAGTTAGTAACTTTAATGCGAAAAGTTAAATGGTTGGAACGCAAAATACGTCATAGAAAAAGTAGTGGTTCGAACAGTGATTCTGAGAATTCATCGGCCCAACAGTTAAAGCCATGCAGTACCGTACATCAACCAGGTTTTTATGTATTGACACTTTTTTATGTAATCTAACGTCCAGATGAATGCAACCGAGATAGCCATTGGGGCTATTTCACCGCATTCAAAACTTTATCGGTTGGAACTGATAACCTTGTTTATTTTCCACTGTGCATTTTTACATAAAACCGTTGTTTTTATTCATCTTTAACATGACTATTGATTTAAAGTATATAAATACCTTCATTGTAGTAATTTTGATTACATTTGTCAAATATAAAATGATAAGCACAGGTCTTTGGACGTTATAATACTCCACACAAAAGTGTGTATAGTTATATAAGTGTGTCGTCAGAGCTGTCGAGCTGTCACTAGGACTGTCTCATTGCACTGACCTTGAAAGTTGAAGTAAGCACTCTTTAAAGAGTCACCTCAACCAATTCTGGATCCAGACGACTGGCTGCCAGTATCCTCAGAACACGTGGCTGTAGACGACTACGCCCACAATTCTACCCCACAGACACAATGACAGTCATGCCAATGACGTCAACCCATGATACCGAGGTCGTAAATATTCCGACTACGGACATGTTTACTGACGATCCAACCCCATTGCTTATAGAAAATATTCTGTTCCTGCGAACCGCTTACACATTCGCGCCCCTCAGCTAAACGCTGAAATAAGAGCTGCTTTTCCAGAGCTTGCATTGAAACGCGATAAAGGAATCGAAGCTAAACAAAAACAAATGACAAGTGGTATAGCTTGCCTTGCTGAGATTATCACTACTCAGCTTAATTCAAAAGATAAAAACAACGACTTATTTCTATAAAACTTATGGACCTTAGTCGTATGCTTTGCGATATTCAACGTGCTGACTATGCGACTAGAAGGAATTTTCTACTTAGTTTTAAAAAATAATATGAAAGGGCATATGACAAATAAGAAAATTGAAAATTTTCTTTACATAATCACAAATATACGATAGGAAAAATTTAAGTCATGTGTGAAAATTTTCTATTTAGCGAGAAGCAGTCAGAGACAATTAATTCCGCCAAAGCCGTCGCAAAGTCTGCCGTTGAACTTCAAGCAGATTTTGGCGCTATAAGCACCACAAATAAGACATTTACGTCAGTTCCGAGACCTTTAAACCGAAAGACTCCACTCGATGGCACGCAGGCCATCGAGTGCGCCCCAGAGGAGCCGTCAGCCTGCAGCCCCACGGGCCCCACTGACCAACTACAGAGCGCCGTGGCATCCCCTGCCACCGTCGCCGCCGCTGCCGCCGCCAGCCCCGCAACTAGCACCACCAGTACATCTCCCACGTCGCTGTTACTGACTCCAGTTGAGTACGCCGGTCACTTATCAGATTATTACCAACAATGGGCTCAAATCACAAATGATCAAACTATTATTTCCTGGATCACAGGATATAAAATAGAGTTCTCGTCACCAGTTGTTCAGCAATCTGTTCCATTGCCACGTGTATACACACATTCTGAAAAACAATGTTTTAATGAAGCTATTGAAAGTCTTTTACAAATCGGTGCCATCTCTAAATGTCAGCCCTGTCAACGATAATTTCTGTCAAGTATTTACGATTAAAACAAATGGCAAATTGAGATTCAGTATGAATCTCAAAAACTTAAATAAATTCTTTCGAACCGATCACTTCAAGCTAGAAGATTTACGATGCGATTTATTTACAATGACAAATTGTACCAATTTAACGTTATTCCGTTCTGTTTATGCACTGCACCATTTGTGTTTATCAAGATTATGAAGCCGGTAGCAAAAATCTTGCGAAATGCGGGTTTTTAATCCACTTTATATTTAGTCGATTGGCTCCTTATATATTCTAAATCTTCTAAAAAATTACTAACATATATTGTGATGACCACAAATACACTGACCTACTTGGGATTTATTATTAACGAAGAGCAAAAGTGTACTCACACCCTCTACGACAGCTAAATTTTTATGCGTGATAATCGATTCCCATAACATGCACTTAAGCTTACCTTGTGACAAAAGGACCCGAATTAAATCTGAACTGGTAATGTTTACCAAAATGAGACGATGTAAAATTCGAAAGTTCGCGCAACTCGTATGCTTGCTAATATCGGCTTGTCCAGCTGTCGAATACGGGTGGCTTTACAGTAATGAATTACAACGTTGTAAATATCTAAATTTACTTAATCAAAATGATTATTACAGGTTCATGAATACCCCTGAAACCTTCGTCCCCGATATTCACTGGTGGATTGAGTGGTAAATGTATATATATATATATATATGTACTAAAGTCTAATGTAATTATTATATGCAATATTTGGGTGTATTTTTTAGTAATTGTATGGTATTGCAACAATTATGGAAAATGACTTACCTAGTGTAACAAACATTGTTATAATGGTAAATAAATATTCTGATTCTGATTAATGTCATAGACCATGCGATACACTCTATCAGAAACGATGTCTATGTTACCGAAATATTTTCTGACGCCTCAACAACGGGATGGGGGCACACTGTAACAACCACAAGGCGGGTGGTCAAGGGTCAAGTAATGAGCAAAAATAACATATAAATTACTTAGTTATTAGCCGCCTTTATAGCCCTCTAAATTTTTGCCAAGGATTTATACAATTGCCAAATACTTTTGCGTATCGACAATACCACTGCGATGTCTTACATCAATCATATGGTTCAATTCCCACATCGTACAAAAATAATAAAAGAGATGTGGCAATGGTGTGAAGTTCGAAAGATTTATATTTTCGCGAGTTATATAAAATCATGCGACAATGTTATCGCAGATGCCGAGTCACGTAAAACGCATCCAGATATAGAATGGGAGTTAGCTGACTGGGCATTCCGCTACTTAACAACATTATTTGGATATATAGCCCGGCATAGACCTATTCGCAAGTCGAATAATTAACTATAAATGTAATAGATACATAACATCATGGCATAGCGACCGTGACATGATAGCTATTAATTCATTCACAGTTAGTGGGTAAAACCTGTTTTTCTATGCCTTTCCACCATTTTCTATGGTCCTTAAAATGCTCAGAAAAAATATATCTGACAAAGCTAGTGGCATCGTGGTAGTACCAATGTGGCATACACAGCCGTGGTTTCCTTTGTTTAAATCCCTCCTTGTATCAGATATGATAACATTCACACCCGATAACAACGCACAATATCCCATTACAGCTCACGGGCACAGTCTACCCTTACCCTGGCTGCAGGAGTGTTTTCTGGGAAGCATTATCAAGACGAAGCCTGCCACCTGCTTCACTAGACATCTTGATGGCCTCGCTATCCGATAGCTCCATCAAACAATATGACGTGTATCTTAAAAAGTGGTGGACGTAATGTTTTGAAAATTCATTTGAATTTTATCAGGCTTCAGCCACTAATGTGATTGCCTTGGCAAAGGAGGCCGGAGCCGAAACGTTCCTTTACTAAACATGCTGGTTGATAAACCAGCATGTTTAGTAAAGGAACGTTTCGGCTCCGGCCTCCTTTGCCAAAATATAGTGCTACCTGGTGCACCAGTTGTTTTAAATCGTTTGCGCACAGACAATAAATGTTGAAATATCTAGTGATTGTATTAGTATTCAAATTCCAGATATCTTAAAAACTTCCCGTCCAGGCTTCAATCAACCGGTTCTCTTCTTACCTTTTTTTTAATGAAAATCCTTCGATTTGCCCTGCTAAGATCCTGCAGGTGTACTTAGATAAGACTAAGTTTTTAAGAAAATCTGATTATTTATTCATCAGTTTGAAAAGTCCTCTTAAAGCTATAAGTAGACAGACCCTTAGCCGTTGGATTTACATTGAGTGAGTTAACACTACCGTGTTCTCGGCGTACAGCACGCGGCACGTGGCTACGAGTGCTGCAAACTCTCATGGCGTCAGTGTTGATACAATACGGAACACCGCGGGTTGGAGTCACAACTCTACTACTTTTGCCCGTTCTTACAACAGGATTGTTACTAAAGATAATCAGTTGTCCCTGGCGCGAGCAATCGCATTAATAATCATACGCTAACAGGGGACTATCTAAATACTTTAATTAAAACTATTTCAAATCTTATAATAATAATTACATTTAGTATAAATTATAAATAATATTTCTAATTTTATATCATGTTTAATCTGTGTCAAACTGATTTTTTACCAATGATAAATATCAAGTTAATTCCATAATTATAGTTCTGTCATTGACAATACTTCCTCCTATTACTCTCAAAGTCTACAGTATATATATATTCTTCATATACTGATCTCGAGAACGAAATGCGTATTGTATAATTGGTGATTAAACGAACGTTAGTAAAGTTCTATCATAATTATACATACCATTTCGTTCGAAGAGATCAGTATGTACTTCCCACCCTCCCTAAATGCTAACGCAACCCATTTAAAAGAAGTATGTCAATGACAAATATGTACCAAGGTATGTATAGCTCTAAACTAAATGACGAGACTGAAAACGAAGGAAAGGGATAAGGTGGTGTCTACCCTCAAATATTTATGTTGTATTTCTTTTCATTTTCTATACCTACATTCTCTCAACAATAGTGCAAGAGTGGTGTCACTAAGGCGAAACTACAGTATATATATATTCTTCATATACTGATCTCTTCGAACGAAATGGTATGTATAATTATGATAGAACTTTACTAACGTTCGTTTAATCACCAAATAACTTGTTAAAGTCGGTACCATGGTGGTTCAAAAGTACCTACTATCACGATATTGTGCGCATGGTACCGACTTCGACAAGTTATTTCACACATTTGAGTGTTGAAGTCGGTTAATTATTTGGATTTTTTTTTCACCCTTTTTAGTGAATCTTGGTTCGTATGGAATCGATTGTCATTCACTGTCATTGACTATATCATCAAGATAGGAAAATACTTTTCAGTTATTGGAGTGTAACTCAAAACCGGCTTGACCGGTTTAGATGAAATTTAAATGGAATCGCACGGCAAGCATCAGCTTGGTTTTATAGTATTGTACAAATACTTTTGTTTTTAATTGTAAAATATGTTTATTATTATTTGTAAATAAACTTATGCTTTTTGCAATTTTTCCATTATCTGTGCTATGTCCAATATCTGTGCTATATATTATATATATGTTGCATCGTACCAAAATTTAAAATTCTGAGTTCGAAGTACCCTGTAGGTTTGATTCCCTTGTGAGTGTCGAAAATTTGCGGCAAAAATGGCTGTATCTTTAATTGCGTAGGCTTAGAAGTTTGATTTTCTCACAGTAGATTAAAGTAAAAACAGTAGAGTAAAGTATTTGATGTGGATTTCATCTTTATTATTCCACGCGTTCCTCTTTTCTAAAAGGATCAACTCTAAAAGGACAACAAAGTGATCTTATAAGGAATCCGCTTTTCCTTTCGAGGTACGGAACCATAAAAATGGAATATTGGCAAAAAAAAACGAAGGCAATAAATTGTAACTAAAATTTGTTGATATGATCCTTCATCTGATCATTTGATATGAATTACAATGCCTCAATAGTTAATAAATAAAAGTGCATATATCTAATTTAATTGCAATTCTTCATTAATTTGCTACGATATTGACCGAGGACCATGGTGCGTAATGATAATATAATTTAATAAACGGCAATAGACCTAACTCAATCCTATTCAATCACTAACATAATTTATTCAACAGACAAAAGCTGAGTCACAAGATGTAATCGGTAACATAGCCTTAATTTCAAAACCAGAAGCTTCTTTTCAAACCTCACTATATTGATTAAATAATTCTGCAACCACCTTACGTAGAATAAAACCAGCCTTACACGCTACACGCAGGTAACCAGAACTCATTTTGTCACCATTTACGAAATCTATTACGAGTGTGTTAATAACTACTTTCTAATATTTTATAACAGTCGTTGAACTTTAATATTCTTTGTTTGTATATTACGCTTTACGAAAAGACGGTCCAGTTATGTGAGATGGTGCTACGTAATCCGCAAGCATTGACTCTGGCACTCTAAGCCTCGCATTGTAAGTATTATTTAGACGATGACCCCATAGTTAAAACGACCCACAGGTTGCCTCCAAACTTCTGCAAAAAAAGTTTTTATAACTTACATGACTGCGGGTTGACCGTGCTGTGACGTCCGACGCGGAAGAGATAAAAAACCCGCGGTTGTTCACGACTTAGAATTTGAGATATCGACGCGAGTCAAGTCGCGTATGAGAGTTGGTTTATGTAGAGTACAAACGTCCGTTCAGCTTGACGCGCTCTACAACACTGCGTATCGACCCCGCGCGCGCGGGGTGTCTTTTCTTGCTTCCCGCCCGCCCGAACAGTCCACCGCGCCCGCCTACCGCGCACCACTGTCAAAATTCAGAGAAGGTTTTAAGTATTCATCTGCCATTATTCTCGACTGTGTATGCGATCGATGCCCATGTGGTCCTTTACAGCCCTTGAGTAGTCCAAAACAAACTTTCTGCATACCAAAATCTTAAGAACTCTATATCTGCCAAATTCTGATCACTGATTTTATGTTTTCTCATTTATACAAGTTATTCAACCATAAAATGAGAAGTAATATTATCGACACTTCTACGTTTGCTACGGCGTAACAATTGATGTAGCATTGCAAGAATGGGAATTTCATTTTTATTATTGGGCCACATCTTTTCGGAGAAATGCAATCTAGGAGTTTATATATTAAAACAAGTGTCCATTAATTACGAATCTAAAAATCTCAACGGCAAATTATTTATTTTCGTTAAATATTTAATCGTTCCATTGAAATAAAAGTGCAAGTTATATATATGTATAAGAACGTTTTTAAAAGCCCTTTATTCTGATACCACACCTGATGGATTTAGAAGGAAATATATGTTTAATCTCACTATATGCCGTTTAAAATTCCCGGGAATATTTTTAATTGTTTATGTATCTAATGGCATTGGACTTTTGAGACAAATGTAACATACATTAAAATCGGTTAAGCCATTTAGAAGTTACGGTAGAATGCAGAAACTACATGAACCCTGAAAACATAACAGTCCTTTTGGGAAGTCATATATATAAAAAACATAACTTACTGTACTTCGAACATATGTATTAATAGTAAACTGTATACAGTTAGAACTAAAACATATGACATCATGTGCCAGTTTGATTGTCACATTTGTCATTCGACGCCTCTCACATTGTTTATTTAACTAACCATAAATAAGTTAGTAAATCATGCTAAGTTTACGTTTTCCTTTCTATATCAATATAGAATTAAATTTTCAATAGTGGCATAGGAAATAGAGTTTCTCGCGGCCGTTGCCATAGCGTAGCTCTGCCACGGGAAAATCTAATTTACCCATCGCATCCGTTAGCGCCAGGGGAAGGAAAAAATGGGGTGAGTTGAAGTCAATTCGAAATCCTACCGCTGTTTTCTATACATGGAATTGAATGTATGAATATATATTAAGAAGAAATTAAACGCAGGAGTAGACCGCAAAGCATCTAAAGGGTAAATGAATATACTCACGAAGGACGAGGGTAGGATGAAACAAGAACTAAGCAAAATTAAACGACCTATTATTGGTCACTCAAATGAATGTCGTAACATAGTATGTCTCTTGGGCCACGTCAGTACTACAATTTTCTAGCTGCGGCTACATGCGGGGAAATATTTGTCAGAGTTGATCGATGGACGTGATTTTTTTTATTATAAACTTTAAGTATAATGGTATTTTTTTATATTCCTGATAGTTTAGCCTTTAACCACTACCTGATGGTAAGTGATGATGTGGTTGAAGATGTTGTTCAGGCTAACCTAGAAGTTAGCCTTGCCGGGATAGAATGTCACCCGCAATCTCTCACCCCCGCCTTGATCTTCACCGCATGGTGGGTGGGTATTTTGCGAATACTTCGCCTGACTTGATACCACCCTCAAGTAGAAAATCAGTCGCCAAGTACCAAACAGTGTGTTCCGGCAGCAGTCCTTGAGAGCTTGAAAAATTACATGCACATGAGACTTAACAACTGTACTTCTCAGTGTGACGGACGCAATGTAATTCGTTCAGACAAAATGCATCTGTTATAGGCAGATGTTTGTCCGCTCAACATCAGGTGGTCTACGAGGACTCCGTCACAATGAAATAATAATAACGAATGGGATGAGCAACAAAACTGATTTATCTGTATTTGGTATCTAGAACTTGACTATACTATACTATAACAAAAGCTTGACTATATTATACATTGTATACTTCAGATCTACGACTTCAGATATAAATTTAAGTAAGAAATACTGAAATGGACGATTTGTATTGTTGTTTTTAAGCTATGAACATAAACATTTTTTTTCTTTTACGAGCATTTCGTACCTTTAAGAAGCGAGGGCTAGGATCTAGGATTAGGATCTAGGATTTCGAAAAATGTGCTACGATGTAATTTATGCTAGTTTCGCATATTTAGTATTAGTATTGCCACCAGGAGCTGGTTATCGGTATGGTATGCTTTCCGCTAGCTTATTGAGCCGATACTGGAGCCTGGATGATAATTATAAATAATAAGGACTACAATTTGATTGAAATTTGAAAATTGATTTAGGATTATACTCCATAATAAAGAATATTCTACCATTCCTCTTTCAGTTCACAAAGCGTGATTGGAGAGAAATTTCACTGCGGTACGCGTCGTCCCAGTTTGTCCCACTTCGTCCCAGACTTAAACCCCCAACCCCGCATATTCGATTGGGTTTAAATCTGGGCTGCGTGCTGACCACTCTATGTCAAACATTATCCGGGATACTACTGAAAGGAACGGGATTCGATAATACAGATGGAATCTTGCATGAATATGGTGTTCTACACTATGTTTACTATGAATGGGCCAATATACTCATTTTATTTACGTATCTCTCTGCAGCTAAAGTTCAATTTTCCATCACCACGGCTGTCCATTCCAGACCTCAGCTTCCACTGCATAGCACTTTGCCTCCCATCGTGTATGTATACCAACCACCAGGCATCCATAAACATTACTTCAATAGTACTTTATGGACGCGTCAAGGTTGCATTGCATCTGCATCACCAAGAGTCTAAAATAACAAGTAACAAAAACCGCCCAAAAGAGGGCCAGACTCGCACTAAAGATTCATACTCAACCTCAACAGAGAGAAAGAAGACTCTTTTTGCATATTGTCTGTATAATATCTAAAAAAGTCTTCTTTCTTCTCGTGTGGTGGTATAGAAAGCTCCATGTACGGCCCAATAGCAATTAGCAGTTTTTTTTTATATTCAATGAGTATTCCGCATGACGTGCATACCAATGTGGTACGAACTATATTATACAATTATTACAATATTTGTTTTAATTACGGTGATAGCTTAGCAGAGGCGGAATCGTCCAAGCATTTATATCCTGTAATCACAAATTATATATGAGGATTACTTCAGCATAATGTTTTTAACGTGCAACTTGAATTTTCCTTCCGTGAGCGTTGTAATGGAACTTTTTTATAAAACCGCACACAATTGAAGGACCTTTTATAAGCTGGCACCGCTATTTTATCTTTATACTTAGTGATATAAAAGTGATTCTTACTGTTTAATTTAAATATACTAAATCTTCTAGTAACAATATTTTCTAAACTAATATATTAAAGAGGAAAGATTTGATTGTTTGTTTGCATTGAATAGGCTCTGAAACTACCGCACCGATAAGGATGCAATTTGATATGTAAATAGTTTGAGACACGGGGAAGGACAGAGGATAGTTTTTATCCAACTGGGCAAAAAGAGGTTAAAGGTTTTGCGCGATAACCGATATACGTGCGGGCGGAGTCGCGGCCGTAAAGCTAACTATATATACACAGACTCGGTAAAGCTGACATACCAATTTTTTTTAAGATCCCCTACACGTTTCCTTTGTTCCATTACATATGGCTCGAATTGCACACTTTTGTAAGATAAAGATTGTCTGTATCTCAGCAACAGCTCCCCTTAGCAATACACCATACGACATAATACTGTGGAAGTGCGCGAAATAAACTAGCAGTAGGTTACTACGTCTGTTCACTTTCTTATCTTACGAACTGCATATGCAGCAGAGTTAAGTCTTCAGATCATGTATATATGGATCCCTTTAAAAAGTTCAATTTTTTTGATTCCCGCGAAGACTGTCGCATTGTTAATAGAAAGTTTATCTAAGCCAAGCTTAATGTTTGGTTCAACGTATGTAATATTTGGTAAAAAAGTCTATAAACATTTTGTCTTTATTTAAGAGAAGACTTTAAGAGAAGATTACTAGCGGTGAACTGTTCAAAGATCATAAATTAAACCTCATTGACTTGAAATAGTTAACTATCTTGTCAATCTACTTTAAAAATCAGAGAGGTATCATCTGCAATGTGTGAAACAATATCGCAGAAATATTTGATCATGTAAGACAGATTATTAATATACGAATATAGCTAGACTATTATCCGTCTATAATATCCGTATACTATTCCTATCACTACTCGTAATAATAAGTAATTTGATATTGTGGTCGGTGAAATATTATATATCCACATAAAAGATACAGTACTATGACGGTTAAGTACGCCACCCAAGAGATATTTGAAAATAAATCTGGATACAAAGACCTCAAAGCAAAGAGATTGCTCGTCGTAGCACTCTATTTTAATGGATGAATGTACTTGTATGTTACTTTTACTATTTATTGTGTGCTGGATTTTATGAAGAACATCACACAATTATACATTTCCTTGTTTAAAAATGTAAGGACTGTATTTTTGCTAAATTTATATCTGATACACTTGCCTTTGAAATAGTGGGTCATTTCATCTGATGATTATGTGGTCGGAGATGTGGTTTACACTAACCTTCAATAACTAGCTCACGAAGACAGCTACCAGAACACACTGGTTGGTTGGCGACAGATTTTCATTTGCAAAATGCCGTCAGTAGTAATGCGCGCGGTTTTATGAAGCAATTATTGCCGAGCGCTAATAGCTATAGATTAAACACGGTAAGGTTCAAACGATGGACGCAGGTTCGAACCTTACCGCCGGTTTGAGCTTCACCGCATTGTGGAAGGTCATTATGCGAATGTTCGCCTGGTTAGCTACCACCCGCAAGTCAAGAAAATCTGACGCCAAGCTAGTGTTCCAGCTGCAGTCCTTGACAGCCATAAAAATTACAGGCACGTAAGACTTAACAACTGTATATCTCAGTCTGACGGGCGCAGTGTGATTCGTTCGAACGAAATGCAACTGTTATAAGCAAAGTCTACCGCTTAACATCAGGTGGGCTTCGTCCTAGCTCCGCCACAATCACATCAAAAAAACCACACGAAGTCATGTTTAATGTGTGAGGTGTTGCTGTTAAGCGTACTTTAGGATTCCATCCCTTCCTTACGCCTTGATAGGTGGCCTGTAAACTACTAAGAGCGTTGCAGAGAAGGTTTAGCGTCAGGAATACGACTGGATGTGAAACCAATGCCATATCTTTTTACAATTTTGTACACCTGTTGTTTTCACATGTATTGAAAGCAGAAACATATTTTATATTATGTTCTTTTGATGTCCTTTCATGTTATCAGAATACACATTATACCACCCAAAGTGGGATAAGTGAGAGAAGCAGATGAAAATTATTGTTAAAAAATTGAGAATATCGCTTCTGGTAACTTGAAGCAGTTTGAAGCAGTGATAGCTCAGGGGCATTGGCTATGGACTAACGCGCAGCAGGTCCGTGGTTCGAATCCCGCCGCGGGCTTGAGCTTCACCGCAAAGTGGAACGGCATTTTGTGAATGCCCGCCTGGCTAGCGACCACCCTCAAGTAGGAAACTGTCGTCAAGTACCTAACGGTGTGTTCCGGCAGCAGTCCTTCAGAGCCAGTGAAATTACAAGCACATGAGACTTAACAACTATGTCTCAAGGTGACGGTCGCAGTGCAATTCGTGACTTGTGACGAAAAGCATATGTTATAGGCAGAGGTTAGTCCGCTTAACATCAGTTGGACCTCGAGCTTGTACTGTCACAATAACATAAAAAAACAACATATCTTCAGATTAACCATTAAATATAAACCGGAAGCGTTTCTGGTGATAAACAAAGAGCGTAAGTAATATTTTTCATATGTTTTATTTTTATCCACACGAACTGTTTACAGTATTCCGTTCACCCCCACAAAGTTAAACATATACCGTAAACACCGTTGGAGTAAGTTTACCGATGTAGAAACGTTTGAGCGGAGCTAATATTCCCACAAAGAGGTCAGAATGCATGCGAATCGCTCGGACATGACTTGTAACTTTTCTGTGGAACTGGACTTTAGTCTACTATTCTGATGTTTTATCTACTGATATGTTGGAGTTTGAAACACACCTCAATCTGCGGACTGTAACATAACCTGTTCCTCAGTCGTTTCCATGTGTTATCTGTTATCCAACAATGGTTCGCCGCTAATAACCTTCTCTTAAATTAAAAAAAGACGTAATTTTTAAAGTTTCTTTACCAAATGTTACTTATGTTGAACCAAACATTAAGCTTGGCCCGGATAAACTTCCTATTGACAAGGCGACAGTCTTCCTGGGAATCGAAATGGATTCAACTTTACAGTGGGATCCATATATACTCGTACTTGACCTCTCCGAAACACTTAGTTCTGCTTTTTCAGTTCGTAAGATAAGACAGCTCACAGACGTAGTTTATTTCGCGTACTTCCACAGTATTATGTCGAATGGTGTATTGCTGTGGGGAACTGCTACTGAGATAGAGACAATCTTTATCCTACAAAAGCGTGCAATTCAAGCCATATATAACATGGATCCAAGGGAATCTCTGAGGGATCTTTTTAAAGAAACTGATATTTTAACTTTACCAAGTATATATTTAATAATATTATGTATTTTCGTAAAAAAAATAGTATATTTAAATTAAACAGTGACAATCACGATTACAACACTAGGAATGAAGATAAAATAGCGGTGCCTGGTTTCAGATTAGCAAAGACAAATAAAAGGTCCCTCTTAGGTAATATTGTACGGATTTGTATTAAAGTTTCCAAACATATTACAACGCTCACAGTGTGTCTCAAGTGTAATTCAAGTTGTCCTCTGGCAAGCTATTGCCTGTCAACTACATAATTTAAACAAATATTGTAATCACTTTATTATATAGTAAGTATGTAACACATTGTTAAAAGACCATTTATTTAAATGGTCCCGAGTTTCTTACCCGTTATTCTCGCAGTAGCTCTATACAATTTATTTGCTGAACGTGGCAGTACAATGTATAATAACTCAATACTAAAATTTTAATTGATCTTCGTAAGAACATCGTAGACGCCTAAATGGAATAAATTATTTTGGCCTTGACTTTGACGGAAAATGCCGAATAAGGAGTATGCTACAAATAAAGACGCGAATGTGGTGTTCATGCATGTTGAGCGCACAAGGGGATTCGTGACTATCTTGACACCACGATTAGCCTTTACCTAGTGATACCACCATTTTTTTTTTGTTTTTATATCTGGTAGTTAAGTCTTTGGCCGGTATCTCACTTGATTGAAAGTGATGATGTGGTCGAAGATGTTGTTCTGGCTAACCTAGAATTACTGAATCTCAAGGACAGCTGCCGGAACACACCGTTGGGTCCTTGGCGACAGGTATTTTTTGAGTGTGGTCGCTAGCCAGGCTGGCATTCGCACAATGCCCTACCACCTTGCTATAAGGACTTTCATCCTAAGACGACAACTGGGACCGACGGCTTAAAGGGCACGTTAAGCCGTCGGTCCCAGTTGTCGTCTTAGGATGAAAGTCCTTATAGCAAGGTGGTAGGGCATTGACTGAAACACGTTACTGAAAAACAGCTTGACTTATTTTGATGATATTTAAATGGAACCACACGCTAGCATCAGTTTTCAAATAAAAAAATCAAAATCGTTTTATCCAGTCAAAAGTTCTGAAGAAAAACCTTCTCCTTTTTTTGAAGTCGGAAAAGATATACTGTAATGTCGTTTGATTTAAAATCCATAGATTTTTTCTTTTTAGTTTGTATGCAGTGTTTTTTATTTGTGTTTGATGTTTGATTTCTCAGCGATTCTATTTAGTCTACAGAATAGCACCCGTTACTTAGATACAATGCAACGGTCAAGAATCTTAGCTTGAATTCTCTGATCCAATGCTGAGTGCATTGAATCGAATTTATTGAATATCGTACAGGTAAAAGATCTTGCATATTGCGCTGTAGGTAGAAATTCATAACAAGGCTTTCAATTCCTTTTGCCCATCCATATTTTCCATCTCAATAAATCAAACATTTTATTGTACAAAGTCATATTGGGAATAAAACTTTATAACACGGAAAAATAACGTGGATAATAGATGACCGACCGAAGCAAGTTTTCTGACACCTGGAGGGGTGTGAGTATTTGTCTGACGATTACTTCAAGTTCCTAATTGTATTTCATGAAATTTATCACGGGTAAATAGCATAAGTATTTGTTTTTCTGAGTTAATATATTGAAGCAGTGATGGCTCAGTTACATTGGCTATGGACTGCCACGCAGCAGGTCCATGGTTCGAATCCTGCCTTGGACTTAAGCATCACCGCATGGTTGTAGGGCATTTCGCCAATGCTCGCCGGGCTAGCGGCCACCATCAAGTAGAAAATCTGCCGCCAAGCACCTAACGGTGTGTTCCGGCAGCTGCTGAGAGCAGTAATTTTAGTTTAAGCCTCTTAACACCTTCGACCACATCAGGTGAGATTGAGGTCAAAGGCTTACCTATTAGTAATAAAATAAAATAAATATATGTGAAATCGATATGACGATCAAATATTTTTTGAGCGTCTACCGAAAGTCTTCTTCAGCATTTTAAGTATGGTACCATCGTGCGTCAAGATCGCGTCTGTTTCACACTGTGATGCGACAGCGTGCGCAAGACACTCCAGACAAATTAATTGCCTGTCGGGATAACGACTCTTAGTAAGTTGTTTACACTCTTCTACTTGTGTTTTCAATTATAAAATATACTAGCAAAAAGCTGTGCTTAGTGAGGGCTCGCGTTTATTTTACAACCTGTTTCTAGTGGTGTCATGTAAAATTAAGTAGATTAACTACGATGTATTGAGTTTAGTTCTGTTGCAGCTATGTTAACTCGTTGGGTTTACTAACAGATGGCGTTAGTAGTACAGTAGTTAATGTTCATATTTTCAATGGTTGTAAAATATTTTTTTTTTGACAGATATAGATATGAAGTTAAATGAATATGTTAAAGCAAAAATGTGTAGGCGTGATAGTTTTTCAGTAAAGGGGGGCCACAAAATAATATGACCGTAAGTTTTTATATTATTAGCTACATTAGTCGACGGTTCATTTTAAGTTAGTGCTTCCAGGTAAACAAAAATAATTGCTGGAGGCTTGGTTCATTACATTACTATTTTTATGTATTTTTAGACGTCAGCGTTTTACTGTAATATTCAATAAAGATCAGTACTTACTACTAGTGTTCGTATACTACTACGCTGCTACTGCAAATTACATTTTAAAATCTTCATGGATTTTTCCTTTTATATATTATGGTTAAAAAAAACCGGCCAGGTGCGATTCGGACTCGTGCACCGAGGGTTCCGTATCAATCTGTAGGTAAAAGTTATGTTATTTTTATTGCTTAATGAAATCCATAACATTTAAACATTATTAAAAATATTTTTATCATAAACAAAAATTCATGCTTTTTGCAACTTTTTCTTTATCCTTACAATAAGACGTTGCTTGGTACCATATTTCAAGATTCTGAGTTCACGGGAAGTACCCTGTAGGTTTTGATGCCCTTGCGAGTGTAAAAAATTTGCGGCATAAACTGCTGTATCTTTTGATTGCGTTGGCTTAGAAGTTTGATTTTTTCACAGCTCCAAGGGACTTGAGTATTTGAATTTCAGCTTGATAACACGCATTCCTAAGAGACAGAAGGCGAACAAAGTGTTCCTATAAGAGTTCCGTTTTTTCCTTTTGCGGCACGGAAAAAGGTGTACCTACATATTTGAAATTTAATACTAGGTTGACCCACCAAGATCACCTTGTAACATTTCAGGGTCAAGTTAGTTTGAGGTGAGGGTAAAAGCACCGGATGAGAAACAATCATTACATACGGGAGAACTATTGCAGATGGCGAAACAAGCTTTTTGTGTTTGCCGCGCAGCTGTTCATTGGGGCGCTTTGTTTAGCCCCTCGCGCTATCGTTCAAGGTTCTCTTGGCTACCAATATGTGTTTAGGGATCGATAGAAGGATTTAATGTTTGCTTTCCTGAGATATCGGGATAAACAAGGATTTTCTTTTTGTTAGTCTATATTGATTATTGTAACAATTATTGACAGGTAAGTATGATTTTAGATATTCATTTTTAGTTATATTTTAAGGGTTAATTATTGAGATTGTGTAAGGTTTGTAGCATTTTAATAAATGAACTAATAATCGTATTGCATTTTGCTACACGTTATATGCATAAACATTATGCAAATAAGAAAAAAAAATCTTTTCTTAGTTTATTACTCGTACATGTATGAGACTTTTGGCCACGGTTTCAATAAGTTACAGATAAAAAAAATTAATTCGAACCAATTATTTTTTTGTACACTGTAGGTTAGTCTTTGACCACTATCTCACCTGATGGTAAGTAATGATGTGGTCGAAGATATTATTCAGGCTAACCTAGAGTTACAGGCTCTCAAAGACAGTTGACGAAACACACCGTTACGTGCTTGGCGACGTATTTTATACGCATTAGCAAAATGCCCTACCACCATGCAAAAGATTACATCATTGCTTACCATTATATTGTAGAATAGTGTTCTTGCAAAATTGCATTTTTAGTAGACAGAATTCATGGCCCAGGGTAAAAGCTTACAGAAGAAAAGCTTTAATCAGCAAAGTGAAGAGGGATGAAAATGTATGACCATGTTCTTTGGGACCACTTCTCCCTCCTTCCTCGAAAATAAACAATATCCTTATTAATTTTAAGAAAATATAAAAGAATAATAAATAAAAAGAATGAATGAATAACGAAAATAAAAAAATACGGAATGGACTGCCTGTGAGTCTCTTATGCGTTATAGCTTGTCTTTATGCTTTTATTGTAGTGTATAGTATGTAGTGTTGTATATATGTTGTATAGTTCATAGTATTTTTTTATTCAGGCATACCGCCGGCGAAAACAAAAAAATTTACAGTCAGTTTACTCAACCGAGGCAAAAAAATATTTACGAACGGGATTCTAACCCACCACCAACCAACCTTAAAGTCAAGACATTCTGGCAATCTGTACCATCGTGGTGAAAGTGAGTCATGGTACTTAGCTCCACAGAAGGATACTGATCTCAGCTCTGGGTTCAGTATCCTACTGCTCTGCTCTGAAAAGATATCCATTATTCTTAGATACCACAAACAGATTTCAGTGATATAAATGATGATATGTGTTTTTTATGGGTAAGGACTGACAAGCAGTTAGCTCACTTGGTGGTATGTGACCAACGTCGCCCAAGGATATCCGCAATGTCGCGGTGATCTCGAAGGATGCGTTGCTAGCCTAAAAGTTTAGCAACATTATTATGGTGAAGAGAAGATTAAGAAAGTCTGGAATCCGTCAGTTATTAACAGCTTAACTGTATCAGCCGGATTGTCCACTGTTGAATACAGCCTCCCCCATTAAGGGAGGGAGGGGGTGCCATAATCCCCTTGCTTGGCAGGCTTCTTGGTATCGCAGTTTAAGTAATCAGTTCCTCAAAAGAAGGCGCTACTACTGAGGAACTGATATCAGCCACCTACCGGTATTACCTTACGTTCAGCCGCCTCTTACGACACTCACAGATATAAATTAATAAAAAACATTATATAACGTTTTGTTCAGAAAATTATTCTTAATACTTGTTGAATAGCAAAGGATACAATATGACAGCAAAATTACAGGGTTATAGATTTGAATAACTTTGCATTAATTAGAAAAACAGATTTCCACTCGATTAATTATTTAAAGGAAAGGAACGAATATGAGAACAGACGGTTTTGCTTATATGAATATTCATATTTAGTGTGCATTGCAATACCAAGTTTATCCATAATTATAAAGCGGGGCGGGACGTATAGCCTTTTTGAAGGTTTACAGAAGTTTTATCTTGGGTGCTTGTAATCGTAGATAAATAGTTTTTTGCTTTAACAAATGTGATAGATTTCGTTAAGATTCAAATCTCAGATGACACCTGTCAAAATTCAGAGGCCTTTATATCGGAAACTATTAATCCTAGACCACAAGTTTCTTAACAATATATCGTCATAGGTCTTTAGCTCCGCAGACGGGGCTGGCTAGGGTGTCGAGCTTTTGGTCATGAGCACTGCGGCAACCATTATCTCACGGTCACTCTCACTGATTAGGTTTCTTCTTGATTTGCCACTCTAAGCAATGTCTGCATTACGCTCTTGTTATTCTTGAGACGCATCATTATTTTCTCTATTTTAGCGCTCCTGGTTTTCCGGATCATCAGAGGACTCTTCCTGGATGAGTTCAGTGGGAAGGTAGCATAAGGTCTTTTTTGGTGCCCGGCGGCCGCGCTTTTTGTGGTGTGTTTCCGTGGAGGTGAGTGTGTGGGCCGTTTTCCGCTACATCAAATGTTTTTTTTTTCTGATAGGTAAGCCTTTGACTACTATCTCACCTGGTGGTAAGTGATGATGTGGTCGAAGGTGTTAGGTTAGGTTAGGGTGTCGAGCTTTTTGCCATGACCACTGCGGCATTCACTATCTCACGGTCACTCTCACTGCTACGTTTCTTCTTAATTTGACACTCTTAGCAGTGTCTGCATTACACTCTTTAGATTCTTGAGACGCATCATTATCTTCTTTATTTTAGCGCTCCTGGTTTTCCGGATCATCAGAGGACTCTTCCTGGATGAGTTCACGGGGCGGGTAGCGCCAGGTCTTTTTTGGCGTCCGGTGACCGCGCATTTGGTGGTGTGTTTCCGTGGAGGTGAGTGTGTGAGCCGTTTCCCGCTACATCCAATGTTTTTTTTTTCTTTTAGGTAAGTCTTAGACCACTATCGCACCTGGTGGTAAGTGATGATGTGGTCGAAGGTGTTAGCAGGCTTAACCTAGAATGACTGGCTCTCAAGGACAGCTGCCAGAACACACCTTGGCGACAAACTTCTTCTTGGACACGCAGACAGCAAATCTTTCCACAGATTCTTGCGCCACATGTTATAGGGGCTGGCCAGGCTATGGTCTCGTTCCTCAACAAAATAAATTTTGCGCCAGAATAAACAATATCTCCGGCAGCAGTCCTTGAGATCCATTAAATTACAGGCACATGAGACTTAACATGTGATAGGCGCAGTGCAGTTCATCTCTTGTGACAAAAAAGTGATAAAATGCATCTCTTATACGTATAATTTTTGAAACAATAGCACAGAATTAAAAGGACCAGATGGATTACTCCGCTAAGACGTTTAAATAAATAATCAACTCTGCTTCGACGCAATAAAGAGCAATTCAGATCGCACACCGCTGAGTACCTAATATTTATATTCACCTACAAGGCGCTTCTCTTTCTATCGCGTAGTTCATATCTCTTCTGACGCGGTAAGTAGGTTAGGGTTGTGATCATGAGCTCACATGCTATTACAGCTATGTACGTACTTACATATAGTACCAATAAATATTAAAGCAATGTATTTAACATTTCAAATATAAGTACCTCATATAAGCAAAAAACTATTTTTCTCCAAATTATTTAATGTTGCCTTAACATCTCTAAAAATTATCCAGAAAGTGAACTCTACCGGAGACTTACTCACAACTGTCCAGTAAGAAGCGAGATTTTAAAATTGGAATCTCTTAACTGTCCAGTAAGTAAGTATGTAATTTATTAACTGGACAGTAGGTCGTCCTCTTGAGATCTGCTTGGATAAAAAAACATAGCACCAGACACACATTAGAGTTTAGCCATTATGACATGGCTATAGGAGGGAGGCTCCAAATCAATATCTCTTTTTGGTATGTCATTTTATGAGACAGATATATTTTTGGAGCCTTTAACAGCCATTTTATAGACACTAAGGCTGACATTCACAAACGAGTTCGAGTTTAAACTCAAGCTTTTTTATGTCAAAATATGAGTCTAGACTCAAACTCCAAACAGTTTTTTATTCACAGTCGAGTTCGCCTTAATGGAGAACGAGTATATGCTCAGCGGAGAATGAGACGGGCTGAGTCACCAAATCGGTGACTCCAGCCGAACTCAAACGGCGCGGGGCGCCAAAACGCCACCATCTTTGCTATGTAGTTGGAACTGTGATATGTTATGTTTATAATATTTTTACTATAATGAATAATAATGATGGAGTATTTCCGGATTTAGAGCAAATAGATAATTATCATCAGTTTCATGTTATTGATGAACAGTATTACCTGCCACGATTTTCCAACATGTACATTCGCAATATTAAGCATCCCTTTACATATTATTATGACAACGCGCAGTTCAAAAACCGTTACAGGTTCTCAAAAGCTTCCATTCGGAATGTCATCATACTGGCGCTGGGGGAATAGGCTCTCCAACATTATAACATGAGAGGGCTGCCAATTTCTGTTGAATTAGAAGTACTAAATGATCTACGATTTTATGCCACCAATTCATTTCAAGTAAGTAATACTGTATAGTCACATAACTACTTTTTTTTTCTTTGAGTTTTTTGGACAGCTGCCACTTATATGTTGACTCCATTCATTAATCCGACTACACCACCACTGATGAGATTCAATTATGTGCAGGTAGTACACGCACTAGGAATGTAATTGTGCTATTTTTTGGCGGATAATTTAATATTTCCTTGTCTTCAAATCAGTCTCGCTACAAAGTTAACTACATCCTCAAATATAATTGTGGCTTGTGCGGTGTTACATTACGCAACATAAGGATGAAATGCGAAGAATTTGACACCACATTTGACTTGGAAGGGGCAATCGATAGTGACGAAGCTGACAGCTCGTATGTACAAACTAACCCTGCATCTTTTATATGTTTTTGTGACGGAAGAAGATCGAGGCCTACCTGATGTTAAGCGGACTAACCTCTGCCTATAATAGATGCATTTCACCACAAGTCACAAATTGCACTACACCCGTCACCTTGAGACATATTTGTTCAGTCTCATGTGCCTCTAATTTCACTGGCTCTCAAGGACTGCTGCCCGAACACACCGTTAGGTGCTTGGCGACAGATTTTCTACTTGAGGGTGGTCGCTAGCCAGGCGGGCATTCGTAAAATACCCTTCCACCATGCGGTGAAGTAAAGCCCGCGGCGGGATTCAAACCATGAGCCTGCTGCGCGGCAGTCCATAGCCTGATGCCACTAAGCCATCACTGCTTCAAAACCTGGACTTGCGTACAGAAACTCAATAGTGGAACAATATTATTATCAATTCCGATATTGTTATGTGGGTTAATTAAGTATACCGCGAAGATTCAAATTCAAAACCTCAATTCTGTGCTCTGTTTCACTTACTCTCATAACTTTTTTTCTATAATTGTCCTTTTCTAACATAATGATACCACGCAAGAAAAAAGAAAATTAAATCAAAGAAGTTGAATAATATTTGTCTATGGCTGGAGTCAAACTCGATGGAGTAGGTATGGAGCTATCGTTCGTTCTCAATTGTGAATTTAAAATGGCGGAGTAAACTCGTCAAACCTGGAGTTCGAACTCCGGTGAGACCGGTCGAAGTAAACTCGACCCACTGTCTCTGAATGTCAGCCTAAGGCTGACATTCACAGACGAGTTCGAGTTTAAACTCAAACTTAAACGCCAAAACGCCGTCATCTTTGCTATATATGCTGCTATATAGTTGGAACTGAGGTATGATTTGTATTTAATATTTTTACGAAAATTAATAATAGCGATGAAGTATTTCCAGATTTAGAGAAAATAGATAATATCGATCATTTTGATGTTATTGATGAACAGTATAACCTGCCAAGATTTTCCAACATGTACATTCGCACCATAAAGGATCCCTTCACATATTATAACGACGCGGTGTTCCAAAACCGTTACAGGTTCTCAAAAGCTTCCTTTCGGAATGTAATACTGTTTACACAATACCTGCGATGTAATACTGTCTATTGACATAACTCCTCTTTTTTGGTTCAATCCTTAACATTAGGTGCATCATCACAATGCCATTAAAAAGTGATAGATCCTATAGAGATAAAAAGAGAGAAACCTTAATAGACAACGTTTTGGAAACTATCCATATGGGCACGAGGGCACGTTAAGCTTGGGCATACGTTTTCATCAGGACCATTTCTTATTTTTACTATAATTGGAAACGAGTTACCCCCTTACACCTACCAGTACGGCCAATTCTTAATTTGGACAATATGGACAAAGATAAAATATGGACAAAGGTAAAAAACGGTTACTTTGGTATAAAGGAAAAAGAAATATAGTTTCAAACACCATATTGATATAAATCACACTTAAGTAATTACATTTCATTTTTAAAATTTCTGCACCCATAATTTTAACATCAATCTAAAAACGCTAAGCAATAATTATCGCTGTTAGCGAAGGGGCAAGGTTGAGAATGCACTGACGCAGGGGCGACTGGACTGGGTCGCGACTTGTGTGTGCGGCGATATACAGCGCTAGTACGCAGCGGGGCGGTTTATTACAGCGGGCTATAAGAGGGCCTTCTCTCGCCCAAAATCCGGTGGAGTTGGACGGCGGATAGCGGCATCAACATCTATGTTGAAAAAAAAGGGTGGTTTATTGGCTTGGGCATTGACCACGCCACTGCGCGCTGACCGGTAGCTTTCTTTATTCTTTCTCTCTTTTTTTAACGTTCTGAGTATGTAGAGTCTACTATTGCAAATTAACCGTGTGTAAATTATATAATTTTAACATCAAATTAATATTGACAAATGTTGTATTATGTGTATTTAATATTGTATTTTATAATCTGTTGACTGAATGACTTAATGTATGTTTTGTAACCATGTAAGTTTGATGTATGGACAGGTGCCCTGCTTAATCCCCGTAGTCCCGCACTTTACCACTGTGTCATGGCGTATTCGACTGGGCTCCTGGAATGTCACAGGAAGACACCAGCGGATATGTGTGCTCCTAGGTACGTGTGTATGAAACGGCGGGAACCTACCTTCGAACTACGTGCTAGTCGCTCCGTCGAAAGGGGATTATCGCTAGACACCCTAAAGCTAGATAATTGATCAATCAGCTAACAAAACGGATTTAAAGGATACTTACCCTATTCTCGTGCTCTCGCCGAACAGAAATCCTTGCTGACACTAAACGCCTGGCGTCACAAATAACAATCCCTCACTCACAAACACCAATGTTCATCGTCACTAAAATGTAACAAATCACTGCTATAATCCACCAGGGCGCCGCGACCTCAATTTTACACCCCCGCGTGATTCGACTCCGACACACGTCCGAACGAGAGTATGCGGCCGCCTCGGCCAATTTCTAACAACGGAATGCCCGACCGCCTTTTTTTTTTTTTTTTTTTTTTTTTTTTTTGACCCGGGAAAATCCTTTATGGATACCACCCGGCTCCGGGGGGAGCAGGGTGGTTATGTGGGAGTCCTCGCCTGAGGGGCCTTACTACCCCCACGGGGGGGTAGTAAGTGAGGTTACCCACTAAAAACCCGGGATGAGCAGTCTGCCGCCTAGACGGGGCGAGATGGGGTAGCGTTAGCATTCACCATCTCGCCCCGGCGGTTGGCCCGTCACCGGTGACGGGCCCCGGCCAATGGAGGGATGACCCAGCTCATTAGGGCCATCCCCCAGACGTGTGGGATCGTGCAAGCCAGTGGAGAATCCCCCGACTCTCCACCGATGATCCGCACAACACTAGGATAGAGCGAGAAGGCGCCCGAATCGCCTTCTCCTTCCCCCAGTTCGTCTACGCCGGAGCGGGTCTGCGAGGACGTCGTCCTCCCTCGCCCGCTCCGCGGTCTCTTTCTGCGCCATCACCTCTTCGCAGAAAGAGACCACCGCCTGCCACGATCCGTCGCTGCCGAGCATAGCGTTAACCACGCTCGGCAGCGACAGATCTGCGCCTATGACCGCTGTGAGGGCGCGCCGCATGGGACTCCACGCGGCGCACTCCTCCAGCGTGTGGAGTGCCGTGTCTTCTGGCGCTCCACACTCGTGACAGGCGGGGGTCGCCTCACGTCTTGCGATGTGATGCAGGTACTTGCCGAAGCATCCATGCCCGGAAAGCACCTGCACCAATCGGAAGGTGAGCGACCCGAATCGCCGCCCTACCCACCTCCGAAGGACCGGGCGAATGGCATCCACCGTCCTCTGTCCAGGGACCGGTGGAGCCAGGTCCTCCGTCCACCGCCGCAACAGGGCGGCCCGCACCTGCCGTCGCATGCGCGTGACCTCCTCCCACGCTGGAGGCTCCCCGCGGGATCTCCTCGCCGCCACGAAGTGGTACACTTCGGCGAGGATCTCCGCTTGGAGCTCCCAGGGGGGATCACCGGCCAACACGCATCCCGCCGTCCAGGACACCGTCCGGTACCCGCGTATCGCCCTCGTCGCGATGACCCGCTGCGGACGACGCAGCAGGGCCTTATTGGCGCGACCGAGGGCGTCCACCCAGACAGGTGCCCCGTACAAGGCCATACTCCGGATCACTCCGGAGTACAGGCGACGACATGTGGCGCTCGGGCCGCCCACGTTGGGCAGCAGCCTCCCAAGGGCGGCAGCGGCGCCTATGACTTTTGGGGCCAGTTGAGTGAAGTGGGCCCCAAAAGTCCACCGCCCGTCCAGGATGAGACCCAGGTACCTCATCTGGGTCCCAACCCGGCCCAGGACCCCGTCCAGGTCTATCCTCGTTCCTGGAGGGGGTCCCCCCCGAGGCCCATGGAACATTAGGGCCTCGGTCTTGGAGAGGGCGACCTCCAGCCCCAGGGCACGTATGCGGCCGACCACGAGTGTTGTGGCCACCGTGGCCCGCCGCACCGTCTCCCCGAGGTCCCTCCCCTTGACTACGACTAGGGTGTCATCCGCGTAGCACGCAACCCGCATACTTGCGGGAAACGTGCCGCGGAGCACCCAGTCGTAGCCAATGTTCCACAGGAGCGGTCCCAACACCGACCCCTGTGGAACCCCGCAGGACACGCGACGTCGCCTCAGACCGTCGCGTCCCTCCACCAGGACCTCGCGGTCCCGGAGGTAGTCGGCCAACAGCCTACGCAGATACAGGGGCACTCCGTGATAGCGGAGCGCCTCCCGTATTGTCCCGTGCGGTAGGCTGTTGAAGGCGTTGGCAATGTCAAGCGAGACAGCCAACGCCTTTTCCCCCCCGCCGACTGCGTCCTGCGTCCACCCCTTGATCCAGAGCAGGGCGTCTATCGTTGACCGCCCTGCCCTGAATCCGAACTGGGCCTCTGAAAGGTCAGGCCCAGTTCCCCCCAGGTGCCGGATGACACGGTAAGCCACTATTCTCTCCAGTAGCTTCGCCGTGTCATCCAGCAGCACGATTGGCCTGTATGCGGCGGGCGAGTCTGCGTCTCGCCCTTCCTTCCGCAACAGGCACAATCGCCCGTCCTTCCAGAGCTTCGGGAACTGACCCGACGTGAGGCACGCGTCGAACAGTTCCCGAAGCTGACCGCCCATCTCCCTAAGGGCGATCCTGAGGACCCGCCCGGGAATCCCGTCTGGTCCCGGGGCAGTCTTCTTGCCTCTCAGGCGGGAGACTGCTACCTCCATCTCCACCTCTGATATAGGCGGAATGGAGGCCGGGTCCTCCTCCTCCTGGAAGGACGGGGTGGCCATCGGTGGAGGGGTGTAGTGGGGGTCGCTGTCGGGGAATAGCCCCCCCAGCACCCTCTCCAGGAGCTCTGGCTCCAGGGACTCCGCGACAGGGGGCGCTCTGCCCCGGAACTTATTCCGGGCAGACTTATAAGGGCGCCCCCATGGGTCCCTGTCGAGGCCCTCCAGCTGCTCGCACCAGCCTAGGGCCTTAGCCCGGCCGATGGCCAGCTTCAGCTCCTGTTTGGCTGTCTTCACATCACCATACAGGAGCTGCTCGGCCGCCAGCTGCTCCGCCGGCAGCTGGTCGTCCGTCCGGCCGTGGCGGCGCCTCCTGCAGTGGTAGTAGAGGCGCCGCGTCTCCGAGCATCGCGCTCGGAGATCCTCAATCTCCGAGCACCACCAGTAAACTTGGCGGCGCTCGGGGTGGCGTCGGGACCTCGGCATGGCGGCGTCGCAGACGGCCGTCACCGCCTCCCGGAACCGGCTCGCCGCGACGGCCACCTCCGGGTGCATGGGGCCGGCAACCCACGACTGCTCCATAGCCGCCTCTTCAGCCAACTCGGCATCGAGGCGACCAATCGCCCAGCGCGGGAAGAGTGCCCCATCCACGCGCCGAGTCCCTCCTTGGTGGGAGGTGGCGATCTCGAACCGTATGTAGTTGTGGTCCGAGAGAGTCGCCACCTCCGCCACCACTCTCCAGGCCTGGACACGTGCTGCGACTTCCGGGGTGGCGAACGAAACGTCCACCACGGACCCCCCGTTGTGTCGCACGCACGTGTGGACTGACCCTCTGTTGAGCAGGGTCAGCCCTGCGGCAACCGCCCACTCCCTGACAATCTCCCCGCGAGTGTCAGTGGAGGGGTTGCCCCAGGCCTGGGCCTTGGCGTTCAGGTCCCCCATGAGGAGGACCTGACGTGGCGCCTGTCTTCTCACCGCCGCGGCCAGGAGGTCCAGATAGACCTCCAGCTCCGCGACGGTTCTATTGGGGGAGAAGTATGTGCCGACTACTGCATACCTCTCCCACTTGGCCACCACGTACCCCGAACCCCTCTCTGACACCGAGAGGGGGGGGCCGCCACCGGCACGTCCAATTATGGCAACGGAGCCGTCCAGATCCCCAGCCCAGTAGGGATGGGACTGGGGAATGTAATACGGCTCCGCAGCGACCGCCAAATCGATTTGCCACTGCGCCAGGGACTGCATTAGCAAATCCTGAGCCCTGACGCAGTGGTTTAAATTCGTCTGTAGGAGGTTGTGTTGTCCGACTTGATTCATATCAATCGGACGTTACAACCTCCATGCTCGCCGAGCGGCGAGCAGCCTCAGGTGCGGCTCTGGCGGCCGGTCGGGGGATGGCCGGGGTCCTGGCGGCCTGTCCTTTCGTCTTTGGGGGGACACAGTTTTGTCCCCCCATCCTGTGCTCGGCTGGTCGCCCCGACTCTGCGCATATAGCGCAGTGCGGGGCCCTTCTCTGGCAGTTTGCCGCCCTGTGGCCTGCGCCTCCACAGCGGAAGCACAGGTCCCCCCTGTCTGCCGACGAGGGACACTGTGGGCGCGTATGCCCGAGTCCCATGCACTTGAAGCAGCGCATGGGACGCGCCGCCAGTGCCACCACTCGCACCGAGCTCCACCCCACCAACAGCCTGCCCTGTGCCAGCACCACTTTGGCTACTGGGATTGGGCAGGATACAAGGGAGGAGCCGGTCCCGCCGTAGCTGCGACGTATCTCCCCGACTTTGACGTGGAGTACGTCGCAGCCGCCCACCTTGGCGACCGCCGCCGCCACTTTCTCCTTTGTGGCGGCGTCGTCGAGACCCGTCACGTGCAAATCCACGGACTTTACGGGCCTCGCGACGTTGGCCACCTCGGACAGGACACCGCGGAGCTTCTCCGCGAGCCTGTCCGCTTTTTCGCTGCTTTGGGAGCCAGGAATTTCGAGCATCCTGGCGCCCGTGGCCGTCTGGCGGAAGTTGATCCGGTCGATCCCCAGACCTTGGAGATCGACCTTTTCCTGCGCCGTCTCGATAATGGCGCTGTATGTGACGCCTTTTTCCGCGGCTTCGGGCTGCAGCGTCAGCACTACAGCCGCGGATTTGGACGTTTTTAGCGCCTTTGCCTTCTTGGGCCCGGCGGCAGCGGAAGCCTTCTTAACTTTAGGCTTTGCGGCGGAGGGGGGGGCTCGAGCTGCTGGGACAGGAGCGGGAGTGGGCGTTGCCGAGGAGGACGCTTTGCCCTTCCCTTTGCCTTTCCCCTTTCTTACTACTGTTGCCCAGGTTTCCGCCTTGGCAACAGCAGTTGGAGTCGTTTTTGGGGGGGCGTTGGGAGCCGCAGTCGAGGGGGGGGCGATGGGAGCCGAAGTCGAGGGCGTGGCAGCAGTAGCCTGCGGGGCCTGGGCAACCCGCTTTCGAGGGGTCGGTTTCGGGGGTGGGGGGCAACCGCTACTGCAGCCTTCTTAGCGTCCGCTCGGAGAGGCGGGCGAAGGACCGGCGCTGGCAGGAGGCGATCCTCGATACCAGCGAGTCGGGCATTGAGCATTTGCCCGAATGTGGTGGTCAAGGACCGCGTCATATTCTCCACTAGATCTGCCCCCAGTACAACAGCAGGGGGGGCTGGCGTCTCGGCGGCAGCGGCTGCTGCAGCAGCAGACGTAGCGGCAGCCGCCTCAGTCTTGGCCTCCGTGAAGCCACGACGCAGCGCCTTCACCTCTGCCTTGGAGGCCTCCATTTCGAGGCGCAGGCGACTGTTTTCGGCTCTTAGCCGCCGCGTCTCTTCGGCCTCACTCCTGCAGGCCAGGGCGTCGACTACCTCCCTCAGGGTCGACGCAGACCTCTTCAGGCGAGCAACGAACTCGCCTTTTAGGTTGCCAGACTTTTTGGCAACCTCCAAGATGCAGGCGAGCATCCCTCCTGCTTGAGCCCTCAGCTCTTGGGCGTTTAACGTGCTGAGGTCAGCGAACCCGGAAAGACAATCGGAATCACTTCCGGTGTCGAGCAGACTTCCGGCGGCCACAGCGGCCTGCCCCTTTTTGAACTTCCTGCTCTGCAGGACCTCCGCCAGCTCCTCCACCAGTGGCTTTGGCGGTGGCTTCAAAAACTCCTCTCTTGTGGGGCCTGCTTTGGTGCCCTTCGACCTTCCTCTCCGCGCCGTATTGACCTTGGCGGCCGTTGTTCCCTCGGTCTCGGTATCCGACTCTAGGTAGCCGGGTGCATAGAACGAGGAGTAGGGCCGTTTCCTCCGGCTGTCACCCTCGTCACCCGACTCCTCAAACACGGACTCCACGTCCGACCTCCTATCGTCCCCCATGGAGACCTCCGACGGATCCCGCGAAGGACCCGGTGGAGTTTGGCCCTGAGAAGGGCCGTTTTTTCGACTCTCAGAAGAAGTACCGATCGAGCGGTCTTCAGGCATAGCTTTGGTAAATTTACCTTTCGCGTCTCTGTTCACTTTCGACATGGGCACTGATTTAGACATAAGAAATAATTATAAGATATAATTATTATTCGTGACCATAAGCAAAATTTGGGGGGGAATGGACAGGCTTCATTCTTTCTACTCAAGCCTCCGGAAGTTTAGAGTTCAGAAGACTGACAATACCTTGGAGGTATTTTCCCGAAGTCTAAGGATAAATGCCCGACCGCCTCGGCCAACTGCAAACAACGGAATGACGCGAAGCCGGCGCCCCCGCCGTAGCGAAGTGCGCGAGCGCCGCTTTCATCGCGTCCGGCGCGCTCAGTAACAGAATGCATTGTTTACCTTTATTTACCGAACATTTGATTATGATTAATTATTGTAAATGGTATGTCCGTTGTAGTTTTTTGAAGCGCTCGTAGCGAAGTTTACTTAGTTGTTCTCAACCGATCAGCAAAGTTAAGCAACGTCGCGCGCGGTCATGAGTTGGATGGGTGACCGCTAGTGACATTTCTACTGAGCGTTTCCGTGCTTCGGAGGGCACGTTAAGTCGTCGGTCCCGGTTGTTGTCTTAGGATGGCAGTCGTTATAGCATGGTGGTAGGTGGTAGCTAGCCAGGCGGGCATTTTGCGAATGCCCGCCTGGCTAGCTACCACCCTCAAGTAGAAAATCTGTCGGCAAGCACCTAACGGTGTGTTCCGGCAGCTGTCCTTGAGAGCCAGTACTTCTAGGTTAACCTGAACAACATCTTCGACCACATCATCACTTACCATCAGGTGAGATAGTGGACAAAGGCTAACCTATCATGCATAAAAAAATATATTTATATATATATATATATATATATATATTTATATATATATAAATAAATAAATTAAGTTAAATTCTTACCGGTAGTTGGTAACTGCCGCGGACCAACCGTGTGTGAGGCGAGCAGTACATTTTGTATTGGATTCTAGCCTCCGGGTAACCTGATTCATAATATGACTCGTCCGGACCGAAAGGTTTGTCACTGGACCAAAATCCGGTGGAGCTGAACCGACAGAGGTAGTCAGCATCTATGTCCTCCTTAAAAAAAAACTAAAGGTTTGAGTTCGTTCTAAGGTCCCGGTTATTGTCATAGGATGGCAATGTTATTTACATGTTTATCGTTATAACATAGTGGGAGGGTAATTTACGAATACCCGTCTGGCTAGCCAGGCTGTTATATAGCAGAAAATGTGTGATCAAGCACCTAATCATCCGAGTCCTTAAGATCAAAGTAAAGGGGTGTTCACATTAACTAATCTCTAAATCGCCTTGATTTGGTAAATGATGTCAAAGACTTCAGGTTAAAAAAAAATTTACTTAATAGACTATTTATCTAGTTCATATATTGTAATTAAATTTATCAATCAAGGTTTTATATGTTAATAGACCTGTCTTGTGATGAATTAATCAGTTGGAAGTATGTTATTTTGCAGGCTATGTAGGCGAAACTAACGTTGCAAAATATGTTTAAAATATGTTTTGTTGCAATATAATGTAGCCAATAAATAACTATTCTGCTCAGAGGCAATTATTAAGGCTAGAATGTACGTAGCGCTTGCGAACAAACGTAGTTTAGACATTAAAAAATAAAAACTAGCATTAAAATCAGTGAATTGCATACATACCCCTGGGCCTAATATCTACGTTTCTGGTTTGCCAGTTTTTCGATTCAGTATTTATTTATGCCCTAAAATTTAAAATAAGGATCCCCATACATAACGGTCTTTTCGAAATAATTTTTAAAATACTTAAAGTTACTAAATCAATGGTTTTAGGCTTAAGGCTCAAACGCAAAATTTCACCGAGTATGAACACTTTATGAATATAATATGACTAAACTACGTTACTATGGAAAGCTCTTCGAAGACACTAATCTTATCGATGTTCAATATTCATAATAGACTAAGTTAATATTCATGTCAATATTTGCAATGGCAACACATAACTTTCAGGCCTAAAAGCATTTTGACCCTTTCTGTCAGTCAGTCCAGTGTTCAGATATAGTTGGATTGACTGTAAAGTCAGATGAACAGTTATTAAGTTGGTTTTATTCTTATTTCGAAAATATTAACCCTGCACCACAAATTAAAGGGAATTTCTCCGGGTCCCCAGTCTAATTGCACAGACAGACCTTTACCGTGAATGAAAGAATTTGATTTATGTGAGATTATCACTTTGTTAAGACCCGACCATCATATGGATATTTAGACAAAATCATCATATGGATATTTAGGCTGTAAGTACTATTTCGGTGCTTCATCAACGTCTGTATGGGAAACGTAAGGATACATATTAAGAGTACAGTATACGGAGAGCTTTCCATACACACGTAGTTAGGTCATATTTTGAGTACCTACCAACTGTTCAAACTTAGTGAAATTTTGTATGCATATTGCTTAGCCTAATATATATGCTTTAAAGGAAATCAGGCAAACCAGAAGTATAAGGCTGAAGGACATGCATACAAAGTTTCACCGTGTTTGAATACTTAACCTGCGGTTTAAGTCACGCAAATATGCGCTATTTGCGCTGTATTCACGTAAACATTTGGTTCATAAAGTGCTTAACATACACTACGATAGCATTATGACGTCATCTTCTATGACATCACTTCCTGCAAACAACGCTCACAGAAAAGTGGTAGTGCAGTGTGTGCACAAACGTCAAAGTAAAATTTTGACAGATAGATAAGAAGATTTTTGCTGTTTTAGTTGGAATTCTATACGTTAAAACCATCTTGTTCACGAAAGAAAGCCTTGAAATGCAATACTTCTAATATCGATAATTGAAGTGATGGTTATTTTGGGTTCATTGCGCTGAAGCAAATTGACAGTTAGCAGATGTTATAAGCGCAGCTGCTAATCGGTTCACATCGTTTGCGTGCAAATAGTGCATATTCTCGTTTTTCAGTTATGAACCAAACATTTGCAATATATTCAGTGACAGCGGTGATTGCATGATTTTTTTAAACCGTAGTATTTAAAATATGACGAAACTACATTCGTACGGAAAACGCCAATACTAACGACGAGCATACTAACTTTGTAAGGCTGGCAGATGACTTACCGGCTAGATTCTTAATTTCTTCATAAAATAACCGTTAAATTTACAAAACTCAAATACTGAGTTAAACACATTTTTTTGTGGACTGTATTTTTGTATGTACTGTATGTTATTTGTAATTTTTATTTTGTATTGTTCAATTATTATATTAGGAAAATATAGGTATTCCGGCTAGTGTTGTGACTGATAAATGTATTTGGTAAGAGTTTTTGAAGGGATTAGTACAAAAAACGCATATAAATTTTTTATCCTTTTGTTTTTGATACAAAGATCTAACTTATAAAAAAAAACATGGGTGATTTACGATGGACGATTCCGATTCACCCCAGTGTAAAAAAAACATTGAACAATTTAAAAAAAAAAGCGTTTGGTTGATACACTCCTCGTTGGCCAACCACGCGTGGTATGTAACGTCATACACGTTATGGTGCCAACTGGTAGTGAGCTGGAGCATTTGGACTGCCTATGAGTCTGCAATTACTTATAGATTGTTTAAATGCTTCCATTGTAGTAGCTGTTGTATTGTTTATACTATACAGTATATATCAGTACAGTACAGTATCAGCCGGACTGTCCACTGCTGTTTAAGATCTTAGTTCTTCAGAAGGCGCTGCTGTGCTGCCCACCTTCCGGTATTTTACCTTTAGTAGCCTTTTACTACACCCACAGGTAGAAATAGGGGGGGGGGGGGGTGACATGCTAACCCAGTTCCCCACGGGGCATTGTGTTGTATATCGCGTTTATAAAGTTCATACTGATACTGAAACTGTTGTTTTGATTCTGAACAATGTACATTTTTTTTTCCTCGGATCTGTTGCAATACAGCACCTTAAACGAATGAATTTTGAATCGCTCCTGACCACTGTCTAATTGTGTTTTGAACTTTCTTGGAAAAATTACTGTCCCGGTGAATAATTAATAAAATTATCACCCCTAGTACTTGAAATGGGTGCGTTTAAACACCTGGGGCTAAATTTTTTTGTTGTATAGTAGGGCAAACGAGCACGCGGATCACCGCGGTGTCACGAGGTGGTAAGAGATCATCGTTGCCCACGAACATCCGCAACACCAGAGGTATCGAGTATATGTATGTACAGGAGTAATAATGCGACGATGTATTTATTACGCAGATGATATAATAGTCGAGGAACCAGCTTGGATATGAATTTTCTTCACTGATTGGTAGCCATTTTAGGAGCTCTAGTGAATGTCCGCTAATTGTACCTTACAGCCTTATTTTGTCTTTAGAATGCAAAAAGAGCCGTACGAGCTATTGTGCGAGTGCCACAAGATACTCCAGCGGAGCCATTGTTTCGCTCGATGAGAATTCTGACGGATAGACAGAGGTTGCAGGCAGTCCCACGGCGACTAACTAAAACATCGAAGCTAGTGCATGTCATGGCGCCGGCGGTTTTGCGCCGCTAGAGTTGCTCTGCCGAAGTAGCCGCGGCGCCAGCCCTCACGTGGGTTTCAGAAAGGTGTGACGGCGCTAAAGTGTTTAAGCATGCATAAACTTAAACTAATCGGCTTACACTGTTTTCTTGTTAAAAAGACCTAAATACTTAAAATTTACCACTATTTATTTCGCTTATCTTTGACCACTATTTCCTACAAATAAGTATGTATTCATAGACTAAAAAGTCTAAGAATACATATTTATTTGTAGTGTCAAATGACATGACTAAGAATATTATCAAGTGTCAAATGACACTTGATAGTAAGTAATCATGCGATCGAATATGGTGTTCAAGCTAGCCTACAATTCCTGGATCTCAAGGAAGCTGGAACACATCGTTAAGTACTTTTTTCTTTTATTATGATAAGTTAAGACGCGCTCGATGTGGGACATGCTTGCCTAGCAGATACCTGTTTACTCTGTACTTGAAGACTTCCAGATTATATTTCTCGAGAAATAGAGAGGTAGGGTGTTCCATAATTTGGCCGTACGCATTATAAATCCGGATTTGAAACGCTTGGTCTAAGATTTTCTACTTGCGAGTGGTAGCTAGATGCGGGAATTCCCGAAATACACCACCACCACACTATAATGACTACAAGACAACAACCGGGCCCAATGACACGTGCGATTATACAAAAACGCTTTGTACAAAATGCTACTTATGGTCATCATTTCAAGTCATGAACGAACGATTTAGCAGACTGCTACGAGCGCTTTGAAACTAAAGAAAATATTGTCATAAAAAAAGTTAGTCTGACTTTATTGACATAATCTCTATTTATCCCCAAAAAGATTTCAATGAAACTTCGGACAAAAATTGTCCCCAAGAAAAAAGGTCTAGACTTGTTACGATAAAAGGTTATATAATATTAATAACGCCTTAACTTTCCTGACTTTCAAGAAGTGAGAGGTGAGAAGTGGGCGCTTTCATGTCTCGACTCACTTTGTGCATTTATTAATATTATTGCTCTGAGAGGCGTTAAAGCTTTTATCGATAATATAAGACTCACTAACAAGGAACTTACTGATCTATTATTATATTATGAGCTACGTTATGGTTGTGGTAAGTACTTATATATTTTTATGGAAAAATTGTTAAACGCCTACCTACGACGGGTGTGGCGTCGTACAGAGATTTACTTAACTTAAATGTTCTGCATTACACTGCACTACGGGTATCTTCCCAAACTATTAGTTATTATGTCTCGTTCATCAATAACTTTCATGCCTGACTAAGGTAGAGACACACCTCTGCTTCGGTCTGACACTGCGGTAATAGCAGAGAAGATTTTTTTTATACCTGTTAGGGTAGCCATTAGCCGTTATCTCACCTGATAGTAAGTGATGGTGTGGTCGAAGATGAAGTTTAGGCCAACCTAGAAATATTGGCTCTCAAGAACAAGCTGCCGGAACACACCGTTCGGTGCTTGATGACAGATTTTCTACTTGAGGGTGGTAGCTAGTCAGGCAAATGCTCTACCACCATACTGTAACGACTGTCATCTTAAGACACCAACGGCCTAACGTGCCCTCCAAAGCATGGAAGCACTCAGTAGTAATGTCACCAGCAGTCACCCATCAAAGTCATAACCGCAGCGGACGTTGCTTAACGTAGTTGATCTGTTGAAGCTTTGCTACGACTGGTTCAAAACAAACACAAAGACTTATATTGTAGAGCCGTTGGACTGCTGAATCGATACAAATCTTTTTTCAACAACTTTTCAATGTAAAATAGTGAAACGGCCAAAATTTTAGGTAGCTAACAATATTACATCCAAATTTCTGTCCTTCGATTTGAACTATGTCTATTCGCTCCTAAACTGATATCTGAATTCGATTAAATTTGTCAAAGTCCACCTTCACGCTACGAGTATTTGACAAACCTGTAGTGCAATCGAGGCGCTATTACCGCCACGGAATCCATCAGAACGAGATACTCAGATACAGCTGCTATTACGAATAGCATCGAATTTAGGGACTAATAGCAGAAATGGAATTGCGCGTCAGTGTAATGGGATAAGGAACATATATTCGATGTTCCATCGCAACAGTTTGATGCTCAACTGTGGTCTGGTCTATGTTCAGGAGGCGCTTTTGTTTGTAGGAAGTGCAATACTTCACCATAATTTAGCAGGAATACTTGTCACCCTCCTTTACCACCTGCGGGTGTCGTATGAGTAGACTAAATGTAAAATACCGGCAAGTGCCTTATTATAGCCTGATTATGCCCTGGTTATGGCGAACCCCCCTTGATTTGAGAGGCTGTTTTCAGCAGTGGATAATGCAGGTGATACACACATAGATACAGTCTTCTAGAGGTAGGACAGACAAGACTGCTTGGAAGGAAGGACACAGTTCGGTTAGATTGACAAAAAAAACGGTGAGGAGACTAAAGCGCTGCGTGCCCACAGCGGCGGAACTGTCATAAACTACTATGTTACTTCTAAAAAGACATTTGTTTATTAAATATCTATTATATCTTCGATCTTATACTCAATTATTTAGTCTGTATTTTATAGTACCTACACCTAGTATATTTAGATGATGTTTGAATAATCGTTACACTTTTTTAAATAATGGTTTTGTAACCCGTTACGGGAAGGGACGGTTACATCTCTACTGCACGACCCTACAGTCCAGATGCTCAACCATTCCCGATACGTTGCGCAATAGTTTCTTTTTTAAACAATAATGATTAATAAGTACATATGTATAGTATATACAGGGTTATTGGTAAAATGCTAACATCCTCTTAGGGTTGATTTCTGCTAGTTCTAGGGAACAATTTGAGTAGAAAAAATTTTGTATTTGTGTTTTTTTTGTGTGTTTTTGACTGAATAAGTACGAGGACCACCTGACGTCAGGAGTCTCTTGTGCCTGTAATGTATCATTTCATATTTTCTATTACTTTCCTCGATGTAAACATTCAAAACTCAATTCAAAGGGACCACGGCGCGGTCTAGTGTTGCCGCGGCGGCATATAAAAAAACATCCAAATGTTTCTTATAGGACTAGCAGAAGTCAACTCTAAGAAGTTGTTGTTAGCATTTACCAATGACCCTGTATATTGATTCTTAAACCCATCCCAATTATAAGATATATGTAACATATCAAAATTGTTAGAACTATACATGGATCCAAAACAGTGCAGTCATTTCTTTGATTACTACGTTGCATATTGTTCTCTATGTTGTGTATGTATGTGGTGTGGTTGTGCTAGAGATGCATCCTGCATCGATCCCAGTAAATTCATTGCTGTCAAGGGCAGTCCCATCAGATTTTACTAAATAAACAAAGTGAAAATTAACTACGACTTAGGCTTAGACAGACTGTTCAAAGTATAATTATGTCACCACGCCTACTGGATTTTCCTTTACGTAGACCCAGTTTACCTTGTGTCATCGTTTCGAGATAAAGGTTTAAACTGAAACCATTTTCATTTATATTTAAATTTTATTGCATTTTTGTTGACTGTAGAACAGTGTCAGGTTCATTATATATGCGTGGCTTGAACTAAAATCAACAAAGGTCTACGAGGATTTTGTATACGGTGCTATATTTGGGTAATGGAATGATTCGATAACAGAAAGCAGTTTTAAATGAAACTATTACAAATATTTTGAGTACCTACCTACATTATTGTTTCATAAGTAATAGATCTTGTAGAAAGGCTACTACACCCTAAAATATAGTTTGCTCAAACTAAACTTTAGGACCTTGCCCTAGGAATTCCCTACCACCAGTCTATAACGACTGCCACCCTAAGACAACAACCGGGACCGACGGCTTAACGTGCCCTCCGAAGCACTGAAGCGCTCAGTAGTAACACATGAATAAATAACCGTACGGTTATTTATTCTAGTGGTAGTAATGTCACTAGCGGATACCCATCCAACTCGTGATCGCGGCGGATGTTGCTTAGTTTTGTGTTAGACGTTGCTGATCGGTTAAGAAGGACTAAACAAATTTCGCTACGAGGGCTTTTTAAATAGCTATTGCAGCTTTTGCTACAGTGAAAGTCCAAGTCTAAATCATTTTTTCAATTTAGGCATCTACGACGCTCTTATGAAGGTCAATTACAAGTTTTGTATTGAAATATTCTACATTCTATTGCCACATTCAGCAAAAAAATATATACAGCAACTGCGAGAAGAAGGCATTCTCTCGAGTAGACGAGGTCTATGTAGTATCCCCAACCCATACAAAAAAATCAATGAGGTTTAGGTCAGGGGACCGTGGAGGCCAGGCTTTAAGGCAGGCGTCACCCCCAAAGATGGATTGGTCGTTGCGGCCGGGGTGACACCTGCCTTATAGCCTGGCCTCCACGGTCCCCCGAACTAAACCTCATCGTACTCGGCGTTAGGTGAAAAATTAAAAAATAAGTCATAACTCCGATATTACGAAAAATCGCGGGGTGGTTCAGATATCCCTCTAGGTCCTCTACCTCCCAGCTTCAGTATATCACTACTTCTTGGGACACCTTATATATATAGGTATATATATCTTTGGGTGGTGTTATGGCTTTTTCATATACTTGACGTATAGAATAATATATAACATTTATATTAATATAAATAAGGTTACGTCTGTAGGCCAATATCCGTAATACGAAAGGCAAAGAGCGGAAATCAAGCTCAAACAGAGAATTATTGGGTATCCTACTCGTATATAGTAATTATCCGTGGTAGCTGATATTTTAATATTTAAAGAGCAAATCATCATTTTAAGGGTTCGGTACCCAAAGGTTAAAAAACCTGATCCTATTACTAAGACTCCACTAACCGCCTGTCTGTCACCAGACTGTAACTCATGAACTGTGATAGCTAAACATTTGAAATTTTCACCGATGATGTGTTTCTGTTGCTGCTATATCAATTAATACTAAAAATTTGCCAAGAACGAGTCGGTCTCGCGCACGTGAAACTAGCGAAAAGGTTAAAATATAGTGTACAACATTAGTTGTGTAGATAATGGTACGGAACCCTTTTTGCCGATTTTTAAACTATTCAGATTACCAGGTGGTAAATATCTTCAGCAAGAGTCCATTTTATGCACGGCTGCCATCTTGGCGGGTACCACCGCTGTATATACTGCTTCGGAGCTTGTAGTGTGCAAATGTTACAGTGTTAAAGCGTGAAAGGCTCTCTAGCAAGTGAAATAACTACTTGAATAATACATGAAAAACTCAAAGTGACGAGTGCAGTGCAGTGTCAAGAAAAAAACTACTGTAAGGGACAGGGCATGACGGACGTTTACCATCAAGCGGCAACAATAAACTGACAATAAATGCTAAATATATTCTTACCCACGAAAGTGATACGGTGACATATAAATTGGTTGCACACTCACGCGTCTACTGCTTGTTTATGTTATGTTATTTTGACGGAACAAGCATGAGGCCCACCTGATGTTAAGCGGACTAACCTCTGCCTATAACAGATGATCATCTAATCTAAGCGAGAACCACTGCATATAACAGATGCACTTCATCACAAGCGACGAACTAAACATCGCCCGTCACCCTGAGACATAGATAGTTGTCGAGTCTCATGTGCCTGTAATTTTACTGGCTCTCAAAAACTGCTGCCGGAACACTCTGTTAGTTCCATGGCGAGAGATTTTACTCGAGGGAGGTGGCCTGGCTAGCCAGGCGAGCTTTCGCAAAATTCCCTTACGGCGAAGCTCAATCCGGTAGAGGGGATCGAACCAAAGACCTGCGACAGTCCATAGCTATTATCGCTCGGCTATCATTGTTTCAACATGATAGATGACCGCTAGCAAATTGCGTGCTGTTCTAAGTAAAAGTCGTCTTAAGTCAAGGAGGACGTTTTTGCGTATACTCATTCCTACCTGCGCCGCCACGCCGAGCGCACCTCTCCGCAGCTGCAAGTGACCCTCCAGTGAGACCGCAATAGTCCCCGCACTATTGCCGTCTCGCCTGGACCATCGTTCCGACGCTAGTTGCGACAGTGCGCATCGAAGAGCGACCCCGATTCAGCTTGTGTTTGTGTGTGCAGGAGCTGAGATTTCGTCGAACGCCGTGCGACGCGAGCTTCGTGCTTGCTGAGGCGGCGCTCCACCGTCGGGCAACCACCGCCCCGGACAAGCCCGGGTCGGTGTTGCTGCTGTAAACTGCACTGAAAAGTGCAGTTTATTTCTTGTTTCTCGTCTTTGTTTCTGCACTAACAACAACACCCGCTCAACAACACACTTTGTGCTGTTAAGCGGCATCGTTCAGGCAGGTGGAGCCCTACCGGGCTAAGCTCGCTCGAACGATCAAATCCGCCATTTGCTGCGGTCGCAGAGTGATCCCTAACGGTGCCAACTACCTCTGTTGATTTTTGGTTTAACCTTGTACCGCGGCCTTTTCCCGCCTCACGGGATCAGCCGAAACAAGCAGGTCTCCGGGGCAACTGGCCTTGGGGTCGCCCCTAGTCAATCCCGGAGTCGTTAGGACACCCCTTCACCGCCCCAGAAAAAAAGTGCGGATAGGGACACACACCTAGGGATACACAGTAGGTACTCACTCCCTCTCACACAGTGAGCTCACAGGTTGTGCGAGGGAGACACTACCCTGGTTAGGGCATCCTGAGTGTACCCCTCAGGATGCAGTCCCGCCCTACCAATAGTGAGGTCGAGGTCCTTCAGACCTTTGCGAAAGTTACGCACTCGCGACTTTACTTAGTAATTTCAACACGTTCGGACTCACCTAAACCGCAAGACTTTCGGGGGCGTTTTATAGCAAAACGCCCTCCGAAATCGCCCCTTCGATGTAAGGAGAGGAGACAGCCACCACTACGAAGTACGAAGGGATAGTCTTGACTACCCCTTCGGAGAGTCACGTGTGTGAGGAGCGTCCAACTCGAGGTTGCACAATGCAGTCAACTGAAGATAGCAAGAGGAAGCCTGACGCCGAAAGGACCCCATCTGGAGCCCCCAGGCACAGCAGCCGCTCGCTTGGCCCGGCCATACGAGACAGGTCCCTGTCCCGTACGCGCCAGAAGATCAACCCAGAGGATGCAGAACGCTTCAGAGAGCAGCTTCACAAGCTTTTCAAGCAGCGCACAGCAGAAGCCATTCAGAAAGAAAAGAAAAAATGGAAAGCCAACGCGGAGGCACACAAGAGCGGAACAGGGGAGATGCAGGGAGATAACACCGCTAGGGCGGGGCCATCATACCAGCAACTCCCCACAGCCCCCCTCAGCCTCCCGACCAAACCACCCAAGAATACCCAGGATATACCAACATCCCCACGGGCCCGACTAGAGTATGAAGCCACAGTTCTAAACAGTATTATAAACTCTGGCATCACCACCCCGGGCATCGAGAAGACACTGGTCGAGTATGTAGCTAATAAATCAGCCTCACTCACCGAAGATGAACTAAACGCAGAAGGCCCCGATGTGACAGAAGCCCGAAAGAAAGCAGTACAATCACTGCAGAGCATGGACATCCACACCCCACTCATGACCAACCAAGCGAAGGCCATGAACCTACGTCGCAAACGTAGCGAAACGGATGAAGATTTGGAGGAGAGCAAGCGTGCCTGTACCCCTAGTACGGGACGCACCCCCCTTCAGCAACGTGATCCGCGCCGCTCAAAAATCCCAGCCCCAACGAGCAGAGAACACAATCAACCAAGCACAATGCCCGCAGCTAGCACTCCAGTAAAACAGACATCAACAACTAAAACCTCAGCGGCACCGGCGAGTACCGAGAGTAGCATCTCTGTGCAGACTACTACTCCCCGCACCGAAATCCCACAGAAAACCAAAACCTATGCGGCGGTTACTACAACCAACCCCACCGAGCCAACCAACACCACTTCTAAGCCGATGACTACGCGCACCACAGCCGCAGCCTCCTTCACAATGCAAAACGTGGCAAACCCGCACATCACGGCAGCAATCACAGGCAGGAGCATGCCAATACTGGATCCACTGCCCACTACAACGAGCACCAAGGAAGGGAAACAATCATACATTGAAACCCACGAAGAAAACCAACACATACCCATACCCCCAGTCAGCACCATTGCGGACCCGGAAAACCCAAACGCCCCAAGAAAAACAAACCGCTACCCACCAATCGTGGTAGAAGAAATACCCAACTGGACATCCCATTTACGAATCCTTAAAGATAAACTCGGACATGTACCAAATGCAAGACCTTTTGGAAAAGGCATTCGCTTCTCCCCTGCCGACGGGGAGGAATACAGAATGATCCAGAGGTACCTCGCCGACCTGGAGACCACCACACCAGTAAAGTGGTTTTCCTACTCTCTTCCGGAGGAAAGGAGCATTAAGGTGGCCATAAGAGGACTGCCAGTAGATACCCCACCATCAGAAATCCAGAAAGAGCTAAGAGATCGCGGCTATGAACCAGAAAATGTAAGGAAGATACAAGCCAGAAAGGGCAGACCTGGGTGTATTTTCTTTGCAATGCTCAAGAAGACCACCGATGTTACACCAGGCATCTACGAAATCACGGAACTACTGTGCATGCCAGGCGTTACAATTGAGAGCTGGAGAGGACGGAAAGGACCCGCACAGTGCCATCGGTGCCAGGGATTCCGCCACTCATCTCAAAATTGCCACAGAACCCAGGCTTGTGTCCGTTGCGGCGGAGAACATTTCGCCGCAGACTGCCCCCGCCCGAGAGAAGACCCGCCAACTTGTGCAAACTGCAAAGAAGCACACACGGCCAACAACCCACGCTGCCCCATACTGCGCCAAGAATTGCGCAACAAAACGGCAGGCCCGATAGCTACCACAACAGAAACAAGAACCCAGCAGCCACCAAACGCTGCCCCCACCACACAAACGACAAAATCGCAAGAACCCCAAGAATTCCATGGACAGACGGGAACAACACTAATGGCCCCGGCAAACGCCCCAACCATGAAAACGTTCCTGCCAAAGAAAAAGAAGAAAAAGAACAAAAAGAAAACCTTTAAACCAATGCAAGAAGAAGAAGTACAGGACGAAGTAACAATAAATCTAGTCCCTCCCATGAACATACCTGTGGAGCAAAGACCAAAGAGTGGACTCTCAATGGCAGCCCCACAAAGACCAGCACAAACAAGCCACATAGCCATGACAACAAACAAAGAGGCAGAACACCTATCCCACATGACCCAGGAACAGATACGCAAGCTAGCGGAGGTGGATGCAGCCATCTCCGCCTTACAGGCGGTGCGGGAAGCCCTACTCTCGGGCAAGGACCCGATACCCATCCTGATGGGCAGGCTGGTCAGCGTACTGTCCCAATAAACCAAATTACCACAAACAGAAACCCACACAGACAACTAAGGATAGTTTACTGGAATGCAACAGGATTAAAACAAAGAGGTCTCAGATTCCGTTTAATCCTACAACAGGAGAAAGTGGATGTTGCCCTTCTATGCGAAACACTACTAGGACCGCAAGATAGAATCAAATTCCCAGGCTACTATATGTACCGTCAAGATCACCGAACAGAAGCCAGAGCCTATAGAGGACTAATAGTGCTGGTCCACAGGAGTATTACACACCAAGTGCTGCCAGATTTGAGTAATAATCTGAACTCACTACATGCACTTGGAGTTGAAGTCTGTACCAATGGAAAGCAAATGCACATATATTCCATATATAAACCCCCGGCTGGTCAAATCAACCCACACGACATAAGCCAACTGCTCCACCCGGATATAGCCACCATATTGGCAGGAGACTGGAATAGTAAGAGTCCGGCCTGGAATTCCGCAAGCACAAATAGCAGTGGCCGACAGCTACTCAAAGATGCAGACGATAAAGGCTATTATGTCACAGGCCCAGAAATGCCAACTCACTATCCATATAACGCAAACCACCTGCCAGATGTCATTGATCTAGTGGTACACAAAGGGCTACAGAATACCCCAAAACTCACCGTCCTGGACGAAGAGACAGGATCAGACCACCAACCGGTGCTACTAACCCTCGATCAAGAGATTACCAAAACCCCAAGAATACCACGCAAACCCAAAGTAGACTGGACTCAATTCATGAAGCAAGCATGGGAGACCTCTATAACAAGGCCAGTCCAAACTCCGACAGACGTAGACAGCCTCGCAGAAGAGATAACACACTGCATTCAGGAAGCAATCAAACATGCCACTGAGAAAGGAAATCCTCATGATGAAAACAGACTACCCACTCTCCCATACCATCTCCGCGAACTAATTAAAGAAAAGCGGCAGACCAGGCAAACATGGCAAATGACGAGAGACCCAGCCATCAAGAAAAAACTAAACTACCTCAAAGAGAAAGTAATGAGAGAACTAGAAGACCAAAGCGCAGCAAGCTGGGAAAGCAGAATAGAGGAAGCAACAGGGGACTGGTCCTCTCTCCACAAACTCTGTAGACAACTGAGAACGCAGCCGGCACCTGTGCGCCCTTTATTCCACGATGATGGGAACCTGCGTTATAAAGCAGAAGACAGAGCAAATATATTTGCATTATCACTGGCGAAGCAGTTCCAGCCAAACCCCACTGAAAATAGAGAATTCAACGATACAGTGGAACAATTCCTAGAAGAATACTTCAGTGCTCCATTAAACACACGAGAAGATCCGCTATTTATTACCCCACGGCAAGTGCAGAAAGCACTTAAATCTACGAAACCCAAGAAAGCCCCCGGCGCGGACGATATTAGTAACACTGCTCTCCGCCACCTGCCATACAAAACTATAGCAGCGGTTACACGCCTATTTAATGGAATCCTCCGCACTGGACATTACCCGGAACAATGGAAGACTGGTCATGCCATCATGTTCCCAAAACCAGCCAAAGATGTGAGAAAACCTGAGAGTTACAGACCCATTACTCTTCTGCCCTGCATCTCCAAAGTATTTGAACGCCTTTTCCTCAAACAGATGGCCGAATACATGAGACCAAGACCTGAACAGTTCGGATTCCGGTCAGAGCACTCCACGACTCTACAGCTGTCCAGGGTACTCCACCTTATGGCAGAAAACTCCAACAAGAAAGAACATACGGTGGCAGTTTTCCTGGACATGGAAAAGGCTTTTGACCGGGTCTGGCACAGTGGGCTACTATACAAGATGGCAAAAACAGGAGCACCACGTAGAGCAGTCTACACTATCCGATCGTTCCTAGAGGGAAGGAAATTTCGAGTCAGAGTAGACGGAATATTATCAGAAGAACACCACATAGAGGCCGGCGTCCCCCAGGGTAGCTGTCTCTCTCCCGCGTGCTACGCCATATATACAGATGACCTACCAACAGAACCGGGGACGACGCTCGCCCTCTATGCAGATGACGCGGCCCTAATGACCGCCTCGTTCAAGAGCCACCATGCAAGAACGAAAATGCAACGCTCACTTGACCTCCTACCAGACTGGCTTGCCAAGTGGAAAATGAAAGTTAACGTGACCAAAACGCAGGCAATGATGATAACCAAGCAAAGAACGAAATCCCTCCCACCAGAACTACAGCTCCAGGGTACAGCGATCCCCTGGAAAAAGACAGCAAAGTACCTGGGGATCACGATAGACCGGATGCTCACAATGGCACAACATGTACAAAACACAGTTAACTCAACAAGAGCTGCCAGAGCTTTGCTACAACCAGTATTATGCTCAACACTACCTTTGCGCATCAAGAGAGCCCTTTACCTGATTTACGTCCGTCCACATTTAACATATGCCTCGCCAGCATGGTATGCTCTCACCGCTGAATGTCATAAGAAGCGGTTAAGAGCACAACAACACCAGGCCCTAAGACAGCTAGCAAACGCTCCCAGATATGTGCGCAACTCAACGATTATGAGAGACCTCAAGATAGAAGATTTGGATAAGCACATTTCCACATTGGCCAAGAACATGTTCCAAAAGGCAGATCAATCGCAATTTGAACATCTCCAAGGACTAGCCCCGTCATATGAGAGACAACCAAATGCAAAGAAACAACCAAGAGACCTCATAAAAGAAGACAACCAAGAAGCAACACTCAGTCTCCCAACGCACCAGGCCAGCCCAATCAGGGGTGCTACTGGCGAAGTGGACAGAGATAGAGGAACGACCAACCAGGGCACATTAGCCCAACCAAACGACCGGTCTGCATGAGGCAGACTGCGTATGAACACCGCGGTCAGGGGCACAGAATGCCCGATACCGCATCCGCGTAAACCATGAAGGCTAACGCGAAGAAGAAAACGAGCGTATACTCATTCCTACCTGCGCCGCCACGCCGAGCGCACCTCTCCGCAGCTGCAAGTGACCCTCCAGTGAGACCGCAATAGTCCCCGCACTATTGCCGTCTCGCCTGGACCATCGTTCCGACGCTAGTTGCGACAGTGCGCATCGAAGAGCGACCCCGATTCAGCTTGTGTTTGTGTGTGCAGGAGCTGAGATTTCGTCGAACGCCGTGCGACGCGAGCTTCGTGCTTGCTGAGGCGGCGCTCCACCGTCGGGCAACCACCGCCCCGGACAAGCCCGGGTCGGTGTTGCTGCTGTAAACTGCACTGAAAAGTGCAGTTTATTTCTTGTTTCTCGTCTTTGTTTCTGCACTAACAACAACACCCGCTCAACAACACACTTTGTGCTGTTAAGCGGCATCGTTCAGGCAGGTGGAGCCCTACCGGGCTAAGCTCGCTCGAACGATCAAATCCGCCATTTGCTGCGGTCGCAGAGTGATCCCTAACGGTGCCAACTACCTCTGTTGATTTTTGGTTTAACCTTGTACCGCGGCCTTTTCCCGCCTCACGGGATCAGCCGAAACAAGCAGGTCTCCGGGGCAACTGGCCTTGGGGTCGCCCCTAGTCAATCCCGGAGTCGTTAGGACACCCCTTCACCGCCCCAGAAAAAAAGTGCGGATAGGGACACACACCTAGGGATACACAGTAGGTACTCACTCCCTCTCACACAGTGAGCTCACAGGTTGTGCGAGGGAGACACTACCCTGGTTAGGGCATCCTGAGTGTACCCCTCAGGATGCAGTCCCGCCCTACCAATAGTGAGGTCGAGGTCCTTCAGACCTTTGCCTTACGGTACCCCGAACTCTATGCTGCTCATCAAGCAGCCCTCACCTCAGACGCAGAGAGTGCCCGCCTCACGGACACTCCCATTGCTCCCTCCGGGACCTCCGTCCCCACTTACGATGACCCTCCGGCGCCATCCTACTTACAGGAGAGCCCGGACTCCCCCGCCCCCGGCCCTGATAACAGGCGCGCGGTAGTAGCCCAACCCCGTTCTCGCTCTCGCTCACCGATCGGTCGGTTTGCGAGCATCGAACCTGCCTATGTCGTTGTCGAGTCAGTTTCAGACTCGGAAACGGACATGGAGGTCGACCAACCCCGCGCCTCACGCACAGACTCCGAAGATTCCGACAACGACGGCTACACCGTCGTAGATCGCAAACGCAAGCGCGCCCCTAAGGCCGCTAACTCCGGGCCTTCCGCCCCGCCCGCTAAGGCAGCCGCCAAAACACCTACCGCCGGCAATAGGCCGACCCCCGCTCCGCGCCCCGCGTCCCCGCCTTCCGCAACCGCCCCGGCTGCAGCGCCCTCACAGGACGCTAACGCACGCCGCGAAAAACCGCCACCGCCTTTGTTCATTCAGGACAAAGGCAAATGGGATATGCTATCCCGCCTCCTCACTGATCGTAAGATCAACTATACGAACGCCCGCTCCACGCAGCAGGGCATTAAAGTTCAGGTGACTTCAGTTAGCGACCACAGAGCGCTAACAAAACTCCTCCAAAAAGAAAGCATAAGTTTTCACACTTATGCTCTCGAAGAACAAAAAGTCCTACGCGTCGTCATACGCGGAGTCCCGAAGGAAGTCCGTACAGACGCTGTACTTGACGACCTGAAAAGACAGGACTTCCCTGTACATGCCGTACACCGCATGTACAGTGGCAAGGACAAAAGTCCATATGATCTAGTACTCGTAGTACTAGACCGATCCCCGGAGGGCAAGACCATCTTCAACTTGAAGACAGTCTGCGGTCTCTCCGGGCTAGATGTTCAGGCCCCCTACAAGAATGGCTCTCCTTCCCAGTGCCATAACTGCCAGTTGTACGGGCACGCGGCCCGTTTCTGCTATGCTCGTCCTAGGTGCGTTAAGTGCCTAGGCGATCATGCTACAGAGCATTGCTCACGCACGAGAGACTCACCCGACCCACCCAGCTGCGTTCTGTGCGGCACCCAGGGGCATACCGCCAACTACCGCGGTTGCCCGAGGGCGCCACGCACAAACCGCAGGGTGGCAACGGAAAGGAGACCTCCGCCACCTCCCCGTCCCACCTATGATAGATACCAGCGGGTAAGCCCTTTTTTTTTTTTTTTTTTTTTTTGACCCGGGAAAATCCTTTTTGGATACCACCCGGCTCCGGGGGGAGCAGAGTGGTTATGTGGGAGTCCTCGCCTGAGGGGCCTTACTACCCCCACGGGGGGGTAGTAAGTGAGGTTACCCACTAAAAACCCGGGATGAGCAGTCTGCCGCCTAGTCGGGGCGAGATGGGGTAGCGTTAGCAATCACCATCTCGCCCCGGCGGTTGGCCCGTCACCGGTGACGGGCCCCGGCCAAGGGAGGGATGACCCAGCTCATTAGGGCCATCCCCCAGACGTGTGGGATCGTGCAAGCCAGTGGAGAATCCCCCGACTCTCCACCGATGATCCGCACAACACTAGGATAGAGCGAGAAGGCGCCCGAATCGCCTTCTCCTTCCACCAGTTCGTCTACGCCGGAGCGGGTCTGCGAGGACGTCGTCCTCCCTCGCCCGCTCCGCAGCCTCTTTCTGCGCCATCACCTCTTCGCAGAGAGAGACCACCGCCTGCCACGATCCGTCGCTGCCGAGCATAGCGTTAACCACGCCCGGCAGCGACAGATCTGCGCCTATGACCGCTGTGAGGGTGTGCCGCATGGGACTCCACGCGGCGCACTCCTCCAGCGTGTGGAGCGCCGTGTCTTCTGGCGCTCCACACTCGTGACAGGCGGGGGTCGCCTCACGTCTTGCGATGTGATGCAGGTACTTTCCGAAACATCCATGCCCGGAAAGCACCTGCACCAATCGGAAGGTGAGCGACCCGAATCGCCGCCCTACCCACCTCCGAAGGACCGGGCGAATGGCATCCACCGTCCTCTGTCCAGGGACCGGTGGAGCCAGGTTCTCCGTCCACCGCCGCAACAGGGCGGCCCGCGCCTGCCGTCGCATGCGCGTGACCTCCTCCCACGCTGGAGGCTCCCCGCGGGATCTCCTCGCCGCCACGAAGTGGTATACTTCGGCGAGGATCTCCGCTTGGAGCTCCCAGGGGGGATCACCGGCCAACGCGCATCCCGCCGTCCAGGACACCGTCCGGTACCCGCGTATCGCCCTCGTCGCGATGACCCGCTGCGGGCGACGCAGCAGGGCCTTATTGGCGCGACCGAGGGCGTCCACCCAGACAGGTGCCCCGTACAAGGCCATACTCCAGATCACTCCGGAGTACAGGCGACGACATGTGGCGCTCGGGCCGCCCACGTTGGGCAGCAGCCTCCCAAGGGCGGCAGCGGCGCCTATGACTTTTGGGGCCAGTTGAGTGAAGTGGGCCCCAAAAGTCCACCGCCCGTCCAGGATGAGACCCAGGTACCTCATCTGGGTCCCAACCCGGACCAGGACCCCGTCCAGGTCTATCCTCGTTCCTGGAGGGGGTCCCCCCCGAGGCCCATGGAACATTAGGGCCTCGGTCTTGGAGAGGGCGACCTCCAGCCCCAGGGCACGTATGCGGCCGACCACGAGTGTTGTGGCCACCGTGGCCCGCCGCACCGTCTCCCCGAGGTCCCTCCCCTTGACTACGACTAGGGTGTCATCCGCGTAGCACGCAACCCGCATACTTGCGGGAAACGTGCCGCGGAGCACCCAGTCGTAGCCAATGTTCCACAGGAGCGGTCCCAACACCGACCCCTGTGGAACCCCGCAGGACACGCGACGTCGCCTCAGACCGTCGCGTCCCTCCACCAGGACCTCGCGGTCCCGGAGGTAGTCGGCCAACAGCCTACGCAGATACAGGGGCACTCCGTGATAGCGGAGCGCCTCCCGTATTGTCCCGTGCGGTAGGCTGTTGAAGGCGTTGGCAATGTCAAGCGAGACAGCCAACGCCTTTTCCCCCCCGCCGACTGCGTCCTGCGTCCACCCCTTGATCCAGAGCAGGGCGTCCATCGTTGACCGCCCTGCCCTGAATCCGAACTGGGCCTCTGAAAGGTCAGGCCCAGTTCCCCCCAGGTGCCGGATGACACGGAAGGCTACTATTTTCTCTAGCAGCTTCGCCGTGTCATCCAGCAGCACGATTGGCCTGTATGCGGCGGGCGAGTCTGCGTCTCGCCCTTCCTTCCGCAACAGGCACAATCGCCCGTCCTTCCAAAGCTTCGGGAACTGACCCGACGTGAGGCACGCGTCGAACAGTTCCCGAAGCTGACCGCCCATCTCCCTAAGGGCGATCCTGAGGACCCGCCCGGGAATCCCGTCTGGTCCCGGGGCAGTCTTCTTGCCTCTCAGGCGAGAGACTGCTGCCTCCATCTCCACCTCTGAAATAGGCGGAATGGAGGCTGGGTCCTCCTCCTCCTGGAAGGACGGGGTGGCCATCGGTGGAGGGGTGTAGTGGGGGTCGCTGTCGGGGAATAGACCCCCCAGCACCCTCTCCAGGAGCTCTGGCTCCAGGGACTCCGCGATAGGGGGCGCTCTGCCCCGGAACTTATTCCGGGCAGACTTGTACGGGCGCCCCCATGGGTCCCTGTCGAGGCCCTCCAGCTGCTCACTCCAGCCGAGGGCCTTAGCCCGGCCGATGGCCAGCTTCAGCTCCTGTTTGGCTGTCTTCACATCACCATACAGGAGCTGCTCGGCCGCCAGCTGCTCCGCCGGCAGCTGGTCGTCTGTCCGGCCGTGACGGCGCCTCCTACAGTGATAGTAGAGGCGCCGCGTCTCCGAGCATCGCGCTCGGAGATCCTCTATCTCCGAGCACCACCAGTAGACTTGGCGGCGCTCGGGGTGGCGTCGGGACCTCGGCATGGCGGCGTCGCAGACGGCCGTCACCGCCTCCCGGAACCGGCTCGCCGCGACGGCCACCTCCGGGTGCATGGGGCCGGCAACCCACGACTGCACCATAGCCGCCTCTTCAGCCAACTCGGCATCGAGGTGACCAATCGCCCAGCGCGGGAAGAGTGCCCCATCCACGCGCCGAGTCCCTCCTTGGTGGGAGGTGGCGATCTCGAACCGTATATAGTTGTGGTCCGAGAGAGTCGCCACATCCCCCACCACTCTCCAGGCCTGGACACGTGCTGCGACTTCCGGGGTGGCGAACGAAACGTCCACCACGGACCCCCCGTTGTGTCGCACGCACGTGTGGACCGACCCTCTGTTGAGCAGGGTCAGCCCTGCGGCAACCGCCCACTCCCTGACAATCTCCCCGCGAGTGTCAGTGGAGGGGTTGCCCCAGGCCTGGGCCTTGGCGTTCAGGTCCCCCATGAGGAGGACCTGACGTGGCGCCTGTCTTCTCACCGCCGCGGCCAGGAGGTCCAGATAGACCTCCAGCTCCGCGACGGTTCTATTGGGGGAGAAGTATGTGCCGACTACCGCATACCTCTCCCACTTGGCCACCACGTACCCCGAACCCCTCTCTGACACCGAGAGGGGGGGGCCGCCACCGGCACGTCCAATAATAGCTACGGAGCCGTCCAGATCCCCAGTCCCATCCCTACTGGGCTGGGGATCTGGAATGTAGTAGGGCTCCGCAGCGACCGCCAAATCGATTCGCCACTGCGCCAGGGACTGCATTAGCAAATCCTGAGCCCTGACGCAGTGGTTTAAATTCGTCTGCAGGAGGTTGTGTTGTCCGACTTGATCCATCAGTCGGACGTAACAACCTCCATGCTCGCCGCGCGGCGAACAGCCTCAGGAGCGGCGGTTTTGGCTGCCGGTCGGGGGATGGCCGGGGTCCTGGCGGCCTGTCCCTTCGTCTTTGGGGGAACACAGTTTTGTCCCCCCATCCTGTGCTCGGCAGGTCGCCCCGACTCTGCGCATATCGCGCAGTGCGGGGCCCTTCTTTGGCAGCTTGCCGCCCTGTGGCCTGCGCCTCCACAACGGAAGCACAGGTCCCCCCTGTCTGCCGACGAGGGACACTGTGGGCGCGTATGCCCGAGTCCCATGCACTTGAAGCAGCGCATGGGAAGCGCCGCCAGTGCCACCACTCGCACCGAGCTCCACCCCACCAACAGCCTGCCCTGTGCCAGCACCACTTTGGCTACTGGAATCGGGCAGGAAACCAGGGAGGAGCCGGTCCCGCCATAGCTGCGACGTATGTCTCCTGCTTTGACGTGGAGTACGTCGCAGCCGCCCACCTTGGCGACCGCCGCCGCCACTTTCTCCTTTGTGGCGGCGTCGTCCAGGCCCGTCACGTGCAATTGCACGGACTTTACGGGCCTCGCGACGTTGGCCACCTCGGACAGGACACCGCGGAGTTTCTCCGCGAGTCTGTCCGCTTTTTCGCTGCTTTGGGAGCCAGGAATTTCGAGCATCCTGGCTCCCGTGGCCGTCTGGCGGAAGTTGATCCGGTCGATCCCCAATCCCTGGAGATCGACCTTCTCCTGCGCCGCCTCAATAATGGCGCTGTAGGTAACCCCCTTTTCCGCGGCTTCGGGCTGCAGCGTCAGCACAACAGCCGCGGATTTGGAGGCTTTCAGCGCCTTTGCCTTCTTGGGCCCGGCAGCAGCGGAAGCCTTTTTAACTTTAGGCTTCGAGGCGGAGGGGGGGGCACGAGCTGCTGGGACAGGAGCGGGAGTGGGCGTTGCCGAGGAGGACGCTTTGCCCTTCCCCTTGCCTTTCCCCTTTCTTACTACTGTTGCCCAGGTGTCCGCCTTGGCAACAGCAGTTGGAGTCGTTTTTGGGGGGGCGTTGGGAGCCGCAGTCGAGGGGGGGGCGACGGGAGCCGAAGTCGAGGGCGTGGCAGCAGTAGCCTGCGGGGCCTGGGCAACCCGCTTTCGAGGGGTCGGTTTCGGGGGTGGGGGGGCAACCGCTACTGCAGCCTTCTTGGCGTCCGCTCGGAGAGGCGGGCGAAGAACCGGCGCTGGCAGGAGGCGATCCTCGATGCCAGCGAGTCGGGCATTGAGCATTTGCCCGAACGTGGCAGTCAAGGAGCGCGTCATCTGCTCCACTAACTCTGCCCCCACTACAACAGCAGGGGGGGGCCGGCGTCTCGGCGGCAGCGGCTGCTGCAGCAGCAGACGTAGCGGCAGCCGCCTCGGTCTTGGCCTCCGTGAAGCCGCGACGGAGCGCCTTCACCTCTGCCTTGGAGGCCTCCATCTCGAGGCGCAGGCGACTATTCTCGGCTCTTAGCCGCCGCGTCTCTTCGGCCTCACTCCTGCATGCCAGGGCGTCGACTACCTCTCTCAGGGTCGACGCGGACCTCTTCAGGCGAGCAACAAACTCGCCCTTTAGGTTGCCAGATTTCTTGGCAACCTCTAGAATGCAGGCGAGCATACCTCCTGCGTGAGCCCTCAGCTCTTGGGCGTTTAGTGTGCTGATGTCACCAAACCCGGGAAGGACATCGGAATCGCTTCCGGTGTCGAGCAGACTTCCGGCGGCCACAGCGGCCGACCCCTTCTTGTATTTCCTGCTCTGCAGGACCTCCGCCAGTTGCTCCACCAGTGGCTTTGGCGGTGGCTTTAAAAACTCGTCTCGCGTGGGGCCTCCTTTGGTGCCCTTCGCCCTTCCCCTCCGCGCCGTATTGACCTTCGCGGCCGCGGTCCCCTCGGTCTCTGTGTCCGACTCCAGATAGCCGGGTGCGTAGAATGAGGAGTAAGGCCGCTTCCTGCGGCTGTCACCCTCGTCACCCGACTCTTCAAATACGGACTCCACGTCCGACCTCCTTTCATCTCCCATGGACACCTCCGACGGATCCCGGGAAGGAACCCGTGAAGTTTGGCCCTGAGAAGGGCCGTTTTCTCGGCTCTCAGAAGTGCCGCTCGAGCGGTCCTCAGACAAAACTTTCACAATAGGTTGGCCCTGAGAAGGGACTTTGGTAAATTTACCTTTAGCGTCTCTATTTAACTTCGACATAGTCAGCGATTTCGACATACAAAATAATTCAAGAAAAATTATAAATCGTGACCATAAGCAAATTTTCGGGGGGGAATGGACAGGCTTCAATCTTTCTACTCAAGCCTCCGGAAGTTTAGAGTTCAGAAGACTGACAATACCTTGGAGGTATTTTCCCGAAGTCTAAGGATACACTTATCATCGGGGTTTTGGAACTAGTCCAGCCAGTTTGTCCCCGCCTCCAATAACGTGAGTTATCGGAACAGGGGTCACTACCAAATAAAAGACAGCGGTTATTTTCGATTATGTAACAATACGTTTGACGGTAGTAGGCGCTGGTGTTTGCCAGTTAGAGGGGTCCCTATTTTAACACACACACCGCCAAACTGTTTTTCATCTACTCATAAACATGACAAATTATCTGTAGCCTTGCCTTAAAACTACAATTTATACACCGTAAGTCTATTTTGTCATCTGTCTTACAGAGGTACTAAGCACCTTAGCACGTATAATACAGATGACAAACAGTTAAATACGGCCCCGGTCTGTACCGAGCATTTTACAATTTTGTTACTAATAAGGGGTTAAATAGCCCTGTGAACTAAAATATATACACATATAATACTAATATATACAGAGACAATATATACATATACATACACATATAGATAACAATATACGCGGCGCCTGACGGTGTTCTGTTGCGTTTATTTCGGAAGGAAATAAACAAATAACAGGCAGCACCACGGGAAGGTAACCGTCAGACTTGCCTTGGGGATCATCACGACCTGCGCTCTCCCCCAAGACCCTTGCCTCCTTACCCATCCGGGATGAGTAAGGAAGGCCTGAGTTTATCCAAAACAAGCAGCGCGAGGCGTGCAAGCTAGGCAAAGCAACTATTAATGGATAAACCCAGACCCGCCCCAGCGGGTCAGCCCTAAGCTGACAGTAGCACCTGCCTCACAGGTGACTCCCGCTCCTCTACCAACTAAAAACGCTTGGTCAAAGCCACCGAGCATGGTTAAAACCATCGCTCCTACTCGCGCCCCGGCCCGCGCACCCGTCCCCGCCCGTACCGCGGCCCCTGCCCGCGCACCGGCCCCGGTCCGCGCGGCACCCCCGGCACCTCCTGCCCTTATTCCACGCGCCGCTCCTCGCGTCGCCCGGCCTATGGCCCCACCCCCTATGCCACTGATGGACACCTCTCTTCAAGAGGATATAGCGCTAGTCAGCGACCTAGCTATGTCCATCAACATAGAGGAGGTCCGTGCACTAGCACGCAAGATGTACTCCGCACAATCACCTGCGGAAGTCATCCAGTACACGCTGGAACATGCCAGCCTTCTTAGCGCTCTAAAGCGCTTCGCCCCGCAAACTCCCCCCCAGTACACCCACTATGGGTAGTACAACCTTAAGGACTAAACCGCGCTCAGTTTCGTTAGCGTCCTTCAACGCTAACGGCTTCTTCAGACAACGTGACCTTGTCCATGACTTTTGCAGTACCCACCTGATCGATATTATATGCGTGCAGGAAACCTTTTTAAAACCGGGAAGGGCGAATCCCAGGTTTGCTAATTACCGATGTGTACGTAATGATAGGTTGACTTCCGCTAAGGGAGGCACTCTTATCTATTACAAAAGGTCCCTGCACTGCATCCCCTTGGATACCCCGACTTTGAGTACTATGGAAGCATCTTGTTGCTTACTAGCTATGACGGGTCATCAACCCATAGTCATAGCATCCTGCTACCAATCTGGTTTAAAGCGCGTCGCCCGCGCTGACTTAGAAGCTCTCTTCTCTCTTGGAAGCGCCGTCCTTCTGATCGGCGACTTCAACAGTAAACATATCCTATGGAATTGTAATTCTAACAATCCTAACGGTATTATCCTTGACAACCTAGTCGCTGACTTGAACTTTGACGTAATTGCACCTATCGAGCCAACGCACTACCCCGAGAACGTCCGCCACCGACCTGACGTCTTAGACATGGCACTGTTTAGAGGCGTAACCCTTCAGTTACGCTCTATAACAGTTTGTCACGAACTACATTCTGACCACCGACCCATTATACTGCGACTAGGCCCCGACCCTACAGCAGACTTACCCCGCCCCACCAAGACGATGGTGAACTGGAAGCAATTAGGCAATTCCCTAAAGGCTATCAGTTCACCCGACCTCGACAAAATCCCTGACGACATTCTGACCAAAGATGACGTATCCCTAGCGATCGATTCGTTCACTAATCACCTCTCCACCGTAGTAGGTGCATCCTCAAAGGAAGTCATTGTGCCGGACGACCGGCGCCTTGTCATTCCAGTGGATGTGAGGCGATTAGTGACGAAGAGTAAAGCAGTGACCAGACATTACGACTCCTACCCAAGCGAAGTAAACAAAACTCGGAAACGCCACTTTGAACGCATGGTTGAAAGTCGCATGTCCGAGTTGCGTGACCACAGCTGGGGCGACAAGCTTTCAAACCTCGTGCCTAGCCAGCGGGCTTATTGGGATCTCGCTCGAGGTATGAAAGGTGTCGGACAGAGCGACATACCTCCGCTATACCCACCAGTCCCACGCGCCCCGGCGTTCTTTGACGAAGACAAAGCTGAGTGCCTAGCTGATAGCCTAGAGGCTCAGTGCTCCCCCAACGTAGATCACGTAGACCAAGCCCACCTCGATTCGGTGGACGCTGAAGTCGAACGTAAAAGCTCTGTGGTCATCTCTGAACTCCCCCCGCACACCCCAGTATCTTACGCTGAGGTGACGAGACTGATCAAGGACCTCAAACAACGTAAAGCCCCCGGTGCCGACGGCATCTCCAACAAGGTACTTAAACACCTTTCTCCCCCCCTGATTCATCTACTAGTAAGCATATTTAATGCGGCCATGAGCCACTGTTTATTTCCCGACGTCTGGAAATGTGCAAATGTCATTGGCATTCACAAACCAGGCAAAAACTCCGCTGACCCCACCAGCTACCGTCCCATCAGCCTTCTCAGTGCCCTAGGCAAGCTATACGAACGGCTCCTTTCGAACCGTCTCTCGGCTCATGCGCAGGAACACCACCTTATTCCCGATGAGCAGTTTGGCTTTAGGCCCAAGCACTCATGCGTCCAACAGGTGCACCACCTCACGGAGCACATCCTTGAAGGTTTCAATAAGAAACCCAAACCCCAAACGACGGTAGCAGTCTTCCTCGACGTAGCAAAAGCTTTTGATAAAGTCTGGCACAATGGCTTGATTTACAAGTTATACCACTTTGGCGTGCCAGTACGTCTTGTGCTCACCTTACAAGACTTCCTAAGGGACAGAAGCTTTCGCTACCGCGTGGAAGGCACCCTCTCCACCCCCCACCCAGTCAGTGCCGGAGTCCCTCAGGGCTCCGTACTATCACCCATTCTCTTCGCGCTGTATACCAGCGACATCCCACGCTCTCAGCCCAAGGTTTTCATAGCCCAATATGCGGACGATACCGCCATTTATTCCACTGGCTGGCATATTAACAGACAGACCTATTTTCTCCTTCAACGGGCCATCACCGAGATCGGTGACTGGTTCCGTAAATGGCGCATTGCAGTCAACCCGACTAAAAGTGCAGCTATATACTTCAATGAGAGTACTTACTCGAACCCCCGCTATCCTAAACCTTTAACTCTGTTTGACGAACCCATTCCCTGGGTTGGTAAAACAAAGTATCTTGGAGTCACCCTTGATCGGCATCTCACCTTTGCCGCTCACATCACTGATGTTCGTAACAGGGCGGCCTTTGTTATGGGTCGCCTAGGTCCCTTAATTCGTACAGAGAGTAAAATGTCTCTTAAAAATAAGAAGACACTTTATACTACTTGCATCCGCCCCATCATGACATACGCTTCAGTAGTGTTTAGTCATGCTAGCGAGGCCCACCTACGTAAACTTCAAATCATTCAAAACAGGTTCCTCCGCCAGGCAACCGGTGCTCCGTGGTATGTACGGAACGCCGAGTTGCACTGCGACCTAAACCTTCCCTCTTTAGCGCAGTTCAATAAGGACTGCGCCCGCCGATACTTTGATCGAGCGCCCCACCACTCGAACCCTCTAGTTGTCCAGGCATCGAACTACTCGACTGCCTCATCCGACCCATGGTTTAAACCCCCCCGTCGCCGACCACGGCAGGTATTGGACGACCCGGATGACCCCATCGCAGCCATTACGTTGGCAGCTTTAGCGTTGTCCGCAAGTCGTCCTGGTAACATCCCCAGGTGTGCGGTAATCAGAGGTTACACAATCAAACACCGAGCTCGCCGGCGAGCTCGAGGCAAAAATAAAATCCCGATTAGTGTCTCTCCAAATAGTCACAGAGTAATATTCAATAGGGCCCATTCTCAACGGTACAACACTGCAGTTGTACCGGGGCATTTAGTTCCGATTCCCCCTTTGTCTCTCGGCAGCGAGACAAGCCGAGGTCCGAACCACAGTGGTGCCCTTGAGCTCGCTGTCACCCCTCCCGACAGTAGCGTGGCGTTTTCGGCGCCCGCAGGAGACGGAGGTATAAGGCGCTTTTCGCCTTATACGCCCGTCTCAGAAGAAGTGCCCTCAGCGCTTCTTCCTCCTGGGCTATAAGAGGGCCTCCCCTCGCCCAAAGTCCGGTGGAGCTGTACGTCCGCTTAGCGGTAGTCAGCATCTATGTCCTCCCTAAAAAAAAAAAAAAAAAAAAAAAAAAAAAAATGCGTATACTTTACTGAGTAGGTTATTAAAGGAGTAAGTATTTTGTTGATTTATTTTATACTCGTACTACATGTAAAAATTAATCGTAGTTCAATTGATTGACTACCTGTTTGAAGCGCCATCTACAGTTTCGTTGTTCTTGTTTGTACCTGTAGTAGAAATCAGACGTATAACCTTCCTAGTGACATTATAAGGATAACATACTTGTATACTTTGAAATCATTAAACTAGCTGTTATTATTTCGGTCTATAAACATCATATTATATAATATATTTCTCATTAATACGACTGTGTTATCAAAGAACGTGTTAATAGGTGATCTGTCCAAAATCGCAAATGTGCTTCAAAATGAACTTTACTTCCTTATGATGCAATACTTCGTTTCATCAAACGCAGTATCAAAGGAACAATATGCATACCACGAAGCCCGCTCTCACTTTACTGGCACGTTTACGAATTTAGTTCCACGTTCATTCAAGTTGATGTAGATAACCTTAGCTCAACTAATAACTAATTATTTTGGATACCTTAGTTCGCGTCGAGTTGCACGGCTTCTTGTGAGCTCAGCAATAATAACTTGTGTGTATTTAGTGTGATAGGACGAAGATAGGGTTCTTAATTATGCTATTTTTAACCGATTTTTAATAAAAGAGGAGGTTTTCATGTCGACGCGTATGTTATATTTTTATATATGACCTCGCATAACTTTTGGAAGAGTATTCCGATTTGATAATTCTTTTTTATTGGAAAGGGGTCTTCCGTCCCATATAAATTTCATCAAAATCGGTTGAGTAGTTTATAAGTCATAGTCAATTAATTGAAAAATTTATTCGTTTACCTGTATGATTCAATGATATTTGTTGTTGTCGACGATGGATAATTTTTAGGCAAGTGAATGGACCTTGTAAGTACTCTTGTAATCTGGCAACAATCTGGTAAGTATGAAATAACTTGTCTGATTTAAAACACCTATCTCATATGAACATGGTCCGACTTCGACAAGTTATTTCATACGTTTAAGTAGTGGAAGTCGGTTCATATTTTTGAACAATATTTTAGACATTGAACTTATAAAAAACGGGAGAAACGGCACCCGCACCTCGAACTTGCCAATGACAAATCAGGCAAGGTCTCTAGTATGCTTTTGTGTGTCTACTGCATGCTTTTATTCCTGTCTTTGTTATTCATAACGTATTTTAAATGAATAACAAAGTTTTAATTAATTCTCGGTTATTCAGAACAACATCTTCGACTACATCATCACTTACCATCAGGTGAGATAGTAATCAAAGGATAGCCTATAAGCTATAAAAAAAACCATGGGAGTGTTGCATAAGTGTGCATTATAATATAGGTAATATGCTTGTATCAATTTTCTTCACACTATATTATTTATCATGATATAAAAGCGTTCTCTTTTCGTGTCGACGGTTTCGAGTACCTATCTTATTTTTTTATACATTGTATTCATGAACGTATATATTCGAGAGATGTGCCGTCGCCAATTATTTTTTGAATAATTTCCATGTTCCAGTTTCAATTAAAGTTTTATTTATTTATTTAAAATACTAATCGCATTTGTTGTGCAACTAAGCGGATATTGTGTATATAGGGACTGTTTGACCTCACCCGTACCACGCTCCTATGACGCATACCCTTACATTACTTCTTGTATATCCCCACACGGGGAGGGAAATACCCACATTTTGCTAACATATATTTGTCTCCATGTAACAATGGGTTAAGTTGTTTCAATCCACCGTGAAACCGGCAATGATAATAGTACTGTACTGTAACAGCCGTCTCGTCCACTGCTGAACACAGCCTCCCCTATTAAGGGGGTATTTGCCATAATCCCCACGCTTGGCAAGCAGCTTGGGGATCGCAGTGCAAGATGACAGTTCTTTAGAAAGTGCTGCTGCCCACCTTTCAGTATTTTTCCCTTTGTCGCCTCTTACGACACCCATGGGATGATTTGGGGAGGTGCAATTCTAACCCGGCACCCCACGGGGGATAATAGTACATTATAAAATTATATAATGATAAGTGCGCGAAGTTGTTTATTATAATCGAGACGGGTTTTAGGCCTGAGATAGAAGATCGATGGCCTAAATGGAGTAGAGGTTGTAATAAACAACGCGCACAAGTTTCATACGAAGTTTTTCCACACACTTGCGAGGAACGAATACGAAAATTTCGATACGAAAATATCTTCTTGATCTTTTTGCTAGCAATAATAATCTGATTAAGAAGGTTAATAATTAAATCTTCTAAAGTTCTACTTCTTTTATATGAAAAACGAACGAAACAAACTACAATCTCCTTGGTGAGTAGTGTGGAATTGTTGTTTTTTTTTCTATTTAAAACACTAGTGCGGTAAAGTAAAAAAAAAACACGAGTGCGTAATAGACTATATTATGACACTCAAATCGGTGCATTTAAAGGCCCGTAACGAGCGAGTGTGTTAAAAATATTGTTACACATTAACTTATAAAACGAGCTCCGACTCGAGAGTATTTACCACGTTTCCCACTGGTCTCCATAGCAACTGCCCGCGATAACTGAAGCACCTACGAGTCATCATATCAGCCTATTGCCGTCCACTGCTGAACGTAAGCCTCCCCCAAAGAGCGCCAACCATCCCGGTCCTGGGCAGCCCGCATCCATCCACCGCCCGCCACCTTCTTCAAATCGTCGGTCCACCGTGCGGCAGGACGTCCTACGCTACGTTTGCCTAAACGTGGTCTCCACTCTAACTCATGCACCTACGAGTGGAGTTCCTCAACAAAAGTGATTCAAAACCTTGGTTCGATTCTGCCCGTACCACTTTTTTGTGGCAGTAGGGTGAATCTGGTTTGGTGGCTACAGTTTTGTGCTTTATTGTATTAAGAGTTTATATGGGATCTATTGTAGTTTCGAACATACTTTTTTGACGTATTAGGTGTTTCTGTGAAATTTTCAAAAGACTCAAAATAGGTGTGGGCTACTTGCGGTCCGCACACTGCCCGAAAACCTTGTGTAGATATGTATATATAACGTCACAGCAGCTAGTTTTCTTATAAATTTTTAAATTATAGTAAATTCCAATATAGCGATTCATTTGTTTTAGCGCCTTTTTTTTCTTTCACATATTCTGTTCAAAATATGGTATATTACCGGCGGTATGCCTTTATTAACAAACTACTACGAGCTACGAGTATATACAAAACTACAGCTACTACAATAAAAGCATTTAAATCCTATAAGTCATTGCAGACTTACAGGCAGTCCAAATGCTCTAGCCCACTACCAGTTGGCAGCGTGCCCAGCATGCTGGCGGAATTGCCCCGTTGAATTGGTATATGGTTACTTTAAAATATTGGGTTATTTACGAATACGAGTTCCACCGTATCTCCAGCGCCACAGACAAATCTCGAAGGATTAATAATATGTATGAGGTATAAGCTACCGTAAAAGAAAATACGTTAGATAAGTTACATTTAGTAGTTATTCTAAAACTGTGGTTAAGGTTGAACTGGCCGGTCACTTCTCCATACAAACGTCGTAGGGTGATCACTCCTTTATTTGAGATTTTAGGTCTAGACTTAAGCTTAATACCGATTGATATCGTCATTATCTAGGCTTGTATGATTCCAAAATTTTAATAAGATAATTTAGTTTTAAGTTATGAACCTCGACAACTTTATATGAAAATGTTTCGAGGCTTATAATTCTCAAATAAATTATTTTATATAAATTTCGGCATCATACAAGCCTATATAATGACGCGATCAATCGGTGTTATGCTTTATTTTGGACCTAAATCCTTTAATAAGGGAGTGATCACCCTACAACGTTTGTATTGAGAACGGGCCGGCCAGTTCACCCTTAAAATGCTCTAGGTGTTCTTATAAATAAATAAATAAAAAATGTACCTTATACTACTGCCAGCGTTGATCTTCCATCCGTTCCTCCTTGGGAAAGAGCTCTGTTCTTTTCCAAATCTGCAGCTATGACACACAATATTAGTAGATTGCAGGCGTGCTGCTGATTTGGCGCATTATTTAAGTAGTGTGCTCGCTAGCCGCCCGATTGCCCACTGCTGAACACAGTCTCTCCGATTTAGGGGGGGTTTTGCTATAATCCCCACGCTTGGCAGTCGTCTTGGGGATCACAGTTTAAGATATCAGTTCCTCAGAAGGCGCTGCTGCTCACCTTCCGGTATTATACCTTTAGTCGCATCTTACGACACCCACAGGTAGAAATGGATGGGTGACATTCTAACCTGGCACAAACAAACCCAATTGCCAGCGCGTTTTTTGAATTTGGAACAAAGAGCTTGTATTAAAATTGTATAAAAACTTATTGCAGGTGTGCTGGGTGTCATTTGGATTTAAGTCTCTTTCACTCTTTCTTCGATATTGGCACGAGTTCCTCAATGGTTCCGAAGGGTGAGGTGGATGCACTCCACCAGATATAAAACCAGAAGCCAAATATAATAAAAAATGCTTCCAGTGAAAATACATTAAGTATGCGAGTAAGAAAATTTTGACGCGTGAAGATTGCGTGGCAACATAAAGCAGTTTTTACTGCCCCAGACGATATAGATAAATAAGTGCGGTAAGTTGAAAATTACAGCCGAAGCGATAAGGAAGCAGAGGCTGTAATTATCAAAGCGCGTGTAATACGTGCGCTTTGGTAAAAACAAGCATGTCATACGACGTTTTTCAACACACTTTCGAGGAACAAATACAAAAATATTGATACGAAAATATTTACTATATATTTTGACAGCAATAATAATCTGATTCAGAAGGTTTATAATTGAATCTTCTATAAAGTTCTACTTCAGTACATAAAAAACTCTTTGGTTTGTTTTTAAATGTAAAACTAATGAAACAAACTACAATCTTCTTGGTGAGAAGTGTGGAAACGTTGTTTTTTTTTCTATTTAAAACACAAGTGCGGTAAAGTAGTAAAAAACACGAGTGCGTTATAGACTACATTATGATTATGACACTAGAATCGGTGCATTAAAGGCCCATTACGAGCGAGTGTGTGTTGAAATAGTAGATTATGATACAAGTGAGCTAAGTTGCTCATTATACACGAGGCTGTGTGTTGCAGTCCGAGCCGTAGGCGAGGGCGTAAATCAGCCGAATGTATAAAGAGCAAGTTGCTCACGAGTTTCATACGCAATTTTTCAACACACTTGCGAGAAAAAAAATTATATTGCACAAATGCGATACAAACAACATACGAAACAACAACAACATTATAGGAAATCAATTATGGAAAATAGCGCACAAGTTTTTTTTTTTTTGCGCGCGGCAAATTTATGTTGTTTGATTACATATAAACCTCTTTGATGTTACAAATATGTATTACCCGGTTAAATTGAAAATGCTCTGTTTACTCGCATATAATTTGCAATTAAGTACTAACTTAACTTTGTAGGGATAATTTTATTACGCACTAGTGTTTAATATTATTATGCACGAGGGTGTTATAATTCGGTGTATGGCCCTACGAACGATACAATAAAGCTCACTTTACGAGCAAGGTGTTGAAAATGTTATTATATTTTGACTCCAACTTGTGCTCGGCTGCTACAATGCTATTTCATATTTCGCAGCCATTGTAATAATGTAAGTACTTTTATTAATGAATTTTAAAGCTTATTTTAAACAAAACAGCCATGTATTCACAAAACCCACAACCACTCGCTACAAAGTTCACGGATCAACGGTAGAGTAACGAGTATGTAAATGCCTGCCACGAATACACACAAATAATCCTTTGACTGGTGCCAAAAAGAAACGTTGAGTGGAAACCAGAAAAATCGGATGAATATTCGTGGTGGATAGAGAATATATCCGAACAAGTTTTAAAAAATGCTCGGGATCGTGCCTATTCATCTGTTCTCGGTCATTGCACTACAATAGAGATACGACTATAAAAGCGAATAAATTTGAAGTTTGTCTTTTTTTTATTGATATGCGGATGTAAAACAAAGAACTGCTTTTTTTTTTACTGTAGGTACATGTGCAAGCCTTTGACCACAATCTCACCTAATGGTAAGAGATGATGTTGCCGAAGGAGTTAACAAGCTTAACCTAGAATTACTGGCTCTCAAGAACAGCTGCCGCAACACACCGTTAGGTGTGGCCGAAAGATTTTCTACTTATCTTCTTGAATTTGTCGCCAAGCCCCTAACAGTGTGTTTCGGGAGCAGACTTTGAGTTTACCCATCAACCCGAGACGTTTAGACGATGGAGTACATGATATGTGTTAGGAAATATCTAAAGCCATACAATCCTCCGAAACGTGCTTCGCCGTCTTGATAGGGGACTACAACGCAAAATTAGGCAAAAAAAGAATAATAAATTAATATAAGACGATGAGAGTGAAATTGAGACCATTTAGATATTGACAATGGAACCATAAAGGCCGGCGATTGGTCGATTTCACGAAAAGAGGGAACTGTTTTGATGAATTCGTTCTTGGAGAAGCTACCATCTAGGAAATGGATGTCGTTTTAACCTCGATGTTTCAACCGAAAATAATATCGAGTTTATCATGACAAAGTGATTAGTTAATGATATATTATATGAGATAAGTAGAGTAAAACTGTCCGCGATCACTGTAGTGCTAGAAGCACATTAAATATAAACGTTCAGCTAGAGAGGTCTCGTCTGATAAAGTCCACGCTCCATGCTTAAATCCAAAACCCAGAAAGCTTAAATCTGAAATTACACAGCCGCTTTCAGTGCCTAGCTAAATAAGAAACAGTGGACGAGATAAACAATGGGTTGGTAGAAACTGTCAAAGCGGTAGGGTCTTTGTTCAGTAACACCCCCCACCAAAATAAACCTAAAAAACCTACCTAAATTCTCTCGGATGGAAACTTCCAGCTTAACAAACTAATCCCAGATCTCAATACCGGTCTTGAGGTGGGTCTCAAGTTTAATATTTTCGTGATAGACGTTCCAGGGGACCAATTCTCACCTAATATAGTAGTAATAACTTAAATCTTCCCATTAAATTTTAAACCTCCACGTCAGTTAAGCAAGCTTACAATTGGTAACGGAATCGCACGGCGTTTTGATGATATCATAACAAATTGTTCACTCTTTTCGCGCACTCTGACTCTATAACGTTCCATAAATAATTGTAGTTCGGAACAGTGCGAGCGGAATAACTCAATATTAGAAACATCTCGTGATAATCCCTTACTTGTACATCCGTGATACATATTTCTTTCGTTTTTTAAGTAGAATCAAAATAATATTGATTGACGCGATTGTGGGTCGGTGATAGTTCGTGTCTACGAGTGATTTTATTAAGCATGCAACAAAAAGTTTTTTTGATAGTTTGGTAAAATCTGAGAGTTGGCCCCCAGGACTCTATTGGCAGGAATAACATTTAAACTTTTGTTGAACGTCATAGCTAGAGTAGCTTTTTTCTACTCTGACATACTATGAAGATTTTATTCTAAAATGAAGTTGCATTTTTACTTTTCTTATCACAAATTTTATCTAACTTATCCCATTGCTAAGCGATCTCTATCTTTTTAGGGCTATAGTTTATGTTATCTATTTACATAATACATACCTAGTTCTAAACTGACACATTATTTCTTTTACAACAATTATTGGTCGTTTTATTGTGTACTTATATAATTAGCTTTGACTTTTATAACTTTTATGGTACAATTTCTTCCTCATATCTGATTCCGTATCGCATCATTAAAAGTCTTATTTCCTATAATTAAAGTAGTTTTGTAAATCACGACTATGAGTTCCAAATACTTTCTTGGAAACGGTTTTGAATTTCCAAGTGGATATTACATCGAGCACTACTCGTTAATAAGTAAGGAAGCAGTGAAGGCTATTGGACCAACCAATATATAAATTTGCTGTCGTATCGACTTTTCAAGTCTTTTCAAGTTTTCGACTACGACAACGACTTCTGTTCTTGTGTTCCTGTCTTACTCGTAGATGTTGTTAGCGTAAACATATCATTCAAAATATGTTATTGTGTTTCGTCCAGTGTGTTAGAGAAAACATTCTGTATGACCCTGAAACTGTGCCCGGTGAAAGGCAACAGATTCGCCCCCTATTACATGATACCAAAACCTATAAATTATATTAGTATATGTGTTAAGCACGTTTTATCCCCGCCATTTTATACCTATTGGCTCTTTGTATTTTGAAAGCGGCAGCGGCGTTCTAAACTACATTACGGCTAATAAAGTTAAATTGTCAACACGCACAGGAACATTCACGCTATAATATCGTGGCTACATTCGTATGAAGCTGGATTGTTTTAGTCGTAATACAGATTTTTACACCAAACCCAAGATTTCTTAAGCATTCTGTTTTCACACTAATATTATGAAGGCGAAAGTTTGTGAGTGTGTTTTTAATGTTTGTTGCTTTAACATATTAAAGCTGTTTCATTTATGTATCACGAGTTACGCCCCTCAGTTTCACCTGCGTGATGATGAATGACGATAAAAAGTATATTTTTCGTTATTCCAGCGCATCATCTACCTCCATACTAACAAACATACAAAGGTAACGAACATACTTTTATAGCATATTTTTATGCCAAAAAATATTATTATTATTTTTATTTATTTATTCAATTACAACGGTTACAAACACCACTTACACTAACGATAAACAAAATATAAAAACATAATTAAGCTGCCTCACGTAATACTAGTTCCGTATCCACACCGAAAGGGACCTTTATCAAAGAAACTAGTAGGGGAGAGTGGGGTAATTGGGAACACCTAACTTAAACCTGTTTAAAATAATGAAAGACAACCACTTTCGTAATATGCTTTAATTGAAATAGTAACATTGTTAATCTACCTACAATTTAAAGTAATATTTTTTCATAAAAAAGAACTATTAGATAAAAATAACAAGGAAAATAAAAAACATTAACGTTCCTATTTCCCCAATACTGTGTGGGGTAATTGAGATCTGTCCACGGGGCAAATAAGAACGTAATAGGGTAATTGGGACCGTTATTAGGAACTATTTAGTTTGACATAAGTCACACACGTAACCTGTACTAGCCTGGCCAGTAGTGCATTTTTCATGTGCCCAGTTGTTACAAATGACGCACATGATCCAATCCTCCGTAGGAGGGGATTCATATTTTTCACCGCAAAATATACAATAATATTCCTCTTCTTTTTCACTTTCTTCCAACGCATTCTTCAAATTTCGTACTCCCTTGCCCTTAACTTGTGGCTTCTTATTTACAGCTTTTATATTCTTTACCGGTCTTATTGTTATTTTTTTTTCCTTTTTAATTTTTTTTTCAACTTGTCTCTTTTGTTTTTCCTCTAATTGCCTCTTTATCGGTGTGCCGGATAAAATCTGAGAATGTTTTTTATTTTGTCGCTTAGAATTTGTTGTAATTTTAGGAATTACGGGTACATTGATAATCTCGGCAAGAGGCACAGAAGGGGACTGAAGAACAGTATTTATAGTTTCATTCAAATTAATTTCAATGACAGAGTTGGCACTGGAAATTTGACCTGATGTAGTATCATGAACTGGGGTATTATTTTCTTTATTCTGACTTACGTGAGAGTTGTCTAATGACATGTTTTCGAAGCTGTCTTTAAATTTGTCTGTGTCAATTGGATAAATTCCAGCCGCTCTGAATCCATTGACAGCCTTGCTGATATTGGCTGTTTTGTTGTATGCATTTGTAAAAAGTTCTCCAACCTCATATTGGGTTATTCGTTTGCCAGGATTGTTCACCATGTAGAGCTCGCATTCTCGATTGTATGCCATCTTTAGAGAACTGAAGATTGTGAGGTCCAGTGGCTGCATTTTGTGAGAAACGTGAGGTGGCAAGGATAGGACATGAAGGTTGTGTTCTCGAAGAAGTTCGTATGCTCCCAGGCTAATGTGACTCTCATGATTATCCAGTATTATTAAAACTGGTTCTTCTTTAGTAGGCTTTACAAAAGAGATGAAGTGGCGCAAATAATCAACAAATATGGATTCATTGATCCAACCTGAATCAGAAACCGTTGCAATCATATCGCTATTACAGCCTTTAAGTAATAATTCACTCATCCTCTTCCTTTTAAATATAAACATTGGGGGTACATATGTACCATTAGCACTGACAGCACATACAAGTGTCGTTGTGACGCCACGTTCTCCACTTGTTGCTTTAGCTACCTGTTTTAAGCCCTTAGGAGCTAAAATTTTTGAATTTTTTTGAACAGTGCTTATACCTGTTTCGTCAATATTGAAAATGCGATGACCTGGAAAATTATGTATTGTTTGAAGGGCTTCCAGTTGATCAAAAAACAGTTTAACTTCTGTGGCATTAAAAGCAGTAATTCTGTTAAGTGAAGTAGCTTCTGGAGTCCTTAGGCTGATGGAAGGATGTCTAGACATGAAAGAGTAATACCAGTCTTTGCCTGCTAGTTGTGAGTCTTTATTGAAATTATGATTCAGGTTGTTGGCTTCAGCAAATTTAAATGCAATGCGTCGTAGTGATTTTGGTGTTACGCCATAAAAAGACTTACAGCAATCCAGTATATATTTTTCTAACTGGTCTTCTTGATCTTTATTAAATATAGCATACCGACCTTTTTTTGGTTCCTTGAATATTTGTTGCTTCACTTGCTTAAATAATGTGGTTTTAGGCACTGAGTATTTGGTGGCAGCTTTACCGAAACTAAGTGTTTTACTTCTCACATCTTCGATTGCACGGCGAAGATCTTCAATATCATATTTCGCCGTGGTCTTCCTTGTGTAATTTCGAGGCATCTGAAACAATTTAGAAGATAAAACATAACATAAGAACATATTTTTGCAGAATTAGTAACTAATCGGGGTAATTAGGAACATTCGGGGTAAATAGGAACGTTCTCAATTACCCTCCTGATGACGTTCTTAATTACCCGAAAAGGACAATTGTAATCAAAATGGTCGTTACTCATAATTGTATTATTGATGTACTATAAACTTCACGGAGACTATTAGCAGACATCACATGCCGCCAAAGCGTGAAATATATCTCTTTTAAACTCAAAAAGATGATATTTACATCGAATATAACACATAACAAAAATTGTAACAAAAGTATGAAATATTTTGAATGACTCACCGTGACAACACGCGTGCGGCCTCTCGCTCCCACTGTTGCGGACGCACTGAGCAGCGATTGAAGTGTCTGTTAAACGAGAGCGGGACGGGGTAGTGCGCGGGGAAATGCCTTATACAACTCACAATTACCCGCCGTTCTCAATTACCCATCTCTCCCCTAGTAGTATACGGAGAAACAGACACCGCTGTTTCTCCGTATACTACTACTACTACTCGTAATATACGGAGAAAGAGACACCATATCTAGCGAATCATCGAAATAAGGTGCAAATCGAAAAATTGTATCGTGTAGAATTTTGACACATTTGTTTTAAAACAATTAAAATGTTTTTCTTTTTATTTCCAAGATAAGGTAGCCGAAAATAAACACTTCTTCTTAGAGTGAAATAAGAAATATTCTTTATATATTATTATGTAGTATGATGGTAGCCTTCAAATTTGTCCGTTTTAAACATTATTACTACGGCGTCTTTTCGAAAATTCTATATAGTGTATGTAATGTACCATATACTCCATTAAATCCGCAAAGAAGGCCTAAAACGACCATTTATAATGTAATTTTTACATTATGTTGTGAGTAGAACAAATATAAATATTTTTTTATTCGCATAATATACATAATAGTAGAAAGATGTTCTTCGGCCATCGTGTATGTTAAAGACAAAAAGCATTACCATATACAATCACTATCATATAATATGTAGGATGAAAGTAGAATAATGAAATTATTCGATCCTAGCAACACTGAATTAATTGGAAATGTACTAGTTGAACTGAACAAATTAATCCCCGCGAGACCAGGAAACCACCCTCGGTTTTCACCCAAGTAAGTCAACACCCCGTAGCAACTGTTTGTTTTCCAGTATCGGTTTTTCCTGTTTATTGAGATGGTGCTATTCACTGTCTACAAATATTAGGTTAGCTATATAGCAAATGTAATTAGAAGTTTATTAAATGATCGTGCCCACTTTCTACTTGGTATATTTCTCGTAGTCACCTCTTATAACACGCATGGGAAAAAAATATGGTGGACATCCTAGCCCCGGCACCCCGTTGTGTGCCGCCATATGTCCGTGCACAACAGTACATAAGCGTGAGTAATAGCATTTATCTATGCTTATCCAATCGTGTCTTTTTAGGTACTTTTGGATATTCGTGAAAGTACTGTTTGGCCCTTGCATTTCATTTCGGGCCCTTATGTTAGTTTTTCCTTTACTCGATTTTTATATACCTGCACTGGTGCATCCTTCTTTATAAATTCATAATAGAACATTGTACATGGGTAGAAAACGATCTATTTCTGTTCGAGAGTATGTTTACTTTGTAAACTCGAGAACAGAAATAAAACTTTCTCCTCTCGGAGATACATAGTGCTTTATACCTACTACACTTGATTGATTCATGAGAAAGACTTATATGTATAATAGATGCATAATATAGTAGATAAATACTGATTATTTAAGAGGTTTCTAATGTGATGTCGTTATAAACACATTTTTTTGAAAACGCTGACTGTACCTAACCTACCCTTTGAAATAGATCAAAATAATACACTACAGTATTTAATTGTACACCATAAAAAGGTCTACAAAAAAGTCTGCGATGTCTATATTTTAGAGATAACCCACATAACTATTTATCCTTTACTTTTTACGAGAAGTAATGGCTTATTTACGAAGCAATTTTAAGCAATACAGCATTAATCCTTATCCAATTAAGCACCTTAAATACATTGTTCATTTAATATAGATCAATATGGCCCTTTACAGCATTTAATTTCAATGAACATTTTCGAAGATATTACAAATTATTTAACATCAGTATTGCACCCTTGCAAAGCCGAGGCGGGTCACAAGCGTACTGTTATATTATCAAATTAGTAAAAAACAAAAAAGGATGGTGACGACTGACCCAACTAAACCAGGTCGCGTTCATGAATGTTTTAGGTATTGTTTTAACTGTCAGCCGGTTTTACATTATATAACAATATCTGTATATTTTACAGGTTGAGTTAAGATATTCAAATCAATTTGTATAATTTTACATAGATTTGGCACAGCACGCAAAACGCTACAAAGTCAATATAAAGAAAAAAAAACTCAATGTCATTTTCTGATCGTTGCAGTCAGTAGTGATGACATAGACATTTGTTTTAGTGCAATGGAGTTTAAACATACTTTTTGTTGCAGTCCGAAATACACTATTGGTACATATATCAAACGCAGAGCTGATCCGAATTGTTCGTCATGAAAAGTTTGCGCAGCAGAAAAGTGTATGTCCTCCAAGACGCCACCATACAGTGCAACACTCTTAGTACTTACGGCGTGGCACGGCTGTCCCGTGGATAGGCTCCATAAGCACTCCCTGCTAATAGTGTTCTTCGAACCGAGCATTTGTTTTCTTACAAATCTATAGCTCAATTGCCACCACATTTAAAAGTGAAAAGTTAATAATTTCAGACCTTTTTGATTTGTTTTACATGTCATAATTAAGTCTTTCAAATGGTGTTACATAGTTTAAATCCGTTACTTATTTTAGCTAGTAAGATAATAATTTATTTTAAGATGGATTGATAATGTCAAACGGCCATGAGCTTGCATATTCTAATCGGTCCATTTATTAGTACTTTTAGCAGTGAGTACTTTAGTTCGGTTGGCGTAATTTGGACCGCACCCTTACTGATCGAATTGAACGGCGATGAGTACAGTCCCACCAACTTATCTGTTCAGGCGGCAAAAAAAATAACTACAGCATTCCTTCAAATTGTGACAGTTTGTAGTTGATTTCCTTGATCAGTAGCGCCCTCGAAAACTGCACAGTTAAGTTGGTGGTACTATAAAGACTAAAGTCCGTTTGTGACCTATCGACTAGGTATACGTGTCGATGCGTGCAATGAGGGTGTAAACACTACGTTTTAGACGCGTGTTTGGATTTCCAATTAATATATATCGTAATAAAGCACTAACACAGCCTTTAAATCGGTAAAACTATGACGACAGGTACAAATAACTTCTTGTCAGACCCATCCATTCAGTGCTATGATAGACAATATTGGAAGGTACAAAACCTCTGACTATTATTTTCCGCCGACTCCTACGTACTGGATTTAATAAGCATGTTTATTCTAATATCTTGGATTATCAGTAATAAAAGGTATCCCGACTGTTCGCCACATACTGTTTACAAAAATGTTGTGTCTCAAGTTGTATGGAACGGCGACATCCTTCTTTAACCAAACAAAATAAATTCTCGCGTGTTTTTTCGTAATGCAGAAAAAGGTTTCCAACCTCCTTTAATTGAAAATCGAGTACAAAAGTCCTACCTCTTTTTCTTGTATGGATTTTCATATATTTGTCCATATAACATTTCTTCACTGCTACGGTGGACAAGAAAGAAATTCTATATTACTTTTCCCGCCGCACATTTATAAGGGAGCAATGACGTTTTTGAACGAGCAATGAGGCTCAAGTACTTTCTGAGATAAAAGACTTATATTTAAAGCGATGAACCAATTACTGGCGGAACGTACAGCACTATTTAAAATAAATTATGGGCAACTAACAAAGTTAATTTGTACATCTTTGTGATTTCCTTTAATTTTAAAGCAGATTTATAAATTATACGTAAATTTCATTATAAGATAACTAAACGCCGCCGTAAGCATGAGCTTTGTAGCAAGCGTTCATACCCGTAACTACACATTTAACATAAGTCATTAGAATTGTTCATTAGCGAAATATTAATAAATCCTACTCTGTATTAAAAAAAAACCTACTATCAACATTGAAAAGTATGAAATTTGCAATTTCGTTTACATATAATATGACATGTTTTCTCCTATTGTTTTGATTTTAAGTTTATTACAGAACCAATTATGATGAAATTCCTAGGAACTTATCAGAATATATATTATTACAAAAAAAGATATTCCACATCAATCTATATACAACTGTCTGATTTAACAACAAAAATGCAACCTAATTTAGCACCCTCAGAATATATGTGTAACATAATGCAAAGATTTATTTATGTTGCTAACTTTTGTTTTATACACTACTAATTTCATAACAATAGTTAAATAACGAGAGTCCGGAGTAGCATGACCCTTCCAGGCTACAGGCGCTGAAATAAAAAAGCACGGTCACGGCCTGGCCCGGCGCGGACGTGTGTTGCATATATCATCCTGCGCCATTTCATAACACGTAGGTACTAAACGGTCACAACGTCATTCGATATTTCTTTAGTCTCAATATCATGTGTTTTTAATATAACCGTCGAAATAATACCGTCGTAATATATGTCTAGAACATAAATTAGTTTCTAACTAATTTATGTTCTAGACAATATACTTAGAATTTCGACGGTTATATTAAAAACACATGATATTGAGCCAGTCTGATAGTCAAATAGCCTATAATGTTCTAGACAATATACTTAGAATTTCCACGGTTATATTAAAAACACATGATATTGACCCAGTCTGATAGTCAAATAGCCTATAATAATATTAACACGTTCTTACAAATCAGATATTATCAATACATATATATTATCAATATATACACATAAGTGGAAGACTGGGAAAAACATTTGTGGTAAAAAAATATGTCTTTAATATTATTATGACTATTTTAGGCTGGGAAGAACATTCTCAGTCTTACCATATTAAAACACTTTGTTATTGCAGGCGACTGTACCTTTGTTAAAAGTGAACGGCTTATCGATATTATAATCGGGTTTCATTCGGGGAAAGTGCGACATATCTACATAGCTTTATTCCATTTGTCTCCATAATTTCATTGGCCATCGGAAAGCCTCCATACATGATTAATATTCCCATCAGTGCTTGTCCCACATTCGCTATGCATATGGCTAAGGTATGGTGGTGTAGTATATATTATATACGAGTATAAATGCCTACTAAATATATATAATCGGGTTTGGGTGACCGCTAGTGACATTACTACTGAGCGCATCCATACTTCGGGGGGCACGTTAAGCCATCGGTCCCAGTTGTTGTCTTAGGATGGAAGTTGTTATAGCATGGTGGTAGTGTTTTGCGAGTACCCGCCTGACTAGTAGAAAATAGGTCACCAAGCACCTAACGGTGTATTTCAGCATCTGTCCTTACTGTATCAACGGGATTGTCCGCTGCTGAACATACTCTCCTCCATTATAGCAAGGGTTGCCGAAATCCCCACGCTTGGCATGCGTCTTGGGGACCGCAGTGTTAGATATAAGTTCCTCAGAAAGTGCTATTAGCGAAAGTTAATAATGTTACAAACCAACCATAACCTAGAAATGTGATTCACGAGTAAGCCTGTTCTTAAACTGACATAGAAATGCATGCACCGTCATATGCTTTGGTTATATATTTTGTAAGAAAAGAACTGACCCGTATGTTATTAAATTATGATATATTGTCCCACTAGAGCATTATTGATGCCATAATAAAATTGCCTATGAGATTACGTGCACAAAATGCCCGTGGGATGGCTGCGCTTGCTATTCTAGCTAAGTACATTTCTTCTCATCAGGGGTGTGAAATATTTATAGGGAAAAGCAGAAAGGTAGCGGCATTTTCAAAGCTGTTAACACATACACTAAGATCGTGTTCTCGAGTTTCAAGACGAAATGACGTCGAAAAACGTTACATGACGAAACTTCGTTTTGAAACGTTTTTACAATGTGTCAAAGAGAGATACTAGCTTATGTTTTTCTTATAAACGTTTTTCTATCAAACGTTTATAAGACCAAGTACGGGTGACCTATCGATACGAAACTAAATACATACATCATTATAATCTCTAATAACAATTGATATCATAACAATTTTATTATTTTTGATCTTTGATGACAGGTTTTTAGCAATGGGTTCCCGTTGTTTGACTATTATAATAATATGACCTGTATAAAATGAAGATTTATTTTTCTGAAAGTAATATACATTTAATGCTGTTTAAAAATAATATAAAAGTATAAATTGACATAAGTGTCGCGTATGTTTGGCGGACAGCAACAAGTGTAGCGGCCTGGCTGGAACAAAGTACTCGTTAGTCCACATTGAGGTACTAGCATACAATCTTGCAGTTAGGTTTAGCAGTGATGCTAGGGTTGTTTAGTTGATATAGATACCTCTCGGACCAAGTAGTTCAAGCGCTGCCCCAAAAGACTGTTGTAGTCATCATTTTAACTAACCACTTAAAATACCACTTGTTTTAATGTATGAAATACAATGATACAAGTGGTATTTTATGTTTTTTTGCAAATTAAAGTACCGTTGCTCGGGGTTAGTAGACACTCCCTTGCTAAAGGCTTCACCCAGATGTTAATATTTTAATAGTTTTTGTCTAGTATCATACACTTTTTAAACTGGAGCATATCTGTCATGTGAATTAAAACCGTGGTTTGAATTTGCATCGCATTACAGTCATTGACATCCCGCTTCATTGAAGCGCATATTATCTGACTACGCGTCATTAGTCATTAAACGCGTTATATAATAGTACATTATGCAACAAGTGCGCGAAGTTGTTTATTACAAACGAGATGGAGTAGAGATTGTAATAAACAACGCGCACGAGTTTCATACGGCGTTTTTCAACACACTTGCAAGGAACGAATACGAAAATTTCGTTACGAAAATATTTTCTTAATCTTTTTGATAGCAATAATAATCTGTTTAAGAAGGTTTATAATCAAATCTTCTCAAGTCCTGCTTCAGTAGGTAAAAACTCTTTGGTTTGTTTTTATATGAAAAACGAACGAAACAAACTATAATCTCCTTGGTGAGAATTGTGAAAACATTATTTTTTTTCCATTTAAATCACTAGTGCGGTAAAGAAAAAAAAAGCACAAGTGCGTAGTAGTAATAGACTATATTATGACACTAAAATCTGTGCATTAAGAGGTTCGTTACGAGCGAGTGTGTTGAAAAAACAGTTTATTTTTACATTTAACAGGCTTACTTTTACTTTGAACTACCAGTTGCTGGCGTGCCCAGCATGCTGGCAGCATTGCTCCGCTATATTATAATGCTTATTTGTTAAAGATTACAAATCTTATTTCTTATACTCATTGAGCATTTGGATTGCCTGTAGGCCTAAAATGGCTTTTAGGTTGATTTAATGCTTTCGTTGTAGTAACTGTGGTGTTGTATTAAATCTGTGATTGGACGGAAATCTTAACACGATAAAGTACGCTTCGTAAGTATCCCCGCTCGATGAAATTACCGTTAGGAGAACGCTGAAGTAGACGCGATCTAAATTTGAATTTATACACAACAGGGATCTTACTCCTTTCTAAAAGTAGTTTTGCTCATCTAGTCCTATGGTCCAATTATGTAATTTAGATATATATATATATTTGTTGTTTATTGTTGTTGTTGATATTATAAATAGGTATTGGAATCAAATCTTTATTTGATACTGATAATAAAATCTTTATATCGCGTACGCTACGGAAATTATTGTCCATAGAGCAAAGTAATGTATTACAAATTTATAGAGGACGTTAATATCCACAAAACAGTACGCAATTCTATAAGTCTAACTATTACTGTTACGTCACAATAACAACTATTTTTTATGTAAAATATTCAAAAAAAGGGTGCAAAAGTCGAGCAAAAGCCTTCAAAGATTTGCAAAATGGTAGCGATACATAAAATTAATATTTGTTCCATGTAAGGTGCTTCTCACACAGTGCTTCTATTATAAAAAGCGTTATGTCAAAAGCACATCAACACATTTTAATCAAAAGAGTAAGTCCAATAAATGGCAGCCATGCAGAATCCAATAAGCATTTTTTTTTATTTTTCAGTTAATACAGCTCGCCTGCCAGCCGCATAGTCATTTAATAGAGCATTGGGCGGAATATTTAAAAGCTTCTACCCCCTCTCTCGTGCCGCTACCACCGAACCTGTGCGATAATTAAAAATCGGTAATTGGATCAAATTGCAAAGCCCTGTCGTGCTGCGCCCGTTGCCGTTATGGGATACATATTTTATTTTGCAGTAAATTATCTTCCTATTCAACCAAAAATATATCATAGAAAAAATTAAATGATTCCTTCATGCTTTTCCTTCTAGTCAGGACTATATATATTTAGAATATATATAGTCCTGATATAGAATTATATATAGAATTTATTGTATATAATTATATTATTGAGTCTTGCGCTCACAATTTTGAAAAGCACTAGTTTTGAGGCTGTTTTATACCTGGAAGACGTGTTGTTTAGAGACTAGTCTTGATTTTTTTCTGTATTTCACTAGCCAGATCTCATTGTATAATTAATAAAAAATATATATAATTGAAAAATTATAATTGCTATATTACATTGTTTTTAACTCATGTGCCAATTGAGTAGCTTTTTTTTCATTTGATCGCTCAAAACACTTATTTAAGATTAGAAGGAGTAACATAAAGATATAGTTATCTTACATAAACATATACATATCGTCACGCCGTTTTTCGAAGGGTTGGAACCACATTTGACCATTTACAAATGTCTTCTGGAAACAGCCCGGAAACTACATGTTACAACTGAGAAAAACATATACAAGTTTAGCTGCTGATTACAGGTGCAGTTTCATGGTTCAGCAAAACTGTACTGTTCACTCAGTCATTAGTTGTTAGTGTCTTTTCCCCAATAACTTAACCAGCTACAGTATCCTTGACGCCTAAACAGTATTGGCACACTACAACTTTCGGTCACATTATCTGATACTGCGATTGTACCAATCAAGGCGAGTTCTTACCACTCCGTTACACGCGGTCTTATTTATCACGTCAGTAAACGCGCGGGGCACCACCGTGCCCCTTTTTTAAATGAGGATTACTTATATAATAGAATATAAATGTAAAATATTATTAGTGTTTTCAAATCAGTGTTTATTAATGCTTAGAACCGTAACAAACTTATTTTTTGCAAAATATATAAAAATACAACAATGTATAGATTCACTTGTAGTGTTGTTTTGGTTGAATGATCGCTTTTTCTATTCAAAAGGTAGGAAATAAGGGAACTGTAGTATGACTAATGTGTTGATAAAAAATAAACCCGTGCACTATCGTTGTTACTGCTACAAATACATCAGGGTATAGGGGACAGCTGTTTAAGAAGATGACATTTTGGGCAGAGATGACCAAGGCAGAGGTCAAGCCAACCTATGCCAAGGTCACTTCCAAACCCCCACCAGAAAGAAAACCAAATCACACTCTGATAGTGTCAACAAACAATCCTGACAGCACAGCAGAAAATCTGGTGAATAGGATTCGTGAAGCGCTGGACACGAAAACAACCGGAGCTAGGGTCGACAGAGTACGGAAAGCTAAGAACCGGAAGGTGGTTCTGAGCTGCGGTACTATGGAAGACCTCAGCCTGGTGCAAAGTGGAAAAAAACAAACTTATTTATTACTTTTTTATTATTACTTATTATCATTAGTTATCTCGAAACTGGGCAGGATGATTTAAATCTTTCTGATATCTTGCCCAGCTCTTAAATCAAATTATCCCCATACGAGTAACATGTGCGTAGCAACCCACTGTCCCTCGGCCCACAATGCAATTGCAGCAATATTGCAATATAGCAATACTGCCTTGGCTCAGGAAATGACGTTTCGGTAAGCAAAGGCAGGCCAGGGTCATCGTGAGGAGAAGTATCGGTGTTCGTAGGCAAGTTGAAGTCATCGTGATCGAGAGAAGAATCGGTATGCATTAGCGGGCCTGGAGTTCGTCTTGGGAGGAAGAACCACCGAAATACATTAGGAAAACGAAAACGCAACAAATCAAACGAGGGAGAGCTGTTGTTCAAAACACTGCCAAAGCAAGGTAAAATTAATAACATTAACCTGACATCGGTGATAGCTAGATCGTTTGATTTCTTCACACTAGTTTTTTCTTCTATGGATGGACTAGTGTGGTTTGTACACTCGCCTTTCGTCAATTTAGTTGAATCGTGTTGAAAATATAACTAAATAGTCTACTATTTAGTTACATTTTCAACACTTGACTCTAGTCAAGTCACAACAGTCACGTTTGAGTCTAGTCACATTCATTACAAAGTAATATTTCACAAAAAAAATGTTTTAATTGTATACTTTAACACTTAATACAAGTTAGTTATTGGCAGCACTGTATTATGAAAGACCGATGTATGTGCGGATATTATCAGTTAAATACTTTTATTACTTATTTTGAATAGGTTTATGTTGGTACAAAGGTAAAGCACAGAAATTAATTATAAATTCAATCTGATTTACAAATGTACTTTTTTTCGGGCACCTTGTTCACGCACAGCCGAAAATGGACAATCTATTAAGGAGTGTATCAATAATATTAAGGAGTGTATATACAACCGATAGATTATCCATTAGCTATTATCTTACTTGTTTGTTCGTGATAATTTTCGATTATCGAACCTTCCAAAGTCTGACACTTTGGAAGGTTCGATCTAGGAAAGGAACTGCATAGAAGAATAACTTTTTTCATGAACTGCCTCTCAAACACTGTTGCAGACCGTTAGGTGAATGATGGAGGAGTTTTACTTATTGCTGGTTGTTAAATTTTTTATTAACAACAATACATTTTATTTGAACTATAAACAAATCATCTATTTCCGATAGTTTTGGCTGATGTATGTAGTGAATGCATTTAAGATCTCCAAATCAATATATGGTAGGATTCGTTCGGAATCCCTTTATAAATTCCGAAATTATTGACTTTTTAAACGTTTCACATTTTCGACCAAACGCCGATTACTGATGCCCACGCCGTCTCCGATGCTGATACCGTCGCTGATGCTGTGCCGATGCCGAAGCTGACGCCGACACCGACGCCGATGGCGACATCGACACTGAAGCCCAGGCCGATGGTAACGCAGACGCCGACGCTGATGGCGACATCGACATCGATGCACAGGCCGATGGCAACGCCGACGACGACGCCGACGACGACGCCGATGGTGACACCGTAACTGACGCCGATGCCAAACCGACGACGACACCGACGCCAACGCCGACACCGATGGCAACATCGACACCGACGCCCAAGCCGGTGACGACGCCGACGACGACGCCGATGGCAAAATCGACACCGACGCCCAAGCCGGTGACGACGCCGACGACGACGCCGATGGCGACACCGTTACTGACGCCCATGCCATACCGACGACGACGACGACACTGACGCCGACGCCGACACCGACGCTGATGATGACACTGATACTGACGCCTAGGCCGATGGTGACACCGACGCCGATACCGTTGCAGACGCCGATGCCAAACCAACGACGTCGCCGACGCCCACACCAACGACGTCGCCGACGCCGACACCAACGACGTCGCCAACGCCGACACCGACGCTGATGTCGATGCCAACACCGATGCTCAAAAGACGCCAAAGCTGGCGCCGATACCGACGGCGACGCCGACCCCGATGCCAATGCTGATGCAGCCAACGCCGACGCTGTTGCCGACGCCAAGCCGATACCCACGCCGATGGCGACATCGACACTGAAGCCCAGGCCGATGGCGACGCCGACGACGACGCCGATGGCGATGCCGACGACGACGCCGATGGTAACACCGTAACTGACGCCGATGCCAAACCGACGACGATGCCGACGCCAACGCCAACGCCGATGGCAACATCGACACCGACGCCCAAGCCGATGGCGACGCCGACGACGATGCCGATGGCGACACCTTTACTGACGCCCATGCCAAACCAACGACGACGCCGACGCCGACGCCGATGCTAATGCTGACGCCGGTGCTGAAAAGACGCCAAAGCTGACGCCGATACCGACGCCGACACCGACGCTGATGATGACACCGATACCGACGCCCAGGCCGATGGCGACGGCGACGCCGACGCCGACGCCAATGTTGACGCCGATGCCGACCCCGATGCCGATGCCGATGCTGATGCTGATGCCGATGCCGACGCCGACGCCGTTGCCGACGCCGAAGCTGAACAACATCTTCGGCCACATCACTTACACACTTTCGGTTCAGGTGACTTTTTTTTTTATGTTATTGTGAAGGAACAAGCGCGAGGCCTACCTGATGTTAAGCGGTATCCTCTGCCTATAACAGATGCATTCCATCACAAGTGACGAACTGCACGGCGCCCATCACCTTGAGACATATCTGTTAAGTCTCATTTTGCCTGTTATTTCACTGGCTCTCAAAGACTGCTGCCAGAACACACCGTTTGGTGCTTGGCGACAGATTTTCTACTTGAGGGTGGTCGCTAGACAGGCGAGCATTAGCAAAATGCCCTTCTACCATGCGGTGAAGCTCAAGCTCTTGGCGGGATTGGACTGGACCATGGACCTGCTGCGCGGCAGTCCATAGCCAATGCCACTGAGCCATCACTGCTTCAACGCCATCACTGCTTCAATAAATAGTGTTCAAAGGCTAGCCTATGAGCTATAAATAAATTATAATCAATGTTAAATAAACTTGTACCTAAACAGATCGAAAAAACACATATTATATGCCTTTTACAAGGTGCAAGTACATAGGCACGTAGTAAAATAATTTTCTGCTAATACTAACCTTATATTTGAAATTAATTTAATTGCTTTAAATAGTTATACTACATAGCTGTACATAGCATGTGAGCACAAGATACAATATTGTAATTTATTATCTCAAGATAATAAATTACAATATTTTGGTATGTAATAATAACTAAAAACTATTTCTATTTCTTTTAAGAAGAGATATGAGCTACGCGATAGAAAGAGAGGCGCCTTGTAGTTGAATATAAATGTTAGGTACTTAGCGGTGTGCGAACTGAATTGATATTTATTGCGTCGTAGCAAAGTTACTTATATATTCAAATAACTTTGCAGAGAGATCCTTCTGGTCATTTTTATTCTGTGCCATTGTGCAGCACATAGTGCCCCGCATCACATATTGGTTGAATGCTCCTTAACACGCTTCGTCACCTTTGTATACATCCTAAAGAAGACAGTCCTTTACAGGGACTGTTAGCTATTCTATTCGACTCAAAAACCAAGAACCGAGGGATATTAAAATTAAACACATTAAGAGTGAAACACAGAATATGGTATATTATTGTTCAAACATTATACATTTAAAAAAATCTGTCCTGAGCTATAAGTTTTTGCTGCACGCAACAGTGGAGTATATAGTAAATCTTCAAGAGTATTGCAAACGCCAGAAATTACTTCAACTGATCTGAACTGAACTCAGTAAAAACTAACAGCTTTCGCATATTGGCTTATTGTTTCGGTTTATTTGGGAAGCCACACAATAGATTCTTCATAAAAGCGCTTATCTCTTATACCCATTCAAAATTTAGCAATACGAGACAAAATATTCATTTTTACAAGCTAAGCAAAAAGCTAAGCTTATAAGTAGTAGTAGGTACAACTAAATATATTTTATGTTTCGTCAATATGAATTTCTTATACAAAAAATACAAACATCACGGAGTAAACAAAATCTCATAATAATAGGGCGTATTTCCAGAAATATTCTTTCTATATTTCTCAAGATCTCTTATTGTTATACATTCCAGGAAAATCTACTTTTGAAACAAACTTGCAAAACTTAACAATTAATTTCCAGTATCAAGAAATAATAAAATACTCTGGTAAGGGTCTTCGTTCACTCAACGTCTCATAATCAGACCATCAGTACCTACCGGTCATATATTTTTTCCTTATAATAGTTGCTGTCGCCTTCATCAGATGTCTACGCTGTACAATCAGAAGTTATGAGTTTAATTAATAGCTTGCATTTTTCAATACATTTAACATTTTATCAACTACCTTTATTATAAAAATGTTAACATGCATGCTTCATTTTAACGCACTGAATATTTTATCAGGTATATTTGCTTTAAACTACATATTTTTTAAGACTAGTTTATTACTATTTTTATGTTATTGTGCCAAAACAAGCTCAAGGCCCACCTGAATTTAAGCATCGGACTAAGCTCTGCCAATAACAGATGCATTTCGTTACAAGTCACGATTGCGCTGCGCCTGTCACCTGAAGACATAGTTGTTAAGTCGCATGTGCCTGTAATTCACTGGCTCTCAAGGACTGGTGCACACACTGCTAGGTGCTTGGCGACAGATTTTCTACTTGAGGGGCTAGCCAAGCGGGCATTCGTAAAATGCCCTTCCACCTTGCGGTGAAGCTTAAGCCCGCGGCGGGATTCGAACCATGGACCTGCTGCGCGGCAGTCCATGGCCAATGCCACTGAGCCTTCACTACTTCAAGACCCGTCCAACTGAAGAGTCGGTTGGACGGGTACTGAAGAGCCAGTTGGACGGGTACTGATGAGTCAGTTGGACGGGTTCCTTTATAAACAAAACAAAGGGTATATTTTTTCATGCAGACTTCCTTTCGCTCTAAGAAGCTCAACAAACTAAGCGAGGACTGGGAAAATTAAAACAACAGTAATAAACCATTGTTTTAAAAATACGCAAGACTTCTCGATGAATTTAAGTTAGCCAACAGTTTTATTTACGATGTCTCGACTTAGGCAGAATTACAAAAATATTATTTGTTTAACGTCATTGTAGTCATTAAAAAATATTATTGTTTTTGCTATTGTTATTGGCTTGATCTAGAGCATGGTAAAGTGCACATCACCATCGAGGACTATGACCAGTGGCATATACTACTAAGCGCTTCATGATTCGGGAAGCGCGTTTAAGCAGTTTAATTCATATTGTTGTCTTAGAATGGCAGGCATTTACAATAATGATAAATTAAGCGAAAAAATTGGTAGGCTCCCCACTAGGTGGACTGACGACATCGTGAAAGTCGCGGGTAGCCAATGGTTACAAGCGGCTTATAGCCGTCTTTTGTGGCGCTCTATGGGGGAGGCCTTTGTTCAACAGTGGACGTCTTCCGGCTGATGATGATGATGAAGCGACAAAACTACACACTAATGCAACTTGATGACCAGGCAAACTAAGACCACCTACTAAGCAATACAGATCCAAAGAATAAGAAAATAGAAAACTGGACGAAGACGGTACTACATGGCCGACACCCACAAGATTTAAGCCAACCCTACATAGGCAGAAAAGCGTCAAACATGTGGCCAAAACAGGTAATCTCTTCGCAGAAACTGAGGGGTTTTTAATGCCAATATAAGACCAAGTCATTAATACAAAGAATTATAGAAACTATACAATAAAGGATCCCACAGTAGTTAATGACAAATGCCGCAAATGTAACACCCAGTCAGAAACAATACAACATATAACTGGAGCATGGACAAACTTTTTTGAAGCAGTGATGGCTCAGTGGCATTGGCTATGGACTACCGTGCAACAGGTCCATGGTTTGAATCACACCACGGGCTTGAGCTTCTTTCTTGTACTGCGCCCGTCACACTGAGACGTGCAGTTGTTAAATCTCATATGCCTGTAATTTTACTGGTTCTCGAGGACAGCTGCCGGATTACACCGTTAGGTGCTTGACGACGGATTTTCTTCTTGAGGGTGGTAACTAGCCAGCCGGGCAATCGCAAGATACCCTTCCACCATGCGGTGAAGCTCAAGCCAGCAGCGGGATTCGAACCATGGACCTGCTGCACGGCAGTCCATAGCCAATGCCACTCAGCCATCACTGCTTCAATATGCATTAAAGTTTGATCTTTATAATCGTATATACGTTGATTGTTTCTTGTTTATTAAAGAAGCATGATGAAAGGCTTATAGAAAATTACAATCTTTTTGTACTGTTGAGAACGGCCAATGAATGCAATTTAAATAACGTTGAATATTTTTCAATATTCTTGTAAGCTCAAGCTCCTTCAAGTTAAAGTAGTTTTTCTTCTCGTCTGTTGAAGAAAAATACTTCGATAAAAGAAGCTAGATAGTTAAAAAAACTAAAACGGTATACATCTCAGTATTTTACTTAGGGTTCGGTATCTATAAATTATGTTAAATAACGAAGGTAGCGAAAGGAAGTTAAGCAACGTCCGCCGCGGATGGGTGACCGCTAGTTACATAACTACTGAGCACTTCCGTGCTTCGGAGGGCACGTTAAGCTGTCGGTCCCGGTTGTTGTCTTAGGATGGCAGTCGTTACATCATGGTGGTAGGGCATTTTGCATATGCCCTAGTGTTTCGGCAGCTATTATTGAGAGCTAGTAACTCTAGGTTAGCCTGAATAACATCTTCGACCACATCATCACTTACCATCAGGTGACAAATTGGTCAAGGCTAAACTATAAGGCATAAAAAAAACGTAGTGTAATTACTGAGATGGGTGACCACCAGTGGCATATACTACTTAGCGTTTACATGATTCGAGAAATAAAAACATGAATTTAACTGCTTAAACGCCAGTTTAAATCATGCTGTTGTCTTAGAATGGCTGTCATTATATTTTGTTGGTTACAGAGATTAAAGTTATTCTTGTCTATTTTTATAGTATTTTGGTGAAATTGGCCCTTTGTGATACTTATATACTCTTGTATATGCATTATATGCACTTGTAAGCCTCGAACAAAACAGTTGAAACATACAGCGATCTCTAAGGTACAATTATTATAACAACAAAAAAATATGTCTGATATAATTTAAAAGATCTTTTTTGTTTGAAGCTCTTTTTCTGTTTTCTTTCTATATACTTAACTAAACAGTACTTGTATGGTTCCTAAATAGCAATAAAGCAAAAATGAAACTGAATTCACTTTTCAAGTCGAAGCTACCACTCCGGACTGAAGTCATGAAATTTAAAACATATATCAGTCAGTGTTAGTCGAGACTAACTTACACGACTCTGGCGGGGTACGCACAGATATCGATAACCCGAAAGAAGAGATCGAAAATAAGGGCCTTTGGTCAATAGTGATTGCTCCGTGCTACGTATGGAACTAGTCATACTGGCCACTACACATAAGGCCGCTGGAGATAACAAGGAAGAAGAAAACACTCCTTACCCCAGGGATTAATCCCACAAAAAGAGAGAAGCGATGAAACTGATGTCTAAACCTGACAAGACTAACTATAACTGAAGATAGTATGCAAAATCAATTCAATTTTTGTCATTATTTAACCCCGAATGGTAATGTGAAACAGTTACTTAAAGGACTTCACACAAAATTGACAGACTTTACAAGAGAAGATTATTGTATCATATTAATTGGTGATGAAGATTTAAACGAATCACATGAAAACCTCAAAACAATTACTCACATCAGAGAAATCCTACAAGACATAACTCATACAAATATTATATTATGCACACCATCCTATCAATACGGACACAACACAGACACAATTAACCAAGTGATACAAAACTTTAACAATCTCTTAAGCGAAGATGTACATACCTACAATTATGCCCACTTGATTGATACAAATCGCCACCTGATATATGGATACAGTATGTTCCATATAAAATCAGGAAAAGTAAACAATAATGGACTACGTGCAATTTTTCAATATATTGTTACATGTATACAAAAAATGAAGAAAGACAGAAATATGTATTATACATGCTCTAATAATAAATTAATTATATGTGATGATGAACAATTAAATAACCAGTTTTTTCTTGAATAAAAATATCTATGTTCTCCATCAAAATATCGCTGGACTATTAAATAAATCAGATTTATTATCAATATGCCTGGAAGAACTAATGGAACGTAAGAAAGAGACATCTTGTGTATCACTGAACATTTTATTATGAGCGGAGATGAACATAATGTTACCATTCCAAACTATCAATTAGCCTCATGTTTTTCCCGCATAAACAGCAAACGAGGAGGATCCTGCATTCAAATAAGAAAGGAACATAATTGGTTGGAATGAAGGAATATATCGGACTGTTCAATAATAGGTATTGTTGAGTGTTGTGCTGTAGAATTGTTGGATTATAACGTTGCTATATTGTGTGTTTATAGAGTACCTACTAGTAAGTTTCATTCACAACATTTTGAAATATTTATGAATACTCTGAGAAAAGTATTGCATGAGCTGTCAAAAAGAAGGTATAATAATATCATAGTAGCCGGCGACTTTAACATAGTTATACTTAAAAATAATAATACGACTCTTGACTTTGAATGTTTGCTTTTAAACTTTAATTTAAAACTTTCTTTGAGACAGCCTACAAGAATGAAGAGCCAGACATGCATAGATAATTTTGCGCATAACTTTAAGAACCTATGCCGTGCTGAGGTCATTGAACTTGGTCTATCGGATCATACAGCCCAATTGATTAAATGTCCTGTCAAAAATATTGTTACATCTAAATATTGGCGGGTTAGGAGACGTGACTTTTCTACAGTCAACATTAATAAGTTTCAAAAATGTATAAGTAGTTTAAGATTTGCTGACATTTATAATGAAGTGGACCCTAATGTTGCGTACGAAAAATTTATTAATATCTTTAAATTATTCTATGACTTGTGTTTTCCCTACAAATTAGTAACAATAAAAATAACGAAACCTGTTCGGTGGATATCACGTGGAATCAAAGTGTGTTGTAAGAAAAAAAGACAACTTCTCTGGCAATATAGGAAAAAACCTACTAAATCTAATAACTTTCTATATAAATTATACTCAAATAAATTAAAACAAATAATCAAACTTACCCAAAAGGCACAAAATAATCATAGGATTCATTGCTCATCAAATAAAGCAAAAATGACATGGCATATAATAAATAGCGCTAAGCATAATCTGCCCAGAGGATACATTGATAACATAAAAATAGACAATAAAATAATTACCAGACCAATTGACATAGCTAATTCATTTAATGACTTTTTTGTGAATAAAATTAAACCAACTAAACAATGCAATTCCAATAACAGGACATTTATATTACCCCAACAAAGCTCTATATTTATTCAACCATCACTACCACATGACATACAAAATATTATTACCTCATTAAATAACACAAATAGTGTAGGCTATGATGGTATTTCTACCAAAATATTAAAATCAGTAGCTAATATGGTATGTGAACCTCTCAGTTTTATAATAAACTTGTGTATATGTTCTGGAATATTTCCAGATAGTCTAAAAGTTTCGATAATTAAACCTTTACACAAGAAACAAAGTAAAGATCAAATGGAAAATTACAGACCAATCTCCCTCATTCCTGTCATATCTAAAGTTTTCGAAAAGTATATGTATAATGTACTCTATAATTATTTCGAAAAAAAAAAAATTCTGCAAGGAACAAAAAGGATTTAGGCGAAATAAAACTATAAATATGGCAATTTATGATTTTTTGCAACGAGTCATCACAAAAGTTGATAAAAGAACACCAGTATGCACCATATTTTGCGACATGACCCAAGCATTTGATTATGTAAGACATACCACTCTACTGCAAAAGCTTGAAGGTTATGGTATTAGAGGTAACGTTTTACAATTAATAAAGTCATATTTAGATAACAGGCGACAATATACACAAATAAACAAAATAAATGTTAAAACTAAAATTGAAGAAACTTACACATCTAACGAGCGTAACCCACAATACGGCGTACCACAAGGCAGCGTGCTAGGACCGCTTCTTTTCCTAGCATACATTAATGACCTTCCAAAGGCCACCGCACAACCCATTGCACTCTTTGCAGATGATAGCGCCGTGACCATAGAATGTAGCAATATTGACTCATACAAAACTGACATCGATGTATCTCTCAGAGATATTATTACATGGTTAAATAATAATAACTTAAAAATTAATTTCAATAAAACTAAAATAATTCATTTCAGACAACGCGATAATGATACGCAATATATACCAGACATACAATATGAAAATAATGAAATCGAAAAGGTAGACTCAATACAATTTTTAGGACTAACAATTGACAAAAATCTTAACTGGAAAGAACACATAAATAAATTGTGCAAAAAACTAAATAGTCAAATTTATGCTCTTTATAAACTCTCTACAATAGTTAGTGCACAAGCTCTTTTAACTGCATACCATGGTCTTATCGTCTCAAACATTAGATATGGGATTATATTTTGGGGCAATTCTACTGATGTCGACAAAATATTTAAATGCCAAAAACGAGCTATTAGAGCTATGTTTCGGCTTAAAATGACTGACACATGTGCACCTTTTTTCAAAAAGTACAACTTATTAACAATTCCGTCATTATACATTTATGAAACTTCGATGTTCGTTAAAAATAATCCACATATATTCCATCGGCAATCAGACCTAGTGATTGGAAAAAGACGTGACAACTATAAAATGTGCGTTCAAGGCTCTAGAACAAAATTGTTACGTAAGAGTATCTTCCGTATGTCTGTCACTGTATATAATAAGTTACCAAAATCCATAAGAGAATTACCTGTTAGAGTATTACAAAGAAAATTGAAAACATTTTTATTAAATAAATGCTACTACACATCTAAAAATTCTTGAATGACAAGAACATGACATTTTAAAAACTGTATATTTTTTTTTATTCGGATAACTATTTATGTATTTGTGTTAGTTTATTTTATGATTATTATTAATTATGTAATTTAATTTCATATATTTGATTTAACATGACATATTTACGTAAAATTTTTTTTGACTAATGATAATAATTAATATGCTTTATTTTGAGAATTATTTTGAAAATTAATTTGGTGTATTTAGATATAAAATTAGTCTCATTAATTTAATGAAATTTGTAATAATATGAACATTGCACGCCTTATGAAGGCAGAATACATTGAAACTATATTTATAATAATTATAACATCTTCTGTACATGTATTTCACGCAATAAATAATTTGATTTGATTTGATTTGAAGACCCCCGGCGGTCAGTGTCTCGGTTGCTGATCGGTCCTTTGGGCTTCCCATCAGCGGGTTGTTCCCGCGTACCTGGTGTACGATTCATCTTTAGTTTCAAGTAGTTTACGCGTTTTCATTGTTTATTTTTTTTATAAAGCCAGCGCGCCTTATTTTTTGCACCAAGCAGTAACTTTTGTGTTTTATTTTTTTCTTTGAATATAATTCGATATCTTTAGTCGGAGAGCGAGAAACAATATTGTTCATGTTGCAAAATCATAATCATTACTGCATACACCATGAAAATACAGTCCGAGGAATTCAGAATTCTGTTTCCGACCTGGGATTCAAAAGACGGCGCATGTGGCAACATAATTTTCAATTTCTCATGCTAGATAGTGTTTTCTTGATCCTATTTCCGGGTGGAAGACCCTGCTCCCACCCTACGGCGGGAAAGACTCATATTAATTGCTTCCCTCTATTGACGGGAATTTGCTGGAGGTTTGTTTGTAATAAACTACACACTTGGACTACATATTTATGGTACCTACTTGAAAGCATGCTCACTATTGTTTTTAAGGTTGAACTGGCCGTACAGCTTTCCATACAAACGCTGTAGGGTGGTCACTCCCTTTTTTGAGATTTTAGGTATAGAATTAAGCATAATATCGATTGAACACGTCAGTATCCAGGTTTGTATCATAACGAAATTTTAAAATGATAAATATGTTGAAAGTTATGAGCTTTGAAAACTTTATATGAAAATGTTTCGAGGCGCATAACTCTCAACTTAATTATCTTTTTAAAATTTCGGTACGATACAAACCTACATAATGATGAGTTCGATCGATATCATGCTTTGTTTTGGACCTAAATCCTCAAATAAGGGAGTGATCACCCTACGACGCGACGTTTGTATGGAGAACTGGCCGGCCAGTTCACCCTTAATAAAATTAGATGTCTAAGTTGTTTCTGTTCTAACATACTCAGTTGTAAAAAAAATAACTACGATTGTGTTCGTTTATAAAAGCTAAAAGAACTAGTTTATAACAGAAAGAATGTGACTTTCTCTATCTAGTGTATACTTATAAGACATTTTTTTTTCCTTTATTAAACAAATACTACAAACTATAAACAACACTACAGCTACTACAATACTACAGCTACTACAATAAAAGTATTTGGACTCATAGGCAGTCCAAATGCTCTAGCCCACTATCAGTTGGCAGCGTGCCCAGCATGCTGGCAGCGTTGCCCCGTTGAATTGCAATGCTTATTCTTTGAGCCAAATAGGTGCCAGCATTTTGATCACGCGTCGCATCGACCAAGCGCTCTGATAAATTTTGGAAAATACGATGAGCTCCCGGTCCCCACGGCCATATAAGACATATTAGGCTTGACACTATAAAGGTATAAAAAAATACTAATTAAGCGGGATGGTGCGGTCCATATTTAATATTTATAAACGAGTATATAGATTGGCAGTATGCAAATTTATAGAAACTAAATATATTTCACAAATCGTTTTTAACTTCTCAATTAATTTTACAATCAACGATGTCACTATTACCTACATTTTTTAGTAAAAATCTGTTTTTATGCTCCATATATTCAAAATGAAAAGTTGACTGTTTTGACACTGGTAAAAGTCAGCAATACCTACTCGGACTAGAGAATATAGTCCAGGTCATTGTCTCCTTTCGATCCTTGTACATAAAAATTACTTTTGCGACCGTGTTAACTACTTTTAACTTAACTCCTTTTTCTCACCCTCAATGACAAAATAAGTAAGTGAGTACGGAAAAACATACTTCTAAGAGTTGAAGATTGTTTCAATTGGGATCAAAATAGAAAACGCCTTTACCGAAAAAATATCCTATTCCAAATTTTTTTACCTGTAGATGTCCACTGTTGAAGAAAAGCCTCTCCCATATAACGCCACAATAAATGGCTATTAGCCGCTTGTAACCATTGGCAATACTTTTACGACGTCGTCAGTCCACCTAGTGGGTCTTACAACATATTTTTATTATTATTTATTTACTTTGATATTAATTTAGGGCTGTCTTAAATTGTCACTAGGCTTGAGGAAGATGCAAAGTTTATATGCTTTTATAAAATTATAAGCATACACTTATTACATATAAATAAATATATAAAATACATTATATAGCGTACAATTTCTGTTTTGTGTCACGTGTGGTTCTTTTGTTTTATTACACATCAAATAACCTGTTATATCATATTCGTGATTGATTATCTTTGGTGATTGGAATATAATAGCCGTCTTAGTATTAAATCAAATCAATACACATTTGCAGTTTTACTTACCATTACCTACAATACATTACAAAAAGTTAATAGATTCGAGTATGGTACGAGTTATCAAGGTGCCCGTGGGGTGCCGGGCTAGAATTTCACCCCCCCCCATCTCTACCCGTGGGTGTCGTAAGAAGCGACTAAGGGTTATACACCAGAAGGTGGGCAGCAGCGCTTTCTGAGGAACTAAATTCGCGGAAATTTCTATCTCACACTGCGATCCCCATGACGCCTGCCAAGCGTGGGGATTATGGCAAATTCCCCCAATGGGGGAGACCTCGTCCAACGGTGGACGTTCTGGTTGATGTGATGATACGGTACGGTCAAAATAACGATTTATTGAAATAAAACAACAAATATTGTAAAGAAACGTTTATTTATTACAATACAAATAAATAGTTTAAGTATTATAGAATTGTGTACCGACCCACTGTTTAATATATATTATAATTATTAATATGTATCTCAATCTCAATAACTCTTTAAAAATCTGATTTAACGTTTTGGAATTAGTAAGGATATAAAAATTTAATAAGATTTTTGTTTTAGAAAGTAATTAATGCACTCATTAAAAATGGCGAGTTCTCCAATAGTGATATTATTTTGCTGCTTTCGAAATTGCATTTTTAAATACGACTTCAAGGACATCAATTATTATCATTTCCTTTTCTCTTAGTGCAGATTTTAAGCACACGTCACTGATATTAGTGATAAATCGTGTGCACGTCAAAAACTACAATATAACCAGCAGCTAGCCGATACCTCTCTCTATAATTATCCAAGAACAATCATTTCAGTCCTACATCAAGCTTGCGAATATCGCTTGCGTGTTTTAAGGCTTACCAGCTCCATCTACATTATATCGCATTAATTAAATATTGTTTGGCCCTGTTTGGTATCTTTGTCAGAATTATATCGCAGAGTTGTAATATCACGGCCCTGCACTGCATGAGAGTAGTGGAATCAAGCTGCAAGAGGGCGCTTTTATAAAGTTAAACTATAGAAAGTGACTGTAACAGAAAATAAAAATATGACGAATCTAGAAAAATAGAGGTAACTTTAAAAATATTATGGAATTTGATGCTCCTGCATTTATTATTTGGTAGTTACTACAGCTACAAATTACATCGGCACCCGGTGTTCTTGTATGAGAAAATGTAACCGACAGGTTCACAGCCAAAACAGCCTAAGAAAATGAAGGTGGAATTATAAAATACAGAATCCTATATTCAGTTTTTATACCAGCAGAACAAAAACGTATACCAGAAATCTCAGATTTACATCCGCCCCGGCTTCGCACGGGTATTAAACAAAATATATAAATTCAAACACATAAAAAGTAGTTATTGTGACATAACTTTAATAGTTAGACATATAGTATTGTAGACTTTTTTGTAGATATTAATGTCTTCTATAAAATTGTTGTACATCAATTTGCTCTATTGTCAACAATATCCGCAGCGTACGCGATGTAACGATTTTTTGGTATTTTTTTTTACACCTTGGGTTACTTTATCGGAGTTTTCATACGGATCCCTAAATTTTTAACAATATTTTTTAGTACAAAATTACAAATATTTTATAGCTCATGTTCACTGAGGATAGTGTAGGATTCCAACGGTGAGAGAATTTTTACATCGGTCCAGTAGGTTTTAAGTTTATTCGTTATATACAAAAATACAAATCTACTAACCTACATTACCCCTGATGAACATAACCTAATAATGTTTTTTACAAATTAGGGACCCTTGTAAAAACTTGGATAGTCTATAGTTTTCATACGGATCCCTAATTTTATTTAAACATTTTTTAAGAAAGTAAATATTTTCGATTCGAAATTTTTGTTTTTGTTTCTCGCAAGTGTGTTGTAAAACTTCGTATGATATACGTGCGCTTTGATAATTACAGCCTCTACTTCTCTTGTTGCAATATCGACTTTAATTTTTAACATACCGCACTTATATCATAATATACTTATATTATAGTGAATAGTTTATCATAAGGTAAGAAAACTTTTTTTTTTTATGCCTGATAGGTTAGCCTTTGACCACTATCTCACCTGATGGAAAGTGATGATGTGGTCGAAGATGTTGTTCAGGCTAACCTAGAAGTACTGGCTCTCAAGGACAGCTGCCGGAACACACCGTTAGATGCTTGGCGACAGATTTTCTACTTGAGGGTGGTAGCTAGCCAGGCGGGCATTTGCAAAATGCCCTAACACCATGCTATCACGACTGCCATCCTAAGACAACAACCGGGACCGACGGCTTAACGTGCCCTCCGAAGCACGGAAACGCTCAGTAGTAATGTCACTAGCGGTCACCCATCCAACTCATGACCGCGGGCGACGTTGCTTAACTTTGCTGATCGGTTGAGAACAGCTAAGTAAACTTCGCTACGAGCGCTTCAAATAACTTACTTCTTATTGCTGTGAAATATTTGCCTGCTCAAATATAACCTATATCTAATTTTTACGCCGTTGCAAACCATAGACCTAGGATTTTTCCGAAGCCTATATTGCAAACGATAGAATGTTGATATTGCCTTATTTAATTATATGTAGTAAAGAACAAACAAAAAACACAATATTCCGTCAAACAAACGAATTATTATTAAACGATTGATTAAAGTCTACATTACAAATTGAAATCATTCGTGAATTATAATCCCTCCCTACCGAGGGATAAAAGAGCTACTTACCCTGTTTCCTGTTTACCATCCTTTTGAATAGATGTGATGTAAATAGGTTTACATATCTCATACCTGGAAAATACCCTTGTAGTTACTAGTCCCTATTATGTAATTAATTAGGTACTAACAAAATCTGATTGGAAGAGTAGAAATAAAGCAGTTTCACGACTATGTATTCACATCAGTAACTAAAACTGTTATTCAGTTATTAACTGATTAAGTTACTAACAGATTTTAATACATAATCACGAAACAGCCATATTTCTATGGTTTCGATCAGATTTGTTATTAACAATTTTGTAATAGGGCAACTGATCACAGAACAGTACTTTTCAGCCATAGAAAACGATGTCTCCATGCTGTAAGCATTATAAAAAAAAGCCATGTTGTTGCATCGCTGAAAAATTGTGAATTAACAACTTTATGAACACTATTATAGCATTTCACTCTTTATTTACTTCTCTCATATTTGAAATTATAAGCAGAAAACGCGGGTTTGAATCCCGCACATGACTATAATTTTTTCTCTCGTAAATTTGTAATTTTTTAATATAACCAGAGTGCTTATCTCGGGTGATAAACCTATTTAGGTACTCGAATTATGCGCAAGAGCGTCCTCGTTTACTTTTATTTCTTGTATTATAATAATCTACTATTCATAACATCTCTTCGAAATAGGTTAATTGGCATTAGTGGACAGCGGTAGCTGTTACAGCCGACTCGTCTACTGCTGAACACAGCCTCCCCTATTAAGGGGAATTTTATAATCCCCACGCTTGGCAGGCGGCTTGGAGATCGCAGTGTAAGATGGCGGTTCTTTAGAAGGTGCTGCTGCCCACCTTCCAGTATTTTTCCCTTAGTCGCCTCTTACGACACCCACGGGATGACAGTGGTAGCAAAAGAGCAAAATTCCAATTTGGTTCAACTTGTTACAGTTTCTCTCATCTGATTGGTCCACGTTTGTTCTTCTGATAATTATATTATAATGAACAATAATTTTCTTTATAAGTACAAGATGTAATAATTGACCCTTTAATTGATAAAACTTGTATGAGTTTCAAATATTTTCTGCTCCTTATTGATGTGTCACTCGGAGACAAAGTATTTTGTTCCTCTGCCTCTGGCGGCGTCCATTGAATTTATCTGTACGCTCAGATTCTACTTTAAATCCTTGCTAAAAATAAATTACAAAATATAACTTTGGCAGCTATGACATAAATAACTATATATTTTTATATTTCTTTTTTAACCTGCCTTTCTTAACAAAATAATGCGAACAATATACAACACTACAGCTAAAAGCATTTAGATGCCCATAAAACATTGCAGACTCACAGGTAGTCCAAATGCTCCAGCCCATTACCAGTTGGCAGTTGCCCAACATGCTGGCAGCATGCCCCGTTGAATTGCAATGCTTATTCTTTGAGCCAAATAGGTGCCAACATTTTGATCACTATATTATATAATAGTTAATTACAAGTAAATTTTAATTTATTGTCTGGAACTTTGACGCACATGTGAGACTGTGCACAAAGTTAGTCTATCGGCCATAAAAATGTTTTAGTTTCACAGGTATGGTCGAAATGTGAACTGCAGGAGACTAGCTATCGACCCTAATAACAATTCGTCGTTGACGAAATGCATCTGTTATAGGCAGAGGTTATTCCACTTAACATCAGGTGGGCCTCGGCTTGATCCGTCACAATAACATAAAAAAAGACTATACTCTATGGAAAAATCCGTCAGTCAGTGTAAAATACATGCAGGTTTTGACAAGCTAGTGTTCTATTTGCATGGACTTAGCAGGTCTCTCCCTGATTACTTATAAAAAACTTAAAGACTATAAAAACATTATTTGTCTTATGCTTTTTTTTAATATCTACTCGACGCTACTCCTGAGAATCGCACCTTCCCATCCTCGACCCAAATAACTATATAAACGCGAATAAAGTAAATATAGCGGTAATGCATTGTGTTCCCAGACTAAAATATTAATCTTGAAACTTTTCGTAGATATCTTACATGTCCATTTCATTACCTACTCGCATGTAGCACACCTTAACGTACCTTAACGTTACGAGAACAGCTATAATTACTAATTAGATAGAGATTAAATTTTTTTCTCAATGATATAACATATTTATTTACATTACAGCTACCTAACGTCAGCCTAGATTGAGAAGCCTAGTTAGTTTAGTCCGACTGCTTTTTGGCAGAACATGATAATAAGTGCTGTTTATACTCCTAAGGCGCAGCGCCGCAAGTAGAAGTATATATTAACATCTCCGAAAGTCGTCCGAAAATCTTGGACATTTCCGAAAGAAAACTTTTATATTAATCCATGCGCCATCTATCACTTTTCGAAGCATTTATTCAACTACTAGAGCGCAGACAGGGTAGTGTTTATAGCGACATCTATAAATTTAGTATGGAACTGCGTGCAATACATAGGAGGTTTACTTCATTTGTAAGTTCTGAAGTAAACTAACAGATGGCAGTACCTTACGCATTCAATATTAGTAAGAAGCAATGAGTACATATCTATTTAATTAAATACAGATATATTTTTAAATGAAAACAAAACAATGCATGTCATGCATCTAAAGTTTAGATGCATGACATGCATTGTTTTGTTTTCAAGGTTGTTATACTTTAGATTCTAAAGTATAACAATCTTGGAATCTAATTACTTTGAATAATGTTGTCTTAGGTTTTCGCGATTATTACACATAGTAATCAAACAACTTTAAACGGTTTAAATCGCGTATATTTATCATTATTTTTGTCCCGACGCGACGTTTCAATCAAACACTTTGCAGTGATCGTGGTCACGGGGTGACTCCCCATGACCACGATCACTGCAAGTGTAATAAAACCGTTTAAAGTTGTTTAATTACTACTTTTAATAACTTTTTAAATTCTAAATACAGACTAGGTAGTAGGTTATGGGTATGTAGGTACCCACCTAATGCAAAAAGTTAAGGTATTATACCAAAATAGTTTGACCGTATATTTGTCGGAATATTTTCCGTTTTCTATACATATATTCGATATGTCCATATTCAGTTTGGTTGTTTATAACTAAAAGGTGAGTAATTAAAAAATAGGCCTAATCATGGACTTTTTTTAGATGTTATTTTTAGATATTGACCAACCCTGTCGGCTGTTCAACTCCGCCGGATTTTGGGCAAGAGAAGGCCTTCTTATAGCCTGGAGGAGGAAGTGATGAAGGCACTTGTCCCAAGATGGGCGTAGTAGGCGAAAAGCGCTTTCTACCTACGTCTCCTGCGGTCGCCGAACACGCAGTGTTGTACCGTTGAGAGTGGGCGATGCGGAAATTAACACTGTGCCTATTTAGAGAGACACTAATCGTGATTTCATTTTTGCCTCGGTATGTGGTCGTGTATCCTCTGATTACCGCACTCCTGGGGATGTTACCGGGACGACTTGCGAATGACGCTAAACCTGCCAGAGAAATTTCAGTAATTATATTGTGGCGGTGTTACTTTCATTTACAGCTTTTGGAGTGGTCCGACTTTAACAATAGACCTATCTATTATGCCTATACGATAAAGTGCGATTGCCAGCTTAAGATGAGCCGTACGTTCAAAGGTTCCTGTACATTCCGGGTTTCAAGTTATTTGAAACGAAATATTTAGATTGTAATGTCTGTAATTTCTGAACCACAAAACCGATGACTTAGATGACTTTGAAGCAGTGATGGCTCAGGGGCATTGGCTATGGACTACGACGCAGCAGGTACATTCGAATCCCGCCGCGGGCCTAAGCTTCACAGCATGGTGGAAAGGTATTTTGCGAATGCCCGCCTGGCTAGCGACCACTCCGAAGTAGAAAATCTGTCACTAAGCACTTAACGGTGTGTTCCAGCAGCTGTCCTTGGAGCTAGTAATTCTAGGTTAAGACTGTTAACACACGTCGTCACTTACCACCAGGTGAGATTGTGGTCAAAGGTTTACTTATCAGCAATAAAAAAAAGACTTTCTAGCCCCAAGGAATTCTTAGATTCATATCAACATTGTGAGATTGAAAAATAATTTTACCATACATAAGCAACATGCTTTTATTACGCACATTATAACGCACTACTACAGTATGAGTAGGTAGGTAGGTACACTAAAACTACGATGATTCAAGAAATAGCTAGGTAGGTAAACTAAAATAAAGCCCAACAGCTTAGTAAGCTCTTTAAAAAGACCGCCTGCGGCTTTATATTTGTACTATCATCTTGTTTACAAATTTTTTAGTCTTCTCATAAAGTGGCCTGTTTGTTTTATTTTTATCTATCGCCCCTTTAACATAAAAACTATTATTCTAATTTTGTAATTTACCTCCGTTATAGCGTCGTTGACGCCTAAATTGAATAAATGATTTTGACTTTGACTTGTTTATCTTCCTTCTGGCAGTAAAAAACCACTACTGCTTCCAAACTACGAGACTACTATAAAATTATGAAAGTTTCCTAAAAATCAGATGATAAAATCTGCAGCTCTCTGACCGTCATTTAATTAAAACATAGATAAGACTGAGTAAAGCTAAAGCTCCATATACATATATATATTTGACTCAGCCTTATGCTTGAATTGAAATGTAGTATAATGTAACTTTGGTGTGAAATGTGAGTTGAGCCTTAGATAATGCATCGCGCAGTGTGTTAGGGCGGCATAAAGGCAGCTAACTGTTCTGAATAAAAAAAAACTATAATAATAAAATCTAAAATCTGATCACAGTAGATAAGAAAATAGATTTTTTTTTGAAACATAATTATAGTTACATATATGGTAATTAAATTCTTTACTGTTTAGAATAAGGAATAGTAACATCCTCGAAGCCTGTTTTCCTTTGTACACTTAGCTGTTCCCTTGACGTTACAGTGGAAGAATAATTTAAACTAGAATCCCCTTCGCCGCCTAACTCGACTATATTAATGTAACATGTATCAATATAATATGTTTATTTTAAGAATATCGCTACTGCGCTATTTTCTCATTATGATATTATCTGACAGATGCCAAATGCGACATTTGTTACATTGGCAGCTGCGATGTTGACATATACATCAATATATTAACAACACGATTAGAAACTTTAACGCAGAATGTGATAACTGTCAAAACGACGGTAAACGTCGTGTATTTAGGTCCAGAGGTGCGTTTTTACGTATCGGGGAATTGCTCGATGATCACCCAGTGCGTTCTTTTATATCTCTAGACAACGCACCGATCGCCCCACCAAATCGGTGGGTGAAAGTCGCCCTGACGTGTCATTTGACAGTTGAGACTTCATTTTTGTATTTTACTCCCACTATGATATTTTTATAAGAATATTTTACGCTTTAGTTTTTATATTTGTGTCATGGAAAAAAATAATTTGAATTGATTAAAACAAAACAGCGCCGTGGTAAACTATTTCATCATCACAGTATAAAGATGGAACATATGAAAGTGGTCAGAATTGTTTGTATTGTCGATTTTAACAGATATGTCATAGAAAAAAAAGGACCAGGGGGATCTCTCCGTAAAGACGTTTAAATATTATATAAGCAACTCTGCTACGACGCAATAAATAGCAATGCAGATCGCACACCGGTTAGTGCCTAAGATTTATATTCACCTACCAGGCACACGTCACTTTCTATCGCGATACTCATATCTCTCTTGACGCGGTACGTGGTTTAGGTTATTGTATGTTCTATGGTTTAGGGTTGTGATCTCGGCTATATATTGGCAGAACAACAGTATTCTCCCCAACATATTTCGGAAGTCCTCGGCATATGCATGAATCCGCTCATGGTGAATACAAAAAATATGATTCATGGTACTGTATCAGCCGGATGGTATACTGCTGAACACAGCCTACCCTATTTGGGGGTATTTACCATAATCCCCACGCTTGGCAAGTGGCTTAGGGATATCAGTGTAAGATGACTGACATGTAAGATGAACACTTTGCACTCTTTATACGTATAATATACGCCTTGCCAGTATGCAATAATAATAATCCTTGCTTATGCTCCCGAGGTACCAGGAATAATTTGAGCGTGCCATATTATTACCTACCTTCATGTCTAACTAATCGTTTTGCCTGCATTGTTTGTAAGTGTGGATACTTCTTTTATAAAAATGGATGATACCATTAAACAGTTAAAACTCTTTTACCAGAATGTCAGGGGACTACGGACAAAGACAACCATATTTTACAATAACTTGCTAATGCTAGACGCAGATATTGTGATGATTACAGAATCATGGCTTTGCGATGGGATACTGGATTCTGAGCTCTGTGACAGTAGGTTTATCGTATTTCGTAATGATAGGAAATCACTGGGAGGAGGAATAATGCTTCTGTGTGCACCACGGTTACAAGCTCGTGTGAGATTGGATTGGCAATGCTATGACCCCGAATGTATGTGGGTAACAATTCCTTCTAAAGCGCTGGGTTCTACACGTGATTTGCACATTGCACTCGTTTATGTACCCCCAAACTCACTTCTTCCATCAAGAATTCACTCATTCATAGATATAATTACCAAATTTCACCATGCACACTCTGATGACCATTTTTTAATTGCTGGCGATTTCAATCTATCGTGCATAGACTGGAGACTCAGTGATCCAATAATATTAAAGAAAGGACTCATTGAATCTCGGATTGCAGCGTCCAGTCTCATTGCACAAACATCCTTTTTGGGTTTTTCTCAGCATAATCAATTTCTTAATAAAAGTAACAACACTTTGGACCTTGTTTTTGCAAACTTTCCCATCATTATCAAAAAACCTGATTTACCTCTTGTAAAGGAGGATTCTGCACATCCATCTTTTAGTATTGTAGCGACTGATATTGTGATCCCTGCCCTTAAGCCTCAGCCCCGTATAAAATATCAATTTAAACGTGCTGACTTTGACAGCATAAATTATTCATTAACAAATCATGATTGGTCATTCATTACACAAGAAACCAATATTGAAGATAGTATAAATCATTTGTACTCAATCTTAAATAAATTAATACATACTTATGTTCCACAAGTACGTTGTTCTAGCACTTATGTATATCCTGTGTGGTACAGCAAAGCTCTCATAAAAGTTATAAAAGAAAAATTTAAGATGCACAAATTATGGAAGCGTTTTAGTAACCCTAATGACTATGCAGATTTTGCTGAACTTAGAGAAAAGCAAAAAATGCTGCAGGATAAATGCCATAGTTCATACATAGACCTATCTCAGAAAAAAATCAAATGTCACCCAAAATATTTTTGGTCTTACATAAAATCCAAAAGGAAAAATATAAGCAACTACCCTCAACACATGACCTATAACAATACATCATTAAACTCACAGTTGGATATATGTACCGCATTTAACAACTTCTTTGAGAGAAATTTTAGTAAGCCAGCTGATCATTACTCTTTTAGTGTCTTAGACAGTACCACTAATGCGGACTTAATGCACAAGATCGAAATAAGCAAAGAAGTTATTACAAAAATGTTTAAAGGCGTTGACATAAATAAGGGAGCTGGTTGTGATAAAATCCCACCGATATTCTTTGTTAAGTGTGCCGAGTCTTTATCTGCCCCTATAGCATTAATTTTCAATAGATGTCTTCAAGAAGGGTACTTTCCTAATGTTTGGAAAAAAGCTCTTATAGTACCTATTCACAAAAAAGGTCTCAAAACATCTATTGAAAATTATCGCCCTATATCGATTTTGAATGTTTTAGGCAAGGTCTTTGAGAGAGTAGTTCACAACCATATTTTCCCAGTTATTGCACTTTCGATTCCTTCAGAACAACATGGGTTTATGAAAGGGCGATCTACTACTACTAATCTTGGAGTTTTTCTTGACCACATTACGAGCAGCATGGATGGTGGCTCGCAGGTTGATGTGGTATACACGGATTTTGAAAAAGCATTCGACCGTGTAGACCACATCATACTCCTGCGTAAGCTTTACCATCTCGGTATCCGTGGTAACTTACTCAGATGGGTAGAGTCATACCTGCGTAATCGTTCTCAGGCAGTTGTTGTAGGGGGCTTCTGTTCTAACTTTGTTGAGGTTCCTTCTGGAGTACCACAAGGCTCTATTTTGGGACCCCTCCTATATGCTTCTTATCTTTATGATGTAGGTCAGTGTTTCGAACATGCCCGTTTTCTTATGTACGCCGATGACACAAAAATTTACATGAAAATAGGCAATCTCGAGGACTGTATGAAACTTCAGGCAGATCTAAATAGACTGGGACTTTATTATACTGCTAATCGAATTAATATTAATACAAGTAAATGTTCATTTGTTTCATTTACCAGAAAGAAACATCCTACTCTATTTCATTACCATATTGACAATGTAAAAATAACCAAATTATTTTCTGTTAGGGACCTTGGTGTACATTTAGACTCAAAATTAACATTTTCTGACCATGTAGATGTAATTGTCAATAAAGCATATAAAAGCCTAGGCTTTATTTTGCGAGTAAGTCGCTCCTTTTCCGATATGGGCTGTCTGAAGGTTCTGTATTATGCTTACGTAAGAAGCATATTGGAATACTGTAGCTCTATATGGAACCCTAGCTATGTAACCTACACTCAGGCTATTGAGAGCATACAAAGTAAGTTTATAAAACATCTAAATTTTCGATCCAATTGCACTTTTGTTGATTATAATGAAGCATGCAACCATCATCACCTTACGTCTCTTCAAAATCGCAGAATTCTCGCTGACATGTCTTTTCTACATGGTATCTGTAATGGCTACGTGGATTGCGGTGAGCTATCATCTAAAATGTTGTGTTTTTGTGTTCCGAAAATACGAACGAGACAGACTAACCTATTTGCTGCTCCACATACAAGCACCAATTATGCGCAAAACTCTATCATCAGTCGGTTGCACAATAGCTATAATAAAAGATTTGGATCCACAGATATTTTCAATGATGGCAGGGAAGCATTTAGACGTGAAGTTCTCAAAATGCTTCACGAAAACTGTTAGAAAATAACTGGCACTCTCTCACCACACACACAAACACACACACACACACACACACACACACACACACACAAGCGCGCGCGCGCACGCACCTTTCACTTACACTACAAACTTTTATATGCAGTATTTGAAATCTATCTTATTTTTACTCTTTCACAACAATTGATATATTTTTATTTGATTGTTTAATTGTATCTGTTTTTAGCCTTTTATATATATTGCCATGTTTAGTTTACTTTATTTTTCTATTATTATAATGTGTAATGGTGTGGCCCACTTGGTGACTGTCGTATTATATAAGTTAAGACTACAAAAATTGAATCTGTTATTGGCTGTAAGATATATATATAAGTTGTATCTATGTATAACAAGAGCTGTAGATTCTGTATAAATAAATTAAAAAAAAAAAAAAAATGACAGTTCTTTAGAAGGTGCTGCTGCCCACCTTTCAGTATTTTTCCCTTAGTCGCCTCTTACGACACCCACGGGATGACATGGGGAGGTGAAATTCTAACCCGGCACCCCACGGGAGACTATTTAAGCAATTAAATATATTTCAAATATAAGGTACCTAGCAGAAATAGTTATTTGTGGAACAAGAGAACAAAGTCGTTTTTTGTTGCGAAAAAAATTAGTGCTGATTTTGAATCCTAAGCAAGAGAAGGATTCAACGATTGAAGCACAAGCGTAGCGTAGTAGAGTGATTCAAAACTTCTCTCGATTGCGTGTGGCGAGGGATCCAAAGGCACGAAATGCAAAAAACATTGCTCTCGTATAACACACAACAGGAACAGGAATAGATTGAAATAACTATTAACTTATGCAACTCTTTACGCCAGCCACGAAATTTTAGTTTAAGTTGTTGTTGTCGTCGGCGTCGGCATCAACATCGGCGTCTGCGACGGCGTTGTTGTTGTCGTCGGCGTCGGCATCAGCATCGGCGTCTGCGACGGCGTTGTTGTTGTAGTCGGCGTCGGCATCAACATCGGCGTCTGCGACGGCGTTGTTGTTGTCGTCGGCGTCGGCATCAGCATCGGCGTCTGCGACGGCGTTGTTGTTGTCGTCGGCGTCGGCATCAACATCGGCGTCTGTGACGGCGTTGTTGTTGTCGTCGGCGTCGGCATCAGCATCGGCGTCTGCGACGGCGTTGATGTTGTCGTCGGCGTCGGCATCAGCATCGGCGTCTGCGACGGCGTTGTTGTTGTCATCGGCGTCGGCATCAACATCGGCGTCTGCGACGGCGTTGTTGTTGTCGTCGGCGTCGGCATCAGCATCGGCGTCTGCGACGGCGTTGTTGTTGTCGTCGTCGGCGTCGGCATCAACATCGGCGTCTGCGACGGCGTTGTTGTTGTCGTCGGCGTCGGCATCAGCATCGGCGTCTGCGAAAGCGTTGTTGTTGTCGTTGGCGTCGGCATCAACATCGGCGTCTGCGACGGCGTTGTTGTTGTCGTCGGCGTCGGCATCAGCATCGGCGTCTGCGACGGCGTTGTTGTTGTCGTCGGCGTCGGCATCAGCATCGGCGTCTGCGACGGCGTTGTTGTTGTCGTCGGCGTCGGCATCAACATCGGCGTCTGCGACGGCGTTGTTGTTGTCGTCGGCGTCGGCGTCTGCGACGGCGTTGTTGTTGTCGTCGGCGTCGGCATCAGCATCGGCGTCTGCGACGGCGTTGTTGTTGTCGTCGGCGTCGGCATCAGAGTCGGCGTCCGCGACGTTGTTGTTATCGTCAGCGTTGGTATCAGCATCGGCGTCGGCGTAGGCGTCAGTTTCGATTCGGCGTGGACGTCGACTCGGCATCGGCGTCGGCGTCGAATGAAAGAGGTTATTCTTCTATGTAGTTCTTTTTCTAGATTAAACCTTCCGAAGGCTGACCAAATAATAACTAACAAACATGTAAGATACTAGCCAAATGATAACCCATCGGTTGTATAAAAATAACAAAGCTAAACCTAATGTACCTACCTAATAATATAACCTATTCCTACCATTTTAGCAGACATGAAAACCACACCTTTGACCACTATCTCACCTGATGGTAAGTGATGATGTGGTCGAAGATGTTGTTCAGGCTAACTTAGAAGTACTGCCTCTCAAGGACAGCTGCCGGAACACACCGTTAGGTGCTTGGCAACAGATTTTCTTCTTGAAGGTGGTAGCTAGTCAGGCGGGCATTCGTAAAACGCCCTACCACCATACCATAACGACTGCCATCCTACAACAACCGGGACCGACGGCTAATCGTGGCCTCCGAAGCATGGAAACGCTCTGTATAATGCCACTAGTGGTCACTCATCTAACTCATGACCGCCACGGACGTTGCTTAACTTAGCTGATCGATTAAGAATGGCTAAGCAAACTACGCTTCAAAATTAAAGAAGTCAAACAAACTTCTTACATGAAATATATTATAAACTCAACGTCTTTGAAATAAAGGTCTTTTAAAATACCCTTAGATCAGGGATTATTAAAGACTAAGCAATGATTTTTTCAGTAACAATGACCCCCTAAAATAGAACATTGTCCCAATATAAGTTTCAATTTTAATTAAAGACTAGCGGCTCGCCCCGTCTTTGTACGGGTATTTAAGAAACAATTTTGGGTATTTATACTAAAATTATAAATTGAAACACATAAAAAGTAGTTATTGTGACATAACTGTCATTGCGGACTTTTTGTAGATATTGATGTCCTCTATAAAATTGTAGTACATCACGTCAACGATTTCCGCAGCGTACGCGATGATCCATATCTGCCCTGCTAGCGTTGTTTTGTTTTTTAGCTGCGGACATAATAAAATACAAACGTCAAATCTCAAAAAGGTTAAAAATCAAATAATTACAAAAAGAGGTGTAATTTTTGTAGTTCCTCGATTTTCAATGGATGTTTGGCAACCTTTTTATGCACTCCAAAAAAGCGCGGTAATTTGTTTTGTATTATTTAATTTTGTTATTTACTAAATTGACAATTTAGCAGGACGCTTTTAATTATTCTAAATAATTTTTCAAAATGTCATCTAATAGTGAAAGTGACGATTTTATAATCATGATGCCACTATAAATCAAAATATAGCTCAAGAAATCATAAAGAACTTACTTCCAGAGAAGTCTCGGGACAAATACGAGAAAACTTTAAGGATTTTATTTACCTCGTAGTTGTAGTATAAAGCACTATATATCACTCGTGAGAAAGTTTCTCCATAAAGCTTAAACATACTCTCCATCATAAAGCTTAAATATTTAATATACTCTCGAACATAAATAGATCGTTTTCTCTCCTTGAGGTAGGTACCATGTATTATACCTGTAGGTGGTAGCTGACTAGCTTCGGACGCTAGCTGCTCGGCCACCATATTATATGTCAAGTATTCGCTGGGCAGTTAATAACATTTAACGAAACCTTATTAGGTTTTGTATTTAGTGATTTATGGACAGAATTTGACTATGGTAGTTTTCAAACCTAAGGTAGCATAAGATTTTTTTACCTCTAGATGAATTGTGTACTTCCCAGATTTACTTGACAAATGCAAGGTAATTGCCGTAGTCGCTACCAGTCTTGCACTTCCGAGCGTCCGGTAAATGCGTTGCCGCTAATCGTGTGTTTTTAGGAAAAAGTTGTGGACAGTATGCCTTCCTGTGTGTTTAGACACTGCACTAATTATACAGGCACTGTGAGAGATAAGAAAAATGTTTAATTCCATGCGTAAGTATTCCTCTTATTATAGAAATATTTTTTTTTTATGCCTGATTGGTTAGCCTTTGACCACTATCTCACCTGATGGTAAGTGATGATGCAGTCGAAGGTGTTGTTCAGGCTAACCTAGAAGTTATTATTCGTCATTTTGTTTTATTTTAGGCAACTGTTGTCATAATGAAATTAAGGAGCGAGATGTGTGGTTTGTTTTTTTGTTTGAGAGTGAAAGAGATCGGAGAGTAATGGTGATCGGAACTATTCGGCACGTCTCGTGGCGGTGCGGTGGTAACACATATTGCTTATTTATCTCTTTCTAACAACAGATATGACACATACTATTTGAATATTCTTTCCTGGTCATAACAAACTGCATGTACATGTGCATTGGTATGTAGATAGTTAAATTCTAGTTAGTTTTTAGAGCACTGCTGTTCGGATATAACTACTCTATTTATTTCAACTCTCTAAAGGTAGCAACTGGCCCTGCCACCATGTAATACCTAGAATAGACACTAGCTCTTAAGGAGAGCTGCCGGCACTCTATGATGCTTTGGTGGCAGATTTTTCATTGGATATGAATGTATCTTTCTGGAGGTGAAATTTCTGACTACAGACTCTGTACGGATATATAAGCACAGCTATCGGAACACTGTTCGGTGCTTGGCAAGCTTTCCAGACGTTCATAACAAAATACCCTACTGGCGTCTAATACCACAGTTGTCAGAAAATTGTGTGGTGTTGGAGACAGATTTATTCTTGACGGTGGTAGCTTTACAGACGTCTATAACAACATTTCTTAATAACATCTGTAACCCAAAAAGTATACAGGCGAAGAACAGTTGCTAAAACATTAATGGTGTTTAACGACAGCTTAATTTTTTGCTTGTGGGACGTTTCCAGGCAGGACTATCAATTGCCTTGGGGCAGCTGCCAGGACACTGTAGTAGATTTCCAGCCGATCATAACAAGATGCGACCATAAAATACAGACAATGTTTAAACCAAAAGAAAGGGTATTAACAAAGTCCTTAAAGCTCATTGACAGTACTAATGGTATCGCAGATGTCCATAGGCGACGGTAGCCGCTTACCACACACACATTTGGAAAATGGTCAATGTGTGTATTTTACAACGGAGAATGTATAACATTACATTAATCAAGACTGTATTAGATCGGATGCCATCTGATAGGCACAAAATTGTCTTCAGTTCCGATAAGACGCCTGTAGGACAACACTTAAGATATTTTAATGCGCCAACAATTGATGAAGTCGCTATAGGTCGCTATAGACGAAAATTTAGAAAATCGAGATATTGTTTTACATCGAAATATATATGATATATGACGGAACAATCAACTGCAGCTATTGACCTAAATATACTAGACGCGACACCTTAAACGAGGATTGTCGACCAGTGCAGGTAAGCCGGCCGGCATACTCTCCCCCACGCGCAGCTGGGCACTCGTGAGAGTGTGACGTGTGAGGGGTGACTATGCCGGCCGGTTTACCTGCACTGGGCGACAATCCTCGTTTGAGATGTCGCGTCTAGTATATATAGGTCAATGACTGCAGCGAGAGTCCAAAACACATCTATCATAATATGATCCGTTACAATACCCTATCTTATTTTAGCAAGGTGAAGATGGGTATAATTTCCATTGAAGATGATAAATCCAATTACAGGTAAATAAACAATCTACGGTAACTACCTTCATCACAACGATAATTCATCGTAATAACACGATAAAATTGTTACAATCGTCGAAACTAATAAAAAAAATACTTTACCATTACTCTGTGAATATGTACGTGAAAGTTGAGACACAGCGAAATATAATATCTATACTTATAATAAAACTGTAGCAGATAAAATTCAGTACAAGTCAGATATTTTGAAAAACCATTTGAGAGCAAGTCATCGAGAAGATGCCTACCACCATGCAAGATTTTTGCATGGTGGAAGGGCAAATTGCGAATGCCCGCCTGGCTAGCTACCACCCTCAAGTAGAAAATCTGTCGCCAAGAACCTAACGGTGTGTTCCGGCAGCTGTCCTTGAGAGCCAGTACTTCTAAGTTAGCCTGAACAACATCTTCGACCACATCATCACTTACCATTAGGTGAGATAGTGGTCAAATGCTAAAAGGAATAAAAAAAAACAAAGAATTGCTTAAAATGTTGGTATTTTTCATGTCTGCTAAAATGGTAGGAATAGGTTATATTATTAGGTAGGTACATTAGGTTTAGCTTTGTTATTTTTATACCACCGTGATCAAAGGCTAACCTATAAAGCATAAAAAAAAAGCATTCTGTAGCTGACACTGATGCCAAAACTATATTTTTGTTTTTTTTGTCTATCTGTCTGTCTGTATCCCGGCCGCGCATCAATCCAAAACTACTGAATGGAATTCAATGAAACTTAACACGATTGAGTTCTTACTACGAAGAAGGTTATTGTATACTTTTTATCCCGAAATTCAGCACGGTTCCCTCGGGAAAGGGGATGAAAGTCAAAATGTAGACTTAGTTGTAATTTATTGCTTACTACTTTTTATTGCTTTATACTTATTTGCATGGTGGTAGGGCATTTTGCGAATGCCCGCCTGGCTTGCTACCACCCTCAAGTAGAAAATCTGTCGCCAAGCACCTAACGGTGTGTTCTGGCAGCTGTCCTTGAGAGCCAGTACTTCTAGGTTAGCCTGTACAAGATCTTCGACCACATCATCACTTACCATCAGGTGAGGTAGTGGTCAAAGGCTAATCTATCAGGCATTAAAAAAATCAAAAAAAAATTAACGGGTAGTCCGATTTCAATTATTCTTATTTTGTTAGAATAGTGACGAGTGAACCCGGCACCCAATGGGCAGCTGGGCACCCCACGGGCATTCCGGCACCACACCGGCAGCTTGGCACCCCACGGGCAGCTCGGCACCCCACGGGAAGCTCGGCACCCCACGGGCAGCTCGGCACCCTACGAGCAGCTCGGCACCCCACGAGCAGCTCGACACCCCACGAGCAGCTCGGCACCCCATGGGCAGCCCGACACCCTTATTTAGTTTTGTATAAGCTTGCTAAGATAAAACTCGACGAAATCTGGAACATTCGCGTCAATTAGTTTTTGTAACTATCTATCTCTTGCCGGATACATTTTGGAGACTGTACAATGGAAGTGCACAATCTAATAATAATTCGTTCTACCGCCAATCAAGGAGAACCTCGGCAAAAAGACGCCGTTCAAAATCGAAATTCCAATGAAACGCACAAAGTACTTTGCTTCAACATTTATTGTGCGAACCGCGAAGGAACTCTGTGAGTTAACTACTGTCTTCTGGAAAATAAAACCCGCGAGTTTTCAATCCGAAAGTAAAAAGCTCCTTCAGCAAAGACGAGAGCGTTGTTTAATATGAGTAAACAGTGCTCAAATGTGAATAATTAGTCTGCAGGTACGGCAATCGCGAACGAAGTCGCAGGTACAGCTAGTAAACAATATATTATGAGATAATAAAAAAATACAAACGTATACAATATCAAAATATACAGCAATAGAAATAATAATTAACCCCCTTACTTATAAAAACATCGCTATGTAGTTGCTAAGTAATGGATAACTAAACAGTGTTTAAGTAATGCTTAAATATTTCTTACTTATAAACGCTACATAGCACCTGTTTAGCTTAGCAATGGATAATGAGGTCGAACGTATTTTAAACTGACAACATTGTACTAAAAAGTATTATGAATAACCTAAATGGCCAAATAGCATGTATCTAGTGCTAAATATCTTGAAATTAAAAAGTAAATATAATACTTTTCTTTGTATAGTACCACCAACTTAACTGTGCAGTTTTCGAGGGCGCTACTGGTCAAGGAAATCAACTACGAACTGTCACAATTTGAAGGAATGTTGTAGTTCTTTTTTCTGCCACCTGAACAGATAAGTTGGTGGGTCTGTAACTAAATCAGCTGATCAGAAATATGGGCGCCATCTTGCTACTTAAATATTTAAACAAGGGTCGGATGGTGTTTAAATTGACAGCTGATTTAAGCAGTACTTAGGTACTGGATAAAGTTATGTAGCGTTTATGAGTAAGAAATTTTGCTAATCAGCGGCTAAGTAATGTTTAAAATTTAAGTAGCGTTTATAAGTAAGGCTGTAATAGTATAGTGTTCCGGTTTGAATTGAATGACAGGAGAACCTCTGTGGGGTCAACTAGTTAACAATATTTATGAAGGGGAACTTAAAAACTGCCACTGATAACAAATATTTTAATAAGTTGGAAATCAAACACTGGTTCCTGAGACTCCAAAGCAACGATTTACGCCAAGCGGCCGACGAGGCATCTATGACAACTTCACAAACTCCTTAGAAAGTGAAGTATTATATCAAATTCTTGTTTACAAATTGAAACATTAAATAAGTACGTGATTTTATATAAATACCATTGACGCATGCTAAGCGAAAACATAGACTTTTTCAGATGTAAAAGATAATTTTCATCGCGACTTGAAGCCACAATCCCAGATAAACGTCCTGGTGCATCTTTTTCGATCCTTAAAATTTCAAGAATTAACTAGTGCCATGCCGCCGCCGGGTACGATTTGTAATAACTCTTCGATTACATATTTATAAACTTTTCACAAAAATTCTATAATAAAATTATATTATTTGAAAGATGTTTAATTAGTACAGACCTACAAACACCCTACATATAAAATACAGCTATAGACACAACGCTCGGGGCTTGGACCTCGTTTAGAATACAAAAACTGTTGAGATGTCAATATTGTATTGTTTTAATTTTTTATTTATTTTAGTAAAGTCATTTGGTACTTAGGCCTCCTGAGTTTTTTTTCCTTGGCAATAAGTGTCCAATTCACGATTAAAGTGTTGCCCAGTGTGGTCCAGGTCCAGCAAATATGGATGATGATGGATTTCTTTTGACTGCAGTTATGGTAGTGTTTACACTGTTTCACGATTAGGGACTAGAGGTATCATAGTGCAAATGTATAATGGTTTAGACCAGTTGATGTGTCGGGGCTGCTTTGCTGCGAGCTTTTTGTCGCGACCTCATCTGCATAGACAAAATATTTAGTTTTGCTACTATATAAGGGTGTAAGTTTCCTTTTAAAATCTGAAGTAGCTCCTCAATCCATGAATGGACCAAGGAAATGAATTACGCACCGAAGTTGCCACCAAATAGTTACCATCATATTTATGTGGGAATAGCTTCGCTGTAGAGCATTGTATTGGCGTTTCACCTGGGATCAATTCTTGTGTTATTCGCGTGTAATTATATAAGTTCCACTTTTCATCACATGTCATAATTCGATCCGAAAGCCTTTTATTCCTGTACTGGTGTAAAAACGTACGGCAATCTTCAACGTGCGCTGCTCTCTGCATATTAGTTAAATCATGAGACAGTCACTTTTCAATTTTTTTAGATTCGCTGCCAATGTTATTTTATTGTGGGTGTACTAATGTCAAACCATAATTTGTCACGGATCGAATTCCACTTCCACTAACGCCTTCAATTAATCTTTTAGAATTACAAAATCATAAGTTAAAGTCATGTACGGAATTTGCACCCGCCTCATCAGTCATCGTCATCCTTTAGCCGGGATGTGGAAAGAGTGATACCTATAGTTCAACTTACATTGTACTACAAACAAGACTAATGTTGCAATTAGCTTTAAACTTGTAAATAATGATACAATCTTATAATTTTAAGATTTTTATTTTTGCAATAACGCATGCTCTGCGGAATATATGATAATGAGTCGTAACTTTGCTAATTTGCATGGTGGTAGGGCATTTTGCAAATGCCCGCCTGGCTAGCTACAACCCTCAAGTAGATGTCGCCAAGCACCTAATGGTGTGTTCCGGGAGCTATCGTGAGAGCCAGTACTTCTAGGTTAGCCTGAACAACATCTTTGACCACATCATCACTTACTATCAGGTGAGATAGTGGTCAAAGGCTAACCTATCAATAATAAAATAAAAAATACCTACATTATAAAATGTCAAATTTACGAGAGGTATAATTAAAGTCATGTGCAGGATTCGAACCTGCGCCTTCTGACATCGTCGTCCTTAAGGCGGTGTATGATCTGGCCGACTGAGCTAACATGACAATGTGTCATAACTCAAAATTTTCCTATCGTTCTTTAACCATCGTATGAGGATGGAGCGACACCTATAGTTCAACTCACGTTGTACTACAAACAAGACTAATTTTGCAATTAGCTCTAAACTTATAATTGATGACACAACCCTATAATTTTTATATTTTTATTTTTGCAATAATGCATGCTCTACTTATTACATTACAAATTTACCAGAGGAAAAATTATCCCGCACATGGCTTTAATTTTTCTTCTTTTAAATTTGTCATTTGTAAAGTAATACGTAGAGCATGCGTTATTGCAAAACTAAAAATATTAAAATATCTCTTAGAATGTTATAGATTTCGTGTGAAAAAAGAGTCACATTAAATCCTGGCACTATGCAGGTTTATATTTTATTCACTGAAGTGATTGCTCCAAAATTGCAACTTCATATATAAACCCCTACTCGTATTAATACCAAAGATGAGACAAGTAATTTGTATTTCTGTGAGCTTATGAAACGGATTTGATCATACAATTTTAGACTTAAAATCGACTCCACTGAACCTTTGTTCCGAATACTAAAATATAAATGATAGAAGATGCGCCAAACATCTATATTGAAAAATTCCTCCTTGTCCCGATCATTGGGAAAGTTCAATATAAGCCCCCGCCACCCGTTCAAAACAGGACTTTGCTTTTCTTGTACAATTCCTCTTTTGGAATACTTAATGTAGACATACCCCTTTTCATCGTTTCCAAGAAGTTTTCGGGTTCTTTTAAGATTCGGCCAGCGGAAATCATGCCTGCTGGGACCCGATGAGAATCACTTTCACTTGATGCCAGTTCAGGTAAATTGAACGGGCACAATGAAAAACCTCTACATTTTATTTTCTTTTATAGAAGAAATTTAAGAAAATGTTTATAAAATCTTCGCTACCCTTTCGTAGTTCTGCGAAATGGTTTTTCAGACTAATTGATGAGAAAAGTTGTAGCTTTGAATATTTATTTGAATTTGAACAATATGACGCTTAATGGACACACAATTATTATTCATGGTAGGTAGATACAAAATTGCTAATTATACTGGATAAGATTTTCATCTCATTCGTACTTTTGACGGCTTGATTACTCATTTGAAATGAAGCATTAACATAGTTGAATCTTTATCGTCCCCAGGACAGGACACTCTCAAATTAAGTTTAATCGCACCAAGTGAGGGGGTCAGTTAAAAAAGAGGCCCTCTAATCAGGTCCGCACGAACACGCGTTAGGTACGCACTTACATAATGAAAGGGGGAAGTGAGGTGGTTAAGGTTCCCCCTAGAGGGGCCGTCATCTGCGTACACCCTGTCCGGCGGCCCGATCGATACCTATACGTGTGGACTTTATGTAAAAAGCCTCCTGCACACCCGGACGACGCCGACCATAAGTGTCGAGAAACGAGTCGCCCCCAGGGAGGAGCACGAAATATCTTCAATTTTCGAGAGAAAATTTTCCAATGCGGGGGCGAGCGCCCGCGGCACAAGGGCTGTGGCGCTCGCCGGCCGGCAGGCTGTGTCCGAAAAATGCTCAGAGCTTAATTGAATTTACAGATTTGCCTTTCGGAACGCACGCTCGCCGCCCGCCCTGCGCTGTTTATAGGCGCCCTCGTTACTACTCTTTATGGACGCTGTTTACAGCCTTGATAAGTTTTTGTTTAGAAAATTTAGCTGCGGACGTGATAGGGTTCAATAGGTTTTATAGATATATATTGATAAGTTTGACTCCTTCAACAGACAGACGGAAGACATAAAGATTTAATTGTGAAAGTTAAAAATTATTTATTTATCTCTTACGACTGCCATGGACGTAACGTATATAGAGTTGTAATAAATAAATAATAAAAAAAACACAAAGTTTCAAGCTATTATTACAAAATTTTGCATTAGTGCCCAGTTCTTTAATTTATTTCACTGGCCATTTTGATATAGTGTTTCAAAATAAGACAGTTCTCCTTCTACATCATCTTTAAGGGAGTTCTGCAGCTCTGACTTTATGTAGTTTAGGCCTTGCTCGTCCGTAGGTGACAAATCAAGCTCGCTTTATTAACGTTTTTATGACTTTGATCCGTATGTTATGGATCTCTACCTTGTTAACGAAATGGATACCATAAAATTACATATTCTGGGAGAAACATTGACTCAAATCACATATTGGATTAGAAATTATGAAAACAATAAGGTCACGTACACTAGCTTGTTATAAAATGCATTTAAATGACGGAATTCAAAATTCCTAACAGAATTCCTAAGGTATTCGTTTTATTAATTTAAGAAGTAGCTATACTGTAAATTTTGAGGATTTAGAACCATATTTGTACCACACTTAACGAGTCGCTAATATATACCCATGAAAAGGTTTTTTTTGTATCTTTCCATGTTCTCGTCCTGAAAATAATTTAGTCGGTTATAATTTAAGGTCAACATTCTCCACACATTGACTTAATTTTAGATTTGTAATTTATTCTATTTGAGCTAAGAAGTTGTAAAATACGGATGGACAGACAGACAGACATTAATATGGACCCATTTGTTATTTCAATTTAGATCAACATTGACAACAAAACAAAAATTTGCAACTGTTTTTACAATTATGACATTGTTTTTATTAATGTGATTGTGACAATATGTCGCGGAACAAACGCGAGGCTCACCTGATGTAAAGTGGACTAACCTCTGCCTATAACACACAGAGAGACATACAGTTGTTAAGTATCATGTGCCTGTAATTTTACTGGCTCTCAAGGGCTGCTGCAGAAACACACTGTTAGGTGCTTGGCGATAGATTTTCTACTTGAAGCTGGGGTAGCTAGCCAAGCGAGCATTTGCAAAATCATTCTCGAGTCGAGAACGAACCATGAAACCTGCGGCACGGCAGTGCGATAGATATCACCACTCAGCCATCATTTCTTCGAAAAGTGTTGTTCTTTACGAGAAAAACATAGTTATAATAATATGTCCCTGTAATGTGAGTACTTTGTGTTGTTAGAGAAGATATATTGTATCGACCCGACATTAATGCAATAAGAGCAGGATGATGATTGTGGTGCAGTTACTAATTATTTATTGCCAACTAAAACCATCCCAAACATCTTATGCCAAAGTCTTTTATCTGCAACAATAAAATAAATATCCTGTCAATATGATATAATGAGTTTTTAAATAAGTCTTCAATCAAGTTAAAGTTCTATGAGTATCGGCAATTTGTTCACAGAACAGTAACCAAAGTGTGAGTAAAGTTGAAGCTAGGAAGTTTTAATCGATAACTGTATCTAATCATAAAAGGGCATAGCAACAGGGTATTAAGTAACAGAGTTAACAATTAACTATTACTACCGGAAAATGCTCGTAATAGTGATTTATTTAACAAGAGAGCAAAGTTGTATTTTGTTGTGAATATTGACGAAATCCCGAGTTATAGAAGTGTGAATTACGGGTAGCGAGTGATAGACTACTGAGCAAAGGGAGAGATCTCGTTCCGGTTTGGCGGTTAGTTTCTTCAACACCTATTCGCAACTTTTTTCAAATATACGCCTTCTATTCTATAATGCTTACTTTTAAATTGAAAGTATTTGTTTGAGTTGTAGTATAATCATGTGGGGAAAATAATAATACTAAACCGTTATTTTCTGTGAGAAATCGAGTAGCTCAGCAATTCACACATTTTTTTACCTACCAAATGGGCGGGTGACTGAATAGCAAAATCTTATTCTGTTCAGCAACTCGACTGAAGAACTCGACAAAGCTTTTTATGATCCATATAAGGTATTTCTCCAATACACACGTACATTCCAATAAATCTGACAGGCAAGGTGCAACCACTAATTCCTAATTTAAAATAAATATTGTTACCTACAAGCTCTGAACGTCATTATTTTAGAAAGTTTAATTGCGTTTAATGACTGCTTTCTTAATACAAGAGAATCTAAAGATTAACTATTCTAGTTAATACCAAATAAATAAAAGTACGCGTGTGTTGCAGTTAACAAATAGGTCATAGCTCTGCAAATAACTGTGATCAAAGAGCAAACACTGATTTACAGATTTTACCCTCGAGATAACGAGGTGAAACTAGCGCACTACAACAATCTGTGTACCAAAAAATGTGTGAAAATGTAATACGTATAAGTAGTGTCAGCAAGTGACAATATTATAATAAGTTATGTTCACCCAATCATACCATAAATGACCGTGAAATAGTAATAAAATGTAACAACTGTCAGAGTGACAGTGTGGGGCATATTTTCTCTATTGTTTGACAGCTGTCAAAGTGACAATTTATGACATATTCAATTTCTAATGTGGTAGCTTACCAAGTAACAATTGTTGACGTATAGTGATAGCGTGCTTTCTAGTATTTATTTTAGTTTTGTACTCCATTTTACCGACAATAGAATACAATATAGATGGGTTTTTAGATGTGATCGCGTTAAAGAGACACTTCACTGAGATCATCATTTCGAATGACAGCTATCAAACAAAAAATAGCTACATTATATCGAGAACAACTGACCCTAGAGCACTAGTTTATTTACAGAAATGTTAGATCTACAGTTACTCTAGGATCAACAGTTCTCGTTATATAGCCATTTTAATTTTGACAGCTGTCAAAGTTAAAATGGCTATATAACGAGAACTGTTGATCCTAGTGCACTAGTTTATTTACAGGTGTGTTAGATTTAATCAAAGTCTACATTTGATGATTTTAGATGACAACGGTCGATCTTAAGATGGCTTTATTCGTATTGAGCTCTCTCAAGTATATGATACTTCAAACACTTGACAATATGTTTCGGCAGCTTTTCTTGAGAGTCGTTCCATCGTTGTTTCAATTCTTCTTTCCATTGCCTTGATTTTAATAATAACTTATAATTCTTTTGTTTATTTTTCTTAATGTAAGCATCTTTACTATTACAATCCACCTTACTCTAATAAACATAAAGCTCTTTCATCATAATTAGTGGCCGTAGAGGTGACAATGGGACATTTACAAAACGTTTGAAAAGCTGTCATTATGGCTGCGTCAATGATTTGTAGATACGATAACGGGATTCAACAAATAGTAGATTGTTTACCAAGGGAGCAAACAACCATTTTAAAGGCGAGAGTGTTTCTTTGAATCCAGAGTGGAACGAAGGACTCTAGAGTAGTATCACGAGCGAGGGATTTTACAGTAGAATCCTGAGCTGCATATTCAAAGTTACTCGAGCTTAAAATAGTTGTGTCTCCTGAGGTGGATACCATACTTTTTATCACTCTCTATGAGAATATAAGTAAGTGCAACTTATGAATAAGAATAGTAAGTTGATTTATTTAGATATAATTAATAAAAATAAGACATATCAGCATAGAAATAGTTAGAGGCTAATGTTTATATTTAAACTATTATGGAAGTGCGTCGTAACAATTTCACAACTACCATGCGTTACAGCGGTTGATTTATTTACAGCTTAGAAATAGTCATAGAAACGTCGTCGTCTCGGGATATATCCAGCCAGTCTATTTATTTATCAATATGTCTATAAGTCATAGTAAGACTCCGGACAGAAAAGAACATTATCTGTAAGAAAAACCAAGCGAGTCCATACGACTTGAAATAATAAAATTCGAGGGTGTATTTCATACCTCTCTAATCTGAATCAAAAGCATATATGCTTTTGTACCTGATATCATAAATAACAATCAAACTTTAGGGAGATTTCCCACTCGTATATGACTATAATTATTTATGACTTTGTCTGTAAAAGTCACTCTGTCTTCAGTATAATACAGATAATATTAGATTCTGCTAAAGTATGACCCCTACACAGAAACTTTTTTTCCATCATTGTGTCAGTTCCCGATATCACGCACCCTTAAAAGCCTAGTTTACATTGCGTATTAAGCTCGTCATACATTATCAAATTGCTTTCCTTTGTGCTGTAAAAGGATAAGAAAACTTATATATAATAAAATATCAAAGTTCATAAATATCAAAATATAACAAGATATCAAACTCGAGAACATTTGTACAGTCAGCGACAAAATTAGCTGAACTTACAATATGTCTTTACCTATTTTGTTCCTTAATAGTACACGAGTTACATTTTAAAGACAATAAATTGTATTATAAAATGTCGGTAATGTACTACAATACGACTACATAATAAGATGAGGACCATATTTCTACATAAGTCGATTGGTAACTGTGCAGGACGACGCCTTCAAGAATAGTTCATAAGTTATAGATAGTTGTAATATAGTTAAAATTGTATCGTACCATATTTGTAAGTGTAAATAAATAAAAATAGAATAGGTGCTCTCCATAGGGTAAGGCTCCAACCAACGGAGTAGCGATAGGTGCGAGCGAAAGGGAGCATGCGCCTGAGCGAGAGGCAACATACGCCTCTCCCATTGGCCGAGCGCGCCTCGCGCACTCTCGCTGCACACGACTAGACTGTAGAGAATAGGCGGCTTATAAACAGGCCCATTTTGGTGTGAAATTCATTCAGTGCTCACCTCTCCTCAAGAAAACAACTCTGAAGAATAAATAACAAGAAGCTCTCAATACTTGTTTCTCTCAAGCAACACCCTCCTCGGCACACCAGCATAGTAAGGTGTAACCAGTACATCTTTTGGTCACATCGAGTCGGATCGTCGAGGAACGCCGTTCGAAACAAGAAGAAACTGGTCGGTCGATATGCCGGTCACACGCTCTACAGGAAAGGGGCGCCTCGCCGCCGAAGACCCCCTTTCGTCTTCGTCCGGTACTACCGCGACGAATCAAAGCGCGTGGACGGAGACCACGGCTCATACCGTCATGAGCCTCGAGACGTCACACACCACGACAACAGAAGCTTCATCGGAGTCGCAGGCGGACGCATCCGCTGCGGCACAAGCCTCCGTTGCGCACCCTTCTAGCGCGACGGAGGTCACCGTCACCACAGTGAGGCCAGACAAGAGGTCGAAAACCGAATCAGTCGCCCCGCCAGCCGCCGGGCAGGGCGACCCTCCGACAGAAGAATGGCAAGCTCGTCTCAGAGCCGTAGACAAGCTGCCGCCCGTTCGCCCAACAATGAAGACTACTGGGTCCGTCAAATCGAAGTCACGGGCAAAAGCACAGAAGCTCGCTCAAGCGAAGGCAGAACTCGCGCGCTACCAAGTAATGCTTATGGAAGCGCACGTAGCCGCAATAGAAATTGAAGATTCGGATGACGACGATGATGTCTCCGTATACTCCAAGGAAGACGTCGAATCACGTGTGGACACGTGGTTAACACAGCAAGAACCTGCAACGCCCGCAGCACAGCAACAACCTGCGGATCGACAGATGCCCGCAGCACAGCGAGAACCTGCGCATCAACAGATACCCACAGTACAGCAAGTTCCTGCAACAGCACAGCAAGTACCTGCGCCGCGTCATCAAGACCCGCGTCAAGTACCATCGACATCGGCGGGAGCGTTTCATAGTCAAGAGCTCGCCCAACTGTCTTCAGCGATCACCATGGCAGTCAAGGCCGCCAGTCATCCAAGATACATCGAACTACCTGTCTTCAGTGGGAATCATCAAGAATGGCTGATGTTCCGCTCCGCCTACAATGAGACGGCAACATTATTTACGAAGTTCGAGAACATCAACAGATTACGAAGAAACCTGAAAGGAAAAGCCAGCGAAGCCGTTGAAGGGCTACTCATCAGCAACAGCGATCCTGCAGACGTCATGCGCACACTCGAATCCAGATTCGGAAAGCCGGAAGCCATCGCCATAGCGGAACTTAATACGCTGAAGGCGCTGCCACGACTCACAGAAAACCCGCAAGACACATGCACAGTTTCAAGCAAGATCACCAACGCTGTGTGCATACTTCAAGCTCTGGGCTGCGCACATTTCCTGTTTAATCCAGAGACAAGCAAGATACTGCTGGATAAGCTCACGCCTACCCTTCGTCACAAGTTCTACGAATTCGCCGCCAAACAACCAAGAGAAAATCCAGACCTACTGAAGATGGAGAAGTTTATGAAGATAGAAGCCGACCTGTGCGCACCTTACGCACAACCCGAACCAGTGGGCACTCAAGCACAGCCCACCTTACAGAACAAGCGCACATACAAAGTGCACACAGTCACAGAAGAACAACAAACCACAGCGAAGTGCGCGGTATGTGACAATACCGGACACACTACAACAGACTGCGAAAAGTTCAAAAACGCAGACAGCAACACAAGATGGGACATCGCCAAGAACAAGCATCTTTGTTTTCGATGCCTACGCTACAGAGCAAGAAACCACAGCTGCAAGCGACGTACCTGCGACACCAACGGCTGCAAGTACTATCACCACAAATTGCTACACTTCGTTAAGAAGACAGAACCTGCTAAAGAAAAGGAAACAACAGAGGCCGTCACCACTACTTGGACCGCCACACAGAAGCAATCTTACCTCAAGATTATACCAATCCAAGTGAAAGGGCCTACAGCAACAATCGACACTTACGCGCTGCTTGACGACGGATCCACAGTCACGCTCATCGACAGCAACATCAGCGACAAGATCGGGGCAACTGGGCCCATAGACCCGCTACGCATTGAAGCAATCAACAAGATGAAGACAGCAGAGACTCAATCTAGAAGAGTGAGCTTCGTGATTAAGGGTCTCAATAACCATGAGGAACCGATTCAAGCGAGAACAGTTATGAATCTACAAGTCTCAACGCAGGAAATTCCGAAAGAACAAATAGAGAAATGCGAACACCTGCGAGACCTCAGCCGCTTCCTCACTTATGAAAATGCGAAGCCACGCGTCCTGATAGGCCAAGATAACTGGCACCTGCTCCTGACATCGAAGATAAGAAGAGGCGACAAAAACCAACCAGTGGCATCACTCACGCCACTGGGTTGGGTACTGCACGGGAACCACACACGTTCTCTCGGCCGCAGCATAGACTTCGTCTCACACATCACAGAAGCCCGAGAAGAAGATAACTTGGAGGAAATGATGAAGCAATACTTCGCTACAGACGCACTCTGCCTCAACGCGAAGAAACCGTCGACAGATCCAGAAGAGACAGCCCGGCGTATCCTTATACAGAATACAGTCCACACAGAAGAAGGAAGATACGAAACTTCTCTGCTCTGGAAGAAAGAAGACTTCACATTTCCCGACAATTACGAGAACACGCTGAAACGACTCTATGCCATAGAGAAGAAGCTCGACCGTGACCCGAAACTTAAAGAGAAATACACAGAACAGATGGAAGCGCTCATCACCAAGAAGTACGCAGAACCTGCACCGAAAGAGAAGACTCCAGGCAAAACCTGGTACCTCCCACACTTTGCGGTAATAAACCCAATGAAGCCTGACAAGCTACGAGTTGTGCACGACGCCGCAGCCAAGACAAGGGGAGTGGCCCTCAACGATGCATTACTAAAAGGCCCTGATCTCCTACAGTCACTGCCAGGCGTCATGATGCGATTCAGACAGCACAAGATTGCAGTGACAGCCGATATTGGGGAAATGTTCATGCAGGTGAAACTTCGGAAAGAAGACAGAGACGCGCTCAGATATCTATGGCGTCGGGATCGACGGGACGACAGACCACCAGAAGAGTACAGGATGACTTCGCTCATTTTCGGAGCCTCCAGTTCTCCATCGACGGCCATCTTCGTGAAGAATTTAAACGCCGAAGCAAACCAACAGACGCATCCCGAAGCAGCAATCGCCATAAAAGAAAAGCACTATGTTGACGATTACCTCGACAGCTTCAGAACCATAGAAGATGCGATTCGAATATCTAAGGGAGTACGAGACGTACACCTGAAGGCCCACTTCATCCTCAAGCAGTGGAAGTCTAACTCAACAAGACTTCTTGAAGCCCTCGGTGAACAGAACGCTTCAGAAGATGCAGAACTCTACGAAACCGAACAGAAGACAGAAAGAGTTCTGGGGCTAGTATGGAAACCGGAAGGAGATAAACTCACGTTCAATCTCAACCTGAACAGAGTACCACCACAGATCATAGAAGGGAAAAGGCCTACTAAGAGAGAGGCTTTAATGCCGCTTGGATACGCTTCTCCAGTAACAGCCAGAGCGAAACAGATCCTGCAAGAGATATGGCGCAGAGGCACAGCCTGGGATGACGAAATAGATGAAGATCTGTCTTTCGATTGGCAGACATGGATCATCCACCTGAAGAACCTCCGCGACGTGGCCATCCCGAGGTGCTACCTCGGTTACAGCGACGCCACCAACCTTCAACTTCATGTCTTCACAGACGTCAGTGAGGTGGCCTACTCCACAGCCCTCTTCTGGCGAACAGAAGCTCCAAACGGCGAAGTCAACGTGTCACTCGTCATAGCGAAGGCAAGAGTCGCGCCTCTCAAGCTCACATCGATACCGAGACTAGAACTGCAAGCCGCAGTAATGGGCGCGCGCATCGCCGAAGCCGTCATGAAGGAGCATGAGAGAAAACCAGACTCCAAGGTTTTCTGGACTGACAGCAAGACAGTTTTAGCCTGGATCAAGACGGGCTCGCGATCCTACAAACCGTATGTGGCTCACCGTCTCGCAGCTATAGAGGAAAGCTCCACAGTCAATGAATGGCGTTGGGTACCAACAAAACTCAACGTAGCAGACGACGCCACCAGAGATGCTCCACCATCCTTCGACGCAAACCACAGATGGTTCAGAGGACCGGAATTCTTGTACGAGATCGAGGAAAACTGGCCCAAGGACACGTCACCTCCGACCCCAACATCAACGGAAGATGAAAGAGTCAACCACATAGCCAACAGCAAGACACAGAGGCTCGCAGAAGGGCTACCCGATGTCTCTCGCTTCTCTAACTGGGAGAGACTTCGCTACAGCACCGCGAGAGTCCTGCAGTTCATACAACTCTGCAGGACGAAGATAGAAAAGGTCAACTACAGGCGAACGAAAAGGAACCAAGAGAAAGATCCCGCGTGGAACAAAGTCAACAAGAAAACCACAGATCAGAAGAATAAACAGCCACTACAGAAAATAAGGACAGAAAAAATAAACTTCCATCCCGTCACTGCAGAACAGCTGATAAGGGCAGAAGAACTCCTCATGCGCTCTTCGCAACAAGAGTCCTTCACGGAAGACATAGAGAACATTGCAAAAGAGAAGCCCATCGACAAAGAAAGCCGTCTACGTCAATTAAGTGTCGTATACAACGATGGGAGATTGACGCTTAGAAGCCGCATAGACGCCACCACGCAAATCACAGAAAGCGTCAAAAGCCCGATGATCATAGACGGAGATCATCCTACAGTCAAGCTATGGATCAAGAGTGTACACGTCCAGCTGCATCACGCTGGCGTCGAAGCGACAGTGAACGAATGTCGCCAACAATATTGGGTTCTGCGCCTTCGACCTACAGCTCGAACCATAGTAAGAAGATGCCTTCACTGCAGAATGAAAACTCAAACACCGCCGTACCCGAGAACAGGAAACTTGCCGTCATGTCGCCTGGCACACCACAGAAGACCCTTCACCTTCACAGGACTCGACTACTTCGGCCCACTGACAGTTACCGTGGGGCGCACGCATCAGAAGCGATACGTCGCCATCTTCACTTGCCTAACGAGCCGCGCTATTCACCTAGAACTGGCGAACTCACTCAGTACATCTTCAGCAGTCATGGCACTTAGAAGAATGGTCGCCCGACGAGGTTGCCCAACAGAGATCTGGTCGGACAATGGGACGAACCTGACGGGAGCCAACAAAGAACTACGGCAAGCCATCGATACCGCGACAGCAGAAGAGGCAGCAAAACGCACGATCTCCTGGCGTTTCATACCTCCCGGAGCTCCGTTCATGGGAGGGGCATGGGAACGCATGGTGCGATCTGTGAAGACAGCACTCACAGCAACACTCCACGAGAGAAGACCAACAGAAGAAGTCCTCTCCACCCTTCTGGCAGAAGCCGAATACACGGTGAACAGTCGCCCGCTGACCCACGTATCCGTCAGCGCGGACGACCCGGAAGCCTTAACACCGAATCACCTATTGCTGGGAGGACCCGGACGAGTACCGACACCTGGAACCTTCAACGAACGAGATACCCTGACGAAGGACAGCTGGCGCGCAGCACAGAGACTGGCCGACATGTTCTGGGGCAGATGGCTACGAGAGTATCTCCCAGAACTTCAAAACCGGCGGGAGCCACACGGAAGAGGACCCACAGTACAGATCGGGGATCTAGTCCAGATCATCGACCCCAATCTGCCACGCAACGTATGGGTTCGTGGAAAAGTTATCGCCACGTATCCAGGGCCTGACACAGTCGTGCGCACCGTCGACGTGAAGACTAAAGGAGGCATCCTGCGGTGGCCAGTAAGGAAGATGGTGATCCTGCCTATTGAAGACGTCTCTCCAACACCGGCAGCAGATGCGACGAGGTCACACGGCGGGAGAGATGTGCAGGACGACGCCTTCAAGAATAGTTCATAAGTTATAGATAGTTGTAATATAGTTAAAATTGTATCGTACCATATTTGTAAGTGTAAATAAATAAAAATAGAATAGGTGCTCTCCATAGGGTAAGGCTCCAACCAACGGAGTAGCGATAGGTGCGAGCGAAAGGGAGCATGCGCCTGAGCGAGAGGCAACATACGCCTCTCCCATTGGCCGAGCGCGCCTCGCGCACTCTCGCTGCACACGACTAGACTGTAGAGAATAGGCGGCTTATAAACAGGCCCATTTTGGTGTGAAATTCATTCAGTGCTCACCTCTCCTCAAGAAAACAACTCTGAAGAATAAATAACAAGAAGCTCTCAATACTTATTTCTCTCAAGCAACACCCTCCTCGGCACACCAGCATAGTAAGGTGTAACCAGTACAGTAACACATACGAACCAACGTTCCAATGTGGTACCAATTTAAAAAATTTAGGACATATATACAATATATTGTACAATTAAACCATCTTGTGCATATATATATTATACATCTGATGTACTAGCTCTCAGGCAGCGGCTCCGCTCAAGCGTATGGCGGTTATCGCGCAAAACTATTAACATCTTTTTGTGTAGTTGTATAAAAACTATCCTATGTCCTTTCCCGGGTCATACCAAATTTCATCCAAATAGGTCGATTAGTTTTTAAGTTTCCTCGTTACATACAAAAATCCATAAATACAAATAATTCCCCTATATAATATTAGTGTAGACAAGTTTAGTTCGTTAAAAAAAACTTATTTTAAACTACATACTAATAACTGTTTTTTTTAATAAATTTTGTTTTAAAGAGCTAGTCATATTGCTAACTGTCTTATCTTTACCATTTCTATACTTTATGAGTAAAGTGTCAAGATTGGTTTATAATTTGAATGATTTTATGTAAGACCTCTTTAATGAACCTCATATTAGCAAATAATTATATATATAGACTAGCTTTACGGCCGCGACTCCGCCCGCGTGTATTTTGGTTAACGCGCAAAACCATTAACCTCTTTTTCCGCAGTTGTATAAAAACTATCTTATGTCCTTTTCTGCGTCACAAACTATTTCCATGCCAAATTTCATCCAAATTGGTCCAGTAGTTTTTAAGTTTATTCATTGCATACAAAAATACAAATCTTTCCTCTTTATAATATAAGTATTGATAAACCATTGTATTGCCCTAATTCTTTTGTTATTTGCTCAATCGTTTTGGAGATGCAGAAAAGGACGCTTAACATTTTTAGATATTTTCTTTAATATATTTTTGTTATTTACCTTTGGAGGACTTAATTCTTTACTTAGGAACGGTTGTTTTTTAATAAATCTAAAAATTGCAAATTACAGTTTGATGTAAAGAATTACCTATAAAATGTATACTTATATATAATGTAGGTTTCAAAAACATGAAGTCTAGACCTAGTTCACGTATTATCATGCGATAGACAGTGAGGAAGGAAATACTCTGCAACCATATTGGACGGAAGTGGGCGATCTGTCATACAAACCAACGCAGGCATGGATAGATTTCACAGAATTTCTACAGAAATAGTTACCGTCATTATTTCGTTTCGACGAAACAGAGTGTACAGTCTATACCTACTGATTCTGTGAAATATTGATTTATTAAATCAATTTCAGGTAACAACCCTTCCTCATCAGTTTATAGCAGCATTATGCTACGGATGGCAATAAGTGCTTGTTTTGAATAATGATAGTTTTTTTTTCTGCCTGATAGGTTAGCCTTTGACCACTATCTCACCTGATGGTAAGTGATGATGTGGTCGAAGATGTTGTTCAGCCTAACCTAGAAGTACTGGCTCTCAAGGACAGCTGCCGGAACACACCGTTAGGTGCTTGGCGGCAGATTTTCTACTTGAGCTGAGGTAGCTAGCCAGGCGGGCATTCACTTAATGCCCTACCACCAAGCTGTAACGACTGCCATCCGAAGACGACAACCGGGACCGACAGCTTAACGTGCCCTACGAAGCACGGAAACGCTCAGTAGTAATGTCACTAGCGGTCACCCATCCAACTCATGACCACGCGCGACGTTGCTAATCTTTGCTGATCGGTTGAGAACAGCTTAGTAAACTTCGCTACGAGCGCTTCAACGTCACGCGCGTACATGAGTTGGATGGGTGACCATGACCATGATAACGTCTCAGTATGAGTATAATTTAAATCTAAAGAGAAGATTTTCTATTATCTTCAACTTTGTCAGTTCCACGTGAAACAGCTCTCCGTAGAGACTTTGAATGAATAGTTCGTCATTAATAGTTTTGACAAGAAGCTATGCTGATTTGGTTGGTTTAGAGTTAGGTAGGTGGTTTAGAGGTAGTCTTTAGCAAACGATTTTAGCTACAGTTTTTGCTTTTGGAACACCGATGTGAAGTTAGCGGCCTAAAGTTAGCGGCCTATTATAACCCGACCAACTAGAAAAGTCCCAAAAATTAGACTGCTGTCCAAATACAGCAGTCCAATTTTAGGGACTCTTTTAGTTGGTCGGGTTATAATAGGCCGCTAACTTTAGGCCGCTAACTTCACATCGGTTTTGGAACGGGGTATTCACATGGCTGGCTTACTGTTCATGTTAACTTTTGACGCTGACAGTACAAAGCTGTAATTTCCTAAAAATCTTAAAATATATGAAAACGGGAGAAACTGCACCCGTACCTCGAACCTGGCAATGTCTAATCAGGCGACGTCTCCTTATTGAGTCTCAGTAGTGTGCGTGTGTGCACTACAGCATGCTTGTCTTCGTGTCTTTGTATTCTTTAAAACATATCATATACAATAGATAAGATAAAAAGGTTGTATTAAACTTTCCCCACATTATGTTGTTGTGTAGTTAGAGCATATCATATCTTCCTTTTTTCTTTAAATCGAAGCTAAAAATTAAAAAAAACTCGGTGTCTATCTTTCAAAATTGTCTGTAATTAATATTTTCTAAACTTTGGTAGTGTTTATTGTTTACACTAAAATCCACTTTCGTGTAATTTTATTCCAAAAATATTTTTTTTTTTCAATTGAGGATAATGTTAAGAAAAAGCAAACGAAAGACTGGCGATGTACTGTATCATTAGCAAGCATTATAACTAACTAGCTGCGCCCCGCGGTTACACCCGCGTTGTGATGGAGGATGATGATAAAAAAAACATATGTGTTAATCCAGCGCTTCATCTCTCTCTCTCTCATAACAAATTTCATCAATATTGGTCCAGCCGTTTGAGCGTGAAGAAGCAATGAACATACAAACGTTCGTCTGTATAACATCAGTTTGATAAGATCAATTTCCTACTAGCAGATGTGCATTAGAAATAAATTTACAATTTTTATGTTATTTTTGGTTCACTACTTTGGCGATAATGGCTTACACATAAAATATTTTGAAGCTCGTAGCGAAGATTACTTATCTGTTCTCAACAGATCAGCAAAGTTAAGCAACGTCGCGCACGGTCATGAGTTGGATGGGTGACCGATAGTGACATTACTACTGAGCGTTTCCGTGCTTCGGAGGGCACGTTAAGCCGTCGGTCCCGGTTGTTGTCTTAGGATGGCAGTCATTATAGCATGGTGGTAGGGCATTTTGCGAATGCCCGCCTGGCTAGCTACCACCCTCAAGTAGAAAATCTGTCGCCAAGCACCTAACGGTGTGTTCCGGCAGCTGTCCTTGAGAGCCAGTACTTCTAGGTTAGCCTGAACAACATCTTCGACAACATCATCACTTACCATCAGGTGAGATAGTGGTCAAAGGCTAACCTATAAGGCTTAAAAAATATATATATATATACATATATGAGTCGCGGACTTTTTGGTAGGATAATTTAAGATAAACATTTCCGTTCTACATTATGTACGTGTGATACTAAAGGTTTTTACAGCGCACGCCAGAATAGATCGCATATGGCAGAATTATTTCCAACGTACTTGATCACTTGTCGTTATATTTTGGACCATTCGCTCAATATCTAAATTAATTATAGTCTATGTGTTATTCTGATGTGTAAGCTATATGATCACTTGTCGTTATACTTGATCACTTGTCGTTATATTTTGGACCATTCGCTCAATATCTAAATTAATTATAGTCTATGTGTTATTCTGATGTGTAAGCTATATGATGTTAAGTTTTATTAAAATCCATTTAGTAGTTTTTGAGTGAAAGAGTAACAAACATCTATACATACATCTATACTTACAAACTTTCACATGTACAATTTTAATAAGGATTTGAATTTTAGTGTTAACAGAATAAAAACAAACTTAATGTGGAGAAATAAAAGAAATATTAAGTTAAGAGTATTCTTATACAATTTTTCATCACTAACAGTAATTCTGAGTCGAAAATGCACGTGCTAGGTTATAATGACACTTAAAAACAAAGAAAAAAAAAGCAATGAAAGGAATACGAAGCCTGTGAGAGATCTGCACGTACCCTTTACGGAAAACTTTAGTTTTACTAGGGGATTGCTTTTTTTTCTTTTATTTATGTTATTGTGACGGAACAAGCTTGAGGCTCATCTGATGTTAAGCGGACTAGCCTCTGCCAATAACATATACATTTCATCACAAGTCACGAATTACACTGCGCCTGACACTTTTGTTTACTTGACACAGAACAAAAACCTTTACCTTTAAAATACCCACTGAAAATAATGAATGTACCTATCACTGTGGCCAATATAAAATTAACCCTTACACTGCTATGTGTTGTGTCACTGTCACCTTGTACTGCTCTTTCATTTCTAAACTACAATCAAATAATAACTCCTCCCTACTAACATCAACGTAATTTTTCATCCTGTTTAAGAGTTAGTAGTAAAGAACTGTCAACTGAGAGGCAGTGGAATGTAAAAGTGTAATTCTAATTTTGGAACTGGTAACAGTAAACTCACTTCCGTCTTCGAACATATATAATAACAATTATTATCGAACACTTTCTACATTTGGGGTCATGACATAAAGTAATAACCCGCGAATCTTCTTCTTCTTCTTTTCTTATTTTGGTTTGTATCGTTGTTTGACGATATTCTGCCAATGTCAAAGAATGACCAGTGTATGTCATAACTGAATCGAACTCAAAAAATAAACTTGTGAAGAAACTGGAACTTCTGTATGTATACGAGTATGCACATCAACAGCCTATAAACGTCTACTGTTGAACAAAGAGGATTAATTAATTAATTAGACCCTACTTAAGAGGAGTTTTGCCATAATCCCCACGCTTGGCAGGCGTCTAACTTCTAATATTTTTTCTAAATGAGCCTCATGAGTCCCACAGGAAGATATGGAAGATTGCAATGCTGGTTCGACACCCCATGGGGGGTTAGATACGTCACAAATCAATCAAAACAATCAATATTTTTCCTTCTGCGACTTGTTGCTATGAGAAACTCTAAAAGAGATCCTCAACCTGTATTTGTTAAATAAAATGTATGAGATTTTATATATTAAAAAATAATTGTATCTGTAACAAAAAAAAAAAATTTTTGGCATCATGAAACCAGTGTCACACCCACAATATCTTCCAGGCATCTCTTTTATTGCTCTGATGGAAACCCTCATCTGACTGTAAGTCAGGCTTATCTAGAATTACTGGGTCTCAAAAACAGCTGGCGGAACACACTTTTCAGTTCTTGGCGACAGATTTTGTAGTAGAGGCTGTTAGCTAGCCATAAGGAGGAATTCCTTATGGGCCAATCAATATGCACAACTAATGTTGCCATCCAAAATATTAGTGCCTTTTGGCATAACTTTTTTTTTGTTTTACATTTTGGAAAATTCATTTACGCATTCCCGTCCACTCCGGGGACAGGTGGCTGGGATATGTAGGGCTCGACACCAACTACTCCCACAACAGCAAGTGACTAAAAACCACACGATGTTCCTGCCATTGCAACGGGAACGCACTCTACCGCGGCCCGGACAACGTTGGCCCCGTGCAGGGCCCCGTCCCGTTGAGGAGTGGAGGAGCATAACTTGGCACAACGCGTAGTTGTGATCGAAGTATTCCTTATGACACAACTATGCAATCGAGGTATAACTAACTTTTCTAGTGAATTGCTGTGCTATTCTGGTCAATATAGAGGAACATCTAGGCGTTTTAATGCCAGGGCGTAACCAAAAAAGTGACATCTGTCAAAATGACAGATCGTGTATCAATCATAATGTTTTTATACACATATGAACTTTAACCTAAATTATTTACAATACCCAAAGTGAAGTTCGGTAGTCTTGGATGAGACAGCTGTCAAATTGACACTTGGTGTCATGTTTCCAGATATTCTATTCAGATATATATTTTTACAATTACTCTAATAATTTAACGGTTATAGATCTTAAATATTTACTATCAAAGTGACAAAGTATAGTAGTATGTGTTTTAATTTTTTTGTTAATCTTCATATCAGATGACGGCTATCAAAATACAATAAGATATCTCAAAAACCATTCATCCTAGACTTATAGTTTACACAGTCAATTATGGATCTTATTTTCATTTAGGATGACATCTGTCGATTATTTCTGTGGTGCTTTTAAGTTTGAGAACTGTTGTTCAAAATTAATATCTCGGTTATAGAAACTTGATCAACATGGGCCGGGAGCAGTCCAATAAATAGCCCAAAAAGGTTAAATCTTAAATTCGTGTGTATTACAGGAAATAAAAAGTATTTTCAACAAACTAGTCTTCTGGAAACAATATGTCAGAGATATAGCGCTTCGGAGAAAGCGTTATATCCGTGTCAGACTTAAAAATACTATATCCCTGAAACTTTTGAATCCAGACTACTAGATTTTATTACCAAAACGAGATATTTTGTGGGACGACAGCTGTCAAACTTAAAAGAACCATGCCTCTTAAACTATTGATTCTAGTCTAACAGCCTTAATTATAAACGCTACTTAAATTTTAAACATTACTTAGCCGCTGATTAGCAAAATTTCTTACTCATAAACGCTACATAACTTTATCCAGTACCTAAGTACTGCTTAAATCAGCTGTCAATTTAAACACCGTCCCACCCTTGTTTAAATTTTAAGTAACAAGATGGCGCCCATATTTCTGATCAGCTGATTTAGTTACAGACCCACCAACTTATCTGTTCAGGTGGCAGAAAAAAGAACTACAACATTCCTTCAAATTGTGACAGTTCGTAGTTGATTTCCTTGACCAGTAGCGCCCTCGAAAACTGCACAGTTAAGTTGGTGGTACTATACAAAGAAAAGTATTATATTTACTTTTTAATTTCAAGATATTTAGCACTAGATACATGCTATTTGGCCATTTAGGTCATTCATAATACTTTTTAGTACAATGTTGTCAGTTTAAAATACGTTCGACCTCATTATCCATTTCTTAGCTAAACAGGTGCTATGTAGCGTTTATAAGTAAGAAATATTTAAGCATTACTTAAACACTGTTTAGTTATCCATTACTTAGCAACTACATAGCGATGTTTTTATAAGTAAGGGGGTAAGAGTTTATATTAGTTGACTGAAGATTTTCCATCTATTGTGCCTCCACGACTACTTACATAATCACAAAATACTTTTATTACTTAATACCCACAGGCTGCAATAATAATATTAATATTGAGTGCAACTTTTGTGACCCACAGCACAAAGGTTGCACTCCAAGAAAGGTTGCAACTTGCAAATATTACATAATATTTAACCGATCCTAATGAGCATTATGTTTGTCTATGTACATCACATTGTCATGCACATTAAATATTTATCTACCTCTCTTTAATCGTATGCATCACGGATAAGGAAAGTATTGAATGAAATGACGTCACTGCCCAAATGAATCCTGACTGGCTGACCCGAGAAACCTCCGCTAATAAGTAGGGTACGATATACGACAAATGTATGACGCAAAGAGTATAGTTCTACCTTTCTTTTTATAGGCCGACCTTTTCAGCTGAGCCGTACGTATACCTACGTACGATCAAAACATAAGACATCATTACGCCTGTATATATCTAAACGGACAGTTTCAAGTTTAACGTTACATTAATTATGACAGATACTATGGAATAGTTTATCATTCACGGTCTAGGCTATGTCCTTACTGTTTCAACATATGTAGTTGATATACATTTTTGTTAAAGATTATAATACATACATACATATAATCACGCCTGTATTCCCGGACAGGGTAGGCAGAGGTGTTTTGGTGACGTTTCGCTAATTGGGTGTCGGTCCCATGTAACAGTGGGCGAGCCTATTGCCAATCACCGGTCACAGTTTCAGGATCAAACAAAATGTTTTCACTGACACACTGAACGAAACAAAAGAACATATTACGAATAATATGATTACGCTAACAACATTTAAGACAGGAACACAAGAACATAATAATATTGTAAGAAACCCTGGCAAGGCACTAAGATGATACAGCCCTGTTGTGCGTCTAATGCTCACAACACTCTACTCACATCCACGTGAGAAGTGGCATGCTGCTCATTTGACGCATTTTTACCTTAGTCACCTCTTACGACACTCACGGGAAGAAATGGGAAGAAATGGGCATGAGAAATACGCTTACACAGCATAATATATTATTTATTTAACGTGCATATGAGTTAAGGTCAAATTAAAATGTTTATTTACTAAAATAAACTGAAATTTGAAAGCTTGTAAGCATTCGTGCACAATGAGTCATAATGCCATGTCAGCAGTCATTTGAGATTTTTGCAATGACGCATTTTGAACCGCTCGTATCGAAGTTTACTTAGCTGTTGTCAACCGATCAGCAAAGTTAAGCAACATCGCCCACGGTGATGAGTAAGGCAAGTGATATTACTACTGAGCGTTTCCGTGCTTTGGAGGGCACGTTAAGCCGTCGGTCCCGGTTATCGTCTTATGGCAGGCGTTATAGCATGGTGGTAGGGCATTTTGTGAATGCCCGCCTGGCTAGCTACCACCCTCAAGTAGAAAATCTGTCGCCAAGCACCTAACGGTGTGTTCCGGCAGCTGTCCTTGAGAGCCAGTCCTTCTAGGTTAGCCTGAACAACATCTTCGACCACATCATCACTTACCATCAGGTGAGATAGTGGTCAAAGACTAACCTAACATAATAAAAAAATGCTCTACGGATTACATTACAAAATTACAACGAAAGCAATATCCATCCCCATACGATGATTAAGAACGCTAGTACAAATAAGGCCCACTTGCGCCAACTAGAAAACGCGAGTTAAACTTAACTTAAGTGTAAATTGTCATACAAAAACCAAGTTAACCCGACTTTAACTCTCGAATTAGCGTTGGCGCAATAAGCACTAAGAGTCATGAGTCATTTGTTATGTTGGCTTCCAGGCATACCCCGGCTATAGGGGTCGATGGCGCGGGTTCGAATCCCGCACTTGACTATAATTTTTCCTCTCGTTGTAATTTTGAAATGTAATCGGCGGAGCATGGGTTATAGCAAAAATAACAATATTAAAATTTGTGTAAAATTAATATATGTTATGTGAACTTAAATCAAAAGGAAACAAATTACAATATCAAGTTTATATTTTATAATAAGTATTATGAATACTTATACTACTCATACTTATCAAGTTGTGCAATAACAACCGCAACATCTAAATACTAGTTAACTATAATGACCTAAGACTAGAGCAATACCAGAAAATAAAAATTATGGAAATACCACAGAATACCCAAACGCCAACGAAGCATATACCGACTATTCCGGAACGGATTGATTTGCAATCAGATTGTAAAATATAAGTATTTTTTCATGAAAAACAATTTGTCAGTTACCATCTCTTCAAAAAATATTAACCTTCAAGATTATAATATCTTCTGGAATTTATTATACGCTGCTATACTATGGCACCCTTATAAAACAACCAATGGAGGTCTAGTCAATTTGCAAATAAGTTACTTAGACATGTACATGACAACTCATAAAATGCTAATGAAGTAAGCAGATCAGCCTTTGTCCAACTGTGACTTAATTGATCAGATAAACTAAATGTAATCACATTCTCAAGATGTTGCTTCGGTGTAAAATAGCTTGCAATACTACAAAATAACATAAGTCTGTCCATTCCATAGGAAAACAATAGATGACGCACGCCACACTAGGTGTCACACTGCCTTATGTTGTTACCTTTGGCAGCAATGGAACATGTTTTAGGGACGTCTTTAGGGACACGAAAAAAATATCAATACTTTGTGGTATCGAGTTCTTTTCCATTCGATACCGATACTTGTGTACTCGATACTTTCCATTCGATACTTTACTCAATGAGTACTTTTTGGCAGATATTATATCGTATATGAAATTAAGTTTTATAGGGGGAAATCTTAGAAATTACCCATTTTGAAATTGCGTTTATGGTTTATGTTCATTCATTCTAAACCTTCTAAAACATTGCATCGATCTTTGCTCGAAATTGTTCCTTCCGTTCACAGTTCCTAACCTTTCTTTCATTAATTTACTATCTAAAATATTCAATCATTATTCATTCACTCACCTACTATGCCACATTGCCACCTCTTTGTTGGACAAACGTGTAGGGTGCTGGTGCAGTTTGCTTCAAGTGCGCCGTGCACTTCTTCGAGTGTGCAATTGCGGGTCTCAAGCCCACATGAGGCGACTCTTACTATATATTTTAAAATAATAGATGGGCAAGTGAAGCCCGCACCTGCAATGTTGCCAATCACTCGCATCCGCCGAATTTGTCACTGGCGAGAAGTCTAAGGACGAATCAGCATTTAAATATTGAGGTTCATAGTTCGGCATTTCGGCATTTATATCGGCTTAGGGGCTATATGACGAATCCGGGGACCACCGTTTTACGCCACGAGTACCCTGCTGTGCGCCAGATATAAATTAACTGATATGCCTGTGTGGACATATCACTTACGAGCAATGCTTTGTCGGCGGAAGTTTCACCCACTCGAATCCGCAACCTATTTTTTATCTTTTAAGTATTGTGCCGCCTACTAAGGTGATTTAATGCGATTTAAAACCGTAGGCATACTTAAGCAATGATTACAATACGTGCAAAGCTCACCCAAGGTAGATAAGCGACTGGCTGCGACAGTTTCAACTCTGATTGTCTAATTAGGGTGTCTGAATGCATTTAGGCACATTTGGCTAAATTAAGTGTCGTTTTCAATAAGTGCACTGAATTTAGCCAGGTGAAAATAGTCTTTTAGATCTCGTATAGTGTTTAATGTGTGTATCGGATTTGTTCACAGATTTATGAGTCGAGGCGTGTCGCGCAAGGCTGTGAGGTAGAGCAAAAAAGATATTACCTTTTTTATTAGTAGTTGAATCTAACACTTCAGTTTCCTGATACCACCACCAAGCTTATTGTGCGACAGAATTTATTAATTGCGAGAGCGAGTGGAGCTTTTAATCGATACTCGAAATTATTGGACTTCGATCCATTCTATACTAGTATTCCTTAGACAAGGAGATGCATAATCCATAGCTACTATAATACTTAGGTAGGTTTTATATGTTTGCCTTTTAGAATAGTGTTAACTCTTTTTTTATATTATTATTGTGCAGGTTTTGTGTAAACATGGTGACTTATAGTACCACCAACTTAACTGTGCAGTTCTCGAGGGCGCTATTGGTCAAGGAAATCAACTACAAACTGTCACAGTTTGAGGGAATTTTGTAGTTCTTTTTTCTGCCGCCTGATGTTGGTCGAACTGTATACAGTGTTCGCATTCCATAAAGTCTATAACAGTGAAAACCTGTAATTGGCTTTCTGTTATATTCACTCATTGTTATAGAAAGTTGTATAGGTGTTGGTTTTACTAAAATAAATAATTAAATACAGTGTAAATTGAGATGTAATATTGTTTGATCACTGAAAACATGAAGCTGATTGACCGACGAAGCGCTTAAGGACATAATATTGTTCCATAAATAACTTGCCAACCATTGATCCCGGCGTAATGAAATTTTTAACAAAAGATTTTTTAAGAGCTTTATAATCTGTCCAGAGAAATAGGGAGGGGAAAATATATTAGTAAAAGTATATTATCTACATTGTTTAACTTGTTATTCTCACGGAGAATTTTCACTTGAATAGTTTTCACTTCCGAATCCGAGTAATAACTTGTTTCCGTGTAAATAAGAAATATGCTTTGTAATTGTTCCAGCTGCTGAGGTCAATACTACTAAACATTTTTTTTATTACTGTTTAAGCCGGATTGTCCACTGCTGAACACAGCCTCTCCTATTTAGGGGGTATTTGCCATAATCCCCACGCTTGGCAGGCTGCTTAGAGATCACAGTAAAAGAAGGCAGTTCTTTAGAAGGCATTGCTGCCCACCTTCCAGTATTTTTCCATTAGTCGCCTCTTACGACACCCACGGGATGATATGGGGAGGTGCAATTCAACCCGGCACCCCACTGGTTTTTTTTATTACTATTAGATTATCTTTAATCTTTATTATCAACTTGAAGACATCCACATTGGAACAAAGAAACGTTTCAAACTCTACTATGAGTAACTTTACACTTGCATCAACTTACAACAATTACAAAAATACTGTATTAAAAATATATATTCACCTATTATTATTGTTGTTTTCTTTTTTTTCTTTTTCTTTTTTGTTCATGGATCAATAAACAGTAAACATAATAAAAATGTACAAAAAAGTCTAAAAAACAAAACATATAACTGATTGCGATACCAACGACGTTGACCACAATTTTACATTTTCATATTCATGTGCTGAGAATTAAGACTACAAAGTATTTCATATAATACAAAGTGTTTGTTAAGTTGCTTATTATATATGGTTCACTAAGATCATTAAATAGAAAAGAAAAATTAGGACTGCTGAATTACAAAGCGGTCTCAGCTGCGACAAGATCAACGAATCCTGGTCTACTTCATTCAGCAGCCCAAACACTGACTTTTTAAAACATCCCACTCTCTCATGAAATATATCTTTAGAGTTAAAATAATCATTATATGATTTTGCCATCGGTACAATAGAGATTGTTTGCCAGTTGTCGTGAAAAGGCCCTAATGGGTGTACCCATTAGTCAATAAGCTTAGCTATAATGTATTATAGCTAAGCTTATTGACTAATTTAAAACAGTTGTATCAATTATTACAAATATCACACAATAACATTACATCTAGTTGTTTCCTTCTAGACTTTAAATTTAATAACATATATGTTTTTAGTAATTCTTCATAGGGGACAATTCTCTGATCACATTTTTTGTTCAAGGTAGCTTATTGGATAGCATTCGACCACTATCGATGGTAAGTCATGATGTAGTCGAAGATTTTGTTCAGGGCTAATCTAGAATTATAGGCTCTCAAGGACAGCTGCCGGAACATACCGTTGGGTGCTTGGCGATAGATGTGGGTAGCTAGCCAGGTGGGCATTCGCTAAATGCTTTACCACCATACTGTAACGACACCAGGAGAGACCTCTGAAGCACGGAAGTGCTCTATAGTAATGCTACTAGCGGTCACCCATCCGAAACGTGACCACAACAGACGTTGCTCAACTGAATTGATCGCTTAAGAACGACTAAGCAAATTTCGCTACGAGTGCGTAATTTTTTTAAGTATATTAATATACCATGATTCTAAGATTTAAAAAAATTGAAGCCTTTATATTTATTTTGTTAAGCATTATATTTGATTGATATAAAGTAGTAAAAACCAATCATTGTCGTAGACATCTCGTTAAATTTAGATTATGCTTCGTTAAGGTATTTTAATGGTTTCATGAAGAAAACATCAAAAAAGTGCTGCCAACGAATATTTCTATTTAAGATCAAAAGTAATTTTTGCGATAGCATTAGTTTTTTTTGGCTTATCCCACGCTAAGTTAGGTTGATGCTAGCTGTAATATCAGATATCACCTTCAGCACCTCGTGTAAACGTAACTACACGATCTGTTGACAAGAAACTTGGCCATTGCGTACTAATTACTAATTACACGTACATTTTCGAAGCGCTCGTAGCGAAGTTTACTGAGCTGTTCTAAATCGATCAGCAAAGTTAAGCAACGTCGCCTGCGGTCATTACTTGGATGGGTAACCGCTGGTGACATTACTACTGAGAGCTTCCGTGCTTCGATGGGCACGTTAAGCCGTCGGTCACGATTGTTGTCTAAGGATGGCAGTCGTATAGCATGGTGGTAGGGCATTTTGCGAATGCCCGCCTGGCTAGCTACCACCCTCACGCAGAAAATCTGTCGCCAATCATCTAAGGGTGTGTTCCGGCCACTGTCCTTGAGAGCCAGTACTTCTAGGTTAGGCTGAACAACATCTTCGACCACATCATCACTTACCATCAGTTGAGATAGTGGTCAAGGGCTAACCTATCAGAGAAAAAACATTACAATAATATTATACAATCTTGCTTGTCTGATGATGGAGCTTAACACGCTATATATACGAGTAGAATGGGACAAATTATTAAGCTTTCAACTAACATCCGCGTGGACGATATAGTCCTTTTATGAATTAAAATATATTGTTCTCATTATTTATTATGCGTATGGATTAGATCGACTACGCACGGAAATTAATTATAAATAGTTCTTATTGTACTGCTTTGACTGTCTGACTGAATTTTATTAGGGTTGCCTTTGACCACGATTTGACCACATACTAATTGATAATGTGACATAGAGAGCGATGCAAAAGTTTCTACTAAATGTGGTAAAAATTGATTACTACGCGACTGCCCAAAATAAAACGATAGTTATGTTTTCAAGGTTTATATATATATGTATGTTTTTGAGTTTCTTTATTCCACCATAACTTCTAAATGGCTTAACCGATATAAATGTATAGTTAGATTTGCCTTTATAACGCAAGTGACACTAGGTACTTGAAAAAAATAACAAACTAGCGGACTGAAGACGTCATAATATTGTGAGATAAAAATAACATCTGAACCCTTCGAGTGGGGTGTTAAAAAAGGGCTTTAAAAGAGATTCCATAATTATATATAACTTGCAGTTTTAAGTTCCATAGAATGACGAAACTTTTAACGGAAATACATAATTTGCAGTCAGGTTTTTTACTTTTTTACCGACTTTAAAAAAGGAGAAGGTACTCAATATGTTTTTTTAGTTAATTTTGACTCGTTTTTCATCATTATTTCATATCGCAATCGGTAATATAGTTTTTTTAATTACTCATAGGTTTTCATTTCGAAAAAAAACTTATGAACTGATTTTAATCATTCTTTCCTTGTTAAATAGAGTATACCTCCAAAGTAGCCCCATATAAATTTTATCAAAATGGTTGCGTAGTTTTCAAGTTATACAAATAACTGCACAAAAATATTTTTTGAGTCAGCATGGTACCGATTTTAACAAGTCATTTCATACTTTTCAGTGTTGGTAACCGGTCCCGTTTTTATGGAAAAATATTATTATTGTATGTTGGTTTTTGTAGATTGCCCCGCAAGTTCTATTTGGTTATAATCAATTATTTTTTTAATATTAGAATATGGCAAAGGTTTCACACACAACCAAACTTACGAGTATATGTTATGTAATCAAAACATCAATCGTTTATTGTGAATATAAGTAGAAAGATGTTTAAATGCTTATTTGTAGAGCTACAGCCATTTATCAATAATAAATATTTACACAGGTCTTTATAATTAAAAATTAATCAATTGTTTAAAACAATAGAGACTTATAAAATTACATGTTTGCACAATATTTATATATTAGTATTTTTTGACATACAGTGCACCAAAATAATTCAGTTATTTTTTCTTGTCTTACATAGATTTTATTATAATTATTAGAATTAAATAAATGTATATGAAATGTTTGTGTGTAAGTATGAAGGTATGATAGTGCGGGTTGTTTTATTGTCCCATTGCGCAACAATGTTAAAAAAACTAAGTTTAGGATCTGAAATTAATTATAAGTTCTAACTATTACTAGGTCGAAATGCAAGTACTTATGTCCACAGGCGATGCTGCGGGTGAAAACTTGAACTTGAAAATAAATTATCATCATTACTGCAAATTTCGTAATACAACATAATAAGACCATGACTTAATGTTATAAACGAAATAGACCATTAAATCACTATGAAGAATCTCTTCTAAAGTTCATTCGCAATAGTATAAAGACTACAGATCGTAAAATGTTCAAGAAAATACTTTTGCCAAGTATTTTTACAGCACCCGACTGACCTTCGCTTACAATGTCCAGTAAAAGAGCGCGCGCTGAACCAAGTTCGATTTTCCTGTAGAAATACGAAGTTCGTATTCTAAGGCACACGAGCCGGTGAAAATGTATTCGTCGGGAACCTATTTCGACATCGCCCTACCTACCAATACGTAGGGTGGCCGGCTATAGTCCACCAGCGCACATGTAAAATAGCTACGGTAGGTATGGAAGGTGCTCTACTTTCAATTTAATGCCTCGAGTTTAACTTCTTAGGTCTCGAAAGAATAGTGCGTTTCTATACGTTATTTTTTCCTGTAGTGTAAAAATGTGTAGTGAACGATCGATAATTTAAAAATGTATTTATTTCTCACGATTTCGCTCAATATCACATAGTTAATGAGGATAGTTTCATATAGATATAGGAAATAGTGTTTAAAAATGTATTTAATTTTATAAATATTATTTGGATAAGCCTTTGATTTAACTGGAAAACTGGAGGTGCTGCTATTATTTTATCTAAATAAGTGTAGTGATGTCAACCTTTTCTTCGCATAATAAATAAATACATTAGTTCCAATAATGATTATATTGCAGAAAAGTGTATAAATGGAAGAATTTACTGACACATTGCTTACGTAACGCATTGGCAGGCGTAATAAAGCACTTTAATTGGTCTGTATTGGACAGTGAAATATTAATGATCGAAGAATCCACCTTACGAAATACCTGAAGGACACAGAAAGTGTTCAAGCCTCGTTGTATATATATTATTATATATTCCACCGATGGCATATTACTGATTGGAGCCCAGGTGTGCGGTAATCAGAGGTTACACTATCAAACAACGAGCTCGCCGGCGAGCTGGAGGCAAAAATAAAGTCACGTTAGTGTCTCTCCAAATAGTCACAGAGTAAATTTCAATAGGATATAATTATAGATATGTTTCAAATTTGTTCAACCAAATCCAAACTACGCTGCAAAAATAGAGACTAGCGTAATATAGGCAAAATAAAAATAAGCAAGCCATATCGCCCATGAAACATAACACACAAGTAATAACGTAAAACACAAATAACTAGAAGAAATGCTATCGTAGAATCTAGGAGTAACAACAACATTGTCTAGGTGAATTAATAACCTTAATAATGTAGAGGAAGCCTTTATTGCAGTATGGTATCATCTGCCTTTAACAGATGCCACACCCTGAGACATACACTTGTTAAGTGTCATCTGCCTGTAATTTTACTGACTCTCAAGGACTGCTGCTGGAACACACTGTTAGGTGCATGACGACAGATTTTCTACTTGAAGGTGGGAGCTAACCAGGTCGGCATTTGCAGAATGTCCCTTCCACCATGCATTGAAGCTCAAGCCGGCGGCGCGGAACGAACCATGGAAGTCCATAGCTATAACCACTCGGCCATCATTACTTGAAGATTGCCTTCCCCGACACTATGGGCAGAAGTGTCTAAAAAATCGCGTTTCTCTAGACGTTTTATAGTCCCAAGTAACAGGGGCAAACCTATTGCCATGTACTGCACATTCCTGACTCCGAATTCTTTTTATAGAACATTTATTTGACAACCAAACCCCTTTCTCCTTCTGGGGAGAGCACCGCATTAAAGGTAGAGAAAAACCATAAAAATAGTTAAATAGAACATCGAAAGTACTCTCAAATTTCAACGAGAATTAGATAAGCAGTAATTGTATATTCACATTATAACTTACACGAAAAGTCTTGCACATCGATAACTAGCAAAATCAAACTTCAACTACTCATTAGTAAACGATAAAGACCGAAAATATACTAGATTTAGAAAGTAGAAAGTGAAAACGCGTGTAAAATTGCATGTGTGCATGCACCCCTACTAGCAACAATCGGAATTCAACACACTGACCCTGAATCTGAAGTGGATCGATATTCCAGTTGAAATCGAAAGTTTTTAAAGTAGAGCAACATTCCGAACGTTGTTTCCAAGCTTGGTACTAGGGCTACTTCTCTGTTATATCTGGTCCAAGATACATGCCTCGCATAGGCACTCGTGTTACCGGCCGCGTCCTGGCCGGCGGGGGCCCCCCTCCGCCCACAGCCACCCGGGGGGACTCGCCCCCTGGCCACCCTGCGTCATCTACTACACCGACTAGCCCGCTAGGGTTAATTCAAACTATTCAAGACTATTTGAATATTTTAAATTTGAATTTAAATATTTCCTATTTTTTGGTAAATGTATAGAAAATGTCGGAGACATTTTGGAAACGATATTAAGAACGTAAATGTTATATTTTTAGTATATTATGTGATATGTGAGTTTTTTTTTAATCTGATAACAACTGTATTGTTCCGGTACACCTATAATTTTTCATGCGCATTGCGAATTTAAAATTAATACAAAAATCTTCGTCCATAAATAGGTTTATATATCCATAAAATAGGTACCGAACAATACAAGTAAATATAAAATTTAGTTTTTCTTCAAAATCGTTTATTGATTTATTGTATCGAACACATCATAAAAATGTATATATCTTTTTATTGATATAATAATAAAGATTTTAAATATTATATATCTTTTTAAAATTTTGTACTTTGTACTTTCATAATAGGGTTGCAATAAAGCTAAAAGAGTTTACACAAATACGATCATCATCTTAATAAAGATTTCACAACCTGCATTGGATGGTTATCAATCACATGGATTTTGTGATTCCCTGCTTCTCTCAAGATGCCATTGGTTTTCTTAGTGGTACACTGCCTCTTCCTGTGGTGTGGTAGTGATACTAAAAACCTTGTTCCTCGTCGGTTATCATTTTTTTGAGCACTTTCATCTGTCATTACGGCTTTAGAATCTATTTAAAATAAACCTTAGAACTAACTGATATCTGTACTACCAAAGTAACCCAATTACGGCAATAACTGAGCAAGGATAACAAATAAATATGGTTTAAAAAGAGGTAAATTTTTTGTGAAAATTTCATTATTTTTCTCAAGTGATAACTGGCAGCCCTGGGTGTCCGGTTCAGCCCTGATTCTGTAGAACAGAGCGGCGTGCGTGCCTGGCTGTAAACAGGCTACCCTACGTATGTAGGGTCCGTCCCATGCCCCCCGAAACTCTCCCCCTCCCCTCCCGCCTACCTCGCCCCGCAGAGAAAGGGGTGCCCCCGCATCTTCCTTGTTCCTCCTTGTGCAAATTCCCTGGGCGATGGAAATTGTGCCCGACCACGTTTTATACAATTTCTGGCCGGCTCTGTACTCAGTGGACATGTTCGAACGAGTTGAGATCGACTTCGTTGCTTGCCGTTATAATGTTACCACTTACCACTGATCTTTCATGCGTTACAGCTTATGTTGATATGTGAAAAGGTTTTCAGTTAATGTTATCATATTTGTATACCTGAGTTATCTAAAACTATGCGTCGAATCCAAGAAATATTTACTTAAAATATCATTTCGTAAATCTCATAATTTTTTTACAGGCAATAATATATTTGTATAGGGACAAGTAATCAGAACTATTTGGAACTATTTTATATATATATCTAGATATCTATATAGATATCTAGAATATACTCAAATCTTTTACAAGCCAAGCAAAGAACATGATGAAAAATTAAAGACAACTGTGCACAAAATTGACATAAGTATTTCTTTGTAACTTTTTGATTTAACTGTTCATTGCCAGGTTTTAGTACTAAAATAAATTGTCTCTAAAAACCAATTGGTAACATGCTGCATGCTGCAATGATCAATCGGCTGTACTACAATCAAACTTATCATAATTTCATCTCATTTCCTACTGCTCATAGAACGGGTCTGAAATAAACGTTTCATGTAGATGCGTCGTTAAACTTCTAACGTTTTACTCACCAGGATTCCTGTTGAGTAAAATGTCTGGGTGGGTTCTATCGATCGATTAAGATTATTGTCTTCGTAGATCTTTCCATACAAACGTAGTTCGTCATATTTTTAACACCAAGTGTTGAAACTTGATGAAATTTATATATCTGAGCCTAATTGCCAGTTTTCCCGAAAATCACAATTCAAATATGTTCGATAAAATCGTTTCGTGCATAAATTCTTATTTTCACATTTAGGGATAAAATAAACGATAACTCGAGAAACTGGCAGTTCGGAAGCATTCAGGGATATGCAATATGCGTGCAAAATTTCATAGAATTTTAATACTTGGTATTAAAAAATACCAAGTATTCAAATATGACCAAACTAAGTTTTTATGGTAAGCGATACGTGCACTCTAACCTTAATTAAAGATTTCAAGAATTTCTGATATTCAGTAGAATGAAAGAAAAAGTAGCCAGTTATATTATAATATTATTTATTACAAATTATTGGAGCACAACATTTTATGCCCGGGCGGGAATCGAACCCGCGTCCTCCAATTTCACGCCGGATGCCTAAACCGGCTAATAATAATAGCTCTATTCGTCAAAAACAAACACATCAAATTACAATCTGTACCTTTTAGGTATACAAATGGACCTATAAAATTATAAACTTACAGTAGGTTTTTATTTATGGTGTATATACTCACACTTATGCAGTTAAATATTATACCATAATTATTTATTTAAAAATACGCAAGTATATCAAACAATAAAAGAGTAGAATGATATACAAGACAAAATATAAGACATCATATTAAATAACTGGTGTATACGAACTAATACTTTTGTTGGTGATCGTAATGCATGAGCTTTGCAGAATATGTATGATATAGACTATACGAGTACTTGACAGGGTCAGGTATGGTCAGGGGCAGTAGTGTTTAATCAAACGGACCATTTTGGTAGATCTGCTTAGAAAGAGTCCGTCTTGATGGAGTGCAGCGTCAAATATTCTGCTTCGAAGCAGTAGTGAGCACTCCTGTGTTTAGAAGTAAAACAGCATAGCAAGCTGGGCTAAAAATACACAAGGAGACTTCTCGAAGTGACTAGCCCTGTGCTGCTGTAAAGTGTCAAGTTGAACAAGAAAGGTGATAGTGAAAGTGTAATAGATAGTTGTGGCGCTTATCATCTGCCAATTTATCCGCCTCATTCTTAATTACATAACAAAAACATAATTGTAAAAAATGGCTACATTTTGCCTAACAGTTGATTTATAAATTCGCCAACTTTAAAGCTCGAGGCTTCCCTCTCGATGACATATAATCTGATTTTTTCATACAGGCTGGTGACGAAACTACCACTAGGTCCACCTGATGTTAATCGGACTAAGTTTCTGATGTCCTGGTAGGCACATACCTAAAGCAGCATATTTGCTAGCCACATATGACCAAACAGCAACTGCTCATGAATTTCAATGTACTGCTTTTGTTGATTACACATTGCAAACACTCGGTTCATAAAGAAATAGGCACTGTTTCCTCTTACGACATCTGTACTCTGACATCTCATGTGGTTTAGGTATCAAACAAGCCCTTATCGAAATAAAATTTCTAGGCTATGTCAAACAAATAACACAGAGTTCACTTTCCATTCATTGCTTATCATATTCATCTGTTTTCAAACTGAACATTAAAGTGCTACAGCCGTATATAAATTATATTAAAGATTCTTAAAGAAATAGCTCTATAACTTTTTTCTGTGAGCGTTATGTGCATATAGCCGGAAGTGTCGTAATAAATGACGTCGTATTGCTACCGCAGTGTCCATTTAGCATACCTACCTATTATAAACCGTTTGTGTGAATACGGTACAAATAGGGCACATTTTCATTATTTTTGTTAATAGCAGCAATATTCTCTTTGATCATAACTTGGATGGGTGACCGCTGTTGGTATACAATTATGACCGCTATTTCTAAATTACAAAAAACCAAAGAATGACTACTGATGCTGCTTTGTAAAGCACGTCAATCAATACCCGTTGTCGTTTTTCTGAACATTATTTCTATTTTACCCGCGATATGCTTTTATTAATAAATAATTAATAAATTTATACAACAGCTTCTTAAAAATTATTGTAGAGAATATTACATACCACATTTGGTTAGACGTCGATAAGATGGGCATTCAAAAGGGATTGAACCGATTTGACTGTAGCATAATTCTGTAAACTTCAGTTTTCATAGCATAATTATTAGATATGCACCAGGGTTGTAGAAAAAAACAGCAATCATTCTGATAAAAACTCATTTTATTCGTACTTACAGATGACAGACTCACCATAGTTTGTACGAAACAAGAACAAAAATTCCCAGTGTCTCCTTGTGCAAAGATTAAGGCTGCTCTTGAATGGCTCACCGAAGTTATTAAGATTGTTGTGAACATTTCCCGCGGACGTTGACTTCGTTTCATTGAGCCAAAGTTCGCTATTACCCCAAAAGTATAGTTCTTAGGCAATTGTTTGGCTGCTACTCAATTTGTTATGTGATACAGCTTACTGATGTAACTTGGCACTTGTAAACGTTATTATTTATTAAATATATATTATAAATTTGTAAATGAAGTTTTAAGGACAAGACATCATAGTATGTCATATGCTAGTTGATATTTATATACAATGCCGCGCTGGCGTTATCATTATCAACCGTTTGGAATTTCATTATTTTTCGTTGCTAGCATAGAGTATTCTTAAACCACTAGGTCCCGTGTTCGATCCCTGTGCGGCCAAGCGCTATTACTTATTAGTGTTTCATGAAGGGTATTATTTACAATCCTGATGGCACTTGTCTATTAACTATTCTTTTTTTATTCTATCGTGTCGAAACAAACACGACACGGAGATGCAGTTTGTCACATGTGGCAAAATGCATTCCGTATGTACTGCATAAATACGGCCATGATTTAATGTTCTCAAAGAAATTAAATATATCGGGAATCTATTAAAACTTTCTTCGTGTGGTTTCATGTGTTTTATTTTGGTGAATTCTTTATTCAGCCGAATGTTATTCGTTTTTTTTTTCTACCACCTTCAAGAAGTTAATCTGTTTAAGCACCTAACGATGTGTACCAGCCTTGTCCTTGAGAGCCAGTAATTGTAGGTTAGCCTGAACAACATCTTCAACCAAATCATCACTTACCATCAACTGAAGTAGTGGTTAATGACTAAGCTACAAAAATATTAATGTTTGTTTTGTGATTTTTTGTACAATTATATCACAGTTTTATTTCGATTATCAGCATTAATCAAACAAAATATTTATCTACAAAATTAACGAACAAAGTTGCTCCAATTATATTTTATATTTTTATTTTATAAATAATCACAATACTCGCGTCAAAGATGATAGATCATCTTTGACGCGAGTATTGTTTATAACATCTACGATTTCGTCCACCGAAACTGTCTACATATGTGTACTTGCATTTTTTTTGCAAACTATAAAAAGACTGTTATTTTTGCCATAGTGGACTTTTTGGTGGACTAGTTCTTTGTTAGCTTTTTTATATGTTGCTGCATTTTTGTTAATGTGTTTATATGCCAAAAATCTTCACGATACTCCCTTGAGAGATTACTAAACGTTTAATTCGTTGTAAAAGTAAAGAGGTGCACATATTTTATAATTTAGATGTTTTCTCTCTAAAGGCTAGGTTTTCACTACTATTCCACCATAAGGCAAAAACGCTTTGGACAAAAAATATTTATAACAAGTATAAATTAATTAAAAGAGTAAAATACCAGATTACAAATTATTTACTTTAGTTAAAAATTGTATCGTTCCATTGAAATTAAAACTGTTAGTTATATATATTTTTGGAATCGTTTTTTAAAGCCCTTCGTTTTGATATGAATTGTGAACGCTGCGTTGAGTAGCAAAAAAAAATTACCCACAATATGGCGTCTATAATCCACCAACTTATTTTTTTTTACATAATATCACTTGCATAATCAAGACTAATCTAACGATATCTCAAACAATAAAATTGACTTAGCCGATATAAGTTATGGTTGAATAAAGAAACTCATAAACATACATACATGAACCCAGGAAACATAACTCTCCTGATTTGGGCAGTCGTGTAAAAAGCACCCACTTCTAACACTGAAATGTATGAAATAACTTGTGGAAGTGCTGATTCAAATCATTATCGCCTTCCCTTTTCATGACTTGACTGCCAAAATTTATATTATTCCTTTCAACGCCGACAGCCGCATACAAAAAAAAATAACCTTTTTAGTGATATATACCTATAGATGACAAGAACGCTTGTGTCTATCTATTATATAATTAAATTAAATTATAATTAAATTAATAAGTTTTTACACTCATTTAATATAAATATTTTCAATGCCTGGGTGACTTTATGATTATTTTATTGCTACTCTTACCGATATATATTATGTATCGGCACGAGTTGCAATAATATATACATATATATTTTCAAAGTCACCCAGGCATTGAAAATATTTATATTAATTGAGTGTAAAAACTTATTAAACTAAATTGATGAAATGGAAACGCAATTGGAGATATTTTCAACCCAACAAAAAAATTATAATCCAGATTGGATAATCTAATAAAAACACATGATCATATATGTACATTAGTAAGTTGTAGTAAAATACGTAAATGTATAAATATTATACGTATATCACCTATTTCGAAAGTGGATTAAAAATAACCAATTTATACCTAAAATGGGACACCGCTGAAAGACACTTTTTTTTTAGATATACGAGTATTTCCAAGATAGCAATTTATTAGAAAAAAAATATACTCGTGTGTTTGTCCTATAATAATTGTTTATTTGGTTCTGTTTACTTCTTTAGTAACAGAAGAAAGTATTTTTCTAAACAAGATTTTTTTTTTACCGTCAGTATTCCTTTATTCACAAAACACTACGAACTGTATTCAACACAACAGTATCAATATTAAATAGTTTCAATGATACATTATGCATGTACCATATTATTGTACGGAATAGGTTTATTTAAAATCTATGGAAAAGTATCTTACCGACTTCTCTAGTAAATAGGTACCAACGCTGACACAAGCGTGTAATTTGAATGAAATTCAAAACTGTAATTGCAAACCGTCACAGCTAAATTCAGTTCTCGTAGCACTATCAGAGGTCACGCTAGGGTCCGCTCTTGGAATACTTGTCATGAACAGAATGCTACGCTTTTAATTAAGGCTCAAGTAATTTAGAGGGCTGGGTGTGTACGGCCATATGTATTAGGTACAATCTTCTGCATACTCATTTGGCAATGTTTAAACAGCGAGGTACCTTGGGGTGGGAGAGGGGCCTCTTGGGCGATGGTTAGTTCTGTAGAGATAAATTAATAACGTGCGGGTGTAGCTATGGGTAGGTACGGCACGCATGTCCATAAGTACGCCGGCCGCAGGGTGTTCCGATTTGGCAGGGCTTATCGATTTTGTGGATTTAAAGATAGAGCTTCTCGAGTCTTTGTATTTGGATTATGTTGGATGTTTTATTATTGTTTTAGAAGCGCTCGTAGCGATGTTTGCTTAACCGATCAGCTAAGTTAAGCAAAATCCGCCGCGGTCGTGATTTGGATGGGTGACCGCTACTGACGTTACTACTGAGCTCTTCCGTGCTTCGGATGGCACGTTAAACCGCCTGTCCCGGTTGTTGCCTTAAGGTGGCAGTCGTTATAGGGTGGTGGTAGGGCATTTTGGGAATGTCCGCCTGGCCAGCTACCACCGTCACGTAGAATATCTGTCGCCAAGCACCTAATGGTGTGTTCCGGCAGCTACCCTGTAATTATAGGTTGGCCTGAACAACATCTTGACCACATCTTCACTTACCATCAGGTGAGAGAGTGGTCAAAGGATCGCCTATCAGCAGTAAAAAAAGTATCTTACTGTACAAGCTTTTTACTCTGACATGATACATACTTAGATTTGAGTTTTTTTCAGAATACCTATGTATCTACATTAATATTTCCCACAAAAACCGTATATTTCCTTGCATATTATCTGCTTGCGACCTTAACATATTATCTGCTGCTCATTCTTTACTTCATACATAGGTACTCGTTTCTTAAATATAGGGTACCTCTACTACCGATATACTATATATACTAACTTCTCATTAAAATACCAAGACAGTGTTTTTCAGAATATAATTTGCTGTGGTCTTCCTCTTCCATTCGGCATATGCATTTTAATTTCAAGTTCCTTTCACTATCATCTTGCACACTTGCTTGGTCATCTTCTATCATTCACCCTTTCAATCATATCACTTTCTTGACTTGACGTCATTCGTATCCTCGTTGACTCCACATTACCCTTTTATCACATATTTCCTCAGTCAGTCTTTCAAAACCTTCGCGTCCTAAAAATACACTGAGAAAAATGAAAACTCTCGCCTATTTTCTTCTTGTTACTAATATTCATGCTTATATTATGAACCCTGGCTGGTATTGGACTTGGGTTCATTGATTAATCGTATGATACGGTTTACTAAGCACGAACCTTTAATGATCAGGCGTGTTGCCTGATCAGATCATCCTTCTGGATGACCACCATCACGTCCGGCCCACGCAATATTCAAAAATATGTTTGTTTTCTTTTACACGAGTTAAGTAAATTTTTTTTCTGACTTACCTACTCAATGTTCATCATACTCCAAAAAATTAAGTCAAAATCGTTTAAATGTTTTGTAACTGGCAGAGTAGAGTAAAAATAAAATAAAAGAGTTTCCGTCATTCGTCTCCAATATGTGTGACAGAAAATATATATAAATATAGTATACAAGTTTGACTTTTTAGGCAATTCGTTTGCAATCATCTGAAAATTCACAGACTTACTTAAAGTTTCTCATTGGACTGCAATAAAAAAAGAGATGAATTTTATTAATCTGGCTCGCGTCAAATGTTGTGAAAGACTAAAAATAGATGGCGTTTTAGGATGGACGCACATTTTTAGCATAAATATAACCACTAGACTATTATAAAATTATAGACGTTATGGTATAGTACAAAGTACGTTTAGCGTTTTGAGATTTTATGTACTAGACCAGTCAAAGTCAAAATCATTTAATCAATTTAGGCGTCTACGAGGAGCTTATGAAGTTCAATTTTTTTTTTATATTGTTATATTAAAATCGTACTACCACGTTCAACAAAAAAATGCATAGAGCCACTGCGAGAATGGGCAAGAAACTCGGGGCCATTCAAACATCTTTTAACAATGTGTTACAAACTATTTTGTAAAATAATTACGACCTATTTAGTATACTTACCTGTAATTTCACTGGCTCTCAAAGACAGCTGCTAAAACACACCGTTAGGTGCTTGGCGACAGATTTTCTATTGAAGGTGGTCGCTAGCCAGGCGGGCATTCGCAAAATGCCCTACCACCATGCAAAACTAAACTACTACTTAAACAATTGGTATTTTTATTTCACGCAGCGTCGTCATCAACAACCTCCGATTACCAAGAAAATGAAGGTACAGGACACAGTTAACTACATTCCCAATACCTACTTGCATTCTAAATACGAAACCTATTCGCTCTTGGCAACAATCCTTATTCTGAAGGCACCACCCTATACTCACAAGATGTGAGATGTAAAATTTGAACGGAGTACAACACAACGCACACCTATTATGAAATTTGTGCACACATACAAACCGGACACTAACACACACTCGCGTTACCCACTCGGACTTAGGAGGCCGAGGGCGAGGGAGGCAGAATACTTGCGATGCTCGGCCCGGCTTAAATTTTCGTATTAATATGTATCTCTTATACGCGTGGATTTGGCCTCCGATGCCAGTAATTATGTGGCGAAGTAGGGGTTTTTTAATACCGAAGGGTAAAAAGATGTAGCAGGAAAACTTTCTGTTAGCCATAGGAGTTCTACAGAAATTTTAAACAACACTGCATTTTTTTTGTTGGTTTGGAAAATTGACGGTTAAATTAACAAAAGCCTTTTGAATGTTTATTCATACTCAAGTGGTGTTTTTGGTAGCGAGGCAGCTTTCGGTAACCTATTGACATTTTGCAATACAATATTATAAATATAGGTTTTTACTTCTTTATGCTAAAACGCTAAACCGATTGAGATGAAACTTGGCATATGTATATAGTAGGTCCTGGATTAATGAATAGTATACACTTCATCATCACTCTTTATTATTTTCTTAGCAGGTGAAGCCACCGGGCAAAGCTACATTATAACCAAATAATCGAGAATGCTCCTATACTTAGTATGGGAATAAAAATAATAAAAATATCGTTAAAATATATATAAAAATATATATATATATATGGTCTTAAAAATATTGAATTGTATAAATTTGAAAATTAAGGGGGTCAAAATGGGGTACACAAAATTTTGAGAGAAAACCTGAGCCTGAGCGCAGGGACGATAACTAGAGCTGAAAGTTCTTATGCTCATAGTCTAACATAATTTACCACATACTTATAGTTGAAATACTTAGGACATTCTCTTTCTTTCACAGTTAAAATAATAAAGTTAACAATACTTCAAAAGAAATCTTCCTAAAGGGAGTAAACTTCAATCATAAATCATAATTGTATCGAAAAATTATAATCAGATAGCTTGGTCTTATGTCTATTACAGTTCACATTTATATCAGTATCGAGCGAGTTTTGTTTCGTAAATAATCTATAATAAATAAAAAATACTTTTTTATAATAAAATAAAACTAAATCTCTATGAAATTTTCGTAAACGTAGTTTTTTGTCCGATATCCAAATGTAAGTCTGTCACTTAGAGCAACGCATCGATTTTCACTTTTCCATCTAAATTAAGACATTTACTTGAATAATTAAACAACGCAAAAAGGATTGTCAACCGAGGTTGGACAGCAAAGTAACCCCATTTTCAATGCGTAATTGAAAAGGGTAGCGTGTTGTTAAAAATTCAGCGGGTTGATAACTTCTGACGTCATCGGTCTTCTTGTAGCGACGCCGATGGACGTTGATAGGACTCTGGCTACTCAGCCGGGTGTAGCCTAATGGGTTTGATTCTAACTGCGAAAAAAATTAAGTGAGATTATAGTATAAATACGTGATATTATTTGATTATCCGTGCAGTGGATCGCTGGTGACTTGTAAATCTTGTAATACAGGTTTTTTTTTAATCTATCTCAGGCACCAGTTTTCCTCACACAACATCAACATGATTTGGCTAAGTAGCTTATCTAGCTACGTAAAGTTACTACTAGTTAGCTAAAATACTATTTGAAGAACTGTACCTACCTATAACTTTTGTGGAAGATAGTCAAAAGCTTATTATTATTATAAGGATTTGAGGAAAAACCAATAATCTCTGCAAATTGATATTACGTAAGTGAATGTCTGTATGTTACTAGATCATGGTGTAATTTCTCCCTAGGGATTGTGACATTCCCATATTTCAAATGTTTGTAATCGCAAAGCACACATATATTATAGACATCTTCCAATATCCTTGGATATATACACGTACGTTCAAGGAACATGAAATAAACATTATAAGTTAAATTAAATTTGTTTAAAAATAAATAGTAATTCACATTTTTCACCTTTATCCATCGTGTGTGGTCGCTACAACATGTTTCTTAAAAAAAAAGCAACTAAATAACAATATCGTATGGGAACAATGCTATCTGTAACATTACTATATAGTAATTGCCCTTGCCTTTGGAGTTTTCATCAGTCACATGTCCCAAAAAATTGTGTATTTTAAGAATTACATAAGCTTCTCGGACCAAATAAGCCAAATCTATTACTTTATTATGCTCTTAGTGATGTTGCAAATAACAATATACCCAGCTAGCTACCACCGCTCTCAATAAGAAAATCTATCGCTAATCTCCTAACAGTATAATTTCTTCCAAATTATACTGTTAGGTTTCAAATTTATTGTAATGACCAATTTGTAAAATTGAAAGAAACATTTTTGTTTGGATTTATTTCCCTCTCTGAGTATTTACTATTTAGTTAGTTTCCAGTTTTTACAGGCTCTATTAAAATTTAAATGTGGAACACACTGCGTCATCGTTGTCACGGGATGGCCCCGTTTGATAGGTAGGTATTTTAAATCACACTTAAAATATTACTTGCTCAGTGATCACAGTGGCTCTCTAGCTCATTACACAAATAGTGAATAAAATTTTCATATAACCTACACTACTTTGAGAAAATCACATTAATCCTGTTATACACAAGTTTTTTTAGCTTTTACATAGACACTAACGTAGTTGTTATTATTTATTTTCTTACAGCAGAGTATGCCACAACGAAAAAACTTAGATGTTATATTTTGTTTACAACAATGGTTACTATGGTTACAAGTAGCTTAGATATTTTGTGCCAGAGCGTAGTTGATTACAAGCCAACCTCCAACACATTCCTGCCCTTGTGAAGGAAGCATATAATATGAGTATTTTACGCCTTTAGGTGGGGAGCGGCGTATTCCAACTTTCCAACCGCTACTCGGATCAAGCAAAAACTTCTTTCCCAGTATGAGTTATCAATTAGTAGATTGTTATACAAGGTTCGAAAGGAATCAATTTCCATACGAGGTATTAAAATGACTGCTTTCACCCGTGTTAAGCACTCTACTGTTCATTTCGAATATGTAGAAAGTAAAAATTAGTAGTTTTTCTAAATTATTTATTAATAATAACAACATGTAATAATAACAATAGTAAGTAGTAGTGTATTATTGGGCGTCCTACTCCACCTTCCGTTTCTGAGGCTCACTCCGTTCGCCTCATCCACTCTCGGTGGAGTAGGCCGTCCAATAATACTTCGAGATCGTGCAACATATGAGCTTACCTTGATTAAGATATCATCGAGTGTTTGGTCTGGCCGCTGTTCCACTGCACTACTTCACTACCTATCATCGACCGAAATTAGTATAAATAACTGTTTCACTACACTACTTTACTACCTATCGCCGACCGAAATTATTACACTTTTAGGTTTAGCTGAAATATCATCACTAGAATGTATAAACTTGACTCTTTCACGTTTCTTCGTGAAGTGACATTGGAATTACGTTATTAAAAGCTACAAAGTAATAAAACTGCTGAGCTGCATAATGTACATTTCTAAGTATTGCACGGGTCGTATTAAAGTAACTACTCACATGTGTGTGCATGTGTGTGCCAAGGTTGTGGGAATACATTTATGATGATTCGAGCATTTTGCGGTCTATATTAAAACATTACTACGTAGCCTTTAAATGAAATCTTTCAATGTCCGAAATATGATTTAATCTATATAAATAAAGTATTATAGGTACATGTAGATAAAACAAAATTGTATTATTAACACAATTTACAACTGGAGAACGGTTGGATAGGTCCTTTATTTATTTGTATGATTCCTGTCCTCATCAAATAGGTACTAAAGACAAAAATAACTATAGTAAAAATGATACAATTTAATTGTAACTTTAACGCGTACGAAGTCGTGGACAAACACTAGTTCATATATTACGCTTAGGTAATTATGTTTTATGAACAAGTACACGGGTATCTATTTCAAAGAAGTTGCGGCGATTATTGGCGGCTTTGAATATACGAAAGTGTTATATTTCATTACTCAAAAAAGTCAATTTGACGGAATCGATGGGAAAGATTTAATTTAAATGGTCGTAACCGACAATAATTACTCACGATTCTTTAAAACAAAGAACTTTAAGTATATTTTCAAAGTAACATAGTTTTGCTGAATGGACGATTTCTCTATATAAAAACTCGATCAATTTGGTTTGATAAATTACTTTACTCCTTTGTCTTAACGTGACAACTACGGATCCTGGTTTCTGCCCGCTGCCACCGGCTGGATATACTTGCTGCTACGCGCTTAAAAACTGTTGAAAGCTACAACGAAAATGTAATTAAGTGCTATCTATCTAAATAATCATGTTTGTGGTTTAATGAATAACAATCCTAATCATTAACTAAGTTATTAACAATACTTAGTGATTGTATCAATCTTTATTAACATTATAAGTGCAATGTTTGGATGTTTAAAAATATATTTGTACAGATTTTAATGAAACATATAGGTTATCTTTTCTCGTGATACCAGGATTAGGTCGCAGACAAAGTTGGTGTTTTATAAATTATTAATCTTTGTGTCTTATTTGCAGGTCTACCTCCGAAAGCGAATATTCTCACAACAGCCGTTCCGTAGTGGTTGAAGCACCGCCGCAAGCAAAGCAGCTGAAGAAAAGGGCGACGAAACGCAAAGTGACCGATTCACAAGCTACGAGTACATCCAACAGTGTCACCGTTTCCAAGCCTCACGAGTCAAAATTAAGGTAATTTACTTACATTTAATTTACTTACATTACTTACATTTCCAGTATTAGATATAGTCCGTTACAATTATACATATAAGTCTTCTACTCCGATTTAAAACACATAACAAATATTAAAGATTCTCTTTTTGTACAAAACTTTTAGTAGGTAATATAGTTATTTCAACGTTAAACCACTAAGGTTAATCATGGGTAAAACATTCAGTAAGGAGATAGTAATTGCTTAAAACGTCTCTGAGGACAAATGAACGATAAACCATGTGTGGAAGTAGCCAATGTCACGCGAAATCCACAACAGGTTGTATTTACGCTGTAATTTGAATTCATATGCAATATGTTAAAGTGGGAACCAAATATCTCAGTTATACGTAAGTTTATTTCATCGAGTATATTCTATTACTTGTGTTAACTTTGAAAATGTTTTGCTTTGTATTACCTACTTTATACGTAAATTAATATTATTTGTGTCCAGTGATGTAGTATACTAATAAATTTCATATTGGAAAAATGTTAAAGTCAATAAACTAAAGCGATTATAATTTTATGCTAAAACGAGTATATATATATATATAATATAAGATGGTTATGAGTAACATAGATTAGTGAAAATACACATTTTCAAGAATTGTCTTAATTGAGTTACTGTTTCGTAGTGTATGGTACTTTTACCAGGTACGAAGTACAAGATTTTAATAGAAACTACAATTTAACTGTGTTAGTTAGTACTTATAGCGTAGTAGATATAAACTTCAACCAGCAAGGTTGTAGGGTGACAACGATTTTTTATGGTAGTTTATAAGACTTAATTAAGACGTTACTATATAAAGTTTGTTGTAAAAAACTTATTTGAAAAAAGGAAGGGGTTGATGTAGGGACACACAGGCGAGTGGGCTAAATTGTTGATGTAGTAAATTGTACGTAGAGCTAGCACGTGACCGCGCTTCAACCCGATCTAAATTTAGAACGTAATTAATTTGTAATTTTTGGTTTTAATATTGAACAATAGTACTGTTCACCCTGATCCATGGACACATTACCTAGTACCTTAATTAAATAGTGTAACAAATAAACATTAAAACTTTAAATAAAATATACCTAGGTAATAACTGTCAATTAACTTAGTCCATTTCAATCTATTATTAAACATCTATAGATCTCAACCTTAGGCTCTTTCGCAATAGGTAGTAATTTATTATTTTTATTTACAGAAAAAACTCTGACAATGGAAATAAGCCCACTGATCTCTTCGGCCTAGAAGTGGATGTGGAGCGACCCCCTACTACACGCAGTGATCTCGGCTCGTCTCTCGTGGCCCGCGTCGATAACGGGAAGGTGAGAAGACAAGCGGTTTTGTCGGGAGAATTTTACGTAGACATCAAAGTTTACGCTAAGAGCGACGTGATCTCCATCCCTCGCGAAGATCGGTGGAGAAAGGCGTTAGTAGCGTTAAAAGTTCAATTAGACCGAGGCTCTGTGCAGTGGAATGCGCTGCAAAAATTCATGCAACGAGCACATGATTTATTTAATAACACAGAGCCTACGTACTTTAGCGATAATATTAATTTTAAATAGATTAGGTAATTTGTTCTTTTTGCGATATTACTAGATCAATTAGATCATCCTTTTTTTTTATTTAATAACACAGAGCCTACGTACTTTAGCGATAATATTGATTTTAATTAGATCATTCTTTTTTATTGTGTAGCACTGTACTTTTATTGAGATACTTAATAAGTTATTCTAATCCCATTTTCGTCCATCTAAAATGCCTTTCTGTACTATCTGTAATACATCTGTTGAGCGCAAGCACTGGGTAGGTCACTTACGTAGTACTAATCACAAGAATAAAAGTATTTCTTATTTCTGTGATGGTGTTGAATTAATAAATTCTGCATTTCGAAACCGCATTGCGTCCTATAGAATTGTAAATCAATATGAAAACTGTTCTTTGATTTCATTTTTAAATAACATTCATGAAAAGATTAGGTCATTAATAACCTTGTCTCTTAAACAACATATATGCGTGAAAATTAACTTTGAATATTTTGCTTTGTTTTTAATGTTTAAAAATGACTCTCAAGAGATGAAATCCTTCTTTACAAAAAATTATACACTTCATCAAAACTATGAATACGAACCCTTAATATCTCAAGTTAAAAACATTTTAACAAAAAAGATTGAAGAATTTCAGGATCGCGATAGTGGTTGGACATTCTTAAGTAGCTCACACTTAGAAGTAAATATTAACAAATATCAACCTTTGCATGGTTCAGGCTTTATAGAGTTACCGGCTACTATAAAATCTAAAAAAGCTTGTGTAAATATTCGAAATAAGGATGATTATTGCTTTTTATGGTCAGTCGTTGCAGCGTTATACCCAGCCAAAAGTCATCCTGAAAGAGTATCGTCTTACCCTGATTTTCGGGATGTGTTAAATATAGAAGGCATACAATTTCCATTAACTTTCTCAGATATTGCTAAGTTTGAAGTAAATAATCCTGAAATTTGTGTTTATATCTATGGGTTAAAAAAATATACTGTAGTAGGACCGCTTTATAAATCAAATAATTTAAAGAAAAATGTTATTCATTTACTTTATCTAGAAAGCAATGATTTGTCACATTACTGTCTAATTAAAGATTTACCGCGACTTGTTAAAAATCAAATCACAAAACATCACGGTAAATTGCATTTTTGTGATGTGTGTTTAATATTTTTTAATACATACGATGCCCTTGATTCACATAGTTGTGGAGGTGTCGCTACGGAACTACCCCCGAAGGGCTCATTTATACAATTTAAAAATTTTAGCAGAAAGCAAACTGTACCATTTGTTATATACGCAGACTTTGAAACAATGCTAGAACGATTTCAGTCCTGTGACCCTGATCCGAGTAAATCGCATACGGTAACACGTCAACGACATGTGCCTATCGCTTTTGCTTATCATATTACCTGTGCGCTAGACAAACAATACAATAGGTACGTTTCTTACCGTGGTTTGGATTGCATATCAAAATTTGTAAATTCTATTTATAAAGATGCAAAAAAAATTTACAATATTTTTAAAAAACAAGTTCCTATGATTTACACCGATACTAATGCTCATGACTTTGATAACTCGGTTACTTGTCATATTTGTGAGAATTTATTGTTTGGTGATAAGGTCCGAGACCACTGTCATTTGACCGGTAAATATCGCGGCACGGCTCATAGTTATTGTAACTTGCAATATAAATTGCCTACATTTTTACCAGTGTTTTTTCATAATTTATCAGGTTATGACTGTCACCTTTTCATTAAAGAATTAGGCAAAGCTCCTGGGTCTTTAAAAGTAATACCTAAAACAAAAGAAAACTATATTTCGCTCACAAAGTTCATTCCTATTTCGAAAGAAGAAAGTATAAAGGTTCGCTTTGTAGATTCTTTCAAGTTTTTAGGGACTAGTTTAGAAAAATTAGTTAATACAATGAAAAAACAAGAGTTTAAATTACTCAAATCGTATTTTCCTGATACAAGACAATTTGAGCTCCTTACTCGAAAAGGAGTATATCCGTATGATTATATGTCACAATTGAACCGTTATGAAGATACGTGTTTGCCCAGCAAAACTATTTTTTATAACTCCTTGACAAATGAGCTTATCACTGATGACGACTATGCACACGCGCATTCCATTTGGTTAGAGTTTGATATAAAAAATATGGGTATGTACACAGATTTATATCTTAAAACCGATGTGTTATTGCTCGCAGACGTGTTTGAAAGTTTTAGAAAAACTTGCAAACGGTATTATAATCTTGATCCGGCATTTTACCTGACAGCACCAAGTCTATCGTTCGATGCAATGCTTTTGAAAACAAGCGTTAAATTAGACCTTATTAGCGATGTAGAAATTTTTAGAATGATACAAAAAGGTATTCGCGGAGGTATTTGTATGTGTTTCAAACGACACGTAAAAGCCAATCACAAATATTTAGATACTTACGATCAGACTCGTCAAAATTCATTCATCGTTTATTTAGACTGTAACAATTTATATGGACATAGCATGTGTCAATATTTGCCGTATTCAGATTTTAGATTTATGTCGAGCAATGAAATAGATAATTTACATTTGAACTTGACTGATATTAGTGATAACGCGGAATATGGATATATTCTCGAAGTTGATTTAACATACCCTGAGAATTTACACACTGAACACAATGACTTTCCATTTTGTCCAGAAAAGTGCTTGCCCCCTGGTGGTAAGAATAAAAAACTAATACCAAACTTGTATGATAAATACCACTATGTTATTCATTATACTCATTTAAAAACATGCATACGTCACGGTTTAATATTGAAAAAGATCCATCGCGCTATCGTTTTTAAGCAAAGTAATTTTTTAAAAAAATATATTGATCTTAACACTCATTTACGTCAAAAAGCCGAGTCACAGTTTGAACAAGATTTTTTTAAATTACTAAACAACAGTATTTTTGGTAAAACTCTAGAAAACAATGAGCATAAAATTGATTTAAAGTTAGTAAACAAATGGCATGATTTAAAAAATAAGACCAAGAAATCAACATGTGCTGAAAAACTAATCGCCAGCCCATATTTTCATAGTGCTTCAGTATTTTCAGATGATTTGGTAGCAATACAAATGAAACCTTCGCGTGTTATTCTTAATAAACCAATATACATAGGTTTCGCTGTGTTAGAATTATCAAAGAGTCATATGTACGATTTTCACTATTCTACTATAAAACCATTTTATGGCAATAATGTTGAATTATGCTATACTGACACTGATAGTCTTGTTTATAATGTAAATACGAATGACTTTTACAAAGATATTAAAAATTATTTCCTTAAATATTTTGATACTAGCAATTACAATTCTGATAAAAAGTTTGGCCTGCCAATTATTAATAAAAAAGTACCTGGGCTCTTTAAGGACGAAATGGGAGGTAAAATAATTAAAGAATTTGTAGGACTGCGTTCAAAGCTATACTGTATAAAAACTTTAGACAAAACAATAAAGAAAGCAAAGGGAACAAAAAAAAGTGTAACGAAAAATTTACATATGATAGATTATAAAAATGTTTTGTATAATTGTAATGTCATCCGCAAGAAAAATTTACTCTTTAGGTCAATCAAACATGAAATATTTACACAGAGTGTTAATAAAATAGCACTTTCTAGCAATGACGATAAACGTTTGCTATTACCTGATAAAGTATCTACTTTAGCTTGGGGTAATGCATCTATATTAAAGTAATGTATCTATATATTTCTAAATTATTAGTTATAAATTAAATGTTTGTACTGTATACAGAGTAATAAATAGTTATAGAATACTATGTGCTAATGTAACGTAAATATTATTTAAAGATATTAAAAATAGCTGTGTAGTAAAATAAATTGTAAGTTTTATGTGAAAATAAATACATTTGTGTGAATATATAGACTCTTTTATTTTTATCCATTTAAGTAATACCTACCTACCACGTCTATGAATGTACTATACCAAATAGAAGCCAGTCGTACATTCAATAAAAAGGTACCCTGTTATTGTTTTCAGTAATTAACTGGCATTCATGTTTAACTGGTAATATATAGAAAGAAGTTCAAACTTGTCGAAGGATGTACAAGCTTTAACCTGTTGACATACGATGATATTGTTAATCAGTAATTAACTGGTATAAAATAAGGTTATAAAGTTTTTGAAATATATCACTTACAAAGACAAGTTGAAACCTGTTGTATAATTTACAAACCTGTCAAAACATGATATAATTTTTCTCAGTAAGTAACTGCCATACAAAACATATAAAGTTTTGAAATATAATATTAGTCAGGTGTTTCCAACACTCATTGTGCTCGAGAAACAAGTTCAAACTTGTTGGAAGGAAACATCAAATTGTGTCATAAGTTTTATGTTACACTATGCATTCGCCGTACAATAATATTAGTTTATTAATCATTAAGCTGGTGCTTGTTGTGGTGATCACATCGATTTAATAAATCGTAAGTACCTATACATATTTTACGAATCTTATGATTATAGGATTACCTTTTATATGTACAAATAAATAATTTCTATTATTGTTTCAGATTATCAACAATAATGAATGATTCACCTGATATTTTCTCTCAGTATGGTCAAAGATTTCCGAGCCCAAATCCAAGCTGGCATATTCCTGAACCACAAGACGAACCGGTCAATAAAAAATCAAGGATGAGGCGGGAGCCTCAAAAACGGAAGCAACTTAATAGTTATCTGTCTTACGTGATCAATAATCAAAAGAAAAAAGGCTTAAGACTCCTTCAAATACAAGTGGTAGACCTCAGTGAAGATGATAATAATATACTGATCAGTGCGCAATACGTAGTGAGTGAATCAGTGGACAACATTATGGATGAGGCAGAAAGATTAGTGAACAAAATATCGAAAAAACTATGTGAAGACTCTAGTTATGTGTAAATATTAAAGGTGTGTTGGTATAAGAAATGTTACTATTTTAATTTCATTTACTGTAAATAATTAAGAATTTAGATGTAATCAAAATGTTTAAATTTATGCAGTAAGTAGTTAAAGTATATAAGTATTTAATTTCTTGTTATTAAGTTTTATGATAATGAAATATGAACACTGTATGTTTAGTAGGTATGATGATATAATAAATAAAACTGCTATTAGTTATATATCAATTATGTTTTATTTTTTCTAAACAAATCAAACATATACGTGTGATTATCAAAACACCATTTTTTAATACATATAGCATTATTTAATGCACAGTTAATTTTATGATGCACACAGTTAAAGTCAGTTTTATTTTTTAAAATTTTTTTTTTAATGTTGGAAGATTAGGACATCCCTTTTCACCAATATCAATCACTTCACACTTTGTACACAATTCTTTAATCCACTGTATTTTTTCCAAACCCTTTGTCATTATTTTTTTATTCTCGAGATATAATACTATAACACGTAGAAATTCTCTATAATCTATGTAACCCTCACTCCAGTAAATTCCTCGATTTCTTTCTAACCATTTTACTTGCTTCTTTTCTTCATCAGACAAATAATGAAACGAATATGGTGGTTTTACTAAGAATGTTTGTGTAAGCTCCTGACTTACAATGGCCACTTCCTTCACGATAAAATTATTTTGAATATCTTTAAATCCTTGGAGGTCAACTATGATGGTATCTACGTTCATGATATCTTCTTTACGATGCTACTTAATGGTTTGTATTCAACAATGCAGTCGTTCAGAATGAGACAATAAGCGGCTGTCTGATCTGGTAGTTCCGAATCACTCTCAATTTCTACTCTTACATCTACAACAGGACCCGTCTTTAGATTCTCTGCTTGTCTAGAGCAATCAACCACAAACAGCGGTGCTAAATCTTTAAACTGTTTCTCACTTAACAACGGTTGTGGACAACGTCGTAATACGACTGTTGAAATCTGATATATTGCTCATATAATAAAGCAATCCTGTTATTAGCAAAATTCGCGTTAAGACTTTCATATGGAAAATAAGTTGAATTAAGGTACACTTTTACGTCACGAACATTACAGTGATCGAATTGAGACATGTCAGAACTTGCACTATTTTTCCTATTTGTCTGTAAGCCTATAATGACGTATCTTGGTTTTTCGATTTGAGATGCAGTTTTGATAGACCATGTATGCTTTGTAGTTTTAGGTAAAGCTGGATATTCGTACAGATCCCAATTTCGGTAAATCATCTGAAGCGGTCGATCTTTTTCTAACAGTTTAAGCAAAGAAATTTTTTCCTTGTCTGATACTTTAACATGTGGTACACGCCATATGATTTTGTTGATGTGAATGTCATCCACTACTTCCCCAGGGTTAAGTTTTACAGCGTTTAAATTAGTGTTACTTCGTAACAGTACCAGTTCGTGTCTACTATTTATAACGACTTTTTTAAAATCTTCCGCAAAACCGAGGATATTGCGAAGTGGGATAGAAGCAGAAAAACTTCCTTCGTTAATATTTTTTACACCGTCGATATTCCAACCCCAGGCGTTAGACATCTTTGATTCACTCTCATTCATTGATATTAACGATTTCATGGTTGTAGTTATACCAGCATTTTTTATTTTATCTATCTCTACTCCATTTAGCTCATACCTAATATCTTGAAATAGGTAAAGTAGAGCATTGTTGGTGAATTGGACACTAGTAGCTTTGTCTTTCGGATCCTTTTTGCTGACTATAACGGTTCCTTCCAAATATAAAGTGCTAGCTGACGGTAATATGTACAGGTCCTGTTGGTTGATAGGTATACGTATTTCATCATTTCTATTAAAACTTGTTACGTAGGGTTTGTAAGAATGAAATTCTATGCCTTCTATCGTGGTGTCGTAAGTCGGAGTGGATAAAACGTCTAAGATATTCATTCTAGTAATCCGATTGCTTTCAGGAATGCTTTATTGTCTTTGGTTAATTTTATTTTCTTCTTAGAGCGGGGTCTTGTATGGCGGATAGCTCGAGTAGAACTGATATTTTTTACTTGTTGAGGTACATATTTATTGTAGTCAATCATTTTTTCGTCTGAGATGCAAATACAGCTGCACTTCTTCACCAGGTAAATTTATTAAGCGATTCCTTATATCTAATAGCTTAATGTGAATACAGCTTATATTGTTTTGATTTATCGGAAAGTATATTGCGTTCTTCGGTATTTCTATGATCCTGTATCCAGGTGGCACGTTGAGTGCAAATTCGTGAATGATGTGACTTGGTTCGTTGTTTATAAACGACCCACTAACAATATCACATTCAACCCTGATCACGGTCGTAGGTAAAATGTTGACTGGGAACTGTGATACATGCCATTTATTACCTTTTAAAATCTGCTTATTAAATCCTAACAGTCTTCTGAAAGAGCCTTCTTTGTTAAAATCAATGTCTTTTGTACAGAAAATAGTAGTTTTTAACGTATTGTTATTGCACAGTAGTTTTATAGTTGCATCATTTATTTCAGTTTTTAAATAATCACTGATATCTTGCAATTCATAAGTGCCTTCCGGTATTTCAATAACTTCGTTAGAGCCATAATAAAACTTATTATTACTTTTGTCAACATTTGGAATTGAATTAAATGTTGAAAATTGCAATAAGGCACACTCATAAGCACCATCTAGTTGCAATGTATTTGGATAGTATGTAGATAACGTTGACGAATTTCCAGTTATTGACAATGTGAGTGACATTGTGATAATGCTTGAATTCAAAGAAAAACATACATTTTATAATTTTTTATTCCAAAAAGTTAGCAGGTACTCTAAACATAAGTGACCACAATTTACTGTATTGAATCTTTGATATCTTGTGTAGTTATAATAAACATTACAATTCTTAAAATATCGCATTAATTCTGCTGGAGGTTTTAAATCTCCATAGCTATCAAAATATTCACAATACTTGTATAATTTAACATAAGCTACCCAATGAGTTCCTTCGTTCTTAGAATCGTCTAAGTTTACGATAGCGCATTCAATTCTCTTCGGTTTTCTTGGTAACTGATCCTTCATGTAGATCCCTCGGAAATATGGGATGTCTCTTGCATACTTTTGAATATCTACATTAGTCAGAGGACGATCAGGTAGCAAACTTTCTAGTTTTTTGATGATTTTATAAACAATCCTTTACCATTTTTGTACGGTTTAATGTATAAACCCTTGCCCAGCACCGAACCTTCCATAGCCTTATTGTGTCGTTATGTTTCTCGCAAATTTTGCTGAGCTGCTTTGTAATCGTTTACAGTTTTTGCAATACCAGCAGCACCACCAGCTAAAGCGCCTAAAGCTGATAAACCAGCGAAAATAGGGATTAAAGGCAGGACCCCTCCAGTTTTTGGCAAAGGTATTACTCGCGGTACTCGAATTCGATTAATTTCTGGAAACATTTTTTTAGCTGCTAAATAAGCAACTTTAATCAAAGTTTTACTATTCTTAGGCTTCAATTTTTTTATTTTTGCTCTTATTTTTGAAACCAAGCTTCTGAAGGTTTTAACTCCGGAACCAGACTTCAGTTTTGCTTTCATAACCTTGCTCACTAGCCATGAGCTTAACTTTTCACCTTTTCCCGCATCTTTTGATTTAAGTCTTTGTTTGGCCATGTTGAGTAATTGTAAGTCAGCTTTGTGACGATGGGATAGATCTGTATGATTTGCGTAAGCAATGTCGTGGTGCATGCAAGCTTCATCTTATTATATCCTATTATATAGCTTATTTACACCTCGATCACCTCGTAATAAACGTTTTTGAAGTTTAGTTCCTGGTCCGCAATAATTGTATCCAGGCAAATGAACTTCAAACGGTAGATTATTGATTATGTTATTTACTAGTCCACCACCCTGCATTACTCGAAGTGTAATGATAGGAATGTTACATCAGCATTAGTTATATATCTTAACTCATTATTGCAGCTTTATCAATCCAACTGTTTTCTTCATCGTTTAGACCTAACCATTTGACGAACAGTTTACGTCCTTTTCTTTTTAAAACTTTTTCTATCAAATAAACATTAGGATGATTAGATTTTTGAAGTTCTTGCTCATAAAATGCTCCTACTATATCTTTCTTTCGTTGATCTTCTATGTGGTATGTTACTGGTATGGTTTTATTTATCTTCTTAATAGTAAATAGTTCAGTTGACCAATTGGGGGTGTAACCTTTTTCGAAATTGTGTTTGTATTTACTGATACGAACACAGTCACCAACTTTGAACTTAGGCAGTCGTTTGATGGATATATGTTTGTATGTTTTTTTAATATTTTCTTTTATTACTGATTCATTAGATTTATTCACATCAACCGGTTTACATCTAATAGTTCGATGGATTGTGTTGTTATATGTCTTCAGTATATCTTCTAATGTTGAACCTAACCATTTATAGTTTCCATTCAAACTAAAAGATTTATATAATTTATTTTTAACCGTTTTAATCAGTCGTTCTACGATCGAAGCTTTTTTTGTGGAAAACGATGAGTAATGATTAATGTTGTACGTCTTCATGAGCGTTTGAAACGTGCTATTATAAAACTCTGTCCCCATATCAGTTTGTAAATTAACAGGATGCCGATGAGTGCTAAGCAGTATACGTTCAAATGCCCTACTAACCTCAAATTTATTTTTCGATTTTAATGGCTCTGTCCAGGCGTATTTTGAAAAACAGTCAATCACTACTAAAACGTAATTATGTCCTTTATTATACGTTCTCAAGTTTTGCATGTCCATAAGATCTGCTTGCCACAAGTCGTCAATTCCCTTAAGAATAACACAACGTCGAAGAAAATTTCTTCGTGCTGCTTTGTGTATTTCATTTACAATTTGCTGTTTTGACATTACGGAGTCTTTTTTATTAATTTATTTACATCTGCTTTAGTGTAAAACTTATCTTCCAATTGAATTAAAACCTCAGGTATCTTTGCTTTTAAAGTATCCTGAGCTATCTTGTGTACGTCTAATATGATTCGAGATCGTAATGAACCAATCAGTTTATCAAATTCTCTTATCGTTTTAGTATTCAATCGATCCACATAATCCTTATTAACAGCATCGTCTAATTCTACGGGAGGTTTAATTCCTCCCAATCTAGAATTTTTCAGATTGAAATTTCCATTTTCTGATTTTAGTAATGCGTTTTCGTTAAAGTCAAATATTTCTGATAAACGCATTCTTTTATGAATAAAATGACCGAACTTATCGACATTCATGATTAGGGTGTATTGTAATGAATGGTCAATGATAAAATGAAACATAAAAAAAATACTTTACTTATTTATTACTTTACTTTCACGTAATTCTTCAATAATAGATATTATTTCGTTGTCTAAACCTGTGTTACCAGCATCTCGAGATGCAATTAATAATTTTAGCCTTTCCACTAATTCATTCGGATCATCCCAATACACAAAATCTACGTTTTTCTTCCATTTTTTTGTCAGCGGTAGTCCTTTTCCTTTCGATTGGATACCCTGAACTGTATTTCGCAGTTTGAAAAGAGGTTTAATTACTTGCAAATATTTTTGTCCCTTATAACTTTTTATTGGCTTACTTGGATCAAAGCCTCGTCGATGTGCATTTGTTTCGATTAGCATCGATTTATAATGTTGCATATCACTATCTGTAACCAAGTTCAGGTCCACGTCTTTCTTTAACAGCAACTGCTTCAAACCAGGCGTATTACGGTATTTACGTCCTGCCACGATGATGTATTGATCATTGATAGTTATGCGAGCAGAACCTAACATTAGGTTCCCACGTTCTACACTAACACCAAACGGTATGTCTGTTAACGCATCTGAAGATACTGACCAGGATGACGTATCACCTACTGATTTATATGAAATGTCACTGTCGCTATCAGATTCGTATTCGTTTTCATCTTCCTTGCTGCTTTGATAGTCAGGTTCCTTGTGCAAAGTTTTATCAATAAATGGAACTTCGGTCTCTTCATCTTCCATAGCATGCACGAGAGGAGTTTGCTGACTGGCGCTAGCAATTAAATTGAGAGGTTCTGTTACAGGCTTGAAAACCGATTCCAGTGCTTGTTTATTGTTAATCTCATCATCTCTCATTTTTCGTACTTTTTTCTTCACAGCTTCTGCTGCATCAACAATTTGCCTTTTCAATGATTTATCCATATTTTTAAAATAGGTCACAATTGATTAGGGGTTGTCTGACGAATAATATTACCGCACAGGTAACGGTCTTATATATAACTCATGTTCCTAATCAAAGACTACGAAAGTGTCAAATTTATTTCTGTAACAACCTTTATTCTTGGGACAGTCTTTATTAATTACAACATAATTAAAGGGTTCCCTCCATATTTTAGAACACATTTCACGAAATTCAATCCATGTCATGTCTGTATTAACATGTTCATCATATACGTGCCTCATATTTATTTCATCTTGTTTAAAAAGTACGATTACATTTGCGTTGTCTCTTACTAACTGTTTCGGGATTTTAGTGTATGTTTGATTCACATAAATACAATCAATGTTCTTATGTCTCCCCATCGCAAAATAATCACGCATGTTATTTTGATTTTCACATGCAACATCATCAAATATGATAACAGAATACGGTTTTGCGTCTTGAACACTTAATACCTCTTCATTTTCACAATATTTCTGAAATGAAAGGCTTGGTACACGTTGCAAAACTCGTTCTAAAAAAATATACTTCGGTTGATGCAGGGTTTTTGAATAAACATACACATTTTGAAATCTTAAACCATTCTCATGTATTAGAAGACCAATCAGTAAATTAGTTTTTCCACAATTTGATGGTCCACAAATAATGCACCGAACCGAATTAGGCAATAATTCTCCATGACGTAAATCAGACTTTCCAGCCTCAACGCAGATTCTGTTTAAATCTAACGATTGTGATTGTTTTACAAATTTCATGGCCACCGGTTGAAATGGTTTGATTAATAATGAGTAGATTCATGTATTACATCGACATATATAAAATAATATAAATCCGGTTAGGTTTAAAAACTGGAAAAGTGGAATAGGGTTGAATTGTAAATCTTTGTTGATGTAGTGAAGTAGTGCAGTGGAACAGCGCCCAGACCAAACACTCGATGATATCTTAATCAAGGTAAGCTCATATGTTGCACGATCTCGAAGTATTATTGGACGGCCTACTCCACCGAGAGTGGATGAGGCGAACGGAGTGAGCCTCAGAAACGGAAGGTGGAGTAGGACGCCCAATAATACACTACTGTAAGTACCTATTTCAAATTAATTGAGATGCTTGAAATATTTGTTAAAATTAAAGTTACAATTTGTGTTGAAAATTTACGGGTGGCTTTAGTCCGTTTAATAGGAATTCATCACTTTCACCCGTGTTAGTCAATCTACTTATCACTACGCATATTACGAAAATACAAATAGATTTTTATAGTATTTATTGATGATAATAACATGAGTAATACCTATTTAAAATAATGCGGCTATAGTCAAATTAGGAGTCAATGACTTAAATCCGTGTCTAACACTCTACTTTTCGTTTTATATGTGAGGAAAATGAAAAAATATTTTTTTTCTAAAAAAAAAGAACATGGGAAGTTGGAAAAATTTGTGAAATTGTATCAGACAGTGCCTAACTTAAAATTTATATAATCAAAACATATTTGGTGTACCGGTTTGATTGTGACCATGTACCTAATAAAATAAATTAATCTATATATGTACTAGACAAACACTAGAAAATTCGCACATATAAGCACAGATGCAGAAGCATTAAAACATTAAGGTAGGTATTGACATTTAATATTAATAATGTTGTCAATAGCTGTAAAGCTATGTAAACAATAATTTCTACCATCAATGTTTCATGCAAGATTGAACTAATAAATAAAGAAATAAATATAAAGTGAATATTAACGGCTTATATAGCGTTCGAATCATGCCTTACAAGTGTCCTGCTGTCTTTGATGTAAAGGGAGCCTTAGTTTAAAAGCATTAACACTTTGCAGGTTCCTTACCGGTGGTAGGATGGTATTCCAGCATTTGGTTGCCGCGTAGCGAAAACTACTTCTAAATACACTGTTTTCTGACTTTATATATAGGTGCATCGCGCACTGCCGGCAAGAAAAACTCTTTGCATTCGACATCCAGGACAACTTTAGATAAGTGTATACTTAATAATTAAATACAACCCTGCCAATGAATACATTCTTTTTTTAATGTTTAATATGGATCACAACGCGTTTCTACGGCCGTCGGGGCCATCGCACTTAATAGTAGATTATTATACAAGGGTCGAAAGGAATCAATTCCCATACGAGGTATTTAGACGCCCGAGCGTAGCCAGGGTGGCTATAGTCCGAGTAGGAATTGATGACTTTCACCTGTGTTAAGCACTCTACTTTTCATTTCAAGTATAAGGAAAGTAAAAAATAGTAGTTTTTCAAAAATTGTAAAAAAAAATCTAAAATATTTAATGAAAACGAGAACACGAGTAGAAGAACCATATTAAGAACAATTTGTGAAATTTAAGTACCTATTTGTTTGTTAAATATTTCCGGCTCCAGAGAAGGAAGTATTTACTCTGATGTTTTCTCGCCCTTAGGTGGGAGGCAGCGATTTCCACACGATTCTCGGATCATAAAAACACTGCTTTCCGAGTATGAGAAATAAAAATTTGTTTTCAAACATTTTCTTGCAGTATATGCCCATATCTATTACAAATACGAAAGTGTGTGTGTCGGTATATTGTTTTTTTTTTCTTTCAAGTTGTGACGGAGCAACGGATAGACCTAATTCTTGCACGCACAAATTCTGGGGAGTAACTTAGGCCACATTTTGATGCCGAAATAGTTAAGAGTTTCTGTAGGGTAGCATAATGCGGGCACCTAACAAAACAATTTTGGATTCATCCAATTAATAACTTTTTATTTACTCACATACTAAATTTCATAAAGAAATTAAAAAGAAAACTGTTTCTGGTTAATGTTAGTCAATTAATTTTGGTTCTTGAAGACATTTTTCTCAGACATGCATGGAAATATTGTCATTATTTTCGCAAAGGAACACGCGAATTATGTATTTACGGACAAAGAAAAACATTGCAGAAGCGTTTTTTGTATTAGGAACATTACAACGCTCCAGTAATGTATGAAACGGCTTACTGAGGTTATTAATTTAATACACTTTGATTGGATCTTTTTTATCATTATTGGCATACCAAAGTAAGTCTCTTTGCTTAGTAAAAATTGCGTTCACGTGGCTGTATAAATGCGTTTGCCTTTCGAAATAGATGATAAATACAAAATCGACGGCAAAGCTGAAAATTCGTCTTGATTTGTTACTTACATCCTTAATAAATATAAATTTAATAATTAAAATGAGTTCCTACAGTTCAGAGAGTGAAATGGAGAATGATTGTATTTCACCAAGATGATCAGAAGCCAAATTGGTAATGGAAAACCTCATTCCTGCAAAGTCAAAAGAAAAATACATGAAAGTATACGAAAATTTTATGATTTGGAAAAACGAGAAAATGTGAACTTTTTGTAATGAAACAACTTTAAATGGTTTAACCCTTAATAAGGCAAGGGGAAATTATTTCCCACCACGATGTTTTATTTTTAAAGTAAAATATTATCGACAAATTATTTGCAGTGAACGAATGAAAGACACCACAAATTTTTTGGACTTTTTTTTTTTTTCCTGGCAACACTTTTTGCTTCATGGCAACCCTTGACTTATTTTTATTATGTCAAAGTGTCAGTGGCAGAATTTCGAGTAAACGAGCGTTGATTTTTGTGACGATCCGAAGTAAAAACGAGTTTCTGTTCTACAAAAAATCCTGTAAGTACAATTTGATTGCTATATCTGGTAAAAGGTCTATTCTGAAGCTGTTTTATGTGTTTTCCAATGCAATGTAACAAACCATAACCTCAAAAAATGCAAATTTATAGGTGGGAAATTATATCCCCTTGCCCGATAAGGTCTTGATTTTTTTTATGGCTAACTAGCTACTGCACCAGTTTCCCCTTTTCTTTCTCTGTCGCACGCTTTTTTCTTTACCTTCATTTTTTCTTTTCCTATTAGGATTGTCAACCATGAGTAAGAGAAGAAGTGTAATGAATAAGAGAGATATAGAAGAAGTGCTAGAAAATAAAATTAAATTGTTTTAATCTTCTAGTTTACAAATTTATTTCAGGGGTCT